>OY288245.1:66940809-69340809 GCA_958450325.1 Agrostemma githago
GGTGGAGAATATATAAAATTAACTCCCTCCATCACCTCGGATGGCATCACACACCTCACCTCTCCACCTCACACACCTGAACACAACGGCTATGCCGAGCGTCGTCACCGCCACATCGTTGAAACCGGTATGGCACTTCTCTCTCACGCATCTTTACCCTCTACTTTTTGGTCTTTTGCTTTTGTCACCGCGGTATACCTTATTAACCGCATGCCTACACCCACCCTTAATAACACTTCTCCCTATAACAAACTTTTTCTTAAATAACCAAATTACCTTAAATTAAGAAATTTTGGTTGCCTATGTTACCCTTGGCTTCGTCCATACACCCATCACAAACTTGACCCTAAATCTACTCCATGTATTTTCATAGGATACTCTTCCACTCAAAGTGCATATCATTGTTATGATATCTCAAAAAATAAGATTTACACATCTAGGCATGTCAAGTTTGTAGAAACCGACTTTCCTTATCCTAGGCTATCCTCGGCAACCCTAGACCCACCCATTGACCCAACCTCATGGTGTGATCTATCTATACCCATTATCCATACCACACCCACCGGACCCCACGACCCGACCAACCCGGACCCTCCCTCCCCGAACCCCCCCTCCCCGAATCCCCCCTCCCCGATACCGCACCCTCCTCCCCCTCCCCCCCCCCTTCCCGCGCCTACCGCGATCTCCCACGTGAATACCCGATCCAAATCGGGTATTCGCAAGCCCAACCCGAAATATCTTCATACCTCTTCCCTTGCACTGTCCACCACCCTTCCCCTCACCACCAAGTCTGCACTCTCACAACCTCACTGGCGGGAGGCCATGGATGCTGAACATCGTGCCCTCCTTGCCAATAATACATGGTCCTTAGTCCCTCCTCACACGTCTCAGAATGTCATAGGTTGTAAATGGGTCTATCGTGTCAAGTATAAACCCGACAACTCCATAGATAAGTTTAAAGCACGTCTAGTTGCCAAGGGGTTTCACCAACGTCCCGGTATTGATTACTCGGAAACCTTCAGTCCAGTTGTCAAACCCGCTACAGTTCGCCTAATATTGTCTCTTGCTTTTGCCCGAGGTTGGTCCCTGAAGCAGCTCGACATCAATAATGCTTTCCTACAAGGTACGCTCTCTGAGACAGTTTATATGTCACAGCCACCCGGATTTATTAATTCTTCCTTTCCTAATCATGTTTGTAAACTCTCCAAAGCTATATATGGTCTCAAACAAGCTCCTCGAGCTTGGTACACTGAACTCAAAAATTACCTCACGTCATATGGGTTTCGTCACTCTCTCTCAGACCCGTCTCTTTTTATTTATACTTCTCATCTAACTACAATATATTTACTTGTCTATGTTGATGACATTATAATTGCAGCTCCATCCTCTCCCTCACTCAACTCATTCCTCACTTCCTTCTCGTCTCGGTTTTCTCTCAAGGATCTTGGTTTTCCATCGTACTTCCTCGGAGTTGAACTTACACCCACTAAAACTGGTCTTAAGTTAACCCAAACCAAATATATCTCCGACCTACTAACGAAACACGACATGATCAATGCCAAACCCGCTCCCACCCCTCTCGTCGCCTACCCCCCGCTGTTAGCCTCGTCCGGCCACCCTATTACTAACCCTATGGATTATCGTGCCATTCTTGGCTCCCTCCAATACCTCTCCCTCACTCGTCCCGACATCGCCTTTAGTGTCAATAAACTTGCCCAATTTATGCAGGTACCTCAGGAGTGTCATTGGATTGCGCTTAAACGTCTTCTTTGTTATCTTTCAGGTACATTAGATGTTGGTATTCACCTAACTCGTGACTCACCTCTTACTTTACATGCGTTTAGCGACGCAGATCATGCAGGCGATAAAGGTGACTACATCTCCACTACATGTTATTTAGTCTATCTTGGTCGCAACCCTATTTCTTGGGTTTCTCGTAAGCAGAAGTCCTTATCTCGTTCCTCCACCGAAGCTAAATATCGGGCTGTAGCAGATACCACAGCCGAACTAATATGGCTCCGGTCTCTTTTATCTGAGCTTCGTGTTCCGATTTCAAGTCCGCTGGTAGTCTATTGTGATAACTTAAGTGCAACTCACTATGCAGCAAACCCGGTTTTTCATTCCCGTATGAAACATGTTGCTATTTCTTTTCATTTTGTCCGAGAACAGGTCTCTAAAGGTCTTCTACGGGTTCAACATATTTCGGCAAAAGATCAGCTCGCCGACGCTCTAACCAAACCGCTTTCCCGGTCATATCTGTATCCTATTTTGTCCAAGATTGGTCTATCTGTCGGATCGTCCATCTTGCGGGAGCGTGTTAAAGATACTTGATATCTTTGCTATTCTGTGTAATATTTTCTGTAATATTTTCCTTAGTCAGGAACTGTTATATCTTTCCTTAATCTGTATTATACCTTAGTTGTATTATTTCCTAGCTCATTCTTTCCTAAGTTAGCTAGATTCTCGTAGATACGTTGCTTGCCTTACAAGGCCTCCTCATGTATTTATACTCATGTATTTTCATTGAATAAATCATCTTTTCTCACAATCTTTACATTGCCTTGTTGCTATTCTTGTTTCTAATGACTGATCATAAGTCATCATCACCTTTGTTTATTTAGTTAGAAAGGAACCTAGTTGCAACAATAATAGTACAACACTTTGAGAGAGCTTTTCATTTCACTAAGCAAATTGATTGTTTAAACCATAAATATAGCACGTGTCACAAATAAGAAGATGCCCATTTTGAAATAAATAATACTAGACTAGATGATATGCCATACGAATGTGACGTTATCTCCACCTCAAAAAATAGTGAAAAGAATGTTGTGATTGCTAAGAAATTTTATTGCATATAATATTATATGGACGTGCATTGTTTAGAAAACTTTAGACTTTATTGACTCATGAAAACTTCAATTTGTGTGTGTATATATAGGGGTGGGATCCGATGCGAATCAAGGTTCGGTGTGAACCATCCAAACCAAGACAAAAAGTCATAAGGCCTGTGCACCGGCCCCCTGCCCCAGACCGACCAGATGAACATCCCTTTTTTTGTCTTTTTAAAAGTGTAAGTGGAACCCCTAAAAGCGTAAGTGGAGTTTTAAAGAAGAGTAAGTGGGGATCGGACGGTTCCCACCGAACTTGTGGTTCGGACGGGATCCTAATTCTATAAAGGGAGAGATATTTATTATCCGTTGAGACCACTCACTCGGTGAGAACGATTATAACCCTTAGATTAATCAATATACGGAGCATATCATGAACTATGGTTAATAATTAATTCGGTTTTTCTAACGTGTGTCCATTGGGCACACGTTAATAACCTAAATAAGGGAAGATTAAAATAGATATCGTATAAGTATGGTAAATAAAACCTAATATTTCAACTTCTTAAGATAATATCATGGTTAAACTTGGTTTAATTAGATTATTAACATGTGTCTAGTGGACACATATTAGAAAAAACTGTGTTGGGTTTGTTGATGATGACAATGCCTAATTTAACTTGTGCTCTAGTTTAATCTTATAGGTTAATCGTCATTAGTGCGATAATTATCAAATGTGTCAATTCAAGAATGACGATATCAAGACAAGCCAAAGCTACCCAAGATAAAGATCAAAAACTTCAAGAAAAGAGAATAGAATCGAGTCTAAGTTCATAGTCACTAAGAATGGCAAAGTGTGTGTTTTTTCGGTACTGCAGTATGTAACAGTCGGACTGACTGTTACATCGTTCGACGGCTCTTAATGATTCAAAAAAAATTGATTTCAAAAGTTAAATCTTCAGAAAAATCTTTTTACAAATTTAAATTGACTTTGAAAAAATCTGATTTCTTTAAGAAAAATGGATGATTTTGTTTCTTGTAAAACAATGCACCTCTTCTCCAAGGTTTTCAAAAAATGGTTCTTCACTTTTGAAAGTGAACTTGAATTGTTTCTACTTTCAAGTATTACTCCCTCCCATCCAAACAATCCTTGACATAGGGATTTTCATCAATTTTAAGAAAAAATGGTAAAAGTAAGGGTATTATTGGTAAATCAAATGATGTTATGGGCCCACCAAAATTATAGTAAGAAAAAAGTAGTGCCATTTTGTGTAAATAGCTAGAGTAAAGATATGAGGATTAAAAGGTAAAATTTTTTGCCAAAAGAGGAATGTAAAGAATTGATTGGATTGTCCATTTATAGTAAGTGTAAAGGATTGTTTGGATGGGAGGGAGTACTTTCAAGTTAACACCTTCCCTTCAGTTTTGGTAAACCTTAAGCATGCTTCCCTTTCTTTTTGAAAAAGCTTTCCTTTTCAACAAAGTCAAAGGTTTCCTTTTAATCTTTGGATTTTTCAATGAGGCACATTTTTTTTACCTATTTCCACATCTACTATAAAAGAAACTCATTTGCCTCATTATTTCTCAAGGCTTTCAAACTAAAACTTCATTTATTGCATTTTGTTTTCAAAGGTTTTTATCTTAAAAGCATTTTGCAAATTATTTTCGAAAAAGTAAGTCTTCAGTAATTTCAAAGTCACAGTCGAACACACTGTCACACAGAATCACACACACTCTTGTCTAACTCGGTTTTCAATTATAATCTTTGTAACTTTCTAAGTTATTAAGAGTCGTGACCGGAGTAGGTCATTGGTGAGTTAGAGACGGAGTAGTTTCGTAAACTCAAAGTCGTAGCCGGAGTAGGCTATTGGTCGTGACCGGAGTAAGTCATCGGTGAGTTAGAGACGGAGTAGTCTTGTAAACTCAAATCGCAACCGGAGTAGGTTGTTGGTCGTAACCGGAGTAGGTTATGGGTCGCTTTTCATTGTAAGGGTCTTTTGATTTCGGAGTAGATTTCTAAAGAAAAGCAATAAGAAAAGCATTGGACGTAGGCCCTTAGAGAGTTGGCCGAACCAATTCAAAAATATTGTAATTTATCGTGTCCTTTATTTTTCCGTTGCATCTTTCGATAAAAGCATGTTATTTTGTTTTTCTTTTATTTGCTCGAATTGAACTTCAAACTTAGTTTTAGTTGTGCTATCACGTTTCATGCAACAGTCGCCTATACTGTGACATTCGTCTGTAGCTTCTCATTCTGCTAAGCGAATCGAATACAGTCTGACAACAATCGCTCATACTGTGGCTTTGTTCTGTAGCCGTACTCCTTGCTAAGACAAAGCGTAACAGTCTGATTGTCCGTTGTATGTTAAGTCTAGTACTTCTTCACATAATTATTTTCTACTTCCACTCAACTTACTTTAATCAATAAAGATTAAGTTGAATTTTTAAAAGGTACCTAATTCACCCCCTCCCCCTCTTAGGTACTTAGGGATCCATAAACTCTTCAATTGGTATCAGAGCCTCGTACTCTTTTAAGGGCTAACTACCTAGAGTTTGATTCCTCGATATGGATTCTGCTAAACACTCCAAGATCCCGGTCTTTACCGGTGAGAATTTTGGTTGGTGGAAGCTAAAAATGGAACACTATATCAAAAGTATCGATTATCAATGTCGGAAAATTATTAAAGAGGGTCCAATTGAAATTAAAGTGTCTAGTGCCGATGGCAAGTCTACCGAACTTAAAGATGAGTCTAAATATGATGAAGATGACTTTAAAATTGTTGAGAAAAATTCTAAGGCTATGTCAATCCTCCAAAGGTGTGTCGGTGAGGAAGAAGTGAGTCGTATAAGTGGATGTCCTACGGCTAAGGAGATTTGGGACTCCCTCGTGCTTGCTTATGAGGGTACGTCTCAAGTAAAAAAAACACCGCATTGACCTTCTCATGCAACAATATGAAATGTTTCACATGTCAAAAGACAAGTCCATAAATAGCTTATCGAGTCGTTTTTCTTGTATCATTAATGAGCTTAAAAGTCTAGGAAGAGATTTCGAGTCCGAAGACATCATTAGAAAAATCCTTCATAGTCTAACCAATAAATGGCAACCAAAGGTCACCGCCATAGAGGAAGCTAAAGATTTATCCGCATTGACTCTTCATGAACTAATGGGATCACTAATGGCTCACAAACTAAACCTCGTGAAGCGTTCTAGTGACAACCAACGGGGAAAGAGTCTTGCTCTCAAGTCCGCCTCAAGTGATGAGGATGAGGACGAAGAGGACGGATTTGCCATGTTCACTAGGAACATTGTTGGTATGGTAAATGGTCAAGGAAATCGTAAGTTTAATAACAATTTCAATAAGAAACGATTCCCTAAGAAATGACCTAGCTCAACCATAGGATGCTTTAAATGTGGTGATAAAAACTCATCAAATCAAAGAATGTCCTAAATGGAATGATATTCCCTCTAAAGATAAACGCGATAAAGCTAAAAGGAAATATAAAAGTAAGGTCATGTCCGCTATTAGGGGAATGTCCGATTCGGAAGAAGACGACGAACCCAAAGATGATGAGTTAGATGCTAATATGTGTGTCACTACTAAGGTCAATAACTCCAAAGTTGAACATCTTAGGTGTCTCATGGCCAATCCCGATGACTCAGATTCCGACTCCGATAATGAGGTACAAAGACTTAAGGCTAAAGTTAGAACTTACTCCAAAGAAAAAGTTTGCAAGTTGCTTAATAGTCTTTTTGATAAGTGTCGCTCTCAAACTAAAAGGTCTCTTGCTATGCAAGAAGAAATTGAGGAAATTGCAATTGAGAATGTCCAACTTAAAGAAATACTTAAAGCAACAGACAGTGTGACTGTTACTGATGAATTTAAAAACGAGCTGAAAAATTTGAGAAAGGTCAACAAAGAATTGTCAAAAGAGTTGCTTGATCTAAAATTTGTTACAACCCAACCTACCGTTCCCGATGAGTCTCCTAACCCACAAACTATTGAATTGACCAAAGAGAATGAACGTCTCAAGGTGGATCTCGATGTGACTAAAGAAGAGTTGAGGAAACTCCAAAAGAAACTTGTTAGTAATGGTACTCTAGAGTCTAGATCTTCAAGTGCTAGAATTTTCTATTTAGAGGCGTGTAATCTCAACCTTAAATATTTAATTGAACAAAGAGACAAGAGTTTGCGTCAATTTGAAGCTAAGTGTATCACATCCGAACAATTGCTCAAACAAAAGATTAAGGAAAATGAGAGTCTCACTCACTCTATTCAAGACACTATTAATGAACTTGTTGAAGCTAGAAGAGTCCACAAAACTTGGGAAGTCAAAATGTGCTAAATTTTCTTACTAATCAAGACAACTTGTGTCGTGAAAAAGAGGGGCTTGGGTTCAAATGGAATAGGCGTCATGATTGTAAAATTCACAACTCCAACCCCACTAAAAGAGACTTTAGGAAAAGAAAATATGTAGCACTTCCCGAGTACATAATTTGTCATCATTGTGGTAAAACCGGTCATTTTCTCAATGCTTGTGAGAAAAGGAATCAAAGTATTGATCGTGGTATTAAAGTTACTAACAAGACATGGGAACGAAAGGAATTAATTAAGGATGCTTTAACTAAGGGACTCAAATCCGTTTGGGTTCCTAAACTCTCCTCTTAATTTCGTGTAGGGCTTGGTGAGGAGATACCGTGATTGGTATCTTGATAGTGGATGCTCTCGTCACATGACGGGTGATAGAAGCCAATTCCTCTCACTAGAAGCGTATGATGGTCGCACGATAACTTTTGGAGACAACAAAAAAGGTGAAGTCATAGGACTTGGAAAGGTTGGTAAGTCTTCATTGGTTTGTGTCGACAATGTGCGGCTTGTCAAAGGTTTGAAACATAATCTTCTAAGTATCTCTCAATTATATGATCGTGGTAATTTGGTTGAGTTTAGTACTAGTTTGTGTCGTATTTTGAATGCCACTACTCGTGAAGTTGTTCTTGAAGGTAGACGTGTCAAAGATGTCTATTTCACCGACTTGAATACTTTAAATGGTCAAACTATGTCTTGCATGAGCGTAATTAAAAATGACCCGTGGTTATGGCATAAAAGATTTGGACATGTTAGTGTTAAAACTCTTAATACACTTAGAAGATTAGATCTTGTTGATGGTTTCCCTGACATGAAATTTGAATTTGATAAAATGTGTGATCAATGTACTAAATGCAAACATGTTAGAAGCTCCTTCAAATCCAAAAAGATAGTCAGCACGTCACGACCACTGCAACTGTTGCATATTGATTTGTGTGGTCCTATGAGAGTTCGTAGTAGAGGTGGTAGTCGCTATGTATTGGTGATTGTTGATGATTACTCTAGATTTGTATGGACATTATTTTTAAGTTCCAAAGATGAAGCTTTTGATGAATTTCTAATATGGTTAAAAAGGGTACAAAACAAACTTGATCTAAAACTTGTGTCAATTAGAACCGACCATGGAACCGAATTTGAGAACTCATCTTTTGGTGCTTATTGTGATGATAATGGAGTAGATCATAACTTTTCGTCTTCTAGGACACCTCAACAAAATGGCGTCATAGAACGCATGAATAGAACTCTTGAAAGCATGGCTAGAACTATGTTGTTATGTACTCCCTCCGTCCACTATTTATCGCCCCACCCCATTAAAATACTCCTCACATATATTCATCGTATGGGGCGATAAATAATGGACGGAGGGAGTAGTAAGCTACCTAGAAACTTTTGGGCCGAAGCGGTAAACACCGCTTGCTACATTCATAATAGAGTCGTGGTTAGAAGTATATTAAATAAGACTCCCTATGAGTTGCTACGTGGTAGAAAACCGAATATTTCCTATTTTAGATGCTTTGGAAGCAAGTGTTTTGTGCATAATAATGATAAAAATAACTTAGGAAAATTCGACCCCCATAGTGATGAAGTCGTGTTCATAGGGTATGCCGATCATAGTAAAGCTTACAAAGTTTATAACAAAAGAACCATGATGATCGAAGAAAGTGTGCATGTCATATTTGATGAAACTAGTCTTTTTGAGCAGGTACAACATGCTGATGAATGAAGATGAAGAATTCGAAATAGGCCTTGCTCGAAAGGAACACACACTTGAAGATGAGCTTCACGGAGCTGTTGAGCAACAGTCTGCCAGACTGTTACCTGAAGACGAAGGCACAAGTTCAGGGGGAATTAATGATCCTCCTGAAAGTAACCTTCAAGGAGATAATGGTGAAGCAGCAGCTAATGCCCAAGGACCAGAGGAGCCTTAGAATCTGGTGTGGAAGCATCGACTCCCAGCCATGAAGCAACAGTCGGAACGACTATTACAGTCGACGGGGAAGATACTTTCATTCCAAGGAAGTGGAAGCATCAAAGCTCACACCCCCTCTCAAATCTGACTAGTGACTTGAAATCTGGAGTAAAGACAAGATCATCCCTCAACAATTTCTACACTTGCAACGCTTTCGTTTCTCAAATCGAACCGCCCAATGTCACAGTCGCTCTGACTGATGCCGACTTGTTGATAGCAATGCAAGAAGAGCTTGTTCAATTTAAGAGGAATGAGGTATGGCATCTTGTCCCTAGGCCCTCTAATCGTACCATCATTGGTACTAGATGGGTCTTTCGCAATAAGCTAGACGATTCCGGTGAAATCGTAAGGAACAAGGCTAGACTAGTGGTGCAAGGTCATAATCAACAAGAAGGTATCGACTATGATGAAACCTATGCACCGGTAGCTAGACTTAAGGCCGTAAGGCTCCTAATAGCTTTTACAGCTCACAAAGGCATCAAACTTTTTCAAATGGATGTTAAAACCGCTTTCCTAAATGGTTATTTAGAGGAAGATGTCTTTGTGGAGCAACCTCCGGGTTTTATAGATAATGATTATCCCGAACATGTTTTTAAACTTGACAAAGCACTTTATGGTTTAAAACAAGCCCCGAGAGCTTGGTACGATCGCTTGTCAACGTTTTTGCTTGAAAATGGTTTTCGTAGAGGTTCGGTGGATAAGACATTATTTATAAAGTCATAGTCGGATGGACTGTTGGTTGTCCAGGTATATGCCGATGACATTATATTTGGAGCAACTAGTGAACTCCTTACTCTTTATTTTTCTAATCTAATGAAATCGGAGTTTGAGATGAGCATGATGGGTGAACTCGGATTCTTTCTCGGTCTTCAAATCAAACAATCAAAAGAAGGAATTATGATTCACCAACAAAAGTACATCAAGGAGATGCTAACTAAATTCGGGATGACAAATGCTAAGCCATACACTACATCGATGGTATCATCGTCCAAATTGGACAAGGATGAAAGTGGTAAGAATGTTAGCGAATCGGTGTATAGAGGTATGATAGGCTCACTTCTCTACTTAACCGCAAGTCGTCCCGATATATTATTTAGTGTTTGTTTGTGTGCTCGTTTCCAAGCAAATCCCAAAGAATCCCATTTTAAAGCCGTAAAACGCATTCTTCGGTATTTGGTTGGAACACAAGAGCTTTATCTATGGTACCCCTTAAGTTGTCCTTTTGACCTTGTAGGTTTCTCGGACGCAGACTATGCGGGGTGTTCGGTCGATCGAAAGAGTACTTCGGGTGTCGCTACCTTCTTAGGTGCGTGTCTTATTTCATGGGGTTCGAAGAAGCAAAACACCGTTGCTCTCTCCACGGCCGAAAGTGAATATGTGGCCGCCACTCATTGTTGTTCTCAAATATTGTGGGTACGACAACAACTTGTCGATTTTGGTATGATTTATGACTCTATTCCTTTAATGTGTGATAATACGAGTGCCATAAACATATCTAAAAATCCGATTCAACATTCTCGAACTAAGCATATAGATATTCGTCACCACTTTATTAGGGATCACGTAGAAAATGGTCATATTAAGCTAAATTTTTGCAATACCGAAGACCAAATTGCCGATATATTTACTAAGCCACTAGCAAGAGACCAATTCGAGAAGTTTCGACTCGAAATTGGTTTGATTAATTGTTCTAATTGATTATGTGTGATTTATCGTTTTTCCTTGCATGATTGGCTAGACGAACCGATAATTCTTATTCTAGTAATTATGCATATGATTTAGTCCTTAATCTTACTTAATTTAATTAATTGGCATTCTTATGTGATGAATTTTGAATTGTGTTTATTAACCATTGTCTTTTTGTTTTTGGGAAGTTGTCAAAAATAAAACTAATATCTCACATATTAAACAAAATATCTACTATACAATATCTATTAAATAATAACTTCTATTATCCTACAAATATTCCTTCTATCCAAAAAGTCTTTCTCTCTCTCCTCTTTCTTATTCTTCACGCCACTGTCTCCTTTTTTTAAAATTTTTTACCTTCCCAATATTTGACAACTACCCATCTTTTACTCTCTCTCCTTTTCAAAATCTTTTTCAAACTTCTTTTCTCTTTCCTCTTTATTTCTTTCATCTTCTTTCCCATCATCACTCCTATTCTACCACCACTACCTACCCAAAGATTTTACCTTCTCCATATTAATTTACCTTCCCCATATCAAATTCACCTTCCCCATATTAAACTATCTCCCCCTTATTCAATTATCTTCCTTATCCCATATTTATTCCTTCCTCTATTTCTTTTGAAGTTGTGAAGTTGAAAAAAAAAAGCGAAAAAAATTGAGAGTTCAAAAAAAAAAAAAAAAAGGATAACGTATGTCAGTAACTCTTTTTCTCTTCATTGTTACATCCCATCTTCTTTTAAACTCTTCTTTAACCCTTTTTCCCTTTCTTTTTCATCTTCCTCTTCTACCTCCTTTATCATGCCTCCAAGAAACTCCAAAAACTCCAAATCCATATTAACTCCTCAAATTAAAAGGGAGCAAATGGAAGCCATAGCAAACCTTCCTCCCACTCAAGAATCATCCTCCCATTACACCACAACTTCAAGATCTTCATCCCATACTTTATCTTTGGTTCAACCCACACCTTTGAACATGTCACCCAAGGACAATGCTCCTATCTCTTCCCTCAAACGAAAGAAACCATCCAATGCTCCTACTGCTCCTGCATTCTCGACAAAACGTCGGAAAAGTGCCCGGGTTCCTACTGTAAAAACCGTCCATGTTACATCATCTTCTCCCTCGAATGTCATAGAGGAGGTGATAGGTGACTTGAATGAAACTGAAGCAACCCCTGAAAAAAGATCCAATGCTTCAATGGATCTTAATACGACTCCCGGATCCATGAATTCCGCCTCCAACGAACCTGTGAGCAAGGATGTCGTTCCATCTCCTGCACCCAAAAAGAAGGGAAAAACCATTGCCAAGAAATCAAAATCAAGGTCTAAGTACTTAACTCCAACTGAAAATGTGACCATCACAGACAAGTGGACTGTGGCCACCATTACCAAACAACTTGAACACTTGGCTCTCCCTCTTGATGTGTTCTCCAAATGTCACGAGATCCTCAAATCTGATAAAATTTCAACAACCCGAGTCTTTGAACGTGAATGGTATGATTCCAGTCCCGCTTTTTCATTTTTCAAGGATGCTATGAAAGCCCAAAAATGGACCTCTCTGATTCAGTACAAAGAACCATCTTTTGTGTGTGAGTTGATACACTTTTATGCTAAACTTAAAGTCACTCCACCCACCTCTCATACTGCTACAGTTAATGGTAAAGATCTGACCTTAACAGCCCAACAATTAGGAAAAATCCTCAACATCCCCGACTCCGGATATTGTCTCACCCCGTCCGAGTCTTGGGTCACTCTACCCGATAATGTGTCTCCTACTGATATTGTGACCCTTCTCCACCCCCAAGGCAACAACCACTGACATTGTTGCCCCTGCCGAGCTTTCACCTCCCTATAAGATCTTCTTTAATTTGCTTATTCGATCTCTCATTCCCAATAAAGATAGAGGTAAGGTGTCCATCTACCAACACTACTTTCTTTATCATTTGATCAAACATAAGGCGATAAACTTGCCTGCCCTAATCCTCCACCGCCTTCATCTCACCCAGACTCAAATATCGAGTCGAGCTCACCCTAGAGTTTCCCTTCCTTACTGCATGTGGTTATCTATGGTTTTCCGAGCTAAAGGGGTCCTTCTTCCTACTACGGTCGGTACTCACCGCTCCTATGATACTATGACCAATGGAATTATGGGTAAGATGTTGGTTAAGGTAGCCAACAAGAAATTAGTTAGGGCTGAGGCGGGTTCTTCTTTGTGGGGTAAGCGTGATAAGCATGCAACAATCGATCCGACTGTTGTCAATGCAGCCATATTAGCAGAACTTGTTGGGTTTCGGGCTGAAGTTCTTGGGAGATTGGATAAATTGAATGCAAGAATGGATGAAATGCAAGGAAACATCGGGGTAATTTATGCTTTGGTTAAGGGAAAAGGTGGTGAAATGGATTCCGATGCTGATGATGATGGTGAGGAGTCTGATTCCTCTTAATTAAATCTCTCTTTTCAAAATCTAAAAAACTATTTTTAGTATTATCTTTTGAAAGACAATGGTTTGTATTAACTTTTCTGAATTCTGTGTAACAGTCCTGGTGACTATTGCCCTCTGGATGCTTTTTAATTTGTTTTCGTAATATTATGTGCCTATGTTATATGTGTTTTCTAATGTGTCCGAAATTATGACAGGTTCTTTGATGATGCCAAGAGGGGGAAAAGGTAAAACACATGTCCTCAAAAACACATGCCTTGATAGTTCTTAGTTCTTATATCTAATATTTTGTCTAAGTATTATTTGTTCTCCTTCCAAGCTTATAAACCCTTTACTATATGATTACTAATCTTGATAGACTAACCTTTTGAGGGGGAACTTGGGACATTAAGTTTTTTGCTTAGGCTTGTCATCATCAAAGGGGGAATTTGTTGGGTTTGTTGATGATGACAATGCCTAATTTAACTTGTGCTCTAATTTAATCTTATAGGTTAATCGTCATTAGTGCGATAATTATCAAATGTGCCAATTCAAGAATGACGATATCAAGACAAGCCAAAGCTACCCAAGATAAAGATCAAGAACTTCAAGAAAAGATAATAGAATCAAGTCTAAGTCCATAGTCACTAAGAATGGCAAAGTGTGTGTTTTTTCGGTACTGCAGTATGTAACAGTCGGACTGACTGTTACATCGTTCGACAGCTCTTAATGATTCAAAAAGATTTTGATTTCAAAAGTTAAATCTTCAGAAAAATCTTTTTACAAATTTAAATTGACTTTGAATAAATCTGATTTCTTTAAGAAAAATGGATGGTTTGGTTTCTTGTAAAACAATGCACCTCTTCTCCAAGCTAAGGTTTTCCAAAAATGGTTCTTCACTTTTGACAGTGAACTTGAATTGTTTCTACTTTCAAGTAATACCTTTCAAGTTAACACCTTCCTTTCAGTTTTGGTAAACATTAAGCATGCTTCCCTTTCTTTTTGAAAAAGCTTTCCTTTTTAACAAAGTCAAAGGTTTCCTTTTAATCTTTAGATTTTTCAATGAGGCACATTCTTTTACCCATTTTCATATCTACTATAAAAGAAACTCATTTGTCTCATTTATTTCTCAAGGCTTTCAAACTAAAACTTCATTTATTGCATTTTGTTTTCAAAGGTTTTTTTTCTTAAAAGCATTTTGCAAATCATTTTCGAAAAAGAACGTCTTCAGTAGTTTCAAAGTCACAGTCGAACACACTGTCACACAGAATCACACACACTCTTGTCTAACTCGTTTTTCAATTGTAATCTTTGTAACTTTCTAAGTTATTAAGAGTCGTGACCGGAGTAGGTCATTGGTGAGTTAGAGACGGAGTAGTCTCGTAAACTCAAAGTCGTAGCCGGAGTAGGCTATTGGTTGTGACCGGAGTAGGCCATCGGTGAGTTAGAGACGGAGTAGTCTTGTAAACTCAAATCGCAACCGGAGTAGGTTGTTGGTCATAACCGGAGTAGGTTATGGGTCGCTTTTCATTGTAAGGGTCTTTTGATTTCGGAGTAGATTTCTAAAGAAAAGCAATAAGAAAAGCATTGGACGTAGGCCCTTAGAGAGTTGGCCGAACCAATTCAAAAATATCGTATTTTATCGTGTTCTTTATTTTTCCGCTGCATTTTTCGATAAAAGCATGTTATTTTGTTTTTCTTTTATTTTCTCGAATTGAACTTCAAACTTAGTTTTAGTTGTGCTATCACGTTTCATGCAACAGTCGCCTATACTGTGACATTCGTCTGTAGCTTCTCATTCTGCTAAGCGAATCGAATACAGTCTGACAACAGTCGCTCATACTGTGGCTTTGTTCTGTAGCCGTACTCCTTGCTAAGACAAAGCGTAACAGTCTGATTGTCCGTTGTATGTTAAGTCTAGTACTTCTTCACATAATTGTTTTCTACTTCCACTCAACTTACTTTAATCAATAAAGATTAAGTTGAATTTTTAAAAGATACCTAATTCACCCCTTCCCCCTCTTAGGTACTTAGGGATCCATAAACTCTTCAAACCGTAATTAAAAACTCAGTCACACCTCCACAATATATGATCCTACTTCTATATATATGCCTAGTGTTATTGTCGTAGTGTAAACCATAACCTGACCATGGTAACTTTAATTTGTTTTGTGTTAATACCAATAATAAAACACTTTTCGCATTATATAGTCTGGTTGCATCCTAATTTCAATCACTAATTGATGTGGATTATACCTAGGGGCAAAAACATCTGAACCAATTTTATAAACCAAACCAAAAATTGATTTAAAAAATCCAAAAAATCTGTATTTTGCTGGCTCAAAAACTTTGCATCATGTCTTCTACTAAAAAACTTAGTAGGAATTCTCTGTTCCTACTCAATTTTAATCTTTAACACTTCGTCACAGTCATCAAGAAACTTGATATAGACAAGATAATATTTTCTTAATGCAAGTTCAACATGACTCTGTATTTACTTTCAAACCAGTCCTACAATGATATATATATATATATATATATATATATATATATATATATAGAAAAAGGATCAAGGGAGTTGGGGTAAAAGTGGGAAGTTGGGAAGTTGTGTTTATGGCCCTTGATTTGGGTTGGATGGATGGCCTAGATTAATCACAATAAAAAAAAAAAAAAAAAAAAAAAAAAAAAAAAAAGAGGAGGTGTGCTGCGTGGAATGACTAGCAGCAGACAGGAGCAGAGCAACAGCAGAGCACTCTCACTCAGTCTTTCATCATTTCCATCACCAAAAGCTACCTTCTTTCTCTCAATTGCTCACCATTCGCAATCTTTCAAAATTCACTTTCTTTCTCTCAATCTTTCACCAAAATTCACTCTCTCACTAAAATTCAAAAATTCATCCTATTGCTCACCATTTCATTTCATTCAAATTCAAAAATTCATCCCAAATCAATATTTATACTATCATGCAAAATAACTGAACCCTAATTCGTAAATGGTGCTGTTTCTTGAAGATTCGTCTGTGCTCCAGTCGAAAATTTCTGTTCAACTTGCAGGAGGTAAGATGAGTACATACTTATATATTTGGTATCTTGCATTTCGAATTCCATTTTTTTGTTTCGTTTGTTAATTTCAAAAGTTACACAGTTGTAATGTCACAACCACACTCTATATTATGGACAGTCGCACAGTTATAACGTGGTAGTCACACTTAATATGATAGACAGTCGCACAGTTACAACCACACTCTATATGATGGACAGTCGCACATTTATAACGTGGTAGTCACACTTAATATGCTAGACAGTCACACTTAATATGATAGACAGTCGCACAATATTTTTTTTGGTTGTCGAGTATTGTACTTATAGTTCTTATGCGTTGTCGAGTATTTATTATAGTTTAACCCATGCAACTTATATCACGTGATTATTTCCAACTATTTCTAACTAGTTTTTAGTAAAATCATGCTGTTATACGAGCAATGCCACAGTCGAGTATTTATTATAGTTAGAGATGAATGTGTGCGTTGCAAGGTTGATAGCGTGTAATATATGGATTTTTTTTATCGACAGCAGTTTAACCCATGCAACTCATTATATCACGTGATTGTACACCTCAATACGCGTGACTATGCAACTCATAGCATGTGATTGTACACATCAACATGTGTGACTATGTCAAGTGAAATTTGTGATTATTTCTAACTATTTCTAAGTAGTTTTTAGTGTGTAATATATTGTTCCAACCACTGATAGTGTTTTTTGTTTTTATTGTTCCAACCTATATGTCAGCGGAAGACACAGTGATTGTTCCTTACGTAGGGCAGAAATTCGCGGACATCGATGGAGCATTCAAGTTTTATCAAGCTTACGCATTTTATCTTGGTTTCGAGGCGAAGAGGTATACGACAACTAGATCATTTGATGGTTCGATCAAGAAGAAATTGTTGGCTTGTAACAAGGAGGGCAAAACAGCCAGCCAGAGCATGGTGAAGCTGTCGAGCACCGGAGAGAAGGAGGGGCAAGAGTATGTGGGATCGTACGAATCCAAAAGAATTACGAAGGCGACGAGGACGCAATGTGGAGCAAGAATTAGGCTCTGTGCAATGGTCGGGGGGTTTTATATTGAAGAGTTCATGGAGGAACACAACCACGATCTTGTGATGGTTAAGGACCGAGAGTTTCAAAAGTCATCTCGAAATTTATCAAGATATCACAAGGAGATGATCGTTTGTAACTCGAGGGTACATAATGTATGTCAACAATGTTGTTAGTGTATGGTTGACTGCTAACTCTGCGCGACTAATGCAGTTGCAATTTTGTGTGTGCAGCTGAAGATCGGGGTGACTCGGACATACAGGATGTGCAAGGAGTTGTCGGGCGGATATCAGAATATCGGAGCATCGTTGGTTGATTTCAAGAACTGGGGGAGGGACGTCAAGTGCTTCGTCCACGAGCAGGATGGTCAGTTGTTCATAGACCGGTTCAAGAGTTTGAGGGACAGTCAGGAGGATTTCTACTTTGACTACGATGTGGATACAGACGGGAGCTTACGCAGGGTCATTTGGGCGGATGGTGCAGCTCGAAGGAACTACGCGGCATTCGGGGATGCAGTTTCGTTCGACCCAACGTACGGAACCAACGTGTATTCCATGGTGTTCACACCGTTCACTGGCATGGACAACCACAAACGGTCTGTCACGTTCTGTGGGGCGTTGCTATTAAAGGAGGACTACGAGTCATTTAAATGGGTCCTCTCCCGGTTTCTGGAGGCCATGGGCGGGAAGGAACCGTGTTATATCATTACAGACCAGGATCCCGGAATTTTAAAAGCCGTCCCAGAAATATTCAAAGCAGCACACCAACGGTGCTGCACGTGGCACATCATGAACAAGGTTCCAGCAAAGTACGGCAGATCAAGAGAGGAGGCCTCGGAATTCGTAAAAGCCCTCAATGCAATTATATGGGACGATGACATCGAGGCGTCGGAGTTCGACAACAGGTGGGGGCGGATCATGATCGACCATGATGCTGTTGGGATCGAATGGTTCGAAAATATGTTCGAAGACAGGAGCAAATGGGTCGCCGCGCATTGCAGAGAGGTGAGGATGTCCGGAATTATGAGGACAACGCAGAGATCAGAGAGCGAGAACAGTTTCTTTAAAAAGTTTGAAGACAACAACGGTACGTTGGTCCAGTTCTGGATGCGTTTCGAAAGTGCGATGGACCAACAGAGGCACATGCAGAAGAGGCTAGACAACGATAACCGGCAGTCATTCCCCAAAATTGGATCGACGAATCCGATGGAGAGCCACGCGGCAAGTGTGTACACGCACGTGGCTTTTGCACACTTTCAGGAAGAGGTCAAGTTTTCGCTCTACACGTGCAGCGTCTGTGGGCATCAGGAAAAGGACGGGATCGAAGCGACAACAGTACTGGACTCCATCCGGGACCGCAACTACATTGTTGAATACAACCCAGGTACTGGCATAGAAAGTCACTGTCCATGTCGTGTAGCCATAATCAGATAGCCTAACTATATGATCCAAACGTAACGAGTTTTATTCCATAATTCATTGAATGTGACTGTACCTAATAAAGGGTGCGACTCTGGAACGCGGTGCGTATGATTGTGCAACGCAATTCGTTTGATTCTGCGACGTAAGGACTGTGACTATGCAGCATAACGGGGTGTGACTGTATTCTGTCATACCTTTAGAAAGCCACATCCCGTACGTTGTGTAGCCACTGTCCGTACGGTCAGGAGTCGCACTCTTTATGCGTTTCTTAATGCACTCGCAGGTACCTGTGAGATCAGATGTACTTGCAGGAAGTTCGGTCGGTATGGAATTCTTTGCAAGCATGCCATTTGGATATACTCTTCGAAAGGACGGGAGACGATCCCGGAATGGTACGTGGCATGTAGATGGACAAGGGATGCTCTACGTAATGTTAATGTGTGTCCCCTGTCAGAGAGTCGACTAAGCGATGATAAGGCTGTTACAGTCACGAGGTTATTTTCGGAGTTCTATGAGACCGTCAGTCATGTCAGCAAAATGGGTAAGGAAGACGTTAGTAATCTAGCTGACGTCATTCGCGACTTCAGGTCCGATATTGCCCTTGCTGGCCCCTGTAGCAAGACGCAAGAATTAGAGGAGATCCTCGGCTGTACGAGCGCAATTGAAATAACCATATTGCCCCCGAAGAAAGCCAAGAACAAGGGCAGTGGGAAGCGGATTCTTTTTTCTAAGGCGAAGGCTGCTGCAATTGCCGCCAAGCCTAAACGGCTGTGTAAGAACTGCAAGAGGATGGGTCACCATGACAAGAGGAACTGCCCCAACCCATTTGCTGAGTACCCACCGATTGCTGACTTGTCTGTCGATGTTGAGGAGGAGGAAGATGAGGACCCGGCAGGGATTGCCGAGGAGGATTGTTCATGAATATCATCCGTTACTTAGGAACATTCTTTTTGGGAACACAAAGGCTGTCAACGTTTGAAATGGTCAAGGTCCGTGACATTGCTTTCGTATATTGCGGACCTCAATCATTTCTAATATGGTGTAAGTCGTAGATCATGGGGGGCTTTTTTTATTTTTTTGTGAAACATAAAGACTTGGCGGCATTTGAAATTGTCAATGTCCGTGATTTTGTTTACGTCTATTGCAGACCTTAATTATTTCTAATATGGCGTAGTCGTAAACCATGGGGGTCCGTTAAATTGGTTTTATTTTTTGGATTGTAAGAATACATTGAGGAACGTAGTCGTTTTCATTCTGGAATGCATCATCTTTGGCTACAAATACAGCTGTACAGGAACATCATGCCCTTAATATTTGGTTGACACGAAACAAGTGAGTGTGATTGTTCAACGCAATGAGTGCGACTTTACAGTAGGCAGTGCGTGACTGTAGAACAAGAGGTGGAGTGTGATTAGTGTGATTGTACAAGGCAATGACTGTGATTCTACAATACACTGTCTGTGATTCTTCAAAATGAAGTTAGAAATCTAAACCATGTTTAGTGTGACTATAAAACTTGTGTCCGTACATTAGAAAAATAGCAAAGGAAATAGAGAAATAACGAAATAGCGATGGAAATATTTGTACATTAGAAAAAGTTCATCTTTTACACAACATATAATACTTGCGTACCATTAAACGCCGAAAACATTCTACGACACAATGCGGAAAACATCCATTGCATACCATTTAAACGCTACATTTTAACATTCATTAGAACTTAAAACACATAAAAAAGTTCGTTACTAAACGCTAACATACATACTTAACCTTCGTACTCTTTAAGCATCTTCTTCAAGTTGGGCAAGTCGCGCTGGAACCCCTTCCTTGTGCGGAAACAGTACATAGACCTCTTCATGAAGAACTGGATGCAGTTATCTAGTTCTGCCTCTTTATGTGTATCGCCAATGGACGCTGCGAAGTTCCTCGCGTCAACTGCAGTTGCGGCTTGCTGCACGGCCTTTAATTCAGTGGACATAGTGGTATTCAATAAACCCTCGTACTCCTCGATCAAATTTCTGATTTCATCCATCTTGCTTGCCATTTTTTTGTAAGTTTGAAGTTGTGGAGTTGTGACAAATGCATTGGTATTTATAGAGGGGGAGGCAGTAAATAGGGGGCTGAAAATGCATGGGATAGGCAGTAAATGTGGGGTGAAAGTTGAAAAGGGTAGGTGGGGGTGAAAATTTAATGGGTTAGGTGGGGTGCTTACCCTCATAAATTAATTAGGAGTTTGAGGTGGGTGTTTGTGTTTCTCAATGTTTCATTGAGACTCACAAACGTCCGTTCAGAGTCACGTCGGTTTTTAACATTCGTCGTCGACATCATTTTTTTGAACTTTTTTACGATTATTTCGCTATATAATTTATAATGTATTCACGAACCATGCGTCGTAAAACCAATAATTTGATATATGTGGCGATTCAAATTGCATATTATGAATTATTTGATATATGTGGCGATTCAATGAATTATTCAAATTGCATCTTATGAAAATGGATGGTGACATATGTGGGGGTGATTAAGTTAAATTAATCCAGCGAATTTAGTTAATTTGTGGTTGTCTGTCATGACTCTGCTAGAGTTTGACTGTGACTGTGAGTCAGAAGTTGCGTGACTGTATCAAATCGCACACGCGACCCTGATACTGACTTGTCATTCATTTGATACTTAGAAGATACTCGGACATGAGATTTTTTCTATTTTCACAAAAAAGTGTTTTTACTTCACTACACATTCATGCCTTACGTTTTGTGGAGCTCTTACCACGATACCGCGTATCTTACGACGTGCGTCGATTGGTTCCCATATTGTTATCGCGTCTTCCATGAAAGCACGAATTTTCGGCAACACGTCCTCACGAGCTCCATTCATGTCAGCAAGTACGAGGGCTGCCGTAACCTCGAACGACAAGTAACGCCTCCCGAGCTTTGACCCAATATCAGGGTGGGTGAACGGCGCACCGTCGTACAGGCACATGTGCATCAAGCAGAAAATGCCGGACTCCGTATCGTTCTTTTTGGCGCTCTGCCATTCCAATTTTACTTGTCGATGTGTAAATTTTGACATGTGACTGCCCTTAATCAGCCCCTTTTCTTCTGCGTAGTCGGTAAATGCTCGAAGCTGATGCAGTATTAGTTAACAGTAAATGTCAGCACTTATGGTGGCAGTATAATATTTTGACGCGGTGAAATAAAGCATATGGTTGCAACTTACTATTATGATGGACATCCGGAACATATGCGACCCTGGGGCGTGTGTCTGGTGATCGAGAATATCAACTGTTCTATCTCTAAAGTTGACGCAGATGCACGCGTAGTGCCCCATAGTATGCACCGGGAAAAACAACAGTTCGGCGTCCAAGTCGAATGTCCCGGCGCAGTCTTGTATGAATCTGTCCCACGCTTCGTACACACCGTCAGTGTCTTCGTCCGCGGGGGTACTTGAGTCGGGTTGTTCCATTATACGGGTCAGTGAGTCCTAACAGACGGTGAATATTAGTTGCCATCAGTGACGGGGCCCGAGACAGTACTATATCATGTGCGTGACTGCACATCGCGAAGTGTGTGATTGTACAGACTAAGCTGTGTGACTTTGCAGCGTACAGACTGTGACTATACATGACTACATCATGTAAGTGGTTGTACATTTTATATCACGTAATTGTACACCTCAACACGAATGACCCTGACAGTGACTATGCAATATCTAGCATGTGATTGTACACATTAACATGTGTGACTCTACAATTCATGACATGTGGTTGTGCACATCAACATGTGTGACTGTGCTACGTGAACTTTGTGGTTATTTCTAACTATTACACGGACTTTACATCTTTTCAGTTAATGTGAATGAGGGGTCATTTGTACTATTGAATGCGATAGGTAAGAGGTAACTGGGGCATACCATGTGTTGAATTCCGAACTATGCCATCGTTGGGTCGGCGGGGGAGGATAACCCACGACTGTGGTCGTCTGATTCGCACCAGTTCATGAGGTGCGACCAACACTCCAGCACAGCAACGCTCATGCTATCCCCGGACAATAGCGTTTGAATGTCACGTCTCTGCAGCTACGCATGAGTGCTGTAGGACCCTAATTGTTCACTGCGAGATTTTGTACACCGGTCAGTACGTGTAGTATGCAACTCGTATCAGTAAACAAAGACTGTTACTCACCTTTCGTCGTACCCATTATCGTCAAGGAAGCAGTAGTCCGCGGTGTGCTTCCGCAGGACGGGCATCTTACTCGTCAGCGGTCGGTGCAGGACATGACAATGGTGTCGGGGTCATGACTCCCTTGGTTCAAAGAGCAACCCAACCCATCCCCACAGCCCCGTATCCGAGACCTAATTGGCGACTGTCTTTCCTCTGGGACTGGTCGGGGGGTGGATGCAGGTGTTTTCGGTGATTTGGGCCGACGCCTTTCGGTGGTTTTTTTCACAGGAATGGCTTCAAGCGTACGGGCAGAGTCCAACGTTTCCTTGTATTTTCCGAATTTTGCCACTCTCTCCAAAATATTGTCCCTCATTTTGTTCACGTCACTCAGTATAAGGGTCGCCGTGATTTCCGCCCTGCACATATTCATGGCCGCCATTGTCCCCAAGGAGCAGTCGAACGTGGACCCGTTGTACAGCATCATGTGGATCATCAGGTACACTCCGCAGTCATTGGCGGAGTACCCCACCCCCTGCCATGATAAGGGAACGTTTACGAATTTAAACGCACGGATCTTCTCACCTTTCTTCAGCCCTTGCTGTACCATGAACTCCCCCATCTTACTAGCCTGCAAAACAAGTTCAAACAGGATCAGGCGGTGAATACATTCGCCGTCACATAATTGATTTAATATTAAATTTAAAGGGCCTGACCACTGTCCGAGCAATGCCATAGTAAGGCAAGTTTGTAAAATCTTCATCGTACTTCCTGTTGTCGAGGTACTCTATTTGCTCAGTATTGAAGTTGATGCAGGCGCAACTGTAGTGGCCCTCGTCACCCGTTAAGATCGGGACGAACACCTGCAAACAATGTGTCAGGATTATGGGGCAGACATGGTATTATCCGTGCCGATAACTACGAATAAACAGTATGCGCAGGGTAATACCATGTCCGAGTCCAAAGCAAAGTCGGAGAAACTGTTTTGTATCCACTCGTTCCATACGTAAAATATTTCTGAGTCATGACTGTCGCCCTGGCTTCCTTTCCTCCACAATGCCAACATTGGGTGCTGCTCACATGCATTGATTGTAATACATGTAGTTAGTGTGTTTGACATGAGCGTAAAAGGTGTGACTGTACTGCAACCAGTGCGTGACTATACAGCCTGAAGTGCGTGACTGCGCAGTTTATAGTGGTAAGTGGACAACATAATGTGTGTGAATGCACAGCCTGAAGTGCGTGACTGCGCAGTTTACAGTGGTGACTGGACAACATAATGTGTGTGACTGTACAGCCTGAAGTGCGTGACTGTACAGCCTGAAGTGTGTGACTGCGCAGTTTATAGCGGTGATTGGCCAACATAATGTGTTTGACTGTACAGCTAAATTGGGGGGTGAATGTACCGTATGTCCAAGAGAGAAGTAACATCTACTGGTTACTCTTGGTGCTCTTTTTTCGTACACCAGCTGGTTCAGCAGCCTACACCAGCAGTCAATGACGTTATTCATCACCTGCTGGCCAGGCTCGAGAGTCTGCATGTCGCCCCTCGCTATACAGTCGTAACCTGTGAACTCGACCAGCATTTCCCTGCAGACCAAACGAAGTCCCGTTTAGCACATGCATGTTTTTAAAAACGACACGAACATCACAATAAATACGTACCCCGACGGACGTGGCGTTGAGTGGTCAAAGACGTAGTCGATTACATCTTTCCGTACGTGGAGAATATCCGAGAAGATGACGACATTGGAGCACATGAATCTAGAGACCACAAACTGCCCTCTCAATATTGTCCCACAGTCCAACGTGCAGCCCAAATCCTCCGGAATCGTATCCATGCATTCGAAATTCACGTTGGAGTGGATGATGTACCGATGATGTAGTTCTATGGGGTGCGTCCTGGTCCCTGAGCCCTCCTCTGTCTGCTGATCATCGTTCGTGACGATCTCCGCCGTCGTAGGCGTGGTGGCAACAGCGTCCGCTACAGACCAGCCTGCTTTGTTAAGTTCCTTCTCAAGACTATAACTCACTGTCCCTGAGGGCATTACATCACGCGTTTCCTCCACATTGGAAGCCGATCGTGCGTCAGTTGTCTCCCCCGCTGCTTGCCGTAGAGCCACCACTATGGTCGGACTCCTGTCAACTGAACCCTGCACATCGTCCTCAGCGGCATCATCCTCTTCAACGCTGATTTTTTCATAGGCATCATCTTCTTCACATTCTTCCTCGCAGAAACCCGGCGTCACGACGCCACCATCAAAAGTGCCACCATCTGTTTCCTCAATTTCTTTTTCCGTGTATCCAGAGTCACGCATGTCTTGCACAACTTGGTTTATCAGATTGCAGGCTTCAGCGTCGAGGTGCGCCTCGCCCTCAACGACGGGGGCGTTCTCGGTAGTCTGCTTCAACTGGCCGGCCAACGAAGTGACCTGATCGACATACCGGAGGACAGCTGGATCTTCCCAGAATTGTTGGGAGGACGGGTCTTGACTTGGAACTGTATTGTTCTTCGTCGATATTTCTCTTACTTTAATGGCAGCCTTCTCACAGAAACCGCAAAAGGCTAGCGCACACCTCCGGAAATTCATGAAAAATCGCCGGTCGTCCTATAATTCAGTTGAAGTCAAATCATTAGTGTGAAGCTCAGTGGTGTTGAGGCTGGCAGTGTGAGTATGACTAAGCAAGTAATTGTGTGATTCTACGCAATAAAGTGTGTGACTGTATAGCATAAAGTGTGCGACTGTACAGTTTGTAGTGTGTGACTGTGCACGTCATAGTACTGACTGGTCAACCTAATGTGTGTGTATAATAGTGTGTGACTCTACAGCTAATAGTATGTGACTACACAGCCAATAGTATGTGACTATACATCAGGATGAGTGTGATCACAACAGTTTTATGAATTGTATATGCTGATATAAATATAGGTAAGGCTGTCAGATTAAATCGTTTAACGGACAAAGAGTTGATGATTCATTGATGATTTATAAAGTGGCTGGGAGATCACTTACGTTAACCTCCTCGATGTCTTCCAACTGATTGTCTCTCTTAATCCCTGTCATTATTCTCTTGGGACTAGAGTGCTGGTTGTCAGAGGGCATCGTTATAGCGGGGGCGCCCTCGCTGCCTGTTGTCCCACATGTACGTGGGTACGTCACCTTCGAACGTAGCTGATTACCCAGCGACCCTGTCTCCAGTTCCCCAGCAAGACGATCGCATATTCTCCGTGCATCCCAATGTGCGATGAATGGTATGTCGCATCAGCAACTCTCGCTACGGAAATCGTAGCGCTGGAAGTATGCAATCATTAGAATGGGGATGCATCCCCGGAGGTACTTGAGGACTTTGCTGGGGTCACGCGTCCCCTTACCTGCCCGCACCAGATCATGCAGGACAAAGGTACACCAGTTCTGTTCCCGAATTGAGTCCACGTCCTCCACTGCGGCCAGCAGACTCGGGTTGAGTGAATTGTTCGTTGTAGGCGCGAGGAATGATGACAACGCGAACAATACAAACCTGCGGACAAAGTCGTCGTTAGCGGTTTCGGTTACCATCAACTGTTCGTGCACCCTCCCTAATGTTATTGGATTGCTGATGTCCACCACACCGAAGTCTTTTCTCCAGGTACTCTTTAACCTGATCACGTCAGGTGAGTCTGCCCCTTTCTTGTTGCTGGTTGGGATTACTTTCAGCGGATGAGGGCCCAAAGGTAGCTGGAGGCAGTCGTGGATGTCGTACTTTGACATCATGAATGCCTCCTGGCGTGAGGCACGAAAAATATGGGACCCGTCAGAAAATGCACAGAGGAACATAACCGCGTGCTCAGCGGGTACCGATTCAAGCCTCAGATCCAACAGCCCGCCGAATCCAACAGCACGCACCCTCTCTTTCTGATCATTCGATAATCGCCCAATTAGCTGGTGCAACCGCTTGGGCCTACATTGAATATCGGGCTGACCCTGTCGGCGGTCCCCTCCTCTCCTCCTCTGAGATACACACACGTATGTGGGGTCGGCTATTGTATCAGATTTGACCCTCCTCATTTTTTTCGGCCTGCCTTCCTCAACACTTTCTGTCTCAGCCACATCCAGATCGGCGACCGGTGTATCAAAAGTCACCCTTTTTTTTTCTTTTGTCTGCCTTCGTCTACGATTTCTGTCCCCCCCACATCCGTCTCGGCAACGATGTGGTCCCCGGATGTATCTTCAACAGACTTTACAACAGTCTTCTTCTTCTTTTTTTCCTTCTTACCCAAATTTTCGTCCACAACCAATCTATCATCAATAACATTTCCGCAAACCGATGTCTCTGCCATGGCTTCCTTCTTCTTACTGGTCTTCGCTCGAGCTTTCTTCTTCGCACCCGACTTTCTGTTGCAATAATAACATGCGTAATGAGTGTGATTTTACAGTAAAAAGAGAGCGACTCTGCAACATAACGAATGTGACCATACAGCCTCAAACGTGTGACTATACAAACAACACTGCATGACTATACAACATAAAGCGTGTGACTTTGCATCATAACAAGTGCGACTGTGTAGATCTGAAGGTGTGATTGTACATCATTCTGTTACTTCACAACAAAATGTAACGAGTGCGACTATGTACCCTCAGAGGGGTGACTGTATAACCAATTCTGTATGACTGTATAACCAACTCTATATGACTTTACAACTCTGTGAGTATACAATATAAAGCGTGTGACTTTGCATCATAACAAGTGCGACTGTATAGATTCAAAGGTGTGATTGTATGACTATTCAAATGTTAATTTTATTTCTTCCCAAACACAAAGTCTGTGACTATAAGATTGCTTTTACGTAAGCTTCAACATGGCTCTATAAATACAACTATTGTACAACTACGACCCCTTCAACTCAAAATTAGGGTTATAACTAGAGGAATAACGATTAATCAAGAAAAAAAATTGTAGAAAAAACTTCAACTTCGACTCTATAACTACAACAACTGTACAACTACAACAACTTCAATCAAAATTAGGGTTATCGTGTTGGAAAAATGCTCTTTCAACATTTTTTATTGTTCATGCATGCCGGAGTTCTTGACCACATTTTAGGGTTCGTGAAAAAGGAATAAAAAAGGGTTGAACAAAACGAAAATCGGAGGTCGAAAATCGAACATTCAACATACCTTTGTAGCATCACCGGAATTTTAGGCATTATCGGAGACGGAGAAGCTGCGGAAACGAAGATGGAGATGGAGATGGAGATGGATTTTTTTTTAGAGAGAGGAAGAGAGCGTTGAGTGATTGAGAGCTGGTGAATGGGGAAGTGCAATGGGTTGAGCGGGAGAATAGAGAGGAGGGAAATTAATTGGGGATAGGTTGAGGGGGCTATTGACTGTTGATGGGTGATGGGTGATGGTTGTCCGCAGCGCCCTTTTTTTATTATTATTAATCTAAACCCATCCATCCACCGTCCATATTAATCTTAATGGATGGGTGGGATTAACACTAAGGGAGAGTTAGGAAGTTATTAACTTCCCTGATCCTCCCTCTATATATATATATAATTTCCCCAAAATTAAAAAGGTGATAATGTTGACAATCACATCCAACTAGGAAACTCCTTGACATCATCCTTTAAAATAATGTCTCCACGGTGTATAGCTTAATGATAAAAGGTTTATCATCAAACATGATATAACCTACATTCGGGAACTTCTTTATACTTTCTTTCTTTTTAAACCGAACTAGAAAGATCTCGTTTAAAGAAAAGACACTTTATATATGTCATGTTTACCTCATATTTTATGGATGAAACCATTCAACACCATTGGTTTGCTCCAAGAACAAAACAATAAATGACATGATTCCAGTAGTTAACTTCATCCCCAACATCATCTTAAGAGAACTAGATAAGGTTTACTAGCTCCTCGACATCATCTTATACTACTAGCGTTATTTGAAGTTCTTACAAACATTCAAAATAAGATTGAATAATCAATTACTCACACTAATTATATTATATGACCCTCATTTTTTTTCATTCTTTATATTTTGTTAAGTATTTTATTGAAATGAGAAGAAAGAAAAAAATAAAAATAAATAAATAGAGGAAGTAGTATAACTATTTGAGTTTGTAATACATGATATTTTCTTTTTGAATTCATAATACATGATATTTTAAGTTAGTACTCTAAGTTTAGATTTAGTTACGAATACCTCCAAATTTTCTTTACTTTCATATTGAAGCAGGTTCCCGTGAGAATTTATACTTCACTGAGAACCGTGAGAACCAACTGGTTACACTTCTTAAAGACTCCACTTACACTTTTAGGATCCTTAGGTACACTATTTGGGGATTTGAGGAGCCGATCGGCTGGTGAGCATAGGGGGTCGGCTGCCCGGCCTGACGGCACTCCCTTTCCCCTTCAAAATTTGACCTCCTCGAGAGTGGAACTAGGGGTCCTAAAAGCTAAGTATTTATGGAGTCTTTAAAAAGTGTAATTAGGTTAGTTCTCGCTAAAACCCAACCCTACGTATATATTTTCTCTATCCTTCTAAGATTTTTTTCACTTGATTATTTTATACACTCTAAAATGAATATCCAATGGGTAGATCTTAGAAAGTTGGAGGAAGTATATATACTACTCAATTTGTCAGATTTTGTGAGAATCGTGAGAACCAACTAGTTACACTTCAAGACTTCATTTACACACGGACCTAGTTAGACTTTTAATTGGGTCAAAGATATAAGGGGTCATCGAGGCGATGGAGGTAGAGCTGGCAAATCGGACGTGCCGGGCCATGTTTCGTGCCGGCCCAATCGTGCTTCCTGTCTGTCCAGCCCGGCCCAGTCGTGCCTGGCAGACCCACCGTGTTGTGCCGTGCCGTGACTGAGAACATGCGCCGAGACACGGTTCCTAGCACGGGCCCGGTCGTGCCGGGCCGTCGTGCCCGACCAAATTTTCAGTATTTTTCATTTTTTTTGGGATTTAGAGTCGTGCCGGTCCAACCGGGCTGATAAACTAATCGTGTACCTATAAAAAATAACCAACTACGGTCCAACTAAAAATATAGCTAGGGAAGTCGGGATCGATTTCACAGAGAGACAATCAAATTCTACTCGTATTAAGTTTATCTAAGTAAATCGGGGGTTTTTTGGTTTTGTGTTTATCTAAACTAAAGTATTGAAGGAAAGAGAATTAAAAGAGAAGAAATAACTAAAATAAAATAAGACGAATAAAGATGAATAAATATATGAGAGAAAACTAGGATTGTCGGTTCACTACAAATTTCTTATGGTCACGGTCTAAGTCACAGGTCTGTCGCAGATGTTGGTCTAAGAGGTAGAGAAAAGGTCGTTTCGGTCCGCTATTCACCCTAGCATGTTTCTAACGGCTTCCGATCTTATTAGGGCAAATTAATGTGTTGTAGCAGGTCTAACTTTTACCAGGCTTCCGATCTTAGGTTCAAGTTTACTGGATTCAATTAATCAATCATGCGCATTAACTGACTAATCGCGATTATATGCTACAATTGACAACATAGACACAATATCATTGACAGATCTATAAATTATTTAGCGACCACATTCAATTATCACTGTGGACATGCGTAGGTCCACCCCGACGCGGCCACGCGCGGGCTTGGGGCGGCGAATGAATCTCATGTGAGATGGATCTCGGATTGAAATTTAAATCGAAGTTGGAGTCACCACCAAACTTTGTGGGAGTTCGGGCCCATTCGAACCCACTCTATGTCGTAGTGGGTCGTGCACAGAGTACGACCCAATTCGATTTCAGAGTTTATTGGGTTCGTCCCTTTACATTGTGATACCGATAACGACATTATCGGTTATCGTGTATTGAATGCTCTCGTATGCCAACGATTTCGGACATCCGGAAACCACGGTTCTGAGTAAGTGGTGAGGGTTTGTGTTGGAAAGTTCACAAAGAACACCCAACTCCGCCCGCACTTAGCGGCCTTTACTAAGATATCGTTCGTTGTTCGTGTACGCGTGTTAGTTTGACGGTTGAATGTTATGCAAACAATGCTTTTTTTACTAAACATGTGAATTATGGTTCAACTACGTCGTTTAAATGCATCTAAACTAACGTCAAAGTTGTTTTAGCATGCGATGTTCATTTTAGTACAATAAAATAAACAACGACATAAAAAAGAGAAAAGAGCGACAACAGATTACAATATACGAGTGGCATACCACCCGGCAATACAATGCCACAAACGATATAATACAACAATTGCAATAATAACGAGTTAGAAGATGTAAATATGATATGATGCATGGTTTTGAAAAGGCGAACACGTGATAGACCTAGCACGTGACGACCAAAGTCGTAAAAAATATTTGATCGGGGCTCGAAAGTAGCTGAAAGACTCACGATTTTGACATACCAGGAGCCACTCGATCGAGTCATTGACGGACTCGATCGAGTGGTCCCGAAAAAAAAAATTATGCCTCAGTTTTTGGGGTGCCACTCGATCGAGTGGGCTAGGCACTCGATCGAGTGCCCCCTGTACGGACTGCTGTCCGATTTGATTTTGATTTTGAAATTGCTTTCGGTTTTGAAAATCGATAATTTGGTTAAGTCGCGTAAAAATGTGATGCAATTTATACTCGACTTAAATATTGATACTCGTAATATTCGATGCTTGATTATGGAATCAATATCGAATATTTAGAGTGGATTTTGAAAAAAGTTGTTTAGAAATCGTTTTGAATGTTGTTAAGATGAGATAATTCCTTCACGCTGTAATGTCGTAATTAGTCTTTTCGGACCATGTGATCATTACTCGGCTTCAACGGTATTATGCTTAACATGATTTAATGATTGATACCTTTAGATCCGATATTCGACTATAGAGTCGATATTGAATCCTAGAGACGATGCTTTATTGAAAATAGTACGATAATATCGATATTAGTAACGAGAAAAGAAATAAAAAAAGATGCGACGATGACCCTAATAAAAAGACGGTCGGACGAGAGAAAGAGAAGAAAAGGGAGAAGTCGGGATTTGAAACACCCTCAACCTACATGCTTGATTATCTTGAAAACGGACTCATAGTAGCGGCCTAGGCGCGGGAGCGTTAAGATGTATATAGGTGAGTTATGGTGTGTATGGTTAGGGAGGAGATTTGACGCGTTTTGCTCTCGGGTTTGTATATGGTTTGCCTAAAATTGCCTAGAATTTCGGGTTGGTATTTGTGTCTAGTTTGCCTAAAATTGCCTAGAATTTCGAGTTGTGAATGGTTGTTGGGAATTGTTGATGTTGTGTCAGGAATTGTAATTGTTGTGTTGGATCGTGGATGTGTTTTAGTGTTGTGTAGGAGGGTGTATTTATAGGGGAGGTTTCCGGTTTAGACCAGGAAAGCAAGTAGTCTTGGATGCAATAGAATTCCGTCTTTGGATAGGAAAAGATTGCTTATAAGGAAAGAAAACACCCGGTTTTGGCTGATTTTATGAGTCCACTCGATCGAGTGAGCTGGTCCACTCGATCGAGTGGGTCTAGCCGGGTGGGAGACCTCCTTAGAGATCGAGTTTTGTCCTTTCGGGAGAGTTTTAGTTGCTTAACTCTTCTTCATTGCTGATTTTTTTAGGTGTTTGACTTCAAGTTGGATTTCCGAAAGCTGCGTGACAGATTTTTATGGCTCGGAAATGCCTTTGACCGGGGTTTGATCCGGTCGCTAAAAGATGGTTTTGCCCTTGGTGACGGTTTTGACCCAAATTAGTCTTATTTGATTGGAAATGACCTACTGGGCCTGAATTTGAGGTCGGTTTGGTGATATTTTTACTCCGCTAAAAGCTCATGCCAACTACTATTGATTCCGAGTCCGAAAATCGAGTGTATTAAGCTATGTTTACGTCCGATCATCATCCGGGTTTTTTTGGAAACTGATATAGACACCTGGCGGTCAAAATGTGGGTATCTACAGAGCCCCTACTCTAACTGAGGCTTGGACAAGGCGAAAGTCAGAGTAGCTACCAGGCCAATCGAAGATTAAGAACTGGCAGACTTCCGGTCGGGTTGTTTATAGTCCATTAGACTTGCGTAAAAGGGCTCGCTAGCCATAAGATAGAAATTATACCTGAGTTGATGCTAATAGCTCCGTGGGGACTTGCCTAAGAAGCCTTGGGTGTGCCCGTTTGCAGAAAAATCTCATCTAAGGAGATGCGCGGGAGCTTGCCTAGGAAGCTATGGGTGTGTCCGTTTGCAGACACATCCCGATTCAGAATTACGCGGGAGCTTGCATAGGAAGCTATGGGTGTGTCCGTTCGCAGACACATCTCGATTCAGAATTACGCGGGAGCTTGCATAGGAAGCTTTGGGTGTGTCCGTTCGCAGACACATCCTGATTCTTTAGCAGAAATGTCGCCTGAGCTTTCCACTGAGGAGTTTTTGCGATGAGACTTCCTTCTCGAGTCTGGGTGTACCTGTACGATGCCGACACAATAGAAATTCGTATGTAACATTTAGGCGAAACACGACTCACCCTGGGGAATTACAAACTTGATGTTCCTTTAGGAAGCACAAGCTGGTACCTGAAATGTTAGATATATAGGCAGAAATAGCAAATATAGCAGATAGCAAGATAGCATACAGGAAATGCAGTTAGCATCTATAGACTGACTTGCGCTGAGGAAAATGATTTTTGCTTCATTTTGAAATCGAAGTCCTGAAAGCAACTCACGTGCTAGGAGATAGATTTCAAAATTAAAAGGGGTAGAAGAGAAATTTGTAGTTTAAATAGACTGAAATTTGACCTTATCGAAAAGGATTTTCTCAAATGGCTAAGTTTTGCAAATTTTAAAATGAGAATTTGAAGAGAGACATACCGACGGACCCGACTCTGGACGCGACAGGACGAGCTGACAGACACGAACTGGACTCTCGAGGGGTTAGTCCGTGACTCGGTAAGGGGGTGGGCCACCTAAGACGACAAGACTCTTAAGTTCCGCTACTCCGTAGCCTAGGCGAGTGGCAACACGGTCGAACATCGAAATGGGAAGGATGTCACGAGACTGTTTCTTTACGACAGGGCTTAGTAGTAGCAATGTCGTAGACTGGTGCTCTTTTAAATTTTTTTATTTTTAGGGTACATTCCCAAAGTGGTTATTGCTTCGAGTCCTGACAGATTCTCGTCTTCGACTGAACCGAGTACTAGGACACACTATAGAAAGAAGGCTAGATTTTGAAAGTATTTGGATTATGTGAGTGGATGGAGAACTTCTGCCTAGGAGAAGCTCCCAGGACAACAAAGCTAGCTGTTGAGAACATGACAGTGTCGTGACAGGAGCGACGATACTTTTTAAATTTGTGTCAATGTGGGTGGTTGTGCCTCTGTTGAAAGGCTGCCTACGTATTCACATGCGGTGAAATCAAACCAAGCCGTAGTTCAGCGATTGAAAGATATATTATGGTGCCTAGTTTATTAGGACTTGGTGTGTAACTAGCCATACTGACGGTGTAGGCTAGGTGCATTCCCAATGATGTCTTGACCAAAGGGCTAGAATAGTTAGGATGTTGATCATGTGACTGTGAGCATTCTCCGGGGTAGCCTCCATAGGTGGTGTGAACTATTTGGGCATGTTCTATGTCGACCGCAGGTTGATTTCCCGTGTTTGGGCTGGTAACTAGTTTGGACGTTTTGGAAATGTGGAGCTAGGTGTAAGTGGCTTTGATGTTTTGACATCTGGAGCTCGATTTTGTGGAGCTAAGGCTTCGAGGGTAAGGTATTGTAATGCGGTAGAAAAGGAGGAAGTTGAAAAAAAATGACTCGAACTTCGATCGGGGTAGGTTTGATAATAATGCGGGATCTGATTTCCATGTCCGGCCCTAATGGTTAGGGGTATCCTATGGAGCTTGAATCCTCAAAATTCCGGGTTGTCTCTTAGCCTAGGTCTCGAGAAGGTCTTGAGGGTTGTAATATGGGAAGGCTAGATGTGGTGTTGGCTGACCAGCTTGATTGTCTCTCCCCTATTTGATGGTATGGGCATTGATAATTTTTGAACTTACCGTACCCCGGTCAAGGGACTTTCACTTGAGTTGACCGTTAACCACAGTCATGGGTTTTTGAATTTTTTTGTTGGTTGACCTCTTAACCCCGGTCATGGGATGGACCGTATCTGGTCGGGGGATGTTGAAAATTCTTTTTGATCATGGCCAACTCTTTTATTTTGGCCTTTTGCTTTTTTTTTGGATTTTCGATTTTTGTCCAGCTTTTTCTTTTTTCCTTTTTTCTATTGGTCAGACTAACCCCAAGGTAGGGATTGGTCGATCTTATTGGAGGGGCGTTTATTGTGGGAAATGGGCTTGCCTTCCGTCTTGAACCCAAACTAGAAGACTACCTAGATCTGTCATAGGATTCGATACCGCTCCTGCTAAGGGTAGTTATGTGGCTTGCTATGTCAAACATGGAACATTTAAAAGAAAATATGGGTCTCAATTTCCTGCAGCCCTTATAGGTGTGCCTATAATAGTCACGTGCATGTGCTCACAGTGTATGATGGTGTTTATCATGTTCTTGGAAACACATAAGGAAAGTATATATGAAAAATAGAAAAGTTGATTTTATTGGATTTGAGAAGAAGACAGAGTGCAACTAACTATGACTCTGACTTTGATTTGGAAATGAGGATGTAGGGTATCCTAGACTCGGACTCAGACTCAGATTCGAATCAAATCTGGACTTATGGATGTTCGGTTGGTTGTTTCTTTTTTTGGTAAGGTCCTTGATTGAAGAGAACGACAGGTGCCACGACTCGCCTAAACTCGGCTTTGCGCAAATGCAAGAGAGGGAGTCAAACTAGACACGGCCCGGGGTGACGGGATGACAAAGACTCTTGGACCGGGATACTCGAACGTCGACCTAAACGAGGTAACGACCCTGGCTTGGACTCAACCATGAGACTTGGGGTGCATGAGGGCGAGTCCGAAAATGGGGCGACCGTGTTTGACCGCGTCGCGTGCTTGGACCAACCGTGGCAACCTAAACCTTTAGGAGACTCGAGTATTCGTAGCATAGGTACGACTTGAAGAAGGCATCATAAGGACGCTGGTGTATGATGAACGTAAGGTACCCCTTAAGGTGACTATGGTCGGATGCTCTAGTGAAGGATAGCCCCCAAGTGAGACCAAAGACTCTGATTGGACTCAGATGGTGTGGCATCTGAGTGACTCAAAAGTGGGGTACGTGAGATGACACGTGTAAGACCTTACCCTTAGAGCAACCGTGGTTGATCGCTCTGCTGAAGGGTAGCCCCCGAGTGAGATTGAAGAGACTCGAGTGTCGGACGAGTGACCCTTAGACGTAAGGACCATGAACCTTTTGTTATAGGGCTATGCCTCGTAAAAGGTTGACTCGGCCTTGAGGAAAGGCAGACAGGGTAAGGGAGGAAACTTGCGATGTAAGATCGGCAGAGTTTCGACGCTAGAGACCCTTGACTTGACTTGAATAAGGATAGACCTTAAAGTTAAAGGAGTTTTAAATTGGGATGACTCGACTAACGGATTGAAAGACGGGCGAAATTCCCTTAGGAAAGGTCGTGGGGACCGTCCTGCTAGAGGGAAAGATCGTGTGGGACTTTCTAGTTAGGGCTCGAGTGCTTGGACGAACCTTCCATTTACGAGTGTATGACTCGTGTTGGTTGGTTATGCCTTTAGAATAAGGCGAACTAGGATGGGGAAGAAACCGTGATGTAGGATCGACGGAGTTTCGACGCTATAGACCTTCGACGACCTATGAAAAGACCCGACACACGAATTACGGTAGGTCCTGTAATAAGGAAGGTTTTTGAAAGAGGTTGACTTCCTAAATAAGGAAGGTTTTTGGAAAGGATTGAATTTTGAAATTGGGAGGACGGTCCTGGAATTGGTGGTGGGCCAATAGGACCGGGCTTTTTGAAAAAAATTGAATACTTGAAATTTTGAAAGTTTGAATATCGAAAATAAATTTCCGAAATTTTGAAAAATCGAAAACGGGATCCCGAAGATTTGAAAATCGAAAACGGCATCTCAAAGACTTGAAGATCGGAGTGGAATTTTGAAAATTCGAAAATCGAAATGGAATTTTGAAGATTTGAAAATCGAAATGGAATTTTGAAAATCGAATGAGGATCGGAAATGGGCAGCTTGCCAGCTAGAAAATAGGCTTGTTTTGAGTCAAATCTTAAGTCTAAATTTCGGCAGCATTTCCGAGTTTTTGAAAATTGGATTTTTTTTTTAAAAGATACATTTTTCGAAATGACAGTTTTTGAAAAAAAATAACACAGAAACCAAGTAGCACGTAGTCAAGCAAGCATAATGACGACAACATGTATGCTTTACACTAATTCTCGGTCGGTCGAAATTGGGTCTATACCAACAACGACGACTTTCTCGTAAATCAGGACAGACTTCCTAAGCTGAATTGGTCTTAGAACATGCCGTGAAACCCATACGAGTTCGGCCATAGAAGTTTTTAGCGCACCCATTTAGGAATGCACCGTGGTATAGTGAGACGTCGGTCACAAGGAACCGGCCCGGGAAAGATTTGGGTTATGCATGAACCATCGAACTAAAATGCGTACATTACTAATCGAACGATTTCTTTTCGAGTCTCACCCTGAGAATCCCGATGACAAGTGGTACATCAGGTATCAACAGCGGATTCGCCAAATGGTGGACATGACATGGGTCCACCCCGACGCGGCCCCGCGCAGGTTTGGGGCGGCGAATGAATCTCATGTGAGATGATCTCGGATTAAAATTTAAATCGAAGTTGGAGTCGCCACCGAACTTTGTGGGAGTTCGGGCCCATTCGAACCCACTCTATGTCGTAGTGGGCCGTGCACAGAGTACGGCCTAATCCGATTTCAGAGTTTATTGGGTTCGTCCCTTTGCATTGCGATACCGATACCGACACCGACATTATCGGTTATCGTGTATTGAATGACTCTCGTATGCCAACGGTTTCAGACATCCGGAAACCACGGTTCTGAGTAAGTGGTGAGGGTACGTGTTGGGAAGTTCACAAAGAACACCCAACCCCGCCCGCACTTAGCGGCCTTTACTAAGATATCGTTCGTCGTTCGTGTACGCGTGTTAGTTTGACGGTTGAATGTTATGCAAACAATGCTTTTTGACTAAACATGTGAATTATGGTTCAACTACGTCGTTTAAATGCATATAAACTAACGTCAAAGTTGTTTTAGCATGCGATGTTCATTTTAGTACAATAAAATAAACAACGACATAAAAAAAAAAAGAGCGAGAACAGATTACAATATATGAGTCGCATACCACCCGGAAATACAATGCCACAAACGATATAATACAACAATTGCAATAATAACGAGTTAGAAGATGTAAATATGATATGATGCATGGTTTTGAAAAGGCAAACACGTGATAGACCTAGCACGTGACGACCGAAGTCGTAGAAAATATTTGATCGGGGCTCGAAAGTAGCTGAAAGACTCACGATTTTGACATACCAGGAGCCACTCGATCGAGTGGTCTAGAAAAAAAATTATGTCTCGGTTTTTGGGGTGCCACTCGATCGAGTGGGCTAGGCACTCGATCGAGTGCCCCCTGTACGGACTGTTGTCCGATTTGTTTGATTTTGAAATTGCTTTCGGTTTTGAAAATCGATAATTTGGTTAAGTCGCGTAAAAATGTGATGCAATCTATACTCGACTTAAATATTGACACTCGTAATATTCGATGCTTGATTATGGAATCAATATCGAATATTTAGAGTGGATTTTGAAAAAAGTTGTTTAGAAATCGTTTTGAATGTTGTTAAGATGAGATAATTCCTCCACGTTGTAATGTCGTAATTAGTCTTTTCGGACCATGTGATCATTACTCGGCTTCAACGGTATTATGCTTAACATGATTTAATGATTGATACCTTTAGATCCGACATTCGACTATAGAGTCAATATTGAATCCTAGGGACGATGATTTATTGAAAATAGTACGATAATATCGATATTAGTAACGAGAAAAGAAATAAAAAAAGACGCGACGACGACCCAAATAAAAAGACGGTCGGACGAGAGAAAGAGAAGAAAAGGGAGAAGTCGGGATTTGAAACACCCTCAACCCACATGCTTGATTATCTTGAAAACGGACTCATAGTAGCGGCCTAGGCGCGAGAGCGTTAAGATGTATATAGGTGAGTTATGGTGTGTATGGTTAGGGAGGAGATTTGACGAGTTTTGCTCTCGGGTTTGTATATGGTTTACCTAAAATTGCCTAGAATTTCGGGTTGGTATTTGTGTCTGGTTTGCCTAAAATTGCCTAGAATTTCGAGTTGTGAATGGTTGTTGGGAATTGCTGATGTTGTGTCGGGAATTGTAATTGTTGTGTTGGATCGTGGATTTTTTTTTGTGTTGTGTAGGAGGGTGTATTTATAGGGGAGCTTTCCGGTTTAGACCAGGAAAGCAAGTAGTCTTGGATGCAATAGGATTCCGTCTTTGGATAGGAAAAGGTTGCTTATAAGGGAAGAAAACACCCGATTTTGGCTGATTTTATGAGTCCACTCGATCGAGTGAGCTGGTCCACTCGATCGAGTGGGTCTAGCCGGGTGGGAGACCTCCTTAGAGATCGAGTTTTGTCTTTTTGGGAGAGTTTTAGTTGCTTAACTCTTCTTCATTGCTGATTTTTTTAGGTGTTTGACTTCAAGTTGGATTTCCGAAAGCTGCGTGACAGATTTTTATGGCTCGGAAATGCCTTTGACCGGGGTTTGACCCGGTCGCTAAAAGACGGTTTTGCCCTTGGTGATGGTTTTGACCCAAATTAGTCTTATTTAATTGAAAATGACCTACTGGGCTTGAATTTGAGGTCGGTTTGGTGAGATTTTTACTCCGCTAAAAGCTCGTGCCAACTACTATTGATTCTGAGTCCGAAAATCGAGTGTATTAAGCTATGTTTACGTCCGATCATCATCGGGTGTATTTTTGGAAACTGATATAGACACCTGGCGGTCAAAATGTGGGTGTCTACAAAAACGTACAGGTACTAAGAGACGAATGTCATGCATATGCTGTTTGATATTACATGTCTCATAAGGAGTACTACTCTCAACCTAAATGAAACTGATCATGAATGTCATCAGTTTAAAGGCTCTAATTCCTTACAAATCTGAGTAGTTTGCCAACAATGAGTCAAGTTTATTCGTTCAGTACCATTAACCAAAGATGCAAGAATGCCACATGTAATTATATACAAAAACTCTAACGACGCACTAGCATAAGCAACTAAATGAAGACATAGAAGCATTATCATCATCGCTACATAACATTCTGACTCTACTAAGACTCGACTAAATGCAAAAATATATTTTTGTGATTTTTTTTTATTTTTTAAAATGCATGCGAAAATGCAAGAAATATGCGGATGGATGAAAACAACAGATGCATACCCTCTCCAAACCAAATCACACAATGTCCTCATTGTGTACAGCAAACAATAAGAGGCAACAATAAATATGGGGAAGAAATGCAAAACAATGGAAGTGCAAAAAGAAAGAGAAAAAACTACTTACAAGATGTACATACAAGCGGAGACCTCCCCAAACCGTCCTAATCGGAGCTCTCGTCACCGCTCTCCTCTTGACTACCACTTCCACAATCGTCATCTCCCTCCTCGTCATCTCCCTCGTTATCATTTCCCTCCTTGTTCCCGTCATTGTTATCATAACCTCCCTCGGGATAGGTGTAGTAAGTCGGGTGCCAAGCTGTAGGAGGGATCAGGCCGATCTGCACTGCATTGTTGTAACATGGAAAGTCGGAAAGTGCCTGATTTAGCTGTACCGTGGCTATCCGGTGGCACAACTCATTAAGCATTCCAGGGACCGCCGCTTGGTTGAGGACCGCAGGTGTAACATACGGTGGAGGAGGCACGAAGTGGGCAGGAAATGCGGGCACATTAGAATAATCAGTATATGGAAATACATAAGGAGGCTGTGGTGGGTCCGAAGGTCCAGCCGGAAAAGATGGTGTATGTGATGCACGGCTAGTCGATCGGCCACCCCCTCGAGAAGATCGAGACGGTCCACTCCTCTCGGGTGCGAAGTGTGTGGGGGTCTGAAGATCCCTCCTAAGTGGTAGCAAATAGGAGGGATACGGTGGAGGGTCCCTTTCAGGACCAAAGGGGAGATGGGGGAAGGAGGTAAGAAGTGGTAGGTTGTAAGGGAGGATAACCGAGTCATCCTTTGCTATGCGCCAACGCAAATCTGGACCTAACCAATGAAGACCCCTAAGGACAGAAAACCTCAAAAGGCGACTATCAAGTCGCGTGGCAGGTGGAAGATCGTGTCCTATAGGTTCCTTCCCGCACGGAAAGGTCGGGAATAGCTGACGACCAATGTGGGAAACGAGACCCCCACAATGTATGGCAACTATAAGCCCATTTCCGATATGTTGGAAATGGTGGGCAACAAGGGCGGCCACATTCATGACATATGGCCGCTCGCTATCGATGTTAAGGTAGCCGGTTAGACTCTCTAACTCATCGGCATTAACGTTATTCGGCTCTGTACGTCCGTAAATGGTGCACCCTAATAGAAGAATCCAGTATCGGATGGCCGGGTGGTGGACTTCGTTGCCCCGCTTACGACCCGTATTATGATCAGAAATACAAGACCAGATTTCGTTGGCTAGACGGCGAGGGGGATGTATTGAGTCCCCTTCGCTAGTGACACCCAAAAGCTAGCCGAACTCGCGAACCGTCCTAGAAAAACTCGTGTTAAAGAGTCTAAAAAATATGCATGGTGTGTCCCAATTCGTGTCACTAAAGAAACTAAAACTACTAATAAAACTCCAGAGTCAGACTCTTATATGTGAATTCAAGCATATAAATAAGCCCACTTATACCAGTACCATTCAGTAAGTCAATAACAGGCTGATAAATGCCCAACCTGTTCAAGACCTCACGGTCTAGAAACTGTGTCGGGACTACCTTAAGAGCTGCCAACCGGACGAAGCGCTCCCTCTGATCTTCCGGGGTAAACCAAACGTCGGGGTACTCCGGTATATTCTGCTCAGCATATGGAACGAGATCCTGAGTCGGTGCTGACTCCCGGCTAATGTCGACCCGCCGCCTTGTGCTTCCCCGTTGTCTTTTCCTTGCATCCATTTCGACCTGAAATAGCAAAAATCAGCCTAGTGTACTACTCACAAAAAAAACTCAAATCAATTGAAATCAAAAATCCTAATTTCATAACTGAAATTTGGGTAAAAACATTATAATGGGAAAGAAATTAATTAATTTGGGTAAACAAATGAGCAATAGCAGAAATTCGAGAAAAACTAAGTCGAAATCTGAAATCAAAGTCCGAAAGCAGCCTCTGAAAAATCGCGAAAGAAACCCAGAAAATCGCGAAAAATTGCCCGACAGAAATGATAGTCGTCCGACTATCGGAATAGTCGCCCGACTATTCTGATAGTCGGCGACTTCCGGCGAACGGCAAACAGCAGACAGCGAAGTAGTTTAGACGAAAAAAATGAAAACAAACACAAGAAAACTTACTTGAATGGCTGGAAAGTAGTTGCAACTTCAATAAAGACAAGAAACTAGCAAAAGATGAAAAGATTAGAGAAGAAAAGGGATGGAGAGAAGAAGATGGTAGGGGTTGAGAATGAAGATTTGAATGAAGAAGATGAAGGTTAAGGATGGAGGTAGGTGAGAGAGAGAGAGAGAGAGAGAGAGAGAGAGAATAGGGTTTTAAGGGTTTTTTTTTCAAAATAATTGTGACTGAAGTAGAGTAAAGGGAGAGAAATAAGACTCATACAACGGAAATATTCAGCCAAGGTGCACGATATTTGCCAGAATAGTCAACCGACTAAAATAATAGTCGTCCGACAATAAGAATAATCGGCCGACTAAATTTTCCAAGAAAAAGACGAACACGAGAATTAAACAATAATACCTTTTCGCCCGCTTTAAACTCCCTCGGAATGATACGCTTATCGTGCGACCTTTTTGTCTTTTCTTTGTAGATATGGGCACTATTGTAGGCATTCATCCTGAACTCCTCGAGCTCATCTAGCTGTAAAAGTCGATTTTCGCCACACAATTTTGGGTCAAAATTCGGCTCTTTAACGGTCGACCAAGCTTTATGCTCTAACTCTACGGGTAAGTGACAGGACTTCCCATAAACCAACCGATAAGGCGATGTACCAATCGGTGTCTTATAGGCAGTCCTATACGCCCAAAGAGTGTCATCCAATTTCAGGCTCCAATCTTTTCTTGACTTCAAGACAACCTTTGCCAAAATGTTCTTAAGCTCCCGGTTGGAAACTTCGACCTGTCCACTAGTTTGGGGGTGATACCCCAAACCTCTGCGATGCATAACACCATATTTAGACAATAAGGCAATAAGTTGTTTTTCTTTAAAGTGCATACCTTCATCACTAATGACGACTCGAGGGACGCCAAAACGTGGAAATATAATCTTCTTGAAAAGTTGGATGACGGTTTTAGCGTCACAATGTACCGAGGCAACGACTTCTACCCACTTAGATACGTAGTCCACAGCTACTAAAATGTACATATTACCTCGACTTGTCGGGAAGGGACCTTGATAGTCGATGCCCCAAACGTCGAAAATCTCTACCTCCAAAATACCGACCTGAGGCATCTCATGCCTCCGGGAGATATTTCCCGTCCTCTGACAAGCATCACATCCTGAAACAAATGACTTGGCATCAGAAAACAAAGATGGCCAATAAAAACCTGATTGAAGTACCTTAGCCACGGTCCTAGCGGGACTGTGGTGACCACCATAAGATGAGGAATGACAGACTTCCAAGATAGCATTGGTTTCCCATTGCGGTATGCATCGCCTAAAAAGTCCGTCGGCACACTCCTTGAAAAGATATGGATCGTCCCATAAATATTGCCGAACATCATGTAGGAACCGCTTCTTCTGTTGGTATGACAAATCAGGCAGCATTATTTTACCTACAAGAAAATTAGCATAGTCAGCATACCACGGAGTATCCATTATACCAATAGCCATCAAAATATCTTCAGGAAAAGAATCATCTATCAGTAAAGTATCGCCTCCGTCCTGCAATGGAAATCTAGAAAGGTGGTCCGCCACAGAATTTTCAGCGCCCTTCTTGTCCTTGATCTCCAGGTCGAATTCCTGAAGTAGGAGGATCCATCGTAGTAATCTCGGTTTGGCTTCCTGCTTCGCGAGAAGGTACTTCAAAGCCGCATGGTCCGTATAAATTGTGACTTTCGACCCTATTAAATAAGATCGAAATTTCTCTAATGCATAGACCACAGCTAGAAGCTCCTTCTCCGTCGTCGTATACTTCACCTGAGCCTCATTCAGAGTTCGGCTCGCATAATAGATGGCATTCACTGCCTCTTCCATCCTTTGACCCAGCACCGCACCGGCCGCATAATCACTAGCGTCGCACATAACTTCAAACGGCAATTCCCAATCCGGGGCCTGAATAATAGGTGCTATAACCAAAGCTTGCTTCAACCTGTTAAAAGCAGATAAACATTCATCAGAAAAAATGAATGGGGCATCCTTAAGGAGCAATTGTGTAAGTAGCTTAGCAATTTTAGAGAAATCTTTGATAAATCGGCAATAAAATCCGGCGTGTCCAAGAAAACTCCTGACCCCCTTCACGTTAATGGGAGGAGGCAACTGCTCGACCACTTGCACCTTTGCTTTGTCTACTTGGATGCCTCGATCTGAAACTAAGTGCCCAAGGACAACTCCCTCGTTGACCATAAAATGGCACTTCTCCCAATTCAGCATTAGATTGACCTCAATACATCGCTGCATCACTTAATCAAGGTTAGTTAAAAAATCAGTAAAACTACTACCGTAGATGGCTAGACTTGTCGTGAGTCTCCAAATTACAATTTTAATCCACTTCTAACACAAACTAGTAGTTAGTGAAAGTAGGGGTCGAACCCACAAGGAAGGTGATTATGTTGTTTTAAGTGTGTATAAATCTATATAAATTAGTAACCAATATGGGGGGATTTATGTGTGAGTGATTACTCTAAGTCTAATAAACTAACAAAATAAAATAACAAAATAAAATAAACTAATACGAATAAATGATCTAACAAATATGAGAAAAGTACTTGGACCAAGCAATATCCACCATCAAGTTTAACGAATTGATCATTGACTCTTCTACTTTACAATTTATATTAGAATACTTTGCTATGAAGTTTAATCGACTTCCATTTCCACTTATTAATAGTTATAAGATATGAGAAGCATACTCAAATAACCCTTACGATATTGTCAATTTAAATCAAGCGTCTAAATCATAACAATATGTAGATTAGAACGATGGAATTTAGCAAAGATGAAGAATGATTACTGAAGCGGTATCACTTTATTTCATACAAGTTTAATCTTTATAACTCAACAACGATGAAAAGCATACGAATTGGTGAATTATATTTGCTACTCGGATATAGTTAAACAAAAAAAAAATCATTTAACTATTCTAGCAATGGTTTATCAATAACAAAAACTAGGTGATCAAGCTAGAAGATGAATTAACAAACCAAGAAATAATGCAAATTAAACGTGATATTCTAATATTAATGTAAAATAGAAACAAGTCTTACAATTCACAAACTTGAAAAGCTTCAACTACTTGTTCCAAGAATAAGAACTTAGCCCTCCATACAAATGAACTACTTGCAAAATAAACTAGAAAATGTATGTGTTTTTGAGAATTACAAGTGATGATTGATGTGTTGGACGATGAATGTGATGGTGAACTTCTCCTCTTTATATAGTCATCCATGGAGCATCTTCATCAATGGCTCATAAAGCCTCATAAAATGCCTCATAAAAATGATCATAATGAAGAAGAAGAATAAAAGAGGTGAGTAAAGAAGAAGAACAAAAGACTATAGAAAGAATCCTATGCGAAAAAGAATCCAAGAAGGAATCCTATGCATAAATTTCTGCCGCTGGCGGCGGATTTTTGGAAATCCGCTGGCAAGAAATTCCGCTGGCAGCGGATTTTAGAAATCCTCCACTTCTTTCTTCCACTTGGTCTGGGCTTCCAGTTTAACTTTGGGCTTGATTTGTCTTCACTTCCGAAAGGTTGTTGACACTTTAACCCAATAATCATTTCAATTACAACCCATACTACTTTTCACCCTTTAATCCACCTAATTACACATTTTATACCTTAGCCCATCAATTACGACATGCACACAATAATCCGTTAAAACACACCTAAATCTATAAAATAGTCAACTAAATGACCCTTATTAATCCCTACTAAACTAGACTAATCAAACATCCCCACGCTTAGACCTTTACTCGTCCTCGAGTAAATTAAATCAAAATAATGATCCTCCACAAGGTCTATACAGCGAAGCGTAGGTAGCTTGATATAACCAAAAACTACTCTCGACTCTCACACCCCCTCCTTATAACATCCCTCTCAAAATATATATATGTTCAAAGGAATAAAATAACCTATTCACCAAGACCATACTACAATCAATGCCCGCTCAACACACAAAAAATCACAACACCAACTACAGAAAAATGATTGACAAATAAAAACATGTAGTTGACATCCACTTATCACTCCAACTCTAAGATGATCCTAAACCCGAATCACCCTTCTAACCTCCTTATGACTCCCGAATCATGAAGAAATAGCAAAAATAGTAATCAAAATAATGATTTTTTTTTTAATCCCTCATTTTGCCTAAACCGCCCGCCCTTGCGGGTTTTCGATTTAGCTTTTATTCCTCACTTCTACTCTCATGGCACGCTTCTCGTTTCTTCATTTTACCCGGAGCGCCCTTTCGGGTTTTCACTCCGTCCTCGGCCATATACCCATTTTTGCCTAGGCGCTCGCCCTTGCGAGTTTTCACCTAGCCGGGTTTCTTTTTTCTTTTTCTTTTTTCAATTTTTTTTTTTCGAATTTTTTTTTTTAATGAAAATATGAAATAACATATATACAAGTATATTCCACTCCCCATGCTTAATCTCCACATTGTCCTCAATGTGAGGAAAATTAAAGAAAAAGACATAGAAAATGAGAAGAAAGAACATACCAAGCAATCAAGTGTCGGGGGAATCCTCGATGTCATCTTCCTTAGAGGTGTTAGCTTGCCCCTCAATCTCGCCAAGGATCTCGGACGATGGTGGTCGAGCGTCCGGGAACCGTGCTAAGAGAGCACGAGACAAAGTTCTCATCAAGTCTCTAGTCTCCAAAGTAGCGGCATGAGTTTCCTCCAACTGTGTATGCATGTCATGAATCATAGCATCGGTCGAGGCACACCAAGCATCTATCTTTGTAAACCAAGCTTCTCGATCCACTTCTAACTCATTATTCGCCCCCTCCAAAGCATCCACACTCTTATTCTTCTCACGACTCCTCCCTTCCTTCACCCTTGCTCCTTCTCCTTTTTCACGAGCTTGACCATCCTCATCACTCTCATCTTCCTCACTCTCAACATCGTCATCACTTCCCTCTTCCTCCTCCTCATCATCATCATCAATGTCACGATCCCGGGGAACAAAGAAATCTTCCGAAACTTCACCATAGACCAAAGGATCATCCTCGGGTCTCGGCAATTGTAGATAAGAATCATGATTCTTTCCCCAACGATAATAATAAGACCCTTTTACTTTCATGCGAGGTCGTAACATCTTAGCGTGAATCAAACAAGGAATATCAAAGAGGTAATTATCAAGTAACGGATTCTCCCCCTCCGCCACCTCAATATTCAAGTAATTCATAATGAGAGTGACTAACCCACCACCATTTATAATTCCCCCATCCTTAGTACCCAAAGCTATGCTAGATGAAACAAAAAGACCAACCCAATCGGGAACACCTTCGCCATCCGGCATCATAGCCCACAAGTAACCAAAATGAGAGTGGGGAAGCTTGTTAGGCTCCCCCTTACAAAGGAATGAGTTAACAATCAAACGATGAGCAAGTCGAAGACATGGGTTAGGAATACTTGAACTCAACTCACCGGATTTACCACCCAAAAGCAACCCCGTAACCTCTTGCCACCAAATCCCTCTCTCTCTCACCCCCATATACTCCTTATCACACATATCCCAAATACCAAAAGCTTCCCTCAACTTCTCATAAGTTAACTCACGAGCTTTACCATTCAACTTAAAGCTAATTGCGGGTGCAAGCTTAGTGTTTTTTTTAGAAATCGCTACGGTGGAAAAAAAACTCAATTGTATACCTCCTATAAGTATGAGCTCCCTTCTCCATAAATTCTTCTAAGCCCACATTTTTCATTAGCTTAGTCATGACATCAAGCATTCCTAATTTCTCAAGAGTAAAACGACAAAGAAATCGAGTTCCCCTCATCTCCTTCTTAGATAACCTATCCCAAATTGAGTCTTGAGCTTTAGTTAACCAAGATGGTTTGGTAACGGGAATATGTTTAGGATGGACGGGTTTGGGTTGAGCTTTTTTAGTGACGGTTTTGGATTTTTTGGTGGTGGTGTAAAAACGGTAGTGGCGTAATTTTTTCTTTTAGCTCTCCCCATCTCTCAACAAAATCTCACTCACAATTCACTCAACTTTTTTTTTTTTACACTTCACAATTCACTCACAATTCACCAATTCAATCCACTCACAATTCACTCACAAATCACCAATTCAATCCACTCACAATTCACCAATTCAATCACTATAATTTTCACACCATCACAACAAAAATATCAATCACACAAAACGATTCAAATAACACAAGGAGGAGCAAGAAAACCCAAAATTGAGCAAGAATAAACAAAATTCAAGCTACTAATTAATGGGTAAGAGGTAAAATTTCAAAGAATTGGAAGAAAAATATGAAAATTATACCTCTTAAAATTTGAAACAATGAATGAATGTCCTCCTTGCGTTGATTAAGATCGAATTCGACTCAATTAGTCAAAAAAAATCAAGGGTAGAAAAACTTGATTTTTTTGACTTTTTGGGCAAAATTATGTGTTAAAATGATAGGAATTGTAATGGGTAATGATAAGTAAGTGATTTTGAATTGATTTGGGGCAAATTTGAGTCAATTTAAATGAGTTTTGATGGGATTTTGAGAAGGAGAAGTTGCAGTAATTTTTTTGTAAGAATGAAGGAAGAAGGTGTAGAGGATGAATAAAAAGAAAAATAAAATATGGAATAGGAAAGAAAATATACCTGTTATACACCAACAGCCTGACAGTAGCACCTCGAACCATCACCATAGCAATCCCGATATACCAACAACACCAAGAACAGTTACGACGCGACGAGACAAATAGCCGCTGCCAGCGGCCAGGACGCCGCGCCCAGCGGCCAAAACTCCGCTGCCATCCGCCAAGACACAACCACCAGCGGCCAACCGAACGACCTCATGTTCGGCCTCCGCGGCCAGCGGTTAAATCGTCCGCTGCCAGTGGCTTGAACGCACCGCCTCCAGCGGCTATTTTCGATTGCTTTGGTTGGGATGTTTGGTCGATTCAAACTCCGACATTTGGTTGCTCTTTTTTTTTTTTCAAAGATAAATATATACACCTTTAATATAAAATCGAATTACGTCGATTTCATATCCGAGACTCGTACCTACAAAATAAGAAAATGAAATAAATTAGAAAGGTTAAAAATTATTCTAAAATAACTGGAAATAAAAAAAATGAAAAAGAAAAGAAATAAAAGAGAAGAAAAGACGGGTTGCCTCCCGACAAGCGCCTTATTTAACGTCGTGGCTCGACTTAAGGAGAGCAGATTAAATCTTCATAATTGGGGTCGAAAAGATGGATTCCTTTGACCGCTTTCCTTAGATCCCCGTCTATCTTCATCTACAAACTACCTTATTCAAAAACAAACAAATGCATCAAATAGCAAAAACCGGGTTGCCTCCAGTTTAACGTCCTGCACGATGCATATTCATTAAAGAACATTTATGGGGTCACACAGCACTACCCCTTTTATAAAGTAATCCATTTTATATTAAGATCGGAGCAAGTTAGTAAGAGACGGTCAAATAAGCTAGCAAAAGAGTTATTGAAAACTCTATAAAAGCTTATAATAAGAAGATACCATACACCCCACATGAATATACAAAAATGTAGAATGTTATTATCCGTGTCTAAAAATTTTTCAAAAATAAATACAGATTCATGGTATGGGTCTTTAACCAACTGGGTCATCTCAAACAAGTTTCTGTTTTCCCCACTTCTTACTAATGTGTCGTTCAAATCCCATAAAATATCATCCTCACCAGTGGGCGATGACAAATCAAATTCGGGTTCAATATACGACAAATTCAACAAAAATGAGTTTCTTACCTCCCCCTCATCATCAAGTGGAGCACCATCATCATGGTTAAAGGAGGTGGAAAATTCATTTTCGGGCACATCATCACTAGAAATAGGCTCATGGCTTGGAGCATTCTCGAAATATTGGGGAAGTTCAAGAAATAAAGTGCTTATCTCTAGTTCTCGAGTGTTGATAACCAAAAGATCAACCATATCCCACTTCTCACTATGACTTAACTCAAGAAATCTACCTTCTCATTTAACTTGCAAATCGATTTGAGTCGCTAGATTAAAGTTATGGTAAATCTTTACCAAGAGTCTTTCATTGCTCATATGTAAATATGGACGTTCTAGCACATACTCCGTAAGCCTTTCAAAATAGTGATGTAGTAACTCATTATCAAGTTGTGGACACCACAAATTCATTTTAGATGACAAAGACGAAGACCCTTAATTAAAATAAATATTTAAAAGAAACACACACACAAAAACAAATAATTGCCTTCCCCGGCAACGGCGCCAAAATTTGGCTAGACTTGTCGTGAGTCTCCAAATTACAATTTTAATCCACTTCTAACACAAACTAGTAGTTAGTGAAAGTAGGGGTCGAACCCACAAGGAAGGTGATTATGTTGTTTTAAGTGTGTATAAATCTATATAAATTAGTAACCAATATGGGGGGATTTATGTGTGAATGATTACTCTAAATCTAATAAACTAACAAAATAAAATAACAAAATAAAATAAACTAATACGAATAAATGATCTAACAAATATGAGAAAAGTACTTGGACCAAGCAATATCCACCATCAAGTTTAACGAATTGATCATTGACTCTTCTACTTTACAATTTATATTAGAATACTTTGCTATGAAGTTTAATCGACTTCCATTTCCACTTATTAATAGTTATAAGATATGAGAAGCATACTCAAATAACCCTTACGATATTGTCAATTTAAATCAAGCGTCTAAATCATAACAATATGTAGATTAGAACGATGGAATTTAGCAAAGATGAAGAATGATTACTGAAGCGGTATCACTTTATTTCATACAAGTTTAATCTTTATAACTCAACAACGATGAAAAGCATACGAATTGGTGAATTATATTTGCTACTCGGATATAGTTAAACAAACAAAAGATTCATTTAACTATTCTAGCAATGGTTTATCAATAACAAAAACTAGGTGATCAAGCTAGAAGATGAATTAACAAACCAAGAAATAATGCAAATTAAACTTGATATTCTAATATTAATGTAAAATAGAAACAAGTCTTACAATTCACAAACTTGAAAAGCTTCAACTACTTGTTCCAAGAATAAGAACTTAGCCCTCCATACAAATGAACTACTTGCAAAATAAACTAGAAAATGTATGTGTTTTTGAGAATTACAAGTGATGATTGATGTGTTGGATGATGAATGTGATGGTGAACTTCTCCTCTTTATATAGTCATCCATGGAGCATCTTCATCAATGGCTCATAAAGCCTCATAAAATGCCTCATAAAAATGATCATAATGAAGAAGAAGAATAAAAGAGGTGAGTAAAGAAGAAGAACAAAAGACTATAGAAAGAATCCTATGCGAAAAAGAATCCAAGAAGGAATCCTATGCATAAATTTCTGCCGCTGGCGGCGGATTTTTGGAAATCCGCTGGCAAGAAATTCCGCTGGCAGCGGAATTTGGAAAATCCGCTGGCAGCGGATTTTAGAAATCCTCCACTTCTTTCTTCCACTTGGTCTGGGCTTCCAGTTTAACTTTGGGCTTGATTTGTCTTCACTTCCGAAAGGTTGTTGACACTTTAACCCAATAATCATTTCAATTACAACCCATACTACTTTTCACCCTTTAATCCACCTAATTACACATTTTATACCTTAGCCCATCAATTACGACATGCACACAATAATCCGTTAAAACACACCTAAATCTATAAAATAGTCAACTAAATGACCCTTATTAATCCCTACTAAACTAGACTAATCAGTAGACACTGAAATCATCCATAAATACCTCCATAATAAACTCGATATACTCGGAAAATATCCCCATCATACACCTTTGAAAGGTGGCAGGGGCATTACACAACCCGAAAGGCATCCTGAAATAAGCAAAAACACCATGGGGACAAGTAAAGGTCGTCTCTTTCTGATCATCAGGATGGATCGGGATCTGAAAGAACCCTGAATAGCCATCTAAATAACAGAAAAACTTATGTGAGGCTAACCTTTCTACCATTTGATCGATAAACGGAAGAGAGAAGTGAACTTTTTTTGTGGCGGCATTTAATTGTCTATAGTCAATGCACATCCGCCATCCCATTACAATTCTAGTAGGTATTAATTCATTTTTATCGTTTTTTACCACGGTCGTCCCGCCTTTCTTCGGGACGACCTGAACAGGACTCACCCATTTAGAGTGACCGACAGAATAAATAATACCTGCATCTATCAACTTCATCACTTCTTTCATTACCACTTCCTGTATTTTCGGGTTCAACTTACGTTGACCCTGTCTAACAGGTCGGCGATCCTCTTCAAGTTCAATTCGATGCATGCAAATATCGGGACTAATTCCCTTAAGGTCATCTAGACTGTAACCTAATGCATTCTTGTTCTTTTTAAGATCACAAAGCAGAAAGTTGGTTCTCATCTAATTTATTACTTACGATGATGGGATAAGATTCAGTTTCGTCTAGAAATACATACTTAAGATGAGACGGAAGAGGTTTCAGGTTGGGTTTGGTTACCTCTACGGCATAAGAAGTATCTACCAACCAATTTACCACTTCTCCGTCGATGCTTGTCAGTTTCTGTGTATCTCCTAAAATATCCCACACAGCATCATCGTTAGTCTTATTACCTGCACAAGTGTCTAAACATGTCAAAGCCTCGAGCGGGTCCCTACTCAGGGAACCCGTACAAACATCAAGAATAACTTCATCAATAATATCTAGTGCATAACAAGTATCCTCGATCATAGGCTTAGCTAATGTGTTAGCCAAGTTCACTTTATCGTCCCCCACCTTTAGAGTCAAGCGTTCGTGCTTAACATCTATAATAGCCCCTGCAGTATGTAGAAATGGCCTACCTAAAATTATAGGAATCTGGGTATCCTCAGCCATATCTAAAACAATGAAATCGACAGGTATAAAGAATTTACCTATCCTAACATGGACATCCTCTAAGACTTCTAGGGGACGTTTGACTGACCTATCAGCCATCTGAAGAGTCAGACTTGTGACTTTAAGCTGACCCATATTCAGTTTCTCGCAAACTGAATATGGCATAACACTGACACTTGCACCCAAGTCGCATAAGGCTTTATCAATCACATGGGTACCTATGGTGCACGGTATGGAAAAACTACCCGGGTCTTTTAGTTTGGGTGGAGACTTACTTTGGAATAGAGCACTACACTCAGCAGTAAAAGCAATGGTCTCATGTTCATTAAAGTTCCTCTTACGGGTCAAAATATCTTTCATAAATTTCGCATAAGAGGGTACCTGGGTAATTAATTCCGTGAAGGGAACGGTTACCTGGAGATTTTTGACGACCTCCATAAACTTACTGAACTGGTTCTCGACCTTCTTATTCTTCAACCGGCTAGGAAAAGGAACTTGAATTTTGACCTGTTCAGCAGCTTTATCTTGTAGAACACCTATTTCCACTTCAGCATCAGACGTCTTTTCAGCAGCGACCGTCTCGGATCTGGATCCTGTCTCTGGAATAGTCGGTCGACTATCAGGGATAGTCGGTCGACTATTATTAATAGTCATTCGACCATTAACAGTAGTCGGTCGACTATTTTCCTCCTCACCTGCAGTTTCCGATAATGCGTCAATGATAGTCGGTCGACTATTATTGACCAATTCGTCATTCACAGCAGTTTCAGCAGTTTTTAATGATACATCCTCAATTACATCCTCCACAATAACAGAATTATCATAACTAGGCATCTTGGGCTCGTCATAAGTAAGGTCGCTACGAAGCTGAATCGCGTTGGCCGTATCGTACGGTTTTTCCGGCTGTGACGGTAGTGTCCCTGGTTGCCTAGTAGACTGATTTGTGGCAAGCTGCGCCATCTGCGTCTCCAACATCTTGATCTGTGCATCTTTAGATTGGTCACTTTTCTGCATCTGGATCATAAGAAATTGCATCATACTCTTCAATTTCTGATATTCGCTAGGAAGTGGAGCCGGAGTCACGGGTGGTGGAGGAAGAATAGCAAGAGGTTGAGTCAGCGGTGGAAGAGCTAGAGGCTTTTGGAAGCCTTGTTGTTGTCCGCGATGAGGCGGAACATACGCTTGTTGCTTCGGCTGAGGAACTGGGTTCAACACATTCTGACTCGTCCAACTGAAGTTCGGATGCTCCCTAGTCCTCTCATTATAATAATTAGAATAGGGATTACCTTGCTTGTAATGTTAAAAAGCTAGAACTTGCTCCATCCCGGTCATACATTCCCCCGCGCTATGGCCTTCGGTACCACATCGCTCACACATGGCCTTCTGTTTGATCATAGCATGAACAGTTTGCTGATTCGACTCGTTTCTATGAGGCGGATTCTGAATTTTATCGAAACGGGCATGAAGATGATCAAATTGAGCCATAACCTCGCTAGTTTCAGCTGCGGCTACCCGAACACTACCCCTCGGATTTCCGTACTCGGCTCGATGCGTGGCCATCTCCTCGATCAATTTCCAATCCTTGTCATCATCAACATTGTTTTGGAAACGTCCGTTAGCTGCACCATCAAGAATAGCACGATTATCATCAAATAAACTGTTATAAAATTGATTACATAAGAACCATGGTTGGAATCCGTGGTGAGGAATAGAACGGACTAGATCCTTAAATCTAGTCCATGTTTCGTTTAGATCTTCCAACGGTCTTTGCTTAAAACTGGTTATTTGACTCCGTATCTGATTTATGCGCTGAGGAGGGTAGTAATGTTTATAGAAAGCAAGCGCCAACGAGTTCCAGTCATTAATATTGGCTCCTTCTTTATCCAAGTCTCGATACCATCTACGGGCTGGACCTGCAAGAGAAAATGGAAATAAGGCCTCCATTACTTGTTCCTGTGTTACCCCAGGAGCAAGTGGAATTGAACAACAATAATCAGGGAATATTTCCATATGTTGTCCGGGGTCTTCGTCTTTCTTGCCCGAGAAGGTATTTCGCTCCACGAAATTGATATAAGCGGGACGAATCTCGAAAGAGCCGGTGGTAGGAGTTGGTAGCTTCTATCCTTTCGGGATGTTAGCCTGAGTCGGCTCGGAGTGAGTGGAAAGCTTCGGCGGCATGATCGGAACTGGGATATCTGACTCGGCGTCTGACTTGGTGCTTGAGTCGTCCTCTTCGTAGGACGAATATTCCACTTCCAGGTTAGTGGAAACAGGGTCAAGCGGGTTAGATTTTTCCGCTTGACGTACTTCCCTCCAAAAACTCTGTCTAGCTCGTAAAGTCTTCTCGAGTTCGGGATCAAATGGATGAATCTCGGACCTATTAGACCTGGGCGTACACAGAACTAAGAAGGAAAATATGAGAACCGTCTCAAGGAACGAAAGTTCCCTGAGACAAAAGATAAACTAAAACGACAAGTAAAATTAACCGTCTCCCCGGCAACGGCGCCAAAATTTGATAAGCTAATCGTGGTACCTATCAAAAATAACCAACTACGGTCCAACTAAAAATATAGCTAGGGAAGTCGGGATCGATTTCACAGGGAGACAAACAAATTCTACTCGTATTAAAGTTTATCTAAGTAAATCAGGGGGTTTTTGGTTTTGTGTTTATCTAAACTAAATTAGTGAAGGAAAGAGAATTAAAAGAGAAGAAATAACTAAAATAAAATAAGACGAATAAAGATGAATAAATATATGAAGAGAAAACTAGGATTGTCGGTTCACTACGAATTTCTTATGGTCACGGTCTAAGTCACAGGTCTGTCGCAGATATTGGTCTAAGAGGTAGAGAAAAGGTCCTTCCAGTCCGCTATTCACCCTAGCATGCTTCTAACGGCTTCCGATCTTATTAGGGCAAACTAATGTGTTGTAACAGGTCTAACTTTTACCAGGCTTCCGATCTTAGGTTCAAGTTTACCGGATTCAATTAATCAATCATGCGCATTAACTGACCAATCGCGATTATATGCTACAATTGACAACATAGACACAATATCATTGACACATCTATAAATTATTTAGCGACCACATTCAATTCGCAGATCCCCTAAATCCTAGCGAAGGAAATTAGCTACTCATAATTAAATCGAGAACAACAAGATTAATAAAAGATTTTACTAGATTAAACATGATGAATAATAATAAAATTACGATAAGCATAAAACAACGATTAAGAATAATTAAATATGAAGAGGAAGAACAATCAGGAACGAAGAAGAAGGAAGAAAGATTAGATAAAATTACCAAAAGGAATGAAGGCGATTCGAATCCGAAAGTCTTACAATAACCGAGTTTTAAAAGGGGAGAATTAAACTAAAAGTAATCTAAGGAGAATAAAGAGAAGAGATAAAAGTCTAGAAGTAGAGAAGTGTAAAAGTAGAGAAGTCAAGATCTAATGTGGCTGAAAAACCCTATTTATACAATTTGAATGAGTTAAAAACTGTTTAGGAAACTTCTTGCTGAGCACGAAACCTGCCCGCGGCCCAGGAAATAGTCGGCCGACTATTTTAATAGTCGGTCAACTAATCATTCACTTATTTTGATTTCTGCAGGCTCCAAAATAGTCGGCCGACTATTGTCATTGTCGGTCGACTATCGTTATGGTCGGCCGACTATTATAATAGTCGGTCGACTATCACCCGTTTCAGCGAACAGCTTTTCCCGCTTCGTTTTGGCTCGGTTTTGGTTCGTTTTAGCTCATTTGTCTTCCGTTCCTGCAAAAGAACAATACACACCACAAAGTAGCCAATTTGGGGCAAAATAATAGTTTTCACTATTCAATAAACACGGGAATGCGCGTATAAAAGGCATAAAAAGTGTATATAAAATACGCGCATCACGGGTCGTGCCTAGGCACGGGCTTTTCTTCAAATTGATGCCGCGGCCCGACTTGGAACCGGTCATGCCGTACCCGTGCTTTTCGCCACGTCATCACCATATCGGGTTGGGTCGTGCTTACTTTCGTGTCAGACCGGCCACTGAGATGGGCCCGGCCCGGTTTGCCATCTCTAGGTGGAGGGCGGGGTCTTTTCTCTTATATTTTGGTTGATTCTCACGGCTCTCGTTGAAGAGTTGTTGTCAGAAACTGATAAGTGAGGGGATGATGCGCAAAATGCCGCGCACACAAAGATGAAGCAATAAAACAAGAAACAAGTAGAGGAATGAGAAAAGCAAGGAGAGAGTGAGTGAGTGAGTGAGTATTGGAGGATGTGATAAATAAAGTAGAGTAGTCCACTCCATAATGAATGAAGAATCCATATACTCAATTAGTTGTAGTCATCATATTCCCAGATGATTGATGATTGATGATTGATGATTGATGACTCCGGAGCTGGTGTGACTTGAATCTTTCTTTCTTACAGTATATATTTAGGTGGGTTTTCCTTTAGTGTGTGGGGAGAGTGAGAGCATGCAGCAAGATAGATAATGATACCAAACTTTGTGATTGGTTGATAATAGAGCCACAGCCACCCTCAACAAACTAACTAATCCCAACTATATAATATATACTTACTTATACTTGCAGACTTGCAGACTTGCAGTTGTAGAGAGTAGATACCCAGACGCCATTGAATTGGAATCTTCATCTCCAAAATGGGCAACTGTGGTACTAGAGAAGAATCTGCTGTGGTCTCTCATGCTCAAGGTCCCTTCCCTTTCCTCACCCTAGATCTACTCTTTTCAGATCCCCCCCTTCCCCTCCAGACAGCTCTTCAACACCTTCTCTCCGATTTATTGCTTTATTTCTTGATGATTATATGATATGATATGATTCCCTTGCAGTTCAGCAGCTTCATGTGTTGACATCACTGCAATCAGTAGCAGGTAGCAGTACTAGCAGCAGCAGCAGTAGAAGTGTTGCCAAGCATCATTACAGGACTGTCTCAGATCTGAGTGACCCCACTGCAGCCACGCCTCGAGCTGGACCTGCACCTGCACCTGGCGCAATCGAAGACTCTAGGAAGAATGTGGGATTGTACACTGATGTTATTGCTTTTACGCTCTACGAGCTCGAGACCATCACCAAGAGTTTCCGGTCTGATTACATTCTCGGCGAAGGCGGGTTTGGAACTGTTTACAAGGGTTACATTGACGAGAACGTCCGTGTTGGCCTCAAGTCTCTTCCTGTTGCAGTCAAAGTTCTCAATAAAGAAGGCCTTCAGGGCCACCGTGAATGGCTTGTATGTTGCCTAAATTCTTTTTTATATTACGATTTTGTTACTTCCTGCTTTTTTGACTTGCTCTCTTTTGGTTCTCAATGGTTGGAATGAATAGACGGAGGTGAATTTTCTTGGTCAGCTTAGGCATCCCAATTTGGTCAAATTGATTGGTTATTGCTGTGAAGATGACCATAGATTGCTGGTTTACGAGTTCATGTTCCGTGGCAGCCTCGAGAATCACTTGTTTCGAAGTATGTACTATATTTGTTATTTCAGTTTTTCATTTGACCTTGTTTGAAATGTTGTTGTTGTTGTTGAACTAGTGTTATCAGCTTAGGGTTTGAGTGTCTATCATTAATGGTAATACGATTATCAACCTGTGACTATGGAGTGAAAACACATAGGAGTTTTGTGATAAGTTATGCATTGTGTACCTATTAAGGGTTCTTTTACAGTCGTTGGACGTACTCTAAGTGACGAGCTATAAGACATTGAAGCGAGATTTTTTTAGGAAAGAAACTTCTTGCTAAGAATTTCTAAAATTGCTTGCTTTTCTATTCCTCATTTGAGGTTCAACGATTGCCATCCTTACTTGCTCGTAACACTAATCCATCTGCCTTGTCCATTAACGTTTTTTAATGAACAGCTATTTGCCAAAAGGTCAATATGGTCTTTTGGGAGACCATGATTCAAACTATTAACAAAATATATTTTATCTTCCAAGCATCTTCATTTCGATAAGCACTTAAGACCGTAATTCTATCGATCATTCGAGTCACACACTACCTATGTGGTCCAAGGTGCAGTGTTCTCGCAGGTCGTGTATTTTGATTACAGTATTTTTCTATTTATCATTACCCGCGACAATCTTCTAGGATTAGGGTCAGCTTTGTGTTTGCTCAGCTTTTACACTTGGACAGTGTCTGTACTATTGTACATTTCCCTTTGTTGAATGAATTCCCTACCTTATAGCCACGTTTCACTAAGTAGTGGGCTGAGGTAAAAGGTCAATAACCATGCACCTTCAACTCTTCTTTTTGGTGGGAGACGGATAACAAATGTAACAACTCCTCAAATTGGCTTCAGAAAAAAATTACAGCAAGTAGTGAACAATGAACTGTTCACTGGCCGAGTAGTACCTGTGCTTGTTAAATTGATATATAGTTTGTTGTTCTGATATAAATGACACGACTGTTTAATTGAAGTTGGTAGGCCAGTAGGAAGTTCTTTCATCTTGTAGGCAATGCTTGTCAATATTTGAGGATATACGCCATTGTCTAGGACTGGGCTCCTCTAGTCCCTTATGAATGTGCTTCAGTAAAGGGTTTTTATGTCATTCTATTGAACATTCCGTGTGTATGTGGGAGGCAGGTTATACAGGTTATGTGTTGAGTTCATAACTCCTGTTATTCACTCTCTTAGTTCCTAATTATCCGACTCTTGCTTCTAAGTTAGAAGTTTTTTTCCTTTCTTCCGGGGGTCTTTTTAGTAGGCTTTCTTGTATTGCTGTCATTCCATTAGATGTTCCTTATATGAGCTGAGTTTTTTTGTTTTTAGTTTTTCAACTTCTCCATAAATGGTCAATTTCCAAACTCATCCTTCTAGTTTTCATAGTGTAATGATTTGCACCTCTACAAATCTGTGAGGTGCAATTCCTTACCTAAGAAATTATAATTCATGTTCTTTGGTTAGAGTGAATAGATCATGATCAACCTTAATATATACTTCTTCGAATCCATTCCAAACTGCCCATCTACATATTTTCAAACATTAAGAAAAAATGTTGCAGGTACTTTAATTGGAATGGGTAAGAAAAACAAAGATATCACAATAGAATATTCCTCGTACATGTGAGGACATCCTGTTTACTTAAAAATAGAATGGGTAGTTTGAAATGGATTTACCTAAAATGGATAATAGGTAGTCCGGAATAGATTGAAGGGAACATGACGAACTTTATGGCCTTCGTATTGGCTGGCTTTTTTCGTAAGAAGTTCATCATAAATCTGAAATGACATTATGCTGGCTGTTTGCTTTTTAAACCTGATGTATAATCACTCCATTTTTAATTGTGTACGTTTGCTCAAGCTGTTGTTGATTTTTGTGAGATGTGCAGAGGCAGCTATTCCATTGCCGTGGTCAACAAGAATGATGATTGCCCTTGGAGCGGCTAAAGGACTTGCCTTTCTTCACAATGCTGAAAGGCCTGTTATTTACCGAGACTTCAAGACATCTAATATACTTCTGGACACGGTACGTTCTCATACCATGGCTTTGTTGTAAGCAAATGCCATCTTTGATCATATGTTTCTCCAAATATACTGACATAAATGTACGTGTCTACTATAGTTGATCATGCTAAATTTATAAAAGTAACTAGTTTTAAATCATTACTTTTTATAAGGTTGTAACTATAGTATATTTTGAGAAAATTGACCACCAAAGTCGATGTTAACAGCCAAAGTCAAATGCGGAAATAAATTTTGGATGGTGCAAGTTCTGTTTGATATTAGATAATGATTAATTCATAGGTCTTGCTAGGCAGGGTTATAAAGGATGTTGAGTAGTATCAAATTGACAACTGATTCCTGGAAAATGAAAATGAAAATGTTAAATATATCTATTTTGTTTCATCTGGGTGCATCGTCTAGTTTTTGCACATGCTTGCGCCATGTTTTTGTTGGACACTTTCTTTAATTCATTGCTTTTGCCTTTGGATTTTCTTATTGATATTCAATATTACCCTCCTTATTAACCGTTTACTTCTCCATGACCGTAGTCTGTGAACCACCCCAAGGCTCCAATCCATCACCCATCCAACTCAACCGTGCACCGCCATGTCCAAATCTACCCAATCCCGAATCACTGGAAATCTCCCCCGCCTCCACTCTGCGAAAACCTGCCCCACCGCAGAATACCCCTTTTCCTGCCCCGAGGAATGCCTTTTTTAGTTGCTCGTTCTGTGAGCTGTAAAACTAATGACATGATATTTTTAATAACATGAAGAAAAAAAATTGTAGAGAAAATAGTGTAAGACAGTGAATGATTTTAAAAAAAGGTAAGAGGAAATATAATAATTCTTAGAAGAGGGAAGGAATAATGAGCATGTCTGGGAGGTATGGTTTTTAACTTTTTTGCTTTTAAATGCTTTCCGAAAATAAAATGGATGAAGGTCCAATCGGTCAGACTTTTAGATGGATAGCTGCATTAGTGTATACTCCAATATATAAACACCCAGCTGCATTTCAGTTATATTTGGGGAATTCGGGAGATTAGAATCATTAGTTTGAGCTTCTTTTTTCACTTCAGGATTACACGGCAAAACTTTCTGATTTTGGACTTGCAAAAGCTGGGCCACAGGGTGACGAGACCCATGTATCAACTCGTGTTATGGGCACCTATGGATATGCTGCACCAGAGTATGTGATGACTGGTATGTATGGCACAAAGTTGAAGTAATCTCAATTAAAAATTTGCCTTTCTCAGTGATGTAACCCATTTGAGTTTAGAGGTAAGTCAGTATCAACTTTGACCGAATAAACTCGCAAACACTTAAGAAAAATGGAAATAAATAATGGAGTACTCCGTAATTGAATGAAACACCCAAAAAGGAAATAGATAACAATCTATTGGGATGGATGGAACATTTTTGATAAACAGCTCGCACTTCACTGTATGCTGACACCTTTTCTGTCAAAGCCAATTCTTGATATTCTAACAGGTTCTATTTTATCAGGCCATCTCACAGCTAGGAGTGATGTGTACAGCTTTGGAGTCGTCCTTCTTGAGCTTTTGACCGGACGGAAGTCTGTTGACAAGACCAGACCAAGCCGAGAACAAAACTTAGTGGATTGGGCCCGGCCCAAACTCAATGACAAGCGAAAACTCTTGCAAATTATAGACCCTAGATTGGAGACCCAGTTATCAATACGAGCAGCTCAGAAAGCCTGTAGCTTAGCCTATTACTGTCTGAGCCAAAACCCAAAGGCTCGGCCCTTAATGAGCGATGTGGTTGAGACCCTGGAACCTTTACAAAGTTGCGGTGATGCTGCACGTGAAATGATATCTACGCCCTCATCAGTGACAATCCCAAATTTAAGGCCTACACGTGGTGGCCAATTTGCTGTTAGGGGAATACCACAGTACTCGACACATCAGAGATTTGTCGGCAATGTCAGAGCTGCCGGTAATTGTAGGTCCCCCAACCCGAACTGTTCTCCTGGGGGTCCAGCCCCTTGCCGAGTGAGATGACTACTGTTGGTTTGTATACTTGACCTACTACCTGCCTAACGTGCTCTCTCCCTCGCTCAAGGATATTTTCATTCCCTTCAGTTGTAACTGTTTTGAGATGGCTGTAGTGAATTCATGCTGGTGTGCTTTTTTAGGATGTTTTCTGTTCATAGCTTGCCTTTTTAACTTCTGTGTCAAAATCTTTTGACGTCGTCTTGATGTAGCTTAACTTAATACTGTAGTTGGTGGTGGCAATAATATTTGCCATTTTTGGCACTCCTAGTCCGATAGCCAGCCAGGTTCATTATTTTCTTCATGGATCATCCAAATTTTCACCATTAACATCTTTGGTACGTACAGTACATATTTAGTTTGCCCATATCAAAAGGTGTTACGATGGAAAACAAGACGAGCCTTTGAAAGACACTTTTGTTTTTGTTAATATCGAAAGACACTTCGGAAATCACAAATGTTACGGATCAAAATTTTAGGGTATGCCATGATGCACTTCGAAACTTTTAGGCCCAAATTTTCCAGCCCAAAATGTTGGCCCATATGGACCAATAGGAGCCAAAAGGTATGGACATCTAAGTACTCTCCCCCTTCACTAACATGTTCCATATTAAAATTCACTAAAATGTTCTACTTTTCTTAGAGAAGGAGAATTGATTGGAATGAGTATGTTATGTTACGTTTATGTTAAGGATAAACGTGATATCATCATGAGATATACTCCCAATCAATCTCCACGATACTCTATCCACCAACATCTTCCCCATATCATCTAGCATATCAGCATCTATCCTTTCATATCAATTTGCATATTAGTATCCATGTAATTAAGCTCTAATTGATTAATTAGCTTAATCTTTATTTGTATCCTTGTATAGACATTGTATTTAAGTAACTGTTGTATCAAATGCAAATCATCAATTAATACAAACTTTACATGGTATCAGAGCACATTGATCCACTCCACAAAAAACGACAACTATGAGCCCAACTGTTTTTTTTTTCCGAGCCATCCGACAACCATTCCGCTAACTCCATGGCAAACATCGGCATCCAAATTCCCAACTCCGATGAACCCACCAAACCTATCTCCGTCATCACATTTCCATCTTGCCTCAAACTCAATGATATAATGACCTACAAACAATGACATTTTCAAATCCGAGCCTACTTAAATGGCCACCAACTCTTTCCCTACCTCGATGGTCCACTATCCGCACCACCCACTACCATCACCACCCCCGCCACTAAAGAAGGCGTCGAGCCCACCAAAACTCCTAACTCCGCCTATAACACTTGATATCGCCAAGACCAATTCATTCTCTCCACCCTAACCGGCACCCTATCCGATACCGTGACACCATTCATTGAACACTCCCCACGTCTCACGAGGCGTGGACGGTTTTATCCCGAACCTTCGTTAACAAATCCCGTGGAAGAAAACTCCAACTCAAATCCCGTCTCAATACCTTGAAGGTTGGTGATGACACCATCACCGACTTTATGCAGCAAGTGAAAAGCATCACTGATGACATAGCCCAACTCGATCGTCCCATAGACATCGAGGACATCCTCACTGTTATCTTTGAGGGTCTCGACTACTCTCTTTACAGTCCCATGGTTACAAAATATTTGAGGACATCCTCACCGTTATCTTTACAGTCCCATGGTTACAAAATATTTTTTTTAACAAAGGGATTCGACCCTGACCACATGTGCAAAAAAATTTACCACTTACCCAATACTCCCTCCGTTCAAGTCCAAGCTTCCCTTTTGCTTTTTCACGTTTGTCAACGCGCATTTTGCATCGTTAATATCTTTCGTAACATATTAGTAAAAATTATGGAAATTGGATATTAATAATCTACTTTTAAAAACGAATCAAACAAGATCTCACATGGATATATTTTCTCTAATAGATTGTCGTGAATATCGAAAGTTATCCGTGATTGCAAATAGTGTCATGACAAGGAAGGGGAAGGTTGGAATTGAACGGAGGGAGTATTAATTATTTGATGTTTTACGTCATTAAAATTTCCTTATCTCGATTTCTTGAGGAAATAAAAAATTATTTTAAACCCGCCACTGCGGGTTTAAGACTAATACGAGTAATTTTTATATTTTTTTTCCCGAATTTCACATACCCGCCATTGCTAACATGTTTATTCCGTCTCATACTGATCCTCAATCCAAACCTTCTGGAGCCCCATTTTGTTAATTAGTTTTCAATCCGACCCGAAACGATAATAAGTTTATTTAATAGCATTATTTTGACAAGTTTTTCTGGGAAAGTAGTGATTGAGCCCTCTACTTTGCTCAATTGTGAAATCAAATCCCTCAACTCTTGATTGGAGCAATTAGACCCCTTAACTTTGCCAATATATGAAATTAAACATTTTTTATTTTTTTCGATCAATGGCTCAATTTCTCGTCAATTTCATGTCAATATCTCATTACTATCAATAAATATTTTATCCCAAAATACACCAACATAATACGTATACGTATAGAAATACATATTCTCGGCCCAAGTACGAAGTAGTACAAAAAAAAATACTATTCGTATTCGTATATCCCAAGTAGTTCGATAAAATATTTTATCCCGTAATGCACGTATTCGTATTCTACTGTAATGTACGTATTCGTATTCTACCATAATGTACTTATTCGTATTCTAGTATGAGAAATTGACGAGAAGTTGAGCAATTGATAGAAAAATAAATAAATAAGGGTTTAATTTCACGTATTGACAAAGTTAAGGAGTTTAATTTCACGTATTGACAAAGTGAAGGGATCTAATTGCCACAATAAAAAGTTAAGGGGTTTGATTTCACAATTGAGTAAATTGGAGGGGTTCAATCACTACTTTCCCGCAAATTTTTCTAATGACGAACTTTGACTCGATTTATTGATTTTTTTTCCTCAGTATAATATTGATGTGATAAAAATATGATTTTAAAGATATACGGAGTAATATTATTTCTTAATATTTTGAAAATAAAAAAATATTTTATTGTTTTTGAGAAACTTTGGGGGTATAATAGCAATATTTTTTCAATTTATCTATTTTTCGGGCGACTAATGGGTTCGGACGGATTTTGATCCAAAATATTATGGTTATTCTCGAGTCGGATCACTTTCAAATTTCGGTCATTTTCAGGTGAATTTTTCCTGAGTTTCTTCGGACAATTTTGGATCGGATTTTCGGATCGAGTTAGTTTTTGATAGGTGTAGGTATCCATCTTAATAAAGAATAACTAGTTTTTGACAGGTGTAGGTTTGGAGGGAGGTGAATGAAGGTGTTGATTGGTTGGTGAGGTTGACATTGAAGGAGAGAGGAAGAGCCACTCATGTTTCGGAAAAATGCGGGGAATTAGCCTAAGAAAGGAATCAACATGCAACTGATTTACTAGTTACAAGATTAAATTATCAAGATGTCATTTACTATTAATTTGTTTGAAAGCAAAATTAGGATGACTGAAATGAAAATTTTTTTAAGTAATTTACTGTTCACTACACCAAATCATCACTTGCGCCATGAAAATTTTGTTGCCATGGTTACTTGCGCCACGGAAAATTTACCGTGGCAAATAGTCTAGCCACGGGAATTTGACACTTGCGCCACGAAAATAAACGTGGCTAGGCTCTGACCACGTTTATTTTCGTGGGGTAAGTGTCAAATTTCCGTGGCTAGACTATTTGCCACGGTAATTTTCCGTGGTGCAAGTAGCCGTGGCAATAAAATTCCGTGACGCAAGTGATGATTTGTTGTAGTGATTATATCTCGGGTGACACTCAATTTGAGTAATTAAAATGTACTGCAGTAGTATATTGAGTAGTATAATATTCCCTCCGATTTTAAAAGTTTACCCCATTTGGGCAATATTTGTGAGGAGTATTATACTGAAACGGGACAATCATTTAAAATCGGAGGGAGTATACCACTGTATGCAATTTTGTATAAATAAGTATAACAAACATATCAGCCTATTTTTTGTCGTCCAATTAAGAAGATTATTATGAGTGAAAGTCATCCGAACTAATATTGACCAAAACTCAAGTGTACTTGGACTCGAAATAACATATATCGATAAAAGTCACAAAAATAAATGAACTCATTGTCAATCTTTTACGGCTATCTTATTTTGTTACACATACATATATTTAACTCTAAATTCCTACGGAATACTACCTATGTTTATAGGTGCATTTATAATTGAAAAATATTGGATATTAATTTGGAATGAATAATTTTATCATAGGTTGAAATAATTATTTTTTTATTATGTGTTATAACTAATATCCTACATACGATAATAATAATATTTTGTCAAGGATAGAGTAAGTTCTGTAGATAATAAAATGATTATCAATATTAACCCGACTTTGTTTACTAAAAATAACGATTACGATAACGATAACAACGACGACAATATAATAATTAAAGTTATAATACTCCCTCCGTCCCACTAAGATTGTCCCGTATTCCTTTTTGGGTAGGTTCTTAATGATGGTCCTATTTCTCAACTTTCCTTTTTAGTCTATCATTTTTTACAACTTCGTCCCTACTAAGACAAAGTATTACTATTTTACCATTCAATTAACTCATACCACCTCATACATCACCCTATAAAGTAGTCATGATTGCCTATATACTCAATCATCACACCATTTTCTTAGTTATCGTGCAAAAGTAAACGGGACAAACATTTTGGGACGGAGGGAGTACTAATTTTAAATAAAATGTATGAATATTTTAATATTTACTTTTGGCTTTTTTTTTCTATAAAAAAAATTCTTTATGTCCGTGATTTAATGAATGTCTATGGTTTAATGCTTTTAGTTTTATAGTCTAATTAGATTATGACATGTGGATTAATTAGGAGAAAAAATTTGGAAAATGATGGATGTTTTTTTTTTTTTTTTGAGTTTTAATATAGTATATAAAATATTTGCTTTATTGATACCCGTAGAAGACTTAAATTGCATTCCATTCCTTTCAAGACAGGAATTTGGAGAGATAGAGACGTTTTGGTGGAGTAGTACAAAACAAGAGATGGTCAAGATGGAGGTAACGGCCTAATAGAAGAGATGGGAAGGCATTCAAGGTAATTAGGGATATAGATGATTGGCGGTTGGAAAATGAGGACGCGTTGGGAACAATAAGAAGATTATACAATAAGTTGTAAATAGCTTTATGTACAACGATTTTGAGGTTTATTACATAGATTTCGAGTTTTACTATAAATTTTTCTGAGTTTTAGTGTAAAGTTCTCGAGTTAAATCACATAAATATTTAAGCTCAAAAACTTAGGACTCAGCTCAGAATCTTATACAGTATAAGCTCAGCAAATATATACAAAAGGGCAACAAATCCTATTTGCCGTTGGGGAAGGGATGGATTAGGATCGGAGCATTGATGATTATTACTCAGAGATACTTAGAGATGAGTATAGTAGTTGGTAGATTATACACGTGGTAAGTGTACTTAGAATTTGTGAAGTGATGAGTAGTTGTCATTGTATTAACTACACAATGGTGCTATAGCTTAGAATTATAGAAAAAGAGTGACTTTTTATATAATGCTCCGTGGTATAGATAGATAGATTAGTTAGAAGATTAAATTACTAAAATGTCGTTTACTATTTTTTTTGTTTGAAAATCAAAATTAGGATGGGAGAAATGAAAAATATTGAGTAATTTAGTATCATACTCCGGGTGGCGCTCAATTTGAGTATCAACCGGTGACGTCATCTCATTTTCCTTTACTTTTTAAACAAGTACGTAATATTAAGTTGACAAAGGTTCTAAGATGAGTATAAAGCAAAAAGCCGTGGTAAAACGTTATCCATAAAAGAAAAAGAAAACTATTGACTGAGACGGAGGAAATAATAGGTTCACCACTACGAGTCTACGACGTACTAAACATCACATCGTCTTTCATCTTTTTCGAACAAATAATGATACTTTTATGAAAATTATAATGAAATGTAAAAGTTTTTACATGAAAATTTTACCTACTCTAATTAGAATAATACTCCGATTATTAAAAATATATCTAATCCGATTAGGATAGAGTGTTTTAAAAAAGTTGATTCTTTCCGGTGACTTGAGAAAAACCTTTTTAATTATATACGGAGGATATATAGGAGTATATATATATATGGGTCAGTTGGATGGATTGATCGATTCCAAAGGAGGAATTTGTAGTTGCAGCAGGGTTTAGAGAGGAAGGAGGGAGAGAGAGGTGGTTGAGTTGGAGTGATTATCATCCTCTCTCAACAAAAAGCCTTCATATCCTATTAATTAATTAATTAATTAATTAATTAATTTGGGTGCAACAAACAACAACAGCAGCAGCAGCCGTTCACAGGTAGGTAGGTTGCCACCTCCACTTCCAAACAACTCTGTCTATCGTCACTACTTTATGCGCATTTTTTATTATTATTCTATACGTTTTGATGATGATGATGATGATGATGATCTGGTATAAATTCGTCCGTTAAATCAATTCTGGAGAGGCATCATCTTTAACCAACGCTTTCAAAATGTAGTAGTACTGTACTGTACTGTATTATAATATACTCCACTCTATTATGTATACATCCATACATACATACATGATACATGATACATGATACATCCTCAATACTCAATACTAATAACTTTACTGTTAAGAATATTATTACGACGATGCTGATTATTTCCGCAACCCATCTCTATTCTTATTGTCATCCACAACCACAAAACACAAACCCATTTCAGTTTCATCAACCAGCAACCTACATCATAATTCATAACAAAACCAGAAATATTTTGTATATACTATTTGATTTGATTTGATTGATTTGTTGGTTTTGGTTTTGATCAGAAATTAGTGTATCTATCTGGAGAAATGATGAGAATATTGGGGGAAATATTGATGGGGAGCCAAGGGGGTGGCCAATCCCTTCTTTCCACCATCAAAATTGCAGTGCTACCCATTGCTAAAGTCTTCACCATGTGCTTCCTCGGCTTCCTCATGGCCTCTAAGTTTGTCAACATTCTCCCCGCCAGCGGCCGCAAGTTGCTCAATGGAGTATGTCTTCTTTTTAGATCATCTAGTCTCCCGTCTTTGATTTGTTGTAACAAACTATTGGTTTAACTGAAGAGGGTGGCTCTATATGGGATGCAATATAGCCGAACTACCTATATGTACTTTCATCGTGCCGTTGAAGCCCTTTGAGGCATAGCCTGAATGCTATGGCGGTAGAGTAGACTTTACTGTTTTAACTCTTAAAACGGCTGTCATATTATTACTTTGCTTGTACGATGGAGTGGTATAGTTGTATATCTTGTGGTGTAAGTTTTTTTCTTTTTTCTTTTAAACGGGTTGTTTGACTGTGTTTCGTAATTGCAGTTGGTGTTTACTCTGCTTTTGCCATGTTTGATATTCTCACAATTAGGCCAAGCTATAACCCTTCAAAAGATGATTGAATGGTATGAATTTATGCTTTTTCATCTGTCATTTTCTATTTCTTCATACCTGGCTCAGTTTAATTCATCGACCCTGTTTATAACTAACTGTGTTTCTCAGGTGGTTCATACCATTCAATGTCATCCTTGCAACTATTTCTGGCTCATTGATTGGCCTGCTTATTGCGACAATTGTCCAGCCTCCATACCCATTCTTTAAGTTCACAGTCATACATATTGGAATTGGTAAACCTTCACTCCGTTTATGTGCCTGCTTATGTTTGTTTATAGTTGACAAAATCAATAGAAATGATAGCAGTAACATATGTTGTGAAATGAAGTAGTATCTATAATACAATTATTTTATCATTTGATCTTTGGGGGGTGGGCTGCTGCTGTTGCAGGCCATAATTGAACTGGTCATGTCTTATAAATTGGTTAGTCTTATTAATCAGTAGCTGTTTAAATTCCAAGTCGTTCTCGCATTACTGTTTTTGTGGAGCTACCTGTTGAATTAGCGTAGTACTGTTACTTGAGTTAACTTTGATTAGAGAACTGTTGATATCCCGATACAAACAGCCACAAGGGCATGGGTCACAATATGGTAGGTTATTATACTCCCTTTGACTTTTTGATGGAATGGGAATGGAGCCATGCCATTTTTTCTACAAACTTTTCCTATGTTCGATGGATTTTGAATTGATTTCTAGGAGGGAAAATGGTTCCCTCCATTTTCTTTGATGAATATTTCTTCCCCGCTTCCCCTCCTTCCTAATCCCTTTATCGAAACAAGGGATTAGTGTAGATTCAAGGAAATTGTACAATCTCTAGACCTCTTTGAATGTGTGAGAAAAAACAACACTTGGAACTAAATCAAGGCATGCTCTTCTGCAGGAAATATCGGCAATGTGCCACTTGTTCTGATTGCAGCTTTGTGTAGAGATACAGCAAATCCTTTTGGTGATTCAGAAAAGTGCAGTCAAGACGGAACTGCCTACATATCATTTGGGCAGTGGGTGTGTTTTTAAACTTGGCTCGGTGGTATAAACTGTTTAATTACTGCAATTTTTTACTGTTTCATAAAAAAACAGAAGCTTAAGATGATGACATCTTTACGTATATCCGATTATAGCACCTATCTATTTGAGTGTAGTTGAATATGAACTTGTTTTCTAGAAGGTTATCTTTTTTTTTAGAGATTTCCTGGAAGTATATTAAGCTGGTAATTAAACCTTCTACACCATTTGATGTCCCATATTATTCCCTTTTATTCTGTTATGTATAGCTTGATGTGTGACACTCGAGCAACAAAGTTTGAACAATGCAATTTCCAGCTTTCAACCATTGATCTTTTAACCTTGGAATCGTCTTCTCTCTTTTGATCTAAACTTGGCTCAAATACATAGGATAACCAAGAAGCAAACATAATCCATAATTACACTATACGACTCACAAATCATCGCTTTTCAGTACTATATTTCACATAATTGGACCTGAATTATGACTACCCAGCCGTCCGATGTAGCATGTTCTGTAAAGTTCAGTGTTTCCTGATGTAGTAGCGATCCTTTACACTCTGAGCATGTTTCTCTTTGTGTGCCAGGTTGGTGCAATTGTCCTGTATACATATGTCTTCCAAATGCTTGCACCCCCTCCTGAAGGTACTTTTTATGGTGATGGTGGCCATCTTCCTATAAAGAGTCATCCCCACGATGGAAATGCTAACCCTGAGCAAGTTCCTTTACTATCTCAAGATCCATTGCCAGTGCCATCACCATCAAGTGTATCGAGCGAAGGAAAGGCAAGAATTTTTCCACCCTCTTCTCATACGTTATTAACTTATGCTTTGAATTGTGGTGGCCGACACGGTGTTGTTTAGTTATTTTTCTTCTATTGGCGAAATATGATTTTTGCCTGGCTTAGTCATTGCTCTTGGTGGCTTCTTTGCTCTACCACTTCTTTCGTATTTGAATTATGCTTGCTTGATTGGACTATTTAAGTGATGTTACACTTTGGATCAGCTTGATTTAATAAACTACTCCTTCCTTTTTCTTGAGTTAGTATGATATTCCTTTTACGGAATTTTTTTTTGAGTTAGATCCATTTCTTTTTATAGTAAACAATTTTATAAGTAAATGACCATTATGCCTTCTATATTATTTTTAATTACACCACTATATTTGGAAGTAAATGAACATTAAGTTGATCGGTAACAATTTAACAAGAAATGATCAAACTTTATTTCAAATCACCCTCACTACCACTCCAACTCACTTAATTACTAAACATTAAATTAACAACAAATTGGCTAATTTCTTTCCTTCCTCCTCATCTCCACCCCCACTCCCAACTCTCGATTCTCGGCACCTCCACTGGTCCATCCACCAAACACAATGAGGCACCTTATAAATGCCACCCCAACGCATCACTATACACAACTACTTTTACACACCTTGGCCCATGACTCCACCTCCACCACCTACGTGCCATTTACACACCATTTATGCACCATTACCCCACCATCCTCGCCTCACTACCACTAATTTTGCACACCTTTGGTCCAGAATTTCACTATCCCCGCGTCATCGACGCACACCTTGAACCACGACTCCACCATCCTTAACTACCTAAATGGAATGGGTGAATGAGGGACGGAGGAGGTGGTGGTGCGAATGAAAAATTTAGTTGAATGAGTTGGTGAGCTCATGGCGAATTAGGGTACTGGTTAGGAGGTGACGCATAACGATGGAGGTGGCAAATGGTGGTGCTAGAGACATAGAGAGTGATAGCCGTTTATGGTGGAAAGTGGCAGCAGTGGAGATCCAATGGCGGTGGGTGGCAGTAATGAAGGTCATTGACGGTCTAGTCATTAATGCTAAGATGTGAGAAAGAGAAGCGAAGGGTAGAGCACAAACCACAAACGGAACTTGGGAGGGTTATTTTGGTAATTTCCTTATTTGTCTTAATATTGGTCCCATTGCGGAGCATTAAGTGACAATGACGATGAAGTCCTTGTGACTCGATCATTGAAGGTTTTGAGATTGGTTTTAACAAGTAAGCATGGTGATTTGGAAAGGGGTTTGTAATGTTGGATAATAGACTATGCAGTAAGGAAAACACACGTTGTTGGAGCTGATTTGGGGTGTGTGGTAGGTGAGCAATAAAAAACCTTGGATGAGACCCACTTCATCCGCCTCATTATTTTACCTACCTCACTTTTTCCATCCTAAAAAACTCCATCCAACAATCATGTTTTTCTTTTACAATGGTTCTGACATTTCTTCTCCTGTTCATTTTTGTTAATCCGTTTATTCATCATTATGTTACTAACTTTACATGCAGTTTAAAGAGTTACTCGTGTTCATATATGACAAGTTGAAGCTGAAGCAAATCATACAACCTCCGATCATTGCTTCTGTAAGTTCTTTGCCATCTTGGCACCTAACTAGATTACATATAAGGTACTCCCTCTATACCAAAATGTTCTTCCCATTTGATTATTACACCGTATATTCCTCACATAAAAATGGGAAGAGCATAGTGGTATAGAGGGAGTAGTGTTTAGTGTTCTAGTGTTTAATGTTGTGATTGAGAAGGTCCATTCTCCAGGACCAGGTTTTCTACCATACGGAGACTACTCTATGCTACTGCTCTTTTTAATATGTTGGCCACATTTTTTTGTATAACAAATGAATTCTTGTTTGTGTTTCCTTACAGATACTAGCTATGGGATTAGGTTGTGTGCCCCTCTTGAAGCGTTTGATCTTTGCAAGTGATGGTCCACTTTTCTTCTTCACTGACAGCTGCATGATTCTTGGGTATAATTCTTAATTCTGAAGAAATCTGGTAGTATGATTAAATGGGGTTTTAACTCTCGAGCCAAATACTCACTGTTCCTTGCTTTGGAATGAGCAACTATGTAGTATGCCTTTATAAATGAGTAATGCTCAGTGGATGCAGACCTTCATCATAGGTCATTAAGAAAAAGGGTTCAACATGCCTTTGAGTGTTTTGTAACATATGAGTAAAGTTGCCCATCCAACCTCGTACCTGCCTTTGCGGCAATGGGGTAATTAGGGACAAAATTTATGAAGGACTAAGTATTTCGGGATGGACCAAAAGGAAATTAGGGACAATATTTATGAATGGAGTTCAAAAATACACTACCGTATGTTAGACATCCAAAAAATTAATCACTGTGTGCAAGTTACTCTTATCGTTTTCTTTGATATCTTGCAATTTCAAAATGACACATAAGTTGATGAAAATAATCAACAATATGAAAGTATAGGGAAGAAAAGGCTGGTGGACTACCTCCATGAGAGAGAAGCCGAAAGCCCAAAAAAAGAGTGGAAAAAAATCAGATATAAATACACAGAACAAGAGTAGTGGAGGAAATCAAACTATCAAAGATATACTCCGTAAATATTAGAGTATAAGAAATATTAGTTGAGCCTCAATCATCACCTAGGATAAAAAATGAGATGGTTCATCTAAAGAATAAATACACAGAAAAAGAATAGTGGAAGAAATCAGATAAATGCGAACACAAAATTTACTGACGGATATCATGTGTTTCAGGGAGGCTATGATTCCTTGCATTTTGTTGGCTTTAGGAGGCAACCTTGTAGATGGTAAGCTTAAGGAAGCAATACTTACTTTTGCAGCTGGTTGTCTGGACTCTGGATGTCTTTCAGACATCTAAGTGCAATGATGATTGTAACCTGCAGGTCCTGGAAGTTCAAAACTTGGTTTGCGGACAACAGCTGCAATTATTTTTGGACGTTTAGTTCTTGTTCCTCCTGTAGGGCTTGGCATCGTGATGCTGGCTGATAAGTTGGCATTTATTCCTGCTGGTGACAAGATGTTCAAATTCGTGCTGCTTCTCCAACACACTATGCCTACATCCGTACTTTCAGGTCCCCTTTTTCGCATTTCTTAAAAAATCATCTATGGTTAAAGTCTTCCAATCCTTCTTGTGTGTTCTCATTCTCGCATTCGATTCCCAAGTCTTGTATGGGACGCTCTCAGGCGTTAGACGGACTCTGATAATATAAATCTAATGGACAAAAACATAAGAGGTGAAACTAACCTATTAACCGCATAATTAAATGAATAATATACCTACTAACCTATTAACCGTATAATCAATGAATGTGGATTTAATGTTTGATGTTTGTCACTTCTGGATTACAGACAGAACGAGAAAGTATTTTCCCAAACCAAAGTGATTAGCTGCACTGATCAATGACATTGCTTAACTTTTAACTAGCTGTGCATTTTTGTGTGCTGTTTTATAGGCGCGGTTGCCAACTTAAGAGGTTGTGGGAAGGAATCTGCTGCCATTTTGTTCTGGGTACACATATTTGCAATCATATCCATGGCAGCCTGGATTGTGTTGTATATTCACATACTCTTCTAATCGCCGGTGTCAGCTCTTTTTTCACTGGATATGATTACCAGAGGCCTCTTTGCTCTCTCCTAGACGACTTTGATTGGACGCTCCTACCGTGTTTTAAGGCGATGAGCTCTTACATAGGTTATTTTTTTGGTGGCATAATTTTTGTGTATTTATGGATGGATATATATGTGCATAAGCAGGCAAAACAGGATGTAATTAAGCCCGGGTTTCCGCTAGGATAAGACATTTCACTCAATGTTTTGAGTTCCATCTCACAGACGTCTTACTCCGTACTATAGATAGTACAGAGTATTTGAAAATACAATCCCTCTAATAATTTTTGTTCTTTCTTTTGGTACAATCGCTCTACTTTCACCTGACTCTCCACTAATACATTGATTTTTTTTATATTCAAAATAATGTTGAAAAATAAACTAATTAATGTTTCGGATTGGTTTGAAAATTAATCAACAAAGTGGTGCTCAGGAAGGTTTGGATGCAGGGTCACATAGAAACGTGGGAGATTCACGCATGGGTAAGGGCTTGGACGTGAATCTCCTGTGTTTCCACCTAGATTTGGGCGTGACCCATTCGCGCTTACACCAAGATGAAAACATGCGAGATTAACATCAAAGCCCTCACGTGGGCATGGATCTCCCACATTTAGGGCTCGCTTGGGATGGAGGTAATGTATCGTGGATAATAGAGCTAAAATGAACTAGAAAATGACGGTGAGTTGTGATGATGTTAAACGGAAATGGTGAAAATGAGGGTAATATAGCCTATCTTGGAGGGTAATGATGTTCTTGTTCCTCCCTTCTATCTACTTTGCAGCATAAAATGCGACAACCAAGCACAAATCTTCTCTATTTCTAGATCATTTTAGCTTCATAACCCCTGATACATTACCTCTACCTCAAGCTAGCCCTTGTGGATGATATTTTTAATTTATTCACAAGTGTTGATTTTCAATGGAGAACAACTAAGCTAACAATTGGTAATTTTAAGCTACACGAATATTCTAAACTAATACGGAGTAATGCCTAATTGAATCGTAATAACAATTTACTAAGGTGAAAGATTGAAATAATAATAAAAAAAAACGAACAAGTAGTGGAACACCCATGTTGACTGAAGATATCTTATTTATGAGCTTTCCTTCAAGGGATTTGAAGTAGTACTCATATCAATAAAGTGCACATTCTTTTCTGGTCATGGAAAGGTTTTCGGGATGCACAACGAGTGAGCACAAAATGTGCTGTAAAGGACTTGTGTTGATCTGTGAGACCAGTACAGAGCCTGGCGAGCTACAGCGACTAACATTTTCGGTCCTAATTTGGATCGGGGTGTTACAAGTACTGAGACACTTGCATCGATTCGTGAATTTGAATGACGAGATTGAATTTGTTGGACTCGATTAGGGGTGACAATGAGATGAGACAACTCACGAGCAACTCGAGCTCGGCTCGGTCAAAAATTTGTCAAAGCTAGGCTCGTGTAAGCTTGGTTTAGGCTCGACTCGACAACTTAACGAGTCAAGCCGAGCAACCATTAGCCCGGCTTGAAAAGCTCGCGAGTAGCTTGAAATAATGCGATTAGTTAACAATTCGCTTTTAGATAATATTAATAATAGCTTTATAGTTTTTTCACCATATGAAATGTTATATTGTTATTACAAGTATTAATTTGTCTTACGTATCGTACTCTATCCGTCCTAATCAATAGTTCACACTTTCATTTTTTGGGTGGGTTAGTCAATAGTTCACACTTTTATTTTTAGTAACATTTACACTTTACTTTTTAATAAATTAACTATAATTCTCTTTTCACTACTTTTACTAACTTATACTCCATATAATACTCATTATCGTGTATAAAGCAAATGTAACATGCAAATATATAGGTTTGAGTTAGTCTCGAACTCACAAATTTTTTCAATCTCGCATAAACTTGAGATCGGCTCGAGATTGAATTTTGATTAACGACCACGAGCCAAGCAAGGCTAAGCTCATGCTTGTACTCAGCTCAACTCGTTAACACCCCTAGACTCGATTTTATTGAAATCATATTTGTTTAGTTTTAGTGAGACGGTGAAAGATGTGAAAATGAAAAAGTGAGGGGATGAGTAAAAATAAGCTGAAGGGAAGAGAAGGTAGAGCGAGTATTTCACAAAAAATAATATGACGACGTTAAGTGTTTTGTCCAATAACGAGAAGCAAAAGTGTTAAAATTATTACCTTATACTCCGTACTTGGTAGTTGATAAATTGTCCATCCGTCTTTCTCAATACCTATGTTTAAAATCTCTCACATAAAAACCGACTTAATCATTAAAAATCTGAAGGAGTATGTAATTATCGACTGAGATAAAGGGAGTAATAAATTGTCGACCATTCATGGAAAATAGAAGTTTCCATGGAACATTACTTCTTACATAATGTAGGAAGTTCCTTACACTATTGTTGAGGAGTATTTGGGTGTAAGATTATAAATCGTGAACTCGGCATTATTTAGTTTTAACATCTACTACTACTACTACTACTATGTAGAGTAGTTCTTGCCAGTGCAAATAGTTTCAGTTGAACCCAAAGCACGAGTTTGGTTTATCTGCATAACAAAAAAATTCTTGCGATATCCACTTATCCAGTACATCCTAGTTTCACGACTTATGTAAAGTTACTCATCAACCAGTTTACATCGAGTTCATTCCAGTGAGCCATTACAATTATCACCGTGAAAAGAAAGCCAAACTCGGCTTATCAAAAGTCAGATCGAGCACAATATTCCGAAAACAAACTCGCGTACATAGGCAAACTCACTCACTTTATTTTCCAACATTCTCTCTACATTGCAGTATCAGACTGCTAACTGCAGTAATTCGGCAGGCCTCCATTGCCTGTGACGAAGAAGGGAAAACAAAAAACACATTGTAAGCTGGATCTGAGTGACTAAAACCACCACCACCTCCTGCCTCGCTCATTGCGCGGGCATGAGCCAGAAGTCTGGATTACATTTGCGGGGCCACAGTGTAAGTTGAAGTCCCCGGCTTGCCGTTGTCCTCCCACAAGAGGATTACCTAACCACAACAGAAAGACTATTCCCACGAGACTAACAATAGGGGCAGCCGCAGATAAGAGCCATCTTCCTCTCCCTCTACTTAAACCTGAAGTTGGGCCGACATCTTCTAATGCCCCCCGAAGTTCATCTATTTCGCTTGAGTCAGTCTCAGTCATACTCGATGAACTACTATCATCATCCCTATGCTCTATTTCAGTGAGGACCATCCTCCGCCTATCATGCTCATGATTGGTGTTGTTTTCAGCAGGGAGTTCATACCGACAAAGGGGACAAGTGTTTCTTTCCCTAAGCCATGGCAATATACAAACTGGATGATACCTATGAAGACACGGTAATTCATTTACTTGAGTGCCTATTGTTAGGACATCCTTACAAATTGCACAAGCCAATCCCTCGGGTTTCTGATGCTCCTCGCAAATGATTACTACGGGCATATTTTTTACAAAAGATGTGGAGGCTGGAGGGGCCCCACGTCTGGAACCGTCCGTTTCTGCAATATGCTCCAAAAAATCATCAAAACCTCGCGCGTTGAGATAGTTCCGGGGATCGCCTACGTAAGAAGCTTCGCTAGGTTCGAAATTGTCCATGCCAATTCGAATCCTAGGAACCTGGAGGTTAACTCCACTTATTCTCCAACGGATTATTCCTACAGATTCAGGAGAATCGCTTCCATTTCTACTGAAAAACCCACTGTCCTCCAATGATTCAAATGCATTTTCATCGTTATCCACCTCCTCCTCCTCCCAGTCACCCTCTTCCATTTCATCATCGTCATCTGACTCCCACTGCACATCACCAGCATGCATGGGATCAATATCAGAATCAGTGCTGCCAAGGTCACTCCTGTCAACTGATTGAACAATGTCTGCATTGAAAAAGGTACGGCCACCCACAGAAGCATCAGAATCACCTTCATAAATGCTAAAAGACAAGGCATCACTGTCAGCATGATAGTTTGGGCCATAGCTGAAGTTTGATCCACTCTCTCCATAATACAAATCAGAGTTAGAGACATCATCACTTTCAGTTTCAGAGACTATTCTGCGATGCGATCGTGTAGCACTATTTGGGTGCAACAATCTGAGGTTAGAATCAGCATCATCATCAAGTACATCTTGATGATGGGTTGGTGCATTAATAATGTGGGAAAAGTGATTATCAGTTGAAGCAGAAGTACTAGCATAGAATGAGCTTGATGTTGATGTCGATCTTCTAGAAAAGCGTGTGCGATTGGAGTTAGGTGCTGGAGTGCCGATATCTTCAGCCAGTAGAAACTTACAGTCATCACATACAGTGAGATGGAGATTGAGGTCATTGTCCAGTGCGGTAAACCGTCCACAAAGACGGCATTCTAGAGGTCTGAAACTATCAAATATGGGACTACTGTTGTTGTTGTTGCTTTCATCAAGCAATTCCTCCTGTGGAGTAGCAGGCATGTCCATCTGTGAAATGGGTAGAAAATCAACAACAAAGTAATACTTGCAGAGATGAAAAGACAACAAGTTGAAAGAAAAGGAAAATGACGGCAAAAACAATGAGCTAACAATATGAGTAGTGTATATATATAGCAGTAAATTAGAAAACCTGGCATTTCAATCAATTTCATGGAAGAACACAGAGACACACAAATTAATTTAAAAAATAATAACTGAAGGCTAAGTGAGTGGTTTACCTAGAAACAATTGAGGGGCAATGGCGATGGCGATGGCGATGGAAGTAAATGGCATGGGACGGAGCTGCTGCTGCTGCTGCTGCTTTGGGTAAAATCAATCAAGAGTATGAACAAAGAATCATCAGATCTGAAGAAACGAAGTTAATAGACGACGACCAAGATACCATCAATGGATTTGGATTTGGATTAAGAATTCATCAGTCACTACTTTCGTTCCAACTATTTCAACCACAACCACAACCACAACCACCTCTTCTTCAATAATACTACTACTCTCCTACTGTATTACTTTTACAACAAACACATCTTCTAAATACTCCGGTGAAACACCATCGCAACATCATCATCATACCAGTATATATTCGCAAACACTTCTTTTGACCTATTTTTTTTGTTTGGTTATTTTAGCGATAATAATATCAATTATTCAACAAATCTCACATCATAAGTATTATTGGATTAGTTAAAAGTATTATTGGATTTACTTGAAGCAGAGTACTATATGTGAATTAATAAGCTTCTCCCTCCATTCAATTCCAACCTTCCCCTTCCTTGTCTTGACACTATTTGCAATCACGGATAACTTTCGATATTCACGACAATTTATTAGAGAAAATATATGCATGTGGGATCTTGTTTGATTCGTCTTTAAAAATAGATTATTAATATCCAATTTCCATAATTTTTACTAATATGTTACGAAAGATATTAACGATGCAAAATGCACGTTGGCAAACGTGAAAAAGCAAAAGGGAAGCTTGGACTTGAACGGAGGGAGTACTATATTAGGTAACCTAATTAATATTTAGCCGGATACTTATATTCCATCCTCCTTCTTAGATCTGGATAACGGGGTCAACTTGGTCGGGTTCGGATCGGGTCAGTTTTGGGTCGGGCCACTTTCAAGTTATAATAATCGGCTTGACTTCTGGTCGAGTCGGATCATTTCGGGTTCGAGTCATTTTCGGGTTTGCTATTTTCAACTTTTTTTTTAGGTATATCGACTCGTTTTCTATAATAATAGTCGGGTTAGTTTCGGGCTAACTCGGGTCAGTTCGAGTTACGGGTCAAAATAGGGTCTTCAGTTTGGGTATCATGTTCGGGTTGACTTCTTCGGATTAGGTCATTCAGACCCGGTTAGTTTTATCAGGTCTACACCTCCCTATTTCTCGCTCCTTCGTCCTCTCTCTCTCCATCATCCTTATTCTTCTCTTCATTAATGGCAAGTTTGCATCTAAAAAAAAGTAAAAATTTATGGCTTCGAAATTGCGTTTTAATCTACATCTCCTCCTTGGTGTTGTCGATGGGGGGAGGGAGGGGGGAGAATGTTATCGATTAGTTCAATAGTTGGAGGAAACAATCGGATTTGACGGAGACGGTGACTTCTATACGAGATTCGACATCCGTTATTACTTATTAGGTTTAGTAAAGCTATTATTATGATGGAGCTTGATATTGAGCTCAAGAAAGCTTCCGATTCTCTCAAGGTTTTTTAATTTATTTAGTTGTTTTTTTTTCTATGGGTTAGTTTAGATTAACGTGATAATTTTGGTGTAAGATTGTGTTGCTAGGTAGATTTGGTGAGATTGAAGGAAGAGGAAGACAGATGACATTAATGATGTTTAGTGCTTCGTACGATGAGCAAGTGAAAGAGAGAGAAGTAATATGAAATAAATTAAATGGGAAAAAGAAAGGTGGACGGTACGAGTTCCACCGGTAACCGGTCACCTATACTACTCTTGTTTAACTACTCCAATAATACGTATTATTCTCAGATTTATTAAAATTAATATAATTTTGGGAAGACGCCCTGTAGTTGGCATTATTGTCTTTTAGACTAAGGCTTTGTAGTCTCTTTCCAACGGGTTGAACACGGGTTATGACCCTAAATTGACGGGTCATTTAGGATTCGGGTCAAAAAAACTCAGGCTTATGACCCTAAAAACAACGGGCCGAGTGGGAAGGGTTTGTGGGTCAGGTTGAATTTAGAAAAAGATGATTGCATACATACAAATATATTCGATGCGGAAAGTCAAGTGGTTACCGAGTAAAAGGCATTGGTAAACCTAATGCTCGCAGATGAGTTGTCACAGACATATTAATATTGCTCACAGACACATGACTTTATATTTTGATTAACATCATTTGTTTCACCCAGAGAACTAATGTAGGCACTAGACTTGCCGGGTGAGTCAGGTCAAATACGAATCACGTATCGGGTTATGGTCAGAATACGGGACATAAATAGTTTCGAATGTCTAACGTTTTCCCGCCTTTAATTTTAAAAAATTATTTTTGGCATTGATTTTTTTATTTATTTTAATAGTATTAGTATTAGTATTATACTCTTTAATTATAATGTTTATATTTTGAAAAATAATCATAATCTCCTTAGTTTGTACCACTTCTTGATTTCGCTCGGGTCGTCCCCCTAAGATAAACATTGATAAGCAGTGTCAAACTGTCAATTCTTCAAAATGACAATTATTTGAAATAATCATTAATCATTTCATCGCAGTCCAAATTAAAATTAGTAAAAATAATACGTAGTATTAAATTATTATCCATCTTTTTTTTAATGTTTACCTCATTTAGTAAATATGTGTGAGAAGGATTTTATTAAAATGAAACAAACATTAAAAATAGAAATATTTTACTAATTTTGTGGACATGACATAGGTCCACCCCGACGCGGCTACGCGCGGGTTTGAGGAGGCGTATGAATCTCCATATGAGAATGGATCAAATTGAAATTTAAATCGAAGTGGAGTCGCCACCGAACTTTGTGGGAGTTCGGACCCGTTCGAACCCACTCTATGTCGTAGTGGGTCGTGTACAAAATACGGCCCATTTCCGATGTCAGAGTTTATTGGGTTCGTCCCTTTGCATTTGATACCGATACCGACAAGATCGGATATCGTGTATTGAATGAGTCTCGTGCGCCAACGGTTTCGGGCATCCGGAAACCGAGGTCTTGAGTAAGGGGTGAGAGTACGTGTTGGGAAGTTCACAAAGAACACCCAACCCCGCCCGCACTTAGCGGCCTCTACTAGGATATCAAATGACTTTCTAATACGCGCGTTAGTAGTTCGGTTAAATGATATGCAAACGTTGTTTTCCCTAAGCATGTGAGAAATTGAACGGGTTTCTAGGTCGATTTAATGCAACTAATTCTAACGTCAAAGTTAAATTTAGCATGCGAGTTCATTTTAGTACAATAAAATAAATAAAATAAATCAACAAGGAAATAGCAAACTTGTTAGTAACGGTATAACGATAATAACGGTTTGCGAATTATTGAATAAAGTAGAATGATATCGAATAATGTAAACGTGATGCATGGTTTTTGAAAGAGTGGTAGTACACGTGATTGGCTTGACACGTGTTGACCTAAGTCATAAAAAAGTATTATCGAGACTAGAAGGCGGTGTAGGACTCACGGTTTGACGTGATAAAGGGCCACTCGACCGAGTCATTGAAGGACTCGACCGAGTGGACCTCTAGAAGAGCTTCTGTCCCGTTTTTTGAGACCTTACTCGATCGAGTTATTGACAAACTCGACCAAGTACGTTGCCACTCGACCGAGTCATTGCGAGACTCGACCGAGTGGAGGTCAAAAAACCTTTCTGTCTCGGTTTTTGGGGTGCCACTCGACCGAGTGGGCTAGGCACTCGGTCGAGTGCCCTCTGTACGAACTAGGGTTCGCTTGCAATTTTGTTATCGATTTCGAAATTGCTTTTGATTTTGCTAATTCGATGATTCTGCCGAATCGGGCATAAATATTATATAATTTATGCTCGATTCGGATTTTGATAAATCGTTAATTTGTTGAATCGGGTATAAATATTATATGATTTATGCTCGATTCGTACTTGTGATACTCGTCATATCCGATACTCGATTATTGAATCGATATCGAATATTAGAGTGAAACTAAAAAAACTATAAGTCGTTTAAATTAACTAAAACGATATAGATTTTTCTCCGCGTTTATAGTGTCATAATTAATTCAATTGAATTAAAGGACAACTATGTTAGCATCAACGAAAATCGTGTTAGTTTAATCTATTGACTAAGTTACTTAGATTCGACGTCCAATTATTAAATTGGTATCGAATCTAATTAGTTTGGTGCTTTACTTGAATCGAAAGACTTGATTTTCTCGGCTTCCCGACATCGTAATAAATCCTTAGGGATTATGTGATGTCGGATCCGCGTCAACGGTTTTCGACCCTTATAAAAAAAAAATATTTGTTTCGTAAATAGTTTTGACATTGATGAAATATGCGATTAACAATGATGTGACGATAGAATAAGAAAATAAAAAAAAATGAAAAAAGGAAGACGAAGTTGACGAGGTGGGACGGACGAGAAGAAGAAGAGAAGGGAAAAGAAAGGGGGTTTTGCACCCTCCACCTACATGTTCTTGTCTCGGACGGGACTCGTTAATTGTGGCTTGCACGGGAGTATCGAGATGTGGGCTAAGTTATGATGATTAGGGTTCAAATTCCTAGATGCTAGGGTTAGGGTTTTCGTGTGTAGGATTAGAGTAGATTAGGGTTTTGATTAGGGTTGTAAGTTGTGTGCATGAGGGTTTCTATATAGGCATTGGCCATGCACCCCGTCTAGGGTTACTCGACCGAGCAGCCCCCTGACTCGGCCGAGTGGCCCAAACAACCGCAGTCGGGCTCGTTACAAGGCCCACTCGATCGAGTGGAGCTGGCACTCGATCAAGTGGGTCAGCTGGAGCGAGAGGTCCGGGCTTCTTGGACCTCGAGTTGGATACTTGATGAGTTTTGTATTTGGGTCAGATTTTTGATGTTTATGTGATTGTTTTTATGTGTTTCGGAAACGGCTTTGACTGGGGTTGACCCAATTGCCAAAAAGTCGGTTTTATTTTCGGTGTCGGTTTTGATCCAAATTAGTCTTGTTTGATTGGAAACGACCCACTGGGCCTGAATTTGAGGTTTTTTTTGTAAGATTTTTACTCCGTGAATGCATAAGCCAGCAACTAATGGTTTCGAGCCCATATCCGAGCGCGTAGAAACACATTTGCGTCCGATCATCATCGGGTTTTTTTTGGAAACTGCTATAGACACCTGGCAGTCAAAATGTGGGTGTCTACAAATTTTAATAATTTTTCATCAACCCAACGAGTTGAATAGGTTGGGTCATTTTCCGACCCTAAATTAACGAGTCATTTAGGTGCAGGTCAAATGGGTCGCGGGTTGGAAAAAAAGGCTCATGGTCCTAAAAACAACGGGTCGGGTGGGTAGGGTCGAATATAGTGTGAGATGACATACATACAAAATATTTGATGCGAAAAGTCAAGTAATTATAGTCTTATAAAGGAAAAGATATAAATAAACTAAATTTTCATAGAAGAGTTGTGACGTATTAATATTGTTCACAGATACAGGACATGCTACTTTAATGAGCATCATTTTTTATCCAAGTAACATATATAAGTACTAGACCAGTCAAACATGTTGAGCGGATCGGCTCACGGGTCGACTTATACGAGTGGAGTCAGGATACGGGTCGGGTTACGCGAGTCACGGGTCAAGTTATTATCTTTACTCCAAAATGACGATTATTTGAAATAATCATAAAAAGTTCATCACAGTCAATAATTATAAAATGAAGTATTATGGATGATTTAATAACATTATTGTTGCACCCGTGCATCGTACGGACATTAAAACTAGTACTCCCTCTGAGTTTCTAACATTGTCCAATTTACTTTTGGGATGAAAAATAAGGAATAGAAAATAAGTGGTTAAAAAAGGAAAGAGGAAGAGAGAGAAATATGTGGTTGAATGTGAACCACACATTTATTGCCTAAAGTGGAAAATGAGTAAAAGATCAAACTCAACCCAAAAAGAAAAATGAGGCAATGTTAGAAACTCGGAGGGAGTATGTTCTAAGATATTTTTGACAATTACTAAATATAATATAGGATATTATTATGGAGATAAATCGTTATGTATTATAGTAATTCATAATTGCTTGCTAGAGAATAATTATGATAATTAGTCCAATTCGATTGGGCTGATGACTATGGATATATAATCGTATAAGGTCAGATAGTCAAACTCGACCAGGAAATTAAACAGGCCCGGTTTGTCTCTTGGTTTAACCTAAACTCTACTAAGATATGGTATATGAGTTATTAGGTGATTGACCGTCAACCAAAGGAAAAACTTTAATCTAAGCTAGTTCAGTTTATTGTCTAAAGCATCCTTAAAAGTAAGAGAGAGAATCATTCTATCTCTTCTATCTTAGCAGGCGTGAGATTCTGACTTGGTTGGTGGACCGAGTAGAGGAGCAACACGTGGGGCTCTAGTATCTCTCTGTCTCATATATAAAGGAATTTACACTACGAGGGTATGTATTTCTCGACCTACTTTTGTTCTAATTCATATCTATATTGTGCTTGTATTCTTGGATTGGTGCTAGGAAATTGTTTCCTGAAATTCCGCTTTCGCACCGCTATAATCATTTAGATCTTCGAATACTCATCTCTATTCCTCTCATGCCAAATTTAGTATATTAAGGCTAAAATGATGCTCCCTCCGTTCAATTCCAACCTTCCCCTTCCTTGTCTTGACACTATTTGCAATCACAGATAACTTTCGATATTCACGACAATCTATTAGAGAAAATATATCCATGTGGGATCTTGTTTGATTCGTCTTTAAAAGTAGATTATTAATATCCAATTTCTATAATTTTTACTAATATGTTACGAAAGATATTAACGATGCAAAATGCGCGTTGACAAACGTGAAAAAGCAAAAGGGAAGCTTGGACTTGAACGGAGGGAGTAGCATAGATAATCTGGTTCTTGCACACAACGATTTGCAGTGTCTTGTTGCTTTCCTATTATGCACATCACAAAGAAGCAGGTTCATTCCAATCCAATGTTGCATGAGATGAACACATTGGATGCTATATTTTCACTTGAAGAAGAGGTGATCACAAACCACATGCCCCTCTTCATAGAGATGACATTTATCAGTGGTTACAATACCCAGCCTCTTAAGTCTTGTAATAGTGAGTAGCCTATTATGTAATGCAACCAATCCAATGAAGGAATGCTTAGGGACGACCATATATACGACTCCATATATTGTTATACTAGTTGACCTTAGGATGGACCTTCTGCGCTCAAATGTACCCTAACGCAATATGCTATGACCATATCCAACCTTCTTATTTCGCAAAATTATTATTCTCTTATTAGTTCGATCAAGGAAGGTTATCAATGGATCATTAAGAGAATGTTTACAACTTAGACAATTTTTTGGGGGAAGATATCTCGGAGGTGGGTTTGACCAGGGTTGATCATTACTCTAAAAGACGATTTTGCCTTGGGCGATGTTTTTACTCAAAATATCTTTACTTGATTAATAATAACATGATGAGTATAGATTTTAGTTTTCTACTTTGGGGTTGCACATTTACCGTAAACCATGGGTGTAGGCATGTTTATGAACACGATGACATATCATCGTCATCGGGTGATTGATTAGGAGATGTCTACAGACACTAACATGGGAAATGCGGGTGTCTACAGCCTAAAATCTCAAAATGGAAAATAATGCTTGCAGTGTTGCGAGTCACAATTTTTCCAAGTTAGATACGCAAGTCAAGCACCAGATTTACATATTACAGTACCTTTTATGGAACCATTTCTAAAATATTGTTTAATTATTGAAAATTATATAAAAAAAAAAGAAAGAAAAAAGAGAAGAAACTAATTAATGTTTATGAACTTGTAATAAGAAAAGAAGATTATTCCTCTCTGCATTCCCGCAAGATCTTCGAAGTTATTTATATTTCTTATCATTATATTCGAAAGAAATAAAAGAAATTAACACTTGTTGCTAATTTTCAAGCAAGGCTCGGAAATCTGATTGTTGTTGATCTTGTAGAACAACGGGAAACAAGAACAATGACGTACATAGGTAAAAAATTACTCCATCCAGTGATTCAAATGATTGTCTTAATTGGCTACCTTCAACGTTTTTCAAACAGGCGCTTTCGTATCTACAAAAAATATAGAACTCATCATCAAGTGTTGGGAACATTCTTTCAAAATGTTTTCTTCATCTCAAGTCATTGTCATCATATGGTTAGTGATCTTAACTTTAATAATTAATTACTCCAACTATAAGTAGAGACACATTTGTTAGCACAGTACAATTTAATTTATAAGAATAAATTATTTTCATGATATAGATATTACATAATTGTAAGTATTAGAAGTATCGTGTGTAATTAGAATTATACTTCTAAAGGTCGGTCCACATTTTATACCACTAAAATCATTGAGAGAACAATAATGGTAATATTCTGTGAGATGGCTTCATACCATGCAACGGTTGCTTGATGTAGAAACATTACTCTATTGACTATAATAAAATCATTGTTGTTTTATCTCATGAGTGAGATAATTTTACTCAGCTATACATACTTTGTGTGATACGAACTGTAATAATAAAATCTAAAATTCACTACATTCATTAGTCAACTTACTCGTTGAAGTCATAATATCATCTACAATAAAAATCTGTTAGCGTTAACATTACCAATGCAACGTACCGCGGGAAGTTTTTTTCGGAATGCCACATCAAGGCGTGCATCCAAGGTGTTCTCGATAACTATCTTTCCATCTTGCGACGCCACAACTACACCTCCCGAACTTTATATGACCAAATAAAAACATTATTAGTTTATTAAAAAACTAGTGTTACCATTTGCACGAATTTACTTTAAAAAAAATTAAAGAAATGAACTAAACACCATATTCTACTCAATATGTATCAATCCATCTAAAACAATAATCCAAATTTTTAAATGACACTAAAATGCATGGGCTACCATTAAAAACATTTTAAAGAAAATATTATGTAAAGCGACAATATTTGTAGACAATAATTGATCATCTAATATATTTGTATTTACATTTTCAAATTATGAATGTATATTAGCTTTACCGATTTGGACAAAAGAGGTTGTGTCAATTGTCAATATCGCGTCATATTTATTGCTTTTATATAGAGAGAATTTCGCGCTACTTTAAATTTAATGTCTTACTTAAAAACTTTTCATTTAATTAATATATACGGAGTATGAATTATTACTAATCCCAACTTAAAAGTTAGAATTTCAACAAATTGTCTAATTGATTTCGAATAGAATAATTTTTTACTACTAAACTTAATTCAATTAATCGTTTACCAAAACATTAATTTAATTAAAAAAAAAATTATAGTTTTAACTAAATTAATTACGAAATATTTAGTAGTAAGCGTAATGATAAAGTAGTCACAAAAAAAATTGATGAAAGTAATTTTTTTTGAGAATGAGTAAAATATAAGTTAAAGCTTAACTGAAGTTAGAAATAAGTTAACTTGGGTAGCGAGTAGATTGATGAATAAAATAAAATAATACTCAAATAATTGTGGGAGTGACAACTAAGTCTTTTTTTTTTTTTTTTTTTTTTTTTTTTTTTTTGAGAGTAGATATGAGAGCTTAAAAGAACATTTAAAAATTATGTTTTATTTTAGAAATTATCTCCTTAATTGTTTTTCTGTAAGAATTACCCCAAAAACTTGTAAAAAATTAAATTTTGTATCCAATCCCCCTTATATGACATTTTCGGCAAGTTATATTTTTTTTTTTGACTAATTTACTCTTCCCTTCAATGATACCCTAGTGTGTCCTCTTCCTCTTCCTCCTTTACTCGGTCGCTCATCGAAACATACCAAACCCCACCAAATCCCAAGAACCCTAAAATTAATTCAACCCAAATTCCCAACTTGGTTAGGTAATTGTTGTTATTTTCCATTATTAATTTCAATTTCGTTTCGCCCATAACATAAATTTATTGCTGCGATAAAAAATTAACATAACATAAAACCGATTTAACATTCACTCAACAAATTCGATCTAACATTTAAATTATACTTTCGAAAATAACTAAGTACAATAACATAACTTAACATTTCTTTCAGAAATCGAACTGAGTACTGATAAAATATTTATACAATATCAAGGATATTCACACAATATTTTCCCATTGTGTTTCCTAAACCATTTACACATCAATATTGTACTATTGTGTTTTCAAAACCTTTACACAATATTGTTCTATTGTGCTTCGTAAACTTACTTAGATACCGTATTACGGTATCCTCTATTACGTACACTACAATATTAGTTCCAGAATTCGAATTGTTACTCGATTTGGGGGAAAAATTGGAACTTATAAAGAAACTGAATTCGACAAAGACGACGAATGACGTCCTTGAAAGTTGAAATGCAGTTCGTATTTGAGAAAGTGGAACGATTTGGGTTGAATTGATTTTAGAGTTCTTAGGATTTTGGAGATTTTTGGGGGTTTCCTGTATTAGGAGTGTTAAGTTGAGTGACTGAGTGAGGGAGAGAGAGGAGAGAGGAGGGTGTCATTGAGGGGGCAAAATAATGGTCCAAAAAATATAACATCTTGCCGGAAATATCACTTCAAGGGGATTAGAGGCAAAATTTAATCTTTTGTAAATTTTTGGGTAATTATTACCGGAAAAACAACTAAGGGAATAATTTCTAAAAAATGAAACTTTTAAGGGTTAAACAATTATTTACTCTTAAAAAAACTCAACGTCTTGCCACAATTGTCACAGATGCATATCATTATACAATATCTTGGTTCTTCGTATTGTTTTCCATGTTAGAGTTCACATTATGATTGTGCACTACAAATACCCGTCACTCTTGATGCACCAACAAAAAAAAATACCCGTCACTCTTGCCGGATGAAACACACCACAACAACTCCTCTTCAGCCTATCTCTTTTGTTTCCTCTTGCTTTCTTACTAGTATAGATCCCGCGCACTAATACGCGGTATATCTAGAATTTTTTATTTAGTTACTGTATCACTTATTTAGTACTCCGTATCTAATGTTAGAGTTAAATGCTTCAAAAGAAGCACATTTAGTGGTATTAACTATCTCACATGGAACATTTAAAGCTTCTAAATTGTGTTTATATATGACCCACTAAAATGCCTTACTAGATGTGTACAAGTGAGGATTACGTACACCACACGCGCGCGCGCCGGGCTGGGCTCGGGCGCCTGCGGCGCATCGCTTGCAGGTAATTTTTAGTGGTCAGTCGGGTTAATTGTTTATCCTTTCCAAGACTGATTGTTGTCATTCCCGAGACCGATTGCTGCAAGTCTCCACCTTGCTCTTTATTGCTCTGCACTGAACCACTGGTACTACTCCACTATATAATGCCCTCTTCCCTTCAGTTATAACACACAACAAACATATTCTCATACTCATACTCATACACTCTCAGAATTCATATCTTTCTCTCTGTTCTGGTTAAGTTGTTGGCAAACGTTCTTGGCTGTATTCATCCGTTCTTCACCTACACTGAAGTTACGGTATAGTTGTGGAATCCTGGGAGTTGAGTGCCATTTGAGGCCGTGTGTAGCAGACTGGGCATAAATCAACTTTAGGACAGTGACGTTATTGTCGCGACACAGCTTCATTCTGTTCTCGTTCCAGATAAGATCTAACCCTCTTCTCTCCCTACTTCTACTACTACCGTGATAACATCTAATTGGCAACCTATTAATTTTTCACATTTGTAAGTTTTACCTTTAATTTTAGAAAATAATTTAAAGTTTCAAAGATAATCAAGACAATCAATTAATTTCATTTAATATATACTTAAATAAATATGTTTTTTTGTTACAAAGCTAATGATAATATTTTATAATTTTGAACCTGATTAATTAATTAAAAGTTTGGTTTCTTATCATGAAACAAAGCCTCTCGAATAAATTATTATTTTTTTTTTTTTTTTATATTTAGATTAGTTAGAATTTTTCCAACAAATTAGAAGACAACATAATACTCCAAATATTATCAGATTAAATTTTTTTTATTTTTATATTAAAATAAAAAATTGAAAGTATTTTATACTCCATATATTTTTTAATCATCAAATATTTTATAGTATTTGTTTACGTCAATATATGATCTCGATAGTTTGTAACACTTGTATTTGGTTTAAAAAAATATCTCATAAATAATGTCTATTTTTTTAATAGCTCATACATAATAATATTATTTATTGTCTTATTAAAGTTTTTTTTTTATTTTTATATCAATATTTATTTTGTCTTAAATTTATTTATTATAATTATTTGAGTTTAATGTTTTATTTGTTTCATTATTTGAGTGATAATGTTTGGAGATAAATTTTTTAATGAGAATTTGACACCTCATCACCTCCTATCGTCTTGGGGGGTTTGGTTTATGATTTTGGATTGGAATTAACCCCTTGGAATCTCAATCCTACCTATTTCTCCATGATTCCAACTCCATCCTCCTAAAGCCATTTTACAATCCATTCCTAGATTCAACCAAACAAGTATCGATAAGCATTGGGTTCTAACTCCATAACCAAACGATCCCTTAGTAGTAAGAGGATTCTCTCTTTAATTGTTTTGGGACAAGTTTAACCCATTGAAGAGTATTAATAGGAAGATGATACACTTACACGCGGTGTATGAAATTTTCATACACAACGAACCGTATCGCGCCACGTGGCAAATCTAAGGTGATTAGTCTTGGGTTAGTTTAGTAATTTTGCATCTTTGGTTAATTGTTAACCTATGTGTAGTTAACCTGATTTTGGAATTTTTTTATTTTTGTTTTTATTTCGCATTTTTCATTTTCTTGAAATATTTATATAATATTGTTAATATATTTTCGATTAATTTAAAATATACAATTATTTAATATGATTACATTTTTGTACTTTTTTAAAATTTTAATCTATTATTATTTATATATAACGTAAATATATTAAAATAAATAATTAATAATTAAAGTTTTCGGAAATGAAAATATATTAAAATTTCCGAAAATATAAATAATATAATTACTAAACAAGCCCAACATGATAACTAAGTTAAATGATATTTTTGTTATCATTAAAGGTGGTACATTGATGTAATGACAGTAAAATTTATTGATATGTTTTTTAGTACATTAATAAATGGAAGAAAATGTAAATATCCATGAATTACTTTAAATATTACAAATATTTTAATTATTTTTTGGGTTACATTCACGTTTATTTTACAAACATCTTAAATATTAATTAGAAATATATGTTCCATTATAAAAAGATTACACGAAAATATTTAAAAAAAATCTATACAAATATAGAAGGGAATGAAATAAAATATTATTTGAGAATATTTCTTATGTATTCACATTGTAATTACTTTAATTAGTTAACTTTTTATATACTTACCTCTTTATGAAAATAGTATATTCCTATTAACTTATCTAAATTAGGGGATCATAATAATCCTATTTTACAATAATATAGTACAACATAATTATTTATTTTAATATATTTACGTTATATATATATAAAAAATAAAAATAATAATATTAATCGAAAATATATTAACAATATTATATAAATATTTCAAGAAAATGAAAAAATGCAAAATAAAAACAAAAATAAAAAAGTTTCCAAAATGAGGTTAACTACACTTAAGTTAACAATTAACCGTATATGCAAAATTACTAAACTAACCCTAGACTAATCATCTTAGGTTTGCCACGTGGCGCGATATGGTTCGTTGTGTATGAAAATTTCATACACCGCGTGTAAGTGTAGCCTTTTCGGTATTAATACTTGAGTTGAGTTAATATTTATAATCACTTGAGAAAATATTCTTGTATTCCCATTTTATTATAGTAGATTTAGATTTTTACCCCTATTTGAGGACGATTTCCCACCTAGAAATCCCGATGTCATTTTTACCGTATTTCTTAAAACTTTTCTTTAAAACCTTAGTTGAGTTTATTTGCTTTCGCAAACTATGTACTCTACCGGATCTCTACATTTCTTCTTCTTCTCTCTGTTTCCTCTCGGAATATGATTATATTGTGAAATAATCTAATGTTATAACTGATTGAGATAAATGATGAATAATATTATAAAAAGGGTTGTAAGAGGAAATGAAGAGATGAAATAGTAGACGAGATACTTACTTGGTTTTAACAATTAATGATGTTTGGATAAATTGACTTTATAATCGATCGACAGATAGAAAATAATAAGCATAGTGACAACCAGGGTTACCTAATTCCGTGTATCACCTACGAATTGCGATTTGATCGAATTCTAAATCCGTATTAGAGCGTATTATGATGTTTGGTTACAATTATATCGAATTATCTCTATTTTTAGCGAATTGTGAATTCGTATCACAAATTCAAATCGAGCGAATCACTTATTTGGTGACAATTACTACATACATTCAAAGATATGGTTAAAATAAAGTAGAAGGGATATATATATATATATAGAAAGAAGATGAAGGGTAGCCGGCCCGTACCATGAAGGAAGATGATTATCGGGGGCTTTGTTAGGAGGAGGGAGATAGACTTTGTCAATGGTAATTGTTGGTGCACTATACTTTGTTTTATCGACATATTCTCGTTTCGAGTCATCCAGGACCGACTCCACCACTTTGCGGTCTATCTCCCTGCACCGTAGCAGCACAGATGGTTCCTTTAACCGTAGTAAACTCTGTAAATGTAAAAACTACTGTTAGAGGTCAATTCCAGTAGGCGAGCGATATTTGATCACTTCATTCATTCAGATCGATAAAATAGCAGTCGTACGTGTTGAGTCAGAATAATTAATTAGTGGGAAATCGAAAAGTGAGGGAGGACCGACCTGAAGAATAAGAGCCTGGAGAATTTGACGGTAAGCTTTTTTGTCATCGGGAATGTGGAGGAGCTCCTTAGACGCAGCGTCCTTCATGGCGTTAACCACATCATCTTGAGCTTGTAGATACTTTATGCGTGATGAATTCAGCTGCATCGAATACTCTCTGCATTATTATTTCCCACAATGAAATAATATTACCAACACATCGCATACAGTAGTATTTAAACTAGCTACTACGGAGTATTAATTAAAGTGGATTTGGATGGGACTCACATCTTCCTGCGAACCTCGACTTGTTTGGCCTTACGCTCAAATTCTTGTCTATGCTTTTTCTTCTCAGCTTCCACTAGTTGCAGTTTCTCAATGTTGAAATCCTTATCAAAGTATGTATCATCATATATATTATACTCGATCAAATAAATTGGCACAATGTTAAAACTCGAAAACACGTACAACAACAACAACAGATTAAAAGGAGGGAGGGAGATGAGCATATATATCGAACCTCCTCAGCAGAGACGGATATTTCGTTAGCCTTTTCTCGGGCCTCCTGCTCGATGAACCGTACCATCTGCTGTAATTGCTTCGGCACATCTCCATCATTCATTTTCTTATTCAATTAAGCTTAATTGATCAACTGACGTGTAAATTCTTTGAATTTATTTTATGTTTGATTTTTATTATCTTCATATTTAGACTTATATACATGGTTTTTAATTTGTCCGAGTCATTTCCTATTTCCAAGCCGATCATGCATGTGTACGTACTTCATCATCTCTTTGAATTAGTCTTTTACTGCTTTTCTTAGTAATCTTATTCATTTATTTTTGAAAGATGCTTTAGCATCCTTATTTTGGTTTCCTTGAATGAGGACATTTCTAAGTTTTGTTAGGTGCGAATAAGGAAAGTAACGAAAAACCAACACCGAATCGACTTTGTGCTTTCTTAATAGAACAATTCGACCCTTATTTCAGTGCAGGGTTGTTCCGAATTTTCTACTGAGATAAGACGGTGTTCCACTGAATTTGCACAGAAAACAGAGATATAACTATGTAGTATTTTGTGCAGATTTTTGTTCTTATTTTCGGATTTGATCAAACCTCTATTATATAGAGTTTGAGGGAGCAGGGATACGAGTTTGAAGAGTTGCGACTCTTCATGAATTCCCACCAAAATCTGTCCGGCGCCAAAAATGCGAGACCCCCGCCATAATGTACCGTATGAACCTGGGACTGTGAATTCGCAATTAATTATATATAAGCGTACACTTTGTACTTCCACCGAACCTATATTATATTATATTGAATTCACACATCCGTAAACTAAACCCGAGTAGGCTAAAATGAACCGGTATTTACACTTAAATCACCAACAAGTTTAACTTCCCATATACTTGGACCCTCAGTACTGTTCCTTCAACTTTAAGTTTTCGGCTCATTATAGATGCTCCTAATTATTTCAATTACTTTTAGATCAAAATCAAAAAAAAAAACCCTTTTGATTATGATTACCTATTGTTTTTGGATCAAAGGTAGTTTGTGACAAATGAGGGTGCATGCGGTTAGTTAGAAACTCGTGACTTCTCACGTGTAAATGATAAGTTAACGCCGAAAAGCTGACTTCGTCACCGGAAATTATATTTAGATAGTTTTAAAAAAAATGAAAATAAAAAGTAGTAGAAAGTAAAAAAAAAAAGTAGTTGCTCACAAAACATCCTAAATAAAAGGTAGTTCTCACGAAACACCGAAAATTGTATGTGCACTGTAACCTCTTCATTCCAACCTATCATTGTCAGTGAGCCTTTTTGTATAATCCTGCAATGAGTTATTGTGAAATTCATAACGGGTCTTGGTCATACCTGAGAGTTCGAAATAGTCCAATTCACAAGACAAGAGAGTTCCACATTAAAACCAATTGGCTATAGAGGGAGTAACCCTTATAAAAAAAATTCCTCTATAAAGGTGGGACACATGTGATTATATGAGTTTAAGAGCCAATTCTCAACAGTGATTCAATTCATTTTGAATAGTAATTAGTCGTCATACCTGTGCATCGCACGCCACATGACTATATTGTTATATGCCTTTTGTAATTCGCAGTTTCATCTTTTTGTCTCATTGTCCAATATTTGTTTAATTATATATTTATACATTTTTTGTGCTAATTTCATGTCCTTTTAACTTTATTTACTTTTACGAATATCATAAACAATAAATGGAACAATGCACTATTTGACGTTAATGCGATAACTTAATAATGATGGGCTATTGGCTTGGGTGTTAGTTTTTTTGTGTTTGTAAGAACGTGAGAGAATTATTATTGGCATAAGATATAACGCTATAAGATGTAATTATGTAATGCATAATAACTAATAAATCGTTTTTTTTGAACTTTTATTGGAGAATGTAATCATCTCGAATTGTGACTTCGTTTTTTTATTTGTTTTTCTCTCGCATCTTTAGTTAGGAATTTCATATATTGGCCTCTTTTACTGGCTTTGTTGGTTTTTTACGCCCGTGGATCCTTAATGTGGTAGTAGTAGTAGTAGTAGTAGTAAATGATACTCGTACGTTGTTGTAGACACCCAGATTTGGACCTGGTGGCTGCAGAAGTGCCCAACAAACATCCGATGACGATCAGACTGCAACGCGATGTGAGATCGCGATGTTTTAGATAGTTTTTCTATAGAACGGATCAAAAATTACTCGGAAATATTAAATTAACGTCAAGACAGCCTTAGTCGTGTCATTACGGTCGCGTCGATACTATTTAGAGTCAATTCCGACACCGGGACTCCAAATCGGTCCCGAAATACACAAAGTCAAACCCGAGTCAGTACACCGGGCCAAGCAAACCTCGGGATGCGCACCCGAAGCCCACTCAGCGCAACGGCGCGCTAGGATAAGGGGAAGACTTAACCTCCAAGCTAACAAGTGATACGCAACTTCTCGGTTTTGGAAAGTTTCGAAATCGTATCTTCAAAATCCCAGGCGCCTCACCCCGAGCGTCTTACTTCTTGTGCGCACGACCCCAGGCGCCTGAGTCCTGGTGCGCCTGGACTCAGGCGTCCTTAAGTTCGATTTGAACTGAGCAAAACAACTATAAATACCCCCCCACCCCATTCATTCGACACAACACAATCTCCTCTCTTCTCCCTTTACTCATTACGAGTTTCTTAGCTTGGGCTCGCACTTCGACACCCAAAGCCAACGATCCACTCGATCGTAGTCCCGATAAGCGAAATCGACGCTACTCCTCACCTTCGAGCACTTCACTCGATCCCGAGGTGCTTGTGTTCGACTATTTACCCCGAGTCTAGTAGCGGAAGCTCTGACGGATTAGCCGCAGAACCAGTCACGGTAACGGAACTCTGCCGAAATCACAAGGCGAACTAAGAGGATCCGTCCTTCAAAGTCAAATCGTCACTAGGTTGTCATCTAAACAAAACTTTACATTTCTGTACTCTTATTAAAGCACGTAACGTCCCAACTTCAACCATAAATACTAAAACATCGTAAACAGACCCGAGTAATTCCGAGATCCGTTCTCAACTATCTATGCCTCGTGTCCCGTTTAGTGTATACTCCGAGGGTGCAACTCCTCACTACGTGATTTACTTACGTTCGCATTTACAGTTTTCGTATGATTTATTACTTTTATGACCTTATATAATCGCATGCTATATCACCTAACACAGAATTCAAAACGTAAATAGGCTAAAACTGAACAAAACGATGGTCGGGTTCTGTATTAGTCCCGGTGCTCACCTTACACGGTTTGACGCATCCCAATTAATACCAAGCCGACGCATCCAGAATACCAGGTAAGGTATACCACGAGAACGACTAATATTCGTATTATTACGTTAAAACTGAATTGCTAAGACGTATAATACTTAGTACCCTCTACTATCCTACGTCCATCTTTTCATGGCCTGCTTGTCACGTGAAATCGCATGCAAAGAATGTAAACATAATTACTTCGACGACAAAGCTTACTTGTCCTTAAACAACCGACATAGCAAAGACATAGGGTGAAAACAATGTATGTTACAGTAACACCACCACAACAAGGGAACAAAGTTATCAGCCCACCGATTGATTAGTAGAGGCTCTACTACGTGAGGGCGGGGTTGGGTGTCGATGTCTAGCGGATGTTGGCTTCCCAATACTTACTCTCACCCTCTTACTCAGAATCGACGATTTTCGTATGTCCGAAACCATTGGCAATGAGAGTCATTTCAGGCATGGAATGCTTAAGAGTACAAGTCTTTATCTTTAGGTCCCGTGACACTCAACTTTGAGTCGGCCAGGGATCAAAGTTGACTTGAACGGTTTCCGAGTCCCCATAATTGACTCGGTGGCGACTCCACAAATCGGCAACAAATTCGGTTCACTAAAAAGGTCACTTACCAAACATATCGGCCTTTAAACATTTACATCCACGACTCGATCGATTCCAGCGGAAACACGGGTGCCCGGACCCGTCTAGTACAAGTCCGAATCGTCATCCGAATTGAGGTCCGAAACCTTCGCCCCGAACGCGAGATCGGACCGGCCCCCGATCGAGAGAGGGCCACGTGGGTGGCCGCCGCGATGAAACCGGGTCGGTCCCGCGCGGGGCGCTGGGCGGTGCGGACGGACGTCCACATTATGTAATACACTATTACTAAATACTCCCTTTGTATCTATATATTCGTCCACTTTCAATATAATACTTCACCCATATATTAAAAATAGTGGATAAACATATAGATACGGGGGAGTATATTGTATTATATTTTTATAATCCATCTACTAAATATAATAAATTTGAGCGGGAAAATTTTCGTTGGGATAATGACACGTCATCGCTTTGCCAGAAATCTCTATTTTATTACGAAGTTGTATAAGGAAGATTACGTAATGAAGTAACAAATGATTGGTTGCAATTTTTCATCGGTCAATTTAAGTTATAAATTCATTAAACTACTAGGAGTAGTTTGAACAAGCTAATTAAACAAAGGGAAAATGGTTGAATTATTAGCGATCTGGTCCTGCAGATGGCTGAAGTGGATAGTCCCTACGCTTGCTTTGCGTCACTAATTGAATATCTGGTGGTAGAGTGTTCGTACTTCCATTGTTGTTATGTTTCTTTTATTTCTAGGACACGAAACTCAAACGCGCATAGATTAGCATCTAATGTACTTAGAGCTTCGTGATTCTACCTCGTTATAACCTTAATTTGGCAAAAAAAGAAGGAAAATTCCTGAAGCCAAAGCATAGTATGAGTAGCAAATTGTAAAGGAGGGCAATACTTGAATTGCGTAGGATAAATGAGATAGTGGTGTAATAATAAAGGGTTTGTAGCCCTTGAAAATGTGGAGAATTAATTTACAATAATTTGTTTTAGAAAAGGCGGGCATTGCAATTAAGTAAATGCATGTTACAGCATGCATGTAGATCTTCCAATTCAAGCTGGGCCTGGGGATGATCAAATTAAGGAACATAATACATGGGATTGGGAAGTTTAAAGGTACGATCTCCCGTAAAGTTGCCTTGAAGATCACTCCACTGATCGCCCACGTTCCCCCATATCCTGTAACCTTCCTCCACCAGTTCCTCGCGTACGGCTGATTTGTATGTCACTGCACTTAGTCCCTTGTATTTTGTTGATCTAATCATCACCATTTTAGTTAGTTAGTTGCCAATGGTTAGTTATATATATACTACTCTACTAACATTTTAATTAATTAATTTATATATATTTGTCCTTTTTATATTATTTTTTTGTGAGATAAGAGAGTATATATATTTTAATAAAAAACAACAACAAATGACCGAAAGAGTATCGTACTTGCCAATAAAACTTTCATTCATCCAGTTTTAGTTTTAACATTACGAATAATATGAGTGTCGTGTCGCAAACAAGAATTTGTGTTTATATGGTACTACTACTAACCTCATAATGAGTCTGTCATAACCAAAGTATCCTTCAATTTGGAGGTTATCAATAGTAACTTGACCAAGAGTTTCTTCGTCTCGTCCTGTGACCAGCATCACCTTAAATCCAGTTGCTATCAGTGTGTTGAACAAGCTTAATATAGACGGAATTGCTTCACACTCTCCTCTTAATGCCCAATTTCTAAAATCCATTGGATTATATGGATCACACCTACACTCGTAACAGTACAGTACAGTTTACCAGTATCATTCATTAACACAAATGGTTTTATATAGAGTAATATTTTGATAACTTAGTTCATTTATGTAGACAACTCTAAGTCATGTAAAGAGTATATAAATAGGTTTTGGCGATCATCATAAACTCTCAAATAAATTACCAATAGATATTATTGAGTGAGACGAAGCGAGTATAATTAAGGTTCTATGAATTAAAGCTTACCCAAAGCGCTTGGTTCGATAGTAAAAAATATTAGAGAGACAAGAGTCGTCGACATCAAGAATCCAAGCGTCGTAACCATCCCCTGATAAGGTAACAACATCGAGATAATCAAGTATTTGGTCAGTGATTAAGCTGACATCCCAATAGTATTGACCACCCAACATGTAATCCTCAACATGGCGCCAACACGGCGTGGGGATGGTTCGCCAACCCTTGATGTTATCGGCCTCCACGGCCATCCTCCAGCTAAGGCAGTAGCGGTTCGTTGTGTCGCTACTACTACTGCTTTGCTTTGAATGCCCTAACCCCTTGGAAGCAGCTATGGCGGCGGCCAAGAATAGAAGTAGCACCATGCTGCCCATTTGTTTTTCAAACCTTGCCATTTTTTGAATAATAAATCATGCATGCCCTCAATTTAACTTACCAGTACGTTATATAGAGTTTTTTTTTTTTGGTTCAACGAAGAGCGTACTTAGTCGCATTATCATATATGGAGAATTCGAACATAAGACGTACTACCCGAGAGGCCAGAGCACATAGTGTTAACCATTAAATCAAGACATCTTCATTCGATACGTTATTATATAGAGCATGTATATATATGCTGATGCAACGACATTCAAGTCAACTATGGTTAGTAATTAAGTACCAAAAGGAAAACATTTAATTAAATACGTATATGGTTTTGTTTGCACGTACGTGAAAAGCAAATTAATGCTGAATGATGGTAGGAATTAAAATTCCTCCACCCAAGAAATAAAAAAGATAGTAAATATTACTAGTATAGTATTAGATACTACTAGTTAGTGATCTGGTGAGTTGAGTGTGCCTTTAAATTGTTGGTCAAGCAATACATTATTTGGACCGACCACTTGGAATATATGAAGTTGGAGGAGGGGAGCCAATAAGGTGGATTATAAATTATAATGGAAATCTAGTTAACATTTACGAACGCATGCATTATTACTATCCCCGTCCCCGTGAATTGTTTAATTTAATTTGCTTATTTTATATTTGGATATCTCAATAAATTTTTTGACTTTTCATTTTAGGATATATTTTAAAGGTGAATAAATGAATCATACTATCCCTAACTAATTTTCAATACTCAAAAATTTATACTCCCTCCCCACCACTAAGATTTTCCCACTTTCCTTAAAAGAAAATTCCACTAAGATTTTCTCACTTCAAAACTTTCCTTATTCATCCATTATACTCTCTTTCTATTGGTTACTTTTTGTGATTTGACATTTTGGATCCCACCCAACAATTTACCACCTTTCATTACTCATTTCTTAATCCATGTGCCATTATGAAGTGAGAAGATCATTGTGGTGGGGAGGGAGTACTCTATTTAGAGCTTGTGTTGATCTTTGTGCCCAAATGAAAGACAAGCAATTTACTGAGTGGAAGAGAATAATTTACTATCACAACCGTGAAGCATCCCATCCACTTTATGTGTATGACCCACGACTCTGACTCGAATAACCAAAATCTAACTCTAAAACCAAAAAATGTCTAGGATAATTGGATTATTGAAGAGTTAGAATTAGTTTACGGAAGGGTTTCAAAAAAAAAAAAAGTTTATTGAAGATTATTAGTTTGTTTGAAGCATGGTAATAAAGTGGGTTTATTGGCATTCCCACTAAATGTGTTATTGCAGGCACCCAGATTAGGGCTTGGTGGCTACTAAACCGTCCGACAAACACCCGATGATGATCGGACTGCAACACGACACAATTTTATGATTATTTAGATGATTTTTCTATAGAACGGATCAAATAATTACTCGGAGAAATTAATTCAACATCAAGACGGTCTTAGTCGTGTCATTACGGTCGAGTCAACACTAACTAGAGTCAATTCCGACTCCGGGTCTCCGAATCGGTCCCGGAACGCAAAGTCAAACTCGAGTCAACGCAGCGGACCGAGGTGAACCTCGGGATGCACACCCAAAACCCATCGGTGCGTGCTAGGGCAGGGTTATAGAACCCTTTGGAAGCAAGTAATTAGCAAGATCACGTATATCTCCGCTTTGGAAACTTTTCCAAACCATATCTTCAAAATCTCAGGCGCCTCAATTCTGGGTCGCACGACATGCTGCGCCCGAAATCTCGGATTGAACTATGAGAAAAACTAAATATACCCCCCCTCCTCCGCTCATAATCGATATAACACATCTCTCATCTCTCAAGAGCTCCACACAAATTGCAGCTCTTTCTCTAGCGTCGCACTCCACGACATTAGGAACGATCCACTCGATTGTTATCATTCCGATTTGCATTCCACGAATCAACACTACTTTTCGAAGTTCCTACGAGTTCCTACTCGTAAAGACAAACATGGGAATCTGTGTTGATCCGTCGACTTGCCCTCCATAGTAGCGAAGCTTTGCCGAAATTGTCGCGGGATCTTAAAGAGTTCATCCGTCCGAGTCGATATCGTCACTAGGTTGTCATCTCAACCAAAACTTTACATATCACATATTTTTAATTATGCATTTTGATATCGTCAAGTCCGACTTATGTGGATACTAATTCCATGACGCGTCCATCATTTGCACACCAAATGGTGTACAAGCGTTACTCCTGTTTCGCTCAGTCAAGACCAACTCATCTAAAACACGTAACGTCCACAACTTCAACCCCAATTACTAAAACACCTAAATCGAATCAGTGTAGTCGTTATAAGAGTCGCTCTTTGTCTTCTACACATCGTACTTCATTTAGTGTATATTCCGAGGGTGCAACTCCTCATACAACATGATTTACTTATGTTACGCACTCTATCACTTTCATATGATGTACTTCTTTTATGATCATAATCGCATGCTAAATCACCTAACATGGAATCAAAACATAAGCAACTAACGTTAATCAAAACAAGCAGTGATCTACTCCCGTATTAATCTCGATGCTCACACCTCACACGTGGCTCGACGCATCCCTATTAATGCGGAATAGACGCACTTAAGCAGAATACCAGGTAAGGTATATCACGAGAATGACTAATATCCGTATTATCACATTAAAACTGATTTGCTAATATGAATACTATCTAGTAATCTATACTCTCCTACGTGCATCTTTACATGGCCTACCTGTCACATGAAATCACATGCTAAGGTAAAACACTTACTTCGACGACAATTTACTTATTCCTAAACCAACCGTCTAGCTAAGACCGTAGGCTTAAAATAGTGGTTGTTACCGCATTTACACCACATTAGGACAAAATTATCCGCCCACCGATTGATTAGTAGAGGCCGCTATGTGCGGGCGGGATTGGGTGTTGACGTCTATCCGATGTCGGTTTCCCAATACGTACCCTCATCCCTTACTCAAAATCTATGATTTCCGAATGTCCGAAACCATTGACAATGAGAGTCATTCTAGACATGAAATGTTTAAGGGTAGAAGTCTTTATCTTTCGGTCCCCATGTCACTCAGCTTTGAGCCGACTAAGGATTAAAGTTGACTTGAATGGTTTCCGAGTATCCCAAATTACTCGGTCTCGACTCTACAAATTGGCAACGAATTCGATTCACTAAAACGGTTACCAGACCAAATGATCCGACCTTTAAACATTTACAACCACGTCTCGCTCGATTGATTAAACGGAAACATAGATGCGCGCATACATCTATCTAGTACAATTCAAATCGTCAACCAAAACGAGGTCCGACACTTCGCTCTGAACGCGAGAGCAGATCGGCCCAGACCGCAAGATGGCTCGTGTAAGTGGCCGCCACGGGAGTCCGCACCAGTGCGCGATACAAGCAGGTGACACCGTCGTCCACAATATGGCAACACCGGTGGGGAGATGAAAACAAATTTCCAGCAATGGTGTAACTCGAACGAGGTTGGTGAAACGCATTTCCAAGTTCTTTTGTGATCACTACACGTTTTTTGGCCCTAAAAATCCCACCCTAAACGATTTAGGACCAATCGATCTTCTTACGGTAAGGTTCTCGGCCCTATGTTTTAGCGCCGTCACTCCGACCATGTCATTTCTAAATCATCAAACTTCGAACCTATTTTAGCACCATTACCTTGGTCAAATTTACACTTGCGATTTTCAAAATCCATTTTTAGCGCCGTTACTCTGGCCAAGTGCACACTCACCGTTTTCAAAACCCATTTTAGCGCTGTTATACTGGCCAAATCAAAAACTCCTCGTTTCGAAACATTCTAATGCCGTTATTATCACCCAAATTTCAATCGATGGAATCAAGGTGCCTAACACGGTCACATTTTCCATTTTCAAAAACATTTTTTATCGCTGAATTTCCAATCAATGGAATCGAGGTATTTAAACACGGTTACATCTTCACATTTTTCAAAACATTTTACCGTTACTATCGCCAAAATTCCAATCGATGGAATCAAGGCATATGAATACGGTTACACTCTCCTTTTTCAAAACCCTTTCAAACACCGATACTACCACCTAAATTCCAATGACGAGAATCGAGCTATAAAATGCGGTTGAACTTCCATTTTAAACGTCGTTATGATGGCCACCATACTTTTTAAAAATATCTTTCACATCGTGAGCATCGAACTTCTAACTACTAGAAATCTCGATAACCACGTAATCCAACGATCTTCACATCTCTTCAAACCGGTTTTCTTACACCCAATTTACCAAATTGCAATTTCACGTCGTTATTATCGTCAATTTTTCAACTCATGAACTCTTGACACCCATATGGCAAAACTTCCCGACATGTCAAAACGATATCATTCCACTTATGCAGGTCTCACTTTGGAGTTCCTAAGCGCATTCAACTTTGTCAAGCTAAAGAGAAAGAATGACACTTACTGTATCACGTTTCAAGTGCTTAATGTGGGCTATGATCGTTAATCCGAGGACTTTTGTGAGGTTTTTTGGACTTGCATATCATAGAGAATTATCAGCCTCTAAGTCATTTGATGCTCATGTGCTTTGGAGTTGTTTGGGAGGGGCTAAGTTTGAGGACTATAGTCACCTTCGTAGTGGTTCTATCCACCATTCGGTAGTCCACATTTGGTAGTGTTTCGTCGCCTCCACTATCCTAGGGAAGCCGGAACCAAGTAATGTACGACTCACCGAGCTTGAGTTTCTAGGCTCCTACCTCAATGTACAATGTCAAGCTCCGTTCAACATCAACATTGCCTACTATCTTGCATCACACCTTCAATCCCAAGCACATAGTACTCGGACGAGAGCAATTTGTGTAGGCGGGCTAATTACTCACATAGCTTTAGGATGGACGTCATTTACGGAAGATGGTCTAAAACCACTCGCGGGACGTTCATACATTGACCTCAACTACCTGAAGTCGCTCCCTTGGTGTCGTCCGATAGAGGGGAAACGACCACACTGGCTTATTGATGGTTCGAGTTCCATTGCTTTACCATCCCGACAACCTTTGCCCCAATTAGAACGGCTCACAGAAGTCACGCCCCCAACAATCCTTACCAATTTTACACCTCTTTCCTATCGCCTACCTATCGGAGGGGTAGTTCAACCCGTGCTTACGTATGTAAGGCGTCATGCTCCGACACAACCCCCAGGTCCTCTCTCGACCACTCTTATTCCTACTACTCCATCTGACACGAGTGGATTCTCTGACGCCATGACCTACTTACGGGTAATTCATAATGACCGAGCTCGTGCCCTACGCCCTTGGTATGCTGAAGTCGCGAGGCGAGGTTGGGTACACGAGTCTGACGAGCATTCTAGTTGGTATTCATGGTCCCGGATTGATAATTCTGAATCTAGTGACGTTCGTGCTGGCCCTTCTCGAAGTGATACATTAGATATTGAAGTCGGGGTCAGTAACCCCGACGCGAATGGCATGGTTGACTGACTCAGGTGGCGTACTAGCCACCATCCCCCCACCCCCCATTGTTGCTGGTTTGGGGGAGACCTAGCTTTGTAAATAGCTATTTTTCATTTTATTTTATTTTGACTCTCTTTTTTGACTTGGTTCTCTTGTGGATGTGTGGTGCTGTGGACTCGATGTTTTTAAGCTACAATGAGGACATTGTATAGTTCGGTTTGGGGGAGTCTTCTCTTATTTTTAGTATTTATTTTACTTCTAGTTTTATATATTTAGTTTCTAAAAAAAAATCAAAATCAGTCCATGGGTTTGTTGTTATCCCGTTGTGCTTATCCCCTTGCATACCTTTGCGGTTTTCCGTTCATATATCTTTTTAAGCTTGGTTTTCAGGATTTGTACATTTTGGTGATGTTTTGGCATTCTTGTATGTGATGATGAGACTAAGACAAAGTATACTTGATCCTTGACGTTGGTAAAACTACAAACTGCAAGTTTTAGAGCCTTTTGGATTGATTCATGTTTAATCGATCTTTTTTAGGTGAGAGTAGGTCTCCTCGTAGTATGCGTTGCATAATTACGCACATGAATGATTTTTGTTCCATTTTTCGTGATGTTTTTGATCAGTATGCACTTGAAGCTATATCGCTGTTTTCTCACATAATATATCTTATCCCTTTGAGCCCACATGCTTATTTTTACATCCCACAATATCTAGATACAAATATCATGCCTACCTTGTTAATCTAGTAATTGTCGGATGCGTTATTATGGGTGCTCATTAAGGTTATTGTGGTGAATGTTGATAATAATGTGAGAATTATTTTTCCGGGATTGTTGATTCTCGAGGTTGATTGTTGATTCCCGAGGTTTCTTTTGTGGAAAAATGATAAATGAAGTTGAAGAAAATAAGGGAAAATGTTGAAAAAAAAAGAAAAAAAACAAGAAGAAAGAAGTGAAAGAAAAGATAATGTTGCTTCGAAGTTGTTTATAATTGTTATTGAATTGGGAAGTAATGTTGCTTGAAGTTATAGTTCAGTACATATGCTGTTTTGTATTGATGTAGTAATGACTAAGTGGTGTTTGTCGTGGTTTGAGCATTCTTAGCGCGTTTGGATTGTTGCTAGTTTAACCTTTAGTTCCACATGTCCATAACGTTTGTCCACCTTCTACCCTTCACCCGAGCCTTCTATTGTCCTTTTCTTAGCTTCTTTTGTGCAAATTGTGATAAATTGTCAATGGAATTGGGAATATTTACCATCCTACGTCGCGGGCGCATTCTTATGAGTCGTAGTTGGTGAGTGTTCTCACAATATACTAACCTTTCACAAAATGAGTGAAGGGTGAACCTGTGAGGAGTTCGATGTCAATAAACATCATGCAAGAGTTGAAATGTCTTAGTACTTGCGTCCCTCATATTTTTGGCATGTAATTCTAAATCTTATGTGCTTATCTTGCATCCCGTGTTTGAATTGAGATTGAATTGTGAACTTGCTAGAGCTTGTCAATGGGATTTGTCATTTCTAGGATACTTGATTTTGCTCATCGCTCTTGTTTTGTCATGTTTGACGATGCTTGCTTGAGGACAAGCAAGAGTCCGGTTTGGGGGATTTTGATGTGTTAATATTTTATATGCTTTTATCCTATTTTTCCCATGTATTTATCGTGTTGAATGCGCTCTTAGGAGCGGTTTTGGGAACTAATATTCTCCTCTAGTGTGTTTTTTAGTGTTTTGTTGGTTTTGTAGGAAAATAGGCGATATGGACGCCTTTTCCCTTTCATCATGACTCACATGGAGGTCGTTGATTATTTATCCACAAGTTAGGTGTTGCTACGGAGGTTGCGTGGATGTCGTGGATTGACCCCGAGTCGAGTTGGAACCATATCATGAAGTTTAGAGGACTAGAAGAGTCTTTTTTGTTGGTCCCTAAGTCCGACCCTAGGGATGGATGTCATCCCTATGGTCTTATTCACGGCATAATTAAAGAAATAGTGCGAAATTGGAAGTTTCGGCTGTCCCTATTAAGGACGACCTTCGTCCCATGGGACGACTTTAATCCCGAATCGGAACGGTCTCCATCCCTATTAGGGACGATGTAGCTGTAGTGTCTTTTCAGCTTCTTCTTTCTTGGCCATATAGGGATGCTTTGTAATTCAGTTTGAACGGACCTTTTTCATTCCTAAGAACCCTAAGCGTATTAAGTTGAATATTTTTTTCATTCTCTACCTTCAAGATTTACTATTGTTCTTGCTACAATTCCAATTGGTAATCATTTCAATTAGTTTCAATTACTTATTCATCTTTTATGCTTTGAATCGTTTATTTTCATTCTAATATTGATTTTATTAGTTTTCCTTTTTCCCTATCGATCATTTTGCATTTCATTACCAATTGTTTATTTCGTGTTAGTTTAATTATGAGTAGCTAATTCCGTTACTAGGGTCAAGGGGGATCGATGGGTAGAATTTAAGTTCTTGTTGAATATTTGATGAATTTATATATATGCTAGTGCCTTGTTTACATGCTCTAAAAGACGATTAATTTGTTAAAGGACACAACTTGTTAATCAAATTAAGGAAATTTCAGTTCATGTGCGAGAGCCGAGCTAAGATTAGACCCGCATGTGATTCGGTAGGAAGCCTAATAAGTAGCGAGAGCCCGTTAGTGTCTTCTTAGGTTGATTTCGATCCGAGATGACGTATTATATATAGCCAACTAGCATGTTTGTGTGTTTATCGTTTATTCTCGCATGATCATTTTTCAACTCATTTGTGAACCCATAGCCCTAGATTTTCCTATAATTGATTAATTCATATTTTGATTATGTATTTCTAGTCTTAGTTAATCAATCAACTCAACCGTTTGAGCAATTAAGAATCATCATAGCTTCTAACAGTTTGACCTTCTTCAAGCGGATACGATTCCCTATTTACCACTAGCTTCTTGTTAGTAGTATTAGGATAACTTGATTTGGTAATACGACTTTAGCCATATCAGTATGCTAAACGCATACTAAAGCCTCCGTCCTCCGGTCAATACACAACGTAATGTGTAAATGATCGGAGTTCGTCCAATTATTCGATTTACGGTTTCATTTATGTTCTATTTGCGGGTCCGTTTATAAATTACATTTACCGTTGCTAATCATTTTTTTATTACTATCGCAATTTTGTCCAAGTATTGTGAATTCCGGGTTGTATTCCGCCCGTGTAATTTTTAATTTACTTTTAAGTTGTTTATTTTTGTTGCGTGGCATTTACTGTTTATTAAATGAACCCACATCCTAAATACAACTTCGACATAATTTAAGGTGCATTAAACGACGTAGCTAAACACGTATTTCGCATGCGTAGCTAAAAACGTTGTTTGCATATCATTTCACCATCTTACTAATCCGCGTACACGAACACCGATAGATATCCTAGTAGAGGCCGCTTAGTGTGGGCGGGGTTGGTTGTCCTTCGTGGGCTTCCCAACACGTACCCTCACCCCTTACTCAAAACCTGTGGTTTCCGGATGCCGAAAACCGTTGGCGAACGAGAGTCATTCGATATACGATATTCGGTAATTCGATATCGATATCGTTATGCAAAGGGACGAACCCCCATAAGCTCTAGTACTAAAGTGGGTCGTGCTTTGTGCACGTTACGCCTAAGTATAGAGTGGGTTCGGACGGGTCAGAACTCCCATAAAGTTCGGTGGCGACTCCAACTTTGATTTAAATTTCGACCCGAGAACAATCTTACCACGAGATTCATTCGCCTACCCAAACCCGTGCGCGGCCGCGTCGGAGTGAACCTATGTCATGTCCACAGAATACTATCTAGTACTCTTTACTCTCCTACGTGTATCTTTACATGGTCTGGCCGGCACGTAAAATGAAATGCAAAAAAAAACACATACTTCGATGACAATTTACTTGTTCCTAAACCAACCGACTAGCTAACACACTAAAACAATGGTTGTTACCGCATTTACACCACATTAAGACGAAGTTATCCGTCCACTGATTGATTAGTAGAGGCCGTTATGTGCGGGCGAGATTGGGTGTTGACGTCTATCCAATGTTGACTTCCCAATACGTACCCTTACCCCTTACTTAGAATCTACCTTTTCTGGATGTCCAAAACCATTGGCATTGAGAGTCATTCTATACATGGAATGGTTAAGGGTATTAGTCTCTATCTTTAGGTCCCTATGTCACTCAACTTTGAGCCGACTAAGGATTAAAGTTGACTTGAACGGTTTCCAAGCATCCCATAATTGCTCGGTGGCGACTCCACAAATCGGCAACAAATTCGGTTCACTAAAACGGTCGCCAGACCAAATGATCCGGCCTTTAAACATTTACAACCACATCTCGCTCGATCAATTCAACGGAAACGTAGATGCGCCAATACATCTATCTAGTACAATTCAAATCTTAAACAAAATCAAGGTCCGACACTTTGCCCAAAACGTGGGATCGGACCGGCCCAGACCGCAAGACGGACCATGTGGGTGGCCGCTCCGGGAGTCCATCCGAGTGCACGCGGCAAGCGGGTAGCAGCGTCCAAAGCTGTGTGTGGGCATCGATAGTTTTAGGTTCGAACCCCACAATTACCATGCTATCACCAGGTGTCGAACCCAATACCTTGCCACCTAAATACCAACAACATATCCACTACACCACAATGATTATAATTGAAAACAATAGCCCTTAATATGTTAATATTAAGATAAAGAAGATGTGGGTGATTCAAGATCGGGACCCGCTACTTCAACTAGTGACTCCATGCAATCCGTTAGAGGAATGACAATGGTAAGCTAGTTTGGTACTAGCTCAATTTGTCACATCAGATTCTTGAGCTACAATTTCGTGCAATGGTTTTATCTACAATATTCTAGTTTAAATGGACTCACACACTAACAAACTATCCAATCCATATTTTAATGTAATTATATGTTAAAAAATAACAATTTGATTGGTTAAATTATTTTGTCGGTCCACTTAAGCTACTAGCTTGAAGTTAGCTAATGCAAAAGAGGAGAAATAATGGTTGAGCATGTAGCTTGCAATTTTTAATATTTGCAAGCAAGTTCCTGAGCTAAACCATTGTACTTTCTCTTATTAAAAAAAGCAAAATCGATGACGTGGATCCATTGAGAAAAATTAGTTCCAAATAACATCAAATAAATAAATATTTTATTAAAAAATATTAAAATGATAAAAGTTCTTTTATATTCTAAGAGAATATCAACTTTTGAAAAAAAATCCCTCCAAAATGTATCATGCCTAAATATAGAAACAAATAATAATTCATAATAAGTTAGCTAGCAATTAAATTTCGTAAACGACAAAAAATCATGAAAATAATTTGAAAACGTTTATGATATGACAATCATTAGCTTCATAGTAATAAGAGCAAGTGCACTCGCTTTGTTCTTCTAATAATTGTTTTGTTTTTCAAGATTAACCTCTCTCCAGTTTTTACAATAAACTATAAAATTAGTTTAATTTTCCTTTTAATAAAATGTACTACTCCCGTACTTCGTATTAAACTCCTTAATAATTAAGATTAGATTATTAATTAACTTCTCTCCAGTTTTTACAATAAACTATAATGAGATTATTAATATTAATTCAATATATTTTAAGAGAAAATTGAGATTTTCGAAATGTGACAATAACATACTCCGTATAATAAAAATTATTGAAGCTCAATCGAATAAATGTTTAGGCTTAAAAATTTATAACTCAGCTCAGAAACTTGTATAATTTTAGTAAGTATACACAAAATTTCAACAACTTTAAGGTGGCTCTACATGCAACTGTTGGTATAATACTATTTTCCCCTACACCATTAAACTACACCAAATACTTGATTCTTTAATCTTTCCAACATTTAAATGTTTTCATACTCCTTTCGTCTCGTTCATTTGTTTGACTTTGATTAGTCTAGTTTAGTAGGGATTAATAAGGGTCATTTAGTTGACTATTTTGTAGATTTGGGTGTGTTTTGCGGATTATTGTGTGCATGTCGTAATTGATGGGCTAAGGTATGAAAAATGTGTATTAGGTGAATTAAAAGGTGAAAAGTAATATGGGTTGTAATTAAAATGTTTATTGGGTTAAAGTGTCAACAACCTTTCGGAAGTGAAGACAAATCAAGCCCAAAGTTAAAGTGGAAGCCCAGACCAAATGCAAGAAAGAAGTGGAGGATTTCTAAAATCCGCTGCCAGCGGAATTTCTTGCCAGCGGCAGAAATTTATGCATAGGATTCCTTCTTGGATTCTTTTTTGCATAGGATTCTTTCTCTAGTCTTTTGTTCTTCTTCTTTACTCACCTCTTTTATTCTTCTTCTTCATTATGATGCATTTTATGAGGCTTTATGAGCCATTGATAAAGATGCTCCATGGATGACATTCATCATCCAACACATCAATCATCACTTGTAATTCTCAAAAACACATACATTTTCTAGTTTATTTTGCAAGTAGTTCATTTGTATGGAGGGCTAAGTTCTTATTCTTGGAACACGTTATTGAAGCCTTTCAAGTTTAAGGAATTGTAAGACTCGTTTCAATTTTACATTATTATTAGAATATCAAGTTTAATTTATAATAATTCTTGGTTTGTTAATTCATCTTCTAGCTTGATCACCTAGTTTTTGTTATTGATAAACCATGACTAGAATAGTTAAATGAATCTTTTGTTTGTTTAACTATATCCGAGTAGCAAATATAATTCACCAATTCGTATGCTTTTCATCGTTGTTGAGTTATAAAGATTAAACTTGTATGAAATAAAGTGATACCGCTTGAGTAATCATATATTCTTCATCTTTGCTAAATTCCATCGTTCTAATCTACATATTGATATGATTTAGACACTTGATTTAAATTGACAATATCGTAAGGGTTATTTGAGTATTCTTCTCATATCTTATAACTATTAATAAGTGGAATTGGAAGTCGATTAAACTTCATAGCAAAGTATTCTAATATAAATTGTAAAGTAGAAGAGTCAATGATCAATTCGTTAAACTTGATGGTGGATATTGCTTGGTCCAAGTACTTTTCTCATATTTGTTAGATCGTTTATTCGTATTAGTTTATTTATTTTGTTAATTTATTTTGTTAGTTTATTAGACTTAGAGTAATCATTCACACATAAATCCCCTCATATTGGTTACTAATTTATATATAGATTTATACACACTTAAAACAACATAATCACCTTCCTTGTGGGTTCGACCCCTACTTTCAATAACTACTAGTTTGTGTTAGAAGTGAATTAAAATTGTAATTTGGAGACTCACGACAAGTCTAGCCAAATTTTGGCGCCGTTGCCGGGGAAGGCAATTACTCGTATTTGTTTTTGTGTGTGTTCCTTGTAAATATTTATTTTAATTAAGGGTCTTCATCTTTCTCATCTAAAATGAATTTGTGGTGTCCCCAACATGATAATGAGTTACTACATCACTATTTTGAACGGCTCACGGAGTATGTACTAGAACGTCCGTATTTACATATGAGCAACGAAAGACTCCTGGTAAAGATTTACCATAACTTTAATCTAGCAACTCAAATCGATTTACAAGTTAAATGTGAGAGTAGATTTCTTGAGTTAAGTCATACTGAAAAGTGGGATATGGTTGATCTTTTGGTTATCAATGCTCGAGAACTAGAGATAAGCACTTTATTTCTTGAACTTCCCCAATATTTCGAGAATGCTCCAAGTCATTAGCCTATTTCTAGTGATGATGTGCCCGAAAATGAATTTTCTACCTCCCTTAACCATGACGACGGTGCTCTACTTGATGATGAAGGGGAGGTAAGTGACTCATTTTTGTTGACTTTGTTGTATATTGAACCCGAACTTTATTTGTCATCTTTCATAGGTGAGGCTGATTTTTTATGGGATTTGAACGACACATTAGTAAGAATTGGAGAAAAGGAAAAGTTGTTTGAGATGACATCATTAGTTAAAGACCCATACCATGAATCCGTATTTATTTTTGAAAAATTTGTAGACACCGATAATAACATACTATATGCTTGTAAATTCATGTGAAGTGTATGGTATCCTCTCATTATAAGCTTTTAAAGTCTAGCGATCCTATAAAATACTCAGGGGGGGGGGAATAGAGTATTTACGTTCTTTTTACTTTTTAAAATTTTAACGATGTATTACACCTAAACCTTATTATGAAAGGTATAGTGTAATATTACATATTTAGTACGGCTAATTAAATGTCACGATTTATTTTCTATTATACTTACTACTAAAAAGTACTCCCTCCTATTCAGAGTATTTCTCCTCAATTTTTTTTTTGGGGAAACCAAGAAGGGAATAAAATAATAATAAATAGTGGAGATAAAATAGGAGAGATGAATAGAAAGTGGGGTATGAAGTGTAAAAGGTGGGGTATAAAGTGAAGAAGTGTTAGAGTTTAGGTGTGGAGAAAAAGAATAAAGAATGATTAAAATTATTTCCAAAAAAGGAAAGTGGGAAGAAAACCAAACTAAGCTCAAAAAGGAAAGTGAGAGGAATACTCAGAATAGGAGGGAGTATAAGTATAAGAAATAGCAAAGATAATTAAAATGCGTAAGGTAAATAACACGAGCAATTTTAACGTGGTTCGGCCCATATGAAAAGCCTACGTCCACCGGTGTCTTTATTTATAAGAGTACCTACTCCGGATTACCTTACAAATAAAAGCTCTCACGATTAACTCTAATCGTGATAGTGAGAGTGATGTGAAGCACTCGATTTGAGAGATGTTAAGCTCTCCGTTTGTGGGATGTTAAGCCCACGACTGTGAAGGATGTTAAGCCTTCGGTGAGAGGATGTGAAGCCCTCGGTGGTTGAACGATGTGAAGCGTTCAAGGTGTGAACGAGATTAATCGTTCGATTGAGCAAACCACTACTCGACCCGTATACTTTACTGTACTTATAGTTTACAATATTTCTCTAGTAAATATTACAATTCAATTGTCTAGAGAAAATAAAGAAACTATATGACTTTTATGTATAAACAATAAAACACGATTTAAATAGCCAAGACTTTTTCGAAACTTTTTGCAAAAACCTTTTAAATAGAAATGTAGTGATGTAGACACCCGCATCTTGACTGCCGCGTGTCTATGGTAGTCTCCGAAAAACACCCGATGATGATTGGACGCAAACGTGACTTGGTATACTCGGATTTGGGCTCGGAATCAATAATATCCGACATGGACTTTTAGCAGAGTAAAAATCTCACAAAACAGACCTCAAATCCAGGCCCAGTGGGTAAGACTAATTTGGGCCAAAACCGACACCAAAGATAAATCCCGTCTTTTGGCGACCAGGTCAAAACCCGGTCAAAGATGAAACCGTCTCATAAAACAGCCAAGTTCAGTTGGCGCACAAAATAAAATTCAAAAAATCAATCACAACAACAAGTCAAAACTTCCCTATTTTGTCTCACCCGTTTGACCCACTCGATCGAGTGGATTGACCCCACTCGGTCGAGTGGAGCCTTTTGAACCCGGGTTTGGCCCATTTGCGAAGGCACTCGATCGAGTGCACTAGGGCCACTCGATCGAGTGCCCCCATGTCGAGGGATGAAGCCTATAAATACCGCTTCACCCCCATGCATTTCAAGAACTTTTTTCAGAACTTCTACCCTACATTTTCACCTACATTTCACCTACATTTCACCTACATTTTCAGCCACAACTTACCTACACCAAGCCTTAGAAACCCTAAGCCAAACACACCAATTCCGAGCCCCTTTGTCCCTCGGAAACCGGCGAAACATACACACACATCCATACACACCATAACTCGCATACATCCTCGATACTCCCGAGCCCGTGCCGCTATTACGAGTCCATTTCCGAGGTCCTTACTAAGCATGTATGTTGAGGGTGTCCCAAACCCCATCTCGATCTCTTCTATCTAGTCTTATTTTCATCTTATTTATCGTATTTTTGCATCATCTTTGTAATCGTAGTGACACTAACACTAACGTTTTTTTATACTTTTTTTGCATTTTCTTTTTTTTGCATCAACTTTTATTACTAATATCGTTATAATACCGTGTATATATATATTAATACTAAAAATCGGTTTTGAAAGCGTTGGACTACGATGATCACCTAAGGTCCGTCTAACCCCTTTACGAGCAACGACGGAGGTGGAGCCCTTTCGAGGAGCCCCGCCCCAATGTACTCAAGGGCGTGACGTGACCGTGATCGGTCGTAGTTGAACGAATTTAATTCCATTTCTACAATTGGTACGAAACCCGTTGACGCGAAAACTGACATCACGTAATCCGAAAGGGTTAGTTTCGATGTCGTGACGTAGAGGGACATCTTTCGTTACTAATTCAAAATTTCTAATATAACGATAAACATTTTTCATAAACTCCGATAACCGTATTATAATCGTTCGTACACGATTATAGTACCGGAGGCCGAGTTAAATACAAATCGTGCGATATTTGTATTCGATTCGGCCGATCATCGATTTCAAGTCATAAAACGAAACGAATCATCATTCGTACAGGGTCTACTCGACCGAGTACATATGCTACTCGATCGAGTAGCACCCATAAAAGTGGTCAGTAGCCACGTTAAAGGTGCACTCGACCGAGTTACACCACAACTCGGTCGAGTGGGTCCTGTAACCCATAAAACCGAGGGGTTTGACCCACAATTCAAGCCCCGACCTTTTTATCGACTTTAGTCATCACGTGCAAAGACTATCACGTGACTATCCTATTTTCAAAACCATGCACATCACGACACGTAGAACGACTTTGACCACCTTTTGACGTGATAAGTCGGGACAAGACTACGGGATATGAGATCGGGCTAGCAATATGCCACAGTCTCATATTTCCGTCCTTCGTTTAGTACACGACATAATGTGTATTTAATCGGGGTTAGTCCATCTACATATTTCGCGGTTTAGTTTACATATGGGTCCGTTTTTATCATTATTTTGCGTCGTTATTACTTCATTTATTTTTTACGTAATGTTGTATTGTGAATTCCGGGTTGTATTTCCGCCCGTGTAATTTGTACGATATTTTTATTTATTTTCGAGCTTTGTTTATTTACTTGCTTTTACGCTTTATAAACGAACCTCGCATGCTAAATCATTTCGACAAATAATAAGATGCATTAAATGACGTAGTTAACGCAAAATTCACATGCTTACCTCGAAAACGCTGTTTGCATATCATTTAATCAATTTACTAGCGCGCGTGCACGAACACGAACGGTGTCTTAGTAGAGGCCGCCATGTGCGGGCGGGGTTGGGTGTCCTTAGTGGGCTTCCCAACACGTACCCTCACCCCTTACTCAGAACCTTTGGTTTCCGGATGTCCGAAACCCTTGGCGCACGAGAGTCATTTTATATACGAAAGCCGGTGTAAACGGTATCGGTATAACAATGCAAAGGGACGAGCCCCATAAACTCTGAAATCGAAGTGGGCTTACTTTGTGTGTAGCCCATGACGACATAGAGTGGGCTCGTATGGTTCCGAATAACCACAAAATTCGGTGGCGACTCCATTTTGACTTAAATTTCGAACCCGAGAACAATCTTACCACGAGATTCATTCGCCTACCCAAACCTGCGCTTCGCCGCGTCGAGGTGGACCTTCGTCATGTCCACAATTTGGCGACTCCGCTGGGGATACCTGATGTACCACATGTCATCGGGGTTCCCAGGGTGAGACTCGAAGAGAAATCGTTCGTAGATTAGTGTGCGCGCATTAGTTTAATGATTCATGCATAACCCAAATTTTGCCCGGGCCGGTTACTTGTGACCGACGTCTCACTATACCACGGTGCATTCCTATATGGGTGCGCTAAAGACATCGATGGTGGAACTCGTCTCGGTTTCGCGGCATGTCCTAAGACCAACTCGGCTTAGGGAGTCCGTCCATCACACGAGAAAGCCATTGTTGTTGGTATAGACCCTACTTTGACCGACCGAGACTTAGTGTAAAGCATACATGAGCGTCGTTATAATGCTTGTTTGACTACATGCTACTTGGTTTCCGTGTCAATTTTTTAAAAAAAAACCGTCATTTCAAAATTGCATCTTTCCAAAAATACCCACCTTTCGAAAAACCCGAAATACTGTCCATTTCGGGACCCGTATTTCCAAAACACCCAATTTCGAAAACCCAAAATGCTGCCCATTTCGGGACTCACCTTTTCAAAAATATCCAATTTCAAAAAACTCGGAATACCGCCGAAATTTAGGATCGACGATTTGACTCAAAATATCCTTTTCTGTAGTCGGCATGCTGTCCGTTTTAATTCTCGAATTTCCACCCCCCAGCACCTTGATTTTCGGAATTTTCCTTATCAAAATTCTAATCTAGGTTTTTTCGAAATTCCGTTTTCAGTTTTCAAAACTCTCGGAAATTCGTTTATTTTGCATTCAAACCTCAACCTTTCCAAAACTCTCAACTTTCCAAAAATAAACCTTCCTTATTATAGGACCTACCGTTTATCCGTGTGTCGGGTCTTTGCATAGTATGTAGAGGGTTTATAGCGTCGAAACTCCGTCGATCTTATATCACGAGTTTCCCCCCTTTCCCGAGTCCGCCTTATCTGTCAAGGCACAACCAACCCGCGTGGGGCATACCCCTACAAAGGAAAGTCCGTCTATACACTCGAGTCAAAAGTCTGGGGAGTAATCTCACGTGGACCTTCCTTCGAACGAGACTAGGCCCACAAAGCCGAAATCCTAAGGAAGTCATACCACCCACGAGTCATCCGTCTAGGTGTCTTTCTCGAGTCCTTTCCACTCAGTCCTTTTCCTTTTGGGTCGCTCAGGATGTACTTTTTTTTACGGTTCCGAGATCTGGGTTCGGTTTCTGATTACGTGGTGTTCTTACAGACAGGCCACCATCCACTAGGCTCACCCGCAAGATGGAAGCTGCTTTAGCTGATCTGAAATCCTCTGTGGACGCCATGGTCGACAAACAGGCCGACATCGACGCCCAACTGAATGAAATGAGGGCTGGACATGTTGCTATCGTCACTCGATTGGCTGCGGTGGAGCACAGGACTCCTAATACCGGGACTAATGGGCCTCTGGCTGATATGGTTAGCTCAGTACGCCGACTGGAGGAGCAAGTTCACTTGACTGGGAGTAATAATATCCATCGGGAGAATAGTCGTGAGTACAACCCGGTGAGTGACAAACTGCCCGCAAACCTGAATCTCACGGGTTTGCCCATGTTTGAGGGAACTGAAGACCCGTTACTACATGTACGGGCCTTCAAGGAGTTCATGGCCATCAAAGGGGTGGATTCCTCCATGTTCAAGAACCTTTTTGCTGCATCTCTTGAAAAGCACCCTCGGGCCTGGTACTACAGGCTAGACCCGAAGAAATACCCTACATAGGATGATGTGGCCACCGAGTTCGCTCGGAACTATGCTGACAACATCGAGATCCAAACCACAATGAGGTCTCTGGAGGTCATGGCCCAGGAGCCGAAAGAAGGTTTTACCAAATACCTTCAACGCTGGAGGGCCGAGAGTGTGAAGCTGGTCGATAAGCCCAGCGAGAAAACTTTGGTGGAGGCTTTTGTCAAGAACCTCCTCCCCTCCTACCGGGTTCACCTCCGATATGCTGTCATACCCAATTTCTCCACCCTTACTGAAATGGGTATGAGGATCGAAGATGACCTAAGACTGGAAGGCCTCACTAAGGCCGCTGCTAAGGGTTACCAAGGGGCTTCTTCCTCCACTACCAAGCCTCAAGCTGCAACCCGCAGCATTTTCGACGCGGTTAATCTACTAGATACCCCGTCCAAGAAGAACACCCCACCTCGGGTTTTCACTGACATAGGCACGACCTATACTTATGCCTTACAAAGGCTATCCTCAAAAGGCCTAATCCAACCGATAGGCTCAACTCCCGAAGTTCCGGTCGAGCGACGCTCCAAGAACTACAATGCCCAAGCCTATTGCCAATACCACCGGGGCAATGGGCATGATACCGAGAAGTGCTGGAAGCTGAAGCACTTGATCCAGGACTTGATCGAAAGCGGTAAAATCCCGCTACCCGGAGATAAGCCCAGCAACAAGGAAAACCCTTTCAGCTCCCACGCCATCTTTACCGGGGAGGTGATTGATTGCTCTCACCTTATCTCTCCATTTATCCCACAAGTGAATGGGATCTGGTTCGACGACGAGGATGACGTCTACCTCGCCAAAGGGGAAGCTGTCCCCATCACCGCCGAGGAGATTCGAAGGACTAAATCCCGAGTCCTAACCAGTAACCACCTTGGTCGTCCCTATCAAGCCACTAGCTCTAGGGACACCCCTATCCCGACAACCGTCACTGAACCATTCAGGACGGAAGTCGCCCTTGAGGAGCCAACTGCTGAAACGGCTCTCGTGAAGCAGTTGAAGAAAACCCGAGTTGACCTCACTATATGGCAACTCCTGGTTAGCTCACAAGAGCATCGAGAAGCACTTACAAAGGCTCTCGATCAAATTAAGATCGACTCTTTGGTTACCCCTGCTGAGATGGTAGCCACGGTCCTACCCCACCTGAAGGGCAAAGCTAAGGAAGGAGGTCCGACGATCACTTTCTCCGAAGCCGACCTACCGCCATACGGGGCCTCCCACAATCTGGCCCTCTACATTACGGTGGTTTGCCGAGAAAAATACCTCCCTATGACCCTGGTTGATGATGGGTCAGCTGTGAGTGTCCTTCCACTAAGGACCGCCAAAGCCCTCGGCATTACCGAGGCCGATTACATCCCGACTGCTCAGACCATCCAAGCCTTTGATGGAAGCCCAAAGTCGGTGGCTGGGGCCGTGAAACTGACCATCATAACCGGCCCGATAGAAAAGGAGCTCGAATTCCAGGTGATCGATGTCACCTCATCATTCAACTTGCTCCTAGGTAGGCCTTGGATCCACGCGGTCAAGGCAGTATCATCCACCCTTCATCGGAAGATCAAGATGCCTCTGCTCAACGATGTTATCACCTTAGAGGCAACCCCAATGACTGTGGCTAGCTGTAACGCCACGGGACGCACAGACCTCTGGGGGTTCGATTTTGTGGGGATGATCGAGGAAGAGTACCTCTTTAGGCCTTACTTTACTACGAGTATCGACACGATGCTCCAAAACCTAGGGTACTTTCCGGGGGCTACCTCTCGACCCGATCTTCCAGCTGGGAAGATCATCGAGGTTCTCAAAGATGAAGAGTCTCACTTTGGTCTTGGGTATGCCATAACCCCCGACAATGTTGTCCGAGCAGGGATCGAGAAGGCCTGCAACATTATTAAGGGTATCCACTTGAGCCCTTACAGCCCACGGTTGGCTGACTACTTTGTCACACCGGTGTTTGGGGCTATTCAGGTTGGCCTATACCAACCCAATGCTATACAGCTCGGGACCCACTTGGCCCGGGACTGCAACTACATCCCGGATGATGTGTTCGCCCTCATCCAATCCAACGGAGCTGAAAATGCTGAGCCCGCGCTAGGGCTACTATTTGGGGAAGACACCATAGCCCCAACTCCGAAGGAAGACCTGCTCAACCTGATTCTCCGCAGCAACAGGTTTGACCCGACCAAGCTGGTCTCGGATGTTGGTTCCGAGACGGGAAACAGGGCCTTGAGGAAGACTGTCAAGTGGACTGACAGTCAGGGAAGGATCTACAAGCTAGTCACCGGAGAGGGAGACATGCCTGAGTCTGAGTCTGAGTCGGAGTCTGAGTCAGAGTTTGAGATCGAAGGGAAGTCGATGCTAGAGTCACTCCTGTAACCCCTCTCCCCTTTATTATTCCTGCTACTGGCACTTCGGGGTCTGTCCCGAGTGCCCTACCTATCCCGCCACTGACCAATGATCAGATGGCTGCTCTCTTTGAGCTGTTCTCCAAATTTTCAATCAATAATAACAACCGTTCTGCTTACGACTTGTCTCTTTCAAATTCTGCTTTTAAAAATGTTTTATGCTATGACATTGAGAAACCAGACGAACAGGTACCCTTACCTCCGCATCTGATCGAGCAACTAGAGCAAAGGAAGTCCCGGAACCCGGTGATCGAAGAAACCGAGTCCATAAATGTGGGAACAACCTTAGAGCCTCAGACACTTAAGATAGGGTTATCCGTAGATCCCGAGGAGAAACAACAGTTCATAAGCCTCCTCCAAGAGTTCAAGGATGTCTTCGCATGGTCCTACAAGGACATGCCGGGGATAGACCGGGAAATAGCCGAGCACCACATACCAATCAAAGACGGGTGCAAACCGGTCAAACAGAAGCTTCGTCGGATGAGGCCCGAGTGGTCTCTCAAGGTAAAAGAAGAATTCGACAAACAATTCAAAGCCGGCTTCATACAAGTGTCCGAGTATCCGGACTGGGTTGCAAACATCGTGCCAGTTCCTAAAAAGGACGGTAAGGTGCGGGTATGTGTAGATTTTCGGGATCTTAACAAGGCGAGCCCGAAAGATGATTTTCCGTTACCACACATCGACATACTGGTGGATAACACGGCCGATCATGCCCTTCTATCATTCATGGACGGGTATGCCGGGTATAATCAAATCAAGATGGCGGAAGAAGACATGAGTAAGACTACCTTCACTACACCTTGGGGTACTTACTGCTATACCATCATGCCTTTCGGTCTCATTAATGCCGGGGCCACATACCAAAGGACTGCTACCACTTTGTTACATGACATGATGCATAAAGAAGTAGAAGTTTATGTAGACGACATGATCGTCAAATCCAAAGAACGGAACGGTCACATCACCGCCCTAAGAAAATTCTTCACCCGATTGCGCAAATACAACATGAGGTTAAACCCTCAAAAGTGCAGTTTCGGGGTAACATCAGGCAAATTACTGAGTCATATCGTTAGCCAACGATGTATCGAAGTCGACCCAGCTAAAATCAAAGCCATTACCGAGATGCAACCTCCTAAAACCGAAAAAGAAATAAGGGGATTCCTCGGGAAAGTCCAACACATCAGTCGGTTCATTTCCAAACGAACCATGGTGTGTGAACCAATTTTCAAGAAGCTGAAAGTAGGAGAACGGGTACTATGGGATGACAAGTGCCAAGCTGCTTTCGACAAGATCAAGGAAATCCTGTCTGCTCCGCCAGTCTTAATGCCACCTCAACCCGGTTTGCCTCTGTCGTTATACCTAACAACGACCGAGACAGCCATGGGGGCTATGCTGGCCCAGACAGTTGACTCCGAAGAAAGAGCCATTTACTACATCAGCAAGAAGTTTTTAGAGTATGAATGCAAATATACCATGCTCGAAAAGACGTGTTTGGCTCTAGTCTGGGCCACCAAGAAACTCTGATATTATATGCTCAGTTACGAGGTCCACGTGCTATCCAAGATGGACCCCATCAAATACATCTTCGAAAAGCCCGTTCTCAACGGCCGAATCTCTAGATGGACTCTAATGCTGGCAGAGTTCGACTTGAAGTTCGTACCATTAAAAGCTATCAAAGGTCGAGTAGTAGCTGAATTTCTCGCCGATAGCCCGGTAACCGAGGAAGGACACACCGACACTTGGTCCTTCCCAGACGAAGATATTTTCCATACTGATACTGAAACTTGGGATTTATACTTCGATGGAGCATCCAATTTTCGAGGGTTTGGAGTCGGGATCCTCCTAATTTCACCAAAAGGGGAACATACTCCCGTCTCCATCAAGCTGGACTTTGACGTTACCAATAATGCAGCAGAGTACGAAACATGCATTTACGGGCTACAAGCCGCCGCCAATCTAGGGATTACAAATCTCCGGGTACATGGTGACTCATCCTTGGTCATTAACCAAGCACTTCAAAAATGGAAGACTCGAAATGCTAATCTCATGGCCTACCAGGCACGAGTAAGGGATCTCGAGAAACAATTCCAAAAGGTAGAGTACATATACCTACCCCGGGAAGAGAATCAGTTTGCAGATGCACTCTCGAAATTGGCGTCTTTACTGAATATTCCCGACCACGTGACCAGTATGCCAATTTGCGTCGAAAGACGGTCCGAGCCGGCATACATTTACGACATTGAAGACATTGAAATAACCGATCCCGAGCCGTGGTACCAAGCCGTGTTAACGTACCTGACAAACGGAGAATATCCTCCCGGGTCGGAAGGTCGAGCCAAGAAAGCCTTACGGAGGTTAGCCACCCAGTTCATCCGTACCGACGACGGGCAACTGTATAAAAAGACGGCACATGGGGCTCTTCTCCTTTGTGTTGACAAGTATAAGGCTGAAAAGGTTATGGCCGAAGTACATGATGGCGAAAACGGCCCACATATGAATGCCCACATGCTGGTCCGAAAAATCATGAGGCTCGGTTATTATTGGAATACCATGGAAGCCGACTGCCGATCATATGTCAAACATTGTCATAACTGTCAAATCTTTGGCAATGTGCAACATATGCCGTCATCACTGCTTTATACCATGACGTCACCCTGACCATTCTCAACGTGGGGTATCGACATAATCGGGAAAATAAATCCCTCAGGTACCGGTTGGCATTGCTTTATTTTGGTAGCTATCGACTATTTCACCAAATGGGTCGAAGCTGAATCATATCGCATTCTCAATGCCAAGCATGTGGCCAAGTTCATTCAGAACAAGATAATCTGCCGGTATGGGATTCCGTCTGAATTTATCAGTGATCACGGGACTCATTTCCAAGCCGAGACTGCAGCCCTGATGACTAAGTATAAAATCCAGAGGCATACTTCCTCGCCTTACCGTCCCCAAACTAACGGAGCAGTAGAGGCGGCTAATAAAACAATTGTCACCATACTAAAAAAGATGGCTGATAATTACAGGGACTGGCCCGACAAAATACCTTTTGCCCTATGGGGATATCGAACGTCAATTCGCACCGCAACCGGGGCAACGCCATATTACCTAACCTTTGGGATGGAGGCGGTCCAACCAGTTGAGTTAGAGGTACCATCCCTCAGAATTCTGCTAGAAAGCCAAGTACCCGAAGCTGACTGGGTTCGAGCACGATATGACTCGTTGGTTCTACTAGACGAACGACGGTCCCATGCCCTCAATAATATCCAAATCTACCAGAAGAGGATCCAACGGGCCTTCAACAAAAGGGTAAGGCCCAGGAACATTAAGGAGGGCGATCTAGTCCTTAAGTCTGTTCGAGCTCTACCAGTTGACCCGAGAGGAAAATTCAAACCCAATTGGGCTGGTCCATATCTGGTGAAGAAGATCCTATCAGGGGGAGCAGTGATGCTGACGGACCTGGACGGGAACGAGTTTGTCAACCCAACCAACCTGGACCAGCTGAAGCGTTACTACCCTTAGCCATTTCTCAATGTCATTAGCAAATTTTATAAAAATTGTTTTTTTTACAAAAAGCAAGTCAATTAGCTAGAATTATTTATTCTACTGTCAAAAACATCTTGAACCAATAGTCTTGGTGTAATTCGAGATTGCAAATTTCCTATGCCTGAACTACGTTTGGTTTGATTATGCTAATCGCGGATACGTAGGCAGCCTCTCAAAAGGGCACAACCATTGCAATCAAGAAAAGACAGGAGCGGTTTAATAATAAACTTCTTCTATTAATTCAAAATCCCGATAAACTCGGAAAATTACAAAAATGCAGGAATTCAAAAAAAAAATACAAAAAAGGGCACACAAAAAATAATAATAATACTTAAATAATAATAAAGCTAAAGGACTCGGCATTTAGGGCATCTTGCCCTTCCCCTTGTCCTTGGCCTCTTTAGCCGTCCACTGGCGACGACGCGGAGGGGAGCGTTCCCGAATCACCACGGGAATTTCTCTAGCTCGGGCTCGATTGTTTGAGCCCAACTCCTCTGTCACATCAATAGGCCCAAGTCGAGCCCTCACGGGCTCAGGGAGCCGGTCACGCGGACCAAGTCGGTTCCGGACCGCCAACCTCGGCCCAAGTCGTCGTTCCAAGTCGGTCTGCCCTCGAGAACTGCTAGAACCGACTTCCTTAGATCGAGTCTTAGTTTGTGACTTAAGACCCGATTCTCCCCGGACTGTAGCCTCAGGAATATATTCCCCAGTGAAAAAGTCCCTGTTGTCCTTCGCCGACTCGCAATGAACTAATTCAAAGGCCTCCTCAAGCTTCAGGGCCTTTCGAGCTTCCTCGGACTCCTCGGAAGTCCATTTCTGGTAAGCCCGTGACACCTAAGCGGATTGGCAAGGGCTGGGTATAGTCCATGTAGGACGAGTGAACCATCTCTGCAACCAGGTGTCGCACATAGCGTCCGTCAATTGGAGCGAGACGCTGATAATGGCTTCAGTCTCAGGGATGCGCTGAGACGAACCGAACTGTCTTAGGAGACGATCCGGATAAATGTGAACTGTCCAGTCAAGGGACAGAATCACCAGGTAGCGAGCTTGGTCCCTCTTGGCTAGTCCAGCCAACTTCGAAAGAAACCACCAAGCAACGGTCCACCTGATCAAAGGACCCCCGTGGAACACCAACTCCTCGTCCCAATAAGCTCGATCTATCCGATGACTCGAGCTTATCTTCCGCCTTCGGGAGCTAATCTGACTGTTCCGATAATTGGGAATGCTCGGAGGGGTCTCTATGATCGATAACCGCTCCGACAGCCATATCTGAAGAGAATACGCAAATTTTATAAGCAAATGAAAGCATGCAGTAGCTCGGTATGAGTGTCACTCAATCGAGTGACAGGTCCACTCGATCGAGTGACTTGCGTACTTCAGGTATTTTGCGTGACAAAAAAAAAAAAAAAAAAAAAATTGAGACGCATACTTGCAGAATACGGGTACTCCCCGTCAGAGGTCGAGTTGGGTCAAGCCGCCTGGCATCCAAACCCATGATGATTTCTCCAGTGGCTAGCCAAGCAGGGCTATGACCAGTCTCCATCTGGTCAACCACTCCAATCAGTCTGATTTGACCCCTGCATGAGTCGAGCTCCATCAGCCCCTCGAAGACATAGCAATGCAACATGCAAAAGGCGAACGCCCTGCGCCTGTGAGCGAGGGTGGCCCTTACGTCCCGGGGATTCATGAACTTGTCGGCCAGGTCAAACAGGGAAACGGTATCTCCCTGCACCATCCGATTTGCCTCAGCATGAGACAAACCCAAAAACTCCCTTAATCTCCTCCTTGGATCCGGGTAGAACGGGGGAATAGCTGGCTGAACAGCAAGGCCCCAACCGCCTATGGCCGCAACCTCCTCGGGTAAAGGACACATCTCTCCCCGTGGGAACGCGAATACGTGATGGGTGGTGTCCCAAAACGACAAGCAGGCATTCAGGAAATGCGAGTCAACTATTAGACGCTGGAAAGGGAATAAATTGACAATTCCCATCTGGGTCAGTCGGACTTTCTCCTCATCCCGAAAGTATTGGGACTAGGCGAGAAGCATAGCCGTCAAATGGTCGATACCCATAGTGGAGATTTCTAACTTTCTTGAAAGTCTAAAAGATTTTGAGAAGGAAAAGAAGAATTTGAGTTGAGATGCAGAGAACTGAAGCAGGGATTCTCATATTTATAATGAGAAAACCTAACAGAAAACCTAACTACCCTGCCTCCTCAGCAAGCTGGGCCCTATGCGCGCGCAGGCCTGATTTCAAACTAGAACCCAGAATAGGAATCAAGCTGTCCCGAGCTTTCCTAAGAGCCTCCAAAAATTTTCTGTGATAAAATTTCTTCGCGATAAAAATTCTTGTCAAAATTTTGTCCCTTCGAAAATTCAAATATTTTTGTCTCCCCAGCACGAGTCAGTGTTTTGCCTATGTGTTACGTACAAGTTGTTATGTGTCAACATGCAGGTACACTCCAGACTTCAGAAGCAAGTCTCCGCGAAATTATTAAATTCCCCAACGGAGTCAGCTTTTCTCCGGTATGCTACATCCAAGGTGCGATGTGTCGGCATACGGGTACACCTACTCCCCAAAAAAAAAGGCAGGCTTTACTCCCCACGGAGCATCGTCATCAACTCAAGTACGACTCAAGGCTTCGAAGGCAAGCTCGTACAGCTCAAATACTTCCCCAGCGGAACGCCCGAGGCGGCATTTTTTCCGAAATGGTACGGGATGGGCCCACATATAGGCGTGCCCAAGACTTATGGTACAAGCCTGACTCCCCGCGAAGCTATCATCATCAGGACAGGTATGACCCTATGCTTATGGCTGGCGAACCCTTCACGCGAGTCCACTGGACTATAAGTGACCCGACCGGAAGTCTACTAGGTCTTAACGGGCTTGGTAGCTACTCTGACTTTCGCCTTGTCCAAGCCTCAGTCAGAGTGGGGGCTCTGTAGACACCCGCATCTTGACTGCCGCGTGTCTATGGTAGTCTCCGAAAAACACCCGATGATGATTGGACGCAAACGTGACTTGGTATACTCGGATTTGGGCTCGGAATCAATAATATCCGACATGGACTTTTAGCAGAGTAAAAATCTCACAAAACAGACCTCAAATCCAGGCCCAGTGGGTTGTTCCGAGCAAAATGAGACTAATTTGGGCCAAAACCGACACCAAAGATAAATCCCGTCTTTTGGCGACCGGGTCAAAACCCGGTCAAAGATGAAACCGTCTCATAAAACAGCCAAGTTCAGTAGGCGCACAAAATAAAATTCAAAAAATCAATCACAACAACAAGTCAAAACTTCCCTATTTTGTCTCACCCGTTTGACCCACTCGATCGAGTGGATTGACCCCACTCGGTCGAGTGGAGCCTTTTGAACCCGGGTTTGGCCCATTTGCGAAGGCACTCGATCGAGTGCACTAGGGCCACTCGATCGAGTGCCCCCATGTCGAGGGATGAAACCTATAAATACCGCTTCACCCCCCATGCATTTCAAGAACTTTTTTCAGAACTTCTACCCTACATTTTCACCTACATTTTCAGCCACAACTTACCTACACCAAGCCTTAGAAACCCTAAGCCAAACACACCAGTTCCGAGCCCCTTTGTCCCTCGGAAACCGGCAAAACATACACACACATCCATACACACCATAACTCGCATACATCCTCGATACTCCCGAGCCCGTGCCGCTATTACGAGTCCATTTTCGAGGTCCTTACTAAGCATGTATGTTGAGGGTGTCCCAAACCCCATCTCGATCTCTTCTATCTAGTCTTATTTTCATCTTATTTATCGTATTTTTGCATCATCTTTGTAATCGTAGTGACACTAACACTAACGTTTTTTTATACTTTTTTTGCATTCTCTTTTTTTTGCATCATCTTTTATTACTAATATCGTTATAATACCGTGTATATATATATATATATTAATACTAAAAATCGGTTTTGAAAGCGTTGGACTACGATGATCACCTAAGGTCCGTCTAACCCCTTTACGAGCAACGACGGAGGTGGAGCCTTTTCGAGGAGCCCCGCCCCAATGTACTCAAGGGCGTGACGTGACCGTGATCGGTCGTAGTTGAACGAATTTAATTCCATTTCTACAATTGGTACGAAACCCGTTGACGCGAAAACTGACATCACGTAATCCGAAAGGGTTAGTTTCGATGTCGTGACGTAGAGGGACATCTTTCGTTACTAATTCAAAATTTCTAATATAACGATAAACATTTTTCATAAACTCCGATAACGGTATTATAATCGTTCGTACACGATTATAGTACCGGAGGCCGAGTTAAATACAAATCGTGCGATATTTGTATTCGATTCGGCCGATCATCGATTTCAAGTCATAAAACGAAACGAATCATCATTCGTACAGGGTCTACTTGACCGAGTACATATGCTACTCGATCGAGTAGCACCCATAAAAGTGGTCAGTAGCCACGTTAAAGGTGCACTCGACCGAGTTACACCACAACTCGGTCGAGTGGGTCCTGTAACCCATAAAACCGAGGGGTTTGACCCACAATTCAAGCCCCGACCTTTTTATCGACTTTAGTCATCACGTGCAAAGACTATCACGTGACTATCCTATTTTCAAAACCATGCACATCACGACACGTAGAACGACTTTGACCACCTTTTGACGTGATAAGTCGGGACAAGACTACGGGATATGAGATCGGGCTAGCAATATGCCACATTCTCATATTTCCGTCCTTCGTTTAGTACACGACATAATGTGTATTTAATCGGGGTTAGTCCATCTACATATTTCGCGGTTTAGTTTACATACGGGTCCGTTTTTATCATTATTTTGCGTCGTTATTACTTCATTCATTTTTTACGTAATGTTGTATTGTGAATTCCGGGTTGTATTTCCGCCCGTGTAATTTGTACGATATTTTTATTTATTTTCGAGCTTTGTTTATTTACTTGCTTTTACGCTTTATAAACGAACCTCGCATGCTAAATCATTTCGACAAATAATAAGATGCATTAAATGACGTAGTTAACGCAAAATTCACATGCTTACCTCGAAAACGCTGTTTGCATATCATTTAATCAATTTACTAGCGCGCGTGCACGAACACGAACGGTGTCTTAGTAGAGGCCGCCATGTGCGGGCGGGGTTGGGTGTCCTTAGTGGGCTTCCCAACACGTACCCTCACCCCTTACTCAGAACCTTTGGTTTCCGGATGTCCGAAACCCTTGGCGCACGAGAGTCATTTTATATACGAAAGCCGGTGTAAACGGTATCGGTATAACAATGCAAAGGGACGAGCCCCATAAACTCTGAAATCGAAGTGGGCTTACTTTGTGTGTAGCCTATGACGACATAGAGTGGGCTCGTATGGTTCCGAATAACCACAAAATTCGGTGGCGACTCCATTTTGACTTAAATTTCGAACCCGAGAACAATCTTACCACGAGATTCATTCGCCTACCCAAACCCGCGCTTCGCCGCGTCCGGGTGGACCTTCGTCATGTCCACAAGTGATCTTTTGCAAAATGAAGAGTTTTTGATAGTGAAAGTCATATTTTACCAAGAGGTAGAGGTGGATATATATATATCCGCAAAAGTGAATAATTTTATCAAATAAAATAAAATCATTTGATGGAAAATTTCCTTTTGAGATATAGTTAATTGGTAGGTGGAGATTTCAAGAGATCAAAGAGATTGGTAGGTGGAGATTTCAAGAGATCAAAGAGATATCAATTAGATCAATTTAATAAAGTTTCTTTGTTTTAAATGATTCATTTATATTTTACAAGGTAAAATATCTTTGATGGATCATTTTGGTGACTTTGTTATTTTGGTAATTGAATCTGCCGAAATCTAAAAGGACATTTGAAAACTCATTTATAAAATCCCTTTGTAAGTCTTGGCTCGTGTTTAGTTGCTTAAAGACGCGAGGTTAATATAACCTTGTCATATAATTTCCTTGTTCCCTTTACATTTAGATCCTAGACTTCACTTTCCTCGTGCTTCTTCTTCTGTCTTATATGAAGCCTTCTTGAATCTTGTCTTTGTCTTGTAATACTGAAAAACATAATTGCAAACTACCAAGTAATACTCATGCCACTTATCTTGACATAATCAAAACCAATATAAATATAACCAAAGCATAAATATAAAACCATAGGTTCCACAAAGCTTTTATAGAGTTTTCACTAATTCTTTTGCTAGCTTATTTGACTGTCTCCTAAGGGTTTAACTTGCTCCGATCTTGATAAAAAATGGGCAACTTTACAAAAGGGGTAGTGGTGTGTGACCCCGTGCTTGATCGTAAAATGAATAAGCGTCGTGCGGGACATTAAACCAGCGCTTATGGGAGGCAACCCGGATTTTGTTATTTGATGCATTTGTTTTTTTAATAAGGTAGTTTGTAGATGAAGATAGACAGGGATCTAAAGAAAGCGGTCAAGGGAATCCATCTTTTCGACCCAAATTGCGAAGATTTAATCCGTTCTCCCTATGTCGAGGCACGACTTTAACTAAGGCGCTTGTCGGGAGGCAACCCGTCTTTTCTTTTAATTTATTTTCCGTCTTTTAAGCTATTTACTTTAAAATAATTTTCTTCATTTTTCTATTTTGTAGGTACGGTTCCCGGTTATGAAATCGACCGTAACTTGGAACATAATTGTATACCAAAAAAAACACAAAGCAATCAAAAGTCGGCATATGAACCGACCATCATCACTAGACTAGCAATCAGTTGGCAGTGGCCAACCACGACCGTTGGAGGCGGACCCTTTGCAGCTGGGCGCGGAGTACGAATAGGGGGAGTGGCATGATGTCGTTGGTGGTATGTTCTAGCCGTTGGGCGCAGATTTCCAGCCATTGGGCGCAACAATTATGGCCGTTGGAAGCGGCAGATTCCTCTAGGCGCAACGTCGGTCAAGCTTCAGGTACATATTCTTCTTCTTTCAGCCCATCTCGTCCCCTAAAATTGCCAGTAAATGAAAAACTAGAATAAGAAATGCAGAATCTTGCATCTACAAACCTCAATTAATTCAAATCAGCTTTCATTCACACAATCCAATTTCAGTTACAAAAATAAATTAAAATAACAAAGCTCCTCCAAGATATTCTTCCATTCATGGCACCTGCTCTTTTGACACATTCCGCCTGACCCTTCCATATCTATATTTTGAGAATTTTGATTTTTGCTAAGAATCTTGGAAGTGTTTTTGGATTTGTTCTTTTGGGATTGGATGAGATTTGTTGTTGGCATTGTGTTCGTGCTATGATTTCCAATTGTTGAGGGCGATTTGAAGTGTGAGTGTGAAATACTGAAATTATATTGTGAGTTGTTGATTCTAAGTTGGGTTGAGCTCGATGATGTGAAATACTTAAGTGAGATATGCAGAGAGGCTGGAATTTGAGTGAGATTCAGGGGTGTTGTTTTTATCGTCAAGTGGATGATAGTGTGCTTAGTTGACTTTTTGAAGCAATCGGTGTTGTCCATGGTGGGTAATTTATCGAATGTGTTATTGTTGGCGAGGGTTGTGTATGGAGTACATACTTATTTATTTGTCACTACGGCTCAAGCAAAATAAACCAAGCAAAAAAAAAATTTGCACCTAATCCTATCACTAGGACTGTTTAAGAGTCGTGAAACTATCAAGCTGATGATGAACCACGTACAATACCAGCAACTATCCAAATTATCATCCTCAAAAAAAAAAGATTCACTTACTTTAATAAAACGAGAGGAGAGGTGTTGTGGAGATGATGGTTTGTATGACCCGAGTTGCTAGAGAAGAGGCATGCGCCTTCAAGAGTGGTGATATCGAGATGCCCATTGGTACTTGATTGCTTGGTATGTTCTTTCTTCTCATTTTCTATGTCATTTTCTTTAATTTTCCTCACATTGAGTTCAATCTGGAGATTAAGCGTGGGGAGTGGAATATACTTGTATATATGTTATTTCATATTTTCAAAAATAAACAAAGAAAAACGAAAAAAAAAATTGAAAAGAAAAAGAAAAAAAGAGAGAAAAAAAAAGGGAACCCGGCTAGGCGAAAACTCGCAAAGGCGAGCGCCTAGGCAAAAATAGGTATATGGCCGAGGACGGAGTGAAAACCCGAAAGGGCGCTCCGGGTAAAATGAAGAAACGAGAAGCGTGCCATGAGAGTAGAAGTGAGAAATAAAAGCTAAATCGAAAACCCGCAAGGGCGGGCGGTTTAGGCAAAATGAGGGATTAGAAAAAAAAAATCATTATTTTGATTACTATTTTTGGTATTTCTCCATGATTCGGGAGTCATAAGGAGGTTAGAAGGGTGATTCGGTTTAGGATCATCTTAGAGTTGGAGTGATAAGTGGAGGTCAACTACATGTTTTTATATGTCAACCGTTTTTCTGTAGTTGGTGTTGTGAATTTTTGTGTGTGAGCGGGCATTGATTGTAGTATGGTCTTGGTGAATAGGTTATTCTATTTACTTGACCATATATATTTTTTTAGAGGATGTTGTAAGGAGGGGGTGTGAGAGTCGAGAGGAGTTGTTGGTTGTATCAAGCTACCTACGCTTCGCTATATAGACCTTGTGGAGGATCATTATTTTGATTTAATTTACTTGAGGACGAGTAAAGGTCTAAGCGTGGGGATGTTTGATTAGTCTAGTTTAGTAGGGATTAATAAGGGTCATTTAGTTGACTATTTTGTGGATTTGGGTGTGTTTTGACGGATTATTGTGTGCATGCCGTAATTGATGGGCTAAGGTATGAAAAATGTATATTAGGTGAATTAAAAGGTGAAAAGTAATATGGGTTGTAATTAAAATATTTATTGGGTTAAAGTGTCAGCAACCTTTCGGAAGTGAAGACAAATCAAGCCCAAAGTTAAAGTGGAAGGCCAAACCAAATGCAAGAAAAAAGTGGAGGATTTCTAAAATCAGCGGCAGAAATTTATGCATAGGATTCCTTCTTGGATTCTTTTTCGCATAGGATTCTTTCTCTATTCTTTTGTTCTTCTTCTTTACTCACCTCTTTTATTCTTCTTCTTCATTACGAGACATTTTATGAGGCTTTATGAGCCATTGATAAAGATGCTCCATGGATGACTATATAAAGAGGGGAAGTTCACCATGACATTCATCATCCAACACATCAATCATCACTTGTAATTCTCAAAAACACATACATTTTCTAGTTTATTTTGCAAGTAATTCATTTGTATGGAGGGCTAAGTTCTTATTCTTGGAACAAGTTATTGAAGCCTTTCAAGTTTAAGGAATTGTAAGACTCGTTTCTATTTACATTACTATTAGAATATCAAGTTTAATTTATAATAATTCTTGGTTTGTTAATTCATCTTCTAGCTTGATCACCTAGTTTTTGTTATTGATAAACCATGGCTAGAATAGTTAAATGAATCTTTTGGTTGTTTAACTATATCCGAGTAGTAAATATAATTCACCAATTCGTATGTTTTTCATCGTTGTTGAGTTATAAAGATTAAACTTGTATGAAATAAAGTGATACCGCTTGAGTAATCATTCTTCATCTTTGCTAAATTCCATCGTTCTAATCTACATATTGATATGATTTAGACGCTTGATTTAAATTGACAATATCGTAAGGGTTATTTGAGTATGCTTCTCATGTCTTATAACTATTAATAAGTGGAATTGGAAGTCGATTAAACTTTATGGCAAAGTATTCTAATATAAATTGTAAAGTAGAAGAGTCAATGATCAATTCGTTAAACTTGATGGTGGATATTGCTTGGTCCAAGTACTTTTCTCATATTTGTTAGATCGTTAATTCGTATTAGTTTATTTTATTTTGTTAATTTATTTTGTTAATTTATTTTGTTAGTTTATTAGACTTAGAGTAATCATTCACACATAAATCCCCTCATATTGGTTACTAATTTATATAGATTTATACACACTTAAAACAACATAATCACATTCCTTGTGGGTTCGACCCCTACTTTCACTAACTACTAGTTTGTGTTAGAAGTGGATTAAAATTGTAATTTGGAGACTCACGACAAGTCTAGCCAGACTTTGATTAAAATATTTCTCAATGAATATTAAAGGTAAACAATTGGTTAAAACGAAGGTAGTAATTATTTTGATGAATAAAACTGATAGTGGCAGGTTTAAGGTCTTAAACACGTCACTTCTATTGGCGTGCTTGGACCTTAATTTTTTTTCTTTTTTACTGAAATTTACTATATAATTAACATAAACTTGTCTTTGTCAATGACAAGTCACTCTATGTCTTAGGAACCGTATATCTAAGCCTACGTGGACCCTATTTTGATAAAAAAATAAAATTAAACCAACCCATAATGATAATTATTTTATTTTCAAGTATTATTTTAAAAAAAAAAATATCTTGGTTGCCATATTTTCTGTTTGTTACTTTCCACTATCTCTGTCTCGGGTTTTTTATGCCCTTTATATTATTTGTGAGGAATATTTTAATGGAAGGACAATACATGATCGGCACGGAAAGAATATTGTTTAATGTATTATGTATATGTGGCGTTGATACGGAGCGCTTCGCGAGACCGCATCAATGGGTTTACCACGTCCAACAAGCAACATGTCATCATTCTGACAATTTCTATGTCTTGGATTTATGACATGATATAGTTAATTGATGTAGGACTGATGGGCAGACTCAAAATTTGTAACAAAAGGATCAGAGTGCTTATAGACTACAGCCACAAAGTTCACGGGCGAGCGCTGCACCAAATATACCAACTTGAATAGTGGTGGTGACTCGAACTCGACTGCAAGTAGGGATGACAATGGGTCGGGTCTGGGCCGGGTCCACCCAGAACCGGACCCGAAGTTTGAACCTTGGACCCATACCCGACCCAGACCCGACCGGGTCCAAAATTATTAGACTCATACCCATACCTGTCGGGTCCGGGTCTACCCACGGGTCCAAAAAAAATTAAACATTTAATAATGTTATATATAAACCTATTTAAAAAATATAAAAAAGCTTCCTTTACTCCATCTTCAACTCCTTTCTTCCTTCAAACTTCCCGTCATTCATCAATCACTATCACTTTCACTCTCTTTCTCCTCCAAGAATACGCTTTCAATCCTTTCAATTTCAAAAAAACTTGGGTTTTTTCCAAAATTCACTCTTCTTTAATTTCTACTTATTCCACTCAGGTTTCAATTGAATTGAACAACTGGTCTAATTCACTTTATTGGGTATCAATCGCTGCACTTTTGTTTGTTTTGAATTGGAATTTAATTGGATTTGTTGCTATTGTTAAAGTATGTGAATGATACTGGCAGGGTAGTGTAATTCTTCATGAAAGGAGGAGGTAATGGGGGAAGCAGTTGAATGGTTGATGGGTTAGAATGTTAGATAGAGGAGAGGTGTTCTTATTTGTTAGGATTATTAGGATATGTTATGATAATGGAGTCTGAAACCGTGAAACTTGTTTTTTTTAATAACGGGTCTACGGGTCGGATCCGGGTCCCAAAACTCAGACCCGGACCCATACCCGAAAATATTTTAGAGGACCCATACCCGACCCATACCCATCGGGCCTGAAAATATTAGACCCATACCCGAACCGTTCGGGTCCGACCCGCCGGATCTGGGTCGGGTCTTGGACCCATTGCCATCCTTAACTGCAAGTGTATGAATCGGGCGTATATCAATGACATCTCACATTTCTCATGTATCAACACCATTCTAGCTCGAGTGTGTATGAATGAATGAAGAAGCCGCATATAAAAGATGATCTCATTGTAAGTGTTTGAAGTAACTTGTATATTATTAACAGAGTGTGCATACACTTATATAGTTACAGTGGAATCAAAGCGCTATCCTATGTTGCTTACATTAACGTAATATACTCCATTATTCTAGGGAGTGATTTGATGCTAATTGATAATTGCCTACATTAACAAGATAAAGTTTGTCATGGGTTATAATTACAAAGATACAGAGAATAGTTGCTACAATTAGGAGATTATGATTTGCTTAACTTGCTTGGATTATCTTTGGGATATGTAATCAGTGGCTTCACCCGTGTGATCCGAGTCGCATAAGGCGTGAAGGTATGGTGGGGAGTGTTTATTTAAGTGAATACAGTATTGTAGTGTTCCATGTAGATAACGAAGAAGACGTTTGAGAGCTGCCCATTGATAAGTCGTTGTGTGGTGGAGGTATTGGGAAAGTTTGTTTACGGGAAAGACTATATCTAGGCGTGTGAGAGGCAAGTATTGAAGACTATCGACAATAGCTCGATAATCTGTCTCATTTTCAACTGGTTCGTGGGGTTGTGCGGTGAGAAGTGGGTAAGAGATCATGGGAGTGGGCATGGGTTTACATTCATGCATATTATATTTTTGTAGTAGGTCAGAGATATATTTAGTTTGATTTAGGTGTAGTGTGTCTGTGGTGGGTATGACCTCAATTCCAAGAAAGTAGGAGAGTGACCCTAGGTCTTTTAATGAGAACTTACGTGATATGTGTGATATGAACATGGTGATGTGATCAGAATGAGGTCCGGTGATTATAATATCGTCAATGTATACTAAAAGATATAATTGAGTGGAGGGTTGAGAAAATATGAAAAGGGAGGGATTAGAGATGAAGGTAATAAAACGTATGCGTGGAGATAAGTGCGAAGCTCGGTATACCAGGCGCGAGACGCTTGTTTGAGGCCGTATATGGCCTTATCAAGCTTGCAAACATGGTCGGGGCTTGTCGGGGTCCATGAAACCTGGTGGTTGTGTCATGAAAATCGTGTCAGTGAGCCTTTCCTTCAAAAAAAGCATTGTTAATGTCGATTTGGTGAAGATGCCAATTATTTGTAACCGTGACTATTAAAATTAGCCGAATGGTGGTCAGCTTGATGACAGGGCTAATGTCTCGGAGTAGTCGATACCGGGCCTTTGATTAAACCCTTTAGGGACTAACCGAGCTTTGTGTTGTTTCAAGCTTCTATCCGGATTATATTTGATTCGGTATACCCATTTGCATCTAACAATGTTTTCGGCTTGGTTTCTAGGGACGAGATGCCAAGTTTTGTTGTTTTGGAGGGAATTTTTTATCGTTTTAATATTTTTTAATAAACTATTTATTGTTTTAGCGTTCCTTTGAAATTATTTATTCTAAATGGTTCCATGTCATCGATTTTTATTACTCTTTAATTTGAGAAGCCGGCCGCTAGTTCAACTAGCGGCTCCCTCCTATACTAAATTGAAAAAACAGAGCAAAATTCACCATCATCATCATCTCCACTTGGTCACCCAATTCACCACCGTCTCCCTCCAAAACAACCGATTCTCTAGCTCCATACCGGATTTGTCCGACATCTCATCTCTTTCCTCACTCTCCCTCAAATCCAACAACTTCACCTCCTATATTTCCACCACTTTCTCCGGTCTCATCTCGCTTCGAACCCGGTCGATTTGAGATAATCCTCCTGTGGCCATGGGAGCTCTCGAATCAACCTCGTTTCACTCTACGATAGTAACTGCAACCTATTCAGCTCGATCCCCGATATCTTCGATTCATTTCCGGGTTTAACCGATCTCCGACTCGCTTACAACAAGCTAAACTGGTTGTTACTGAATTCCCTACTCAATTCATCATAGGGTGAATTATCAGGAGCTATTCGGTTCGATTTCGGTTGTTTCCGGGTTGACCCAATTGAAACAACTATGGCTACATGATAACCAATTTGCTGAAATTATTATAGTTAGGGATTGGAATTCGTTGTTGAAAGAAGATGACGAAGGAGGTGGTCAGGTGGGAATTTGGGATTGAGGTGGTGTGACGATGATGATGGTGGTGAGATGAATGGAGAATTTTGCTTTGTTTTTTTGGTTTAGTATAGCAGGGAGCCGCTAGTTGAACTAGCGGCCGGTTTCTCAAATAAAAAAATAAAAAAAAAATCAATGACGTGGAACCATTTAGAATAAATAGTTTCAAAACAACACTAAAACAATAAATAGTCTATTAAAAAGCATTAAAACGATAAAAAAAATCTTTTGGAGGACGTTGTATTCAACTTGCATAGCTTCTCTCCAACGAGGTTCAATGAGGGCTTGTTTGGTAGTGGTGGGAATCGTGGCAGGATTTGCGTATTTGGGGTTCGGTTTTCTAATGTTGTGGGACAAGCGAGTGGCAATTCGAGGTGGAGGTGGAGGTGGGGAGGGCGGCAATGGGATGGAGAAGTTGTTGGTAGGTTGGGGGAGGGGGTGAAGTATGCAAAGGGTAGGTGATAGGAGGCGTAGATGAGGTTAAGGGATCCGCGAAGGGAGGAAGAGGCGGGGCAGACAAGGGCTACGATGCGGTAATATTGGCAGGAGGGTTGGTGTTATTTGTAGTGGGTGCTAGGAGGATAAGTTGAGGGTACACTAGTTTTCGAGGGATGTGGTGTGTCGGGTGGATGGCTTAGTTGTGAGTGAGTTATATGGGAACTCGGTCTCAATAAAGCACACATGATGGGACACATAAATACGGTTTGTCGTGGGCTCAAGACATTGATATGCATTTTGAGTGGTAAAGTAACCAAGAAAAAAATAAGGAAGCAATTTTGGGTCGAATTTTTGTTGGGTATATGGGCGGAGCCACGGGAAGCATAAGCAACCGAATGGACGGAGTTTGAGGTAGTTTTGTGCTTGACCGAGGAGAGTTAGGAGACTATGATAGGGAGACTTGTTGCCAAGGGTGGGTGTTGGCAAGCGGTTAATTAGGTAGATGGAGGTGGAGAAGGCGTAGGGCCAAAAAGAGTGGGGTGTTTGAGCATAAGTAAGTAAGGTAAGACCAGTTTCGACAATATGTCGATGTCGTTGTTCGACAAACCTGTTGTGCTCAGGTGTGTGTGGTGGGGAATTTAGGTGAGTGATACCATTGTCGAGAAGATCACGCTTTAGCCTTTTGAATTCACCACTGTTATCTGAGTAAAATTGTTTAATTGGTTTTTGAAAATATCTTTCAATGAGTGTCTTAAAGCAAATAAATGTAGGAATGATGTCAGACTTATTTTTAATTGGATACATCCAAATGTAGTATGTAGTGATCCATAAAAATGATATAATACTTATAATTTTCGTGAGAGGAGATAGGTTGCGGTGCATACGTCGGAGAATATTAAGTCAAGCGGGCGTGACATTTAAGAGTGGACACAGAGAAAGGTAGCTTATGGCTCTTAATAATTAAACATGAATTACAATGCGGAAATTTGGAATCATTGATAGGTATACAATCTGCCCATCATTACAAATATAGTTAAGGTTGGGATCGATTCCACAAGGAGACAACAAATTATACTCGTATTAAAGTCTATCTATGTAACCAGTCGGGGGGTTTTATTTGTTTGACTAATCCTAAAGTAGTGAGGGAACAGAATTAAGGAGAAGAAATAACTAGAATAAATAAGACGAATTTATAAGGAGAGAATACTAGGATTGTCGGTTCACCACAAATTTCATATGGTCACGGTCTAGGTCACAGGTCTATCGTAGATAATGATCCAAGGAGTAGTGAAAAAGTCCTTATGGTCCGTTATTCACCCTAGCATGCGTCTAAAGGCTTCTGATCTTATTAGAACACACTAATGTGTTGTAACAGGTCTAACTTTTACCAGGCTTCCGATCTTAGGTTCAAGTTTACCGAATTCAATTAATCAAACATGCGCATTACTTGACTAATCGCGATTATATGCTACAATTGATAACTCAGATGCAATATCATTGACAGATCTATAAACTATTTAGCGACCACATTCAATCCGCGGATCCCCTAAATCCTAGCAAGGAAATTAGTACTCATAACTAATTCAAGAACAACAATAGTGATAAATGATTTTACTAGATTAAACTTGACGAACGATACTAAGATTGAAACAAGCATAAACAATCTAAAGAGATTAGGAACAATTAAGAACGAAGAGGGAAGAAGGAACAAGGATTAGATTAAATTATCAAAAGGAAAGAAGACGATTTGAAAGATGCAATCGTACATAAACCGAGTTTTAGGAGAGAAAACTAAAACCTAGAGATTAAAAGTATTAAGAGAGTAAAATTGTGTGAGAGAGTGTAGAAGAGAGGAGAAAAAAAGAGAAGGAGAAAGGGAGAAGGAGAGGTCCCTAATTCTAGTTTAATAGTTTCTTAAATACTAAGTTAAAACAAAAGCCCAAAACTCTTATTAACACTAAACATCAAATTAGGAAAGTGTCGGTCTTCGTCCAGTCTAAAGAATAGCCAATCGTCTATTTTGGATAGTCGGTCGACTATTTTGGATAGTCGTTCGACTATTTGTGACTTGTTTCCATTCTCAACATTGCGCGCTCAACTTCAAACGCTTGTCATTTATTCGTTAATTCTTCAAATCGAGCTTGTAATATACCGTTAAAAAGATAAGAGAAAGGGCTTTCCAATTCAACTTGAATTAGCTCAATTAAAGTTGTAGAACTCAAGATATTCACGTTTTGATTTGACCCGTTTGAAAACGATCATTCTCTTTTCTTATTACGCATAAGATTTCATCTTTAAACACGATTTTTGGCATCTTTATGCGTCCACGGGTCCATTCCCTACATGAGATGCAACAAGACTACAAAGTATCAAATTCGGGAGAAAATAGTAGACAATGCTACTCGATATGCATGGAAATGCGTGCGTAAAAGATGGAATAATCATATATAAATCGCACGCATCATGTAACAGCTTCATTAGTTGGTACACTCATTTCTTGCTCATTAGACCTGACAATGGAAGAATTTTTAGAATCAAACTCCCCAGGACTTGGAGTATGACCCTCAACACACTCCAGGGCAACATGATCAGTGTCGTCCTCGTCAATAGGAATTGTAGTGGGAACGTACATCGTGCCCGGTTGGTCAATGGCAAAAGGGAAGGAGTCTTCATAAAACACAACATCACGAGAGACAAAGTATTGCTTGGTAGTGATGTCGTATACTTTCCAACCTTTTTTATTGTGAGGGTATCCGACAAAAACACATTTCCGACTACGAGTGGAAAATTTATCTCCTCTGATGTGCTGATTATGAACAAAACAGAGGCACCCAAAGACTCGTAAATTGGTGTAGATGGGCGGTTTTCCAAATAAAATCTCATAAGGTGATTTATTTTCAAGTAAGACCGATGGACTACAGTTAATAAAAAATGCTCCGCTCATAACACATTCGCTCCAAAATGATTTTGGCAGATGAGCTTGGAACAAGAGTGCTCGTGCGACATTGAGTATATGTCGGTGTTTTCGTTCGACCCGACCATTTTATTGAGGTGACCCGACACAAGACGTCTGAAAATGAATGCCTTGTTTAAAAAAATGGCCTGCCATACAATTAAATTTTGTCCCGTTGTCGCTACGCACAATTTTAACCTGTTTATAAAATTGAGTGTTTACCATAGCCAGAAAAGGCAAAAATGTATCAGTGACTTCAGTTTTATAGACCAACAGCAAATGGACCCAAACATATTGTGAGTAATCGTCGACAATGGTGAGAACATATCTAGCTCCGCAGGACGAGGGAATACGATACGGTCCCCAAGAATCACAGTGTATCAAATCAAATATACCCGCGGCTGTTTTATCATTCAAATTTAAAAAAATTCTGTGATGTTTTGCGAGATGACACATATAGCAAACATGAGAATTATTTGGGCTAATATTAGTAGTAGAAGGAACAGACTTAACTAGTTTATTAGATGGATGCCCGAGACGATGGTGCCAAAGCTCGAATGAATCTATCTCCTCTGACTTGATGAACAACCGACTTATGAATCATGTCACGGAAAATATACAGTCCTTCCCGTAGCTCACCAACTCCAATCGTCGTCCTCATAGACTGGACTGTATGTGACAAAGAGTATCAAAAATTGAACAATGACATTACTTGTAGCAATAAGCTGAGATACCGAAACTAAGTTACAATTCAAACTCGAGACATATAGAACTCAAGTTAACGAGATTTGATCATTAAGTTTCACGGTGCCAATGACCGTAGCTTCTTTGCTTTGACCATCAGGAAGGTCTACGGTACGGGGCGATATTTTCATTGTGTTTGTCAAGTGTTGTAACGGAGGCGTCCCGTTACCAACGGTTTGTTGACTACGCGAGAAGAACAAAACAAATAGCAAACAATAATAAACTGACACACAAATTTACGTGGTTCACCAGCAAAATCAATGGCTACGTCCACACCGACAAGGAGACCAAATTCACTATTGTGGAGATAATAGTACAACAGTAGACTGTAATACACGCGCTTAATAGCTCACAGATAAAGCCAGAAGCTAAGTACTACCAATTCTACCAACCAGATAGTAATCTCAAACTGGAAAGAGACTACCCAGACTGAGTTCGACCTGGCACGAACTCACCGACGAGACGAAGGACAAATGTTACGTTTTATTTTGTAGTACCGCAAGCGTACGGGTATTGTAGCATACGGGTCGATCTCAAGGAGGTGAATGATTAAGTACTAGCTAATTTTTGGCTCAAGTTATCTACGTCGAATAAATCAAAATGGTGATTATATAACTAATGTATAACAAACTAGATGTAATAAATCGAGATGAAATCAATAATTAAAAAGACCTAGGGCAATGGTTCACCATTAACATGGATTATCGATGCAATCAAAATGTTACACAACTTTGTCAAATTTCCGTCTTGGGTGAGACTAGCATTCCTATTTTAATCAATACTTTAAATTCTCCGTCGAGACATAAAAAGCCTATCTAGGATGTTATAAATCCTATTCTCATGGCACGAATAACAAAACTAGACGCATTAATAATTGATGCTAACATGTCCCAATTATTCCATTTCACTATTCTCATGTGAAAATTCAAATCTTGTTTCGGCTCTCTAAATTAAAACCTGACTTTCGTCGTAATTAAAATTGAGTAGAAATTAATCGACAAAGATATAAACTTTTAGGCATGATTCATATGAAAACATTCAACTCTCGTTGTAATAATAATCTAGACTCAAACCTAGCAATTCAAACTAATCAATCAATTATTAAGCACAACCGCAACAAATCCAATTCAATAATTCAACAAAGCGCGATTAAAATCAAGGCATCAATAACCCATATTATCGGCTCATCGAGCCCTAGATAAAATAACTACTCACAACTCATAATCAAAATAACAATCAACAAATAAAATAAAGAGTAGAGAATTAGAAAAACTTAGTCTTGAATAATGGATAAAATGATGAACGATCGTTTCTTCAAAGTCTTGGAATAATAAAACTAGAATTGCATAAATCTAATAAAATTGCATAAGTTTGATGTATCTAGTCTAGGAATGATATTCTTATTCTAATAATAATAGTAATCTAATATAAGTAGGATAGAATAGAGGGAGATCAAAAGTCACACGCGGGTAGCTGTTCGCTACTAGCGGCACATTTCGCTACTAGCGACACTCTGGAAGCTTCACAATTTGCATGAATTCTGATGAAGCCTCTACTAGCGGCGGTTTTGCTCTTCGTCATCCGCTAGTAGCGGCACTTGAAATTCTTTATTCTCTCTTCTTTGCTTTTCCTTTGATTTCTTCTCTTCTTTTATTCATTCAACCCTCGATATAACCCGGCATTTGACACGTATACCACCACTATAATCCGGGCATAATACATCAATTTCTCGGCTCTTCAAAATAGCTAGAAGCGTCATCAAAAAACACATATATAATCAAAACATGTGAGATCATCGGAAATACTTCAAATGTCACTATATCGCCCCAAAATTAACTCTCAACACCACAAATACGACGATATATACTCACAATTTGTGCTAAAAATAGCACTAAACAACAAACGATCTTGCGGCCAACCAAGATCCAAACAAACTCCAACGCTCTCCAACGAAGACGAGATCAATAGAACCACCAAATAATAGGGACTCGGAACAAACTGAGTTTTTCCCTCAAGAAAAACCTCACAGATCAGCCCTCTATATTGTGCTCTCAAATCATCTCTCTGTCCTAATTAACCTAGAAACTAGTCAGGTCTTTATATAGTATTATTCCACCTAAACTAGTTACCTAAACTAATTAGGAAACAAAGGTCAATCTTTCCTAAAACCAAACAATCTTATGTTACCAAAACACGAAGATCAACTTTAGGAAAGATATCAGGAACAAATCAATTTAAGACCCAAAAAGACAATTGCTAGACACTTATTTCCTAACAATCTCCACCTTGACTAGAATTGTCCAACCCGAACCAATCTTCAAAGTGCAGCTTCGAACAGTCGATTCTCAAGTCACTACTTGTCCCAATAGTCTCCACCTTGACCTGAACGATTGCATCTTTCAACGATCTTCAGTCAATAGTATTTTTTCTCCTTTCCCTGCTCCAGCTTGTCAGCCCAAAGCACAAAAGATCTTCCTCGAGATCTCGATTGTCTTTTTCACCCAAGACACGGGTCTTGCCTTTTTCACCCAAGGCACGGCTCCTGCCTTTTTAACCCAAGGCACGGGTCCTACCTTTTTAACCCAAGGCACGGGTCCTGCCTTTTTCCACCCAAGGCACGGGTCCTGCTCCACCTAGGAGCCCGCCTCATTGAGAAGCGGAAACAACCGTTGATAGCTTGTCTTCAAAATTGCGTAGTTCGATCCGTACAGGTGAAAACTCCACCTTACCGCCAACACTACCATCCTCACCCAAGCCTGTCAACCCGAAACTATTACTCCCTGTGAATTTATCAACCTTTAAAATTGTTGCTCCAGACATCTTCTCGCCAAAAATTCAACAAACCCAAATAACGCCTAACTCAGCGAAAGTCGAACCTGAAGCTCAGAAGCGGAACCGGAACAACCTGAACCTCTGATACCAGTTTGTTGTCACGGAGGCGTCTCGTTACCAACGGTTTGTTGACTACGCGAGAAGAACAAAACAAATAGCAAACAATAATAAACTGACACACAGAATTACGTGGTTCACCAGCAAAATCAATGGCTACGTCCACACCGACAAGGAGACCAAATTCACTATTGTGGAGATAATAGTACAACAGTAGACTGTAATACACGCGCTTAATAGCTCACAGATAAAGCCAGAAGTACTACCAATTCTACCAACCAGATAGTAATCTCAAACTGGAAAGAGACTACCCAGACTGAGTTCGACCTGCCACGATCTCACCGACGAGACGAAGGACAAACGATGTTGCAGCCAACCAAGATCCGAACAAACTCCAACGCTCTCCAACGAAGACGAGATCAATAGAACCACCAAATAATAGGGACTCGGAACATACTGAGTTTTTCCCTCAAGAAAAACCTCACAGATCAGCCCTCTATATTGTGCTCTCAAATCATCTATCTCTGTCCTAATTAACCTAAAAACTAGTCAGGTCTTTATATAGTATTATTCCACCTAAACTAGTTACCTAAACTAATTAGGAAACAAAGGTCAATCTTTCCTAAAACCAAACAATCTTATGTTACCAAAACACGAAGATCAACTTTAGAAAAGATATCAGGAACAAATCAATTTAAGACCCAAAAAGACAATTGCTAGGCACTTATTTCCTAACATCAAGCATGATATATCACCCGTAACGTGAGTAGAAGCACCTTCAATTAATCAATTAACAATTAGACATACCAATCAATCGATCCTCGGACACTTGGCTCACAATAGCGTCAGCCCGAACAATATTTGTCTCGCTGCTTGATGCTCCACGATTGTTTTTGGCACGCAACTCCGCGACAGTCCTAGGCCGACTTCCCCACCAGTCTAGGAAGGATTGTAGCTTGATGAAGCACGAGCTTTCCTCGTGTCCACGGACAGAGAAATGTGCGCAATAAAGCTTCTATTTTCCAGCCCTTTCTTTGTCCTTATTTTCCTTTCAATTTGCATATTTTATCCTGTCAGTTTTTACGGCATATGCCATGGTTTCAGGAACTTCTTCGGCAACCTAAACTATGCCCTGCAACCTCTCTTCTTGGAGTATCACGTGGTATGCTTGATTAATTGTAAGAAGAGGTTCGAGTACCAATTGTTGAGACTGAACCGTCCCGGATTTGGCAGCATCAAGACCCATTAAAAATTGATGGAGTCTCTCTGTATCTTGATGCTAGATTATTTTGCAATTCTGCAGGAACACCCGCCACACTTGCACGCAAACGTGGGTTCATATATGGCCAATTCGTCCCACAAGGTTTTTAACTTCCCATAGTAGGCAGTGACTGTCATACCCTTTTCTTGAGTACAGTGAGTAATTAGGGTTTTCAGGGAGTGAATTTTAGTACCGTCGATGACGGCGAATCTCTCCTTATGGTCGTCCCACAGGGGTTTTGCCTCCTCAAAGTAGGAGATATTGTTTATGAGTTCTTCATGGATTGTGTTCATAACCCAACGCATGATTGTGCAGTTTACAACTTCCCATTGATCGAGAAGCGATGTTTCAGTTTGTTTCTTAACACTTCCATCACAGAAACCAAATTTCCTCCTCAATTTCAGAGACATTCGCATTGGACAACTCCAATATTCATACGTTTTTTAGTTTTACATGGGTGATGAGTGATCCGGGTCCATCTTGGACCATAGATAGAATGGTGATATATAGTTGGTCAATTTTTGTTGTTTCGTTTTTATGGTCATCTTTGTCGTCGACCATGGTGAGTGTTTGAACCAGATCGATGAAGAGAATGACAGAGCAGAGCGTGAAGATGAGCGAACCTAGCTCTGATACGATGATAAGAGAAGAGTTTGAGAGAAGATCTGTGTTGTATTATTCATCCAAAACACCCAATTTATACATGAACACATATTAATGTAAGGTATGCTAAATGACTCTAATTAACATACATCATTGCATCTAGTACACTTATTTGTCTTCCGTCTCTTCATATCTCCTAATAGAGACTAGGAACAAAACGAGACGACAATAAATTTTGATGGTATAAGTTATCACAAATTCTCATACGAGGTTAACCCATTTATAAAACAGATATTACTTGATTTAAGTCTGGTGTCGATTAATTGCTATTAGGACGAGAATTTGAAATGAATGAATCGGTCTCACACAAACATACATTGACGTCTTTTTCTTTTGTCTACATTTATGTTGCAGCTAGGAAATGTAGGAATACAAAAGAATGGACCTCCTAATCTAATTGTATTAGTTGGGTCTCAACATAATTCCAAACAACTCTACCTCCACTTGCCGTTAAAAAAATGCACCTACAGTTTGCCCCAACCGGCAAAACGCAGACTGATATTTGGTGTATTCATGTCATATGCCAGACTAAAATCTATGAAGTGAATACTCTATTTAGTACATAATGTGTTTCTGACATCGACAGTCGAAACAAATTAGGCCATGCACCCTTCACTACAAGTACAAGAGAAAAGTGATTTTGGGTCCGCCAAAATCGGTCCCAAAACTGAAAAAGCGGTCCCAAATCTCAGTTTTGGGACCAACTTTGGGACTTTGGGACCGCTTTTGAGCGGTTGCAGAATCCGGTAAAAAAACTCAGAATTTGGGACCGAAAAGCAAATCGGTCCCAACTTTGTGACCGTCGCAAGCGGTCTCAAAAGCTATTTTCGGTCTCAAATTTGGGACCGAAGTCGGTCCCAAAATAGTCTTGGCGGTCTCAAATTTGGTACCGAAATCAGTTCCAAAATTGCGAAGGCAGTCCCAAATTTGGGACCAAAATCGGTTCTAAAATTTCCTAGGCGATCCCAAAAATTCCAGAATTAATTATATATTAATTATATTATTGGGCTACTCACCTATTAAGTTTTAAACTGCATATAAACCAAATAACATGCCACCAACCAATAATCGGGATGACACTAATCACAATCTCCAAATGCTAATCGAAAAGTCTCAATTTATAACTAATAAAACCAATAATATTCATACAATCCACACACTTAGAAAATGTCACTACAATCCACACACTAAGAATAAACTTCAACACTTGACTAGAGTCTCGTCACATTTAAACCACTTGAACCACCACCGGTTCCACCAAATAGCTTCAACCACCATGGCTCCCATGGCTCTATAAGCTTTGCTCAATTCTCCGCTGTCATCGCTCTTTGAAAAAGTTTCTTCTCTTTAGCACTCAATTCTTCATAATATAATCCACCACCTGGATACAAAACCTTTTGCGTAAGCACTGCCATATGGATTTATTATTCTACCATTATGAGGAAGGGGCTAAATTTTGTCAACTAAGGAAATGGATCTGCAATCAGTGACTGAAGTATAGAAGCAGGTTCCAATCAAAGAGTAAGGAGGTATTATTAGAAGTCGAAACAACAAAAACGCAAGACTATAAAGAAAAATATTGTACCAGATAGAACCTTCTGAATCATATCTTCTGAGAGAATTGACTCTGCAGATCCAAAAGATAACTAAAACTTGTTCATAGCACACACAAGCACAAGCATGCTGAAAGTGAATTCGTGATTGATTATATGTGAGGAAGAAAAGTGATAGCAGAGAAATTCTAAATTGAAACGGAATTCGTGACTATATACCATCCTCATCCATGCTATCTTCCTCATTCTCAGCCTCAGCGTGGAATCTTGTAAGTATATCCATCATTTTCTTTTTATAGTCTACCAGAGAGTAATGTTTCTACGTGTATAAGTCCAATGTCATCACAGCCTCACAGGTTGTGACTCAACTGTGGTGCATTATAAGTCCAGCTTTCAAAAATGCAGACAAAGAAAAGTGTTTCTACTACAAGTAACACAAGGTTGAGATCTCAGAATGTCGAATCTGCTGAATTCTGAATACTTTAAGCAGGAACAGAAATATACTGAAGGATATGAACCTGATATCCACCATTGTTGATATAGCTCGAGCTTGAGGAAGAAGGGAGAGATAGAACTATTGATGTAAATAGAAAGTATGAATTGTATTATTGTGTGTAATAATTACAGCAATGTTCTGTATTTATATACAAGAGGTATGTAACTACTAATGGATAAGGATGAGTGTATGACACATAGGATGTAACTAACTATATAACAATCTAACAACCTCTATATTCTCATAGTCCCCCCCTCAAGCTGGATTGGAGGGGATTATGTGCAATCCAAGCTTGTCGGAAAAGAAACGATGCTGCGGAGCTCCTAAAGGTTTGGTCATAATGTCTGCCAACTGCACTCCTGTTCTGATGTGCATTGGATGAAGAAAGCCTTCCAGATATTTATCTCGAACGAAATGACAATCCACCCTTAAGTGTTTCGTCCTTTCGTGAAAAACCGGGTTTTGAGTAATGTGGATCGCCGCCTTATTATCACAATAGAAGGGAACTGGCAACTGAGAATGCACTTGTAAGTCCTTCAACATCGCGACCAACCAAACCAGTTCTGCAGACGCATATGACATGCTTCTGTACTCTGCTTCAGCACAACTTCTACTCACCGTCTTTTGTTTCTTGGTTTTCCAAGAAATGAGAGACGAACCAAGAAAAATAGCATAGCCACTCACTGACCTACGACTGTAAGCACAAGTTGCATGATCTGAATCACTGTAAGTAACAATGTCCATGGGATTATCTGCTGGGTAAAATAGACCAGTGTTAAAAGATCCCTTCAAATAACGGACCACATGAATGGCTGCTTGCATATGTGGCTCCCTAGGTTGATGAATGAACTGACTCAAATGTTGAATTGAGAATGAAATATTTGGTCTTGTCAAATTGAGATAGAGGAGCCTACCCATCAGTCTTCTAATACTGTTCTGGATCATCTAATAGAGTCCCAGTTTCAGTAGAAAGCTTAAGTCCTTTGGCCATAGGAAACTCTGGAGTAGTAGCATCTAACATATTCATATCAGTAAGAATATCTAGAATGTATTTCCTTTGATTAAGCATGATCCCACTGTCATTTCTCGCCATCTCCAAACCCAGGAAATAGCGCATTAAACCTAGATCCTTAATGGTAAATTTAGAATTCAAATTCCGTTTTGTCTGCAGTATGCCCATTGCATCATCTCCTGTCAACAAAATGTCATCAACATACACTAAAGCCACCATGAAGCCACCTGAACTAGAGCGAGTAAACATGGAATAATTTTCTCTGGATTGATCAAAACCAAGGGACTTGAGATACTTAGATAACTCTATATTCCATTGCCTTGACGCCTGTTTCAAGCCATAAAGAAACTTATTTAACTTGCACACCATTCCAGGAGCTGCCTTTGTGTAACCATCTCGCAACATCATGAAAATTTCCTCATCGACGTAACCATGAAGAAACGCGTTATTAATGTCTAACTGATGTAATGGCCAATTTTTGGCAGTAGCAACAGCTAGTAAACTTCTTACTGTAGTGAATTTTGCCACGGGAGAAAAAGTGTGTTTGTAATCCTTATTTTTGATTTGATTGTACCCTTTAGCTACTAACCGGGCTTTATACCTTTCAATGGATCCATCAGGATTATACTTGATCTTGAAGACCCATTTTGAACCAATAGCCTTGTGTCCTTGAGGAAGAGGTACCAAACTCCAAGTCTTGTTAGTTTCAAGGGCTGCGATTTCTTTGGACATGGCTTCCATCCAATTAGGATCATGTTGTGCCTGTGCATATGTAGATGGCTCAGGAACCTGTAACACAGCCGCTAGAGATGCAATGTAGTCAGAATCATAATCTGTAATATCTTGAAGAATTTTGGAGTGAAAAGAAACTGATGAAGAGTTTGTTGTGGTGTCTGGGATAGACTGTGTATTAGTTTGAACTGGCAGTTTCATTGAACAATGAAAATCTGTCAATTTAGTAGAGATTTGCTTGAGCCTGGTAGATCTTCTTACTGGCGGTACTGGGGAAGGAACCGCTTCTGTTATTTCAGTGGTAGAAGGAGGTGAAGCCGGTTGATCCTCAGGTGAATCCAATATATCCTCGTCATTATTAGGAGTGTGCTGTTCAGCTGTCACATTAGTAGATGGGGAACCAACATTAAGAGGACTGTCATCCTTATGAATGTCGGAAGGATTAAAATCTACCAGATCAGAAATATCGGCAACGGTAGGCTGTGTACTGCTTTTATATGGAAACATCCCTTCCTTGAAGACAACATCCCTATTTACAAACACTTTATGTGTTGTTAAATCATACAATTTATTTCCCTTTTCACCATGTGGATATCCAAGAAAGATGCATTTCCTCGCTTTGGGTGCGAATTTATCTGAATGAGTGATAGGCATTGAGGCATAGCAAAGGGAACCAAAAACTCGTAACTCATCAATGGTGGGAGGAGTCTGAAATAGAATCTCATAAGGGGATTTCCAATTAAGAAGAGGAGTGAGCATCTTATTGATAAGATAAGTGGCTGCTAGAACTGATTCTCCCCAAAATTTGAGGGGTAAATTGGCATGGAGCATCAAGGCTCTTGCTGTTTCAATAAGATGACGATGTTTGCGTTCCACTCTACCATTTTTCTGTGGTCTACCTACCACGCTTCGCTGATACAAAACTCCTTCTTGATGAAACAAAGTATGACAACTGTGTTGGTCAAATTCTGTCCCATGATCAGTGTGAATCGTTTTGATTTTGCAATTGAATTGGGTTAAAACCATACGGATGAAATATGCAATAATTTGAGAAACTTGATCTTTATGTTGTATGAGATATGTCCAGGTACATCGAGACCTGTCATCAAGAATAGTAAGGAAGAATCTAGCCCCTCCCAAACAAGATTTCTTATATGGACCCCAAAGATCCATATGCAGAAGTTCAAAACAATGAGCAGCATGAGAATTGCTTCGAACAAAGGGCAGCCTGTGATGTTTAGACATGATGCAAGTTTCACAAAAGAAGTCACGCATGTTTACAGAATCTCCAATTACATGCTTCAACTTATCAATGGAAGTATGCCCTAGCCTGGCATGAAGTAATTCAACATCACAAGGTTTCACAATTGAACTGGAATTAACTACTGGAGCATTACATCTGTGATTATTAGTATTAATAGACAGATGATGGGCTGTAGAATCTGTATACAACATGTAAAGTCCGTCATTCTTCTTTGCAAAAGCTCTTGTGACCTTACTTGAAAGGTCCTGGAACAAGCACAAATCCTTAGAAAAAATAGGTTGAAGTGATGAATGCTCTAATAATCGACTGACAGGGAGAAGATTTTGCTTGAAATCATCAATTAGAAACACATTATGTAGTGTTATGTAAGCATTTATTCTCATCTTTCTAACCTTACAAGCAAATTTGATGGAACCATCATGAAGTCCCACCCTAATGGGCTTTTTCAACAAATAAACATCATGTAGCAGATCAAGATATAGGGTCATGTGATCTGATGCTCCAGCGTTAACTATCCACTCATTCATAGATGGATGCACTTGAGAATCATTTAAATGAAGACAAGATATAGTACCTGCTGAACTCAATGTCATTCCCTGATTGTCAGAAAAAGATTTGAGGATGCGTTGATATATAGAGTTCGCCATCTCATTCATGAGTCCATGATCAATATCAGGATGCCCTCTTCCTCCTCTTGAAGGACCTGCATGATGCTCATAATCCAAAGGAGTAAGTTCTTCATTCTCTTGTTCCAGCACAACATCCACGTTATGTGCAGCTCTTCTGTAATTGTTTTGACCACCCTGTGAATAAGCCTGCATTCCTTTCCCCTTAAACCTTTTGCTGTTTGGGTTAGAAAAACAGTACTCTGAAACATGACCTTTCTTTCTACAATGGGAACAGGTTTGAAGCTTGTGACATACAGTAATGTCATGACCCTTCTTTTGATAGTGGGTACAAAACTTTTCACCAGATTCTGACTCAATCTTAGGTCTTTTTCCCTTGTGTCCCCCATCAGAAAGTGCAGCATAGGCACTAGTTTCAGCTAAGATGTCAACCGCGTCGTTGATTTGCTTCTGTTTTTCGACCTTTTGTAACAGAGAAAAGGCCTTATTGAGAGGAGGTAAGGGTTCCATGGTGAGTACATTGGTTTTCACTCCTTCATAACAAGAATTGAGTCCCATAAGGAACTGAATTAACTTTGTTCCAGACTCTCTATCCAGAATTCTCTTAAGCAATCCACAAGTACAAGCATCCATTGCGCCACAAGTACAAAGAGGAATTGGATCTACACTCTCTAGAGTTTCCCAGGTTCTTTTAAGTTTACTGTAATATTCAACTAGAGGTGCATTTGATTGTGTTGTATCACTTAACTCTTTCCTCAACTGGTATATCTCTACACTGTTAATCTGTCCATATCGATCAGTTAATTCGGTCCATAATTCCTTTGCACTTCTCGCATACTCAACTGTCTCACGTATCTCCCTCGTTAAAGAGTTTAGAATCCATTTTACAACCATATAATCGTACCGTATCCACTGGTGATGTTTCTCATCAGTTTTGTTAGGTTGTTTTGCGGGATCCGTCTATGAAACCGTCTTTATTTTTCGCAATAACGCAACATACACATCACGTTTCCAGGAAATAAAGCCAGTTCCGTTAAATTGAATCGAAACAAGTTGAAGTGTGGGCTGATCAGAAGAGGAGAGATATAAAGGATCATCAAAAACTGAGTAGTTGTTCGAGGTTGAAGAATTTTCGGTTTCAATTGTCATGATTGAATGCAAATGTAGAATAAAATTGATAAGATGTGTAGTAGATTATCAGCAGCAGCAGAAATGCACTCAAAAGATGCAGATATGTCAGAAATTCAATCGAATTCACTCAAAGATGTGAATATACCAGAAATTCAATTGATTTCACAGAGTAATCAAGCAACGAACGCAACAATGGAGAATCAGAGAAAATGCGGAAGAAAATTAGGAAGATTATACCACTCGTTAATGATGCGTGAGCAGAGGAAAAAAAATCTTCAGAGAAAAAAAACGAATCGAATCACCGGACCGACCCGCTCTGATACCATATGAACCTGATATCCACCATTGTTGATATAGCTCGAGCTTGAGGAAGAAGGGAGAGATAGAACTATTGATGTAAATAGAAAGTATGAATTGTATTATTGTGTGTAATAATTACAGCAATGTTCTGTATTTATATACAAGAGGTATGTAACTACTAATGGATAAGGATGAGTGTATGACACGTAGGATGTAACTAACTATATAACAAAGTAACAACCTCTATATTCTCATAAAGGAATCTTAAGGAAACATAAACTTTAATAAGGTTGAGATTAACAGAAATCTAGGTGAATTGAAGGCTCTTAATTAATATAAATGCAAATGCAAATTTTAGAAATGACCTATATTTACATGAATTACAATATTTTTGTGAGTATTGAGTTAAGGGAAGAATGAATGTAGTCTACATGTTTCAGTTCCTAATCTAGCATGCATTAAATTAGATGCAACAGATTTCTTAACATTTGAAGTCGGATTCTGATTCGTTTAGCCACAAAGGGTCCTGAAAAATGCAAGTGGATTGAATGTAGAGTCATCTGACACTGACATTAAATTGTTACCGGAAAAAGAAACGAGGGAAACAACGGCAGCAAGAGCAGCCATCTTGGTGGGCATATCCAAGTCACAGTCAAGACCAAAACTTTTTCGATAAAAAACTCTCTTCTCGTAGAATAACAAGCTCTTTTTCAGCTGTAACAACATCAACCAAAGTTAACCTTATCTATCACTATCACTATCAGATCAATATCACGATCCAAAATTTAGAGAATATAACTACTACTACTACTGTAACTTACAATATATATATATGAGCAGCAGCAACAACCGGCGACTGCTCCAGTGCTAGCTCCTCCATTTCTTCATTCTTCCACTTAATTATTGTCTTCTTCATTCAACCATAATTCATATCCATCCCATGGAAATCATTGACGCATATGAACACAAATTGGGCAATTCCACCTTCCACACTCCATGGCTTCAGGCCGCCCCATCTTAGGTTACTTTATTAATCTTATTTGTATCATGTTTAGGTTAATCGACTAATCGTGTTTAGACGCACAAAGTAATATGTGTCTTGTTGTTATAGGATTAAGCAGGAGAATGAAGGTTCTAAAATCACCAAATATAATCAGTCCGTCTCCCTTCTAACGGGTCAAATATTAATCAAGGGTGTCTCCTTTAGTGTTTTCTACATAAATAACTAGTTACTACTATTTGACCCGTTATAATAAAATGACGGTTAACCCCATCACAGATAAGAATTTGTGAAATACACTCGTAATAGTTACTTGTAAAAGGAAGCCTAAAATCGACTAAGCATGCATCTGTCAGAAGTCAGAACCCTTGAATGTAAAACAAACAGAAATATATATACTAAGGAAACGGGTAGAAAGAAGTTAAACTCGCTGATTTCTTCTTGCTAGGTGCTGGTTTTTGCACTAATTTCTCATGTGCAGAAGGTTTTTTTCAGGGTTTACAACCACTTCAGCCTTCTTCTTCTTCTTCTTTTCCGATCCGGTACCTTTTTCTGAAATGCTGCTGGTTTTTTCCCGTTCTCAACATTCACCAGTTGCTCTCCTTGTTTCTGCACAATATCAGATGACCAATCAATTAAGTTTCTGCCAGTTCTTGCATTCAGTTCAGTACCTTCTGTTTATCAGCATTAGCCTCAGCTGAGCAAGGAGTTGGGCACAGAAACTTCGAGTTAGAGGGCGATTAACGGCCTGCAGTTTCGCTGGCTGATTAACGACACCACCTCCTCTAACTGTCACCACATTCCCTATGTCACCAAATTCACAAGAAGGAAACTGCAGCCGGATCTGGAAATATTATTATAAGACATTTTAGTAGGTATTTTGGACACTCACATTGTTGGTCCCATTAACTTTGAAAACAATTCCTCAGAACTCTAGCCTGCTGGTGCCCTGTGAATATCATCCACAATCTGGAAATCCTGCAATAAGAAAGAAAGATGCTTGCACGAATGCACGTGTATACCATTTCGAGTTCCTTCGTCTAATTCTGTGAACCTTCTTGACCTTCTTAGCAACGCTTGACAAAGTAAAACCGAACAAAAGATTATGGAGATGATTACAGTTAAGTCGTCTTCTTAGTAATAGTCTGAACTCTATGATTACATGTGATATGTTTACTGAAGTATACAGAATCGTATCAATCTATAATAGGCAGGTGATCATCAAGAGGATGTTGTGCTATCTTCATGAATATTATTCTTATTATCTTTATCTTCAATAGATTACACGCTTTTACACATTGAATGTTAACAATAATTTTACTGATCACTCTTTTACAGAGACTATATATATACACACACAGTTACATCTACGTCAAATATGAATATACAACAGCAGAGATTTACGATTCAAAAAAAATAGTATACTGATGTATGCGAGAGTTCCTGGTAAGTCTGATACGAGATGGACGCAGCTTAACGCCCACTTGGATTAACAATCTGTGAAAAGACAGCACTTGGTGTGAGGCCACACGAATCATCACTGACAAGACTCCGACCTCCAATGCTCATCGTACTCCTTGTGTCAGTTGCACTTCCGTCAACCCCTTGTGACGCTTCTAGATTCATATCATGTCTGCCTTGCACAAACTCCACTCCTTCTCCTACATCCTTGGCACGTGCCTCGGCGCTCTCCTGTAATTGAAGGGCAAACTCTAGATTCCAAAGAACATCACCCATAGATGGCCTGTCAATACCATTCTCTGCCACACACTTCATTGCAGTCTCGGCAAACTTGTTAAAGCATTCTGAGGCGATCTTCACGTTTAGACATGGGTCCATTATTTGCTCCAGCGTGCCCGTATTATAGCAATGTACAGCCCACTCTGCTAAACTAACTTGCTCCTTGGGTAGTGAAGGGTTCAAGACAGGCCGAGCACATAAGACCTCGAATAGAACTACCCCAAAGGAGTAGACATCGGACTTATCTGTCAGTTGTTGCCTTCTGAAGTACTCGGGATCCAGATATCCAAAACTACCCTTCACGACTGTACTGACGTGAGTGTGATCCAATGCTGGGCCCGTCTTGGACAAACCAAAGTCAGAGACCTTGGCCACCCATTTCTCGTCGAGAAGGATGTTTGTGGTTTTGACATCCCGGTGAATGATTGTGTGTTTAGCACCTGTATGAAGGTAGTGCAAGCCACGGGCGGACCCAATGCATATTTCAAGTCTCTGCTTCCACGTCAAAGAGGGTTTGGGGGTTTTGTAGAGATGTTCGCGCAGGGTACCATAAGCCATGTGATCATAAACAAGGATCATTTCTCCATTTTCCTCACAGTAGCCCAGGAGAGAGACAAGGTGACGGTGTCGAAGTTTTGAGAGCATCTCGATTTCAGTTTGAAACTCGTGAATACCTTGTTCAGACGATGAGTTTCCTCGCTTGATGGCAACCTTCACGGTACCACCATCGATTTCTCCCCTGTACACTTTACCAAAACCCCCAACTCCAAGCACCAAGGATTCATCAAAGTTATTGGTGGCCGAGACAATTTCAAGAATAGAGAAATGGCGACAGAGATTATTATTATTAGAAGCATGGCTTCCAGTACCAGTCGTGGTTGTCCTGGGAGAACTATCAGTATGTGAATTTCCAAAGAAAGAAAGAGGAAGCCAAGCAGATGGAGTATCCCTAGGATTACTGGAGGCCGTCCTGTACTTGTGGCGTTTGAAAAAGAAACAATAGGCAAATAAAGCAGCAAGGAAGAGTAGCGCAGCTGCTCCAGCAGCAGCCCCACCGATGACAACTCCCTTGTTTGAATGGCGGCTGGAAGGAGGTGGAGACGGTATGACAAAGGCCTGCACTGGAGGTGGAATAGGATTTTGACCTGCAAGGCTACCATCGGTGTTGTTCAACTTCAATATCTCCAACCCGTTTAAGAAGGCATTGAAATAAGTGGGTCTGCTAGCGGGATTTGGATGAACGGCTAGCCACAGATCGACTTGAGGGTCGTTACTCACAGGTGCATACACCACAATGTCCAAATAATGAGGAATCAAATTCCCTGCTGCCATTTCTACAATGTCAACACCAGAATAAGCAGTCTGATTGTTGATATAGATATCGAATACCACCTGGTTGACCTTATTTATAACAGCGAAAATCTCACAGAAATGCATCCTCACCAAATATGTAAAACCGCTATCCACTGAGAACAACCATGTCAAGTTGGACTGCAAGTTCACATTGTTATACGGGGTCATCTTCCTCACCGTGGTGTACACATTCTCAGGGGCAGTATACGAAGGTACATCTTCGGGAAACTTTGTGGTCAAATTAGAAGCCATCACATTGGTGATTCCACCTCCGCCAAGGAGGTATGCCGTGTCATCATACCAAGTCCTGAAAAGGCCGGTATCACGGGTGGGAGGAATGAAGCTTCCACCCACATTCAGTCGGTAAACACCCTCAAGCGCAGTCGTATTGACAATAGGAAAAGTGCCACCCAAACCAACAACACGCAGTCCTGTCACGCTGTCGTACAGGTAAGGCATAGAGATAATCTCAATCCCATTCACAAAGGCAAAGGAGTTGGGGTTTTTCAAGGACGGGGTAAAGGTGAGGTCCAAGGTTGCGCCTTCGACATGAATGGAATATTCCTTGATGAGGGTGTCGTAGGTCAGAGCTTGAGCAGTTTGGGCAGCGCTGAAGTTGTTGAGGAGGGTGTATGGACCGCTGACAAGCGAAAATATTGCGTTGGTGACATTTAACCCGGAATAAGTGGTTGGGTAGAAGTATAACCTTAGGAATTTCCGGCCTGGCGAAAGGGGGATACTGTAAGTGAATTTAGCAGAGAAAATCCTAGCAGTCATATAAGGAACCTCGTCGACAGCAGATAACTGTGAAGCAGCTTTAGCTGTTGATGAACCTGTGGTAGACAACAAAAACTGTGAACCAATATCTGTGATCCATTTCCTGCCATCACCATCAGTTGATTCTCGGGAAGATGCACCACAATTCAGTAAAAACTTATCTGCTGGAACATAGTTTTCTCCTGAGATCATGTTTGTAAACACACAAAATAATAATAATAATAATATAACGAAAATTGTCAACAAATTCCGGGTTTCTATGCTACCCATCTCATACATCAAAGATCCTAAGCAGCAGCAATGGAAGTCAAAGGATGGAAAAGAGCAAAATGTATGGATTTGAAGATGAAGCCGTGAAGTTGTATTAAATAAAACCCAAATTGTGAATAGAATTTAGATGAAGGTATTATTGTCGTATGCTGAATGGACAAACCATTGAGTAGTGGTTTACTACTTTGACATAGTCCTTTTTTGTTGGATGCATTTCCTCATCTTTAGCTCTATGTACTCTCTTAGCGGGTGATAATCGTGACTGTTACCAAATAATCGTTTGATTACCCCAGTTGAGTGTAAGCCAAGACATTAGACATGGATCACCAACAAGGCAACAAGGATGACTACGCTGCTAAATGTAAGGCTAAACCTCGCTCCAAAATTAGACAGGGTCGGACCGAACCAGATTGAACTGGAGACCGATTTTTTTAAAATTCATGAAACAAAGACTACACTGAAACTAGGAAGGTCAATTTCACCCGAACTCGCTTAAATTGGATCCACCCGAATAAAATTAATGGACGAAAACCCGAACTAAATGGATTTTAAGCGGATGACGGATGAATCGGGTGAAGATTTTTCACCCGTCATCCGATCCGTCCACCCGTTTATAGATTAAAAAAAATGAATATATTAAAAAATTAATTAATTTTACTCTATTTGTATACTCATTATATTTTTTTTCCCTAAAACCCTAAGAAAATATTTTTCGTAATCACTTTGACGGCCACCTCTTAGATTTTCTTTCCCCTCTTAGTTTCCGACCACCAAACAATCCAAAAAGCTTTACGCGTCTTATAATTTGTATATTTGTTATTACATTTTTTAAAAATATTTTTAATCCGTTAAGCACCCGAATCACCCGCGGATGACAGATGGATTGGATTCGGGTGGAGGGTTAATCGGGTGACGGATGGATCGGGTGGAGTATACGGATTTGGGTGAGGCTCCACCCAACCCGAAACCGACCTGTTAACATCCCTAATTAAAACATGTTCCGTTTGATCCCAGGACGTAAAATTCTGGCTCAGTTTAGTCAAAGATCGAAGTGAACTAGAAATTAATTTTTTTTTTATAAACTAGTTGCTTGCCCGCGCGCTACGCGCGCGGACTTGATTGGACACGGTTGTGATTCTGCTATCCTATGCGTTTCTATGACGGTTGGTTGGGTCTCTTTTGTATTTGAAATGTGAATCTAAGGAAATTTTATAGAGCAATAACGGCAGAAATGTGAAACTAAGAGCATCCTCATCCATCCTCCATTCTCCATTCTTGGAGAAGAATGGAGAAAAATGGTTCCTCCATCCATGGAGAAACCATTCTTCATGAAGAATAGAAGATATTCATTCTTTCAAGCGAATGAAGTGGAGAATGAAAATTGTGGATCCCCATAATAAAAATATTAATATTAAAATAACTTAAAGTGATGTGTAAAGGAATGAATGGAGTAATGAAATGTGTTGGGACCCACGGGAGAATAAAAACTTCATTCTTGGATAGAACAATTCTTTTATAATGAAAAAATAGGATAAAAGTAATGAGGCGGTCCCATCCAAGAATGAAAAAATCATTCTTATATGAGGATGCTCTAAGTAAATATTATACTCCGTAGAGCATTGCTTGCAAAAGGAAGCATTATACAGCATTACAAAGTTAAAGAATAAACGCCCCGCACATCAAGACACAAAATACCCAAGCTACCCCTGCAAAGTCAAAGAAAGTCTTTATGCAAAACACTATTCTTAAGGGGATACTATTCCTAAGCTACAGTGAGCATAACTTCAATTCTTTTAATAGTAGTAGAAATATATTTTGTTTGGGGATGGAATACGGGCCCCCGACCTCGGGCAGTTCGGCTCTCCTTGAATTTCGGACACGAGTCGACGGTGGTTCTGCAAGGTGAACTCCGACCCCATAGGATGCCCCCGGGGCGAAGCCGACAACGGCCCAATCATTACGGAGTGATTATAATATATGTATGTATGTCTAGAGTGAGAGATGGAGAGGTACGGGAGAATGTAGTATTATATATATATATATATATATATATATATATAGGTGGGCTCCGGTGAGGCAAGGTAACTCCTTACGCACATTGAGGCACAATCTAGACCATTAGATTAAGATGGAACATACATCTAAATAAGTGTTATATACACTAAAAAAACTCATTATATACGTTATTAAACTCACTATATATATATATATATATATATATATATATATATATATATATATATATATATATATATATATATATACCCACTTAAGAACTCAATATATACATTAAAATAATTGTTATATACACTCAAATAGTTATTATGTACACCAATTAATCAACAATGGAACATACATCAAAATAACTGTTATATATACTAAAAAAAAATCATGATATACGCTATTAAACTCACTGCATATATACACTTAAGAACTAAATACATACAGTAAAATAATTGTTATATGCACCCAAATAATTAATATCTACATCAGTTAATCAACAATGGAACATACATCAAAATAACTGTTATATATACTAAAAAACTTATGTACTCTATAAACTCACTACATATATACACTCAAGAACTTAATATATACAGTAAAATAATTGTTATATATAACCAAATAGTTATCAATTTATCATGTACACCAATTAATCAACAATGAAAAATACATCCAAATAACTTTTATATACACTAAAAACTCATTATATACGTTATTAAACTCAATATATATATACACTTAAGAACTCAATATATACAGTAAAATAAATGTTATATTCACTCAATATTAAAAAAATAATAAATGAATCGGGTGAAGATTTTTCACCCGTCATCCGATCCGTCCACCCGTTTATAGATTAAAAAAAATGAATATATTAAAAAAATAATTAATTTCACTCTATTTGTATACTCATTATCTTTTTTTTCCCTAAAACCCTAAGAAAATATTTTTCGTAATCACTTTGACGGCCACCTCTTAGATTTTGTTTCCCCTCTTAGTTTCCGACCATCAAACAATCCAAAAAGCTTTACGCATCTTATAATTTGTATATTTGTTATTACATTTTTTCAAAATATTTTTCATCCGTTAAGCACCCGAATCACCCGCGGATGACAGATGGATTGGATTCGGGTGGAGGGTTAATCGGGTGACGGATGGATCGGGTGGAGTATACGGATTCCGGTGAGGCTCCACCCAACCCGAAACCGACCTGTTAACATCCCTAATTAAAACATGTTCTGTTTGATCCCAGGACGTAAAATTCTGGCTCAGTTTAGTCAAAGATCGAAGTGAACTAGAAATTAATTTTTTTTTTATAAAAATATATTTTGTTTGGGGATGGAATACGGGCCCCCGACCTCGGGCAGTTCGGCTCTCCTTGAATTTCGGACACGAGTCGACGGTGGTTCTGCAAGGTGAACTCCGACCCCATAGGATGCCCCCGGGGCGAAGCCGACAACGGCCCAGTCATTACGGAGTGATTATAATATATGTATGTATGTCTAGAGTGAGAGATGGAGAGGTACGGGAGAATATATATATATATATATATATATATATATATATATATATATATATATATATATATATATATATATATATATATAGGCGGGCTCTGGTGAGGCAAGGTAACTCCTTACGCACATTGAGGCACAATCTAGACCATTAGATTAAGATGGAACATACATCTTAATAAGTGTTATATATACTAAAAAAATTCATTATATACGTTATTAAACTCACTATATATATATATATAGAGTGAAGATCAAGTGAGTCCCCTTTTTTTTTGAGTCCATGAGTCTTATTCTTAGCCATTGATCTAAAGAGGATGAATGGTTGAGATTGCATGTAATAATTAAGGTAGTAACTACCATATTTTGGAAATAATATGAGAAAATCTTCTCTCCTCCCTAAATTACTGCTAACTGATATCTTCTCTCTTATCTCATTCATTTTTTTCATTCAAACACCCACCTAACACAAAAACCCTTCACCTTCATCATCTCTCATCTCATTCAATTTTTTCGCTCAACTCAAGCACACCCGAGCACTCAATCGCTCAACTCAACTCAATCGCTCACCTTTAACTCGAGCAAGGTTATATTGAAACAACTTTCTAACTTTAGCAAACATAATGAACAAGGTGCGATCGCGATTGTTGGAAAACGTAGACAAGTATGCGGACGCTAGACAAAAGATCATTGACGCTCCCAAGAGCAAGCCAACAACGGGCTGAAAAAAATAACATGTTTACTGAATCACGTCATCTCTTTTTTAACTACGAATTAATGGTTTGTATTCTTTAGTTGCCTGTCTAATTACATTGGTATTTTGACTATCACCAATGCATTGAAGCTGTTAAACCCTGTTACATTGACTAGCTGTACCTGTTACTCTAATTTACTGCTGGTGTTACTATGAGGATTACTGAAGTTAACCCAATTTTCTTTGGTCTCACAATCTGTGTGTTACACCGAAGCACTGTAAATGTTACTTTAATGAACAATTTATGTTACTTTAAGTTATTAATGGTGTTTGTACAATGATATTGCAATCAATTCCTCTGACGCATTATATATTATTTTTTGAAGAACAAATGTTGGTACTTTGTCAATGAATGGAACCAATCCAAGTTATCCCCAGTTACTTTGGCAATGATTTTGTCTAAACAACGCTGTTGTCTTCAATTACTTCAATGCATTGTTTTTGTTACTGTAACAAACGAATAGTGTTATTCTGACACACATGAGATGTTACTCTAACCAAAAATACATGTATTAAATAAATATAATGTTAAATGCATCGTAACACAGCGCTATGTGTAAAAAAAATTATACAAAATTAGTTTTTCGTGTAAACCAGAAAAAAAGAAAAAATTCTTATAATGACAAAAAAACAAGAGTATTCTCAAAACACTTGTTCATCCTCCTCGTCTTCCTCGGTGTCTTCTTCAGTTTCCTCTCCTTCGATGTCTTCATCTACTTCATCCTCGTCATCCTCATCATTGGTTGGCTTAGTAGGCTGTTTAGGCGGTCGTGCTGCGTACGGATTTTGACAGTTTCGTTTGGTTGGCTTAGTATACTTTCTCACATCAAATCCGCAAGCCAGCGCGTAGATTTTGTAAAATTCCACTGCCTCATCAATTGTTCCGAATACTCCATGTACGGAGTGAAAACCTCACCCACATCTCTACACCATTCATGTGCATTCGGTTCTTTGTCAATGGTTCGTGCAAGAAATTAAAAAATGTCACGCCCATGGACATAAGTGTTACTTCAACTCATAAGTTGTGTTACTTTAACCCTTAAAGGATGTTACTCCAACGTCAGCGCCAAAAACCCTTTTCAGTGTTACGTGTTTGTGTTACTCTAATTAGAATTAGATATTACTGTAATTCATAACTTGTGTTACTTCAACGCCATGACTGCTTCAACATAAAGCAAACAATAATATCAGTGAAACAATAATATCAATGAACCATTGTTATTAATCCATGATTGATCAAATGAATCAAATTCTACCTTTTCCACTGTTGTCATGTGCGTTCGCATCTTTGGCAAAACCACCTGCACAAAATCAAACAGCGTTACACCCATACAAATAATGTGTTACTATAATTCCTAAGTGGTGTTACTCTAACGTGTACAATACGTTACTCTAACATCATCATCAAAACCATTTTTCTGAACGTTCATTTGTGTTACGGTAATTGCAAGTAAGTGTTACTTTAATGCAGAAGACATGTTACTTCAACGACGTTTATGCGTTAATTGAAATCAAAACAATAGTATCAATGAATATCATGGAAAATCAGAATAAAAAGCATAAAGCCCTGTAATCTATAAAGATCGAGAGAGCAAATAACCATTGATACGAAACTGTGATATCAAAACGCAATGACATAAAAAAAAAACGCAAATTGATATGAAACTGTGATACGAAATAACAATGAAAGCACTATAAACATGAAAATCGACGTAAAAAAAAACGCAATTTGACGTGATAAACCATTGATATTAAAACGCACATTGAAAGCAATATGACCATCGAAATCCATGAATAAAAATTGAATCAAAACGTGAATGAAATACTGAAACTACTCACCATTGTTATACTCGATCAGTTGCTTATCAACCGTTGAAGACGATGACACGGTCATTGAATCCATTGTAACAGAATTCCGAGTACAAAATCGATGACTGAACGTGAATGAAGAAAGGGTTTTTTTTGTGTGTTTGAATGAACGTGATATGATGAATGAATGTGAATGATGAATGAATGTGAATGATGAATGAATGTGATAGGGAGTTATTGTTTCCTAAATTCATGAGAGCTATTTTAGGAACGTAAATCTTCTTCTTTTTGTTTTTTTTTTTTTTTTTTTTTAATGGATGCATCTTGTCCATCCATCCTCATCCCATCCAATAGATGAGATGAGGACTTAAGGACTCACAAAGAGTAAAGGACTCATAAGAGCCTTACTATATATATATATATACCCACTTAAGAACTCAATATATACATTAAAATAATTGTTATATACACTCAAATAGTTATTATGTACACCAATTAATCAACAATGGAACATACATCAAAATAACTGTTATATATACTAAAAAAAATTCATTATATACGCTATTAAACTCACTGCATATATACACTTAAGAACTAAATACATACAGTAAAATAATTGTTATATGCACCCAAATAATTAATATGTACATCAGTTAATCAACAATGGAACATACATCAAAATAACTGTTATATACACTAAAAAACTTATTATATACTCTATTAAACTCACTACATATATACACTCAAGAACTTAATATATACAGTAAAATAATTGTTATATATACCCAAATAGTTATCAATTTATCATGTACACCAATTAATCAACAATGAAAAATACATCCAAATAACTTTTATATACACTAAAAACTCATTATATACGTTATTAAACTCAATATATATACACTTAAGAACTCAATATATACAGTAAAATAAATGTTATATTCATTCAATATTTTTCGGATTTTTTTTTTTTGGGAAAAAAAAATTTTTTTTTTTGGAAACAAAATCCGAAATTTTTTTTCTTTTTTTTTTCCGAAAAATATTGATTTTTTTCCCCAAGAAAAAAAATTGGGGAAATTTTTTTATGTATGAGTTTTTGTTTTAATCTTAGCCTTTAATTTGATTTTAATCTAATGGTTGAGATTACTCAATGGGTGCGGCGAGTTGAGCTGCCTCAAAGGATCCTAGATATATATATATATATATATATATATGATATAATTATATGATCTTGATATAATAATGGTATAATAGAAGTAGTGAAATAGGAAATTATATTATGATTAATGTTATATTCACTACATAATATGATACATATTTATAGATATCGAAACATTGCTTCGTGAAGAGTCGCGTCGCTTGGAGGAGGTAGACATCCATATTATAACACTCCCCCTTGGATGACTACCATCCAAAAATATAACATTCTCTATGCGAATGAAATGTTGCCTCATTAAAACCTTACCAGGAAAACCCAGTGGAAAAAAACCATGGTGAAGGAAAAAGAGTACAACTCGCATTACTCCCCCTGATGATTATATCGCAAAAGATCTTTATAACGCCGTAATCCAAGTCCTTGTATCAACTTCTTGAATGTAGTTGTAGGAAGAACTTTTGTGAATAAGTCTGCTAGATTTTCACTTGAACGAATTTGTAAAACATTGATATCTCCACCTTTCTCAAGTTCGTGAGTGAAAAAGAATTTAGGTGAAATGTGTTTTGTCATATCTCCTTTGATATATCCTTCCTTTAATTGAGCAATACATGTGGTATTATCTTCATATATAATGGTTGGTGCTTCTTTATTGGAGCACAATCCACAATCTTCCCGTATGTGTTGAATAACAAACCTTAACCAAACACACTCACGACTAGCTTCATGGATTGCTAAAATCTCAGAATGATTAGAAGAAGTAGCTACAAGAGTTTGTTTCATAGAACGCCAAGAAATAGCAGTACCACCATATGTAAACACATATCCAGTTTGTGAACGTGAATTATGAGGGTCAGATAAATAACCTGCATCTGCAAAACCTATTAAATTTTCTTCGGACATGTTAGGGAAAAACAAACCCATATCTTTTGTACCTTGAAGGTAACGAAGTATATGTTTAATTCCATTCCAATGTCTTCGGGTTGGACATGAGCTAAACCTGGATAATAAATTTATCGAAAATGATATGTCGGGCCTTGTATGGCTAGAAAGATACATTAATGCCCCAATTGCACTTAAATATGGTACTTCAGGACCAAGAATTTCTTCAGTACTCTCCCGAGGGCGGAAAGGGTCTTTATCTATATCAAGTGATCTTACTACCATTGAGCTGCTTAATGGGTGACATTTATCCATATAGAATTTCTTTAACACCTTATCTGTGTATGTTGTCTGGTGAACAAGAATTCCATTATTTAGATGTTCAATTTGTAACCCCAAACAAAACTTGGTCCTACCAAGATCTTTCATTTCAAATTCTTTCTTTAGGTATTCCATTGTTACTGATATCTCTTCAGGAGTCCCAATAATATTTAAATCATCTACATACACGGCTATTATGACATATCCCGATCCAAACTTCTTTATGAAAATACAAGGGCTAATAGGGTCATTTTTGTAGCCTTCCTTTATTAAATACTCACTGAGGCGGTTATACCACATACGCCCAGATTGTTTTAGTCCATAAAGAGATCTATTCAACTTGATAGAAAAATATTCTTTCGGACTTGATTTTACTGCTTCTGGCAACTTGAATCCTTCTGGGAGTTTCATATATATATCATTATCCAGTGGGCCATATAAATAAGCGGTGACTACGTCCATTAGTCGTAAATCAAGTCCTTCTTTTATTGCCAGACTGATTAAAAATCTAAAAGTAGTTGCATCCACCACAGGAGAATATGTCTTTTCGTAGTCAATTCCGGGTCTTTGTGAAAAACCTTGTGCGACTAATCGAGCTTTATATCGCACAATTTCACCATTTTCATTTCTTTTCCGCACAAAAACCCATTTGTATCCCACTGGCTTAACACCTTCGGGTGTACGGACAACAGGTCCAAATACTTCTCTTTTTTCAAGAGATTTTAATTCGGATTCTATTGCTTCTTTCCATTTTGGCCAATCATCTCTTTGTCTACATTTCTCAATAGACTTAGGTTCATGATCCTCTTCGTTCTCTATAACATTTAACGCAACATTGCATGCAAAAATTTCATCGACGTCGGTTTTATTTCGGTCCAAGTAATTCCAGACATGACATAGTTTATTGAGATCTCTCCATTTTCAGGTACCTGAGATTCTTCTAAATTTTCAGTCATGTTCAACGTCTCGACTGGAGATTTATCGAAACATATTTCATCGTCCTCGATTAGGTCATCATCATTATTCTTTGCTCATTTTCTTTTCCGAGGATTTTTATCTTTGGAACCAATTGGTCTTCCACGTTTCTGGCGTGGATTTGACTCGTTTGCCATTTTATTTTGTCCTTCTGGGATCTCAATTTTGAACGGAGCATTTACAGCTGGTATATGTGACTTTGTCACTCTTTTTGGGTCAGTGAACGCATCTGGCAATTGATTAGCTAAGCTTTGAAAATGAATTATCTTTTGAACTTCGAGTTCACATTCTTTAGTACGAGGATCAAGATGAGATAATGATAATTCATTCCAATTAATTTCTTGTACCAGCTGTTTATTTTCTCCCCTAATGTCGGGAAGACTGACTCTTTAAAATGACAATCTGCAAAACGAGCTTTAAATAAGTCCCCTGTGGTTGGTTCGAGATATTTTATAATTGATGAGGATTCAAAACCTACATATATTCCCAACCTTCTTTGTGGTCCCATCTTTGTGCATTGTGGTGGAGCCATTGGTACATAGACCGCACATCCAAATACTCTAAGATGGGAGACGTTTGGTTCCTGACCATAAACCAATTGTAATGGGGAGAAATTATGATAACTCGTTGGTCTGATGCGAATAAGTGCTTCTGCATGTAATATAGCATGCCCCCATGCAGTAATTGGGAGTTTACATCTCATAAGTAATGGTCGAGCAATTAACTGAAGTCTTTTGATTAACGATTCAGCTAAACCATTTTGTGTGTGGACATGAGCTACATGATGTTTCACATTTATCCCAATTGACATATGTGGACATGACATAGGTCCACCCCGACGCGGCCACGCGCGGGTTTGGGGAGGCGAATGAATCTCCATATGAGATGGTCAAATTGAAATTTAAATCGAAGTAGGAGTCGCCACCGAATTTTGTGGTTATTCGGAACCATTTGAGCCACCTCTATGTCGTAGTGGGCCGTATACAAAATACGGCCCATTTCCGATGTCAGAGCTTATTGGGCTCGTCCCTTTGCAGTTCGATACCGATGCCGACTTGATCGGTTAATCGTATATTGAATGACTCTCGTTGCCAATGGATTCGGACATCCGGAAACCACGGTTCTGAGTAAGGGGTGAGGGTACGTGTTGGGAAGTTCACTAAGAACACCCAACCCCGCCCGCACATTAGCGGCCTCTACTAGGATATCGAATGATTTTTTAATACGCGCGTTAGTAATACGATGAATGATATGCAAACATTGTTTTCCTAAACATGCGAGGAATTGAATGGGTTGCTAAGTCGGTTTAATGCATGAAAAATTAACGTCAAAGTTGAATTTAACATGTGAGATTCGTTTTAGTATAATAAAACAAATGATGAAAAAGATGTGAATTTGCTACAAAGGATAAACAAACGAGTTAGTATCGATTTGTGAAAAATAATATAGCAAAATAATAAATATACGAGATCGAGAAAATATTAGCCGAAATCTGAGAAATATTATTAAAAGACGCGGTTTTGTATAAGAAAACGAAATTCGAAAAATAATAAAAAGCGAGAAACGAGCCGCGTTTCCCAGCCGGCCGCGCTGCTCGCCCGGGATGCCGGCGGGTCGCGTGACGGGCTGATTTCAGAATCGGTTTTTGAAAACTCGATGCTTTTATTAAATCGCGTACAAATATCGCATAATTTGCACTCGATCTAATATTTTCGATATTCGTTATATTCGATAATTGACTACGAAATCAATGTCAAGTACTCGGAATAGTTTGAGAAAAGATGTAAATTTTGAAACCGTTTCGCAGAATAAATAATAAAACGAACGAAAAAAGCTAAAAAAAGGAGCGCGGGTTTCAGGCTCGTACGCGAGTCGCCTGTGAGGGGCGCGACTCGCGCGCGGGCCTGTCCCGATTTCGCTCGTTGTTCGAAAATCGTTAATTTGATAAATCGCGTACAAATATGAATTAATTTATACTCGATTTATGTTTTTCGGTATTCGTCGTACCCAATATTCGATAATGAAATCGATATCGAATATTCGGAATGAATTAAAAAAGTTTTGTAAAATTGTTTGAAAAAAAGAGTTTGGACGAAAAAAATGTTATTTCTCTCCGCGTTTGAAATCGTTGTATTTTGTAAAAAAGTAACGATTTTTATTTGCATCGACGAGATTTAATATAATTCTTTTTGATACAATATTCGATTATAGAGAATCGATATCATATTTTTAAGAATGTTCGATATATGAAAATAGTTTTTAATAGTATCGATATTAGAAAATAAAGTAAAAAGCGACGAACGACCCGTAATAAAAAATGACGAGAAGGAGAAGAGAAGTCGGATTTTGTTACACCCTCAACCTACATGCTTCTGTTTACTCGGATCGGGGCTCGTCGGGACGTGGCGTGGGCACAAGAGCGTCGAGTGGATGTCGGTGAGTTATGGTGGCTTGATTTGGACGTGAAGGGTGTCGGGTATCGGGCCGGTTCCTTCGGGTGTACTATCGGTGTATTTGTGTGGTATGGTATCTAACTTTTTAGTGTATTGTATGAATGCTTGATGTATCGTGAATATGAATAATTATGAATGATAATTCATGATCTGTGTGTTGTATGCAAGGGGCTATTTATAGGGAGTTCCCGACCTTGGCTAGGAGAGTTTGAACTACCGTTTAGGATAGGAACGTAAGAATTTGAGAGGAATGAGAATTCCGCTTTCTTGTGAAGGAAGAAAGAGAACCGGCTGGTTGGTAGGCTACTCGGCCGAGTATTTGCACTCGGTCAGGTGTTTGATACGGTTTTCGGATAGAATTCCTACTTGAGATCGAATTCTATCCTTAAACGGATTTGTTTAATATTTTGTGAAGCTGATTTTTCGTAGGATTGGAGTATGAATCAGCCATGTGAGGTGTCACGGCTGACTCACGTGTCTTGGAAAAATCTTTGACCGGGTTTTGACTTGGTCGCTAAAAGACGGTTTTACCCCCGGTGTCGGAATCGACCCAAATTAGTCTTATTTGACTCGAAACGACCCACTGGGCCTGATTTTGAGGTTGGTTTTGTGAGATATGTACTCTATAATGAGCCCAAGCCAAATGCCAATGATTTTGAGCCCGTTTCCGAATATATTAAAGCACGTTTGCGTCCGATCATCATCGGGTGTTTGTCGGAAACTGCTATAGACACCTGGAAGTCAAAATGTGGGTATCTACAGAGCCCCCACTCTGACTGAGGCTTGGACAAGGCGAAAGTCAGAGTAGCTACCACGCTAATCAAAGATTAAGACCTGGCAGACTTCCGGTCGGGTCGTTTAAGGTCCATTAGACCTGCGTAAAGGGCCCGCCGGCCGGAGACTAGAAATGTATCTGAGTTGATGATGATAACTCCGTGGGGAATCGGACTTGTCATATAAGTCTATGCCGCTGGAGAGTTATGTGAAATGCGCGGTCTTGAATTGTGCCTGTATAAGTTACATAAAATTTTGCATGCAACATGTAGGTGAAACAAATATGACTCGCGCTGGGGAATAAAAAATGATTTTTGCTTAGTTTTGTAATCGAAGTCCTGAAAGCAGCTCACGTGCTAGGAAATAGGTTTTCAAAACTGAAATGGGTAGAAAAGAATTTTGCAATTTAAATAGACCGAAATTTGACCTTGTTGAAAAGGGTTTTCTCAAATGGCTAAGTTTTGCAGATTTAAAAAATGAGAATTTGAAGAGAGAGGTATATCGACAGACTCGACTCTGGGCGTGACCGGACGAGTTGACAGACAGGACTGGACTCTCGAGGGGTTGGACCGTGACTCGGTAGGGGGGTGGGCCACCTAACAAGACTTTTAAGTTGCGCTATTCCGTAGCCTAGACGAGTGGCAACATGGTCGAACATCGAAGTGGGATAGATATGCTATACGGGGTTGCAGTAGTCTGTAATGAGACTGTTGTAGTCTAGTGCTCTCCTGAATTTTTGATTTTAGGGTACATTTCCAAAGTGGGTATTGCCTCGAGTCCTGACAGATTCTTGTCTTCGACTGAGCCGAGTACTATGACACACTACAGAAAGGAGGCTAGATTTTTTGAATTTTATCTGGATTTTGTGAGTGGATGGAGGTTTTCTGCCTAAGAGAAACCCCCAGGACGACAAACCTAGCTGTTGAGAACATGACGGTGTCGTGACCGGAATGATGGCGCTTTTAGAATGTGTGTCAATGTGGGTGGTTGTGCCTCTGTTGAAAGGCTGCCTACGTATTCACGTATAGTGAAATCAAACCATGCTGTAGTTCAGTGTCGGAAGATATATTATGATGCCTAGTCTAATAGGACTTCGTGTGTAACTAGCCATAGCAATGGTGTAGGCTAGGTGCATTCCCAGTGATGTCTTGATCAAAGGGCTAGAATGGTTAGGATATTGATCCTGTGACTGTGAGCGTTTTCCGGGGTAGCCCCCAGAGGTGGTGTGAACTATTTGGGCATGTTCTATGCCGACTGCAAGTTGAGTTCCCGTGTTTGGGGTTGGTAACTGGTTTGGATGAGAGGAATTGGGACGGGATTTTAACGAGTTTTGCTCTCGGGGATTTTAACGACTTTTGCTCTCGGGGATTTTAACGAGTTTTGCTCTCGGGGATTTTAACGAGTTTTGCTCTCGGGATTGTGTATGATTAGGTAAGGGATTTGACGAGTTTTGCTCTCGGGTCTTTGACGAGTTTTGATCTCGGGTTTGTATATGGTGATTGTGAATTTTGTTATATAAAGGGGAAGCCGAGTAAAATGGCTCGAACTTTGATCGGGATATGTTTGATGATGCGGGATCTGGTTTCCATGTCTGGCCCTAATGGTTAGGGGTATCCTATGGAGCTTGAATCCTCAAAATTCCGGGCTGTCTTTAGCCTGGGTCTCGGGAAGGTCTTGAGGGTTGTAATGTGGGAAGGTTAAATGTGGTGTTAGTTGACCAGCTTGATTGTTTCTCTCTTATTGGATGGTATGAATATTGATCTTGAGTGGACCGTTGACCACGGTTATGGGCATTTGAATATTTTTTGTTGGTTGACCTCTTAGCCCCGGTCATGAGATCTTCATTTGTGTTGACTGTTCTGGTCGTGGATGCTCTTTTTTTATGATGGCCTGCTTTTTTGTTTTGGCCTTTTGCTTTTTTTCCTTTTTCATGGACTTTCGATTTCTTTTTTTTTGTCCAGTTTTTTGTCTTTTTTCTGTTGGTCAGACTAACATCGTGGGTAGGTATGGTTGATCTTGTCGGAGGGGTGTTTATTATGGGAAATGGGCTTGCCTCCCGTCTTGAACCCAAACTAGGAGACTACCTAGATTTGTCATAGGATTCGATACCGCTCCGGCTAAGTGTAATTTTGTGGCTTCCTATGTCAGACATGGAACAGGTAAAGGAAAACACGGGTCTCGATTTCTTGCAGTCATTATAGATGTGTCTATAGTCACGTGCGTGTGCTCACAGTGTATGACGGTGTTTATCATGTTCTCGGAAACACATAAGGAAAGTATATATGAGCAATAGAAAAGCTGATTTTATTGAATTTTGAAAAAGAGGACAGAATGCAAAAGACTCTGACTCTGACTCTGACTTTGACTTTGGAAGAAATAGCACATCCTAGACTCGGACTCAGACTCGGACTTAAATCAAATCCGGACTCTCGGATGATGTTGTCAATTCAGCTTCTAAGGACTCAAGCTGATGCCCAGTATAGCCTTCAGTAGAAGCTTCACCCAGATCTTCATTATGTCGAAGATCGTCTTCAATCCTAATGCCCATTTCGGTAAGCACTGCAAAGTTGGAAATGCCGGCATACCTAAGATGGACGCGGTAAGAAGGTAGGAGGTTGTTGATGAATGCCTCCACTAGTGTCTTCTCGCTGGGCTTGTCTACCAACTTCACACTTTCGGCCCTCCACCTTTGAAGGTACTTGGTGAAACCTTCTTTGAGCTCTTGGGCCATGACCTCCAGAGTACGCATGGTAGTTTGGATCTCGGTGTTGTCCGCATAGTTTCGGGCGAACTCTGTTGCGACATCGTCCCAAGTTTTGTACTTCTTGGAATCAAGCCTGTAGTACCAGGCTTTTGGATGCTTCTCGAGGGAAGCAGCGAACAGGTGCTTAAACATAGTGGATTTCACCCCCTCGATAGCCATGAACTCCTTGAAAGCCCGAATGTGATGAACCGGGTCTTCAGTACCCTCAAACATCGGTAGGCCCGTCAAGTTGAGATTAGCGGGCAATTCATCAGTTATGGGCGAATAAGCCCGAGCATTTTCCGTGTGGATGGTGTTATTTGTTGACAAATGGACCTGTTCTTCGAGTTTGCGAACGGCGCGGACCAGTTCAGCTATGGGCCCAGTTGTTTCATTTCCGACCTTAGGAGTCCTTTGTTCCACGACACTCAAACGGGTGGCAATGGCGGTTTGATCGGTCCTGATGGCCGTCAGTTGGGCCTCCATCTTAGCCAGTGAGGCGGTCAGTTGGTCCAAGGTTTCTTGCATTTTCTGGCGTCTGGTTACCGGTGGCCCGTCTGTAAGAATACTGTGTAATCAGAAAAGTTGCTTCGGAACTCAAGTACACCAAGGCAGAGGAAATAGCGCGGGAGGAGAGACGACTCCAGTTTGACTCGGGTTAGACTCTCCTAAGACAAATGTGTAGGGTATGATCCTCGGAGTGACCGTGATTAATCGCTCCGTCGGAGAATAGCCCCCAAGTGAGGCTAAGGACTCAGATGGTGTGGCATCTAAGTGGCTCGAAAGTGGGGTACGTGAGACACGTGTAAGACATGACCCTTACAGCAACCGTGATTGACCGCTCTAATGAAGGGTAGCCCCCAAGTGGGATCGAAAATTTGTTAAGACTCGAGTGTCGGACGAGTGACCCTTAGATGTAAGGGTCACAGACCTTTTGTTATAGGGCTATGCCTTGTAAAAGATTGACTCGGAAAAGACACTTAGACGGGTGACTTGTGAAAGGTGGGCCTCCTTTAGGATCCATCTGTGTGGGCTGGGCCTTGTTCGAAAGGAGGTTCACGTGAGACATTCCCCAGACTTCTAGACTCAATTGTGTAGACGGGCCGACCCTTGTAGGAGTATGTCCTACGTAGGTGGGCCTTGCCTTAGTCTAATAAGGCGAACTGGGATAGGGAGGAAATCCGTGATATAAGATCGACGGAGTTTCGACGCTAGAAGACCTTGACGATTTACGACATGACCCGACACTGCTAAATACGGGAAGTCCTAAGAAGAGGAAGGTTTTGAAATTGATGTTTTGAAAGCCCGAAGAAAAATTCGGAGAACCGGCCCTTTTTCGAAAGAAAAACGGAAAAGGTGGACCGGGTTACGGGTTTGAAAGTTCGAAAATATTTTCGAGTTTTGAAATGGGCATAATACCGGCTAAAAATAGGCTATTTTGAGTAAAATCGTGAATCCTAAATTCGGTATATGTCCCGGGTTTTGAAAATTAGATATTTTGAAAAGGATGCAATTTTTGAAAAAAGACGGTTTTTGAAAGACGACTTGTAAATCAGGCAGCACGTAGTCATGGAAACAGTTTAACGACGCCATGTATGCTCTAATTCTAAGTCTCGGTCAGTCTGTAAGGGTCTATACCAGTGTACACAGCCTATCGAGAATCGGGGCGGACTTCCTAAGTCGAGTTGAGCTTAGAACATGCCGTAAAACCCATACGAATCGGCTAGTGGACACCTTCGACATATCCAATTTGGACTACATCGATAGTATAGTGGGACGTCGGTCACCAGTACCGGCTCGGGAAAATATGGGGTTATGCATGAACCGTAAAACTAAAACGCGTATTGTACTAGTCAAACGATTTCTATTCGAGTCTCACCCTGAGGATGCCGAAGGTCAGTAACGTATCAGCTATCCCCAGCGGAGTCGCCAAATTGTGGACATGACATAGGTCCACCCCGACGCGGCCACGCGCGGGTTTGGGGAGGCGAATGAATCTCCATATGAGATGGTCAAATTGAAATTTAAATCGAAGTAGGAGTCGCCACCGAATTTTGTGGTTATTCGGAACCATTAGAGCCCACTCTATGTCGTAGTGGGCCGTATACAAAATACGGCCCATTTCCGATGTCAGAGCTTATTGGGCTCGTCCCTTTGCAGTTCGATACCGATGCCGACTTGATCGGTTAATCGTATATTGAATGACTCTCGTTGCCAATGGATTCGGACATCCGGAAACCACGGTTCTGAGTAAGGGGTGAGGGTACGTGTTGGGAAGTTCACTAAGAACACCCAACCCCGCCCGCACATTAGCGGCCTCTACTAGGATATCGAATGATTTTTTAATACGCGCGTTAGTAATACGATGAATGATATGCAAACATTGTTTTCCTAAACATGCGAGGAATTGAATGGGTTGCTAAGTCGGTTTAATGCATGAAAAATTAACGTCAAAGTTGAATTTAACATGTGAGATTCGTTTTAGTATAATAAAACAAATGATGAAAAAGATGTGAATTTGCTACAAAGGATAAACAAACGAGTTAGTATCGATTTGTGAAAAATAATATAGCAAAATAATAAATATACGAGATCGAGAAAATATTAGCCGAAATCTGAGAAATATTATTAAAAGACGCGGTTTTGTATAAGAAAACGAAATTCGAAAAATAATAAAAAGCGAGAAACGAGCCGCGTTTCCCAGCCGGCCGCGCTGCTCGCCCGGGATGCCGGCGGGTCGCGTGACGGGCTGATTTCAGAATCGGTTTTTGAAAACTCGATGCTTTTATTAAATCGCGTACAAATATCGCATAATTTGCACTCGATCTAATATTTTCGATATTCGTTATATTCGATAATTGACTACGAAATCAATATCAAATACTCGGAATAGTTTGAGAAAAGATGTAAATTTTGAAATCGTTTCGCAGAATAAATAATAAAACGAACGAAAAAAGCTAAAAAAAGGAGTGCGGGTTTCAGGCTCGTACGCGAGTCGCCTGTGAGGGGCGCGACTCGCGCACGGGCCTGTCCTGATTTCGCTCGTTGTTCGAAAATCGTTAATTTGATAAATCGCGTACAAATATGAATTAATTTATACTCGATTTATGTTTTTCGGTATTCGTCGTACCCGATATTTGATAATGAAATCGATATCGAATATTCGGAATGAATTAAAAAAGTTTTGTAAAATTGTTTGAAAAAAAGAGTTTGGACGAAAAAAATGTTAATTCTCTCCGCGTTTGAAATCGTTGTATTTTGTAAAAAAGTAACGATTTTTATTTGCATCGACGAGATTTAATATAATTCTTTTTGATACAATATTCGATTATAGAGAATCGATATCATATTTTTAAGAATGTTCGATATATGAAAATAGTTTTTAATAGTATCGATATTAGAAAATAAAGTAAAAAGCGACGAACGACCCGTAATAAAAAATGACGAGAAGGAGAAGAGAAGTCGGGTTTTGTTACACCCTCAACCTACATGCTTCTGTTTACTCGGATCGGGGCTCGTCGGGACGTGGCTTGGGCACAAGAGCATCGAGTGGATGTCGGTGAGTTATGGTGGCTTGATTTGGATGTGAAGGGTGTCGGGTATCGGGCCGGTTCCTTCGGGTGTACTATCGGTGTATTTGTGTGGTATGGTATCGAACGTTTTAGTGTATTGTATGAATGCTTGATGTATCGTGAATATGAATAATTATGAATGATAATTCATGATCTGTGTGTTGTATGCAAGGGGCTATTTATAGGGAGTTCCCGACCTTGGCTAGGAGAGTTTGAACTACCGTTTAGGATAGGAAACGTAAGAATTTGAGAGGAATGAGAATTCCGCTTTCTTGTGAAGGAAGAAAGGGAACCGGTTGGTTGGTAGGCTACTCGGCCGAGTATTTGCACTCGGTCGGGTGTTTGATACGGTTTTCGGATAGAATTCCTACTTGAGATCGAATTCTATCCTTAAACGGATTTGTTTAATATTTTGTGAAGCTGATTTTTTGTAGGATTGGAGTATGAATCAGCCGTGTGAGGTGTCACGGCTGACTCACGTGTCTCGGGAAAATCTTTGACCGGGTTTTGACTCGGTCGCTAAAAGACGGTTTTACCCCCGGTGTCGGAATCGACCCAAATTAGTCTTATTTGACTCGAAACGACCCACTGGGCCTGATTTTGAGGTTGGTTTTGTGAGATATGTACTCTATAATGAGCCCAAGCCAAATGCCAATGATTTTGAGCCCGTTTCCGAATATATTAAAGCACGTTTGCGTCCGATCATCATCGGGTGTTTGTCGGAAACTGCTATAGAGACCTGGCAGTCAAAATGTGGGTGTCTACAACATACAGTAATCATCAAAAGTTTGAGAAGTAAATTCACCAGCGTTGTCAAGACGAATAGTCTTAATAGGAGTATTTGGAAAATGTGCTCGTAATTTTATTATTTGAGCTAGTAGTCTCGCAAACGCCAGGTTGCGAGTCGATAATAAACATACATGTGACCATCTAGTCGATGCATCTATTAAAACCATAAAATATCTAAATGGTCCACTAGAGGGATGTATTGGTCCACAAATATCCCCTTGTATACGTTCCAGAAAACTAATTGATTCAAAATTTATTTTAATTGGTGATGGACGGAGAATCAACTTTCCTTGGGAGCAGGATGTACAAGGAAAATTATTAGGAAGAAACTCCTGGTTCCTCAAATTATGTCCACATGAATTTTTCATTATTCTTCGCATCATGGTTGAACCGGGATTACCTAACCGGTCATGCCAAACTATAGAGTTATCACTAAACTTCTGGTTTAGAATAACATTTGCTTCAATAGTATTAATTTTTGTGTAGTACAAACCGGTAGAAAATGTAGGGAGTTTCTCTAAAATTTGTTTCGTGCCTTGGGTTATACTTGTGATTAGCAAGAATTCTTTATTCCCTTCACTAATTGTCTCGAGATGATATCCATTACTGCGAATATCTTTAAAACTTAATAAATTTCTTTGAGACAACGGAGAGTATAACGCATCTTTAATTTCAAATTTCGTTCCCCAAGGCAGTATTATATGTGCTCTTCCGGAGCCTTCAATTATATTTGTACTACCTGATATAGTGCTCACACTATTTCTTTTCTTTATTATTTGAGAAAAATATCTTTTATTTTTAAGTATAGTATGAGTCGTTGTACTGTCAGCTAGACATAATTCTTCATCAATTGTATCCAACCGAGCTCGAGGGATATTCATTTTCTTCAAGAAAATATAATATGTTACAAGACAAAATAATAAACTCACTAAAAACACTAATATTTATTTCATAACGATAAAACTACTTCAACTAATAAAATTAGTAACTAAAGGTCTATATGATATATTACACATAATGTCCATAAAACATCTCATAAAAACATCTAAATAAAATACTAAATTTTACGAAATTCATAAGAAACATAAGGTCTTAAATATCATAGAATTACATTCATTGCTTAATTATTCCCTTCAGGGGTCAAAAAGAAATCAGCTGCATCTAAGTGAGTTGTATCACCGGAATCAAAGTCACCTTCACCATCCTCTATCATCATATTTGTTTCAACATTCTTTCTCTTTTGTTTTATGGATTGTTGATAGAGTTCTATTAGATGCTTCGGTGTGCGACAAACGCGAGACCAATGATTTTTTCCACCACATCTGAAACATATACTCGGTACATTCTCGATTTTGTCATCCACATTTTTACCGTCCTTTTGATTCCACTGCGGGTGGGATTGTGATCTTTTGAAATAACCTCCACGACCTTTAAAATGTCCACCAAATCCACGTCCACGGCCTCGCCATGATCCATGACCACGACCACGGCCTCGTCCGTGACCACTGCTACTAGCATTATCCTTATTGTAATATGTGGCATTCGCTTCAGGGAATGGAGTAGAGCCAGTGGGATGTGATTCATGATTTTTCATCAACAACTCGTTATTTTGTTCCGCCACCAATAAACAAGAAATTAGCTCAGAATACTTTTTAAAACCCTTTTCACGATATTGAGTCTGCAGGACTATATTATTAGCATGAAAAGTAGAGTATGTTTTTTCAAGCATATCATCATCGGTAATCTTCTCACCGCATAATTTTAATTGAGAAGTAATTTTGAACATGGCGGAGTTATACTCACTTACAGATTTAAAATCTTGTAGACGTAAATGCAATCAGGCATAACGAGTCTTTGGTAATATAACACTTTTCTGGTGGTCATATCTTTCTTTAAATCATTCCAAAGAGTTTGTGGATCTTTAACCGTTAAATACTCATTTTTAAGACCGTCATGGAGGTGATGACGGAGGAATATCATGCCTTTTGCCTTCTCTTGACATGTTGTCTTATTTCCTTCTTTTATCGTCTCACCTAGAGCATTTGCATTTAGATGCATTTCCGCATCTAATACCCATGATAAATAATTCTTTCCGGTAATATCAAGGGCCTCAAACTCGAGTTTTGTAAGATTCGTCATAGTTCACAATATAAATAGAGCAATACGAAGTATAAATTAAGGTTGTATAGGAATAAATAAATACTCCGTAAAATAACTAGTATGGACATTAGATAACGTTACTAAATGGATAAGAAGAAAACAAGGTCTTATCAGAATACACAACAAAAACAGAGCATTTTTCAAAGAAAACTACCTAATTTCCATATTTTACTCACCACTATCATACACAAAGAAAAAACCTCTCTGTAACAAAATAAAAATAAAATTCCAGAGAGTTTAAAAGTAATACAGAATTTTCAAAATTTCTATCTGTTCATCCAGAAATTTAAATAAAATATCATTTCATATGCAGAAATTATACACAGATCTTTATAAAAAGAGCAACAAAAAAATTGTTAAAATTTTACGGATAATCAACCATTGAAGAAAATCATAAGGATCATGATTTATACATGTGAAGGTATTGTGCGAATGGATTATACGTATATGTTGTAACGGAGGCGTCCAGTTACCCACGGTTTGTTAATTACGCGAGAAGAAGAAAACAAATAGCAAACAATAATAAACGGACACACAGAATTTACGTGGTTCACCAGCAAAATCACTGGCTATGTCCACACCGATAGGGAGACCAAATTCACTATGTGGAGATAATAGTACAACAGTAGACTGTAATACACGCTTAATAGCTCACAGCTAAAGCTAGAAGTACTACCAATTCTACCCACCAGATAGTAATCTCAAACTGGAAAGAGACTACCCGGACTGAGTTCAACCTGCGACGAACTCACCGACGAGACGAAGGACAAACGATCTTGTGGCCAACCAAGATCCGAACAAACTCCAACGGTCTCCAACGAAGACGAGATCAATAGAACCACCAAATAATAGAGACTCGGAACAAACTGAGTTTTCCCTCCAGAAAACCTCACAGATCAGCCCTCTATATTGTGCTCTCAAATCATCTCTCTGTCCTAATTAACCTAGAAACTAGTCAGGTCTTTATATAGTATTATTCCACCTAAACTAGTTACCTAAACTAATTAGGAAACACAGTTCAAACTTTCCTAAAACCAAACAATCTTATTGTTACCAAAACAAGAAGATCAACTTTAGGAAAGATATCAGGGACAAATCAATTCATGACCCAAAAGGACAATTGCTAGGCACTTATTTCCTAACAATCTCCCCCTTGACTAGAATTGTCCAACCCGAACCAATCTTCAAAGTGCAGCTTCGAACAGTCGATTCTCAAGTCACTACTTGTCCCAATAGTCTCCACCTTGACCTGAACGATCGCATCTTTCAACGGTCTTCAGTCAATAGTAATTTTTCTCCTTTCCCTCGAGTACCGTCGTACCAACCTGCTTCAGCTTGTCAGTCCAAAGCACAAAAGATCTTCTCCGAGATCTCGATTGTCTTTTTCACCCAAGACACGGGTCTTGCCTTTTTCACCCAAGGCACGGGTCTTGCCTTTTTTCACCCAAGGCACGGGTCCTGCCTTTTTAACCCAAGGCACGGGTCCTGCCTTTTTAACCCAAGGCACGTGTCCTGCCTTTTATCACCCAAGGCACGGGTCTTGCCTTTTTAACCCAAGGCACGGGTCCTGCCTTTTTTCACCCAAGGCACGGGTCTGCTCCCCCTAGGAGCCTGCCTTATCGAGAAGCGGAAACAACAGTCAATAGCTTGTCTTCAGAATTATGTAGTTCGACCCGTACAGATGAAAACTCCACCTTACCGTCAACACTACCATCCTCACCCAAGCCTATCAACCCAGAACTATTACTCCCCGTGAATTTATCAACCTTTAAAATTGTTGCTCCAGACATCTTCTCACCAAAAATTCAACAAACCCAAATAACACCTAACTCAGCGAAAGCAGAACCTGAAACTCAGAAGCGGAACAACCTGAAGCTCAGAAGCGGAAGCGGAAGCGGAACAACCTGAAGCTCTGATACCAGTTTGTTATAACGGAAGAGAAAGACAAACAAATAAGAACATAAAATCGAGAGACAGACAGATTTACGTGGTTCACTAACAACCAGTTAGCTACCTCCACGGGCAGAAGGACGGGATAGTTTTATTAACTTTGAGGAGAGGTTGCAGATTTCAGACTGATATCATAATTTCTAGGGTAGAGGTACGAGAGTTTATATAACCCTATAAAACAGGAAATCCTAGGTCAGATACTCAGATATTGATTAGGAAACTCTAATCAATCAGATATTAATTAGGAAAGTTTCCTAATTAAACAGATTCGGGTCGGAAACTAATTCGAGATCCAAAAGGACAATTGTAAGGCACTTATTTCCTAACAATAGAGATGATTTGAGAGCACAATATAGAGGGCTGATCTGTGAGGTTTTCTGGAGGGAAAACTCAGTTTGTTCCGAGTCTCTATTATTTGGTGGTTCTATTGATCTCGTCTTCGTTGGAGACCGTTGGAGTTTGTTCGGATCTTGGTTGGCCACAAGATCGTTTGTCCTTCGTCTCGTCGGTGAGTTCGTCGTAGGTTGAACTCAGTCTGGGTAGTCTCTTTCCAGTTTGAGATTACTATCTGGTGGGTAGAATTGGTAGTACTTCTGGCTTTAGCTGTGAGCTATTAAGCGCGTGTATTACAGTCTACTGTTGTACTATTATCTCCACATAGTGAATTTGGTCTCCTTATCGGTGTGGACGTAGCCAGTGATTTTGCTGGTGAACCACGTAAATTCTGTGTGTCAGTTTATTATTGTTTGCTATTTGTTTTTTTCTTCTCGCGTAATTAACAAACCGTGGGTAACGGGACGCCTCCGTTACAACAAACTGGTATCAGAGCTTTAGGTTCTTTCGATCTGTGAGAAAGATGTCTGGGATGAGCGTTAAAATTGAGATTTTTGATGGGAGGAATAGTTTTAGTCTGTGGCAGATCAAGATGCGGGCGTTGTTAAAGCAACAGAGACGGTGGGCGCCATTCGTGAAGAAAGACGACACATTCCACGCTGAGATGGCCATTCTGAAGGAGAGTTCAGTCTGTCTGATGATATCATCACTGAAATCGGAGGAAGATAGAAGTAGTAGTGGTAGTACTGATAAACAGGTGGAGCAGCAAGTAACTCTTGGTGAGAGTGAAGCAAAGTCTGAAGATCAACCACTACAGTCTGAATCTGAATCTGAATCTGAACCATCAGTTTCTTCATTACCAGTTCAGAAGCAGCAGAGGTTGGCCCGTGAGCGGTCAATCAAGTTTCCGAACAGGTATGGTAATGAAGATGGGGTGGGTTTGTCTGATTTGGTTCCGAATAGCAAGTTCCAACATGGTTTGGAATTGCTAAATCCTGGAAATATTTGATTGCCCCGCTGTGGGCAATATCTGAGGCAGGATGGGGAGAGTAGTTTTATTTCTGGTACATCTGGCATTCGTTGGAGTGCATCTGGTACATCTGTCTGATTGAGGAGATTTCTGATACATCTGATCTGGCATTCTTTGGAGTGCATCTGGTAATCTGATCTGGCATTCGTTGGAGTGCATCTGTCTGATCTGATTGTGAGACAATTCAAGTCAAGGTGGAGATTGTTAGGAAATAAGTGCCTTACAATTGTCCTTTTGGATCTCGAATTGGTTTCCGACCCGAATCTGTTTAATTAGGAAAGTTTCTTAATTAATATCTGATTGATTAGAGTTTCCTAATCAATATCTGAGTATCTGACCTAGGATTTCCTGTTTTATAGGGTTATATAAACTCTCGTACCTCTACCCTAGAAATTATGATTTCAGTCTGAAATCTGTAACCTCTCCTCAAAGTTAATAAAATTATCCCGTCCTTCTGCCCGTGGAGGTAGCTAACTGGTTGTTAGTGAACCACGTAAATCTGTCTGTCTCTCGATTTTATGTTCTTATTTGTTTGTCTTTCTCTTCCGTTATAACAGTATAGATGTAAAGGTATTTTTTTTTATTTTTTTTATTTTTTTATTTTTTTGTGTTTTTATGTACAGAAGAAATCCCCAATTTATAGATTTGAAGGTATACTCTTTACATATGTTAAATTAAATTTATGCTAATACAGAGACTAATGCACATAATGCTTAATAGTTCATACACAACCAGATACTTATTTAACAGTGCAAATATAATTTAATCGGTTTATTTACAATTTAATCAGAAACTTAGACTGATTCAAAAATTAATAACCCCTAAAAAAAATGATCCTGTTTAATAGTAGAATAAGAATATACATTATGAAATATAAGAAAATATTATCAGAATATTATTCAGTTTGATGAAGCGGAATATGAAAATAATTATCAGAACATATATCCCAAAAAAAAAAAAATTATGAACATTATTTCTTAACCAGATTATTATTTAATGATGAAACATATAAGATATCCAGAAACGAATACTCCAATATTTAGTGTTTATAATCAGAACATTTATCAGTTTGATATCCGGAAATGAATAAGATGAAAAACAATGGGTGACAGGTTGACAAAAAAGAAAATTTAATGAATACTGCCAATACACAAAAATCATACGGAGAATCATATCGCATATGAACTGCAGAGTAAATCATGGGTTATAAAGCGTACAATTTAAATTATAGTAGTAGTAGTATTTGAATATGAGAATGGCTTACTGTAAACTGGCGAAATTTGTAGATAATAATTCAATATGAGAGAATAATAATAATAAGTCCCGATTATCCTTTGCACTCAACCCCGATATGAACGATGATGATCTTATAACGATGATTATCCTTTGAAAAATGATCGTAATAGAATTATAACGTAATACTGAGCGATTGTTGATTTGAAAAGACAATCGTGCTGATAACGTGATATAATTATATGATCTTGATATAATAATGGTATAATAGAAGTAGTGAAATAGGAAATTATATTATGATTAATGTTATATTCACTACATAATATGATACATATTTATAGATATCGAAACATTGCTTCTTGAAGAGTCGCGTCGCTTGGAGGAGGTAGACATCCATATTATAACAATATATATATATAGAGAGAGGGAGGATCAGGGAAGTTAATAACTCTCCAACTCTCCCTTAGTGTTAATCCCCTCCATCCATTCATCCTAAGATGGATGGTGGATGGATGGGTTCAATTATTAAAAAAAAAAAAAAAAAAGAGAGACAATCAACTGACATAGCAGCAGACAGTAGTGGAGAGAGGGAAACATTCCTCACCCAAATCAATCCCTACATTACTTCCCTCATACACTTCCCAAACCCCTCATTTTCAATTCATTTCTCAACTCAATTTATCTCTTTCTAACAAAACCCCAACAAATAATCACCATTAATAACTCCGACCATACTCCGTCAACTACTCCGACCATACTCCGTCAACTACTCCGACCATACTGCGTTTTTAACCCAACATACTCCGTCAGTAACTTCGATCATCATACGAAGGTATGTTCATCTTCATCATCTTCATCTTCATCTTCATCTTCATTTTCGTGCTTCATCTTCATCTTCATCTTCATCTTCATCTTCATGCTTCTTTTTATTTTTCATATCTTTTTTTTTTGGTATTTATAAAATTATTCATCTTCATTATCTAAAAAAAAAAGAACAACTTCATCTTTAAGATGGAGTTTGAAGATGAAGTTGTTATTTTCTTGTGGGATGAATGGAGCTTGAAGATGAACAAGTCATTTAGTGCGTAATGTTTTTACAGAACTGCAAAGTCACGCTCATTATGCTGTACAGTCACACTCATTATGCTGTACAGTCACACTCATTATGTTGTAGAATCACGCAGATGTACACTCATTGTAGTCACATATTCAGTTGTATAGTCATACTCATTATGCTGTATAGTCACACTCGCTATGTTGTAGAATTACGCAGCTGTAGAATACCTTGGGATTAAGGTATCATTCGTTGAATTATCTTCATCTTCATGCTTGTTTTACTTTTCATACCTTTTTTTTTTGTATTTATAAAATTATTCATCTTCATTATCCAAAAAAAAAATGAACATTAAATATGGATTAAAATGAAGGTTGAATATGAATGAATGAAGATTGAATATTTAATTAATGTTATAATTTAGTTGTATAGTCACAGCGATTATGTTGTATAGTCATACTCGTTATGTTGTAGGATCACAGTCATTATGTTGTAGGATCATACCGTTTATGTTGTACAGTCACACAGTTAAAGTTGTATAGTCACACTCATTATGTTGTACAATCACGCAGCTGTACACTCATTGTAGTCACATATTCAGTTGTATGTGTGATTTAGATTGATTGTGTGTTTTGTTGCAGCGAAATGATTGGTGGAAAGAGGAATGTTGGTAAAAGGGGCGGTGGGAAGAAGAAGGTCGTGGAAGATACAGCGATCGATCACGTAATTGGACAATGTATTGTTGCGAAGATTAAAATGAAGGTTGAATATTTAATGAATGTTTAGATAATTTGTTCTGAATCGTATGTATAATCATCGTTCTAATTATGAATGTGACTTTGCAAATGATGATTGAAAAATAATTGACTATATGGCTTTTATTTTCCATTTTACGGTTTCAGTTTTGTAGTCACACACTTTAGGTTGTACAACACACTCATTATATTGTATAGTCACACTCATTATATTGTAGAATCACACAAATTCTTGCAGTGATTAGTGTATATAATCATCTTTGCTAATGATGATTGAAGTATAAATAAGTACGAGTATAATTTAGTCGTTTAGTCACAGAGATTATGTTGTATAGTCACACAGGTGGAAGGATAAGTGATTTTGCTATAGACCTCGCGTGATTAATTATGAAACCAGAAAATAGCAATGAAAATATATTTACATTGGACAAAGTCCATCCTTTACATATAGTACGTCAAACATAAAAACATTCTAACCCACCAAACATCATTTACACATAGTACGTTCATCCTAAAGAAAATATTTTATCTCACATAAACACACAAGAGCTTAACGATGGTCTCCGGTACGTGCGCAACAATACATTGTCCAATTACGTGGTCGGTCGTTGTATCTTCCACGACCTTCTTCTTTCCACCGCCCCTTTTATCAACATTCCTCTTTCCACCAACTATTTCGCTGCAACAAAACACACAATCAATCTAAATCACACAACACAACTGAATATATGACTACAATGACTCTACAACTGCATGATTGTACAGCATAATGAGTGTGACTGTACAACTTTAACTGTGTGACTCTACAACATAATCTCTGTGACTATACAACTAAATTATACTCGTACTTATTTATACTTCAATCATCATTAGCAAAGATGATTACATACACTAATCACTGTAAGAATTTGTGTGATTCTACAATATAATGAGTGTGACTATACAATATAATGAGTCTGACTGTACAACCTAAAGTGTGAGACTACAAAACTGAAACCGTATAATGGAAAATAAAAGCCATACAGTCAATTATTCTTCAATCATCATTATCAAAGTCACATTCATAATTAGAAAGATGATTATACATATGAATCAGAGCAAATTATTTAAACATTCATTAAATACTCAACTTTCTTTCATCCATATTCAACCTTCATTTTTTTTTGTGAATAATGAAGATAAATAATATTATAAATACCAAAAAAAAAGAAGGAATGAAAAATAAAACAAGCATGAGGATGAAGTTGATTAATTATTTTAAAGATGCTCTAAAAAGATAAAAACAATACCTGAAAATCATCGAGGTTCGAAAGTAGGAATTTGACGAACGTGGAAACTTGAACGTAGATAAAAAAAATACCTGAAAAAAGTCACACACTTTAAGTTGTATAGTCACAAACTTTAAGTTGTACAGTCACACTCAGTATGTTGAATAGTCACACTCATTATGCTTGTTTTATTTTTCATACTTTTTTTTTGTATTTATAAAATTATTCATCTTCACTATCCACAAAAAAAAAAATGAAAGTTGAATATATATGGATAAATGAACGACTATAACTTTAAAAAAATGAAATATCTAAACATTCATCAAATATTCAACATTCATTCATCCATATTCAACCTTCATTTTTTTTTTGGATAATGAAGATGAATAATTTTATAAATACAAAAAAAAGTATGAAAAATAAAACAAGCATGAAGATGAAGATGATTCAACGAATGATACCTTAATCCCAAGGTATTCTACAGCTGCGTGATTCTACAGCATAGCGAGTGTGACTATACAGCATAATGAGTATGACTATACAACTGAATATGTGACTACAATGAGTGTACATCTGCGTGATTCTACAACATAATGAGTGTGACTGTACAACATAATGAGTGTGACTGTACAGTATAATGAGTGTGACTTTGCAATTCTGCAAAACATTACGCACTAAATGACTTGTTCATCTTCATCTTCATCTTCAAGCTCCATTCATCCCACAAAAAAATAACAACTTCATCTTCAAACTCCATCTTAAAGATGAAGTTGTTCTTTTTTTTAAATAATGAAGATGAATAATTTTATAAATACCAAAAAAAAGAAGATATGAAAAATAAAAAGAAGTTTGAAGAAGATGAAGCTGATCGAAGATGAAGATGAAGATAAAAAAGAAGCTAAAAAAAAATGAAGATATCAAAGTTTATGCATAAACATACCTTGGTATAATTATCCGTCATGTTGTGTTAAAAACGGAGTATGATCGGAGTTGTTGACGGAGTATGGTCGGAGTTATTAATGGAGCTTATTTGATTGAGTTTTGTCAAAGAGAGATGAATTGAATTAGGGAAATGAATTGAAAAGGAGGAAAGTAATGAGGAAGGGAGAGTTTGATTGAGGAAGGAATGCTTCCCTCTCTCCACTGTTGCTTGTCAGTTTGTTGTCCCTTTCTTTTCTTTTTTTTCTTTTTTTAATACATCATCCATCTAACCCATTCATTCAACCTAAGATCAAGGGTCAACAACACAACTTCTCAACTTCCCACTTTTCACCAAACTCCCTTGATCCCTTTATATATATATATATATATATATATATATATATATATATACTATCCATAATTAACCTAGGTGCATTATTATTATAAAAAAAAAAAAATTATTTTCAATTCATATTTATCTAACATGAATTAGATAAAAAAAAAAAAATTCATTTTTACATAAAAAATTGTTTACATATGTTTGGGCCAAAAATTTGCACCTTCAGAATGCAACGTGGCATGCTACGAGTGGACTGTCAAAAGGTCAAAAGTCAAAGGTCAACGACAAAAGGGTCCACGGTCCACGGATGGAAGTCAAAGTCAAAGACTAAAATACGGAAGTCAAAGATAGCCAAAGACCGTCAAGTCGAGCAAACCCGGGATAATATACGACGGCAGGCTAAACAAAACATTAGATCAAATCAAACCATGAGCCACTTAATCAAGCAGGCCCAACAAACAAGAGGAGGAACTTAGCCCATACGAAGAGGAAGAGGCAACAGCTGCCACTCCTACAAATCAGGAAACCCTCCTAAATACTAGGAGAGAGAAGGAGAAGAATAAAGGGTTGACTGTAACAGCTAGGGGTGTTCACCGGTCCAGAACCGGACCGGACCGGACCCGGTTGGACCGAAGACCGGTCAGAGGCTCAAACCAGAACCGAAACCCGGACCGGTCAGGTGCTAGACCGGACCGGGACGGACCTGTCGGACCGGTCTTAACCCGGACCGGACCGGTCGACCCGGATGGCGCGTGGTTACGTACGGCGGTACGGCTAATTGTAACTTGTAAGAATTTGGTTAATTAGATGCAACGTTCCAACGTACAATGTTTATAAATGAATACGTAAATAACGTAATCATAAAGAATTGAGAACTAAATAACAAAGTCCAAGGTAAAAATAAAATACGAATATAATAATGTATTCTTAAAATTTAATAATGACGAGACTAATAAAATCTTCGAATTTCTTCGGTCTTCATTCTTCAACTCTTCAAAGTTGGACAACGACATCTTCTTCATCAACTATTGTAGTATTCGTCAAATCTATATAAAATTAAATTGACAAATTATGTTAGGAAAATATTAAGTAAGTCGGCAATAATAATAATAACGTATAAATTTAATAGAAGTAACTAAGTAAGTAACTAAATAAAGCCTATAAGTTCGGAAAAATACCTTTTTCATGTTTTTCAAGTTCTTCTAACTTCTCTTCCATGTTAAGCCCTTTATCATTTCTTGGCCGAATCCAATCTTGTGCACATAAGAGTGCTTCAACAATCTTAGATGACATAAAATAATAAATTTTTGTGGTTAAAGTCTTCAATAGACATTCAAAGAAAATTAAAAAAGTGTAGAAAAAATAAATAAGAACTAAAATGTCTAAACATATATATTACCTTTGGGGTCAATGAGCTTCTAAATGGTGATAGATGTCGACGACCGGCACTAAAAGAGGACTCTGAAGCTACAGTAGAAATAGGCACTGCTAAAACGTCACGTGCTAAACGTGATAAAATAGGGTACCTAGGAGCGTTCAGTTTCCACCATGTCAACGCATCATAATCTTCTTCGTGTTCCCCAAGTATTTCCTCCAAATATCTATCAAGCTCAGATTTTGAATACCCACTATTCGACCTTGTCCTCCGAACTTGGCGTTCAATAGCTTTTTTGAAATCTAAAGAATCATCATGTCCAACACTACTACCCACAACATCCGTACTCTCATCATTTTGAGGAGCCAAAGGAGCATATAATCTCCTATACTCATCAAATAACCCCTTTGCTTTAGCATACACTAGTTCGCTCATTTCTTCATCTTTAGGCGCATCATAAACACTAGTGAAAGCAAACTTCAAACCTACTAACTTAACATGCGGATCAAGAATAGCTCCCATATAAACCAAGACATTCATCTTCTCAACATCTCCCCAATACTTGTCAAATTTCTTTTTCATAGCACATGACATAGCTTTAAAGTCATCATCATCGCTATCACTAAATTTATTTAACTGATGAAGTGCGCGAGCAATGAAAAAGAAACTAGAATCACTAGTCACATACAATGAAGCAGAAACTTTTTCAGTCAAAACTTTAAACTCCTTCAAAAATTTCATCAACGACTCAACTACAACCCAATCATGGTCACTAGGAGCACCAGAATGTTCTACCTCAATAGGATTCCCAAACTCATCAACATCATCTGAACCAAGTTCATTTCCTGAAGGGTTAACTGGAACATTTATATCACCAAATACATCCTTAAATTTCAAAGCGGTTTCCAACATATCAAATGTAGAGTTCCATCTAGTAGGCACGTCAAGAGATAATGACTTCTCAGATTGTGTATACCTCTTTGCAACATCCTTAAAGAATTTCACTCTAGCAGGAGAACTTTTAACAAATTTAACCGCATACCTAACCCTACTGATTGAGTCCTTGTTCTTTTTCAAACCATCCCACACAATAAGGTTGATAATATGCGCAACACACCTCATATGCAAATAATCCCCATTCCCAACTGTATTAGGCTTATTTTGAAGAATTTTTCTTAGTTCCAAACAAGCAGTGTCATTAGAACTAGCATTATCAACAGTCAAAGTAAAGACTTTATCATCTAAACCCCATGATTTGAAGCAACCATCAAGAAGGTTGGCTATATCCTTACCCTTGTGACTATAGATAGGACAAAAACAAATGATCTTCTTATGCAACTTCCAGTCATTGTCGATATAATGAGCAGTTACACACATGTAGTTGATTTTCTGAATGCTAGTCCATGTATCAGTGGTAAAAGATACTCTTTGACATGATTTCTTAAGACACTCGATCAATTTAGTTTTCTCATTACAAAAGAGTTGATAACAATCGCGAGTTATAGTGACACGAGATGGGATATGAAATGTAGGGCAAGTCACATGCATAAGACGTTTGAAACCAGTTTTCTCAACAAACCGAAATGGTAACTCGTCCACTATGATCATGTAAACAACTGCATCTCTAACCTCCTCGAGATTCAAAACCCACCCTTTCAATTGACCTTCCCCTTCATTTTCACTCCTATCAAAAATTAACTGACTTTGTTTCCCTTTAGACTTGTTTGTAGGAGCATCAGGATTAGCGGGGCATACAATCCAATGATTTCTAACATTTTTGGAACCATTTATATTACTATCAGCTGCAAAAGTTTTATTTTCACAATAGATACATTCAGCTCTTCGCTTACCTCCCTCGTCGTCGTACTCACGAAAATGCACCCAATAAGCAGATCTCCTACTAGATTTACCATCGACGTACTTGCGTCCTTGGACTTTCGGCCTGACAGGCAATAAAGCTGTTTCTGGTTTTGTCTGAGAAACATTTATATTCTCGTCAAAGTCCGATGTGAGCGGCTCTTGCGTTACGACCTCGACCTCTTCCAAATCAGGTTCAAGCGAATCAACCCGTCTTTTTTTCGAAACCGAACTCCTCATTATTCTGAAATAATAAACGAGCGAATAATTAAAATAATATTCAAACAATTACAAATTAAAACACAAACGATAAGCGAATATCACAAATTATATATTACAAGTATTAAGTATACAACTATTCAAGTCAGACTAACTAAACTACTAAAGTACTAAACCAAGTAACCAACACAGCCACACAGGCGTACAGCAGTACAGCACTGCAGCACAGTAGCACACAAATACACAATGACTCAGCGGCAGCAGCAGCAAGCCAGCAAATCAGCAATACATTCAACGTAAACAGTGACACAACACAAGTACACAACGTCACAGGAATTAACTAAACAAATACAGCAATACAGGAATTATTACTGATTGGCGATTGCTGTGTAATTATTAGTTTATTAATACCCTGTTTAGTTTAGTTAATTTGTGTAATTCAACGTAATACTCACTTACTCAGCGAGTCAGCGGCAGCGATAGCAAACTAGCAATACAGGGTATACAGGCATACAACAAACAGCAATACAACATACATAATGTACTATGTTCGGCTCTGTTCCAGGGCATACAACAAACAGCAATACAACGCAGCAGGGTATACAGGATTACAGGGTATACAGCGGCAGCAATACAGGGTATACAGCAACAGCATACAGCAAACAAAACGCGGTTACGATTTACGAACAAAATAAAAATATACCTGTTCGGCTCTGTTCCTGTTTCGAAGATGATTGCTGAATAGGGAATTAGGGTTTTAGGGATGTTAATGTATTAGGTTTTACGTAATACAGTAGACTAGTAATATAATTATATAAGTATATGTATTAATGTATATTTTGTATATATATATATATAAGTATATTAGTAAATAGTAATTAGTATAATGTTTTTGAAATTTGAATTATTTAGAAAATATAAATTATTTTAGGAAATAGTAATTAGGATTTATGATGATTGACTTGAGTTATGTGGTAAGTAATTAGTTAGTATTTGAAATTATTGAGAATTTTCAAATTTTGGAGAAGTATAACTAAGGTTACGCACTTACGCAGCAGTCACGCCAATACGCTAAACCCTTAATTCCGGTCTTCCGGTCTGGACCGGTTTTTTCCGGGTTTTAGCCCGGCCCGGACCGGAAACCGGATGACCTGTGGGAGAGGAACCGGGGACCGGACCGGTTAAGGGCAGGTCCGGTTCGGTCTGGACCGGTCGGTCCGGTTCGGTCCGGTTGGCCGGTCTGGACCGATTTTTGAACAGCCCTAGTAACAGCCATAAAAGTCACGGAGCAATGAAGAGCAATAATTGCTCCACATTAAAAGGGCCATAAAGACGCCAGAGGAAGAGGAGCCATATATAAAGGAAAGAGAGGAAGAAGGGAGAGGCATTCAAGCACACCCATCCAAGCTTACATACTCACGGTCAATCATAGCCAAAAATATAGCCAAATTACTTGTATTTGTATTCCTTTCTTTACACTTTCTAGTTGATAGTAGAATCTTGGCGGGATTCCGACTCCCCCCGCGGTTTTTCCCACATCGGGTTTTCCGCGTCACCAAAACTTTGTGTGTCGTCCATTTTCTTTCATCGTCCTTTGTCTGCTAGATCCGTTCGATTTCATCGACCCATAGTTATAGGACGATCGCTTTAACCCGTAACCGAAATCGTAGACCCGGTAAATTTTTACCAAAACAATTTGGCGCCCACCGTGGGGCAAAGTGATCATTTCCTATAAGCCAAATCCTACAGTCAAGCAATTCCGTATCACCATCCTTTCAACAGTCAAGGAATGTCGACCCAGGCCATTGGAGGAGAATCGTCCCCGGAGTCAGCAGAGCCAGTTCTCACGCCCCTCACCCTGGCAAGTCCCACTAGGCTGACGGTGAAACCAACGCTATCAGCGTCCAGGCCCCCTCCGACGCCTAAAACTTCTGGAGTCACCAGCTCCTCTAAGGCCAGGAAGGAGAGCATACCAACCAGAATCCCGACTCCAGGAGGATTCGTGGGAGAAGCTTCCAGAGGTGCGGGGTCACCAGACCTGATGCAGAGTATGCTCCAAGGAATCAATGCTCTGCGCCAAGCAGTAGAAACCCTGCAGAAGGACAACTAAGATATCAAGGCCCGGATCTCGGCAGCAGGCAAGACTCCAGTTGCATCTCTCCAGATGTCACCAGAGATGCTGCCCCAGATGCCTAGGGGAGAACCCAGCACCCGCAGGGAATCAGTACCTGGCGAGAGGACCACCAGAGAAGTCCCCTCTGAATTGGTCACCAGACTGGAGCTAGGATTGGCTCCACTAGGCCCGGTCATCGAACCCCAAGGGTTGGGTTACCCAACCTATGGCCCTACACCCGGCAGATCTCGTACCGCAGGTAACCTTCTCTCCAGCATCGAAAGTCGGGAAACTAACTCGTTATCTTTTGCAGGTACCCTTGTCCATCAAACACCAGAGATGACTTCCTTATCCAACCACCAGTCCTCTGGAGGAGTGTGGACAACGCCCATCCCAAGCCAGCAGACACCGGGATGGCAGCCAGGAGCCCCAGTCAACCTCGCGACCGCTGACAACAGCTCGTACGCTGGAACAAACTGACCATCCAGAGTCCCACTCCAGCAGGCGTCTGAATGGCTTCCCGAATCTGCGACAGCAGTAACGCCCTTACTTTCTCCTCCTAGCAGTCAACGCCCTGGGGGACCTCATGCAGGGAGTACTCCCTTCAGTTTTTCTCCTCCTGTTTCTAACCCTCTTGCAGGAACAGTCAGCACAGCGGATCAGCAATACCAGGAACTGAGGGAATTAAGGGACCTGATCAACAAAATTCCTGGGATGCCACGCCCCCTAGAGAGAGCAGCCAGAGACAGCTATGCAGATTCACCCTTCATCGACGATCTAGCCTGTGTTGTTGTGCCCAAAGGCTTCATGTCACCAGCCATGACGCTTTATGATGGCACTGGAGACCCCCTAGATCACATCAACCAGTACAAACAGAAGATGATGGTGGTGACCGCTACAGGGCCCTTGAAGGAAGCCTGCATGTGCAAGGGGTTTGGTGATAAGTGTCATTTTTAGTGCCTATTCGTAGTGTTTTGGTCCCATTTTCCTTGTGGAATCGCTCCTTGGGAGCGATTCATGGGCTTCTTATGCTTCCTTTAGTCCGTTTCAGGTTCCCGAGCCCAATTTGGAAGAGTTGGAGTGATTCCGACTCAATACATACACGTTTTGGAGCCAACGAGATAAAGGAACGATGACTCGAGACCTTGGAATCGACCCCGAGACCTTGGGTCCCAATCCCGAGCCTCCGAGACCCGAGAATCGATGGGAAGCCCATAAGATACAAGGAGGGACCCTAGAGCTCTTAATGAAGGCATACAAGACCCTTCCCGGTCGGGATAATAGCCTTCCCGATCGGGAAGGAAGGCACATTTAGAAGCGCCACTGTGGGTCCTTCCCGGTCGGGTTGAGCCCTTTCCGATCGGGATGGCAGAACCCTTCCCGATCGGGGGCTACAGCTCACCCGCATTCTTCTTTTCTTCTCCTTCATTCTTGTACCCATATATATACTCCCTTCTTGTAATTTTAAGAGATTTTTATCTTACCCTACATTAGTTTAAGCCTCAAAAACCCTAGATTTACTCTCACTCATTAGCCTTAATCTTCCATTAATCTTAGTTAATCTTTAGTTAATTATTATAATTAGTTCTTGTATTAAGAGGATACTTGAAGAATTCTCCAAGATTGACAACCTTGGGTTTTATTTGGGTTCTTATTCATACAAGAATTCATCTTTTCATCTTCCTAGTGTTGGTATAACCATTCTTACTCTTGTCTTTGTTTATTCAATCTTGTTTCATTTTTTTTATTGTTATTGTTGTTAGTTGTTCATAATGAATGCTTGGATGTTTAGTTTGTTTTCTCTTGTTAATGTTAGTTTTTCCTTTATAATGAGTGAGTAGTTTCTTTGTGGGGTTAGTAGGGGAATTAGGGGTAGATTATGGATGATTAGGGTTGATTAAGGGGAAAAGGTTGTATCTTTGTTGTTAGTCACATTGTAGGCACTCTATGTGTTTGTTGATATGCTTGTGTGAGTTGTAGTGGCCATGCTTCCCATGCTTGTGTTCATCTTCTCATTGATTGCTTATTTTGTGGAAATGTTGAGAATAGTCATAGTCACGAGAGTGCCGACTAGAGTCTAAGTTGCGAGAGCCCGGACTCACCTTGACATCGGTCTAAGTTACGAGAGCCCGGACCGACTCTAGCGATTAGGAGACACCTTTACCCTTGATCACCCCAATTACCCTTCTACCTCTATGAACCCGACCTACCCCACTTCTCTTCCATATTTGAGTTTATCCTCCTTAGTTAGTCATTGTTCTTTTAGTTTATTCGTTAGTTTGATCATTAGCTTAGTTCTTACCTCTCCTCCTTAATAGTTTTCCATTTATTGCATTCTTTGTGTTCGTTTGGTAATCTAGTCTCGTTTTAGGCCGACATAGTCTACGCTTTGATATACCGTCCTCGTGGAATTGATCCCGACTTACCCTAGCTACCCACTAGGTTAGTCGGTGTTATATTGATCGACTAGGGACGTGACGAATCCCTAACCATCAATTTGGCGCCGTTGCCGGGGACGGTGCATTGTTTAGACTTAGTTTGCGTATTTCTAGACTTAGTTACCTTTCTTTGTGCTCTCCCATCTTCTCTTGTGAATACTTTCTAGTTTCTCTTCTTTCCTTAGCTTTCTTTTCTCTTTGTCTCTAGTTGTGTTTGTTATTGTCGTTGCCTAGTGCCCATAAAGCACTAGGTGTTCTTACGTTTGTTCTAGTGTGTAGTGTATGCCTAGGAGGGGAGGCGACTTCTATCTCTTTAATCTAGAGCCGGAGAGACTCTTTCGAGCCTTTCGCCAACGGACGATTAATCGGGTTAGGATCTCTCAACCAAGTGCAAGCACCACTCATCAAGGGCAAGCCCAAGGAGCCGACTTGAGCAACTCACCTCGAGAGACGGCCGGAGGGACCTTCATCAATCCCTTCGGTGATTCTTCTCCTAGTTCCCCCTCCTCTTCTACATCAACACCGTCTACACCACCATCGTCTCCCTTATATCCAATCATGCCTAAGTTCTCTTCTCACTCAACCTTTACGGAAGACGTTTTGCCGGGTCCATCCACTTTACCGGAGGCATATACCGGGAATTTTGGGGCGAAAACGCAATTTATCCAATTGGTCGAGAGAAGTCAATTTAGCGGGTTACCAACCGAAGATCCTCATCAACACATGGAAACCTTTTCGGACTATTGTGACGCTATTTCACAAACGGGAATAACTCAAGACCAAATCCGGTGGGTATTATTTCCTTTCTCTCTTATCGGTAAGGCGAAGAAATGGTTCAAGGGGTTGGATAAAGCAAGACTTGACATTGATACTTGGAAGAAGCTAGCCTTAGCCTTCTACCAACAATTCTATCCCCCGGAGAAGACAAATCTATTGAGAGCCTCTATCACGGGTTTCCAACAACGCGATGATGAAAGCCTCTACGAATCGTGGGAAAGATTCAAAGCCTTGATCCGTTCTTGTCCACACCATGGCTTATCACAATGGTTCCTCATACAACAATTTTGGAATGGGCTATATGAAGACTCGAGGGCCATACTCAATATGGGATCTAACGGTAGGTTTACCGAAGTGGAGGATGACCAAACTTGGTCAAGGATTGAAGAGATGGCGGTGCATAATTCGCAATAGTCTAGGCCTAGGAAGGCACACCGAGGAGGCATGCATGAGGTCGATGCTATCACTAAGCTAAGCATCGACCTTGGAGCTCAACTTAAAACACACATGGAGACTATTGACAAGAAGCTCCAAAGCCACCTCAACCAAGTCCAAGGCTCTAGTTCATCCCACCATCAACCGATTCAAGATGTGAATGCTTTGGGGTTCGAACCTCCTACACCTTATTTTGGGATGTGTGATACTTGTGGAATCGTTGGTCATGATCCTATGCATTGTAGAGGGAGTATTGAGCAAGTGAACGCCTTTCAAGCGTTCAAGCAAGGTGCCTCCTTCTCTAATCAATACCAAGCTTCCAATCAAGTCCCTCAACAACAAACACTTCAACATCAACAACAACATCGTCCCTATGTTCCACCTCCTTTACGGGACAACAATGAAAGTTACCAAGGTTATGTGGGTAACCAAAGACCCTTCAACAATTTCAAGCAAAACAACCAAGGTAACTTCAACAACAAGCAAGGGTTCCAACAAGGGAACTTCAATCATGGGTTCCAAGGAAACCGAAACTTTCAAGGTCAATAAAACCACAACCAAGGCCTTAATCAAGGCAATTCTCATGGGTTCCAAGGGAACCATCAACAACAACAAGCAACACAAGGCAATCAACAAAGCAAGCCTAGGAGTCGGTCTCCTATTCATGACTACGGTACTCCATTGGCCCTCACCGATACTCCGCATAATCCATCGTCCCCACCTCGGGATTTTGACATTCAAAAGACAATGACGGAATTACAAAGGAATAATCAAGATTTGCAACAAGGTCAAGTGGAAATGTCAAGGCATCATCATGAGCTCTTCACTTATATTAAAGGGGAAAACGCAATGAGAGATACCCATATGAAGATACTTGAGAATCAAATATCTCAACTAGCTTCGGGGAGCTCCTCAAGACAAAAGGGGCAACTACCTCCTCAAGGCGAAACACCAAAATTTGAGCATGTAAATGCTATTACTACGAGGAGTGGTACGTCCTATGAACCCCCTTTTTCACCTAATGAGCAAGAGCCAATACAAGAACCGACAATGCAAATGACATCTCCAAATCAAGAAGAGTCAAGCTTTGACATTCCAATTGAGGAGCAAGTCTCAAGGGAGGTCGAGAAACCTCAAGAAGACAACCCTCCTCCTCTTCAAGAGAAAGACAAGGGAAAAAGGAAAGTTTCCTTTGAAGAGTCCACCCGTAATGATCAAAACAAGTACCAAATCAAGTTGCCTTACCCATCGAGGCAAATGAAGACTAAGGTGGACACTCAATTCGACAAGTTCCTTAATATCGTGAAGAAATTGGATGTTAGTGTCCCGTTCACCGAGCTACTTACCCAAATCCCGGCATATGGAAAATTCATGCGGGAAATCCTAGCTAGGAAGAGGTCCATCGACATGGAAGAGACGGTAGCGTTCACTAGGGTGGTGAGCGAGCTTATTCAAGGTTCCACGCTTCCGAAGTTGAAGGACCCGGGTAGTTTCTCTATCCCATGCACCATCGGCAATTACAAGATCGAGAGAGCTATGTGTGATTTGGGCGCAAGTGTGAGCATTATTCCCTACACCATTTGTGAGCGATTAGGGATGACGGAGTTGAAGTGTACGTCCATTACACTCCAAATGGCCGATAAGTCTCTTAACCGACCATTGGGAATGTTGGAGGATGTGCCGGTACAAATAGGGAAGTTCTTCATTCCGGTCGACTTCATTGTGGTTGACATGCCGGAGGATGCTAACACTCCCATCATCCTTGGACGCCCATTTTTACACACCGCCGGTGCCGTGATCGATGTGAAGAAGGGTAGGATCACTTTTCAACTAGGCGACGAGGAGCTAGTGTTTGACCTCCAAGGCAACACTTCGCCTATGACCGAGACATGTAATATGATCCATGCCAAGGAAGACATCGATCTAGGGGAAAGATCGGGACAAAGCTTGAAGGAGTACTCTTATGTACTTGAGGATGACTCCGATATGGAGGAAGATGAGTACCCGAATCATGGGCTTGACGACAAGTTGCTAAGCAAGGAAGAAGATGAGCCTCCCTTGGGGCCACATGATGACCGGTGGACGTTTGGGTATATCCCCAAGGACCAAAAGTACAAGTTCAAGCTGTTGAACTTGGAAGAGCGGGATGCCCCGGGAACGTCAAGGCAAGGCCATGAGGAGCCTTGGGATGTGGTCGGCTATATGACGTGTTTGATTGAAGACTTCTCAAGGGCCTTCGACTTGTTCTTACGTGCTCTTGATGGAGATGGAACCGGTTGGAGTATTGTTGAAAAAGAATGAAGATTGTACCACCTTGGTTTGACGGAGTTCCACAAGAACCGTCTCATTGTATATATCACTTTCTTGTAGTTAGTGGTTTTTTGTGAATTCTTGTTATTTGGATTATTGACGAGCGAGGCAAGGGAGAGAATTTGATGCTTGAATTGATTTTGATTGATAGGTGAAGTGAAAATGCTCCTAGAGGAGATTGGCTATGGTTTACCTTAGGTTGTGAGCGAGAGGATTGGGTTTTTGAAGCTTCGAGCAAGTTTTTGGGATCGTGGAGGTCGAAGAAGACCCATCCCGGCCGGGATGAGGCGTCCCGACCGGGAAGGGTTAAGATTCCCGATCGGGAAGGGTGTCCTCCCGATCGGGAAGAGCGCACCACATTTCGAGCTTACTGTGAGCTCATCCCGACCGGGATGAGGGCGTCCCGACCGGGACGGATGAGGCATCCCGACCGGGAAGGAGCCGTCCCGATCGGGATGGGTGCACCAAGAATTAGGCTTACTGTGGGTCCGTCCCGACCGGGATGAGGTCGTCCCGACCGGGACAGGTGAGGTAACCCGATCGGGATCAGTCTTCCCGACCGGGATGGTCCTATGCTCCCCCTTTGTGATTATTCTTCGCAAATCGAGTCCACCCAACCGTTTTATGCCCCCTCCCAACCTCCCTAACTACCCTAGCCTTACCATATGCCCCATGTACTTCATCGTCATGCCCTCACTCCACCTCCTATTCACTTTACACCAACTCTCACATCTAATCCCACCCCCTACCATTACTACCCTTACCGTGAGTTCTCTTCAAGTGTGAAGCGAGATGGCAACCAAGAAAACAAGCGACGAGCTTCTAATGATCAACGAGACGATGGAGCAAGTGAGTTACTAGCCGCTCGGTTTGGGTAACTATCCTTACTTTTCCGTCTTTTTATCGCTTCTCTTTTCATTGTTTGCCCCCTTCCCTTGAGTCTCGGTATCTAGGGGCCTTCGAGGCCATAGTTTGGTTGCTCCCGACTCCCGACGACGTGATTATGTCGCGAGTCAATCGATTAGTCCATTTACAAGATTTTCACCCCTTGTTAGGAATTAGTCGGATTTGGACGGAATCCGGGCTAGGTGGCTTGATTACACCTAGCACTCCCCTCCCATTTCCTTTTATTTCTTTCTTTTTCTTTCTTCCCCCATCCATATCTTTCTCTTGTCTCGGCCCATGGTGACTTGATTACACCCCGGCCGGACACCTTCTACCCATTTCTTCACTTTATTTTTGATTTTTAGCTTTATTTTCGTAGTTTCTTTTCTTTTTCTTTTGTCTCTCCGCACCCTACGATCGAGCATGAGGACATGGCTCGATTTAAGTGTGGGGGAGCGATATTCTAGTATAGTTAGTTTTATTTTCTTAGTTTTTCGTTAAAAATCTTAAAAATCCCTAAAAATTTGAAAAATTTCCATAAAAATCAAAAAGTTTTTTTTTTCTTTTGTGTGTTTTCCTTTTGTGTCTTTGTGTCGTGTATTTGTTTTGTTTTGTGTGTTTTGCCTCCCTTTGTCCTTATAGGTTACTTTAATCGCCAATGACTTTGGAAAGCTCTAAAGACTTCCGGTAACATCTTATCCCTTTTTCTTCTTTATCTCTTATGGAGTTTGGAGGAGATTGTGATGTTGTGTGCTCGGGTGGAGCTTCGTGCATATTGGTGGGTGATTTGGTGACTTGTTTGGATGATCGGGGTGGTGTTTGTGTTGTGTTTGTGTTTGTTTTGTGTTGTTCTTGTTTTTGTTGCTTTTGCCTTTGTTTCTTTTCATTTTGTTTTCGTCATGTCTTCATTTTGTGTTGTGTTGTGTCTCGTGTATATGGTTTTTGAAAACCCGGCTTAGAGGCTAGTGTGCGAGTGTTTACTTTCCCTTCCTAGTTGTATAAATCGAGTCTTGGACTTTAATCTAGTAGAATGACCTTAAATCAATGAATTCGTTGGTCCTTTACCTTGAGTCCACCTAGCTTACTAAGGATTTACTACGGGATTTGCACTTTTGACCATTATGACCACCCACGGTGTGAAAAGGCCTTGGTTACCGAGTCTCGTCCCCTAGGTGACCGTGTTTAGGATTGTTTTGATTAGTCCAAGTTCTCCACTTTTTGTGGGTTTGAAGGGAAATCGCGACCCCCGACTCACCCATTTACCTACATCTCACACATATCCACACAATAACTTGCAAATTGTTGATTATCTCTTTCTTGTTATACAATGAAAATGCCAACAAAGCCAAATCTTGCCAAAAAGGGCAAAGAAAATAAAAGAAAGAAAAAAATGAAGAAAAAGAAAAGGGAACAAAAGCCAAAAAGAAAATAGAAAAGAAGAAAAAGAAAGGCATGGCAAAACAAAGAGAAAATGCAAAAGAAGAAAGAAAATGCCAAAAGAAAACCCGTCTCACAAAAAGAAATCCCCACAAAAATAAGCCTTTTTCCGACTTTTGCCGTGAAGAGCCTACCAAAGGACCGAGTCCCGAGAAAGGATGATAGTGGCATTAGTCGGTCTTCCCTCATTTTGCATGTTTTCCACCTTTTTACTTGGACTAGTTAGGCGGTCTTGGACACGGGACGACCCTCTTGGCTCACGCTAAAGGGGGCGGGGTCTCACTTACCTACAGTGTCGACTAACACCGTGGATCATCACTTCCCACTCCGCCCATCGTCCCGTAGTACGTTTTTAGAAAGTTAGGAGGACCTAGGTAAGTTACCAACGTTTTTATTGCTTTATCGTCATACTATTAGGGTTTAGTTCACCTAGGTTTGTATTGCTAGCTTGGGAACGTTGCCACTTACCTCGAGTCCTAAACCGGTGTTTTATTCACCGCTTGTTTGAGGGAAGCGGTATTTCTTTTGTTTTGGGTGCAACCGATTATGTGTTTGTTTGTATGTTTGTTTGTTTATGTGTTTTGTGTCCGGTTGCATCCACAGTTTTGTCGCAAGACCCAACTTGCCTTGCGGAGTGCACTTTTCCTCTAAGTGCACTCGCGTGAGTTGAAGGGGCGTAGGGTGCGCTAATACCCACTCGGTTAGTTTAGTATTAGTATGTGCTTACTCGAGGGCGAGTAAGGGTTAAGTGTGGGGGAGTTGATAAGTGTCATTTTTAGTGCCTATTCGTAGTGTTTTGGTCCCATTTTCCTTGTGGAATCGCTCCTTGGGAGCGATTCATGGGCTTCTTATGCTTCCTTTAGTCCGTTTCCGGTTCCCAAGCCCGATTTTGAAGAGTTGGAGTGATTCCGACTCAATACATACACGTTTTGGAGCCAACGAGATAAAGGAACGATGACTCGAGACCTTGGAATCGACCCCGAGACCTTGGGTCCCAATCCCGAGCCTCCGAGACCCGATCCCGAGTCCCGAGAATCGATGGGAAGCCCATAAGATACAAGGAGGGACCCTAGAGCTCTTAATGAAGGCATACAAGACCCTTCCCGGTCAGGATAATAGCCTTCCCGATCGGGAAGGAAGGCACATTTAGAAGCGCCACTGTGGGTCCTTCCCGGTCGGGTTGAGCCCTTCCCGATCGGGATGGCAGAACCCTTCCCGATCGGGATGATCCGTCCCGGTCGGGACGGGCTACAGCTCACCCGCATTCTTCTTTTCTTCTCCTTCATTCTTGTACCCATATATATACTCCCTTCTTGTAATTTTAAGAGATTTTTATCTTACCCTACATTAGTTTAAGCCTCCAAAACCCTAGATTTACTCTCAGTCATTAGCCTTAATCTTCCATTAATCTTAGTTAATCTTTAGTTAATTATTGTAATTAGTTCTTGTATTAAGAGGATACTTGAAGAATTCTCCAAGATTGACAACCTTGGGTTTTATTTGGGTTCTTATTCATACAAGATTTCATCTTTTCATCTTCCTAGTGTTGGTATAACCTTTCTTACTCTTGTCTTTGTTTATTCAATCTTGTTTCATTTTTTTTATTGTTATTGTTGTTAGTTGTTCATAATGAATGCTTGGATGTTTAGTTTGTTTTCTCTTGTTAATGTTAGTTTTTCCTTTATAATGAGTGAGTAGTTTCTTTGTGGGGTTAGTAGGGGAATTAGGGGTAGATTATGGATGATTAGGGTTGATTAAGGGGAAAAGGTTGTATCTTTGTTGTTAGTCACATTGTAGGCACTCTATGTGTTTGTTGATATGCTTGTGTGAGTTGTAGTGGCCATGCTTCCCATGCTTGTGTTCATCTTCTCATTGATTGCTTATTTTGTGGAAATGTTGAGAATAGTCATAGTCACGAGAGTGCCGACTAGAGTCTAAGTTGCGAGAGCCCGGACTCACCTTGACATCGGTCTAAGTTGCGAGAGCCCGGACAGACTCTAGCGATTAGGAGACACCTTTACCCTTGATCACCCCAATTACCCTTCTACCTCTATGAACCCGACCTACCCCACTTCTCTTCCATATTTGAGTTTATCCTCCTTAGTTAGTCATTGTTCTTTTAGTTTATTCGTTAGTTTGATCATTAGCTTAGTTCTTACCTCTCCTTCTTAATAGTTTTCCATTTATTGCATTCTTTGTGTTCGTTTGGTAATCTAGTCTCGTTTTAGGCCGATATAGTCTACGCTTTGATATACCGTCCTTGTGGAATCGATCCTGACTTACCCTAGCTACCCACTAGGTTAGTCGGTGTTATATTGATCGGCTAGGGACGTGACGAATCCCTAACCATCATTTGGCTCCACTCTGTCAGGAGCAGCCCTCCATTGGTTTGTCGGACTGCCTAACTGAAGCATCACCTCCTTTGCCGACCTGGTCAATGCCTTCAACCAGCTGTTCGCCAGCAGCAGAAAACCAGAGAAGCAGACCAGCGATTTGTATCGGGTGGTGCAGAAGTTCGAGGAATCTACACGCGACTTCCTCAACAGATTTAACAAGGAGAAAGTAACCATTCCTAGATGTGATGTAGTCACCGCCATAGAAGCCTTCCGCCAAGGGCTCCACCAGGATTTAGACCTCTATAAGGATCTTACAAAGTACCCATGTGCCACGTTCGAGGATGTGCAGACCAAGGCGATGGTAGCCATCAGGCTAGAGGAAGATTCAGGCCCCAGAAAGGCTACATATGGTTCTGATCGAGTCTTTAGAAAGGTACCAGCAGAAAAGAGGGGTGAGAGATCGAAGCCCTAAGCCAGGAACGTGAGCAAGGTTTCTGAAGAGAGAGACTGGAAGGACAATCCGGGATTACCACCCAAAGTAAGTGAGTATGGGTTCTCTACCAACCTTGTTGGGGTGCTCAAAGCTCTGAGGGAGTTGGGACGCAGGGTCAGGTGGCCCAGGAGACAGGAATACACCAATGACCGAAAGGACGCCAGCGAGAGGTGTGAATTCCACGACGACATTGGACACCACACCGATGAGTGTGTCCAGCTAGGAGAGAGGTTAAGTTCCAGTATGATCAAGGGAACTTGGACCACCTCGTATCCGGAAACTCCAGCAGGATAAATGCAGTAGAACAAGTATTGCCTTCTCCACCTCCACTATGTACCAGAATTGTCAATGAGATCACCGGAGGATCGTAATTATGCGGACTGATCTACTCGGCAGCCAAGAGGCATGCTTCTCAGACCAGGGGAGACAGACCAGAGCACTCCTGCAGAATCAGTTGCAAGGATCTCTCAGCCGTCACCTTTGACGAAACTGATGCAGAATCTACTCCAGAAATGCACCATGACGCATTGATAATAACTCTCCCCATAGGGAATTGCACCGTAAAGAAGATTCTGGTGGACACCGGGAGTTCAGTCAATATCATCATGTTGGAAACCCTCCAGAACATGGGGATCAGCGAGAAGGACCTAACCAGGAAGGCGGTTCCCTTGGTAGGTTTCAGTGGAGAAACCAAGCACTCTCTAGGAGAAATCACCATTCCTACTTACGCTGGAGGAGTGAATAAACAAGTACGTTACTTGGTCATTGATGGACCCTCCACCTACAACGTGATTCTAGGAAGGCCTTGGATCCATGAGATGAAGGCAATCACCTCAACCTACCATCAGTGCCAGAAGTTCCGTATACCCTGGGTAGTGCAGAAGATCAGTGGAGATCAGGAGGAGGCGAAAGACTGCTACAAGGTGGCTCTCAAGAAAACCGCAAGTCCTCCAGCATAGCAATTAAAGAGCCTTCATCTACCTCTGCAGGGGTACGTAGAGCCACCTCAGGCGGAGTTAGATGAAGTCAACCTGGACAAGCAACATCCAGAGCGAAAAGTGTTAATCGGATCAGAGTGCACAGGTAATATCCGCCAAAACCTCATTGAATTATTAAAAACTAACATAGATTGTTTTGCTCGGTCGCATGATGATATGGTAGGTATAGATCCGAGCGTTATCACCCAGGATAAGCGTGGATTCAAGCTACAAACCAGTCCAGCAGAAGAGAAGGAAGTTTGCCCCAAAAAGAAATGAAGTCATAAATCAGGAGGTAGACAACCTGCTGGTTGCTGGAAAAATCAGAGAGGTGAAGTATCCAGAGTGGTTGTCTAACGTGGTGGTGGTCCCAAAGAAGAATGGCAAGTGGAGGGTATGCGTTGACTTTACCAACTTAAACAAGGCATGCCCAAAAGATCCATTCCCTCTGCCGCACAAAGATGCCATGGTGGATGCTACAGCAGGCCACGAGATGTTAACCTTTCTTGATGCATGGAGTGGATACAACTAGATCAAGATGCATCAAGCAGACTAGGAGAAAACGGCCTTCAGGTCTGAGAGAGGTATATATTGTTACAACGTAATGCCTTTTGGTTTGAAGAATCCAGGGTCCACCTACCAGAGACTAGTCAATAAGATTTTCATGAGGCAAATTGAGGGCACGATGGGGTATATATTGAAGACATGGTCGTCAAGTCAAAGCAAGCTTCACAACATACGACGCACTTGGAAGACACCTTCAACACCATGAGGGAATACAAGATGAAGTTGAATCCTTCAAAGTGCACGTTTGGAGTGTCGTGTGGGAAGTTTCTGGGTACATGGTCACCCAGAAGGGAATCGAATTTAGCACGGAGCAGATCAAAGCCATTGATACGGGTTAGTCGCGTCACCGTAATCAAAATTATCCTAGATTACTACTAACGGATAGCTAGCGGTAAGTAGGGTCGATTCCACAGGGAGGCAGGTTGAAAATTATATGCTAGTCAATTAATCTAACGGGTCACGATTTATAGCGATTGGGTGAATTGACAGTATTCTAAAATTACAGAAATTAATTAAAAAGATAAAATTATGAATTAGAAAAATCACCAGAGTTGTCGGATCAATACGATTAAAACAAGTAAACATGCGATTTCCAAATAATTAATCAATTAACACAAGTTAAAGAATATCGACACGGTCCTCTCAGATCACTAGTCATCCTAGAAGTCACCTAACGGGCTCTCGCTACGTATTAGGGAATTCTATCAATTACAACGAGTCTATTTCGTTCCCGGGCTCTCGCTACGTAGGTCAGGATTTACGAGATACAAGCAATCAATTACGGCCTATAATTAATTACTCGTCGCTATAATGTTGCAAGAGCGATTTAACTCATACAAGTCGATTATTTAGTTATCACATAAATACCGTTCAATTTGTAATTCACCTAAACTCTAGTGACAGAAATATTAGCCAAACAAATTGAATCATGATGAAATAACAGGATGAATGAAAATAAGGAGAAAATAAAGAAGCAGAATGATGAGAAGTTACAGGAAACAGGTAATATGAGAAAAATAAAAAGAAATAACAGTAAACAGGAAGAAGGAGGAGATTAGGGAAGAAGAAGAAAGTACCGAGCCCGGAATTTAGTAGAGTGGAGATGAAGAAATAAAGACGAAAATAATAATAACCCGAATAATGTAAATACTGGAGAATTAAGAGAAATTGAAATAGAAATAAACTTGATGGAAAAACTGATTATTTACAATGAATTGAAAACTAAACTAATTCCTTAACTAAAGAAGATGTGTTGATGAGGAGATTACTGAGAAAAAAATAGATGATCCGGATGAATGAAACTAAGGTCCTATTTATAATAGATTAATCCTAGCTTAACTAACCCATTATCTCCCCTTCATCACCCCTTAATCCCCACTAACCAATTAAGTTGTAATGTAAATAGTTAGTGGGGTTGAGAAAGCGTAAGGGCCAAGGAGGAGAACTTGGGTAGTGTAGTCTACAGACTTGTTCTCATTCTATAGACTTATCCTTAGTCTACAGACTTATCCTCAGTCTGGTCTACGGACTTCCTCAGTCTACGGACTTGTCTTTTTGGTCTATAGACGTCTTTTAGTGCACTTCTGTATAGACCTTCTTTGGCTCACCTTTATCTCCTCTTGATTTTCGCACAATGAATCGGTTTTAGAGCTTTAAAGATTTTTGACGTAATTTTGAGTTCTTTTAACTACTCGGTCTCTATTATCTGCAAAACAACAAAAGAATACCCAAGTAGCACATATGGGAGAAAATAGCTTAATCCGACTCCTAAAATTAATAAAACAACACGGAAATGCGTGCCAAAATAGGTGAAAAATCGAATACGAATGGAACGCATCAGCCATCCTCCAGCTGGAATCCCCGTAGAAACCTAAGGACGTCCAACGCCTGACTGGGAGAATCGCTGCTCTGAACAGATTCATATCCAGGTCCTCAGATAGGTGCAGATTATTCTATGATATACTGAAGACGGCCCAAAGGTTTGATTGGACAGCAGAGCACGAGAAGGCGTTCAGCGAGCTGAAACACTACCTCAGCAGTCCACATCTGCTGTCAAAACCAGAACCTGGAGAACAACTCCTCCTGTACCTGTCAGTAACCGAGGTAGCAGCTAGTGCGGTCTTAGTTCGAGAGCAAGAGGGAGCGCAACACCCAGTATATTTTGTCAGTAAGTCTCTACTTCTTGTAGAGACCAGGTACACTTCTCTTGAAAAACTTGTACTAGCACTTGTTACAGCTTCCTACAAACTGCGACCTTATTTTGAATCGCATGCTATTTCTGTAATAACTAATTATCCACTAAAAACTATTATGAGAAAACCTGAGTTATCGGGAAGAATGGCCAAGTGGTCCATGCACTTGAGCGGCTCCGACTTGAAATTTGTCCCCAGAACTGCAATAAAGTCCCAGGCATTAGCAGACTTTATATCCGACTTCAGCCCAGCACTGCAGACCCTGGCAGAAAAAGACATCCTCCTCCTTGAGGAAGACAAAGGCGAACAGGTATGGAAGCTAAATGTAGATGGCGCCTCCAACATGCGAGGATCTAGAGCAGGATTAGTTCTTAAGTCTCCTCAGGGGGATCTCATAGTCCAAGCAGTACGGTGCGAGTTCCGAACAACAAACAACGAGGTAGAATATGAAGCTCTAATCTTGGGTCTCCAGATGGCTCTAGACCTCAAAATCAAGCGCCCGGAGGCATACAACGATTCCCAGCTGATAGTCAACCACGTGAATGGTTCGTATGCAGCTAAGGACTCCAAGATTACGTCTTACCTCGAAGTGGCAAAGGAGCTCTCCCTTAGGTTCGTAGCCTTCTCAATCAACCAAATCCCTAGGGACCAGAACGTGGAAGCAGACGCCCTAGCCACCCTAGGGGCAACCTTCAAGCCAGGTGTAGTCACCACCATACCCATTGTCTATGTGCTGGAGCCAGCAGTCTGGAAGGGCGCACAGGAACACAAGATGCCAGGGGAAGGAGAAAACACACCAGGTCAAGGGTTGCAGTGGCTACAGGAAGCAGGAATCTGCAGCACCACAACAGGGCAAGAGGAAGTCTCTGACTGGAGAAAACCCTACAAAGAATGGCTGCAAAACGATATTCTGCCGACAAACAAGAAGGAAGCCCGGAGTTTTAGGATGAAATCATCCAGGTACACCCTTATCGATGATGTCATGTTCAAAAGATCAACCGCTGGACCATACCTGAGGTGCCTAAGTCAGGAGGAGGCAGAAATGGTTATGCATGACCTCCACAGTGGTGAATGTGGAAATCATGCAGGGGGCAAGAGTCTATCCAACAAGGCACTCCGCCAGGGTTACTACTGGCCGACAATGCGCAAGGATGCCAGTGAATACGTTAAGAAGTGTGACGCCTGCCAAAGACATGCACCAGTCAGCCACCAGCCAGCAGAACCATTGCACCCAATAATTTCTCCCTGACCCTTCATGAAGTGGGGGATGGATATTGTTGGCAAATTACCAAGAGTTCCGGGAAACAAAGTTTTTATGCTGGCCATGACTGATTACTTCTCCAAGTGGAAAGAAGCGGAAGCATTCCCTCAGGTGACTGAGAAGTAGGTGATATCCTTTATTAAACGCAACATTATCTGCAGGTTTGGCATTCCTTCAGAAATTATCTGCGACAATGGATCCCAGTTTATTGGCAACAAGATGGAAGCCTATTGCGCCAGGTGGAATATCACACTGAGCAAGTCTACCCCCAGAAATCCTTAGTCTAATGGACAGGCGGAGTCTAGTAACAAAATTGTGATAGACAACCTGAAGAGAAGACTGGAGGAAGCAGGCGGTAGATGGGCAGAAGAACTCCCCTTGGTGCTATGGTTTGACAGAACCACACCTAAAGTGGCTACTGGACTGACGCCTTTCAACTTGGTCTTTGGTGTGCTGAGGCAGTCATTCCCTCAGAAGTGAGAGTGCCCACCCATAGATACGGATGTATAACCGAAGACAGGAACCGGGTGGAGATGGCAAGCAGCTTGGATACTATAGATGAGCTCAGAACCGATGCTCAAATAAGGATGGCCTCCTACAGACAGACAGTCGCCAGAAGTTACAACAAGAATGTCAAAATCAGAGACCTGCAGGAGGGAGACTTAGTTCTCAGAAACGTCTTCCAGAACACCAGAAACCAACGAGCAGGAAAGTTCGCCTACAATTGGGAAGGGCCATATCAAATAGAGAAAGTAGTTGGGAACGGAGCCTACCGACTTATGACCATGGAGGGGAAAATCATCCAAAAGCCATGGAACATCGTACACCTAAAGAAATTCTTCTTCTAAAAGGGCCACTGCCGCCAGAAACATGGGCTACAGTCGCCAGAAACGTGGCATCTATTCTGCCAGGTGCATGCACTTCCACCAGAACACAGGTTCAGTCTTATCAAACCTTATATTTAAATATTTCTGTCATCCTTCTGTCTGCTTTACTTTTTTTTCGCAAAATTTAAATTTTCTCTTGCATGTTTAAAATCAGATAAAATTTTGATTTCCTTTTTACGTGTTCGTCAAAATTCAATTTTCTTTTGCATCAAAGTTTGATTTTCCTATTGCATACATTTTTGAAATTTGATTTCTTTCTTCATATATTTTCGAAATTCAATTTTCTTCCGTATATGTCTTCAAATATTGCGTCCCCCATCTTTGCCAAATTTTATCAGTTTTCCCAAACTTAGAACTGGTGACTAATCTGGTGGATTGCACAATTTCTACAGAGGCGTGTGTCTTGTAACTAAGTGCCTACAACCGGGACATTACAGTCTCCTGCGCCACTTAGCACCCACGTAAAGCGTGGCACCTCCGACTGAGTGGGCGAACTAAACCCCATGCCACCACTATATCAAAGGTCGACCATACAAACATAAGGCATGCATACAACAGAAGGTAGTAAGACAAAACTACGACAAACGATTACAATCAAAAGCAAACACTTACGATTGAAAGCAAACGATTACGATCAACAGTTAAAAACAAAATACCACAAGTATTCAGATAAAAACTTTTACCCCATGGGCAAAAGTAAAGAGAATTCAAGTACGAGATTTGAAAACTAAAGTATTTTTGTGCTACACAGGGCAACAAACAGATTCAAAGGATAACGAGAAAGGAGGTTCACATAGAAGCTCTTTCTGGAGACAGGGAGGTGAGAGGTTCCAAGGCAGCAGAATTAACAACATGTTCCTGATCAGCTCCACCAGCCTTCTCAGTTCTCTGATCTGGGAGGGGGGAAGCAACCGACTCACCCACGACTACCCCCTCTTCGTCAGCAAGAATATCCAAGTCAGGCGCCACAGGAAACTGCTCCGCAAGTTCTTCTTTCTCAGCTGATAAATTCCAGGATTCATGTTCTCCCTTCGAGTAGGCCTCCATCATCTCCACTCGAGTTTGCATAGACGCTCAACTGAGAGCATCCATCAAGATTCGCTTCAAGTTAGTGTTCTTCTCCCTTAGAGAAGAATTGGCTTCCTGAACCCGAGATAGTTCGCCCACCACAACCTCACGACAGCTCTTTTCCTGCGTCAACAACTTCCTGACCTGCTCTAGCTCCTCCTCCAGATTGGAAACCTCCTCCTTGGCTCCGTCAACCGTGCTCCGCAAACCGTCCCTTTGATCCCTAAGGAAGTCCACCTCGTTTGCCAGCCGGGGCACGACATTGCGTAGATATATACCCAATTGCAAGACCTAGGCAAGATCTCAGCAAGTCAGGGTACTGTCAGGGAAACCACGACCAACAATAGACAAGGGAATAAGTACCTCAAAAGTCTGCCATGTTAACAGGTCAGTCAGCTCCCCTAGAGAACTCCTTTCCATGGCAGTCTCAGGGCGAGGAAATAGCAATTGCTCCAAAGCCACCCACTCCTCCGGAGATTTGAGGAAGCCAAAACCACTAGGAAACTTAAGTGTTAACTCGGGATATGCGTTGTCTGGTGACTGGGGGACAGGGTCAGTAGTGGGAGCAGAGGTGTCAACTACCGGGATTTCCCAGCAGAGATGTCTCCAGAGAGTGGAGAGGAGGCGCGTTTCCTTTTGGCTCCAGGAGAAGCAGAAGGATTGGAGCTGGATTGTCCCTTAGACAAGGACCTGGCGGCCGCTTTCTTCCTCCGGGAAGCGATTAGTCAATCCAAGGACATGCGAGGTTTAGGATTTCCTGAAGAAAAGACAAAAAGACAAACCTCAAATCACGGCAAAAACGTAGTATCCCAGCCAGACGTAAAAACGAAATATACCTGAAGACATGATACCAGCAGAATCTTCTCCTGAAGTGAAAAGCGAGAAAGGATTTTTACCAAGAGGATTCACCAGGTGATGGAAAGATCGAAACTCAGGTTCCAAACCAAAGAGGCGAACCAAAGAATCCGGATCCTCAGAATCAGAATCAGGCTCCTCCAAGTCTGCACCACGACATTAGTAAGAAGAGTGAGCATGAAGTGAAAGTCCAGAGATAGGGAGAATACTTATACCTTCAACAGGCTTCCAAGGAGAGAAGAGATAGCTGGCAGAACATGGGGAGATGCTGTCAATCCTCACAAAGATAAAATATCGATACTATTTGTCGTCCGGAGGGTTTGCGGGGAAGGAAATACAAGATTCTTTGCCCTCCTGCAGACGAAGGGTCACCAGGCCACTTCCAACAGATCTATCCCGATAGACAGAAGAGATATCACCCAAGGTAATACCTCTTTGGTATCGTTGGTTCAAAGCGCAGAAACACAACAAGAGACGCAACGCATGTGGCATCAGTTGGCAGGGGGAAAGGCGGTGGAAGGACAGAAAATCGCGAATCAGCGCGGGAAGAGGAAACCTAAGGCCTAGGCAAAAAGGGTAAGCATAGAGACAAGTCCATCCAGGACGAAAAAAATCTGCCCTCTGATCACGAAGGGAAACGTGAATAATTACATTCTCCTGGAAGCCAAAGATCCTTCTGATGGTAGGGAGATCTTCCTCAGTATAGCAAGAGTTACAGGAATGAGGAGGATTAAGGGTAAGTGTAGAAGGAAATAATACCGGGGACGACGAGGGAGATGACGACGGCGAAGGAGGGGTTAGGGATTTCGAGCAGGAACGAGTAAACTTGGGGGCCATGACAGAAACGAAACAAACAAGAAAGAAATGAAGATCACTACGGAAGAGAAATCACCTGAAATCGATGTAAGGAGTGCGGGAACTCGGCACCACAGCAGAGGCGAACAAGGAAGATCGGGGTTACCTTTTTGAAAATTTGGGAAAAAGGTTACGAGTAATGGGGAAGATGGAAAGAGAGTAAAAGTAACAAGAGTAAGAAAGGGTAAAAGGTAATTTGGAAGACAAATAATGATGAGGGGTTAGAAGTAAAGAATTAATTAGGGAGATGAGGCGTTTTGTTTTGTGTTTGTGTTTGTTTTGACCTTCATGTGTTTGTGTTTGTTTTGTTTTGTTTTTTTTGAATAAGAGACGTCATGTAATGATTTCTTCCTGTCTCTGTTGCTTTCCCGAGGTTTCTTAGGAAGTGATGGGTGGTTGGATTTCAAATTGTATGACATGTGGGGGCCTTTCTTGGGGAGGCCTTCCTGCCTAGGCGATTTTCCATCTTCTCCTGCCTATAAAAGTACTCCTACCTCCCCCATTCCCCCTTTTAAACAATTTGCAAACCTTCAAACCCTCCTTCATACTTTCTCTCTATTAAGCGCTTCTTGACTGAGGAGTCTTCTCCCGCACTTTCATCTGGCGGCCATTAACTAGGTTAGGATCTTAATCCCTGTCCTCCGCCTCTTTCTATTTCTTCGTCCTTCCTTTTTTTTCTTGATCATCATGACCAATCGTCGCGGTGCTCGTGTTCTTTCTTTTGATGACCCTACGACGCAGAGGGCGGGGGGAGGGGATAGGGTTAACGCTGATATTGCCTCCTCCTCTGGGGGGAAGGGTGTTATGATGGCTGAGGATAACCACTCAGAAGATAGCGGGGGCGCCAACTCCCCTGAACCTGATCCCCTTACCGTAATTGACTCTGATAACGAGGCGCGAGAAATCGACCCTTCCACGATCGCCGAACCGCTTATCCCTAGGGAACTAGGGAGGACCTATTACCTAGATAAGACCAAGTATAAGATCCCCATGCGGACCTACCCGACTTCTAAGAACCGGGACCTGATTCTGGAGAAAAACGCTGAGGAGGGTATAGCTAGGCATTACAACTTTGGGGAGGGATACACTATTGTTGTCCCTGGGGAGAAAGATACCGTGCGCAATCCCCCTGATGGCTGCATAGCCGTCTACCACAAGTGCCTCGACTTCGGCCTGCGCTTTACCCTGCATCCTTTCTTGGAAGAGGTCTTTAGGCGTATGAACGTGGCTATCGCTCAGTTGACGGCCCTTGCTGTCAGGTCATTGATAGCATATACATGGACCTGCCTGTTCTGGGGTGATGAGCCATCCATAGATGCCCTGAGGTTTATGGTGGGCCTGCCGATGGTGTCCTCCAATGAGGGGGCGGTTCACCAGGGTATTTCTCCCTTCTCCGTCAAAAGAAAGGTTCCCTAGTTTGGCCGGTACTAGGCAGCCTGAAGGACTGGAAGGACAACTTCTTATATGTTCATAGTGCTACGGGATGACGGATTCCTAGGCATTTCAGGAATCATGTTCATACCCGATTGGAGACCCGCCAAGAGTATCACCCTGGGGTTGGGGGAAAAGCCCTTGAAGTCAGGCTGACCCAGAAGGAAAAAGACTTGGTTGAAAGGTTCGCCTCTTCCAAGGATAAGAAGGGCGTGTATGGCCCTAACCACTAGCTCCCTCATGCGGAGCTTATTGCGACTGACGACTATTTGACCCGTGTGGGCCTGAATCCGGGCCTTAGTGCAGGTAGCTTGGGAACTTTGACAGCAACTAAATTTTCTTAGTCTTTCGTTTTTATTGTGTGGTTACTTGATTGTCTTTCTTGATTTTTTGCAGACCTTGCTACCTGCCTTTGGTCAAGGAGAGAGTTGAGGGACCTCGGCTTGAATAAGGATTTTTTGCCTATTGACAACCATCCTCCTCTCCCATCTTCTTACAAGAAGCGGAATCTGAGGAATTATGTGAAGAGTTTATCAGTCAGCAGGGTGAGGCTTCCTCCTCTTCCTCCCAAATCGACCCCTGCATGGCCTTCAGCTCTGGCTTCTGCCCCCAGAGATATAGAGGGGGAGGCTGCCTCAGAGGCTACCCCCTCCCCTGCTAGTAAGCGTGGAGGTTCCCCTGCTGGGATTCGTCCTCCTGTGGGGTCAAAACCCTTTGACTCTGAGGAAACTGGGGAGAGCACTCCCCTGGTGGGAAGGAAGAGGAAGGATAAGGAGCCAATGGATGACGTCCCGGTGGTGGACCTGGAAGCTGATACTAAAACACATGAGGCCAAGCGCCCTGCTCGTGATATTCCGGGCACCCTGTTCTCGGAAGAAAACGTTGAGTTTCACTTTACTGCTGGTGATAGTATTGACGTCTCTGCCCTGCCTTCGGATTCCAACGTTGTGTTGGCGGATCATCTTACCAAATCCTTGACCTCCACTACTAGTTAGGTGATCCAGTTTATCCAGCGTTGCACCAGGGTGTTCCAAGCCTCCGCGGAGCTGGCAGCTCTCAACCGTTTAAGCGATGAGGAATTAAACGTTACTCCTGGGCTCCCTCTCCCTGATCGTTTGGCGGCGGTTGAGAGAGATGTCACTCTCATTGCCGGCTTGAAGGGCCAGCTGGCAAAGTACGAGGGCGACCTGGGAGAGACCAAGGACCAGGTGGCGCACTGGAAGACCCAGGGTGAAAAGGCTGTGAGGGAGGCAGCTGATTTGGGGGCGAAGCTGGAGCAGGCAGAGAAGGGGGTGGCCGAGTTGGAGCAGGCCAAGAAAAGGATTGCTGAGCTGGAGGACCGCCTGACTAAGGCGGACTCGGATCTTCGGAAGGCACAGGATGACTTGAAGGCGCAGGGTGAGGAATGGCAGAAGGAGAATAATGATATCATTCAGGAGGCCAACGCTGCGGTGGCGACGAACTTTAATGCTGGAGCTTCTTCCTCTCTTGCCTTTGTCATGGAGGTTATTAGGGAGATGCTTCCAGATTTTAAAGAGGATGCCTTTCGAGACCTTTACGCTGCCAAGAATGATGCTCTGGCTAACAGGTCGCCTGAGGAGGCCTCTGGCCCTGATCAGGATGCCCCCAACGCATAACATGTAGGGCAGTCGTCCTCTGAGGGCTCTTGCCCCTAACCTTCTGCGCCTCTGCTTCCTTGTTGATTCCTTATCTTTTTGCCCGCCGGGCCCTGATGTGGCCGGCTGCCGGCTATTGTAACCCTTTTAACTCTTGTATTTGGATTTGTATTGTTCATTTTGGAAAAATCCTTCTAGATCTGTTATGAATGCTTTATTTCCTTTGTTTATTTGTCGTTTTCTTTCGAGGTTTGGCCTGACCCTGGTTTCTTTGCTGAAATCCAGGGGGCCTGCCCCCTACCTGCCCAGGGGTGGGCAGGGGGATTTTGCATTTTTTATACAAGGTTGGGGAATGCCCCCAGTCCTTGTTCATTCGGCACAAGGGGCCCGGCCTGTCCCTGGCTTCTTTGTCGAAGTCCAGGGGGCCTGCCCTCTACCTGCCCAGAGGTGGGCAGGGGGACTTGCGTTTTTTTTTCAAGGTTGGGGAATGCCCCCAGTCCTTGTTCATTCGGCACATGGTGCCCGGCCTGTCCCTGGCTTCTTTGTCGAAGTCCAGGGGGCTTGCCCCCTGCCTGCCCAGAGGTGGGCAGGGGGACTTCTTTGCATTTTTTGTTGGGGGGTTCATTTTCCTTGGGTTTTGCAACATGGGGGCCCTCCCCCTATTGCCCCCTGCTCGTTTGTGTGTGAAATGCAAGTTTGAACAGACAACGAGTATGAATTCGGAGATCTTTTCATTGCTTGAAAAAAACTTAAAACATCCATGGTCGGAGCCGTCGACATTCTTTCTTGACCGTTCTCCGCCAATTTTTTGAACAAAACAAAAGAAAATTCCTTAGTTCCTCAAGCTAGACATAGTACCTCTTCAGGGTATCTATGTTCCAGTGGGCAGCCAGCTCTTGTTCTGCAGGGTGGGCGATCTTGTATGTTCCTGGCCCCATGATCTGGGTGACTTCGTACGGGCCTTCCCAATTGGCGCTCAGTTTTCCATGCTCTCTTGATCTCCCAACTGCCTGCGTCTTTCTTAAAACCAGGTCCCCCACCTGGAAACTTCTCTCGTTCACTTTCCTGTTGTAAGCCTTCCTCATTCGCTATTTGTAGGCGGCAATGTTAATGCAGGCCTCTCGCCTTACTTCACCGACCAGGTCCAGAGCCTTGGTCATTGCAGCTTCATTACCCGCCCTGTCATATTGCTGGGATCGCAGGGTGGGGATTCGCGCTTCTATGGGCAGCAGGGCCTCAGCCCCGTAGACCAGGCAAAAGGGAGTCTGACCTGTGGACTCCTTTCTGGTGGTCCTGATTGACCATAGCACGCTTGGCAGTTCGTTCGCCCATCTCCTTTTGAGCTCATCCACCATCCTTTTCAGGCCGCTCAGGATTTGCTTGTTTGCTGCCTCCGCCTGCCCGTTAGTTTGTGGGTGGCAGACGGCGGAGTAAACGACTGCTATGCCATGGCTCTCCAGCCAGGCTCTCAAGAGGTCATTGTCGAACTGCCTCCCATGATCGAAGACTAGTACTTTTGGTAGGCCATACCTGGTTATGATATTCCGCCAGATTACCTTCTTGACCGCGGGCTCAGTAATGCTTAGGACTACTTCAGCTTCAATCCACTTAGTGAAATAATCAATCTCCACTATCAAAAACTTCCTGCCCCCGGTCGCAACAGTGAAAGGACCCAGAATGTCCATCCCCTACTGAGAGAAGGGGATGGGGGACAGAATCGGTCTGAGCTCCTGGGCTGAGGCGTGTATTGATGGGGCAAATAGGTGGCACTTTCTGCACTTTCGGGTCAGATCCCTAGCGTCAGCGAGCAGGGTCGGCCAATAGTAGCCTGCCCTCAGGGCTTTGTGTGCCAGCGATCTTCCTCCTATGTGATGGCCACATATGCCCCGAGTGTATATCGTCTAGCACCTCTGCAGCCTGCTCAGCCCCCAAGCACTTGAGCAGGGGGAGGAGAATTATTTTCGGTACAACTCTTCTCCTACCAGTATGAACCAGGCAACCCTGGACGGCATTATTCTCTTCTAGATTGGATCCTGTGGCAGGGTCCCATATTTTTTGAATTGGATGATTGGGGTCATCCAGTCTTCGGATCCCGTTTCATCAATAACGCTGATTGACTGGCAGGGTGTGGTGGATTTCTCTTGGACTACATCCACCCATACCGACCTTCTTATATCCTGTAGGCTGGAGCTAGCCAGCTTTGACAAGGTGTCCGCCCGGTTGTTCTAGGACCAGGGAATTTGTTTGACTTCGTAAGATTTTAACCCAGATAACTCTCGCTTCACTTTTTCCAGGTATGCGGCCATAGCCTGGTCCTTAGCCTCGTACTCTCCATTAATCTGATTGGCAATGAGTTGGGAGTCTGTTGCCAAGACGAGCCTCTCAGCCCCTGCGGCTTTAGCCAGGTTAATGCCCACCAATACGGCCTCATACTCAGCCTCGTTATTAGACGCAGGGAAGGTGAACCTGAGTGCGTGCTCGAAGTCAGTTCCTTCAGAGCTGGTCAGCACGATTCCTGCCCCGCACCATTGGCTGTAGAGGATCCGTCAGTGTATATTATCCATTCTCCGGCGGGTGGATCGTCCTCTTCTGAATGGGAACATTCGGCCAGGAAATCTTCCAGGGCCTGCGCCTTAATGGCAGACCTGGACTAATATGATATACCTAACCCGCTTAACTCTATGGCCCATTTTAGCAGTCTCCTAGATTTCTCAAATTTTTCCAGGACCTTTTCCAGGGATTGGTCAGTCAGAACTACGACTGGGTGGGCGTCGAAGTAAGGCCTGAGCTTCCTGGCCGCAATGACGACTACATAGGCTGCCTTCTCGACCACTGGGTAGTTCTTCTCTGCTGCCCCCAGGGCATGGCTCACAAAATTGATCGGCTGCTGGGAGCCTGCCTCCTCCTTTAGAATTACCGCGCTCACTGTTGAGTTTGTGACGGCAACGTAAAGGAAGAGCTTTTCCCCTGCCACGGTCTCGCCAGGGTAGGCAGCTTCCTCAAGTGCTCCTTCAATTGTTTGAAGGCTTCTTTCTGTTCATCTTCCCATTTGAATAGCTTGTTTCCTTTCAATACTTTCAAGGTGTTGATTTGTCGGCCGACCTGGCAATGAAGCGTGCCAGGGCAGTCATCCTGCCTGTTAGGCGCTGGATGTCTCTTATCGTCCTTGGCTCTGGGAGGTCTAATACGGCCTGAACCTTTTCGGGGTTCGCGTCAATACCTCTGGCGCTGACCAAGAAACCCAGAAATTTTCCCGAGCGGACACCGAAAGTGTATTTCTTGGGGTTTAGTTTCATCTGGTATGCGCGCAGGGAGGAGAAGGTCTCCTGCAAATCTTTCAGGTGCTCTGCGTCTCCCTTAGTTTTTACAATTGCGTCTCCCTTCTAATTCTCAAAAACCTTGTCGACCAATCGGTGGTAAGTGGCGCCTGCGTTCTTGAGCCCAAACGGCATCATCTTGTACATGTATATACCAGAACTGGTGATGAAAGCGCATTTCACCCTGTCAGGCTGCCAGAGGTATACTTGGTGATAGCCTGAAAAGGCATCCAGGAAACTAAGTGTGGTGTATCCGCTGGTGGCGTCTACCAGTTGATCGATCCTTGGGAGGGGGTAGCAGTCTTTAGGGCAGGCCTTGTTAAGATTCGTGAAGTCTACACACATTCTCCACGCTCCTGAAGACTTTTTTACCATCACCACATTAGCTAACCACTCGGAGTAATCGCAGCTTTCTTGTGAAATCGGCCTTCAAAAGTTTTTTGATTTCTTCCATGATGGCCTGATCCTTTTCCGCAGACATGTTCCTCTTTTTCTTCTTCATAGGGCGGGCTTCCGGACTTACGTTCAGCCTGTGAACAATATGTGCTGGATCGACCCCCGGCATTTCGTCTGCCGAGTAGGCGAAAACATCCTTGTTACCTCTCAGGACCTTGATCAATTCTTCGCGATAGGAATCTTCCAGGTCAGCGCCTATGAGGACCTGCCTTCCCGGCTCCAGGTCCACCAGCATGCTTTCTCCCCCAGGTTCAAGGTGGTCTGCTGCTTGCTGGCCAGCTGGAATCTCCCCTTCCCTACTGGGGGAGCTGTCTGCTTTTCTTTTACCCTTTCGCTATGTTTCCTGGGTGCGTAGGGCCACAGGGTAGCACTGCCTGGCCGACTCCTGGTCACCGTGCACCTTTTCCTCCATGCCAAAATCCATTACGTAGGCTATGGTCAGGGATCTGATTGATATGGCAGCCTCAATTTCATCCAAGGTAGCTCGGCCTATCAGGGCATTATACGCAGATTTCGCATCCGCAACAACAAACGATGCCCTGATGTTCCTGGCTGAGGCTCCCTCACCAAACGTTACTGGCAGGTCGATGACCCCCATCGGGAGTATGCCTGCTCCGCTGAATCCGTATAGTGAGCCGGGGGCGGGCTTGAGGTGCCCTTTTTCTAGATTCATTTTGTCAAACGCGTCCTTGTACAGCAGGTTGGTGTAGGCTCCTGTATCCACTAGACCTGCTCAAACGCGGGCTCGGACCGGACACGGGCCGGGCTAAAAGATAAAAACTTGCCCTTTAACATCTAAGCGGACGGGTCGGGCTTAACTAACGGGCTCACATTGCTTGCCCTTACCTGCCCGTTAATATAAAATCGGACAGCCTGCGGGCTATTGGGCTAATTATTAAGTGAATGAAAAAGGGTACCGCAATTACGTAAACATTCAAAAAGACGGCAAGTCCGCAACTTAATTCTCTTGTTGCTTACATATCAAAATACATCCAAAAAAATCTCTGCGAAATATTAGATTAATTCTTGTTCTAAGCGAAACAACGCTGGGTTCGTGACGGGGACGTGAATTCGGCCTACTTCCATGGTATTTTGAGAGCTCGTCGTGCTCGAAATGCTGTTGTGTGTATCACGGATGTAGCGGGCTGTTACTGTGACAATAAAATGGCTGTTGAAGACGCGTTTCTCAGGTATTACACAAAGCTTCTGGGTGAATCCCGAGACACGGAACCGGTCAATGTTGGGTTAGTGAGGCGGGGTAAGATTTGTACGGAGGAGCACAAAACTTTCTTGTCAGCTAGTATTTCTGAGGATGAGGTCAAGCGTGCGTTGTTTTCTATCCCCCGAGACAAGGCGCCTGGACCGGATGGCTACACGAGTCAGTTCTTTATCGATTCGTGGGAGATTGTGGGAGATGATATAGTTCGAGCCATTCAGGACTTCTTTGTTTCGGGTAAGCTTCTTAAACAGATGAACTGTACTAATATTGTCCTTATTCCTAAGGTGAATAGGCCCCAGTCTGTGAAAGAATTTAGGCCGATTGCTTGCTGCAATGTCTTGTACAAATGTATTGCCAAAATCATTTGCACGAGATTAGCACGGGTATTGTCTCAGATAATTTCTCCTGTCCAAGGGGGATTTATCGAAGGGAGGAGTATAGTGGAAAATGTTCTAATCTGTCAGGACTTGGTCCGTTTATATGGGAGGGGTCGTGTTTCACCCAGGTGCTTGTTTAAAGTGGATATTCATAAAGCTTATGATAGTGTGGAATGGAAATTTGTGGATCAGATGTTGCATGCGCTAGATTTCCCTGATCACATCAGAGCCTTGATTATGGAGTGTGTTCAGTCGGTCTCCTACACTATTTGTGCTAATGAGGATAGTTTTGGTTTTTTTCGTGGGAAGAGAGGTTTGAGGCAAGGGAATCCGATGTCTCCTCTACTTTTCACGATTTGCATGGAATATTTCTCTCGTATTATGACTTTTGGAATGATGGAGAGAAATTTTAAATATCATCCTAAATGTGGGCATTTGAAGCTGAGTCACTTACTGTTTGCGGATGATTTACTCCTTTTTTGTAAGGGGGAGACTGAGTCTATGAAGCTGCTTTGGAAGGCCTTTGCTACTTTTAGCAGGGCCTCGGGGTTGAGTATCAGTGTGGGTAAATCTCATGCTTACTTTGCTGGAGTTGACGAGGACAGAAAGGAGGCTATCTTGCAGTTTTCAGGATGTGTGGAAGGTTCTTTGCCTTTCAGATATCTAGGACTGCCGATTCAGAGCACTCATTTGGGTAAGACGGACTGTGAGATACTGTTAGCTCGGATTGTTTCGAGGATCTCTAGTATTGGAGCCCGTAAATTGTCATATGCAGGCAGGTTGACTTTGGTTCAGTCTGTGCTTTCTCAGCTGCACAATTACTGGGCCATGGTTTATATAATTCCGAAATTTGTTATGGCTCGAATTGTTTCCTTATGCCGCAACTTTTTGTGGGATGGTGGTGTGGAGGGCAGGAAAAGAGCTTTAGTGAGTTGGGATAACATCTGTCGGCCTAAAGGGGAAGGGGGATTGGGGTTGCGAGACCTCTACCTGTGGAATGAGACTGCTGTTGCCAAATTGGCCTCTTGGGTGTTTGACCAACCGGATCGTCTTTGGGTTCGGTGGGTTAGTAGCATTTATCTGAGGGGCTCTGTTTGGCGAGACTATCAGCCTCCTGCTGATGTCACGTGGGCGTGGAGGAAGATATGTCAGGCAAAAGAAAAGATTAAGAACTTATATGTTGATGGGCGTTGGCATGGGTCCGCGAAGCAGTACTCTATTTCGCTTGCCTATGAGGCTTTACGGGCTCATCACCCGAAGGTTGCTTGGGGGAGGCTCGTCTGGAATACTTGGAGTTTCCCGAGACACAGCTTCATTTCTTGGCTAGTGTTCAAAGGGGCTTTAAGTACTAGAGTGAAACTTTTGAGGATTGGGGTCTCTGACTCAGACCTTTGTTTCTTTTGTGACTCACAGGCCGAAACCTTTGAACACCTCTTTTTTGGGTGTTGCTGGAGCTCAAGAGTTATAAACATCCTAAGTAAGTGGGTGAAAAAACGAATTCCTAGTCATGGGGGTTTGGATTGGGCTACTAAGAAGAGAGGTACTAAACTTCAGTGCAACATACTTAGTGCTACGATTAATGCGACGATCTATCACATTTGGAGGCAGCGGAATATTTGCAGAATTGAGGGAGTTGTTCATCAACCTGATTGTACCGCCCATATGATTAAGAAGGATGTTAGAAGTAGAATTATGTGTAAGATCAAATACCCAATTAGTGCTCGAGATGAACGATGGCTACATAATTTGATGTAGTCCCTCTTTGTATATTGGACACACACACATTTTTATACATACTTACCTTTTACCAAAAAAAAAAACATTAGATCAATTGTTCAACTTGACAAAAGTCGGAACTAGGAATCCTAAAGCCAACCGTAAATGCCCTCTTGTCTTTCACTTCCTTGCTACTTCTCCTTTGCTAAATCAACTCCTGAAATATATCATATAATTAGTGTACTAGCCAAAGTATAATATAATTGGAACTTCAAATTGTATAATATAAAATTAGAAAAAAAAACATACACGGAAGCATGATATTATCATTCATTTCGTTATCATCCTCTTCCTCATCCTCTTCCTCGGCAACAACTTCCCCATTACAAAAAAAGTTAGAATGACCTGCAAGTTAATAAATCATTAATATAAAAATAAAATAATTATCAAAGTAGAACATGAGTAAAATATGATAGGTTTGTTAAATAATACCAAACGACAATCCTTTAGATCGTAGCCAATGTTGGTGAAACGCAACCGCTTCTATTGTTTTCGATGAAAGAGAACTTTGCCATGGATTTATTAGCCTCTTACCCATGCTAAAAGCTGATTCCGAAGGAACCGTTGAGACTGGAATGGTTAAAATGTCACGAGCTAAACAAGAAAGACTTGGAAATCTTTGAGATTGATTCTTCCAATACATCAGAACATCTAAATCCTCCTTAACATTTGCATTTTTCTCCTCTAAGTAAAGTTGAAGTTCAGATTTCTCAGAATCAAGTTTCTGTCTTTTACTCAAAAAAGCAGCATAGTCATCATCCTCCTCCGTTTCTCCATTAGCCACATCGACTTGATCCATTCCAGAGTTGCATTTTACAGAATAAGAAGCTCCAGTAGCACTCCTATACTCCTCATATAACTCAAACAAGGTGGTTTTTACGGATTCAATCATCTCTTTTGCATATACTTCTCCAAACAACTTCTCATAGAAATATTCAACTCTCTCTAATTTAAAACGAGGATCCAAAACAGCAGCACACGAAAGAACCACGCTATAGTCCGACCAATACTTATTGAACTTTTCGTGCATCTTACTGACCATGCTGAATAAGAAACCATGACGATCATTATACACATCAATTAACTGCTTATGAATCTTCCACACTCCAACAAAGTAAATATTAGCAGTAGGTGTCTTTGATGCTGAAAAAGAATTGGTCACATCATAAAACACATTCAAAAATTCATGAAGTTTGATAACTTTTTCCCACTCCTCATATGAAAGATGATACACTTTGATATCTCTATCCCTACTTACAAAATTATCCACCACATCTCTAAAATAAATGTAGCGGTCAAGCATTAAGTAAGTTGAATTCCATCTAATACATGTATCTCCCCTCAATTTTTTTTTAGTATTCAAACCATAAGCCGACTGAGCTATCTCATAAAACTTCTTCCTCTTAGGAATTGAATGTTTCAAATGCTTAACTACACTTCTAATTTTAACAACCACATCATCAATCAACGATAAACCAGCTTGCACGACCAGATTAATAATATGAGCAGAGCATCGAATGTGAAAAAAATCCCCACCATATACCAAAAGGTTCTTCCTCATAAAATGTGATTTAAGAGAATTAATCATCAAGTCATTATAACTTGCATTATCAACGGTAAAACTAAGAACCTTATTAGCAATTTTCCATTGACCCAAACATAATGTAATTTCATCGGCAAGAGAAATACCATCAAATGGAGGAGTTAAATCCCCAAACTTAATAATTCTCTTCTGTAACTTCCAATTTGAATCAACCCAATGAGCAGTGATACACATGTATTCATCATTTGTATGATCACTCCTCCAATTATCAGTAGTGAAACATATACGACCCGGGGCATTTTGGAGTTCTTCCTCAATTACTTTCCTCTCTTCATTGTAATACGTAATGACATCTCTTTTCAGTGTATGTCTGCTAACATTCTTATATTGAGGACACATAGTGGAGACCATAAACCTAAATCCAGGCTCCTCACAGGTCAAAAATGGGTGCGAACCAGCAACCACATAAACACAAATAGCTCTACGGACCTCATCCAAATTAGCATTTGGGTTTGATAAAGACATAGAAGGCATTCCAGCATTCGAAGGAGTACCAGTAATGCAAAAATTTTTAATGTCATGATTAATTCGCAAGGCACACTTTTTCATATGTCTATTAAGATGAGAGGTACCGTTAGCGCTGTTTGCATTGAAAACTTTCTTACAGTATACACAAATGGCTCGAACATCATCCCCTGAAACTACTCTGGTCATCCCCTTCCAAACAATGGACTTTAGTTGCCTGCCTTTCGCATTACAAGGAGGGGTGGTTTCACTAGCAACGTTGGTTTCATTAGCAGCATCTAAATCAACCGGCTTGTTCGCGGTTCCTTCGGCCATCCTAATTATGAATTAAGATATCAAAGAAACTAATCAGTAACTCCATTCTCAATAGCAATTGAAACTAAATAATGAACCAACGATTTGAAATTATCCAAAAACAACAATAAATTTATGTGTATATCATAAACTAATTTATGAATTAAGATAACAAGGAAAGAAAGAAAGAAGCCCAATACCTTGTAGACTATAGTATATCAATTATCAATTGCTCCACAATTCCAATAATCCACCGTGAGTTCAGTTATCAATTTGATAATATATTGAATATTTGTTTTGATGATGAAAGTGTTAACTGTGATAAGGATAAGGATTGTAATATTGTATATATATAATCATACATTGAAAAATCAAGAGGCATTATTAAATATTAATGAGTTGGTGAGAATATCAGATGTTGAGGAATTGAGAAGTGTGAGAGTTGCTCTTGAGAATTGAAAAGTGTTTTTGAGTTGTGTGCTTCTGGTGGTTGTATCAAACGTTAAGTCTCTTGAGCCTCAGGTAAGTAATACGAAGTATTGGATTTAACGGACCGGGCGGGCCGGCCCATTTAAAAATATTTGTGTCCGTGCCCAGCCCATTTAGTAGATCGGGCCGGGTTTGTCCGGCCCGTTTAATAATTCGGGCCAAGTTTTAGTGTCCATACCCGCTAAAAAATCGGGCCGGACGGGTCGGGTTATTCCGACGGTACGGCCCATGATCAGCTCTAGTATCCACCATACACCTCCTCACAATGTGATTGCTAATCATGAGAGACAATACCAGGGGGTCGCTGTGAGGGTAGATTACCCGCCCTGCATCCTGAGGGGTGATGCTAATGGTCAGGCCCCTTGGACTCCCTGCCTTCTCAGCATAGCATATCTGATTTTACAGCTCACGGATTTGTCTTTTTTGGCCTCTCTTGCTTGTATGGCCTTCTGCATCTCCTGACACCACGTGAATTACCAGGCGGTTCTGCACTGAGCCTTCAGGCTTGTCCGCCGTCTCCTTCTGGTTTTTGTTTCTTGCAGCATAGTTGCTCAACCAACCATTCCTGATGAGTTTTTCAATCTCATCTTTTAGGTGGTGACACTCCTCGGTGGTATGCCCGACGCAATCATGGAACGTGCAAAATTTCTTTGGATCACCTTTTTGGCTGCGCGGCTTACTCGGGCAGTTCCACTTGGCTGTCTCTTTTTCTAGCTCAAAAATTCCAGCTCTCGACTTATTGAGAGCTTTGTAGCTGTCAAACCATGGCTGATAGGCCACACGCTCTTTTCTCGGGGTGTCACCCTCCTCGGCTCTTTGCTTCCCTACTTCACCTCTGCCGCATCCACCCTGCGGTCCCCCTCTGTGGCTTGGAAGGTCCTGTGGGGTATCCGGCAGACCATGGAACTCCTCCTGCAGCATGAAGCCCTCGGCAATCCTTCGAGCCTTGCCTAGAGTTTCTGGCTGGGCTCTGATCATTTGATTCTTCATCTCCCTCGGGAGTAATGAAATTGTTAAGGCGTACGCTGCAGCTGAGTCGTCGATCTCTTTGACCTGTTGGAATGATAGGTCGAACCTCTTCAAGTAGTCCCTGATAGTCTCACCCTTCGTCTGCCTGAGGGTCATTAGATCAAAACGGGTTAGACGGCGTCTCTTGTTCCCTGCATTAGCTGCATACTGGTCCAAGAAAGCCTTGGCTAGTTCTATAAAGTAACTGATCGACCCCTGCGGTAGATGCCTGAACCACCCTTGGGCCAAACCCACCAGGGTGGTAGGAAAAATCTTGCACCAGACCGTATCGTCGGCATCGTACATCCCCATGTGACTTTCATACGCTGCCAGGTGATCCTCTGGGTCAGTAGTTCCATCAAACTTGACAGAAGGCATTTTAATCTTAGGGATAGGATGCCCCTGCACTTCAGGGTGAAGTGGGGTCTTAGTAGGTCTGCCCACCATTTTCGACCTGCTTCCCGCAGAGTGGTAACCGTAGTCATCCCATTGGCCTGGGGTCGGTTTTCCAACACTAGGAGAGCGGTGTCTGGGCGCCTGTCTACTCATGGCCTCATCCTCCCTTCCAGCAGGAGAGTGGTGTCTGTGTCGTTTTTTCTGGGGTGGTTCAAGGTTGTCGTCTTGACGGTGCCTTGACCCGAGTGCCCATCCCCGGTTGAGCCTTGATTGTAGGCTTTGAGACACCCCTGGCGCCGGCTGTGACTCTGCCGTAGGTGTCAACCTGGAGAAGACTCCACTCTGCTTTTCCCCCAGACGATTCGACGCTGGCTCCCTGGGCCTCATCCGCTCTTGGAGATCCTGGGATAAGCCCCTTTTTTCGACGGCAGATGTGGACTCAGTGGTATGTATGGAGAAGGCCTGTTGTTGGGCAGGCTGCTCCTGATTGCCAGCGGTGATGCGTCTCTGGGCATGCACATACCTCTGAGCGGTCTTTTTTGCCTTCCTTTGGGCATTCCTGGCATCGGTCCGCTTTGTGCCCCCAGCCCCTTCCACACTTTCGAAGTGAAGGTGTCTGGGAGTTATGGCAATCATGCCCACCAGGTCTTCCGGAGTAAACTCCTGATTAAGCATGGCTGAAAAGAAAGCCGCAGTTTGAGCGACCTGGGGCAGGGGTGAGGTTCAAGCTGGGCCTCTGGTGACCCATCTGCCCGGCTACAACTGCAGTCCCTTTGCTGGGCGCCCTCCACCTACAACGTGATTCTAGGAAGGCCTTGGATCCATGAGATGAAGGCAATCACCTCAACCTACCACCAGTGCCAGAAGTTTCCTATACCCTGGGGAGTGCAGAAGATCAGTGGAGATCAGGAGGAGGCGAAAGACTGCTACAAGCTGGCTCTCAAGAAAACCGCAAGTCCTCCAGCTTAGCAATTAAAGAGCCTTCATCTTCCTCTGCAGGGGTACGTAGAGCCACCTCAGGCGGAGTTAGATGAAGTCAACCTGGACAAGCAACATCCAGAGCGAAAAGTGTTAATCGGATCAGAGTGCACAGGTAATATCCGCCAAAACCTCATTGAATTATTAAAAACTAACATAGATTGTTTTGCTCGGTGCATGATGATATGGTAGGTATAGATCCGAGCGTTATCACCCACAGGCTAAGAGTGGATTCAAGCTACAAACCGGTCCAGCAGAAGAGAAGGAAGTTTGCCCCAGAAAGAAATCAAGTCATAAATCAAGAGGTAGACAACCTGCTGGTTGCTGGAAAAATCAGAGAGGTGAAGTATCCAGGGTGGTTGTCTAACGTGGTGGTGGTCCCAAAGAAGAATGGCAAGTGGAGGGTATGCGTTGACTTTACTGACTTAACCAAGGCATGCCTAAAAGATCCATTCCCTCTGCCGTACATAGATGCCATGGTGGATGCTACAGCAAGCCACGAGATGTTAACCTTTCTTGATGCATGGAGTGGATAGAACCAGATCAAGATGCATCCAGCAGACTAGGAGAAAACAGGTTTCAGGTCTGAGAGAGGTATATATTGTTACAACGTAATGCCTTTTGGTTTGAAGAATGCGGGGTCCACCTACCAGAGACTAGTCAATAAGATGTTCAAGAGGCAAATTGGGGACACGATGGAGGTATATATTGACGAGATGGTCATCAAGTCAAAGCAAGCTTCACAACATACGACGCTGTGGACATGACGTAGGTCCACCCCGACGCGGCCAGGCGCGGGTTTTGGGTAGGCGAATGCACCTCCATATGAGAATGGATCGAATTGAAATTTAAGTCGAAATGGAGTCGCCACCGAATTTTATGGTTATTCGGAACCGTTCGAGCCCACTCTATATCGCTATGGACCATACACAAAGTATGGTCCATTTCGGTTTTAGAGTTTATTGGGCTCGTCCCTTTGCATTGCGATACCGATACCGTCACTACCGGTTATCGTGTATTGAATGACTCTCGTGCGCCAACGGTTTCGGGCATCCGGAAACCGAGGTTCTGAGTAAGGGGTGAGGGTACGTGTTGGGAAGCCCACTAAGGACACCCAACCCCGCCCGCACATAGCGGCCTCTACTAAGACATCGTTTGACTTTCTAATATGCGCGTTAGTGATTCGGTGAAATGATATGCAAACAGCGTTTTTTGCTAAGCATGCGAATTAAATGTGAGCTACGTCATTTTAATGCATCTAATTTATTGTCGAAGTGATTTAGCATGCGAGGGTTCATTTATAAACGGTAAAACGTAAATAAATAAAGCAAAGCAATAATAAATCGGTTACAAATTACACGGGCGGAATACAACCCGGAATTCACAATACAACGAGCAATAAAAGTAGAATAATCGAAATACATAATCGAGATGACAAGCGATAATTATAAACGGACCCGTGTATAAACTAGACTGCGAATGGTGTAGGTGGACGAACTTCAATTAAATATATATCGTTTTATGTATTAATCGAAGGACGGGGATAAAGGACCTAGGCGTGGTGCTAGCCCGACCCCAAATCCCGATGCCTTGTCCCAACTTATCACGTCGAAAAGTCGATCAAAGTTGCTTATGTGTCGTGATATGTGTGAGTTTTGAAGAAAGGAGGGTCACGTGATTGTCTTTACACGTGATGACTAGAGTCATAAAAAGACGAGGCTCGAAATGTGTGTCGAGGCTCTCGGTTTTCTGGGTTACAGGACCCACTCGATCGAGTCGTGGGCTGACTCGGTCGAGTGCGTCCTGGAAGATGCCACTGCCCAGTTTTTTGGGTGCTACTCGATCGAGTAGCCTATGTACTCGGTCGAGTAGCCCCTGTACGAGTTGTGACTCGTTTATTTTTTGGGTTTTAAATCGATGATTGGCCAAATCAAATACAAATATCGCACGATTTGTATTTAACTTGGTTTCCGCTACTATAATCGTGTATGCATACGATTATAATACCGTTATCGGAATTTTATAAAAACGTTATCATTAGATTGAAATTTTGATTGGTGACGAAATTGCGTCCCTCTACGTCACGACATCAATATTAATCCTTACGGATTACGTGATGTCGGTTTTCGTGTCAACGGGTTCCATACCAATCTTAGAAATGGATGTATGCGCGTTCAACTACGAATGATCATGATCACATTATTAAACGGATCTTAAAAATGACCAACGTAGTCAAACGTGCTTGGATCCGAGTTTTGAAATTATTATATATATATATACACGGTACATACGATATTATGATAAAATGTACATAACGATAATTAAATGCAAAAAGTAAAATGTTAGCGTTAGTAATCATGTCGTTACTATCGACTAAATATAATACCTCAAGCATAAATATAAATGTACATAAAAAAAAGGAACGAGAAAAAAGGAAGAGGAAGAAAGAATCGGTGTTGAATTGTCACACCCTCAACCTACATGCTCTTGCTTCTCGGGATACGGTTCGTCAAATGGCGGCAATGGCGCGGGAACGTCGAGATGTGTAGGAGGAGTTGATGGTGTGTATGTATGGCTTGGTTTTGTGTGGGATTTTTACGAGTTTGTGCTCTCGGAAAATATGTGTAAGTGTGGTGATGCCTAAGAGTTGAACTATGGCTGGAATGCGGTGTAAGATGAGTGCAAAGTTGGAAGTTGTAGGTAAGAAAAGGTGTCCTTGAATGCTTAGGATTGACGGGTATTTATAGGGAACCCGTGACATAGGGTCACTCGACCGAGTGGCCCTAATGCACTCGGTCGAGTGCCCTCGTGAATGAACCTGGACCGGTTTTAAGAGGCTCCACTCGATCGAGTGGTCAATCCACTCGACCGAGTGGATCAATCAGGCCGCAACATTTTAGGCTTGATTAGCCTTAAATTGATTTTAATTGATTTTGATTGATTTTGGATTGATTTGGCTGATTTTTGAATCTGGCGCAAGTTTCGAGAATGTACCAGGTCGTTTTGTGTGTCGTGTTCGTATTGACCGGGTTTTGACCCGGTCGCTAAAAGACGGGAATTATTTTTGGTGTCGGTTTTGGCCCAAATTAGTCTTATTTTGCTCGGAACGACCCACTGGGCCTGAATTTGAGGTTGGTTTTGTGAGGTTTGTATCCCGTTAAAAGTCCATGCCAGACATTATTAATTTCTAGCCCGTATCCGAGCGCGTTAGAGCATGTTAGCGTCCGATCATCATCTGGTATTTTTTGGAAACTACCATAGACACCTGGCAGTCAAAATGCGGGTGTCTACAGAGCCCCCACTCTGACTGAGGCTTGGACAGGGCGAAAGTCAGAGTAGCTACCAAGTCAATTAAGACCCGCTAGACTTCCGATCGGGTCGTTTATAGTCCATTAGACTCGCGTGAAGGGCTCGCCAGCCATAAGATAGAAATCATACCTGAGCTTGATGATACCTCCGTGGGGAATCGGACTTGTCGCGTAAGTCCTGGGTGTGCCTATATGTGGGCCCATCCCGTACCATTCTGGGGGAAATGCCGCCTCGGGCTTCCGCTAGGGAGATTTAGAGGGTTGCATGTCTCTGTTTGAGTTGTACCTGTATAAGTTACATAAAATGTATGCAACACGTAGGTAGTAAAAATGACTCGCGCTGGGGAATAAAAAATTTGGATGACTGAAAATTTTTGAAAATTTTTAGGATGTATATATATATTTTTTTTGAATTTTGACAGACTGCTCGGGATGTCTAAATTCCTGTGTCTGTGGGGAAGAGTCATGGGTCGGGCCTGTATGTCTAGGCCCGCTTGGGCCAAGGAGGCACAGCTGCAGGGGATGCACCAGGGTTTTGATGTTATAAATACATCACCCTGGCTCCTCTCTTTGTCACAACTCTCAAAAGCTTCATCTTCTCCTCAAAAGAAAACTTTATCCCTTTCAAGAAACTTTATCATGGCTATTGACCGTCTGATCGACATGCTGCAAGATTGGGCCCACCGTTTTAGGGACGCGAGCAAGGTAGCTTTAAGGCAGTCAGGCATATTCCAATTGTTCACGTTCCGTCAGATGCACGTGGACCGTCATTTCCTTGATGCTTGTCTGACCTTCTGGGATGACACTTACCATGTTTTTGCCTTCCCTCGGGGCGAGATCTGTCCTCTCCCTGAGAAAATTGCTGCTATAGGAGGGTGGAACCCACTGCTCCGTCCTGCTGTCCCTTTCTCAGTTCGGGATCCCAGGAGGAAATTACGGGAGTTTTTGGGGCTATTCCATGCTGAAGTATCCCGCATGCTTGAGGGGGATACCGTTTCTCTGCTTGCCTTAGCTGAGAAGTTCATGAACCTGTACGACATCCGGGTTACGCCCATTCATAGCCGTAGGGCGTTCGCCTTCTGTATGCTGCACGTGTATGCTTTTGAAGGCTGTATGGATCTGCAGCTTGTATGGGTAGCGTTCGTCTTCTCGTCATTGCTGACCTTATGGAGACGGAGTGTAGTCCCTCATGGTTGATCACGGGGGAAATCATTCAGGGTTTGGACAACCGAAAGAGGGATGAGGAAGCCTGTTTTACTGGGAGCACCCGTCTGCTGCAGGTATATCGCTTTTTTTTTTATCGCGATATACTGCTACAGGGGGCACTCGACCGAGTCACCTTGGCACTCGATCGAGTGCCCTCGTTAAGGGGTCTACTGCCTCGTTTTAGGGGTGTCACTCGATCGAGTGACCCCGGTACTCGATCGAGTGCCTTCTGGCGAACCTCCGAATCGTTCTGATGAATGTTGTGTTCTTTTCAGCTCTGGCTATTTGAGAGGTTGTCAAAGATCGAGCCTCCTCCCAACCCGAGTCAGTATTGGTTCAACCAGGTGATGACAAGGAGACGGCCTACCGACTCATCCTGCCTCATTACCCAGAAATATTGGGAGGAAGAATTAACATTCCATCGTGGTCCGCTGATACGATGGGTGGTTCCGTGGTGGCCGATTTATGCTTGGACGGGTTTGGCGCCCGGAGACAAGGCGCGCTATCAGGTGATTTTGTCCCTTAGCCAGACAGTTCACCTCTATCCTGACCGCATACTTAGGCAGTATGGGTGGACTCAGCGCATCCCGGAGAACGAGGCAGTTGTGAGTGCACCTACCCAGCTGACCGACATTATGTGCGACACCTGGATTCAGAGGTGGTACACTCGAGTTACTTGGTCCGTTCCCAAGTCGCTTCATTCTACCTGGGTATCTTATTCCTATGAAAGGTGGACCAAAGTCGAGACTGCCGAAGCTCGTGCTGCTCTAAAGGTCGACGAGGCCTTCGACCTGCTTCGGCGCGAGAAGATCAAGGATAACAGAGACTTCTTTGCTGAAGGGGAGACTATAGCCCCGATAGTCCATCTAACGCCAGGTCAGAGGAGAGGAGCAAGGACTCGAGCTAGGGGGTCCGATACTAGAGGTGCACGGGGGAAGGTGAGCCCCCAGACAAATTTGGAGCGGAGACCAGGGGCCAGGTTTTTAGTCCAGGACCGACTTGGTCCTAAGGACAGGTTGCCAGAGCACATACGGGCTCGAATTGGGCCCGTAACTATAGCTGAAGATTATCTGTCGAAGAAGAGGGCTCGAGCTAAGGAGGTTCCCGTGGTTATCCGGGAACGCTCCTCCCCACCCCGGCGACCTCGGGCTCCACGAGATCCGAAGGACAAGGGCAAGGGCAAGATGCCTGGATACTAGTCTCCATTATTATTATTATTTAAATATTATTACTATTTTTGTTGTGCTTGTTTTTTTTTGTGGCATTTTGTAATTTTGAAATACCGAGTTTATCGGTGTTTTTTTTTGGAATAATAAAAGTACTACATTAATGAAACCGTTTCTGTCTTTTTCGTAATTGCGGTGGTTGTGCCCTTTTGAGGGGTTGCCTACGTATCCACAGTTAGTGGAATCAAACCAAACGTAGTTCGGGCGTAGATTTTTTGCAATTTCGAAATACATCAAGACTATGAGTTCGAGATGTGCGCCAGTAGGATAAATAATCCTAACTTATTTACTTGCTTATAAATTTTGAAAAAGATGTTTTTAAATAATTTTTGCAAATGATATTGAGATAAGGTTTAGGGGTAGTAGCGCTTCAGCTGGTCTAGGTTGGTTGGGTTGACAAATTCGTTCCCGTCCAGGTCCGTCAGCATTACGGCTCCTCCTGATAGAACCTTGTTGACTAGGTATGGCCCAGCCCAATTGGGTTTGAATTTTCCTCTTAGGTCAACCGGTAGTAAGGCACGAACCAATTTTAGAACCAAATCCCCTTCCTTGATATTCCTGGGCCTAACTCTTTTGTTAAAGGCCCGTTTGATTCTCTTTTGATATATTTGGATGTTATTGAGAGCCCGCGACTTGAACCCAATCCGCTTCGGGCACTTGGCTTTCCAGTAAAATTCTAAGAGACGGTATCTCCAATTCGACCGGCTAGACTGCCTCCATGCCATACGTTAAATAATATGGAGTTGCCCCGGTTGCAGTGCGAATCGATGTCCGGTACCCCCTTAGAGCAAAGGGCATTTTGTCGGGCCAGTCTCGATAATTATCAGCCATCTTTTTAAGTATGGTGACTATCGTTTTATTGGCAGCTTCTACCGCTCCATTTGTTTGGGGACGGTAAGGCGAAGATGTATGCCTTTGGATTTTGTATTTCGCTAGCAAAGTAGCGATTTCGGCTTGGAAGTGGGTCCCGTGATCACTGATAAACTCATGTGGGATCCCGTATCGGCATATGATTTTATTCTGGATAAACTTGGCTACGTGCTTGGCGTTCAAGACACGGTATGATTCGGCTTCGACCCATTTGGTGAAATAGTCGATAGCTACCAAAATAAAACAGTGACCTCCCGTCCCGGAAGGGTTCACTTTCCCAATTATATCGATCCCCCATGTCGAAAATGGCCATGGCGAGGTCATGGTGTATACTAGAGACGATGGCATGTGTTGAACATTGCCGAAAATTTGACAATTATGGTAGTGTTTGACATATGATTGACAGTCGGTCTCCATACTGTTCCATTAGTACCCGAGCCTCAAGATTTTTCGGGCTAGCATATGGGCGTTCATATGCAGATCGTTTTCACCGTCGTGTACTTCGGCCATTACTTTTTCGGCCTGTGTCTTGTCGATACACAGGAGTAAAGCCCCCTGTGCCGTCTTTTTGTATAACTGACCGTCGTTCGTATGAATGAATTGGGTGGCCAGTCTTCGCAGGGCCTTCTTGGCCCGATTTTCAGTTCCCGGGGGATATTCTCCCATAGCCAAGTAGGCTAGAACAGCCTGATACCAAGGTTCTGGATCGGTGATTTCGATATCTTGAATGGCGTTGACATACGCCGGCTCGGACCGTCTTTCGACACAGATTGGCATACTGGGCATATGTTCCAGGATATTTAGTAAGGATGCTAATTTGGAAAGTGCGTCCGCGAACTGATTTTCTTCACGTGGGAGGTAGATATATTCTACCTTCTGGAATTGCTTCTCTAGAACCCTTACCCGTGCTTGGTAAGCCACGAGGTTGGCGTTCCGAGTTTTCCATTTTTGAAGGGATTGATTGATGACTAGGGACGAGTCCCCGTGAACCCGGAGATTTATAATTCCCAAATCAGCAGCCGCTTGCAACCCGTGGATGCATGCTTCATACTCGGCCGCGTTGCTTGTCACATCAAAGTCTAATTTGATGGATAATGGGGTGTGTTCCCCTTGTGGTGATATAAGGAGAATTCCGACCCCGAACCCTCGAAAGTTGGATGCTCCATCGAAATACAGATCCCAAGTTTCGGTGTCAGTATGGAATATGTCTTCGTCAGGAAAGGCCCAAGTATCGGTATGGTCTTCTTCAGATATCGGGCTGTCGACGAGGAACTCGGCTACCACCCGGCCTTTGATGGCTTTTAATGGTACAAACTTGAGGTCAAACTCAGCTAGCATTAAAGTCCATCTGGACATTCTTCCATTAAGAATGGGCTTTTCGAACAAGTATTTGATTGGATCCATTTTGGACAGGACATGTACCTCGTGACTGAGCATGTAGTGTCGTAGCTTTTTAGTGGCCCAAACCAGAGCTAGGCATGTTTTCTCGAGCATTGTATATTTGCATTCGTATTCCAGGAATTTTTTTACTGATGTAGTAAATAGCCCGTTCTTCTGAATCGACTGTCTGGGCCAGCATGGCCCCCATGGCTGTCTCTGTCGTCGTTAGGTATAATGACAGAGGCAAACCGGGTTGAGGTGACATTAATACCGGCGGAGCGGACAGGATCTCCTTGATTCTGTCAAAAGCCGTCTGACATTTATCATCCCATATTACCCGTTCCCCTATCTTCAGTTTCTTGAAAATAGGTTCACATACCATGGTTAGCTTTGAAATAAATCGGCTGATGTATTGGACTTTCCCGAGAAACCCCCTTATTTCTTTTTCGGTCTTGGGTGGTTGCATTTCGGTGATGGCTTTGATTTTAGCTGGGTCGACCTCGATGCCGCGTTGGCTAACGATATGGCCCAGTAATTTGCCTGATGTTACCCCGAAACTGCACTTTTGCGGGTTCAACCTCATGTTGTACTTTCGCAATCGGGTGAAGAATTTTCTTAGGGCAGCAACATGTCCATCTCGGCTTTTAGACTTGACAATCATGTCATCGACATAAACCTCCACTTCCTTGTGCATCATGTCATGTAACAAGGTCGTGGTTGTTCGTTGATAAGTGGCCCCGGCATTAATGAGCCCAAACGGCATAACTGTATAACAATAAGTACCCCACGGCGTGGTGAAAGTGGTTTTACCCATATCTTCTTCTGCCATTTTGATTTGGTTATACCCGGCATATCCGTCCATAAATGATAGAAGGGCATGATCAGCTGTGTTCTCCACCAGTATGTCGATGTGTGGCAACGGAAAATTGTCTTTTGGGCTGGCCTTGTTAAGGTCCCGGAAATCCACACATACCCGCACCTTGCCGTCCTTCTTGGGTACCGGCACGATGTTTGTAACCTAGTATGGATATTCATACACTTGTATAAAGCCCGCTTTGAATTGTTTGTCTACCTCTTCCTTGACTTTGAGGGACCACTCGGGCTTCATTCTTCGAAGCTTCTGTTTTACTGGTTTGCACCCATCTTTGATGGGTATGCGGTGTTCAGCTATTTCCCGATCTATCCCCGGCATGTCCTTGTAGGACCATGCAAAGACATCCTTGAATTCTTGGAGGAGGTTTGTGAATTGTTGTCTCTCCTTGGGATCTAAGGATAACCCTATCTTAAGCATCTGGGGCTCTAAGGTTGTTCCCACATTGATAGACTCGGTTTCTTCAATTACCGGGTCTCGGGATTCCCTCTGTTCTAGCTGCTCGATCAGATGCGGAGGTAAGGATACCTGTTCATCGGGTTTCTCAATGTCATTGCAGAAAATATTTTTGAAATTGGAAGTATTTTGAAAATAAGACAAGTCATAAGCGGAACGATTTTCGTTATTATTAATGGTAAATTTGGAAAACAGCTCAAAGAGAGCGGCCATTTGATCATTGGTCAGAGGCGGGATTGGGAGCGCTTTCGGAACAGACCCCGAGGCTCCAGTGGTAGTGACTATAGGGAGGGGGGTTACAATTTGGACTCTAGCACCATACCCCTTAGACTCGAATACAGACTCAGACTCGGACTCTGACTCAGACTCAGATCAGACTCGGACTCGGAATCGGTGTCCGGCATGTCTCCTTCCCCGGTGGTCAGCTTGTAGACTCGACCCTGGCCGTTGGCCCATTTGACGGTCTTCCTCCAGGCTCTTTTCTCAGTATCAGCATCGACCTCCGGGATCAGCTTTGAAGGATCGAACATGTTGGTTCGAAGGATCAGGTTCACCAGATCTTCCTTGGGGTTCGGAATAGCTTTGTCTTCCCCAAATAAGATCCCCAACACGGGCTCGGCATTGTCATTACCCTCCTTGGATTCAGATTGGATGAGGGCAAATATGTCATCTGGAATGTAGTTGCATTCCCGAGCTAAATTAGTCTCGGGATATGTGATAGTTGGTTGATATAGGCCAACTTGAATACCCCGAATACCGGTGTGACGAAATAGTCAGCCAACCTTGGGCTATAGGGGCCCAAGTAGGTACCCTTGATGATGTTGCAAGCTTTCTCAATGCCTGCTCGGACCACATTCCCCGGGGTTATAGCATACCCTAAACCGAAGTGAGATTCCCCGTCATTTAGGACTTCAATAATCTTTCCAGCTGGAAGATATGGCCTCGAGGTAGCCCCCGGTAAATAACCGAAATTTTGCAGCATTGCGTCGATGCTTGTGGTGAAGTAGGGCCTGAAAAGGTACTCTTCTTCAATCATCCCTACAAAATCGAACCCCCAAAGGTCGGTGCGGTCCGTGGCGTTACAGCTAGCCACAATCATAGGGGTTGCCTCTAGAGTAATAATACCGTCTTGCAAGGGCATCTTGATCTTTCGGTGAAGAGTAGAAGATACCGCCTTTACAGCATGGATCCATGGCCTTCCCAGGAGTAGATTGAAGGAGGAGGTGACATCGATCACCTGGAATTCTAGCTCTTTTTCAATTGGACCCGTTGTAATTGCTAACTTAACGGCCCCAGAAATCGCCTTTGGGCTTCCATCGAAAGCTTGGATAGTGTGGGCGGTTTGTATGTAGTCGGCCTCGGTGATGCCGAGGGCTTTGGCAGTCCTTAGAGGGAGGACATTCACAGCAGACCCGTCGTCGACTAGGGTCATTGGTAGGTACTTACCCTGGCAAATTACCGTGATGTACAGGGCCAGATTGTGAGAGGCCCCAAATGGTGGTAAGTCGGCATCTGAGAAGGTGACTACTGGGCCTTCTTCTTTGGACTTGCCCTTGAGGTAGGGCAGGATAGTGGCTACCATTTCAGTAGGGGTAACCTGGGAGTCGACCTTGATCTGATCGAGAGCCTTAGTAAGTGCCTCTCGGTGTTCTTGTGAGCTAACCAAGAGTTGCCATATAGTGAGGTCAACTCGGGTTCTCTTTAATTGTTTGACAAGAGCCGTATCGGTATTTGGTTCTTCAATGGCTTCTTCCGTCCTGGTAAGTTCAGTGACGGTTGCCGGGACTGGAATGTCCTTAGAGCTAGTGGCTGAATAAGGATGACCGGCGGCGGTGAGGTGGTTACTGGCTAAGGCCTTGGACTTAGCCCTCCGGATTTCTTCGGGAGTGATAGGGACAGTTTCCCCTTTGGTGAGGTACACATCTTCCTCATCATCGAACCAGATTCCATTGATTTGTGGGACGAAGGGAGAGATAAGGTGAGAACAGTCGATCACCTCACCGGTGAAGATAGCATGAGAGCTAAAGGGGTTGTCCTTGTTGCTTGGTTTGTCCCCGGGTAACGGTATTTTCCCGCTCTCAATTAAATCCTGAATTAGATGCTTCAGCTTCCAACATTTCTCGGTATCATGCCCATTGCCCCGATGATATTGGCAATAGGCTTGGGCATTGTAGCCTTTGAAGCGTTTTTCAACTGGGACTTCAGGAGTTGGGCCTATCGGTTGGACCAGGCCCTTGGAAGATAGCCTTTGTAAGGCATATGTATAGGTAGTCCCTATATCAGTGAATACTCTAGGAGGAGTAGTTCTTTTGGATGAGGCATCCAAGAGATTAACCGTGTCGAAGATGCTTCGGGTTGCGGCCGGGGGCTTGGTAGTGGATGAGGAGGCCCCTTGATATCCCTTGCTAGGGGCCTTAGTCAGGCTCTCTAATCTTAGATCGTCTTCAATTCTCATGCCCATTTCAGTAAGAGTGGTGAAATTGGGTATGACTGCATACCGGAGGTGGACTCGGTAGGAAGGGAGGAGGTTCTTGACAAAGGCCTCCACTAAAGTCTTTTCACTGGGCTTATCGACCAGTTTCACACTTTCGGTCCTCCAACGTTGGAGGTATTTGGTAAAGCCCTCCTTAGATTCTTGGGCCATAACCTCTAGAGACCGCATTGTGGTCTGGATCTCGGTGTTGTCAGCATAGTTCCGAGCAAATTCCGTAGCCACATCATCCCATGTCGAGAACTTCTTGGGATCTAGCCTGTAGTACCAGGCCTTTGGGTGCTTCTCCAGAGATGCAGCAAAGAGGTTTTTGAACATGGAAGAGTCCACTCCCTTAATAGCCATGAACTCCTTGAAGGCCCGTACATGTAGTAACGGGTCCTCAGTCCCTTCGAACATGGGTAAGCCCGTGAGATTCAGGTTTGCGGGCAGTTTGTCACTTACCGGCGAATACTCCCGACTGTTTTCCCGGTGAATATTGTTACTTCCAGTTAGGTGGACTTGTTCTTCCAATCGGCGAACCGAGCTAACTAGTTTAGCTAGGGGTTCCGTGACCCCGGTATTTGGAGTCCTGTGCTCCACTGCAGCTAAGCGAGCAACGATAGCCACTTGACCGGCCCTCATTTCTGTCAATTGGGCCTCAATGTCGGCCTGTTTGTCGACCATGGTGTCCACGGAGGTCTTCAAACTGTTCAGAGTGGCTTCCATTCTGCGGGTGTGTCTGGTTGCCGGTGGCCTGTCTGTAAGAACACCGCGTAATCAGAAACTGAACCCAGACCTTCGAACCAAAACAGTACATCCCGAGCAGGGAAAAGACTAAAACGACTTGAAAGAGACTTTTAGACGAGTGACTCGTGGATGACGGGCTTTCCTTAGGATTCGACGGGTGGGCCGAATCCTGCTTTGAAGGAAGGTCATGTGAGACGTCCCCAGACTTTGGACTCAAATGTGTAGATGGGCCCTCCCTTGTAGGAATATGTCCTACGTAGGTGGGCCTTGCCTTAGTCTAATAAGGCGGACTGGGATAGGGAAGAAACTCGTGATGTAGGATCGACAGAGTTTCGACGCTAAAGACCTTGAAGACTTATGACATGACCCGACACTGCTAAATACGGGAAGTCCTAAGGAGAGGAAGGTTTGAAAAGGATTATTTTTGTAAAGTCCGAGAAAGCTCGGGGAAAGGCCCGATTTTTTTCAAGAAAATCGGAAAGTGCATCGGGCCTCGGTTTTGAAAGTTCGAAAATATTTTCGAGTTTTGAATTGGGCAGCATACCGGCTAGAAAATGGGCTATTTGAGTAAAATCATAAGTCCTAAATTCGGGATGTGTCCCGGGTTTTGAAATTTGAATATTTTGAAAAGATGCATTTTTTGAAAATGACGGTTTTTGAAAAACGACACGGAAACCAAGTAGTACATAGTCACGCAAGCATAATAACGACGCCATGTATGCTTTACACTAAGTCTCGATCGGTCTATAGAGGGTGTATACCAGTGTTCATAGTCTAGACGAGAAACGGGACGGACTTCCTAAGTCGAGTTGAGCTTAGAACATGCCGCAAAGTCCATACGAATCGACTATGAACACCTTTAACGTATCCAAGGCGGAATACATCGTGGTATAGTGGGACGTCGGTCACCAGTACCGGCCCGGGAAAATATGGGGTTATGCATGAACCGTAAAACTAAAACGCATATTGTATTTGTCAAGCGATTTCTATTCGAGTCTCACCCTGAGAATGCCGATGGTTAGGCACTCATCGGTTAATCCCCAGCGGAGTCGCCAAATTGTGGACATGACGTAGGTCCACCCCGACGTGGCTACGCGCGGGTTTTGGGTAGGCGAATGCACCTCCATATGAGAATGGATCGAATTGAAATTTAAGTCGAAATGGAGTCGCCACCGAATTTTATGGTTATTCGGAACCGTTCGAGCCCACTGTATATCGCTATGGACCATACACAAAGTATGGCCCATTTCGGTTTTAGAGTTTATTGGGCTCGTCCCTTTGCATTGCGATACCGATACCGTCACTACCGGTTATCGTGTATTGATTGACTCTCGTGCGCCAACGGTTTCGGGCATCCGAAAACCGAGGTTCTGAGTAAGGGGTGAGGGTACGTGTTGGGAAGCCCACTAAGGACACCCAACCCCGCCCGCACATAGCGGCCTCTACTAAGACATCGTTTGACTTTCTAATATGCGCGTTAGTGATTCGGTGAAATGATATGCAAACAGCGTTTTTTGCTAAGCATGCGAATTAAATGTGAGCTACGTCATTTTAATGCATCTAATTTATTGTCGAAGTGATTTCGCATGCGAGGGTTCATTTATAAACGGTAAAACGTAAATAAATAAAGCAAAGCAATAATAAATCGGTTACAAATTACACGGGCGGAATACAACCCGGAATTCACAATACAACGAGCAATAAAAGTAGAATAATCGAAATACATAATCGAGATGACAAGCGATAATTATAAACGGACCCGTGTATAAACTAGACCGCGAATGGTGTAGGTGGACGAACTTCAATTAAATATATATCGTTTTATGTATTAATCGAAGGACGGGGATAAAGGACCTAGGCGTGGTGCTAGCCCGACCCCAAATCCCGATGCCTTGTCCCAACTTATCACGTCGAAAAGTCGATCAAAGTTGCTTATGTGTCGTGATATGTGTGAGTTTTGAAGAAAGGAGGGTCACGTGATTGTCTTTACACGTGATGACTAGAGTCATAAAAAGACGAGGCTCGAAATGTGTGTCGAGGCTCTCGGTTTTCTGGGTTACAGGACCCACTCGATCGAGTCGTGGGCTGACTCGGTCGAGTGCGTCCTGGAAGATGCCACTGCCCAGTTTTTTGGGTGCTACTCGATCGAGTAGCCTATGTACTCGGTCGAGTAGCCCCTGTACGAGTTGTGACTCGTTTATTTTTTGGGTTTTAAATCGATGATTGGCCAAATCAAATACAAATATCGCACGATTTGTATTTAACTTGGTTTCCGCTACTATAATCGTGTATGCATACGATTATAATACCGTTATCGGAATTTTATAAAAATGTTATCATTAGATTGAAATTTTGATTGGTGACGAAATTGCGTCCCTCTACGTCACGACATCAATATTAATCCTTACGGATTACGTGATGTCGGTTTTCGTGTCAACGGGTTCCATACCAATCTTAGAAATGGATGTATGCGCGTTCAACTACGAATGATCATGATCACATTATTAAACGGATCTTAAAAATGACCAACGTAGTCAAACGTGCTTGGATCCGAGTTTTGAAATTATTATATATATATACACGGTACATACGATATTATGATAAAATGTACATAACGATAATTAAATGCAAAAAGTAAAATGTTAGCGTTAGTAATCATATCGTTACTATCGACTAAATATAATACCTCAAGCATAAATATAAATGTACATAAAAAAAAGGAACGAGAAAAAAGGAAGAGGAAGAAAGAATCGGTGTTGAATTGTCACACCCTCAACCTACATGCTCTTGCTTCTCGGGATACGGTTCGTCAAATGGCGGCAATGGCGCGGGAACGTCGAGATGTGTAGGAGGAGTTGATGGTGTGTATGTATGGCTTGGTTTTGTGTGGGATTTTTACGAGTTTGTGCTCTCGGAAAATATGTGTAAGTGTGGTGATGCCTAAGAGTTGAACTATGGCTGGAATGCGGTGTAAGATGAGTGCAAAGTTTGAAGTTGTAGGTAAGAAAAGGTGTCCTTGAATGCTTAGGATTGACGGGTATTTATAGGGAACCCGTGACATAGGGTCACTCGACCGAGTGGCCCTAATGCACTCGGTCGAGTGCCCTCGTGAATGAACCTGGACCGGTTTTAAGAGGCTCCACTCGATCGAGTGGTCAATCCACTCGACTGGTCAATCGGGCCGCAACATTTTAGGCTTGATTAGCCTTAAATTGATTTTAATTGATTTTGATTGATTTTGGATTGATTTGGCTGATTTTTGAATCTGGCGCAAGTTTCGAGAATGTACCAGGTCGTTTTGTGTGTCGTGTTCGTCTTGACCGGGTTTTGACCCGGTCGCTAAAAGATGGGAATTATTTTTGGTGTCGGTTTTGGCCCAAATTAGTCTTATTTTGCTCGGAACGACCCACTGGGCCTTAATTTGAGGTTGGTTTTGTGAGGTTTGTATCCCGTTAAAAGCCCATGCCGGACATTATTAATTTCGAGCCCGTATCCGAGCGCGTTAGAGCATGTTAGCGTCCGATCATCATCGGGTGTTTTTTGGAAACTACCATAGACACCTGGCAGTCAAAATGCGGGTGTCTACAGACGCACTTGGAAGACACCTTCAACACCTTGAGGGAATACAAGATGAAGTTGAATCCTTCAAAGTGCACGTTTGGAGTGTCGTGTGGGAATTTTCTGGGGTACATGGTCACCCAGAGGGGAATCGAAGCTAGCACGGAGCAGATCAAAGCCATTGATACAGGTTAGTCGCGTCACCGTAATCAAAATAATCCTAGATTACTACTAACGAATAGCTAGCGGTAAGTAGGGTCGATTCCACACGGAGGCAGGTTAAAAATTATATGCTAGCCAACTAATCTAACGGGTCACGATTTATAGTGATTGGGTGAATTGACAGTATTCTAAAATTACAGAAATTAATTAAAAAGATAAAATTTTGAATTAGAAAAATCACCAGAGTTGTCGGATCAATACGATTAAAACAAGTAAACATGCGATTTCCAAATAATCAATTAACATGAGTTAAAGAATATCGACACGGTCCACTCAGATCACTAGTCATCCTAGAAGTTACCTAACGGGCTCTCGCTACGTATTAGGGAATTCTATCGATTACAACGAGTCTATTCTGTTCCCGGGCTCTCGCTACGTAGGTCAGGATTTACGAGATACAAGCAATCAATTACGGCCTATAATTAATTACTCGTCGCTATAATGTTGCAAGAGCGATTTAACTCGTACAAGTCGATTATTTAGTTATCACATAAATACCGTTCAATTCGTAATTCACCTAAACTCTAGTGACGGAAATATTAGCTAAGCATATTTATGATGATAATAATACTGACAAATTGAATCATGATGAAATAACAGGATGAATGAAAATAAGGAGAAAATAAAGAAGCAGAATGATGAGAAGTTACAGGAAACAGGTAATATGAGAAAAAGAAAAAGAAATAACAGTAAACAGGAAGGAGGAGGAGATTAGGGAAGAAGAAGAAAGTACCGAGCCCGGAATTTAGTAGAGTGGAGATGAAGAAATAATGACGAAAATAATAATAACCCGAATAATGTAAATACTGGATAATTCAGAGAAATTGAAATAGAAATAAACTTGATGGAAAAACTGATTATTTACAATGAATTGAAAACTAAACTAATTAACGAGCAGGAAAGTTCGCCTACAATTGAGAAGGGCCATATCAAATAGAGAAAGTAGTTGGGAACGGAGCCTACCGACTTATGACCATGGAGGGTAAAATCATCCAAAAGCCATGGAACATCGTACACCTAAAGAAATACTTCTTCTAAAAGGGCCACTGCCGCCAGAAACATGGGCTACAGTCGCCAGAAACGTGGCATCTATTCTGCCAGGTGCATGCACTTCCACCAGAACACAGGTTCAGACTTATCAAACCTTATATTTAAATATTTCTGTCATCCTTCTGTCTGCTTTACTTTTTTTTCACAAAATTTAAATTTTCTCTTGTATGTTTAAAATCAGATAAAATTTTGATTTCCTTTTTACGTGTTTGTCAAAATTCAATTTTCTTTTGCATCAAAGTTTGATTTTCCTGTTGCATACATATTTGAAATTTGATTTCTTTCTTCATATATTTTCGAAATTCAATTTTCTTCCGTATATGTCTTCAAATATTGCGTTCCCCATCTTTGCCAAATTTTATCAGTTTTCCCAAACTAAGAACTGGTGGCTAATCTGGTGGAGTGCAGAATTTCTACAGAGGCGTGTGTCTTGTGACTAAGTGCCTACAACCGGGACATTACAGTCTCCTGCGCCACTTAGCACCCACGCAAAGCGTGGCACCTCCGACTGAGTGGGCGAACTAAACCCCAGGCCACCACTATATCAAAGGTCGACCATACAAACATAAGGCATGCATACAACAGAAGGTAGTAAGACAAAACTACGACAAACGATTACAATCAAAAGCAAACACTTACGATCGAAAGCAAACGATTATGATCAACAGTTAAAAACAAAATACCACAAGTATTCAGATAAAAACTTTTACCCCATGGGCAAAAGTAAAGAGAATTCAAGTACGAGATTTGAAAAATAAAGTGTTTTTGTGCTACACAGGGCAACAAACAGATTCATAGGATAACGAGAAAGGAGGTTCACACAGAAGCTCTTTCTGGAGATAGGGAGGTGAGAGGTTCCAAGGCAGCAGAAGTAACAACATGTTCCTGATCAGCTCCACCAGCCTTCTCAGCTCTCTGATCTGGGAGGGGGGAAGCAACTGACTCACCCACGACTTCCCCCTCTTCGTCAACAAGAATATCCAAGTCAGGCGCCACAGGAAACTGCTCCGCAAGTTCTTCTTTCTCAGCTGATAAATTCAAGGATTCATGTTGTCCCATCGAGTAGGACTCCATCATCTCCACTCGAGTTTGTAGAGACGCCCAACTGAGAGCATCCATCAAGATTCGCTTCAACTTAGTGTTCTTCTCCCTTAGAGAAGAATTGGCTTCCTGAACCCGAGATAGTTCGCCCACCACAACCTCACGACGGCTCTTCTCCTGCGTCAACAACTTCCTGACCTGCTCTAGCTCCCCCTCCAGATTGGAAACCTCCTCCTTGGCTCCATCAACCGTGCTCTGCAAACCGTCCCTTTGATCCCTAAGGAAGTCCACCTCGTTTGCCAGCCGGGGCACGACATTGCGCAGATATATACCCAATTGCAAGACCTAGGCAAGATCTCAGCAAGTCAGGGTACAGTCAGGGAAACCACGACCAACAATAGACAAGGGAATAAGTACCTCAAAAGTCTGCCATGTTAACAGGTCAGTCAGCTCCCCTAGAGAACTCCTTTCCATGGCAGTCTCAGGGCGAGGAAATAGCAATTGCTCCAAAGCCACCCACTCCTCCGGAGATTTGAGGAAGCCAAAACCACTAGGAAACTTAAGTGTTAACTCGGGAGATGCGTTGTCTGGTGACTGGGGGACAGGGTCAATAGAGGGAGAATAGGTGTCAACTACCGGGGATTTCCCAGCAGAGATGTCTCCAGAGATTGGAGAGGAAGCGCGTTTCCTTTTGGCTCCCGGAGAAGCAGAAGGAGTGGAGCTGGATTGTCCCTTAGACAAGGACCTGGCGGCCGCTTTCTTCCTCCGGGAAGTGATTAGTCGATCCAAGGACATGCGAGGTTTAGGATTTCTTGAAGAAAAGACAAAAAGACAAACCTCAAATCACGGCAAAAACGTAGTATCCCAGCCAGACGTAAAAACGAAATATACCTGAAGACATGATACCAGCAGAATCTTCTCCTGAAGTGAAAAGCGAGAAAGGATTTTTATAAAGAGGATTCACCAGGTGATGGAAAGATCGAAACTCGGGTTTCAAACCAAAGAGGCGAGCCGAAGAATCAGGATCCTCAGAATCAAAATCAGGCTCCTCCAAGTCTGCACCACGACATTAGTAAGAAGAGTGAGCATGAAGTGAAAGTCCAGAGATAGGGAGAATACTTATACCTTCAACAGGCTTCCAAGGAGAGAAGAGATAGCTGGCAGCACATGGGGAGATGCTATCAATACTCACAAAGATAAAATATCGATATAATTTGTCGTCTGGAGGGTTAGCGGGGAAGGAAATACAAGATTCTTTGCCCTCTTGCAGACGAAGGGTCACCAGGCCACTTCCAACAGATCTAGCCCGATAGACAGAAGAGATATCACCCAAGGTAATACCTCTTTGGTATCGTTGGTTCAAAGCGTAGAAACACAACAAGAGACTCCACACATGTGTCATCAGTTGGCAGGGGGCAAGTCGGTGGAAGGACAGAAAATCGCGAATCAGCGTGGGAAGAGGAAACCTAAGGCCTAGGCAAAAAGGGTAAGCATAGAGACAAGTCCATCTAAGACGGAAAAAATCCGGCCTCTGATCACGAAGGGGAACGTGAATAATTACATTCTCATGGAAGACAAAGATCCTTCTGATGGTAGGGAGATCTTCCTCAGTATAGCAAGAGTTACAGGAATGAGGAGGATTAAGGGTAAGTGTAGAAGGAAATAATACCGGGGACGACGAGGGAAATGACGACGACGAAGGAGGGGTTAGGGATTTCGATCAGGAACGAGTAAACTTGGGGGCCATGACAGAAACGAAACAAACAAGAAAGAAATGAAGATCACCACGGAAGAGAAATCACCTGAAATCGATGTAAGGAGTACGCGAACTCGGCACCACAGCAGAGGCGAACAAGGAAGATGGGGGTTACCTTTTTGAAAATTTGGGAAAAAGGTTAGGAGTGATGGGGAAGATGGAAAGAGAGCAAAAGTAACAAGAGTAAGCTAAGAAAGGGTAAAAGGTAATTTGGAAGACAAATAATGATGAGGGGTTAGAAGTAAAGAATTAATTAGGGAGATGGGGCGTCACCAGAAGCTATCTACTGAGAAGCAGAAATATCCGCCTAATATGATCTTAGTCGGAAATTTGCGGGCATTTGTTTGGGCCAAAAATTTGCACCTTCGGAATGCAACGTGGCATGCTACGAGTGGACGGTCAAAAGGTCAAAAGTCAAAGGTCAACGACAAAAGGGTCCATGGTCCACGGATGGAAGTCAAAGCCAAAGACTAAAATACGGAAGTCAAAGATAGCCAAAGACCGTCAAGTCGAGCAAACCTGGGATAATATACGACGGCAGGCTAAACAAAACATAAGATCAAATCAAACCATGGGCCACTTAATCAAGCAAGCCCAACAAACAAGAGGAGGAACTCAGCCCATATGAAGAGGAAGAAGCAACAGCTGCCACTCCTACAAATCAGGAAACCCTCCTAAATACTAGGAGAGAGAATGAGAAGAATAAAGGGTTGACTGTAACAGCGATAACAGTCACGGAGCAATGAAGAGCAATAATTGCTCACATTAAAAGGGCCATAAAGACGCCAAAGGAAGAGGAGCCATATATAAAAGAAAGAGTGGAAGAAGGGAGAGCCATTCAAGCACACCCATCCAAGCCTATATACTCACGGTCAATCATAGCCAAAAATATAGCCAAATTACTTGTATTTGCATTCCTTTCTTTACACTTTTCCAGTTGATAGTAGAATCTTGGCGGGATTCCGACTCACCCCCCCCCCCCGGTTTTTCCCACATCGGGTTTTCTGCGTCACCAAAACTTTGTGTGTCGCTATTTTCTTTCATCGTCATTTGTCTGCTAGATCCGTTCGATTTCATTGACCCATAGTTATAGGACGATCGCTTTAACCCGCAACCGAAATCGTAAACCTGGTAAATTTTTAACAAAACAGCATATGCAATTAAGATAAATAATATAAATATTATTTACAAAGTTTCACAAAAATCACATTGGCCTATAACATTTTTCACAATACATAGAAGCAGAACATATATTTCAAAAGAATTAATTAATCGGTTATTGTATAACTATTTGGGATCAGAGTATGTAACACTCGACCTGTATTATGACCCGACCCATAACCTGATTATCCATCCGACCCATTTGACATTGTTCCGGTTACGAAAACAATAGACCCGACTTCAGATTCGGATATCTTGATTATGATGTTATGCGGATAATGATCGTCTGACTTCCTTTGACCTCTCGTTCTTCTTACTCTAGTGATCGGACCTTCCCGGCGGAGGTGGCCTGCTCCCTGCACACAGAACGCACAGGGCCTCGGAGGTGTCCGGGGGAACCATCTCCGATGCCTAAGTTAGTCCGTGTAAATGCCTTGAGAAACCTTACTCGTGAGGATTAAGGTGGCGGTTTTAGAGTAAGAGTGTAGAGAGAGAAAATCCAACCACCTTTATGTAGGATGTGGAAAAGTATTTATACCTTTCCCCAAGAGAGAGAAAGGAGAGAGGGAAAGAGGAGGAATGAGTGGACGGGAAGGTGACACGTGGGCTCACCTCGTCCACTCATTACCTTTTACCTTAGGCCTGGACGGAAAGGGCTCTGACTTCCCCCTAAGACCCTGCCAGAGGCGTGAGTGCCCTGAGGACCAACAGGCAGGGGGGGCTCGATTGGCTTGGCCAGCGCATGGCATGACCCTGACGGGCGGGGAAGGAGTCTTCTTTGAAGCTCGGGGCAGCTGAGGCCACTTTATGAGGGCTTCTCAGCAAGGCTTTGCTCTGATGGCCTGCAGAGCAGGCCTCTCTTCTTTTCCCGGGTCGAGTTATCCTGGGGCCCAAATGGCGGGCGACCCGCGGCAGGCTACCGACCCCCATCAGACATGTCTACTCACAAGTAAGAAATACATATGTATCATCATTTCGTCATAAAACATGTAAATAATGATTTGGGAGAAATTTGTGCTCTAAAAATATTTTGGACATAATTTTAAAAAATATATCATAAAAAAAGTAATATTAGAAAAGTGTGTATAAGCAAGCACATTGTATTTGTTAAATTATTCTACCAAAAATGAAAATTTGACGAGTAACACTATAAGGAGTGAAAACTAAAAAAGGAAAAAAAAACCTCAACGAGGGAAAGTATTCCTACTAATACACGTATACACCCCCAATCTTTTTGTGATTTATATAAATTGGGTCGTGTGTTTTCCTAACGACCTTTTACTCAATCCTAAAAGAACATATATTGCTCTTGTCATTTCCCCATTCTCAAGAGTGGTTATGAGTCAAATTTCTTGAAGAAAAAAAAATCCCTCACCTCACCAGTTCATCAGGTATCATCGACCGTCAACGTGTTAAAATTCTATAGAATCTAGGGTGCTCTACTGAATCAATGATACATGGAACTAATCATAATAACGACTCAATATAATCCAAGTGTTTAGAATTCGAACGCATAATCAGACTGTTCCGATCAGAAAAAAAATTAGATCAATAATACATCAATCAGTAAACAACACTATGATAGAACTGATGCTCTACATCAATGGAAACACTAGTTTTTCTAATTTTTCCATATAGTCCGTCCATCAATCAGCACTATAATGACCTAATTTTTCCAATGAAAAATGGATGAACTAACACTATCGCAAACTAATTTTTCCAAAGTACACAACAACATTTTCTAATTAGTGCTTCACATGTACGGAGTATTGCTTTTACTCCACCAAATTCCCAAACCCCTGACTTTGCAAACAAGATCAAGGGATCAACTTCACGAAATTCTCAAACCCTAACAAGACAAGATTAATAAGTGATTCCATTAAAAACTGAATTTAGCGTGATGAATTGATCAATCGCAATAGAGTAAGCAAAATCCTAATTTTTTCATAGTTTTTATAATTTTTTCCATATACCTCGGACAAATCGTAACAAAAAAGGTTAAGGGTTGGGAAATTTATTGGAATTTTAGGTTTCTTACTAACTTACTGATCTTTGGAAAGGTAAATTATGGAGAGGGTAAAGTTGGAAAAATGTGAAAAAATTCGTTAGGATTGAGTAAAGCTTCGTTAGGAAAAAGTAATTTCGTAAATTTATTATCATAACATTTTTATTATTTTTATCCGCCAATTTTTTGTTATTATTATTTTAAAAGTATTACTTCGTATTATAATCTTCAATAATATTGTTTGTACTTCACAAATATTAATTCAATTTTTAAAATTATTTTATTATTAAATGATAAAAAAATTGTTTAATAAAAAAGTAATTTTAGCACCCCCGAACTCTTTAACTTTGCAGTTAAGGGTTGAAAATTAATATCGCCAATTAATGTTACCCAACCCCGGAAAAAAATACGGTGAGATTGATATAAAGACCTATCAAACGGGTGCAGCTAATCGGGTCATACGAGCCGGATCAAATATGAGTCGGTTACACGGGTCAAAGGGTCGGGTTAGGGTCAGAAATAGTATCGAATGCATATATTTTTTAGCAACTTTTTAAGTCCAGCAAATAATTTTTTTTTATAATTACTTTAAAAGTATTACTATTATAGACTTTAATAATAATGTTTGTACTTCAAAAATATTAATTCAATTTTAAAAATTATTTTATTATTAAATGATAAAAAAATGTTGTACATTAAATTGAATATTTGTAATTTAAATTACATATTTATTTTTTAAAATATACTTCTATATCCAAATATAATACTTTATTAATTTCAATAAATTCTCATTGACCCAACCCAACGGGTGGAATGAGTTGGGTCAGGTTTTGACCCTAAATTAACGAGTTATATTGGGGTCGATCAAACGGGTTGCGGGTTGAAAAAATGAGTTCACAATCCTAAAAAGGGGTTGCTTGCAAACATCAAAATTGAATCTAAATATTTTAAGTGATTTAAATAATTAATCATGTACGTATTCGATTCTTTAAAGAGTTTATATATGTCTAAAAACATTGAGAGCAAAATCGATTAAAAGATATTTAAGGTTAAAATTAGTACCCGGACTACGTTTTTAATTCCGTTTAAGGGTCTAAACTCCGATCTTTAACTTTACGATTAAGGGTTGAAAATTAACACCGTCAATTAAAGTTATTCAACACCTTAAAAGTAAAGTCGAAGAATAGAATGTATACGTGTAAAATGGGTCCAACGGATCGGGTTATACGAGTTGGATTCAAATACGGGTCAGACCAAATATGAGTCGGGCTATACGATCACGGTTCGGATTAGGGTTAAAAATACTTTCGAATGCCTATATTCTTTACTAATTAAGTCCAATAAAAATATTTTAATATTAATTATTTTTAATATTAGTGTTGTACTCTTTAATAGTAATGCTTATATTTTCAAAAATAATTAATTCTATATTAAAATTATATTACAATTAAATGATAAAATAAGTTGTATTAAATTGAATATTTGTAATATAATATATTTATTTAATTATAAATCCAAATATAATATTTAAATATAAATATTTTATTTAATTTTAATAAATTCTTACTGGCCAAACGAGTCGGGTAGGGTTTCGACCCTAATAACGAGTTCTTTTGGGTTCTGTCAATCAAGTTGTGGGTCTAAAAAATGAAGAATGAGTTTATGACCCTATTGATAATGCACATACATAATACTTCCTCCGATTTTTATTCATTGCGCGTTTTATTAAAATAATCCACCGATATATTGATGAAATGGGGCATTAAATAAAAATGGGAGGGAGTACCATGAATACTATTTTTCTAATACATATTGTATTTGAGTTCATATATGATATATATTTCATTCATAATTTTTAGTTTTATTTCAATTTATATAACACAACTATAAACTGAGCCGTGAATCTTCATGGGTGATAAAACTAGTATATATTAATTGGCCCCCTACAACCTCTTACCAAATGTGATACTTAGAGCGGATGGGAGAGGTGGTGACATCCCATGACATCATTAGAGTAATGTCACTAGGGTCTTCTCCAAGTCGCTTAGCGGCTACTTGTAAAGAGGGTCGGCTGACACTGAGATTTGGACGACTCGAGGTCCATGATATGCGATGATTATTGAGAGTTTTGCAGTGCTAGTTGCAGGTTGATGATGTGAGATGATTGTATTCCGGTTGCTTGCACGGGAAGGGTTTGTGCTGTTACTGATAACGTTTATATTTTGTAATCATATTTAGTTTTGCTTCAGCTACTATAGTTGTATAACCGCGCTTTGTAGATACGAGATTCTAATAATTCATTATTCAGTTTTAAATGATTGGTTTCTGAATTATATTATAATGAACTACTACCTCTAATCAACCGAGATGGGAATGCCTTTATTTACTCATAAATGTCTTGATAAGTTTTCTGGGTAAATAAGGGTGTTACAAAGTGGTATCAGAGCAGTTCGATTCTGGAGACCGAATAGATGAAACTAGGGATTAAAACTTAACCCCGGTGATGGGTAATCAGGAGGCCCTATAAAATTTCTGGTTAATTAATGAGACATCCTTATTTCAACCCCTAACCCTCTTGGTTCTGATATGGTAACCGCGTGGGAGAAATGAGATGAGGTATAATATGTGGGATATGTTGTGATGCTATGAATCTTTGGTGATGAATGCTTGTGATAACTGATAATTGGTTGCGATATCTAATGCATGTGATGTTGTGAACTATATAAGAGGATTTATGATTTTTATGTAGTGATGATGCTATCATGTTATGTATACGCGGGGTCGAGGGAGGAGTCGACTGTCCCATGGTAAAGAAATATACCAACAGTGTGGGGACGCTGCCACCCGCTGTCACGCGCACCCGCGCGGAAGCCCGTGGCAGCCACCCACACGGTCCGTCTTGCGGTCTGGGCCGATCCGATCCCATTTTTGGGGCAATGTGTCAGACCTCGATTTGGTTGACGATTTGAATTGCACTACATAGATGTATGGGTGCATCTATGTTTCCGTTGAATCGATCGAGATGTGGTTGTAAATGTTTAAAGGCCGGATCATTTGGTCTGGCGACCGTTTTAGTGAACCGAATTTATTGCCAATTTTTTGAGTCGCCACCGAGCAATTATGGGATGCTCGGAAACCGTTCAACTCAACTTTAATCCTTAGTCGGCTCAAAGCTGAGTGACATGGGGACCTAAAGATAGAGACTTGTACCCTTAAGCATTCCATGTCTAGAATGACTCTCATTGCCAATGGTTTCGGACATCCGGAAACCATAGATTCTGAGTAAGGGGTGATGTTATGTATTGGGAAGCCAACATTGGATAGACATCAGCACCCAATCCCACCCGCACATAGCGGCCTCTACTAATCAATCGGTAGGCGGATATCTTCGTTCCAGTGTGGTGATAATGCAGTAACAACGACCATTATTGTTTTAAACCTAGTGTCTTAGCTAGTCGGTTGATTTAAGAAGAAATAAGTCGATGTCGAAGAAAGTGTTTTTATATTTTTTGCATTCGATTTCACATGACAAGCAGGCCGTGTTAAGATGCACGTATGAGAGTAGAGGGTACTAGATAGTATATGTATTAGCAAATACTTCCTCCGGTCATTATTTTTCGCCCCACTTCAAGAATATATGTGAGGAGTATTTTAATGGAGTGGAGCGAAAAATAGCGACCGGAGGGAGTAATTTTTAACGTGATAATACGGATATTAGTTGTTCTCGTGCTATACCTTACCTGGTATTCTGCTTAAAGTGCGTCTGTTCCGCATTAATAGGGATGCGTCGAGCACGCGTGAGGTGTGAACATCTGGATTAATACGGGACTAGACCACTGCTCATTTTGATTAGAGTTAGTTGTTTACGTTTCGATTTCGTGTTAAGTGATTTAGCATGCGATTATGGTCATGAAAGCGGTAAATCATACGAAATCGGTAAATTGCAAAACATAAGTAAATCATGTTGTATGAGGAGTTGCACCCTCAGAATATACACTAAAAAAAGTACGATGTGTAGGCGATCAAGAACGGATCTAGTAACGACTACTCAGATTTGATTAAGATGTTTTAGTAATTGAGTTTGAAGTTGTGAACGTTACGTGTTTTAGACGAGTTGGTCTAGTGACTGAGCCAAACAGGAGTAAGGCTTGTACACAATTCGGAGTGCGGATGGTGTACGCATAATTGGTCGGACTTGACGATATCAAAATGCATAATTGAAAATGTGATATGTAAATTTTTGTTTAAACGACAACCTAGTGACGATATCGACTTGGAAGGATGAATTTCTTTTTGGTCCTACGATCATTTCGGCAGAGCTTCGCTGCTATTCGGGAGGCGATCGACGGATCAATAAAGGTGCCCTTGGTTGCCCTTATCGAGTAGGAACTCTTAAGAACTCCAAAGAGTAGTATTGATTAGTGGAATGCGAGTTGAAATGATTATGATCGAGTGAGTCGTTACTAATGTCATGGGGTGCGACGCTAAAGAAAGAGCTGCAAGTTGTGTGGAGCTCTTGAGAGAAGGGAGAGGGTTGCGTATTGCGTTTGTGTGTGTCGATTATGAGCGGAGGAGGAGGGTATTTATAGCTTTTCTCGTAGTTCATTTCTAGATCTCGGGCGCAGCATGTCGTGCGACCCAGAAGTCAGGCGCCTGAAGCCCAGCGACTTAATTCTCAGGCGCGCCAGGTCGGGCGCCCGAGATTTTGAAGATGCGATTTGGAAAGTTTCCAAAGTGGAGATATACGTGATCTTTGCAAAGCCTTTGATTCCTAAGGATTCTAGATCTGTCTATGGGCCTCGCACCCGGATTCTGAGGTTCAACTCGGTCCGGTGCGTTAACTCGGGTTTGACTTCATGTTTCGAGACCGATTCGGACCCCCAGAGTCGGAATTGACTCTAGTTGACTCGGGTTTGACCTTAATGACATGACTAAGACGGTCTTAATGTTGAATTAATTTCTCCAAGATTATTTGATCCATTCTAAAAATCATCTAAAACATCATAAAATCGTGTTGTGTTGCAGTCCGATCATCATCGGGTGTTTGTCGAACGCTCCAGTAGGCACCAAGTCCAATCTGGGTTTTTATAGAAGCCCCCACTTTGACTGAGGCTTGGACAAGGCGAAGGTCAAAGTATAGCCGCTCAGGTCAATCGAGGATTACGACTTGGTGGCTGTCCACTCGGGTCGTTTTAAGTCTATTAGACCACGTACTAAGGCTCGCCAGCCAAGGTTTAGAAAACATACCTGACTTACTCACCTGCGGTTGCTTGTTGAAGTTCGATCTGGATTTGATTATCTTGACTTAGGTTTGAAGTGTTACTGCAGTTGATTAGTTGCCTTGATCTTCGGAATAGACCCCATGCTTGAGTTTGTCCTTGGTCTTTGTAGTTGTATCTTTGAGATAGAGCTCGTCTATCCCTGGCCTTTGCGTGATTGTCAGATTCTTTGAGATTATTTCATCTATCTCTGGTCTTTGCATAATTGTATTCTTCGAAACAAGTCTTGTTTGTCCCTAGATTTTGAGTAATTGTATTCTTTGGAATAAACCTCATTTATTGGACTTTTCATAATTGTATTCTTTGAAATAGGTCCCATGTCTATCTCTGGTCTTTGTTTTCTGTGTTCTTTGGATTAGATTCCGTCTATTCCTGGACTTTGCATAGTTTTAATCTTTGGAATAGGATCTGTCTATACCTGGACTCTGCATAATCGTATTCTTTGAAATAGATTCCGTCTAGTCCTGGTCTTTGCATAATTGTATTATTTGGAATAGATTCTGTCTATTCCTGGTCTTTGCTTGTTTTTGGTAAGTGGTTGCGTAAGCTCTAAGTAATTGTATTTGTACTTTGATCCTTCCTTGGATCGTTACATAAACTCATGACGAGTGCGTGATTGTACTTGTATTGCTTTCGGCTTCATGCTTTTTTTGCTCGTTTTTGTATCTTGGACTTGGACCTTGGGTTCATGATTTTTTGTTGGAGATATAGATCGCACTACAAGAATAGAGCTCTCGGGCGTCCACCCAATGGCTTGCGTCAGTGGACACTATTTGGGGACGAGCGTCCACAATCGGACGCCAGAAAGTGGAAGCCATGACCGGTCGCCTATATTTAAAGCGGGCGTCCACAGTTGGACGCCAAAAAACGGGCAACCACCTTGGCGGCTGACTGTGGACGCCATGGTGGCGTGTGATAGTGGACGCTAGGTGCCCCTGGATGGCGTCCACGGTCAGACGCCACCTGCCCCATATGGCGTCCGACGGTGGACGTCAGGTGTCGTCCACTGTCAGACGCCACCTACCCTGAATATCTGCCATTTGGGTCTATTTTCAGCTTCCAGTAACATCTGACATGGCGTCCGTTAGTGGAAGCCATGTATACTACTGCAAGGCCGTAATCACACGTTCGATGTCTAGCCAAAATCTGCAAAATAAACAACATCCACAACTCTCAACCATCCACAATACCTCAACTTCATTCACTCTCGATCAACCACAACACTTCAACTCTCGACACATTTCTGCTGAAAAAACATTCATATAAAAAAATTTTAACATACAGTTTGAAGGTACACATATCCAAACTAGTTTGAAGATACATCATCCATAAATCCAGTTACAACAACAACAAAAAACAATCAATTAACGGTGAAGCTAGCTGCAGCACCCGAGTTGCCACCACCCCCGTTAAATTTAGGGGTCTCTGTCGTCCGGAGGGGGTGGTTGGGGACGGCCTTGGTTGCATTTCGCAAACATGGCTTGAAACATGTCCATCTGTTCTTGCATCTTCTTGATTTGCTCCTGCTGCTGTGCCTTCATCTGCTCCTTCTCCGGGTCCTGCAGAGATCCCTCCGGCATGTACTCCATCGGTGAAGCGGTGCCAAGACGCGGTGGCGGAGGTGTGAAGTACATCTCGTGCGCATTCCCTACACCGTACACACTCCCTTTCTTGTACCCCGAGACAATCCGATTTTTTTTTATTTGGGTCAGGTTGGGTAGGCTCAGAAGCGGTGTCGGTGTTCGCGTGCTTGATGTAGGCATCCTACATACACAACAATGATTTCAATTCAAGTTATTAGATTACCAATTTGCCGATATTTTCACCAAAGGGCTTCCCAAAGCTCTCTTCGACGACTTTCGCTTCAGTCTCAGCATACGACCTCCTCCCGCTTCGACTTAGGGGGTGTATTAGAATATGTAAATATTCTTTGTAAATATTTTGTTATCAATCATCCCGATTATCTTTTAATTTATACTCTCCTTGACTCTGCAACAATCAAGGTTGTAGACTAGCACACTGTTTGTATTGTCCTGTATATATTGTAAAAGAGAAGGAAGATTAATCAAACATTATAATTAACAAATAGAACAAATATAAGGTGACCATACGAGGGGCATTTTTGTAAATAAAATAGAGAGCTAAAGTTAAAAGTGTCATAATAATTGACCAAAAGGGAAATGTGACAAGTAGATTTGAATGGATTAAAAAGGAATATGTGTAGTTTGGATATAAACGAAGGGAATACATAAATAATTTCGAACGCCTAATTTTTTTATTCCTTTTTAAGTAAAAAAAAATTATTTTTGATATTAAATTTTATTTATTTAAATAGCATTACTCTTTAATTATAATGATTAAATTTAATAAATTAATCATACTTTTCTTAGCCCGTCTCACTTCTTGATTTCGCTCAGGATCTTTCTCGTAAGATAAACATTGATAAGTAGTGTTAATTCTTCAAAATGACAATTATTTGAAGTAATCCTAACCACTTTGTCACAGTTAATAATTATAAAGCGAAGTATTATAGTCGATTTAGTAACGTTATCGGTACACCCGTGTAAAATTTCAAATAGTTAATTTAATTAACATAATATTATTTGCATACACAACCAAATTAATACTCCAACATACATTAAATTTACACATTATCAATAATTGTTTAGTAACCGTGCAACGCACGGGCATCCATCTAGTACTATATATTTTTGACTTAAAAAAGCGATAAAAAATTAGACATTCGAACCTATTCCTGACTCGTATTCTGACCCTAACCCGACCCATGACCCGTATAATCCGAGTCATTGACCCAACCCGTATGATCCAACCCGTATGATCCAACCCATAATCTGACTCGGTCAATCCGTATTTTCAATTTTTTTTATGGATATTAGTGTGTACGCTAGCAATAAATATTTAGATTTCAGATGGAATCGGGTCAGGCCATGTCAAACAGTCAAAGGTTAACTTTGGTCCTCATTCAAAGTTTTGTGTCGGACAGAACTCAGAAGTGTTTACCGGAAAAAAATATGATTAGAATCGTAATTGATGAAAATCCGGAATTTGTCATTACCCACCCCCTTCAAATTCCGATCAAAAAATTCCGGCCTTAAGACCGGATCGATGAAACCGGATTAAGTAGGCAAATAATACTTTTAAAATAATGTTCTAAGAAAAAATCGATTAAAATAATTTTGATTTTTTCAAACTAAACCGATATGGACGGGAAAAAATCGTGTCGAAGACCAAGATTCTTAAAAATTATAAGGACTTTTTTTTTTACCAATTTGTCACTGTTTGCCCTTTTTTTTTATCAATTTGACACAATCCAAACTTTTTTCACCAATTCATCATTTTAGTGTCACTTTTTTTACCCATTTGCCAATTTGGCCAGGTTTTAAGAAAGCAACATACCCGTTTATAGTATTTTTTTAGGATGGATTTAAAACCGGCAACTTTTCTCGAACAACGGTTTTTAAATATATATTGACATTATTTATAGCGGTGAATATTTATGATAATTTTGTGAAGGACATGGTTGAACCTAGTTAAATATGATAGGCGATGAGAGGCTTTTGAATTGTGGGATGAAGCACAATGATGTCATTGCCATGGTTAATAATGATGCCAAATCAAAGACCGACGACGACTAATTACATCAAAAATAAAGGAAAGGCATTGTGTTGAATAGATGACTGGTTACTCGTTACGCTATGTAGAAAACTACTGTACATACTATTGCGTTGCAGGCATTTCAACAGTGTCAAGCACACTACAATGTCTTCTGATGTTCCCCTGTTCACCTGTAATCACATTGATCTTTCCAATCTTAACCATCGCCTCACCAAACTTCTCCATCCAAAGTTTAGGCTCCATTTCTGCATACTCCTTCATCAACCCCTTGGTAGTAGGATGCGCGGCCATGGCTAGATCCGCGGGCACCACACCTTTTCCCATCAACAAGTTCTTGTAAAACGATGTCCCCCAATCGGTATCATTTTTTTCCGGGTTCATTGGGGTATACTTCTCGCTCGTACCTATTAAATCCTTCTTATGGCAGTACTTGTTCATCATGTCTGTCCTAAACTGTTCGTTTGGTACGTGATGCAAACCGGTTGCGTTGTACACCAAGTCGGGAGTAGCAGTTGAGGCCACACACCTGATTTGCCCGATCGAGTGGGACCCCTGCAATACCACCATATCTTGCACAGTCAGTCCAATCACTGCATATATGTCGGTCAAGTAGTCTATTGGATCACCTCCACCGGGAAGACCATTGGCAAGGTTACCATCGGTAAAGCCACTGTCGCGACGTCCAGCTGGAACCGCGTAAGGGGTGTTTCCAGCCAGGACGACAGCGTCTCGTGATGCATAGGCTAGGATGTCTGCACATGACACAACACCTGGACACTGCTTCTCAACCTCCGCCTTTATTTCATCTATTGCCTCAAATCCTCTCATGGTTACACCGTTGGACGGACTTGCTAGTTCCGAGGCGAAGCTGTTGTATCTCTGCGGTTTTAGTAAAACCGACCCATCGCAACCCTATGATCACAATTCACAACACCACCAATTGGCCGGCCCGGGGTCAGATCAGATTAATCGCTTACTCTTGCAAAAAAAATATTGCTTCTTTTCTTTTGCAACCATTGGTTTTTTTATTTGAAGCTACGAGGATAATGATATTTTCACTGGTCACATGTTAATAAGTTAAGGCAAAATTATATATTACACCATTTACTAAACTGCTGTTTTGAAGTTACAGTCTTATAAAATTATTTTCAAAAAGTACTACTCTACTTTGTAATACGATTTTGTTATATTTTGGTACCATAAATGATACGGAGTATTTGGTGAGTAAATTGGTAATTAAGTCAATAAAAATGTGGTATTTTCTCACAGTTAACTTAAATGGGTAATAATCTATGCATGAGTATATATACTTTGGTGTTTGAGTCACATTTGTTTCGACTCAATTAGTCTTTTTTTATTCATTTATGTATGAAAATATAACAAAGTGTTTTATAAGATAGTAATTTTTTGAAATCATTGTACATTATTAATTAATTAATTAATACTGAAAGAAAAACGACTAGAAAAGTGGCTGAAATCATATGTCTTTATCATTAAAAACTTTCCCGCCTAACTGCAAATGGGACCATGGGCTGGATCAAAGATAATGAAAGCTTTGGTCCATTAAAAGATTGTGTTCAATATTAGCGTAAATACACGACTCAATTAATAATCTAAAATAATTAATTGAAATCCACCACAAGCATTACCGTAAATATCCCACTGCAATCTGAATTATTTCATTAAAATATATTTTCCAGGATTTCATTTAATTTAAAAATAAAAAAAATCCAAAGCATATAAAAAATTATTAGTGTAAAATAATTTACATATACACCAAATATATGTCTGCTTCAAAAAAATATATACTGTATATGTCAAAAATGAAATAAAGAAGTTTCAAGATAATCTCCTAAGATAGATACATGTTTGATTCAATTAGATAATGTCTTTAAAAATTTCAATTCTTAAGAAAAAATATATATCTAAACATACAAATCAGGGTATGCAATAGCCAATTGAAAATTGAGATATACCATACCTATATCATCCTCCTATAAAAAAAACGTTAACCTCATTTCTCCTCCCTAAAAACCCTAGCCTCCAAAAAACAACTTGGGTCTACCACCATTAATTAGTGGTAAGCCCTCAAAATTTAATTAATTATATAGTTTTAGTATTTGTATAAGTATTAGTATTCTAGTTATAATAATTATCCTCTCCTTTTGGGAGTTTCGCCTCCATCAATTGATGGGTATCGCTCGCTCTTTTAGGAGAGATGTTGAATATATGATAGTAGAGAGGACGCGGAAGATCAGTAACACAATCGTTCTTTATATGGTATCTCAAATTATGTCAGACCGGCAGCTACAATCTATCAAGTTAGATGAAATCGATTCTCTTCAAAACTTTGGAAGATCCGAAGACCCTTTTGTGAAAATTTGTATCATTAAATAGCAATATGTTGAAAAAGTATGTGCAGAAGCGGAGATCAAAATCATAGTGAGAGATCTTTGTTTTAACGAGAATTTGTTTTACTAAAATTTTATAGTATTGTATCCGTTCAATTTCGATATAAGTTGTAGATGTCGTATGAATTTTTATTAATGAAATAATCTATTTGCTCAAAAAAAATATCATCCTCCTATCCACTAAGAGAATAACAACTTGTCAAATTTTTCTCTCCAAAATGCATATATTACTAAATAAGTAAATACGGAAGCAAATAATTATAAATCAATAGTAATAAACATACTACAACTTATTAAATTTCAAGTATGAAAAAAAATCATGTGTGACCACAACATTCGTATCCTCTTATAAGAAACTAATACGGAGTACTCGTATTAAACTTAAATATACGTAGTACATTATAAAAATTTAAAAACATTATTATTTGTACTACGAGTATTATCAAACAAAATTATAGGAGATAATTTATATAAGCCACACATTTGTGCGGGGTCTATACTAGTAATATTATAAGATTGTAATGTCAAAAAAGTGGTTAATAAAAGGTTGTAATGTGTAATTTTACTATAAATTAATTATGAAAAGATTAACAACAATATTATCATTAGAAATTGATATATACTAATTCATATTTATCATAATTAGATAATATCCTTATTAGTGGACTAGTGGTCACACGTTAAAAAAATTGTAATAATTTGAATATAGAACATTTTATTCCCTTATTATTTCTAAATGTCAAATTTGTTAACAATGAATCTAGCAAGGGGGTTGCATATATTACTTTCCTCCATTCTACCGAGTAAAAGTAACTTACCCTTACTATAAATGTATCATCTAATTTTTTTAAGGGAATGTATCATCTAATCTGAATTTTACCATATAATCTTTAATTCTTTAGGATTATTTAACGACAATAATACCAACTATAGTACATTTTCCCAAAATAATATTAATTTTCAATAAATCTTAGAAGAATACGTATGATTGGAGTAATTAAACCAGAGTAGTATAAGTGACTTTATAAATATGGGATTTTCTAGGCGGTACCCCTATATTTTTCAGTTTTCTACATGGTACCCCTATCTTTTCTATGTCTATACATGGTACCCTTGAAGTTTACTACTCGTATTAATTTAGCTAGCGCCCCGAAAGTTTTTTTCATCAAATTTTGTCGTTAGATTATGTTTTTAGCTTAGGATTAAGACTTCAATATCATTTGACTTAGATAATTAATAAGTTTAAAATATTTAGCCTGCTACTTATCCTCCATCATCTTCTTTAAACCTGGATAACAGGTGAACTGAGTCGGATTTGGGTCGGGTCAACTTCAGGTCGGGCCACTTTCGTGTTATAATAATCAGGTTGAGTTCGGGTCGAGTCGGATAATTTTGGGTTCATATCATTCTCGGGTTTGCTGTTTTCAACTTTTTTTAGGGATATCGACTCGTTTTCTATAATAATAGTCGGGTCAGTTTCGGGTTAGTTCGGGTCAATTAGGATTACAGGTCAAATCAGGTCTTCAGTTCGGGTGTCAGGTCGGGTTCGGTTTGACTTATTCGGGTCGAGTCAGTTTTGCAAGGTCTACTCCTCCTTACTTCTCTCTCCATCACCTTCATCCTTCTTCAGTTTTTTTTCCATACGTTTCATTTGCATTATATTAACGTGTTGATTTTCGTGTAGGATTGTGTTATTAGCTAGATTTGATGAGGTTGAAAGAAGAGGAAGACAGAGGACATTAATGACGTTTAATGTTTTGTATACTGAGAAAGTGAAAATGAGTGAAATAATATGAAATAAATTAAAAGCAAAAAAGAAAGGTGAACAGGTTCACCGATAGCTGGTCAACTATACTACTCCGGTTTAACTACTTCAAAAATACGTATTATTCTCAGATTTATTAAAATTGAAATTATTTTCGGAAGACGCTCTATAGTTGGTATTATTGTCGTTAAATAAAATTAAAGGTGAAAAGGAAGGTGAGTGGGTTCTATAGGTAACCGGTCACCTATACTACTCTGTTTTAACTACTCCAATATTACGTATTATTCTCAGATTTATTAAAATTGATATTATTTTGGGAAGACGTCCTATAGTTGGTATTATTGTCGTTAAATAAAATTAAAGGTGAAAAAGAAAGGTGGGTGGGTTCTACAGGTAACCGGTCACCTATACTATTCTGGTTTAGCTACTCCAATAATACGTATTATTCTCAGATATATTAAATTTGATATTATTTTGGGATGACGCCGCCCTATAGTTGATATTATTGTCGTTAAATAAAATTAAAGGTGAAAAAGGAAGGTAGGTGGGTTCTACAGGTAACCGGTCACCTATACTACTCTGGTTTAACTACTCCAATAATACGTATTATTCTCAGATTTATTAAAATTGATATTATTTTGGGAAGACTTCTTATAGTTGATATCATCTTTCTGTATTTACATAAAATGTACTCCCTCCTAACCACAATGATTTTCTCATTTTCCATGAAAGAAAAATCTATAAAGATTTTTCCACTTTAAAACTTATCCCATTTGTTATAAACTTTACCCTTAGATACTACCCAATTTACTAAATGCTACTATAATTTCATATTTAATTGTGATGTGACTTAAAGACATCTCACCCAAAATTTAATTTCATTTTTTCAATCCATTCATTCCTTGACCCATATGCCAAAATCAATTTGGAACGTTATAGTGGTTTGGAGGGAGTATTTACTTTTTTATCCAAATTGATACAACTGTAAGACGATATGATTTACTAATAATATCTTTCATTTTTACCTATTTTCTTAAAATTTGATAAATCTCAATGTAAACTTTGGATTGGTGAATTGAAAACTATCAATTTTAAGATAGTACTAAATAGAAAAAAAGAGATTATACAATACTAAATTTTATTAAATTAGTCTAGATTATTTTAAGATTATTTAACGAGAATAATACCAAGTATATGTCGTTTTTTCAAAGTAATATCAATTTCATTTAATCTGAGAATAATATCTAGATTTATTTTATGGGAATAATACCAACTATGCGTGTGCTTCTTAAATTAATCCAAACTATACGTAATCTCATTTTAATATGAACTACGCCTTCATTAACATCGCTTTGCTATGGGTGGCCGGCTACCTGTTGAACCTCTCTTATTCAACTCTTTCTCTAACTCTTCTTCTTCTTCTTCTTCACATTTCGTGTTCATTTTCGACCATTGCTAAAAAAAATTAAATCTTCCGAAAATTCATCTTCAATTTCTTTTTCAATTAGTCTTATAGAAGCTATAAAAAAATGTTTTTATAGTAATTTGGCCTTTCACGATGACTGCAACGGACCTAATAAAACCCTAGAAAGTTACAACAAGTCACTATGACCTGTAATAGCAAGTTGTAATTTCATAGATAGCAAAGCGAGATTAATGAATGCATAATTCATATTAAAATGAGATTACGTATAGTTTGGATTATTTTAAGTACATGCATAGTTGATATTATTATCATGAAATAACCCTAATATCTATTATTGGACTAATCAACCATAATAGTATCGGTCATTTTTAACTGGCTACTTTAAGTTGCCCTAATTCTTTTACTATACTCCTTTATCCTCCTTATACGTTCTTTTTCATCCTCCTGCATCTCTTCATTAATTGGAGCAAAAAAATGATGTGAAAAAAGGCGTATAGATAGAAGGATTAATTTACCAATTGGATAAATTAATTTGTTGAAGATGATGATGAGAAAATAGGAGGTTATTAATGGAAGATGAATTTAGATTGCACTTCAGCTGGGGTTAGGTAGCTCTAACCACTTGAGCTTCGACCTTCTTATCTTCAATTCAAAATTATTTGTGTCTATGTTAAGCATGTTTAGTAATTCGGAACAGGCTTATCCAGACCATTAACCATTTGAAAATATTTTGTCATTGAAGCCCGCTAAAAATTAAACAGGGCCGAGCCAATCAGAAGATACGACCATGATTATTTCAGCTTCCATTTTCACAGTTTCTTCATCTCAATTTAACGGTCCCATTTCCAATTTGAATAAAAATTACTCACTCCAATCCTCTCCAAACTATCCATTTGATATTTTACGGCCTAGGAGACGACACTGTGACCATACTTTTCTCCATTTGTATATTATATTTTTTGTTGACAATATTTTTTTGTGAAACCTTACTTTATAATAAATATATATAAATATATTTGTGTTATATTTAAATTATTTTTATTTAATTTTTGATTGATGATGTCAGAATTTGGGAAGTTTGACTTAAAAAAGTGTATAGATAGTTTCGGGTGGATAAGAGGGATTACGAAGTATTTCCAAATCATTTCGTTTCTAACTACCATTCTGTAAAATCTTCCGAAACTAAAAAGGAGAAATAAAAATGGATGAAGGGAATATTACAAAAACTTTAGAAAGACATACTCCCGATAATGTTAACAAGAAAGTCTGACATGTTAGAGTTAGTTTTTAATTTTCTTTTTCTTTTTAGTGTTACTATAATGTCTCACACTAGTATAGTTATAAAGTGTGAGGCGGTTTCAAAAAATACCTACTCGGGAATCTCTATTCACATGAATTTTTGAGGATTAAAATATTAAACAATATCTAAATGTTTTGCATCTAACAAAAAAAAACTGTTTATTCTTGACGTTTTTTTGATGAAGTAAGGTTTACCTCACACTTGTTTATTTCATGAAGGGACATATGTTAAGAACCTAATTAGAGAAAGATTTACAAGATTAATATTCTAAGGGCTCGTTTGGTTCACCATGGGAATGAAGGCGGAGTTACCGGGAACTTAAATTCACGTGAATTTGTATTTCATGAGAATTACAAAAATATTGTTTGGTTCCCATGTTGGAAATAACTTCATGCGAGAAGTTCTACACACCAAGGGGGACTTAGTGGGTAACTTCCCCCATTATGAAGGAAGTGACAATTCCTGGGAAGTGACAATTTCCGGGAAGTGGACAACCAAACAGCATCTCAATTTATCAATTCATGGGAAGTTCTACTTCACATGAATTGAGAGGGCAAAAACGACCCCTAAGTATGAAAAAGAAGAGTTTGTATTTCAATATCTCATGATATATTCAAGTAAATCTTTCCTTAATTAAGTTCTTGACCTTTGTCTTTAGTCACATTTTTGAAATTTTTTTAATGAAATTAGGCCACACCCAAATTTTATTCGGTTTTTCTGACATGTACCCAGTGGTCACACGTTAATATGCTCATTAAGAAATAAATCACAATGATGTAATCTAAGTATGGTAAATATGGATTAATATTTCAATTTATCATGATAATATTATTGTGATTTATTTCTTAATAAGCATATTAATGCGGAAAACAAGTAAATAAAAAAAGTTACAAATTAAAAAGATGATAAAGAGAGGCAATAGAGTTTCACCGAAATAAAACAATCATGGAAATGGAGACGAAAAATGCCAGGGATAAATCCAGAGTGCTCCGCGGTAATCCTCTTCATGGCGTCGGTTATAATTTTTTCAACATTTGGGCACTTTGTTTTGTAGTAATCAAGTACTAGGGTGTCTTTAATGGCACTTGTATTAACCGGAATTGCTGCCAATGAAGAAGTAACAAGAACAAGGGCAAACACGACAACAAATATTATTGCCGAGGGTGAGGCCATTTAATTGATTTTTTTAAAAAATAATTAGCCACCAGGCCAGCCTCCCCTCTTTTATTTCTGAATCTAATTAATACAATATGTGCTCCCAATTTTAATGATTATGAAGGCTAAGTATTTATATTCTAACACAACCTACAACAAAGGAATGATGACTAATGGTTGTGCGAAAAAAGTTGGAATTTGTCTTCTATTTCAAGTTAACAAACATTCCTCCTATACATAGCTTGTTAAATGTGGAAAAAGTTTGTTACAGTAGACAATATTAATTAGGGTAAACTGACAAAATAAATTGCAATATCTAACGAAAATAATCCAAATTATGGGTCATCTTTTCAAATAATATATTAACATTATTTAATTTTTGAATGAACCGCTCAAAATAGATTTTAGTGACGGTAGAATCGTAAAATCCTTGATCATTATACTAAATTGGCTCAGTTTAAATACCGAGTGTAGAGTTCTAGGTACATCGAATCTACGCTACTAATTACAACATTATTAGCCTAGTTAATTACAGAGTTGAATGGTTTTGTAACCTACAAAGTCATAAGTGTGAAGTATAATTGAGGACATTAATATTTACATTATTCTATTTACTAAGATACCCCCGCAATCTGAACGGTAGAGGAATGAACGTTGAGACTGGACCGGAAACGATCAAATAAATATTTCGTGAGTCCCTTTGTAAAAATATCTGCATATTGATAGTCAGCGGGAATATGAAGGACACGGACCAAACCAAGACGAACCTTCTCGCGAACAAAATGGATATCAATTTCAATATGTTTGGTGCGTTGATGTTGGACGGGATTCCCGGATAGATAAACGGCAGATATATTATCGCAGTAAACAACGGTTGCTTTTCGGATAGGGACGTGTAGTTCGAGGAGAAGATTTCGAAGCCAACTAGTTTCTGCGACGAGGTTTGCAACGCCCCGGTACTCAGCTTCGACACTGGATCGATTGACTGTGGGTTGGCGTTTGGAGGACCAAGACACCAAATTATCACCGAGAAAAATACAATAGCCGGAGGTCGATCGGCGAAGGTCAGGACATCCGGCCCAATCCGCATCGGAATAGGCCGTTAGTGTCTGAGAAGTAGATTTTACAATACTAAGATCATGATCGAGAGTACTCTTAAGATAGCGGAGAATCCGCTTCAAAATTGAAAATGTGGCTCACGGAGGGCATGCATAAATAAACATACTTGTTGGACGGCATATGAAATATCGGGACGAGTTATCGTCAGATACTGGAGCGTACCGGCCAAACTGCGATATAATGTGGAGTCCGGGAGTAGGGCACCGGCGGTGGAGCTCAGTTTCGAACCGACATCGATCGGGGTCGAAACAAGATTGCAGGTGGACATGGAGGCACGGGTAAGTATATCGCGAGCATAGGGTTCCTGTGATAAAAATAAACCGAATTGACGGTGTGTGACAGTAATACCGAGGAAGTGATGCAGTGTGCCGAGATCGGTCATGGCAAACTCCTGTGAAAGATCAGTAATAATGCGTCGTAGTAACGGAGTACTGGATGCGGTTAGAACAATATCATCCACATAGATCAATAAATAAGCGGTATCGGGACCGTCTCGAAAAATAAATAAGGACTGATCGCAGATGCTACTAACGAAACCTCGAGAAATAATAAAATTAGCAAAACGTTGATACCACGCACGAGGGGCCTATTTGAGGCCGTAAAGGGACTTACGAAGCCGGCAGACGTGACCCGGAGCAGAGGGGTCGACGAACCCGGGGGGTTGATGCATAAAAACAGTTTCAACTAGGTCCCAATGTAAAAAAGCATTCTTGACGTCCAATTGATGGATAGGCCAAGACCGTGTAATAGCAAGGCTGAGAACGGTGCAAATTGTGTTTCGTTTTACGACCGGGCTGAAAGTTTCATCACAGTCGACACCCACCTGTTGACTTTTACCATTAACTACAAGGCGAGCCTTGTAACGTTCAAGCGAACCGTCAGATTTAAATTTATGACGGAAAAGCCACATACATCTAATAACCGGAGCATTAGTGGGACGGGGAACCAAATCCCACGTTCCATTTTTAATTAAAGCCCGATATTCATCGGTCATAGCGGTATTCCAGTTCGGGTCATGGAGGGCTAAGTGAGGGGATTTGGGAAGGAGTGAGAGGTTGGGAGGGGCGGAAGCGTGGAAAGTTCGTGGTTTGAATATTCCATGCATAGCGCGGGTTGACATGCGATGGGTACGGGTATTAGATGGTGGTGGAGGAGGCGATGGGATTGGCGAGTTAGAGGCTGGACTAGAGGTTTGGGTTGGACTAGGGCTGAAGTTGGGGGTGTGGTCTGTTAAGTGTAAGGGGGAGGATTGGGCTGATGAGTGGGAGTGGGCTGGTGAGTGTAGGGGGCGGATTGGGCTGTAGGGGAGGGAGGAGAATGGGTTGTTTGGGGTGGTGATTGTGGGGTTTGTGTTTGGGCTGATGGTTTGGGCTGAAGAAGATCTGCTATTATAGTAGAGGGTAAGGAATGATTTGGGTCGAGAAAGGAGTATGCCTCTGTGGATGGTGGTCCAGATTTAGCAAACGGGAATAATGACTCATCGAAAGTAACGTGACGAGAATGGATTAATTTTCCGATGGAGATGTCGAGACATTTATAGCCACGAAATTCTTGGGGTTAGCCGAGGAAGACACAACGGATAGATCGGGGAGCAAGTTTATGAGAACGGGTGGAGGACAAGTTTGGGTAGCATGCACAACCAAAAACGCGAAGATGGGAATAAGACGGATTTTTGTGGAAAAGGATAGAGGTGGGGGAGTGAGATTGAAGGACACGGGTAGGAAGGATATTGTGGAGGTGGACTGCGGTGTGAAGTGCATCGACCCAATAGATTGTCGGGACGAAGGCGTGATAGAGAAGAGCTAGAACTATTTCATTAAGACGCCGGATCATCCGTTCTGGTTTACGATTTTGATTCGAAGTGTGTGGACATGAGAATCTAAAAACAAGGCCATGTTTATCACCAAAATCCGTGAATGAATTATTATAAAATTCGCGACCACGGTCACACAGAAATGCTTTAATATCACGATTAAATTGGGTTTTAACAAACGCTTTGAATTTTAAAAATTTAGTAAACGTCTCAGATTTGAACTTAAGTGGAAAAACCCAAACAAATTGTGAATAATTATCAATGAGGACCATGTAGTACTTATACCCGGCTTTGCTGGACACGGGTGAAGTCCACAAGTCGCTGTGAATTAAGTCGAACGGGGCAACTGTGGTAGAAGATGACTCAGAGAAGGGCAATCGCTTGTGTTTACTAATTTGACACGAGTGACATAAATTCGAGACATGCTCGTTATTAGTACATTCAAGGAAAAATTTAGAACGAAGAATATTTAAAATATTAGGACCGGGATGTCCAAGGCGAGAATGCCAAAGACGGGAAGAATGGGCAACAAGAGTTTGTGGTGGGGCCGCGGGTAGAGTGGTAGTAGCTGACACGGGGTAGAGTTCACCATCATTATTGCTCCTCAGAATCAATGTCCCCGTCGCTAAATCCTTCACAGAAAAACCACACGGGTCAAATTCAACAGAAACATTATTTTCTTTCGTTAATTTACGAACGGAAATAAGGTTTTTAATTATGTGAGGCGTGTATAGAACTTTATTAAGGTGAAGGACGCGGGTATTGGTGTGTAGGGAGGAGGTACCGGACCCGAGAACAGGTATACTTGAGCCATTCCCGATATATATAGAATTTATCGGACTATAATTAAGAAAAGAACGAAAACTACCTTGGTCAGCGCTAAGATGAGAAGAGGCCCCCGTATCTAAAAACCATTGTCCGTTGTCCACATGTTGTTGGACATTTAGGGCCTGAAATTGCTGGCTGAGATCAGTTGACACCACCGAATCATCATTGGTGAAATATGCTTGGCCATATCCACGGCTAGCTTGACGAGAGGCAGGACGAGATCTGGGACGCGGGGCTGAAACCGGGACAGACTAGGGCTGCCACTGCGGAGCCCAACCAGCCTGAGTGGGGTACGGACATGGTGGCACAGACCATCCTGCAAACCAAGGCGGGGGCGGACCCCAGTGGCTGGTTGGCGCCGGCGTGGTGGCAGGGCGTTGGTCGGAAGATTGTGGGCCGCGACGACCACCACGTTGACCACGTTTGCCGCCAGATCCGCCGGCGTTGTGTCGAGGTGAACGATTGTTCGACGGGGCAGGGGACCTATCTCCATCATCCCAGGGTCGGGACTCGGTTGGTGCGGCCGGAGCGAGCAGGGCAGAGGCGGCAGGGACGTCGGTGGCGGCGGTCCGGACATGCTCCTAGCGGTCTCAAAATCAGGTAAAGTCTGATTGATGTAAGCTGCAACTGTATCATATTCTTTAGGAAGGCCGCGGACTAATTGGAGTACCAAGCGTTGATCAGTGACCGGAGCTCCAACATCCTTCAACTGCCCGGCGATTTCACGGAGGCGTTGACAATAAAGGTCGAAGGAGGGCATAGCCTCGAGTTTGAGGTTGATAAATTCGCTTTCGAGGCTAGCGGCTCGGGCACCTTTATTTTTAAGGAAGATGTTCTTAACACGATCCCATGCTTCCTATGCCGTGGAACCCTCTTTGAGAACTCGTTGCAGGTATTCCTCCGACATTGTGTCGTAGATCCATTGAAGGATATGGGAATCGATCTCGCTCCATGCCTCATAGTCTGCGTCAGTTTCGGCAGGGGGTGGTATTCCGTCAATGTGACGGAGCACTTTGTAACCCCAAGCATGAAGAGTGAAAAGGCTAACCCACGTAGCGTAGGTTATTTTGGTACCATCGAGGACGCGGACCTTGCGTTGAATATCGGTGACCGTGTACATGGGGTGGACAGAGGGTCGGGATTTTTGTGATTTATCATTGTCACCCATCGTAGCAATGTGCTACGTTGATGGTGATGGTATGTCTGGGGCGTGGGATAGGTGGAAAGGAGAAGTATTTGAGAAATATTTCGACCTAGCCTGATACCATGTAGAATCGTAAAATCCTTGATCATTATACTAAATTGGCTCGGTTTAAATACCGAGTGTAGAGTTCTAGGTACATCGAATCTACGCTACTAATTACAACATTATTAGCCTAGTTAATTACAGAGTTGAATGGTTTTGTAACCTACAAAATCATAAGTGTGAAGTATAATTGAGGACATTAATATTTACATTATTCTATTTACTAAGAGTGACTTACATATGATTGATTACAATTAATGTTTAGTTACTACATGTGATTCCAGAACAAAATTTCAAACAATTAGAGATTATGTCGCTACTCCCTAACTAATAATATTTACGAATCACTCAACATGATTTTATTAATCTCTATATTTCAGCTTAAGGTATATAGACATCTCAAAACCGACATAATAATACTGAATTTATTATGTGAATCTTTAATATTCGTATGACCCAAAACAATACTTATTATTTTGACTTAGCAAATATTCGAAGGTTACACAGCTGGCAAAAAAAACAAATATTCGAAGGCAATACGAAAACAGTATTCTCCATATATGTAAAGACACGCCTGAAATCACAACAAATACTCCACTCCATAAAAAAACAATTAACACCATCAATTGTATTCAAAACCGTAGGTAATCAAAGGTGGTAGAGATGCTTAGGAGGGAGACATGTACAAATACTACTAAAACTAGATTAGTAGCATAGCTTTTTACTTTTGTTCATTACCAAACACTAGAAAAAATAACAACTTAGAGTATAGGTTTGTTATCCACAACTTGTACACAATTACTAGTAAATCATACGAATTACTCCCTCCATTCATAAATTTTTGCCCCATTTAGTTTTGCACACAAAATAAGGAAACTATTAAATAATCAAAAGTAAGTATGTGTGGGACCAAAATATTGGGAGATATTTGGAACAATTAGAATAAGTAACAACTAATGACAATCAGCAATACACATTAGTACTAAACTGGATAAAGACGATGAATCTAAATTTTCCACCAAATTGCCACCTTGTCAGGTCAACATTAAATGCAATTACTCATCACACCTACACTAGCATAGTTTGGTGCGAGAATCCTTGCAAAATAGAGGTGTTTTTGGAGGAAAATTATCCTTTTACAACCATTTGAAACACAAATTTACATCATACCCAAACTAAATACACATATAAGGCTTCACATTTCTTAACAATACAGAAATCAGTAGCATCCCAAAACCAAAAAAACTGCAGCAACACTTGTTTTCCTTATAATCCTCTGTTCTTCCTGCAACAAAAATAACTTCCCATCCATAACCCAAGTCATCCTTTCTTCACTTTGGAATGCACGGCCCTAATTTGACAAATGACGAGAGGCATCAAATGGCGTGCATTTTACTTGAGAACTCGGTGGATTACAAACCACGAAGATGCTTGATGAAAGAGCTTGGTTTGCAATTTCAAGTTGATAGAAAGACGGTTTCCCGGGTTTGGCAAGAAGCCAAGCAACAACGAGAAATCGGTGAGCCAATATGCGTGAAGTCTAAAATGGTTAGTAATGCGGGTAGAGTATCTATACCGATACCAAGTGAACAAATAATGGGATTGCACAAGTCGAAGAGAGGCACCATGAAACACTTGGGGCAAGCAATAGGTGTGTCAACAACCACGGTACATAATTGGGTTAAAAAGGGGAAGATAAAGGGTCATACATCAGCCATTAAACCGGATTTAACAACCGAAAACAAGCATATCAGGTTGAACTTCGTCATCTCAAAGCTTTTTTTTTATCGTCTCTTAAATTCATTGAAATTTAAGGAAATGTCACATACTGTCCATATCGATGAAAAATGGTTTCTTATGACACAATGCAATGCACGCTACTACCTTTGTGAAGATGAACCTCTACCATATCGATCTTGTAAGAGCAAGCGGTTCATTACTAAGGTAATGTTCATGGCCGTAGTTTCAAGACCAATGTATGATGAAAACGGTGAATGTATTTTCGATGGAAAAGTGGGATGTTTCCCTTTCACTTACCAAGAACCCGCACAAAGAGCAAGCAAAAACCAACCAGCCAGGACAATAGAACAAAGCCAGTCGTTTCCATAACCAAAGAGGTGACAAGGGCAATGTTAATAGAAAATGTAATTCCAACCATTAAATGTAAGTGACCATTATCAGCATCAAAAACAATAGAAATACAGCAAGATAATGTGAAACCTTATTTACAATGTGACGACCCTATATTTCTACAACATGCCACATCAGACGGCTGGAATATTTGTTTAAGAAATCAACCAGCAAATTCACCGGACCTCAATGTGTTGGATTTAGGCTTTTTTAGATCAATTCAGTCATTGCAGATAACAAAACATGCTAGCATAGTTGAAGAATTAGTGAGAAATGTGGAGGAGGCATGGAATGAAGAAGAGGCACAATGCTTAGATGACGTATGACTTAGTCTACAAGGCTGCATGTTGGAGATTATGAAATCAAAAGGGCACAACGACTACAAAGTGCCCCACTTGCACAAGAATGCACAAAGAAGACAAGGGATATTACGAAGGAACTTGGAAGCATGTCAAGATGAGGTTAAAAACTACATAGAGTATCTACTAAGCATGGGTAAAGCGCAAAATTTAGACGAACTTATTAGGGAGTTGGAAGTTGTTGTTCCAAATTAAAGACTTCGCCGTAAAATCTTAAGTAAACGGTGTGTCAAGTTCTAGCTACAATAGTAAATGTCCCAAAAAAATCCAGTAGTTGACTTTGCTTTTGAATGGGCTCTGTAATATATTTTCTAATGATGAAGTCCTCGGTTTATTTATTTTATGTTGTTCTTCAACAGTCGACACAAATAGATCCGATCATGAAAATTGAAATAAACAAACAAAACACGAACCTAAAACGATGTAAAGAGTAAAATAAGCCGATTATAATTGTATAGAAATAAAAATCAGTCTAAACCACTCTAACAACATAAGCTTTCACAAACCACTCTAACAACTTATCAACAAAAGTCAACATAAAATCACTTGCAAAATTAAATACAGATCTAACAAAAAAAAACAAACCACCATAGATCTAAACCAGAAAACAACATAAATCTCTACAGCAACATACAAACAATAGCAATTTATGTGGGTCAAATCATATAAAAAAAACATGGTGGGTTGGATAGATATGCGCAAAAATAAATTGAAAAAACCAAAGATCATCAAACAAAAACAACAATAACACCAAAAAAGTTAGAGTGGGCATTTTTAACCCCTACCTTTGTGCGTTTTTGTAACCAATACTTGCCTTATAAGCCGGAATTCTCGACCCCAGTGACCAAATGACGGGATCAACTCCATCCCATGGATAATTTTTACAAAAGTTTTGAAATGCCTCTTCCTCGTCGGTTTCCTCCGTCTCCACCTTCCCTTTGCAAACCATCGTTTCCTTTTCCTTTGCTTCTGTCAAATCCAACCAAGGATCCAAGCTATCGTTCCACAAGTCCCCATCTTCTTCAAAGGGAGTTTCAGAACACGAAGATGGAAGATCGTTCAAACGACGACGTTTGAAAGAAGATGACACTTCATTTTCTTCTTTAGAATCATCGACATTAACAAACCCTTCAAATGAGTCGGGAACAATATGACTGTATGTGGGTGAGTACCAACAGAGTGGGTTCGAATCTTGTGATTTTGAAGGAGGGTAGATTGGTTGGATATGATTAGTGGATGAGAGGGATGATTTTTTGTTAGAATTCATTTTTTGTACCTAAGGTTTGAGGGAGACAAGTGGATTGGGGAAAGAGGTTTCTAGAGCAAAAATTTGTGGCAGAGAGGAGAGGAATGAGTGAGGTAAGTGGGTATTAATTTGTTGATATGGGGAGTTGGGGAGGCAATAACTATGGGGTAATCAGTAAATGAGGGTGGATAGGAAGATATTTGAGTGAAGTTATTTAATGAGATGGAAAATGGTAGGTGAACCTTGATTTAATTTTTAATGGAGTTTTGGTGGGGAAAAAATAGTTGGGGAAAATAAGGAGGGAAAAATAAAGGGTGAGAAGTGATTAACACATATAACTAGAATAACTTAATGGCAAAAATAGATTTATTAGTTAGGTTAAACAATGGCACAAAACATAATATGGAGTTGTTCAAGAGGGTATAATGGTAATAACATTGTGACCAAAAAGGAAAGTAGAGAAATGGGGCAAAAGATAATAAACTGCCAAAAGAGGTATACGGGGCAAAAGATCGTGAACGGAGGGAGTATACAATATTATTCATACGGAGTATACACTCAATGAAAGAGAAAAAGCTTAAGGTAAAAAGCATTTTCAACTTATCTCATAAAAAGCTAAGTTGTACATATCCGAGAATCAAAAGACTCAAAATTAAATCAAATTTCTTTTTATACTCAAGTTTCCTTTTCATTTACTTCTTCATAGCCATCTAGAAGAGTCGAAAGCATAAACGAGATACAAAAGAAAACAAAAAGGTAGGAGAACCGTCAATAAATGGAAACGGGTACAACATTCAACCAACAATACGGTTAAAAAATACAACCACCATCTCGAAACACTCCAACAAGAGAAAACAGCAAAATAAAAAATATATAAAATATAAAATATAAAAAAAAACCAGTTTCATCAATTGGGGAAGAAGGAAAAACGAGGAGACAGTCTCGAAAAGTAAGCAATACAGAGATAATAAACTGAAGCTCTGATACCAAATGAAATATCTATACTTATCTTGTTCTAATTACTATATGAACATACAATAAAGTCAAAGGCAAAAACAAATAATTAGATCAAGAAATAACCTCTGACCATTGCTAATAAGGATTTCTGAACAACTTTATCAACATCTTGAAAATACCGTCCCCAAAAACCGTCGACCGTCTTGACTTTATTGTTGGTTCTAAACTCTTTCTTCTCAAATTTAGATGGTGTATATATGAATAGAGAAGATGATTTTAGTGACCCTGAATTGTGTTGTAATTATACTAATCTTTCCATCAAATATTAGTTTACAACTAGATAAATATCTCTTATTAAAGGAATGATCGGGGATATCTCTTATTAATGGAATGAGATTATCTCAGATATCTCTTATTAGTGGAATGAGATTTTCTCCTATAATTTTATGGGTTATTTCATGAGAATAATCTCAACTATGCGCGTGCTTCTTAAAATAATTCAAACTATACGTAACATCATTTTAATATGAACTACACATTTATTAATCTCACTTTGTTATGTATGAAATTATGACTTGATATTATCGGTCATAGTGATTTGTTATAACTTTTTAGGGTTTTATTAGATCTGTTGCAGTCATCATGAAAGTCAAAATTACAATAAAAATATTTTTTTCATAGTTTCTATAAGACTAGTTGAAAAATAAATAAAAGATGAATTTTCGAAAAATTTAATTTTTTTTTATCAATGGCCGAAAATGAACACGAAATGTGAATCAGAAGAATAAGAGTTAGAGGAAGAGTCGAATAAGGAAAGTTCAACAGGTAGTCGTTCGGTCACCCATAGCAAAATGAGGTTAATGTAGGTCTATTTCATATTTAAATGAGATTACGTATAATTTGGATTAATTTAATAAGCACATGCATAGTTGAGATTATTCCCATGAAATAAACTTATTTTATTATGGAATGTAAGATTATAGGAGATAAGAGTTAGAGATTCGGTTAATGTAGATAGAGTTTATGTTGATCACCAAATGAACCACAATTCAATAACTCTAAATCGATTAGATAACTTAATCAGTCATTAAGTCTATTATAAAGTCTAACATTCTCTCACTTGGTCCATTTAAACGAGAAACCGCATATACGAGTCATAGTGACTAATCCTCTTATTTAAGACGAGAATTTCCATGTATCACAATATATTTTGTCTCTCACCACTCCCAACTTAATGAATAAACCATATGTTTACTCTAGGTAAAAGCAAAATGATATTTCTCAATAAACAAAAGTAACAAAATACGTACGTAATAACTCAAAATGAGAAAATATCCAACTGAATGAAAGGCTCAAAACAACATAATATATGTATCACATTTCGGGAATAAGTCCAGGCTTACTACATGACCCTTGCATGCGTTTAGTCAAGGGATCGACAATCATAAGATCAGTGCTAATGTGTCCAACGATCACTTTCTTCTCTTGAACATGTTCTTTAACGACTCGAAACTTAATGTCGATGTGCTTACTTGTACTTACACTTTTATTATTCTTAGCCATAAAGACAACAACCGTATTATCGCAATACATTTTTAGTGGCCGACTAATCGAGTTAACAAATCTAAGACCAGATATGAAGTCTTTCAGCCATACACCATGTGAGGTAGCCTCAAAACAAGAAATGAACTCGGCCTCCATAGAAGAAGTGGCTATCAATGTTTGTTTAGCACTCCTTCAAGAAATAGCCCGTCAGCTATCATAAACACATATCCTGGCTGATTTTAGTGAGTCAATGCAGCCAACATGGTTTGAATCGGAATACTCTACCACTTCAAGACTTTCAGTTCGTCTATACATAAGCATGTAATCCTTATACCTTGAAGGTATCTCAACACTTTCTTTGCAGCTTTCCAGTGATCGATTCCTGGGTTACTCTAATATCTGCCTAATACTCCAACAACATATGCAATGGCGGGTCTGGTATAGACCTAAGCATACATAATGCTACCAACAGCTGAAGCATATAGAGAATATTTTTCATTTGTTCCCTCTCAATGTCATTCCTAGGACATTGGTCCAAACTAAACCGGTCACCTTTCACAATGGGTGCTACACTTGGTGAACAATCTTTCATTCTGAACTTTTCAAATACTTTGTTGATATAGGCCTCTTGAGACAAGCCTAAAATGCCCGGGATCTATCTCTATGAATTGTAATGCCAATGACATAAGATGTCTCACCCATATCTTTCATATCAAAGTTACTTGAAGAAATTGTTTTAACTCATATAGAAATCCCTTATCATTGGTTGCTAGCAAAATATAATCCACATATAACACACGGAAATAAATCTTACTCCCACTGACCTTAAGGTATATACACTGATCCATAATGTTTTCTCCGAAAACGAATGAAGAAATTACTTCGTTAACTTCTTATACCATTTTCGAGAAGCTTGTTTCAAACCGTATATAGACTTATTTAGCTTATAAACCAAATGCTCACCATCACTAGAGAATAATTCTTCAGGTTATTTCATTTAAACCTCTTTTTCTAGATCTCTATTGAGAAATGTCGTTTTCACATCTATCTAATGTAGCTCGAAATCAAAATGAGCTACTAATTCCATGACAACTCGAATCTTTCTTTGATACAGGAGAGAAAGTCTCCGCGTAATCAATTCCTTTTCTTTGATTGAATCCTTTAGCAACGTAAATTGATCACTCCCACTGATCAAGTCATTCTCAAGAAATTTGGCATTTCTTAATTCTAAAATTCTAATGTTGTGAGATGAACAGTAGAATCTATAACCCTTAAACTTCTCGGCATATCCAATAAAATACCTACTAATAGTCCTGGGATCAAGTTTCTTTTCTTGTGGATTATAAATTCTCGGGATATTCTGCATGGTGCCCCCGTGTTTTTAACTTTTCTATATGACACCCTTTTGCCTTTTAAAATCACACATGGTACCCCTCACTTTTAGGGTATTATGTCATACCCGGTTATTTTTCCATATCATGTTTGTTTAGTGACTGTGTCAGTCACTTTATGATGAGACAGGTATGTTGTTAATTTATGTTGTGTCAGTCACTTTATTAGGGATTGGCTGTCACTAGTTTTAATTGCAAGTATATTGTTAATCTACATGAGACAGGTACAACAGTTAATTATGTAATGAGTCTGGTGAGGTAGTCGAGCAGTGTAAACCATTAGAGGTGTCATTAGTCGAGAGAGGTCGTTGTTGAGTGGATCCTGAACTTCGGGACGAAGTTCCTTATAAGGAGGGTAGATTGTAATACCCGTGTTTTATAGTGAGTCAAATCGAGTCAAGACGGTTTAGGTCAACTGGAACCTTTAGTTATATTTTATATTTCGGTCAACACGTAATAAATCATTTGTTTTAAAACCCGAGTCAAGTAATCTGGCCCGAGCCCACTTAATACCGTGCGTGACCTACTTATCCCGCGTCCCATTCCTTATTTAAATAACCTACCAAACACCTCCCTTCACACACTATTAGCACGACAAAACAAAGAAGGAAATTAGGGCAGGCAAACTGCCGCACGAACAAGAAAGAAAAGCAAGGGGAGGAACTTAGGAGTCGGATTGGACCGTCGATAGACCAGACTCGATCGTGCACACCGTTTAGGTTTGTCACACTACTTCATTTTTGTTTTATTGCACCGTCATAGAATTCGAGTGTCGATACATCATGTCGGGGTTGACATTGTCGGGTTTTGTGTCACTATTGTAGTTCGGTCGTAGGTTGGTGTCGTTATTGGCATAGTGATGGAGTAGTGTAGACGGGAGGCGTATTAATGTATTGGTGTAGTGTTGTTATAGTTGCGTGTGAAGTCATGGTCGATTGGTTGCCATCGTCGTATAGCTCTGTCGTTATTGTCGCTGTGTTCGTTGTCTCGTCTTGTTGTTCTGGAGTGTCGGTCATGGTTGTACTGCCGTGGGAGAATAGAATCGTTGAGGTGTAGAGTATTATTGTCGATCATGGTTGTAAACGGAGGGAGGTCTGCCGCAGCCATTGTTATGACTTCAGCGGCTTGTAGGTTTTCACTTTTATGCCTAGAGTAGTATTGTACTTATAATAATCATATAATAATAAGGTAGTGTACATTATTATAAGGTATGCAATTTTATAATGTAGTAGTAAGTCTAGTAATGTGATATGTATGCATAGTAATGTAAGAATAGTGATAACTTATGAAGATAATAATAGGAAGGTCACGGTACAACAATAGTCAGAATAATAATAATAATATGTAGCTATATTATAGTAATAAGTTGTTGTAGTCACTACTTTAATTAGCATAGTATCGTGTTGCTTTATAAATCAAATACATTATGATCGATATTAATTTAGATGTATAATATTTTATTAGGATCGGACTTCGTAGAATCTCCGTGGTGAATTGTACTACCAACGCTGTGTTGAACTACGTGCTAATTAGGTAAGGTTTTCCTTACTTGGAATGTGTTAAGACTATAATGTCGTTCGAGCTATGTATTTATGATATAAGATTGATATGGATGAGATTGAGTAGTGTAGCGAAATCCTGGCCGGGAGGTCCATTGAGTAGTGTAGCGAAATCCAGACCGGGAGGTCCACTGAGTAGTAGAGCGAAATGTTGGCCGGGAGGTCCATTGAGTAGTATAGCGGAAATTATGGGTACCGTGAAGTGCTGAGAATATAGAGATGATATTATTGATTGGTACAGATGATGATACTGAGATGATTGAGACTGGATGTTTTATATTTCGTACTTGTATTTTAATGTTAGCTTGTTCTAACTGTTTCCTCTGTCTAAATTGTCACTCTATTTTATTGGGGCCTGCGACGATCCAATTGACATTTTCGGTCTTTTGGGGAGCAGAGTATTGATGCAGATATGGATCATTGATGTGTGCTTAACTGAAGGGAATTGTTGTTCGGGAAGGGAGTGCGTAGCCATCGTTGTTATACTCTTAGCATGTTTCCGTCGTTAGTACTTAATAGACCTTTTATTCATGTAGTCGTTTTGGTTTTTTTTAACCATACTTAGTTCTCGAACTTGGTTTGTATCATCCTTTGAATAATCTATTAAACTCGGTTGTGTTTCAGTATTGTGTTGTGATGAGAGTACGACATCGGTTAACCCGGGATGGTAACACTCTCATTTATCCAAGAAGGCCTAGTTAAGGCTCTTGGATAAACGGGGGTGTTACATATTATGTCTCCATATTCTTAATGATGTCTTCCATCTTCTTTGATTTCCTCTTTCCGTTAGTTGTGTTACTTTAACTATATTCTTAATTGGTTATTTATGTTAATCTTAGACCTCCCTTTTTTGTATAAGCAACATAATTAACTACACTTAGACCGGTAAATGAACTACACTTAGACCGGTCAAAATGCGACATGTCCCATAAACCCGATCCAATATACGTATAATAGTTCGGAAATAATATTTTGGAAATGATTTACGTATTTAGGAAATAATTTTCAAATTTAATTTTAATATTATTTTAAAAATATAAACATTACAATTAAATAGTATAATAATAATGACATAAGTTACTACTTCTATTTTTACTTAACTAGTGTGGGGTGCCCGGCGATGCTCGGGCCTCAAATTTTGGTTTGCATTAACATAGTTTTTGTTGAGATACGTAGTTTTTAAAAGGTACAAATTGTTACGTTTACATTTTTACAAGTTATATCAAATATTCATGATTATGTACATATACTATTGCGTCGGATCATATCTTAAATAGTTTACAACATACACCGTATAATAATAAAAAATTATACAAAATCAATATACGCCGGATCATATTAACTTATACATAGATGTTATTTAAGTTATATACAAAATCAATTGTGAGTATTATAATCCGTATATCATAATGTTATTATTAATACGTTGATCTTTAATTTTTGAATTATTTTACTTGCGGGGGTTTAGGCTGGTCCTTTTTATTACTCATTAATTTAGGGTTAAATTTAATTTGATCCACTCACCCTGATGTGTCAACGACTCAACATGAAATAAAAAGTATTAAAAAAAATATGAATATTTTTTTAGTAATAATTAAAAAATTATTAATTTAATATTTTGAATTACGAATATAATCAAATAAGAAGTACTTGCACAAATTATATCTTACTTTGTATAACAATGAAATAATCATTTAAATGAAATATTTATTTTAATTGTTTAAGTATAATTTTGATAATTTATTAGTACTAATGATAATATCATAACGGAATAAGTGTGTAATACTTAAAATATATACTTTACAACTTAAAATATGTGGAAAAAAATAAGCAATAGAAATGATTATGAAAGAGGAAAAATACTCAAATAACTAAAAAGGATTAAGGAGGGAAATAGATACCAAACTAATGGCAATGCAAAGGGAAAATACTGAAACAAGAAACAAATAAAAAGGATTAGGAATGTGCCGAGGAAAAAAATACCAAACTAATGGCAGTGCTATGATTATGTTAAACATGGAGGGGCAAAGTTGAAAAAGGGAAATTACGCAAACCCATTTGGCCATGCTTCCTCTTTTTATATAGGTTAAGGAAAAGCGGAATAAAATTAGGTCTTCGAAATTTTTTTTGACCTGTATTTTTACTCGAATGTGGACCTCCGTCCGCCCCGCGCGTGCCCGCGCGGAACCGAGCCGGTTTTCAACGTGTGGCGGCAGCCACCCACGCGGCCCCCTCCCTGCCGGGGGCCGGTCCGATCTCGTGTACGGGGCGAAGTGTCAGACCTCGATTTGGATGACGATCCGAACTTGTACTAGACGGGTGCGGGCACCCGTGTTTCCGTTTGGGAATCGGTCGAGTCGTGGTTGTAAATGTTTAAAGGCCGTTTTATTTGGTAAGGCGATCTTTTTAGTGAACTGAAGTTGTCGTTGATTTGTGGAGTCGCCACCGAGTCAATTATGGGGACTCAGAAACCGTTCAAGTCAACTTTGATCCCTTGCCGGCTCAAAGTTGAGTGGCACGGGACCTAAAGATAAAGACTTGTATCCTTAAGCACTTCATGCCTGGAATGACTCTCATTGCCAATGGTTTCGGACATCCGGAAACCGTCGGTTCTAAGTAAGGGGTGAGGGTACGTATTGGGAAGCCAACATCCGATAGATGTCAACACCCAATCCTGCCCGCACTATAGCGGCCTCTACTAATCAATCGGTGAGCTGATATCCTAGTTCTTTTGTTGTGGTGGAAATACTGTAACATCCGTTGTTTTAACCCTAAACCTTTTTCTATGTCGGTTGTTTTAAGACAAGTATGTTTTGTCGTTGAAGTAGTTGTGTTTACATTCTTCGCATGCGATTTCACGTGACAAGCAAGCCATTAAAAGATGCACGTAGGAGAGTAGAGAGTACTAGTATTATACGTATTAACAAACCAGTTTTAACGCGATAATACGGATATTAGTCATTCTCGTGGTATACCTTACCTGGTATTATGCTTAAAATGCGTCTGCTCGGTATTAATAGAGATGCGTCGAACCTAATAAGGCGAGCACCGAGACTAATACGGAACCCGACCATCACTTTGTTCGATTTTAATTGTTTTACGTTTTGAATTCCGTGTTAGGTGATTTATCATGCGATTATAAGGTCATAAAAGCAATAAATCATACGAAAACCTGTAAATGCGAATGTAAGTAAATCACATAGTGAGGAGTTGCACCCTCGGAGTGTACACTAAACGGGACACGATGCATAGATAGTTTGAGAACGGATCTCGGAATTACTCGGGTCTATTTAGTGTGTTTTAGTGTTTGCGGTTGAAGTTGGGACGTTACGTATATTATTAGATGTTTGTGGGCATAATGCCCACATCTAGTGTAGTCGTAGTGCATAATAATAGAAATTGCGAATATGGAAAGTTTTGTTTAGATGGCAACCTAGTGACGATACGACTTTGACAGGCGGATCCTTCTAGCTTGACAAGTTAAGCCCTGTTCTTTTGGACTGAAACTGACTGAACTTAACTTAACTGAACTTAATTTGACTGAAACTAACTGAAATATAGAGACAAAATATGTCTTCTGGAGCTGAATTGAACTGAACTGAACTGAAACTGACTGAATATAAGTCCAAAAGAACAGGGCCTTATCCCGGCAGAGTTCCGTTACCGTTTGACCTTCCCGCGGCTACTCCGGCAGAGTTTCATTGCTAAGGACTAGTTCTGCGGCTAATCCGACAGAACCTGGGTACTAGTTTTGAGCTAGTCAATCACAGGCACCTCGGTATCGAGTAGAGTGCTCGAAGATGAGGAGTAGCGTCGATGTCGCTTTATTATCGGAACTACGATCGAGTGGATCGTTTGCCTCGGGTGTCAGAGTGCGAGCCTTTAGCGAGAGTTTTAGAGGGAGAAGAGAGAATTGAATTGTGTGTCGAAATGAGGGCGTGAAGGGGGGTATTTATAGGTGTTTTCGGCCCTTGTCGCCCATACAGGCGCCCGAGATGGTGCGGACTAAGATTCAGGCGCCTGGGTCCGGGCGTGGGGAGATCCATGCGCGTCAGGTGGTGCGGTTGGAGTTTTGAGGATACGATTTTGATACTTTCCAAAACCGAGAGGGAGGAGTGTGATATGTTAATTGAGGGTTAAGCTTACCGCGGCTTGACCTAGCGTCGTGGGTTTAATGGGCCTCAGGTGTTCATCCCGAGGTTCGCTTGGCACGGTGTTGACTCGGCTCGAGTTTTGAGACCGTCTCGTGGTCCCGGTGTCAGAATTGACTCTTATTAGTGTCTACGCGATCGTAACGACGCGACTAAGGCTGCCATCATGTTAGTCTAATTTGCTCAAATAATTTATTTGATCCGTTCTATAGAAAAACTATTTAGAACACTGGGAACCCGCGTCGCGTTGCAGTCCTATCGTCATCGGGTGATTGTTGGGCACTTCTGCAGCCACCAGGTACAAATCTGGGTGTCTACAGAAGCCCCCAATTTGACTGAGGCTTGGACAAGGCAAAAGTCAAAGTATAGCCGCCCAGGTCAATCGAAGATTACGACCTGGTGGCTGTCCGCTCGGGTCGTTTTAAGTCCGTTAGACTGTGCGTTGGGGCTCGCCAGCCAAGGTTTAGGAGTCATACCTGATGTCTTCGCTTGTGGTTGCTTGCTTGGGCCCGGGCCGTTGCTTGTTGTCTTGTTCTTGATTATTTGCGCGCGCGCGCTTTGTCTTCTTCGATTTATTTAAGGTTTTGTTTAATTTTAAGCGCTTTTATGTGTTAGGTGTAAATGTATTTGCTTTTACTTGGGATGCTTATGAACCCTTGATGACACAGAACATTCGAGGGCGTTAGTCTCCACTCGAGCGGTCGTCTTCAGGATGCTTATGACCCCTAGGACAAGATAAAATGATATAAACTACCTGAGGGCGTCAGTCTCCACTTGGATAGCTCTCTTTCGGGATACCTCTGACCCCTAGGACAAAATAAAGTGATATAAAACTATTCGAGGGCGTCAGTCTTCGCTCGATTAGCTGTCTTTTGGGATGCTTCTGACCCCTAGGACAAAAGATGTTGTTGCTGTGCCTCCGGGATCACTAAGATCCCTTGGGCAAAACTCCTCGAGGGCGTCAGTCTCCACTCAAGTAGCTGTCTTTCGGGATGCCTCTGACCCCTAGGACAAAATTGATGTTGCTGTGCCTCCGGGATCACTAAGATCCCTTGGGCAAAACTCCTCGAGGGCGTCAGTCTCCACTCGAGTAGCTGTCTTTCGGGATGCCTCTGACCCCTAGGACAAAATTGTTGTTGTTGTGCCTGCGGGATCACTAAGATCCCTTGGACAAAACTTCTCGAGGGCGTCAGTCTCCACTCGAGTAGCTGTCTTTCGGAATACCTCTGACCCCTAGGACAAAATTGTTGTTGTTGTGCCTCCGGGATCACTAAAATCCCTTGGACAAAACTCCTCGAGGGCGTCAGTCTCCACTCGAGTAGCTGTCTTTCGGGATGCCTCTGACCCCCTAGGACAAAAAATGTTGTGCCTCCGGGATAACTCAGACCCCTTGGGCAAAATTGTTGTGCCTTCGGGATAACTCGGACCCCTCGGGCAAATTGCTGTGCCTCCGGGATAACTCAGACCCATCGGGCACAATGCTGTGCCTCCGGGATAACTCATACCCCTCCGGCAAATTGCTGTGCCTCCGGGATAACTCAGACCCCTCGAGCAAATTGCTGTGCCTCCGGGATAACTCAGACCCCTCGGAAAAATTGCCGTGCCTCCGGGATAACTCAGACCCCTCGGGCAAATTGTTGCGCCTCCGGGATAACTCAGACCTCTCGTGCAAGTTGTTGTGCCTCCGGGATAACTTAGACCCCTCGGGCAAATTGCTGTGCCTCCGGGATAACTCAGACCCCTCGGGCAAATTGCTTTGCCTCCAGGATAACTCATACCCCTCGGGCAAATTGTTGTGCCTCCGGGATAACTCAGACCCCTCGGGCAAATTGCTGTGCCTCCGGGGTAACTCAGACCGCTCAGGCAAAATTGCTGTTTGATTTAGTAAAATGCTGGAGCTGTGAGTTTGTCTTAGTTAATTTTGTTTTGCTGGCTTGTCTTGTTTTGTTCGGGTTTGTTCTTGCTTTTGTTTCGATCTTGGGTTTGTTGAGTTTGCTCAGAGTTTGCTTATGTTAATCTCGGTTGTTTCTGTTACGCGTCCAGATGCAGCGTTAAATGCTTGTTTTATTAGTCGAGAGTGTATTAGCGATGTTAAGTAGTAGTTGTCCTATCATTGTTGTTTTGCTTGTCTTAGTAGGTGCATGTGTTGTGTCTTTGAGTTGTATTTGTTTTGCTTTGTTTTGGTTTGTTATGTAGTTGAGTCTGTTCAGAGTTTGCTTAGTTTAATTTGGTTCAAATTGTCTTGCCATGCGTTCGAGTGGAGTGTTTAGGTTAAGTGCGGTTCTTCTGTTTGTTTCATTATCGAGAATGCATTACCGGCGTCGATTAGTAATTATTCTGTTTATTGTTACTTTGTTTGTTTTAAAGGTTGTGTGTATTGAACCTTGAGTTTGCTTGTCTTGTTTTGTTTTAGTTTGCACCGAGCCATTTAGACGCGCGTTTGTCTGCGGCCTAGTCTTGAGGCGCCTAGCCCCCAGCGCACCTAAACTTAGACGTGTTAGCTGATGCGGTCAGGGTTTTGCGGTCAGGGTCTGTTTAAGTAATCGAAGGTTGGAGCGCTCGTCTTATTTCACATAGAAGTCGAACGCGTCAATCTCTTCGCCTCAAGACCGATTTCCGCCAAGTTTCGATTCGATTTCCGCCATTTACGACAATGTCGACTCCGGGTTAGTGTTCTTTGCTTTGTTTATGGTCGGTTTTGGTTGATTATGAGTTTGTTTTGTTGAAAACCCTAGAAAATCGATTTGGGTGTTTTCGTTTTATTAAGTTTGGATGCTTGTGCTTAGTTTTATTATTAAATTAAGATCGATTAGAGCCTGTTAAAGTAGTTATAAGCTTGATAAGGATGTTCGAGGTGTGACAATGACTTGCTATGGAAAAGGGTTGGAATGATAGGGTTTAAGGACCGTTTTCCGATTATTCCCGCATTCATTTTGCGTAATTTTGCTCAAATAATGTTTATGAGGATGTGGGTAGCCCTCTTGTCGATTGTTAGGGCTAGGACGACTTTTAGGACCCTCCGTGAGGTTTTGTGTGTCTTGAGACGGACCAAAAGGTGTTGAAACGATGCCGCATTTTCCCGAAACCTCTTCCATTGTGACCGAGATTGAAAATGTGTGCTAGCGGCCCTTTCAGAATTTTGATATCCTTATCCGAAACTTTGACCATATTTTGACATGTTTAAGCTGATTTAGCCTGATTAGAGCTATGTTTTGATGTGTTGTCTTTTCTTTTTTTCGGGTTTTACAGCTAGAGGTAGTATCGAGCGTCCCGAGGGAACTTCTTCGGTTGGTGCTAGTGAGGAAGTTCTCGGGGCAAGTTCACAGACTCCCCGAGGGATTGGCAGGAGGAGACGGAGCGTCTCGTCCCAGCGGCGCGACCCTGAGACTATTAACGAGGCCGAGTTCGATAGAGTGAAGAAGCGTAAGCTTCCGGAGACAGTGGCTAGGAGGGCTCATGCTCCGGTTCCGGTACCAGAGAACGAGGAAATTGTCTACGAGGATCACGAGTGGGCTCGGGACTGGGATGGTCACCAACTGTTGTTTCATCTTGACCGTCACATTTCTAGCCGCATTGTGCGGGGCCTGGTGAGTGTCCTATTCGTGCTCAATGGTTATGGCTCGGGTTTTGCTATTGTTATTATTTGTTCTGGCTCGTGTTAGGCTAGGCTTGTTTTTGTTTATCTTTGCGTTGTTTGGATTTGCAGCCCCCAGGTCCGATGAGGACTTTCTCAGGTTTTACTACGTGCCTCGATGTCTACCATCAGAAGTTGACCCCCACGGTAAAGGGGATTATTGAGAGGACCGCCCTAGGTCCCGTGGTTGAACAATGAGTTAGGTTGGTGGATTGCCAGACTAAATGCAACTTTATGGTGATCAGGGCGATGATAGATCGCTTTCATGACACTACCACGACCTTCCACATGGCTTTCGGGGAGGTCGGGATGACCCTAGAGGACTTCGGGATAATTAGTGGTCTGCCTTGGGGTCCGGATAGGATTAGGTGGGCCGCCGAGGGTCCCGGTCTAGATAGTGATGAGGTGCGGGGCCTCATCGGGGATTGTTTGCCGCGTGAGGCATATAGCACGCCTCACGATTTGGTGAGTTCATATATTACCGACCACTTTGAGCGTGTGGCGGTGTTAGAGGGTCGGGAGGCTAACACGCCGGAGCAGGATGCTCGGCTGTGGCTGTGGTATTTCCTACGGTCGACCCACTTTTCGGACAAGGGCGAGAGGTTCAGCACTAGGATTTTGCCCTTCCTAGCTGAGCTGACTCAGTTGGGGCGTTACGATTGGGTGACCGCGGCTTTCGCGGAGATGACTCGCTGCCTGCAAGTCATGGTGTAGACACCCGCATTTTGACTGCCAGGTGTCTATGGCAGTTTCCAAAAAACACCCGAGGATGATCGAATGCTAACGTGTTTCTACGCGCTCGGATACGAGCTCAAATCCATTAATCACTGGCTAACACACTTACGAAGTACAAATCTCACAAAATCAACCTCGAATCCAGGCCCAGTGGATCATTCCGAGTCAAACAAGACTAATTTGGGCCAAAACCGACACCGGAATTAAAACCGACTTTTTGCGATTGGGTCAACCCCGGTCAAAATCGTTTCCGAGACACACAAAACAACCCCTCACATCATCAAAAGTCCAAGTCAAACACAAACCCATCATCAAACACAAATCACGTTCCAAAGTCAACAGACTCACGCGACTCAGTTGGGCCACTCGATCGAGTGGGCCTGTTTCGAGCCCGGCTGCAGGTTGAACGGGCCACTCGACCGAGTTGACCTCCTACTCGGTCGAGTAACCCTAAATCGGGTGCCCTAGCTTTCCTATATATACCCCCCATGCAACACACATGCAACCAATCTTTTTTGCAACCTCAAGAACCCTAAGCACCCACACACACACAACAACTCGGCAACCCTAATCAAACCCTAGCATCATACTAGCAAAAAACCCTAAACCTAGTTTTAGGAATCAATCCCGAGCCACCATAACTTAACCTTCATCCATCTCGAAGACTCTTGTGTTAAAGCCACGGTTACGAGTCCGTTCCGAGACAAGAACATGTAGGTTGAGGGTGTCAAAACCCTTTCTCTCCTTCTTCTCTTTCTCACGTCGTCTTCATCTTTCCTTTTCATCTTTTTTTCGTTTTTTTTATTTTGTTCGTCGCGTCGTAATATCGATAATAGTATTAATATCAAAGCACTAAAATACTTATTGATTTGTGTCGAATGTGAGTGATGGTGGGATAAGGAAAACCGCATATACAAGTGTACTGCACACGCGTCGTCGGTCGCTTATCCCATCACCCCGATCGTTTGATTATTGAAATAAGTTAACTTAAACAATAATTCGTTTTTTTTTATTTTTGTAGTCATCATCATCGATCTTGCATTCATCAATTTTATTAAAATCAATTTTAATAAGGGTCGAAACCCGTTGATACGGATCCGACATCACAATCCCTAGGGATTTATTTCGATGTCGGAAAAGTCGAGGGAACCAAGTTCTCTTTTATTCAAGTAAAGCGTCGATTTTAGATTCGATACCAATTCCATAATTGGATATTGAATCTAACGATCAAGTCACATAAAGTAATTAACGTGATTTGTTCATATACGATAATTAATTTAAGACGACTAAAATTAATCTATTTTTTCTATTTCACTCTAATATTCCATATCGATTCAAATAATCGAATATGGGATACAACGAGTATTTAAATTTAGAATCGGGTATAAATTCAAAAATATTTATATTCGGTTCAACAAAATTCGCGATTTATAAAAAACCAAGTCGAACATAAATTGTGCAATATTTATGTCCGATTCGGTAAAATCGTCGAGCTATCAAAAATCAAGAGCAATTTCAAAATCAATAATTAAATTGCAAACGAACCAGGTTCGTACAGGTGCCACTCGACCGAGTGCCTTAGTCACTCGATCGAGTGACATCACGAAATCGAATCAGAATGCTTATTTCGACCCCCACTCGGTCGAGTCTCACAGTGACTCGATCGAGTGGCCATGTACTCGACCGAGTTGGTCAATAACTCGGCCGAGTACGGTCCAGCACGCAAAACAGAATCGTCTTTTACGGGTTTACTCGATCGAGTCCATCAACCACTCGATCGAGTAGCCTCATCACGACTAAAACAAGAGTCGTACATTCTTCTATTTTCTAAATTCGATAGTATTTTTACGACTTAGGTCAACACGTGCTTAATCAATCATGTGTATTTACTATCTTTTCAAACCATGCATCATCTTGTTTATCATTCAATTCAATTCAATATTTGCATAAACCGTTAAATATCGTTACATCGTTACTAACGCGTTTGTTATTTCTTTTGTCAATTTAATTCTTGTTTGTTTATTGTACTAAATGAACCCACATGCTAAATTCCACTTTGACGTAGAATTAATTGCATTAAATTGACATAGAAACCCTCTTTTTCAATTTCTCACATGCCTAGGAAAATAATCTTTGCATATCATTTTCCCGTTTAACTAACGCGCGTATTGGAAAGTCATTCGAATTCTTAGTCGAGGCCGCTAATGTGCGGGCGGGGTTGGGTGTCCTTTGTGGGCTTCCCAACACGTACCCTCACTCCTTACTCAGAACCTCGGTTTCCGGATGCCCGAAACCGTTGGCGCACGAGAGTCATTCAATACACGATATCCGATAATGTCGGTATCGGTATCAAATGCAAAGGGACGAGCCCAATAAACTCGGACATCGGAAATGGGCCGTATTTTGTATACGACCCACTACGACATAGAGTGGGCTCGAATGGTTCCGAATAACCACAAAATTCGGTGGCGACTCCACATAGACCTAAATTTCAATTCGATCCATTCTCATATGGAGATTCATTCGCCTACCCAAACCCGCGCGTGGCCGCGTCGGGGTGGACCTATGTCATGTCCACAATTTGGCGACTCCGCTGGTGATTAACTGATGTGTGACTTACCATCGACATCCTCAGGGTGAGACTCGAATAGAAATCGTTTGACTAGTACAATACGCGTTTTAGTTTTACGGTTCATGCATAAACCATATTTTCCCGGGCCGGTTCTCGCGACCGACGTCCCACTATACCGTTGATGTACTCCAATATGGATATGTCAAAAGATGTCCATAGTCGATTCGAGTGGGTTTCGCGGCATGTTCTAAGATCAACTCGACTTAGGAAGTCCGTCCCGATCAACGGCTAGACTATGTACACTGGTATAGACCCCCTATAGACCGACCGAGACTTAGTATAGAGTATACATGGCGTCGTTATAATGCTTGTGTGACTACGTGCTACTTGGTTTCCGATTCGTTTTAAAAAAACTATCAATTTTTCAAAATTGCATCTTTTTCGAACTATTCAATTTCAAAACCCGGGACACATACCGAATTTAGGACTTATGATTTTACTCAAAATAGCCTATTTTCTAGACGGTATGCTGCCCAATTCAAAACTCGAAAAGCATTTCGAACATTCAAAACCCGTGGCCCAATACCTTTTTCATTTTTTCGGAAATTGGGCCCTCAATCGAGTTTTCTCGGACCCTTCTCAAAAACAATCAATTTTCAAAACCTTCCTTCTCCTTAGGACTTCCCATATTTAGCAGTGTCGGGTCGCGTCTTAAGTTGTCAAGGTCTTTAGCGTCGAAACTCTGTCGATCTTACATCACGGGTTTCTTTCCTATCTCAGTCCGCCTTATTAGACTAAGGCAAGGCCCACCTACGTAGGACAAACCCCTACAAAGAAGGGCCCGTCAACACAATCGAGTCCAAAAGTCTGGGGATGTCTCACGTGAACCTTCCTTCGAACAGGACTAGGCCCACCCGCCGAATCCTAAGGAAGGCCCACATATCACAAGTCACCCGTCTAGGTGTCTTTTCCGAGTCATTTCCCTTTTAGTCTCATTCGGGATGTACTTTCTATTCCGGGATTTTGGGCTAGTTTCTGATTACGTGGTGTTCTTACAGACAGGCCACCCGAAACTAGACATCAACGCAAAATGGACGAGTTGAAAAATGCTTTGACCAAGATCGAGACCCAACTGGCTGCCATCCAGGCTAACCAAGCGACTTTATCCACCCGCCTAAGCACCGTGGAGAAAACGGTCTCAGTTGAAGGAGCTGAGTCTACTGGGCCCATAGCCGAATTGATCAGTGTTGTTCGGAGGCTCGAGGAACAAGTCCATTTATCGACGAACAACTCGATCCACACCGAAAATGCTCGTACTTATTCACCTTTGAATGACAAGCTACCTGCCAACCTCAACTTAACGGGAATTCCTATGTTTGAGGGTACCGAAGACCCGGTCCACCACATCCGGGCTTTCAAAGACTTCATGGCGGTCAAGGGGGTGAAGTCAACTATGTTCAAGCACTTGTTCCCTTCTTCCTTGGAGAAACATCCTAAGGCCTGGTTCTACAATCTCGATTCCAAGAAATACAAAACTTGGGACGATGTGGCTATCGAGTTTGCTCGGAACTACGCCGACAATACTGAAATCCAGACTACGATGCGTACTCTGGAAGTAATGGCCCAAGAGCCCAAAGAAGGGTTCACCAAGTATCTGCAAAGATGGCGGGCCGAGAGTGTGAAGATGGTCGATAAGCCCAGCGAAAAAGTGCTGGTGGAGGCCTTTGTCAAGAACCTCCTCCCATCCTACCGGGTCCATCTCCGGTATGCTATCATCCCCAATTTTGCTGCCCTTACTGAAATGGGCACCAGGATCGAGGACGACCTAAGGTTAGAGAACCTGACTAAGGCCTCTACCGGGGGCTATCAAGGGGCTAGTTCTTCCACAAACAAGCCCGTACCTGCAGCTGCAACTCGCAGCATCTTTGACGAGGTAAACTTGCTCGACACCTCATCCAAAAAGAATATACCAAATCGGGTATTCACAGATATAGGGACTACCTATAATTATGCCTTGAAAAGGCTATCTTCAAAGGGCCTACTCCAACCGATAGGCCCAACCGCAGAGCCTCCAGTAGAGAAGAGCCCCAAACACTATAACGCTCAAGCCTACTGTTAGTACCACCGGGGTAATGGACATGATACTGAAAAATGTTGGAAACTAAAGCATCTGATCCAAGATCTTATCGAGAGCGGGAAAATCCCGTTGCCCGGAGACAAGCCGAGCAACAAAGAAAACCCGTTCAGCGCCCATGCCATATTTACAGGGGAGGTAATTGACTGTTCTCACCTCATTTCCCCGTTTATCCCACAAATCAACGGGATATGGTTTGATGATGAGGACGATGTGTACCTGGCTAAAGGGGAAGCTGTCCCCGTCACCAGAGAAGAAGTCCGAAAAGCCAAGTCCAAGGCCTTGGCCACCAACCACCTCGCCACTACTGGGCGCGCCACTCCAACATCCGTAACTGAACCTGCCAGGACGGAACCGACCCCCGAGGAGCCAAGCAATGACGCGGCCTTGGTCCAACAAATGAAGAGGGTTCGAGCTGACTTAACCATATGGCAACTACTGGTTAGCTCACAGGCTCATCGAGAAGCACTGACTAAGGCTCTCGATGAAATCAAAGTCGATTCAGAAGCTACCCCCGCTGAAATGGTAACTACTATCATGCCCTACCTCAAGGGCAAGTCCAAGAACGAAGGCCCACTCATAACCTTCGCCGAATCTGATCTGCCATCATTTGGGCCCAATCATAATCTGGCCCTATATATCACGGTCATCTGCAAGGGTAAGTACCTCCCGATGACTCTTATCGACGATGGATTGGCCGTGAACGTCCTACCTCTAAGGACTGCTAGGGCCCTCGGCATCACTGATGCCGACTATCTCCCGACAGCGCAAGCTATTCAGGCTTTCGACGGAAGCCCAAGGCCAGTCGTTGGGACCGTTAAATTGAAGATCATAACAGGTCCAATCGAAAAGGAGCTGGAATTCCAGGTGATAGATGTCACCTCATCATTCAACCTCTTGCTAGGAAGGTCTTGGATCCACGCAGTCAAGGCCGTGACATCTACCCTCCATCGAAAAGTCAAGATGCCCCTTAAAGACGGTGTCATCACACTGGACACGACCCCGATGACCGTGGCTAGCTGTAACGCCACAAACCGGGCCGAACCACGAGGATTCGACTTCGTGGGTATGATTGGGGAGGAATATCTCTTCAAACCCTAGTTCGCCCCTAGCATCGACACGATGCTACAAAATCTGGGTTACCTACCCGGAGCTACCTCAAGACCATATCTTCCGGCAGGGAAGATCATCGAGGTCCTAGACAATGCAGAGTCCCGACTCGAATTGGGATATACTATAAGTTTGGAGAATGTGGGCCGGGCCTATGCAATCAAATTTGTCACACCAGTCTTCGGAGCCATTCAAGTGGGCCTCTACCAACCCACCATCACATATCCCGAGACCAAAACGGCTCGGGAATGCAACTATATCCCCGATGATATATTCACCATCATCCAAGCAGAGTCTGAGAAGGGTAAAAGCGACTCCGAGCCCGTGCTGGGGCTCTTATTTGGAGAAGACAAGACCGTCCCTGCTCCGAAAGATGACCTGGTCAATCTGATCCTCCGCAGCGATCGGTTCGACCAAACAAAGTTGATCACCGAAGTAGGTGCAGATACGGGGACAAGGGCCTGGAGGAAGACCGTCAAATGGACCGACAGTCAAGGACGGGTCTACAAGCTGACCACCGGCGAGGGAGACATGTCGGATACCGAGTCCGAGTCTGAGTCAGAGTCAGAGTCGGAATCTGAGGCCGAGTTTAGAGGGTCTGGTGCTGGAGTCGAGTCTGTAACCCCTCTTCCCTTAGCCACTGAGGTCTTGGGGCCTGTCCCAAGACCTCTCCCTATCCCGCCACTGACCAACGATTAGATGGCAGCTCTTTTCAAGCTATTTACCAAATTTACCATCAATAATAATAACGAACACCGTTCTGCTTACGACTTGTCTTATTTCCAAAATTTTCTCAATTTCAAGAATTTTATATGCAATGACATTGAGAAACCCGACGAACAGGTACCTCTACCTCCACATCTGGTCGAGCAGCTCGAGCAAAGGGAATCCCGAGATCCGGTAATCGAAGAAACCGAGTCCATCAATGTGGGAACCACTTTAGAGCCCCAGATGCTTAAGTTGGGCCTATCTTTAGATCCAGAGGAGAGAAAACAATTCACAGACCTCCTCTAGGAATTTAAGGACGTCTTCGCATGGTCCTACAAGGACATGCCGGGATCAGATCGAGAAATAGCAGAACATCGAATACCCATCAAAGATGGGTGCAAACCGGTAAAGCGGAAGCTCAGAAGAATGAAGCCCGAATGGTCTCTTAAAGTCAAGGAAGAGGTCGATAAACAATTCAAAGCGGGTTTCATACAAGTGTCTGAATATCCAGACTGGGTTGCAAACATCGTGCCGGTACCCAAGAAGGATGGCAAGGTGCGAGTATGCGTGGACTTCCGGGACTTAAATAAGGCCAGCCCAAAAGACGATTTTCCATTACCACATATCGACATATTGGTGGATAATACGGCCGATCATGCCCTTCTATCATTCATGGACGGGTATGCCGGATACAATCAGATTAAAATGGCAGAAGAGGATATGGGTAAGACCACCTTCATTACACCTTGGGGGACTTACTGTTACACCGTCATGCCATTTGGGCTTATCAACGCTGGAGCCACTTATCAACGGACCGCCACTACTTTGCTACACGACATGATGCATAAGGAAGTGGAGGTCTATGTGGACGACATGATCGTCAAATCCAAGGACCGAAGCGGGCACATCTCGGCCCTAAGAAAGTTCTTCATCCGGCTACGTAAATACAATATGAGACTGAACCCACAAAAATGCAGTTTTGGGGTAACGTCGGGCAAATTACTGGGCCATATCGTTAGCCAACGCGGCATCGAGGTCGACCCAGCTAAAATCAAAGCCATCACCGAGATGCAGCCACCCAAGACCGAAAAGGAAATAAGGGGGTTTCTCGGGAAGGTCCAATACATCAACCGGTTCATTTCAAAGCTAACCATGGTATGTGAACCCATTTTCAAGAAACTGAAGATCGGGGAACGGGTGCTATGGGACGACAAATGTCAAGCAGCTTTCGATAAAATCAAGGAGATTTTGTCTGCTCCGCCGGTACTAATGCCACCTCAACACGGTTTGCCTTTGTCGTTATACCTAACGACGACTGAGACAGCCATGGGGGCTATGCTGGCCCAGACGGTCGAATCAGAAGAGCGGGCTATTTACTACATCAGTAAAAAGTTCCTCGAGTATGAATGCAAGTACACCATGTTCGAGAAAACGTGCCTAGCTTTGGTTTGGGCCACTAAAAAGCTCAGACACTACATGCTCAGTCACGAGGTACATGTGTTATCCAAAATGGATCCTATCAAGTACCTATTCGAGAAGCCCATCCTCAACGGCAGGATGTCAAGATGGACTTTAATGTTATCCGAGTTCTACCTCAGGTTCGTACCATTAAAAGCCATCAAAGGCCGGGTAGTCGCCGAGTTCCTCGCTGACAGCCCGATATCCGAAGAAGGCCACACTGATACACGGGCCTTCCCCGATGAAGACATATTCCATACCGATACCGAGACATGGGATTTGTATTTTGATGGAGCAACCAACTTCCGAGGATTTGGGGTCGGAATTCTGTTAATCTCACCCCGAGGGAAACACACTCCCTTATCCATCAAGTTGGACTTTGACGTGACCAACAACGCAGCCGAATACGAAGCATGCATTCACGGGTTGCAAGCCGCCGCTGATTTAGGGGTAACAAACCTCCGGGTCCACGATGACTCATCATTGGTCATCAATCAAGCACTCCAAAAATGGAAAACTCGGAACGCCAATCTCGTGGCTTACCAAGCACGAGTACGGGTTCTAGAGAAACAATTCCAAAAGGTAGAATATATCTACCTGCCCGAGAGGAAAATCAGTTTGCAGATGCACTTTCCAAATTAGCATCTTTACTGAACATCCCGGATCATTTGACCAGCATGCCGATCTGTGTTGAAAGACGATCCGAGCCGGCCTATATCCATGCCATTCAAGACATCGAAATATCTGACCCAGAACCTTGGTATCAAGCCGTCCTAACCTACTTGACAACGGGAGAATATCCCCCGGAAGCTGAAAATCGGGCCAAAAGGCCCTACGAAGATTGGCGACCCAATTTGTTCGTACTGATGATGGACAATTGTACAAAAAGACGACACATGGAGCTCTCCTCCTATGCATCGACAAAATACAAGCCGAAAAGGACATGGTCGAGGTCCACGACGGTGAAAACGGTCCGCATATGAACGCCCACAAGTTATCCCGCATGCTCAGGTAGCCTATCCCGTGGGCCAAGTCGGTCCTGCACGGCTAGTCTAGGGCCCAGTCTCCTTTCCAAGTCCGTCTGGGGGCTCACTTTCCCCCGAGCACCTTTAGCACCGGGCCTTTCAGCTTGAGTCTTAGCTTTCTTCTTTTGTCCGGACATTAGACGAACTAGGGTAGCTGGAGTGTCTCCCTCATCAAAGAACCCTCTGTTGTCTTTAGCTTGCTCCCTTCTCAGCAGGTCGAAGGCTTCATCAACCTTCAAAGCAGCTCGGGCCTTGGCATCACCTGCTTTGATCCACTTCACATATGAGTCCGAAACCCAGATCGAATGACGAGTTTTGGAAACAGGCCAAGTGTACCGGGTATACCATCTTTGCGCCCAAGTATCGCACATCACATCAGTCAGTTGGGTAGGGTCACTCACAACTGCTTCCACTTCTGGTATCCGTTGAGCCCGCCCATACTGCCTTAGTATGCGATCCGGGTAAAGGTGAATCGTCTGCCTAAAAGACAAGATCACTTGGTAACGGGCTTTGTCCCTCGGGTCCAAGCCAGTCCAGACATAGATGGGCCACCATGGCACTACCCATCGAATTAGCCGACCACTGTGGATTGATAGCACCTCGTCCCAATATTTCTGGCTAATCAGGCGAGAGAAATCGATGGCCCGCCTCCTCGTCATTAATTGGCTATGGCGGTAATTACTAGCATAAAGTGGGGGATCTATCACCGATAGCCTCTCATAAAGCCAAATCTGAAAAAGAAAGCAAAAGCATTAGATCCCGAGACGAAGCAGACGACACTCGATCGAGTGCCAAGGTGACTCGATCGAGTGGCGTCACTGGAAACAAACAGAAGGCTTTTTATGAAGGCACTCAATCGAGTGCCAGGGTGACTCGATCGAGTGCCCACTGCAGTAGCCAAATTTTCAAAAATTCAAAAAATTGAAAAAAAAAAAAATCGACATACTTGCTGCAAACGGGTGCTTCCGGTGAGACGAACGGACGAATCCCTCTTGCGATTGTCCAAGCCTTGGATTATCTCACCCGTGATCAGCCAAGCCGGGATATGCTCCGTCTCCATTAAATCAACCACGGTTAATAGACGGATATGACCCATACAAGACAGTAAATCCATGTGAGCATGCAAAAAGAGAAAGCCCTACGGCTATGAACTGATCTCACCCAGACATCGTGTGGATTCATAAACTTCTCGGCCAGATCAATTAAGGAGACTGTGTTGTTATCCTGGGTCATGCGAGACACCTCATTATGGGAGAGGCCCAAGAACTCTCGAAGCTTCCTCCTCAAGTCATAAACTGAATACGGGACGGCGGGCCGAAGCATGGGGTTCCACCCTCCTATCGCAGCAATCACTTCAGGTAAAGGGCAGACTTCGCCCCGAGGGAAGGCAAAGACATGATATATGTCGTCCCAATAAGCCAAGCAAGCGTCCAGGAAATAGCGGTCGACCACCATCTGACGGAACGGGTACAGCTGAGTTATACCCGTCTGGTTCAAGACCACCCTATCGGCATCCCTAAATTGTCGGGACCATGCCTGCAACATAGCACTCAACCTGTCGATTCCCATGATGGATATCTTAAGAGGATAAAGAGACTTTCTTTTTGCCTTAAGGGAAATAAAGAGATTTTCTTTTCAAGAATTTGTGATGGAATTATGAAGAGAATCAAAAGCAAGAGAGGGCTATATATAGCATTAGCCTTGCAAACTTCTTTCCATATCACTTTTAGGAAAAGTTTCCTAATTCCAAAACGGAATCAACCCACAAGTCTAGTCCCGATACTAGCACGAAAATATTCATCCCGAACTTTCTTAATCTCTTTAGGAGTCAATTCTTTCAAAATTTCAAAAGTTTCAAAATTCGAGTTTTCAAAAATTCAAAAAGTCATTTTTCCCCAGCACGTCATTTTACTACTTACGTGTTGCATGCATTTTCATGTGACTTATACAGGTACGACTCAAACAGGGACATGCAAACCTCTAAATCTCCCCAGCATTTTCACGGGATGGGCCTACACACAGGCGCGCCCAGGACTTACGCGACAAGTCCAAATGCCCCACGGAGTATTATCATCAGCACAGGTATGATTCCTATCTTATGGCTGGCGAGCCCTTCACGCGAGTCTAATGGACTATAAACGACCCGAACGGAAGTCTACCGGGTCTTAACGGGCTTGGTAGCTACTCTGACTTTCGCCCTGTACAAGCCTCAGTCAGAGTGGGGGCTCTGTAGACACCGCATTTTGACTGCCAGGTGTCTATGGCAGTTTCCAAAAAACACCCGATGATGATCGGACGCTAACGTGTTTCTACGCGCTCGGATACGGGCTCAAATCCATTAATCGCTGGCTAACACACTTACGGAGTACAAATCTCACAAAATCAACCTCGAATCCAGGCCCAGTGGATCATTCCGAGTCAAACAAGACTAATTTGGGCCAAAACCGACACTGGAATTAAAACCGACTTTTTGCGATTGGGTCAACCCCGGTCAAAATCGTTTCCAAGACATACAAAACAACCCCTCACATCATCAAAAGTCCAAGTCAAACACAAACCCATCATCAAACACAAATCACAGTCCAAAGTCAACAGACTCACGCGACTCAGTTGGGCCACTCGATCGAGTGACCCACCCACTCGATCGAGTGGGCCTGTTTCGAGCCCGGCTGCAGGTTGAACGGGCCACTCGACCGAGTTGACCTCCTACTCGGTCGAGTAACCCTAAACCGGGTGCCCTAGCTTTTCTATATATACCCCCCATGCAACCAATCTTTTTTGCAACCTCAAGAACCCTAAGCACCCACACACACACAACAACTCGGCAACCCTAATCAAACCCTAGCATCATACTAGCAAAAAACCCTAAACCTAGTTTTAGGAATCAATCCCGAGCCACCATAACTTAACCTTCATCCACCTTGAAGACTCTTGTGTTAAAGCCACGGTTACAAGTCCGTTCCAAGACAAGAACATGTAGGTTGAGGGTGTCAAAACCCTTTCTCTCCTTCTTCTTTTTCTCACGTCGTCTTCATCTTTCCTTTTCATCTTTTTTTCGTTTTTTTATTTTGTTCGTCGCGTCATAATATCGATAATAGTATTAATATCAAAGCACTAAAATACTTATTGATTTGTGTCGAATGTGAGTGATGGTGGGATAAGGAAAACCGCATATACAAGTGTACTGCACACGCGTCGTCGGTCGCTTATCCCATCACCCCGATCGTTTGATTATTGAAATAAGTTAACTTAAACAATAATTCGTTTTTTTTAATTTTGTAGTCATCATCATCGATCTTGCATTCATCAATTTTTTTAAAATCAATTTTAATAAGGATCGAAACCCGTTGACATGGATCCGACATCACAATCCCTAGGGATTTATTTCGATGTCGGAAAAGTCGAGGGAATCAAGTCCTCTTTTATTCAAGTAAAGCGTCGATTTTAGATTCGATACCAATTCCATAATTGGATATTGAATCTAACGATCAAGTCACATAAAGTAATTAACGTGATTTGTTCATATCACGATAATTAATTTAAGACGACTAAAATTAATCTATTTTTTCTATTTCACTCTAATATTCCATATCGATTCAAATAATCGAATATGGGATACAACGAGTATTTAAATTTAGAATCGGGTATAAATTCAACAATATTTATATTCGGTTCAACAAAATTCGCGATTTATAAAAAACCAAGTCGAACATAAATTGTGCAATATTTATGTCCGATTCGGTAAAATCGTCGAGCTATCAAAAATGAGCAATTTCAAAATCAATAATTAAATTGCAAACGAACCAGGTTCGTACAGGTGCCACTCGACCGAGTGCCTTAGTCACTCGATCGAGTGACATCACGAAATCGAATCAGAATGCTTATTTCGACCCCCACTCGGTCGAGTCTCACAGTGACTCGATCGAGTGGCCATGTACTCGATCGAGTTGGTCAATAACTCGGCCGAGTACGGTCCAGCACGCAAAACAGAATCGTCTTTTACGGGTTTACTCGATCGAGTCCATCAACCACTCGATCGAGTAGCCTCATCACGACTAAAACAAGAGTCGTACATTCTTCTATTTTCTAAATTCGATAGTATTTTTACGACTTAGGTCAACACGTGCTTAATCAATCATGTGTATTTACTATCTTTTCAAACCATGCATCATCTTGTTTATCATTCAATTCAATTCAATATTTGCATAAACCGTTAAATATCGTTACATCGTTACTAACGCGTTTGTTATTTCTTTTGTCAATTTAATTCTTGTTTGTTTATTGTACTAAATGAACCCACATGCTAAATTCCACTTTGACATAGAATTAATTGCATTAAATTGACATAGAAACCCTCTTTTTCAATTTCTCACATGCCTAGGAAAATAATCTTTGCATATAATTTTCCCGTTTAACTAACGCGCGTATTGGAAAGTCATTCGAATTCTTAGTAGAGGCCGCTAATGTGCGGGCGGGGTTGGGTGTCCTTTGTGGGATTTCCAACACGTACCCTCACTCCTTACTCAGAACCTCGGTTTCCGGATGCCCGAAACCGTTGCCGCACGAGAGTCATTCAATACACGATATCCGATAATGTCGGTATCGGTATCAAATGCAAAGGGACGAGCCCAATAAACTCGGACAACGGAAATGGGCCGAATTTTGTATACGGCCCACTACGATATAGAGTGGGCTCGAATGGTTCCGAATAACCACAAAATTCGGTGGCGACTCCACATAGACCTAAATTTCAACTCGATTCATTCTCATATGGAGATTCATTCGCCTACCCAAACCCGCGCGTGGCCGCGTCGTGGTGGACCTATGTCATGTCCACACATGGTGAGGCCGTTGGTGATAGGGTCGGCCTCAGCTATGCCCATCGTGGGTCCGAGCCTTATACTGGAGGTTAGTTGCTTTTCTCGCTCTTGTGTTTTGAATTCTACTTAGTTTTTGGCTTGAATTACTAAGGTTGTGTGGACATGATATAGGTCCACCCCGACACGGCCACGCGCGAGTTTGGGGAGGCGAATGAATCTCCATATGAGATAGGTCGAATTGAAATTTAAATCGAAGTGGAGTCGCCACCGAACTTTGTGGGAGTTCGGGCCCGTTCGAACCCACTCTCTGTCGTAGTCGGCCGTGTACAGAATACGGCCCATTCCGATTTCAGAGTTTATTGGGTTCGTCCCTTTGCATTTGATATCAATACCGACATTATCAGATATCGTGTATTGAATGACTCTCGTGTGCCAATGGTTTCGGACATCCGGAAACCACGGTTCTGAGTAAGGGGTGAGGGTACGTGTTGGGAAGTTCACAAAGAACACCCAACCCCGCCCGCCCGCACGTTAGCGGCCTCTACTAAGATATCGTTTGATTTTGAAATACGCGCGTTCGTAATACGATGAATGATATGCAAACATTGTTTTACCTAAACATGCGAGAAATTGAACGGGTTGCTAAGTCGGTTTAATGCATCTAAGATTAACGTCAAAGTTATTTTAGCATGCGAGGTTCGTTTTAGTACAATAAAACAAACGATGAAAATAAATCGCTAAAAACATTAACAAACGGGTTAGTAACGGTTTGTAAAACGAATAAAAGATATAGATACGATGACATGAATGATTTTGCAAAGATAATTCGTGTGATGGATTAAGCCCAAGTTGACCGAGGTCATGAAAATATTTATCGAGACCTGAAATATGCTAAGAAAACCGTTGTTTTGTTAAAGAAAAGATGTTCGAAGAATTAAGACAAAATAGTTTTTTATGTTACGGATTTCAGGGACCTACGCGACCCGCGCGAGGAGGGCACGACTCGCGCACCCATGCGACTCGCACGAGGCACGTGCGACTCGCGTGGCGGGCTGTTCTCGAGATCGTTTTTGGAAAATCGACAGTTTTGTTAAATCGCGTACAAATATAGCATAATTCATACTCGGTTTAAATTTGCGATATTCGTTATATTCGATATTCGATTATGGAATCGATATCAAATATTCGGAATGATTTTAGAAAAAAAAAATGCTTTATAAAATCATTTTGAATATCGAACGAAAAAAATATTAATTCTCTCCGCGTTGAAATCGTCATATTTTGTTTTTAAGACCATGTGACGATTTTTTAGCATCAACGAGATTGATTTTGTTCCTTTTAGATACGATATTCGACTATAGAGTCGATATCGTATTTTAAGAACATTTTTTTTGTATAGAAATTATATTGTAGTATCGATAAAAAGAAAAAAAACGTGACGACGACCCATAAAAAAAAACGACGACACAGAAGAAGGAAAAACGAGAGGAAGAGAGAGAGAGAAAGGAGAAGATGGGATTTTGATTTAAACCCTCAACCTACATGCTTTGTAATCTCGGAAAGGGGCTCGTCGGAATGTGGCTTGGACACGGGAGCGTCGAGAAAATGTCGGTGAGTTATGGTGGTTTTGGACGTGTAGGGTGTCGGGTAGAGGTGGCCGGACTTTGGGGTCTAGGCGGCGTGATTTCGGGTTGTATTATCGGTTGTTTCGATGCTATGTGTGTGTGTATTGTAGATTGTGATTAATGTGTATGTTGCTAATGAATGTCGATGTGAATGAATGAATATTGTGTTGTGCAAGGGGGCCTATTTATAGGAGAGTTCCCGACCTTGGCTAGGAGAGGTAGTTTAATTTGGGTGACAAGAAATACCGCTTTGGATAGGAAAAGTAAGAAAGTTGAGAGGAATGAGAATTCCGTTTCTTGGTGGGAAAGGCATTGAACCCGGCTGGAAAGGAGTACTCGGCCGAGTATCCTCCGTACTCGATCGAGTGTTCGGGTAGGATTCCTTCTGGAGATCGAATTCTATCTCTAATGGAATTGTTTAATATTTTTTGTAGCTAATTTTTTTTAGTTTTATGCCTCGGGAATATCTTTGACCGGGATTTGACTCGGTCGCTAAAAGACGGTTTTGCCCTCGATGTCGGATTCGACCCAAATTAGTCTTATCTGACTCGAAATGACCCACTAGGCCTGAATTTGAGGTTGGTTTTGTGAGATTTGTACTCCGTAAAAAGCCCAAGCCAAATGCCAATGATTTCGAGCCCATATTCGAGTACGTTAAAGCATGTTTGCGTCCGATCATCATCGAGTGTTTGTCGGAAACTTCTATATACACCTGCCAGCCAAAGGTGGGTGTCTACAGAGCCCCCACTCTGACTGAGGCTTGGACAGGGCGAAAGTCAGAGTAGCTACCAGGTCAATCAAAGATTAAGACCTGGCAGACTTCCGGTCGGGTCGTTTATAGTCAATTAGACTTGCGTGAAGGGCTCGCCAGCCATAAGATAGAAATCATACCTGAGCTGATGATGGCTTCTGGGGGGAATTTTGGACTTGTTGTATAAGTCACGGGTGCGGCTATATGTGGGCTCATACCGTGAAAAATGCCACCCTGGGCTTTCCGCTGGGGAGTGAGTTGCACGACCTTGCTTGAATCATCCCTGTACATGACTATGCAAAGTTTCGCATGTAGCATTTAGGTAAAAATGATCGCGCTGGGGAAAAGAAAAATTTTGAAAATTATTTTTTTGAAAATCTGACTCCGAAAAGGAATAGGAACGCTCGGGATGACTTAGCTAGACTCTGAGATAAGGCATGTATGCTAAATCTTCTGGGATTAGGAATCTTAAAGTAAGGAGGAAAGTCTGGGTTTAATGCTATAAATACCCATCCCTTCTCTTAGTTTTCCTCATAATTCTCATAATTCCCTTCCTTCTTAAAGAGAAACAAGCCCCGAGAATCTTATTCTCTCTTTTTTTTTTTTAGAAATTCAACTATGGGAATCGACCGTTTAATCGGGATGTTGCAAGATTGGTCCCGATACTTTAGAGACGCAGATAAAGTTATTCACAATCAGAATGGTATTACTCAATTGTTCACAATCCGTCAAACGCAAGCGGATCGTCACTTTCTGGATGCTTGTTTGTCGTACTGGGACGATACTTATCACGTTTTTGGCTTCCCCCAAGGCGAAATCTGCCCTATCCCTGAGGAAATTGCTGTCGTAGGAGGATGGAATCCCATACTTCGCCCTGCTATCCCATTTTTCGTTCACGATCCTAGGAGGAAGCTACGGGAATTTTTAAAAATTTCTCACATGGAGGTATCCCGTATGGCGGAAGGTGATACTGTTTATTTGATTGATCTAACTGAAAAGTTCATGAATCCACATGATGTCCGGGTCAGGCCGGTCGACAGCCGTAGGGCCTTTGCTTTTTGTATGCTCCATGTTTATGCCTTCGAAGGTCATATGGATCTGTTATCGTGCATGGGCCATGTCCGACTTTTCACTGTGGTTGACCTGATGGAAACGGAGCATAGTCCGGCTTGGCTGATTACGGGAGAAATTATCCAAGGTTTGGATAATCGCAAGAGGGATCCGTCGATCCGGTTGACTGGGAGTACCCGCCTTCTACAGGTACATTGCCTCTGCTTTTTTTCGTTTTTTTTTCGCTTTTTCGAAAATTTCCGCGATTTTTCCTCAATTTTTGATTTTTTGTTTTTCTCGCGATTTTTGATTTTTCGCGATTTTTTTTTCTCGCGATTTTTTGATTTTTTTTCGCGATTTTTCAGCTTTGGCTATTTGAGAGACTATCAATCATGGATCCTCCCCTTGACGTGAGCCGATATCGTCCCAACCAAGTGATGACGAGGAGACGGACCATTGACTTTTCTCGCCACAATACTCAAAAATATTGGGATGAAGTGCTGTCTTTCCATGGAGGCCCATTGATCCGATGGACCGTGCCGTGGTGGCCCATTTATGGTCGGACCAATTTGGAGTCGAGAGATAGGGCACGATATCAGGTGATCCTATCTTTTAGGCAGACAATTCACCTTTACCCCGATCGCATACTTAGGCAATATGGTCGGGCCCAAAGAATCCCGGAAATTGAGGCGGTCGTGAGTGAATCTACTCAGCTGACGGATCAGATGTGATGTGTGACACCTGGATGCAGCGGTGGTACACCCGGGCTACTTGGTCTGTTTCCAAGACTCTTCACTCAATCTGGGTATCAGATTCTTATGTGAAGTGGACGAAGGCGGATTCTTCTAAAACTCGAGCTGCTCTGAAGACTGATGAGGCTTTTGACCTGCTGCGACGAGAACAAGCCAAAGATAACAGAGGCTTTTTTGACGGGGGTGACACTCCGCCTACCTTGGTTCGACTGATGTCAGTTCAGAAAGGAAAGACTAGGATTCAAGCTGAAGGGTCCAATACTAAAGGTGCACGGGGGAAAGTGAGCCCCCAGATAGACCTGGAAAGGAGACTCGGCTCAAGATTGGCGGTTCAGGACCGACTTGGTCCTCGAGACAGACTACCCGAGCACGTACGGGCTCGGCTTGGACCAGTGATAATGGCAGAAGATCCGCTGTCGAAGAAATGGGTTCGAGCTAAAGAAGTTCCACTTGTGATCCGGGAACGTTCGCCCCCACCCCGTCGACCTCGGGCTCCGCGTGACCCAAAAGACAAGGGGAAAAGCAAAATGCATGAGCACTACTCTCCTAAATTTTATTATTTAAGTACTACTACTATTTTTGTGGTGTGATTTTTTTTGTTGTTGTTTGTTTTACTGTGTGATGCATTTTTTTTGAAATTCCCGAGTTTATCGCTTTTTTTAATAAAAGACATATTAGTGAATACTGTTCCCGTCTTTTCGTCATTGCAGTGGTTGTACCCTTTTGAGGGGTTGCCTACGTATCCACAATTAGTGGAATCAAACCAAACGTAGTTCAAAAATAGATTTTTCATAATTTTTCGAAATACATCAAGACTAATAGTTCGAGATGTGCGACAATAGGATAAGTAGTTGATAAGTGTAGTTTGTAGCGCCTAATTGCTATGTTTTGGTCCCATTTTCCTTGTGGAATCGCTCCTTTGGAGTGGTTTATGTGCTACTTATGTTTCCTTCAGTTCGTTTCAGGTTCCCGAGACCGTTCATGAAGAGTAGGAGTGATTCCGACTCAATACATACACATTTTGGAGCCAACGAAGCTAAGGAAAGATGACTCGATGCCTTGGAATCGACCCCGAGACCATGGGACCCAATCCCGAGCCTTCGAGACCCGATCCCGAGTCCCGAGAATTGATGGGAAGTCCATGAGAACCAAGGAGGGACCAAATAGTTCAAATTGGAGGCCTACAAGACTCTTCCCGGACGGGTATGGCCTCATCCCGTCCGGGATGAAGGAGGAACGAAGTGCAGCTACTGGGGGCTGTTCCGGACCGGGAACATAAAATCCCGATCGGGAATTCCCATAATCCCGATCGGGAATTTCTTTCCCGACCGGGAAAAGCTCCAGCTCGCCCGCCTTCAATTCTTTTCTTCTCCTTTTCATTTGTAACCCTATATATACTCTTCCCTTGTTATGTTAAGCGGATGCACTCTTATATCCTTAAAACCCTAGACTACTTTAGGTTAGATTAGATTAGATTAGTGTGTCATAAAGGAAAGAGGAAGACGCCATAAAAGGGCCATAAAGACGCCAGAGGAAGAGGAGCCATATATAAAGGAAAGAGAGGAAGAAGGGAGAGGCATTCAAGCACACCCATCCAAGCTTACATACTCACGGTCAATCATAGCCAAAAATATAGCCAAATTACTTGTATTTGTATTCCTTTCTTTACACTTTCTAGTTGATAGTAGAATCTTGGCGGGATTCCGACTCCTCCCGCGGTTTTTCCCACATCGGGTTTTCCGCGTCACCAAAACTTTGTGTGTCGTCTATTTTCTTTCATCGTCCTTTGTCTGCTAGATCCGTTCGATTTCATCGACCCATAGTTATAGGACGATCGCTTTAACCCGTAACCGAAATCGTAGACCCGGTAAATTTTTACCAAAACAATTTGGCGCCCACCGTGGGGCAAAGTGATCATTTCCTATAAGCCAAATCCTACAGTCAAGCAATTCCGTATCACCATCCTTTCAACAGTCAAGGAATGTCGACCCAGGCCATTGGAGGAGAATCGTCCCCGGAGTCAGCAGAGCCAGTTCTCACGCCCCTCACCCTGGCAAGTCCCACTAGCCTGACGGTGAAACCAACGCTATCAGCGTCCAGGCCCCCTCCGACGCCTAAAACTTCTGGAGTCACCAGCTCCTCCAAGGCCAGGAAGGAGAGCATACCAACCAGAACCCCGACTCCAGGAGGATTCGTGGGAGAAGCTTCCAGAGGTGCGGGGTCACAAGACCTGATGCAGAGTATGCTCCAAGGAATCAATGCTCTGCGCCAAGCAGTAGAAACCCTGCAGAAGGACAACTAAGATATCAAGGCCCGGATCTCGGCAGCAGACAAGACTCCAGTTGCATCTCTCCAGATGTCACCAGAGATGCTGCCCCAGATGCCTAGGGGAGAACCCAGCACCCGCAGGGAATCAGTACCTGGCGAGAGGACCACCAGAGAAGTCCCCTCTGAATTGGTCACCAGACTGGAGCTAGGATTGGCTCCACTAGGCCCGGTCATCGAACCCCAAGGGTTGGGTTACCCAACCTATGGCCCTACACCCGGCAGATCTCGTACCGCAGGTAACCTTCTCTCCAGCATCGAAAGTCGGGAAACTAACTCGTTATCTTTCGCAGGTACCCTTGTCCATCAAACACCAGAGATGACTTCCTTATCCAACCACCAGTCCTCTGGAGGAGTGTGGACAACGCCCATCCCAAGCCAGCAGACACCGGGATGGCAGCCAGGAGCCCCAGTCAACCTGGCGACCGCTGACAACAGCTCGTACGCTGGAACAAACCGACCATCCAGAGTTCCACTCCAGCAGGCGTCTGAATGGCTGCCCGAATCTGCGACAGCAGTAACGCCCTTACTTTCTCCTCCTAGCAGTCAACGCCCTGGGGGACCTCATGCAGGGAGTACTCCCTTCAATTTTTCTCCTCCTGTTTCTAACCCTCTTGCAGGAACAGTCAGCACAGCGGATCAGCAATACCAGGAACTGAGGGAATTAAGGGATCTGATCAACAAAATTCCTAGGATGCCACGCCCCTCTAGAGAGAGCAGCCAGAGACAGCTATGCAGATTCACCCTTCATCGACGATCTAGCCTGTGTTGTTGTGCCCAAAGGCTTCATGTCACCAGCCATGACGCTTTATGATGGCACTGGAGACCCCCTAGATCACATCAACCAGTACAAACAGAAGATGATGGTGGTGACCGCTATAGGGCCCTTGAAGGAAGCCTGCATGTGCAAGGGGTTTGGTGATAAGTGTCATTTGTAGTGCCTATTCGTAGTGTTTTGGTCCCATTTTCCTTGTGGAATCGCTCCTTGGGAGCGATTCATGGGCTTCTTATGCTTCCTTTAGTCCGTTTCAGGTTCCCGAGCCCAATTTGGAAGAGTTGGAGTGATTCCGACTCAATACATACACGTTTTGGAGCCAACGAGATAAAGGAACGATAACTCGAGACCTTGGAATCGACCCCGAGACCTTGGGTCCCAATCCCGAGCCTCCGAGACCCGATCCCGAGTCCCGAGAATCGATGGAAGCCCATAAGATACAAGGAGGGACCCTAGAGCTCTTAATGAAGGCATACAAGACCCTTCCCGGTCGGGATAATAGCCTTCCCGATCGGGAAGGAAGGCACATTTAGAAGCGCCACTGTGGGTCCTTCCCGGTCGGGTTGAGCCCTTTCCGATCGGGATGGCAGAACCCTTCCCGATCGGGGGCTACAGCTCACCCGCATTCTTCTTTTCTTCACCTTCATTCTTGTACCCATATATATACTCCCTTCTTGTAATTTTAAGAGATTTTTATCTTACCCTACATTAGTTTAAGCCTCAAAAACCCTAGATTTACTCTCACTCATTAGCCTTAATCTTCCATTAATCTTAGTTAATCTTTAGTTAATTATTATAATTAGTTCTTGTATTAAGAGGATACTTGAAGAATTCTCCAAGATTGACAACCTTGGGTTTTATTTGGGTTCTTATTCATACAAGATTTCATCTTTTCATCTTCCTAGTGTTGGTATAACCATTCTTACTCTTGTCTTTGTTTATTCAATCTTGTTTCATTTTTTTTATTGTTATTGTTGTTAGTTGTTCATAATGAATGCTTGGATGTTTAGTTTGTTTTCTCTTGTTAATGTTAGTTTTTCCTTTATAATGAGTGAGTAGTTTCTTTGTGGGGTTAGTAGGGGAATTAGGGGTAGATTATGGATGATTAGGGTTGATTAAGGGGAAAAGGTTGTATCTTTGTTGTTAGTCACATTGTAGGCACTCTATGTGTTTGTTGATATGCTTGTGTGAGTTGTAGTGGCCATGCTTCCCATGCTTGTGTTCATCTTCTCATTGATTGCTTATTTTGTGGAAATGTTGAGAATAGTCATAGTCACGAGAGTGCCGACTAGAGTCTAAGTTGCGAGAGCCCGGACTCACCTTGACATCGGTCTAAGTTGCGAGAGCCCGGACCGACTCTAGCGATTAGGAGACACCTTTACCCTTGATCACCCCAATTACCCTTCTACCTCTATGAACCCGACCTACCCCACTTCTCTTCCATATTTGAGTTTATCCTCCTTAGTTAGTCATTGTTCTTTTAGTTTATTCGTTAGTTTGATCATTAGCTTAGTTCTTACCTCTCCTCCTTAATAGTTTTCCATTTATTGCATTCTTTGTGTTCGTTTGGTAATCTAGTCTCGTTTTAGGCCGACATAGTCTACGCTTTGATATACCGTCCTCGTGGAATCGATCCCGACTTACCCCAGCTACCCACTAGGTTAATCGGTGTTATATTGATCGGCTAGGGACGTGACGAATCCCTAACCATCAATTTGGCGCCGTTGCCGGGGACGGTGCATTGTTTAGACTTAGTTTGCGTATTTCTAGACTTAGTTACCTTTCTTTGTGCTCTCCCATCTTCTCTTGTGAATACTTTCTAGTTTCTCTTCTTTCCTTAGCTTTCTTTTCTCTTTGTCTCTAGTTGTGTTTGTTATTGTCGTTGCCTAGTGCCCATAAAGCACTAGGTGTTCTTACGTTTGTTCTAGTGTGTAGTGTATGCCTAGGAGGGGAGGCGACTTCTATCTCTTTAATCCAGAGCCGGAGAGACTCTTTCGAGCCTTTCGCCAACGGACGATTAATCGGGTTAGGATCTCTCAACCAAGTGCAAGCACCACTCATCAAGGGCAAGCCCAAGGAGCCGACTTGAGCAACTCACCTCGAGAGACGGCCGGAGGGACCTTCATCAATCCCTTCGGTGATTCTTCTCCTAGTTCCCCCTCCTCTTCTACATCAACACCGTCTACACCACCATCGTCTCCCTTATATCCAATCATGCCTAAGTTCTCTTCTCACTCAACCTTTACGGAAGACGTTTTGCCGGGTCCATCCACTTTACCGGAGGCATATACCGGGAATTTTGGGGCGAAAACGCAATTTATCCAATTGGTCGAGAGAAGTCAATTTAGCGGGTTACCAACCGAAGATCCTCATCAACACATGGAAACCTTTTCGGACTATTGTGACGCTATTTCACAAACGGGAATAACTCAAGACCAAATCCGGTGGGTATTATTTCCTTTCTCTCTTATCGGTAAGGCGAAGAAATGGTTCAAGGGGTTGGATAAAGCAAGACTTGGCATTGATACTTGGAAGAAGCTAGCCTTAGCCTTCTACCAACAATTCTATCCCCCGGAGAAGACAAATCTATTGAGAGCCTCTATCACGGGTTTCCAACAACGCGATGATGAAAACCTCTACGAATCGTGGGAAAGATTCAAAGCCTTGATCCGTTCTTGTCCACACCATGGCTTATCACAATGGTTCCTCGTACAACAATTTTGGAATGGGCTATATGAAGACTCGAGGGCCATACTCAATATGGGATCTAACGGTAGGTTTACCGAAGTGGAGGATGACCAAACTTGGTCAAGGATTGAAGAGATGGCGGTGCATAATTCGCAATAGTCTAGGCCTAGGAAGGCACACCGAGGAGGCATGCATGAGGTCGATGCTATCACTAAGCTAAGCATCGACCTTGGAGCTCAACTTAAAACACACATGGAGACTATTGACAAGAAGCTCCAAAGCCACCTCAACCAAGTCCAAGGCTCTAGTTCATCCCACCATCAACCGATTCAAGATGTGAATGCTTTGGGGTTCGAACCTCCTACACCTTATTTTGGGATGTGTGATACTTGTGGAATCGTTGGTCATGATCCTATGCATTGTAGAGGGAGTATTGAGCAAGTGAACGCCTTTCAAGCGTTCAAGCAAGGTGCCTCCTTCTCTAATCAATACCAAGCTTCCAATCAAGTCCCTCAACAACAAACACTTCAACATCAACAACAACATCGTCCCTACGTTCCACCTCCCTTACGGGACAACAATGATAGTTACCAAGGTTATGTGGGTAACCAAAGACCCTTCAACAATTTCAAGCAAAACAACCAAGGTAACTTCAACAACAAGCAAGGGTTCCAACAAGGGAACTTCAATCATGGGTTCCAAGGAAACCGAAACTTTCAAGGTCAACAAAACCACAACCAAGGCCTTAATCAAGGCAATTCTCATGGGTTCCAAGGGAACCATCAACAACAACAAGCAACACAAGGCAATCAACAAAGCAAGCCTAGGAGTCGGTCTCCTATTCATGACTACGGTACTCCATTGGCCCTCACCGATACTCCGCATAATCCATCGTCCCCACCTCGGGATTTTGACATTCAAAAGACAATGACGGAATTACAAAGGAATAATCAAGATTTGCAACAAGGTCAAGTGGAAATGTCAAGGCATCATCATGAGCTCTTCACTTATATTAAAGGGGAAAACGCAATGAGAGATACCCATATGAAGATACTTGAGAATCAAATATCTCAACTAGCTTAGGGGAGCTCCTCAAGACAAAAGGGGCAACTACCTCCTCAAGGCGAAACACCAAAATTTGAGCATGTAAATGCTATTACTACGAGGAGTGGTACGTCCTATGAACCCCCTTTTTCACCTAATGAGCAAGAGCCAATACAAGAACCGACAATGCAAATGACATCTCCAAATCAAGAAGAGTCAAGCTTTGACATTCCAATTGAGGAGCAAGTCTCAAGGGAGGTCGAGAAACCTCAAGAAGACAACCCTCCTCCTCTTCAAGAGAAAGACAAGGGAAAAAGGAAAGTGTCCTTTGAAGAGTCCACCCGTAATGATCAAAACAAGTACCAAATCAAGTTGCCTTACCCATCGAGGCAAATGAAGACTAAGGTGGACACTCAATTCGACAAGTTCCTTAATATCGTGAAGAAATTGGATGTTAGTGTCCCGTTCACCGAGCTACTTACCCAAATCCCGGCATATGGAAAATTCATGCGGGAAATCCTAGCTAGGAAGAGGTCCATCGACATGGAAGAGACGGTAGCGTTCACTAGGGTGGTGAGCAAGCTTATTCAAGTTTCCACGCTTCCGAAGTTGAAGGACCCGGGTAGTTTCTCTATCCCATGCACCATCGGCAATTACAAGATCGAGAGAGCTATGTGTGATTTGGGCGCAAGTGTGAGCATTATTCCCTACACCATTTGTGAGCGATTAGGGATGACGGAGTTGAAGTGTACGTCCATTACACTCCAAATGGCCGATAAGTCTCTTAACCGACCATTGGGAATATTGGAGGATGTGCCGGTACAAATAGGGAAGTTCTTCATTCCGGTCGACTTCATTGTGGTTGACATGCCGGAGGATGCTAACACTCCCATCATCCTTGGACGCCCATTTTTACACACCGCCGGTGCCGTGATCGATGTGAAGAAGGGTAGGATCACTTTTCAACTAGGCGACGAGGAGCTAGTGTTTGACCTCCAAGGCAACACTTCGCCTATGACCGAGACATGTAATATGATCCATGCCAAGGAAGACATCGATCTAGGGGAAAGATCGGGACAAAGCTTGAAGGAGTACTCTTATGTACTTGAGGATGACTCCGATATGGAAGAAGATGAGTACCCGAATCATGGGCTTGACGACAAGTTGCTAAGCAAGGAAGAAGATGAGCCTCCCTTGGGGCCACATGATGACCGGTGGACGTTTGGGTATATCCCCAAGGACCAAAAGTACAAGTTCAAGCCGTTGAACTTGGAAGAGCGGGATGCCCCGGGAACGTCAAGGCAAGGCCATGAGGAGCCTTGGGATGTGGTCGGCTATATGACGTGTTTGATTGAAGACTTCTCAAGGGCCTTCGACTTGTTCTTACGTGCTCTTGATGGAGATGGAACCGGTTGGAGTATTGTTGAAAAAGAATGAAGATTGTACCACCTTGGTTTGACGGAGTTCCACAAGAACCGTCTCATTGTATATCACTTTCTTGTAGTTAGTGGTTTTTTGTGAATTCTTGTTATTTGGATTATTGACGAGCGAGGCAAGGGAGAGAATTTGATGCTTGAATTGAGTTTGATTGATAGGTGAAGTGAAAATGCTCCTAGAGGAGATTGGCTGTGGTTTACCTTAGGTTGTGAGCGAGAGGATTGGGTTTTTGAAGCTTCGAGCAAGTTTTTGGGATCGTGGAGGTCGAAGAAGACCCATCCCGGCCGGGATGAGGCGTCCCGACCGGGAAGGGTTAAGATTCCCGATCGGGAAGGGTGTCCTCCCGATCGGGAAGAGCGCACCACATTTCGAGCTTACTGTGAGCTCATCCCGACCGGGATGAGGGCGTCCCGACCGGGAAGGAGCCGTCCCGATCGGGATGGGTGCACCAAGAATTAGGCTTACTGTGGGTCCGTCCCGACCGGGATGAGGTCGTTCCGACCGGGACGGGTGAGGTAACCTGATCGGGATCAGTCTTCCCGACCGGGATGGTCCTCTGCTCCCCCTTTGTGATTCTTCTTCGCAAATCGAGTCCACCCAACCGTTTTATGCCCCCTCCCAACCTCCCTAACTACCCTAGCCTTACCATATGCCCCATGTACTTCATCGTCATGCCCTCACTCCACCTCCTATTCACTTTACACCAACTCTCACATCTAATCCCACCCCCTACCATTACTACCCTTACCGTGAGTTCTCTTCAAGTGTGAAGCGAGATGGCAACCAAGAAAACAAGCGACGAGCTTCTAATGATCAACGAGACGATGGAGCAAGTGAGTTACTAGCCGCTCGGTTTGGGTAACTATCCTTACTTTTCCGTCTTTTTATCGCTTCTCTTTTCATTGTTTGCCCCCTTCCCTTGAGTCTCGGTATCTAGGGGCCTTCGAGGCCATAGTTTGGTTGCTCCCGACTCCCGACGACGTGATTATGTCGCGAGTCAATCGATTAGTCCATTTACAAGATTTTCACCCCTTGTTAGGAATTAGTCGGATTTGGACGGAATCCGGGCTAGGTGGCTTGATTACACCTAGCCCTCCCCTCCCATTTCCTTTTATTTCTTTCTTTTTCTTTCTTCCCCCATCCATATCTTTTTCTTGTCTCGGCCCATGGTGACTTGATTACACCCCGGCCGGACACCTTCTACCCATTTCTTCACTTTATTTTTGATTTTTAGCTTTATTTTCGTAGTTTCTTTTCTTTTTCTTTTGTCTCTCCGCACCCTACGATCGAGCATGAGGACATGGCTCGATTTAAGTGTGGGGGAGCGATATTCTAGTATAGTTAGTTTTATTTTCTTAGTTTTTCGTTAAAAATCTTTAAAATCCCTAAAAATTTGAAAAATTTCCATAAAAATCAAAAAGTTTTTTTTTTCTTTTGTGTGTTTTCCTTTTGTGTCATTGTGTCGTCTATTTGTTTTGTTGCGCGTGTTTGCCTCCCCTTTTCCTTATAGGTCGCTTATTCACCGCTAGCTTTGGAGAGCTTTCAAGACACCCGGTAACATCTTTTCACCCTTTTTCCTCTTTGTTTTCTTTGGAGTTTGGAGGAGTTGTGTGTTGTGGTTTGCTTGGGTGGAGCTTTGTAAAGTTTGTGGACGATTTAGTGGCTTGTTTGGATATTCGGGGTGGTGTTTGTGTTGTGTATGTGTTGTTTTGTTTTGTTTCTATTTCTTACTTTTGTTTCCTTTTCTTTCGTTTGTTTTCGTCGTGTCTTCATTTTTGTGTGTGTTGTGTGTCTTGTGTGTAAATGTTTTCGAAAACCCGGTTTAGAGGCTAGTGTGTGAGTGTCTAACTTTCCCTTCCTAGTAGTATAAATCGAGTCTTGGACTTTAATCTAGTAGAATGACCCTAAATCAATGAATTCGTTGGTCCTTTACCTTGAGTCCACCTAGCTTACTAGGGATTTACTACAGGATTTGCACTTTTGACCATTATGACCACCCACGGTGTGAAAAGGCCTTGGTTACCGAGTCTCGTCCCCTAGGTGACCGTGTTTAGGATTGTCTTGATTAGTCCAAGTTCTCCACTTTATGTGGGTTTGAAAGGGAATGCGCAACCCCGACTTACCCATTCACCTACCTCCTACACATTCCACACAAATAAAATGCAAATTGTTGATTCTCCCTTTCTTGTTATTCAATGAAAGTGCCAAAAAAAGCCAAATCTTGCCAAAAGGGCAAAGAAAAAGAAAAAGAAAGAAAAGGATGAAAGAAAGAAAAGAATGAAGAAAAAGAAAAGGCACAAAAGCCAAAAAGAAAATAGAAAAGAAGAACAAGAATGGCATGGCAAAACAAATCAAAAACGTCAAAAGGAAAGAAAATGCCAAAAAGAAAACCCGTCTCACAAAAACATATCCTCTCAAAATAAGCCTTTTTCCAACTTTTGCCGTGAAGAGCCTACCAAAGGACCGAGTCCCTAGGAAGGATGATAGCGGCATTAGTCGGTCTTCCCTCATTTTGCATGTTTTCCACCTTTTTACTTGGACTAGTTAGGCGGTCTTGGACACTGGACGACCCTCTTGGAGCACGCTAAAGGGGGCGGGGTCTCACTTACCTACAGTGTCGTCTAACACCGTGGTTCTTCACTTTTCCACTCCGCCGATCGTCCCGTAGTACGTTTTTAGAAAGTTAGGAGGACCTAGGTAAGTTACCAACGCTTTTGTTGCTTTATCGTCATACTATTAGGGTTTAGTTCACCTTGATTTGTATGTCTAGCTTGGGAACGTTGTCGCTTACCTCGAGTCCTAAACCAGTGTTTCATTCACCGCTTTTCGAGGGAAGCGGTATTTCCTTTGTTTTGGGTGCAACCGATTATGTGTTTGTTTGTGTGTTCGTTTGTTTGTGTGTTTTGTGTCCGGTTGCATCCACAGTTTTGTCGCAAGACCCAACTTGCCTTGCGGAGTGCACTTGTCCTCTAATTGCACTCGCGTGAGTTGAAGGGGCGTAGGGTGCGCTAATACCCATTCGGTTAGTGTAGTAGTTAGTATGTGCTTACTCGAGGGCGAGTAAGGGTTAAGTGTGGGGGAGTTGATAAGTGTAGTTTGTAGTGCCTAATTGCTGTGTTTTGGTCCCATTTTCCTTGTGGAATCGCTCCTTTGGAGCGGTTTATGTGCTACTTATGCTTCCTTTAGTTCGTTTCAGGTTCCCGAGACCGTTCATGAAGAGTAGGAGCGATTCCGACTCAATACATACACATTTTGGAGCCAACGAAGCTAAGGAAAGATGACTCGATGCCTTGGAATCGACCCCGAGACCTTGGGACCCAATCCCGAGCCTTCGAGACCCGATCCCGAGTCCCGAGAATCAATGGGAAGTCCATGAGAACCAAGGAGGGACCAAATAGTTCAAATTGGAGGCCTACAAGACTCTTCCCGGACGGGTATGGCCTCATCCCGTCCGGGATGAAGGAGGAACGAAGTGCAGCTACTGGGGGCTGTTCCGGATCGGGAACATAAAATCCCGATCGGGAATTTCTTTCCCGACCGGGAAAAGCTCCAGCTCGCCCGCCTTCAATTCTTTTCTTCTCCTTTTCATTTGTAACCCTATATATACTCTTCCCTTGTTATGTTAAGCGGATGCACTCTTATATCCTTAAAACCCTAGACTACTTTAGGTTAGATTAGATTAGATTAGTGTAGATTAGTCGGTAATTAGTAGTTAATCGTAGATTAGTGCTTGTATTAAGGATCTCTTGAAGAATCCATCCAAGCTTGACAACCTTGATGGATGAATTTGGGTTATCTTCTATGCAAGTGTTCTCCTTTTCCATTTCTCTTGTTAGTTTGGTATAATCTTCCTCTCTTTTACTCTTTAATCTTGTTTTATTCATCCAAGTTTTAATCTTTAATTGTTGTTTATTGTTTTCGCTAGTTTATAGATGTTTGTTTTGTTTCTTATGATGATTCTCCTTGTTAGTGTTAGTTTTAGTTTGATTATGTTAGAGTAGTGTTCTTGCTAGAGTTAGTAAGGCGATTAGGGTGTTAATTGGGTTGTTAAAGGTTTGCTAGAGATGTTGGTGGAAGATTTGGGTTTCCTCTTGTTTGATGCACATCACATGTTTGTGGAATTGCTTGAATGACTAAGTATGTACGAATGCTTGTTTTCTTGCCTTTCTTTGTGGGTGTTAGTTCGTTGTGGGTTCGGTCCCCTCATTAAGTTGCGAGAGCCCGGTGAGGACGACCCCTAGGTCTATCTAAGTTGCGAGAGCCCGGATCCGACCTAGGCCTATAGCGCGCTAGAACCCCGAGTGTGTTGAGTATCGCCGAGATGGGTTTTAGGTGGAACCTCTAGGTGAGTCTAAGTTGCGAGAGCCCGGACCAACCTAGATTTCCCTACTACTTCCTTCACTCTAGTCCTCCCTTGACCATTCCGTTACCCCTTTGAACCCGACCTAATCCTAGCCCGTTTCCCTAGTTTGTTCTCCTTAGTCATAGTCTAGCTTTCTCCCCTTCTATCATTCCTTAGCTTAGCTCGTTGACTTAGCCTAGTATTTGGGCCGACTTAGTCTAGACGCCTCTTACCGTCCCCGTGGATTCGACCCGACTTACCCTAACTACCCACTAGGATTAGCCGGTTATATTATTGACGGTTGGGACGTGACGAATCCCTTCCCATCAGTAATCCTAACTTATTGACTTGCTTACAATTTTTGAAAATCTATAAAAAGACAGATTTTTATAAACTTTTAGCAAATGACATTGAGATAAAGTTTAAGGGTAGTAGCGTTTCAACTGGTCCAAGTTGGTCGGGTTGACGAATTCGTTCCCATCCAAGTCTGTCAGCATCACTGCTCCTCCTGATAGGACCTTCTTAACTAAATACGGCCCGACCCAATTGGGTTTGAATTTCCCTCTTGGGTCGACTGGTAGTAAGGCCCGGACGGATTTTCGGACTAGATCCCCTTCTTTGATATTTCTGGGCCTAACTCTTTTGTTGAAAGCCCGTTGTATCCTCTTTTGGTATATCTGAATATTGTTAAGGGCCCGAGATCGCCATTCGTCCAAAAGAACTAGCGAGTCATATCGGGTTTGGACCTAATCTGCCTCAGGTACCTGACTCTCAAGTAAAATCCTGAGGGATGGTACTTCTAGCTCGACCGGTTGGACCGCTTCCATTCCATACGTCAGATAATATGGAGTTGCTCCGGTTGCAGTGCAATTGATGTTCGGTACCCCCATATGACAAAAGGAATTTTGTCGGGCCAATCCCGGTAATTATCAGCCATCTTTTTAAGTATGGTGACAATTGTTTTATTAGCTGTCTCTACCGCTCCATTTGTTTGGGGACGATAAGGCGAAGACGTATGCCTTTGAATCTTATATTTTGCTAACAAAGTAGCAATTTCAGCTTGGAAATGGGTCCCGTGATCACTAATAAATTCGTGCGGGATCCCGTATCGGCATATAATCTTACTTTGGATGAACTTTGCCACATGCTTGGCGTTCAAAATCCGTTATGACTCGGCTTCGACCCATTTGGTGAAATAGTCAATAGCCACTAAAATGAAACAGTGACCCCCCCGTCCCGGAATGGTTCACCTTCCCAATTATATCAATTCCCCATGTCGAAAATGGCTATGGTGATGTCATAGTATATAATACGGATGACGGCATACGCTGTACGTTGGCGAAAATCTGACAGTCATGACAGTGTTTGACATATAACCGGCAGTCGGTTTCCATGCTCTTCCAATAATATCCGAGTCTCACGATTTTTTGGGCTAGCATAAGGGCGTTCATATGCGGGCCATTTTCACCATCGTGTACTTCGGCCATGACCTTTTCAGCTTGCGTTTTGTCGATGCATAGGAGTAAAGCCCCATGTGCCGTCTTCTTGTATAACTGTCCATCGTCTGTGCGGATGAACTGGGTGGCCCACCTTCGCAGGGCTTTCTTGGCCCGGTTTTCAGCTCCCGGGGGATATTCGTCCGATGTTAAGTAGTTTAGAATGGCCTGGTACCAAGGTTCTGGATCAGTTATTTCGATGTCTTGGATAGCGTGGATATATGCCGGCTCGGATCGTCTCTCGACACAAATCAGCATACTGGTCAGGTGTTCCGGGATATTTAGTAAAGATGCTAATTTGGAAAGTGCATCTGCAAACTGGTTTTCTTCCCGGGGTAGATAAATGTATTCTACCTTTTGGAATTGCTTTTCGAGAACCCTTACTCGCGCTTGGTAAGCTACGAGATTGGCGTTCCGAGTTTTCCATTTTTGGAGAGCTTGATTGATGACTAAAGATGAGTCACCGTGGACCCGGAGGTTGGTTACTCCCAAATCAGCGGCGGCTTGCAACCCGTGAATGCATGCTTCATACTCGGCTGCGTTGTTAGTCACGTCGAAATCTAGCTTAATGGATAACGGGGTGTGTTCCCCTTTTGGTGATATTAGCAGAATCCCGACCCCAAATCCTCGGAAGTTGGACGCCCCATCAAAATATAAATCCCATGTTTCGGTGTCAGTATGGAATATATCTTCGTCTGGGAAGGCCCAAGTATCGGTGGGTCCCTCCTCGGATATCGGACTATCGGCAAGGAACTCTGCTACTACCCGGCCTTTGATGGCCTTTAATGGTACGAACTTGAGGTCAAACTCTGCTAGAATCAAAATCCATCTAGATATCCGGCCGTTAAGGATGGGCTTCTCGAACAAGTACTTGATAGGATCCATTTTGGACAGAACATGTACCTCGTGACTGAGCATATAGTGTCGGAGCTTCTTAGTGGCCCAAACTAAAGCTAGGCACGTCTTTTCGAGCATCGTATACTTGCACTCGTATTCCAAGAACTTTTTACTAATGTAGTAAATAGCCCGTTCTTCTGAATCGACTGTCTGGGCCAGCATAGCCCCCATGGCTGTCTCGGTCGTTGTTAGGTAGAACGACAAAGGTAGACCGGGTTGAGGTGGCATTAATATCGGCGGTGCAGACAGAATCTCCTTGATTTTATCGGAAGCCGTTTGACATTTATCGTCCCACAGTACCCGTTCTCCTATTTTCATTTTCTTGAAAATGGGCTCACATACCATGGTTAGCTTCGAAATAAACCGGCTGATATATTGAACTTTCTCGAGAAACCCCCTTATCTCCTTTTCGGTTTTAGGTGGCTGCATCTCGCTAATGGCTTTGATTTTGGCTGGGTCAACCTCGATGCCGCGTTGGCTAACGATATGGCCTAGTAATTTGCCCGATGTTACCCCGAAACTGCATTTTTGAGGGTTTAGCCTCATGTTGTACTTGCGTAGTCGGGTAAAGAATTTTCTTAAGGCCAAAATGTGCCTGTTTCGGTCTTTGGACTTAACGATCATGTCGTCCACGTAAACCTCTACTTCCTTATGCATCATATCGTGTAATAAGGTAGTGGTGGTTCGTTGATAAGTGGCCCCGGCATTGATAAGCCCAAATGGCATGACGGTGTAACAGTAAGTACCCCAAGGTGTAGTGAAGATGGTCTTACTCATGTCTTCTAACGCCATTTTGATTTGATTGTACCCGGCATACCCGTCCATAAAGGATGGAAGGGCGTGATCGGCCGTTTTATCCACTAGTATATTGATGTGTGGCAACGGGAAATCGTCTTTTGGGCTGGCCTTATTAAGGTCCTGGAAGTCTACACATACCCGTACTTTGCCATCTTTCTTGGGTACCGGCACGATGTTCGCAACCCAATCTGGATATTCAGATACTTGAATAAAGCCCGCTTTGAATTGCTTGTCGACTTCTTCTTTGACTTTGAGAGACCATTCGGGCCTCATTCTTCGGAGTTTTTATTTTACCGGCTTACACCCGTCTTTGATGGGTATACGGTGTTCGGCTATCTCCCGGTCTATTCCCGGCATGTCCTTGTAGGACCATGCGAAGACGTCTTTAATTCTTGGAGGAGATCCGTGAATTGTTGTCTCTCCTCGGGATCTAAGGATAAACCTAACTTAAGCATCTGAGGCTCTAAAGGGGTTCCTACATTGATGGAATTGGTTTCGTCAATTACCAGATCTCGGGATTCCCTTTGTTCGAGTTGCTCGATTAGATGCGGAGGTAGTGGTACCTGTTCGCCGGGTTTCTCAATGTCATTGCAAGTAAGATTTTTGAAAATGTTTTGAAAATAAGACAAGTCGTAAGCAGAACGGTTATCGTTATTATTGATAGTGAATTTTGAAAATAGCTCAAAGAGAGCGGCCATCTGATCGTTGGTCAGAGGCGGGATAAGGAGTGCTTTCGGGACAGACTCCGAGACTCCCATAGGTGTGACTAAAGGAAGGGGGGTTACAGACTCGATTCTAGTACTGGACCCTCTAGACTTGGACTCTGACTCCGACTCTGACTCTGACTCTGACTCAGACTTAGACTCAGTGTTTGGCATATCTCCTTCAGCGGTAGTTAGCTTGTAGACTCGACCCTGGCTGTCGGTCCACTTGATAGTCTTTCTCCAAGCTCTCTTCCCAGCATCAGCACTGACTTCAGAGATCAGCTTGGTTGGATCGAACCTGTTGCTGCGGAGGATCAGGTTCACTAACTCTTCTTTGGGGGTCGCGATGACCTTATCTTCCCCGAATAGGAGTCCTAGCATGGGCTCGGTATTGCTTGAATCTTCCTTTGACTCGGCCTGGATGAGGGCAAAGATGTCATCCGGGATGAAGTTGCATTCCCGAGCCAATTTGGTCTCAAGATACGAGATGGTGGGCTGAAAGAGGCCTCCTTGAATTGCTCCGAACACTGGAATGACAAACTTTATTATATTTGTTCGGTTCACATCTCCCTGGGTCATGGTGTAACCCAAACCGAACCGAGACCCTCCGTCATTCAGGACCTCGATAATCTTCCCAGCTGGAAGATATGGCCTTGAAGTAGCCCCCGGTAGGTAGCCCAAGTTCTGCAGCATCGTGTCGATGCTAGTGGTGAAATAGGGCTTGAAGAGATATTCCTCTTCAATCATTCCCACGAAATCGAATCCTCGTGGGTCAGTCTGGCCCGCTGTGTTGCAGCTTGCCACGGTTATGGGGGTTGCTTCGAGAGTGACGATGCCGTCTTGCAAAGGCATCTTGACTTTTCTGTGAAGGGTGGAGGACACAGCCTTGATCGCATGGATCCATGGTCTTCCGAGCAGCAGATTGAAATATGAGGTGACATTGATCACCTGAAATTCTAGTTCTTTCTCTATCGGGCCGGTTATAATTGTTAGTTTGACGGCCCCAGCAACCGATTTCGGGCTTCCGTCGAAAGCCTGGATAGTTTGCGCCGTTGGGAGATAATCGGCCTCGGTGATGCCGAGGGCCTTAGCAGTCCTTAAGGGAAGGACGTTTACAGCGGACCCGTCATCGATCAGGGTCATCGGGAGATATTTTCTCCGGCAGACGACTGTAATGTAGAGGGCTAAGTTGTGGGTCGTCCCAAATGGTGGCAAGTCGGACTCTGAGAAGGTGATGAGTGGGCCTTCTTCCTTAGATTTGCCCTTGAGATGGGGCATGATGGTGGCTACCATTTCAGTTGGGGTAACCAGCGAGTCGACCTTGATCTGATCGAGGGCCTTAGTAAGCGCCTCCCGATGTACTTGGGAACTAACCAAAAGCTGCCATACGGTGAGATCCACTCGAGCCCTTTTTAGCTGTTTGACCAGAGCCGTGTCAGTATTTGGCTTTTAAAGGGTTGATTTGGTCTTGGCAGCCTCAGTGACGGTTTCCAGGGCGGGACGGCCGGCGGTGACGTGGTGGTTGCTGGCCAAGGCTTTGCATTTATCGTTCCGGACTTCCTCAGGGGTGATAGGGACAACTTCCCCTTTTAGTAAGTAAACATCGCCTTCATCGTCGTTCCATATCCCGTTAATTTGTGGGATGAAAGGTGAGATTAGATGAGAACAGTCGATTACGTCTCCGGAAAAGATGGCGTGAGTGCTGAACAGGTTTTTCTTATTGCTCGGCTTGTCTCCGGGCAATGGTATTTTCCCGCTTTCAATCAAGTCCTGGATGAGATGTTTCAACTTCCAGCACTTTTCTGTATCATGTCCGTTGCCTTGGTGATAATGGCAATAGGCCTGGATGTTATAGCTTTTAGACCGTTTTTTGACCGGGACTTTCGGAATCGGGCCTATTGGTTGGATTAGGCCTTTTGAAGATAACCTTTGTAAGGCGTGAGTATAGGTAGTCCCTATGTTAGTGAATAGCCGAGTCGGAGTATTCTTTTTGGTCAAGGTATCTAGTAGATTGACCTCGTCAAAGATGCTACGGGCCGCAGTTGTAGTAGCGGGCTTGCTGGAGGACGAACTGGCCCCTTGATATCCTTTGGCAGAGGCCTTAGTAAGGCTCTCTAACCTCAAGTCGTCTTCGATTCTTGTACCCATTTCGGTTAAGGTGGCGAAATTGGGTATGACGGCGTACCGGAGATGGACCCGGTAAGAAGGGAGGAGGTTCTTAACAAAGGCCTCCACTAAGACTTTCTCGCTGGGCTTATCAACCAGCTTCACGCTTTCGGCCCTCCACCTTTGAAGGTACTTGGTGAAACCTTCCTTGGGCTCTTGGGCCATGGCTTCCAGAGTACGCATAGTAGTCTGGATCTCGGTGTTATCTGCGTAGTTTCGAGCGAATTCTGTCGCCACGTCGTCCCAAGTTTTGTACTTCTTGGAATCAAGCCTGTAGTACCATGCTTTCGATTGCTTCCCAAGGGAAGAAGCAAAGAGATGCTTGAACATAGTCGACTTAACCCCCTTAACAGCCATGAATTCCTTGAAAGCCCGGATATGGAGTACCGGGTCTTCACTCCCATCAAACATTGGCAGGCCCGTTAAGTTGAGGTTGGCAGGCAATTCATCAGTCAGGGGCGAATATGCACGAGCATTCTCTGTGTGGATGGTATTGTTGGTTGTTGTGTGGACCTGCTCCTGCAACTTACGGACCGCTCTGGCCAATTCAGCTAGAGGCCCATTAGTCTCAACTCCACTGTTAGGAGTTCCTTGTTCGACTACGCTCACGCGGGTGAGGATGGCGATCTTGTCTTCCCTCATCCTCGTTAATTGTTCTTATAGCTTAACCAACGAGGCTGTCAACTCATCAATGGTTTCTTTCGTCATGGTTCGGGTGAAGGGTAACCTATCTGTAAGAATACCGCGTAATCAGCAACTAACCCAAATCCTAGAACAAAAGTACATCCCGAGCAAGGGAAAAGAAGACTAGGAAGGAAACGACTCGGAAAAGACACCTAGGCGGGTGACTTGTGAAAGGTGGGCCTCCTTTAGGATCCAACTGTGTGGGCTGGGTCCTGTTTGAAAGGAGGTTCACGTGAGACATTCCCCAGACTTTGGACTCGATTGTGTAAACGGGCCATCCTTTGTAGGAGTATGTCTGTTGTGTGCCAAATTTGGACCATTTTTCCTCCCATTTAGACCCGTTTTTCCTTCGTTTTGCGAGAATAAAGTGCGATTATCGCCGTATTTTGAGTAATTCTCGCATTAGCGTCTCTGTTTTGCATTTTACGTGTTTTTGGTAGTTTTATGTCTATTTTGATAGGATTTTCGACCAAAAATGTGTTCGAGCTCCTATGAGCATGAGAGAGAGAGAGGGAGATCGTCCGAAAAGCAAAGCACACAACTTAAAATCCAAAGTCCAAACCCAAGAGGTGAAACCTTGAGTGAAAAGGAAAAACTTCAAGTCCATTGTGCATCTTCACCGGAGAGGTCGAACTTCAAATGGATATATCTAGAGTTCTAGACCTCGGATCGAAGCGATTCCAGTTGGAGGTGAAAGATTATCTTCTTAGCTTTCCAACGAAATATCAGACGCCCCAATCGAAGATCAAACAAGAGAGTTATGGCCCTCTGAAGTCACAGGGCAAAATTTCACCCTATGAGAATTTGACCGGACGAAATTTCGCCCGACGGTGTTCCTCCCCAGATTGCCATTTTGGACGAAAAGTTCATAGGGTGAAATTTCACCCTATGAGATGACCGGGCGAAACGACCGGGCGAAATTTCGCCCACCGGGTGAAATTTCGCCCGATGGAGAAAAGCGCCAAAAATGGCGATTCGAGAAGAAAATCTCACCGGGTGAAATTTCACCCGGTGGTGCTAATGTCGTCAACCGCAGGGCAAAAATTCACCCTATGAAGACTCATTGGGCAAAGTTGCATCTCAAAGGACAAAGTCTCACTAATGGGCAAGGATTACATTTGGGCTTTAGGCTAAATGCCCATTAAGAGATTACTATATATATATATATGTTACCCTAGTTTATTGCCCAAGTCACCTCTCCATTGTGCTAAGGAGGGAAGACATTACACCCTTTCACCATCCTATTACACCATCCATTAGTAGTAGTTTAGTAGTATTCTAGTAAAAATTCTCCAAAATTCTAGTAGTTTACATAATAATTAATAGTAGATCTACATAATTTCCATCAACAATTATTTAGATCTCAAGTGTGTAAGAAGATTATTCAAGTTTTTGAAGATTTGTTGGGTTTAATGAAGGATTAGTGACAAGTTCTTCACTTTATTCATCAAAGATTCAATCTTTACTTATGCAATCCTCTTATTTCTTATAGATCTACATAGTTGGTATAATTCTCTTCCACTCCCTAATCTCTAGTTTAGTTTTTATGTTGTTTTCTCATCATTGTCTTGTTTAGATCATATTTTGTTGTTTTCCATAATGATTTGTGAGTAGATTTCTTGTTGGGGAATTTAGGGAGGAGGATTTGGATTATTTTATTCAAGGGATGTTGGTGGGTTGTTTACTTGTTAATTATCGATGTTAAGGTTTTTGTGTCTTTGTTGACTTAGAATCGCGACTAGGCCGACCTTGACTCATTTCTACCAATATGGGGAAACTCGGGGTAGAAATTACCTTAGATTGAGACTTACCCTTTCATCGCGAAAGCGGGCTTAGGTAGGTTGGATGAGGATACCGAAAGGTGGCACTCTCCTTTTTAACGTTGTAACAAAAACTCGATCCCGAGACTATTAGACCCCATTTCCGAATCCCGACTCTCCCCAACACCTTTCCTAGCCTAAAATCTCTCGACCTCTCTCGACCTCTCTCGACCCAAAACCCCCCTTCTCGACCCAATCACTCCTAGACTTTGACTTGACCGACTACCCCTTGACCGTCCCTGTGGATCGATCCCCGACTTGCCACTACTACGTAGTAGTATTCCGGGGTTTACAAATATTGTTTGACTGCGTTGGATAGACGACAATTCGACGCGCATCAATGTCCTACATAGGTGGGTCTTGCCTTAGTTAAGTAAGGCGGACTGGGATACGGAAGAAACCCGTGATGTAAGATCGACGAAGTTTCGACGCTAGAGACCTCGGTGACTTACGACGCGACCCGACACTGCTAAATACGGGAAGTCCTAAGAAGAGGAAGTTTTTGAAATAGGATTTTTTTTTGAAAGCCCGAAAAATTCGGGGGGAAGTCCAACTTTTTCGAAAAAAAAAAACGGAAAGGCGAGCCGGGTGACGGTTTTGAAAGTTCGAAAGTATTTTTGAGTTTTGAAATGGGCAGAATACCGGCTAGAAATAGGCTATTTTGAGTAAAATCGTAAATCCTAAATTCGGTATATGTCCCGGGTTTTGAAATTGGATATTTTAAAAAGAATGCAACTTTTGAAAATGACGGTTTTTTGAAAAAAAAAAAAAGATGTAGATCAAGTAGCATGTAGTCATGGAAGCAGTATAACGACACCATGAATGCTCTTAAACTAAGTCTCGGTCGGTCTATAAAGGGTCTATACCAGTGTACATAGCCTATCCGAGAATCGGGGCGGACTTCCTATGTCGAGTTGAGCTTAGAACATGCCGTAAAACCCATACGAATCTGCTATGAACACTTTTTGACATATCCAATTTGGACTACATCAATGGTATAGTGGGACGTCGGTCAACAGTACCGGCCCGGGAAAATATGGATTATGAACCGAAAAACTAAAACGCGTATTGTACTAGTCAAACGATTTACATTCGAGTCTCACCCTGAGGATGCCGATGGTAAGTCACGCATCAGTTAATCCCCAGCGGAGTCGCCAAATTGTGGACATGACATAGGTCCACCCAGACGCGGCCACGCGCAGGTTTGGGGAGGCGAATGAATCTCCATATGAGATGGGTCGAATTGAAATTTAAATCGAAGTGGAGTCGCCACCGAACTTTGTGGGAGTTCGGGCCTGTTCGACCCACTCTATGTCGTAGTGGGCCGTGTACAAAATACGGCCCATTCCGATTTCAGAGTTTATTGGGTTCGTCCCTTTGCATTTGATACCGATACCGACATTATCAGATATCGTGTATTGAATGACTCTCGTGTGCCAATGGTTTCGGACATACGGAAACCACGGTTCTGAGTAAGGGGTGAGGGTACGTGTTGGGAAGTTCACAAAGAACACCCAACCCCGCCCGCACGTTAGCGGCCTCTACTAAGATATCGTTAGATTTTGAAATACGCGCGTTAGTAATACGATGAATGATATGCAAACATTGTGCCTAAACATGCGAGAAATTGAACGGGTTGCTAAGTCGGTTTAATGCATCTAAGATTAACGTCAAAGTTGTTTTAGCATGCGAGGTTCGTTTTAGTAGAATAAAACAAACGATGAAAATAAATCGCTAAAAACATTAACAAACGGGTTAGTAACGGTTTGTAAATCGAATAAAAGATATAGATACGATGACATGAATGATTTTGCAAAGATAATTCGTGTGATGGATTAAGCACACGTTGACCGAGGTCATGAAAATATTTATCGAGACCTAAAATATGCTAAGAAAACCGTTGTTTTGTTAAAGAAAAGATGTTCGAAGAATTAAGACGAAATAGTTTTTTATGTTACGGATTTCAGGGACCCGCGCGACCAGCGCGAGGAGGGCGCGACTCGCGCAGCCATGCGACTCGCACGAGGCACGTGCGACTCGCGTGGTGGGTTGTTCTCGAGATCGTTTTTGGAAAATCGACAGTTTTGTTAAATCGCGTACAAATATAGCATAATTCATACTCGACTTAAATTTGCAATATTCGTTATATTCGATATTCGATTATGGAATCGATATCAAATATTCGGAATGATTTTTAGAAAAAAAAATGCTTTATAAAATAGTTTTGAAAATCAAACAAAAAAATATTAATTCTCTCCGCGTTGAAATCGTCATATTTTGTTTTTAAGACCATGTGACGATTTTTTAGCATCAACGAGATTGATTTAGTTCCTTTTAGATACGATGTTCGACTATAGAGTCGATATCGTATTTTAAGAACGTTTGTTTTGTATAGAAATTATATTGTAGTATCGATAAAAAGAAAAAAAACGTGACGACGACCCATAAAAAAACGGCGACGCAGAAGAAGGAAAAACGAGAGGAAGAGAGAGAGAAAGGAGAAGATGGGGATTTACACCCTCAACCTACATGCTTTGTATTCTCGGAACGGGGCTCGTCGAAATGTGGCTTGGACACGGGAGCGTCGAGAAAATGTCGGTGAGTTATGATGGTTTTGGACGTGTAGTGTGTCGGGTAGAGGTGGCCGGACTTTGGGGTCTAGGCGGCGTGATTGACAGGGGTAGTCGTATCCCTAATCAAAGATACCCTAAGGTCCACTAACTAATGCAGATAGTGAAGTAGGGGTCGAACCACCAGGAGACGGGACTCAATTACTTGTTCTAAGGTCTAGACTAAAGATTACGGGTCACTGTTTTTCTGTTTGTTTTAAGTAGACTGACAACTAACTGCTATAAGGTAAATCAATAATAAAAAGGTCTAGGGTCTCAGGTTCACAATGAATGTCAATCGGGTCAGGGAGTCAACTAACAGGTCAATAATCAAACTGTCTAAGGTGTAGGTCCGGTCGGTACTACTACAAACTTTAGAACTAAACTTAACTTGCGGTCGCTAGAATTAAGCTAGTCTACCCAAAATATCGTGACCTAATTAGTCCTTAACCCGGTCGGCGAAAAGTCCTAATTGTGATACTAACTAATTAATCCTGGCCAGTAATTAATCAATCAGAATTAAAACAACATTCAGGCGACAGTTCATATGATCAGAGACAGGTCAATTTTCTATAACCCAATTAACACCCATCGATCCCCTTAAACCCTAGATAGAAATTAGCTACTCATGATGATTGTAATTAAACTAACGAAATATGAATTGCAATTAAATATGATGAATGCGAATCAAATTAAACTACGAGACTGAAATCAGATAACTATGAAAACTAAGAACGAATTAAGACAAGAATTAAACTAGGGAATTAAGAATTAAACTAGAGAATTGAAATTAAAATTAAAGTAGCGATACCGAACAATTAGAGATCTGAAAAGGGAAGAACGGAATACGATGAATCTTGCGAGGAAAAACGGAAACAAACGTAGTCTTCTATCTAAGCGAAACTAACGTAATGTTTGAGTATAGAATGAAAAGTAAAAAGTCAAAAGTGTGTCTGACAATCCTCCTCCAACTGATTTAAAAGAAATCAGTTGGACTTACAAAACAGGCCCATAATTCTAATAAGCTGAAATCTGATCCGCGGCCTGGGTATAACGCACTCGATCGAGTGCACACAATGCCACTCGATCGAGTGGATGTGTGATCGTTCCAGATTGAGTTCGTATATGAAGCACTCGATCGAGTGCCTAGCACTACTCGATCGAGTGGATGCTGTTGGACTCGTGGTTGAGTTCTTCATTTGCTCCTCGGCTTTTCGTTTTCTTCCTCGCCCTTCGTCCTCGTCTCGGCTATCTGGGCTATCACTCCTAAATATGCTCGAAATTGCACTTAACCTGCAAAATAGTGCGAGAACCGACAGTATCGACTTTCTAATAGAAATCGACATTAAACATATAATTATGGAAGAAGAAAAGCTCAAAAACGGTTGTCGGGGGACAATAAAATACGATATAAAATACGTTGATCAAACTCCCCTAAACCAAACCTTTGCTTGTCCTCAAGCAAACAACTAATATATATAAACGAGGACAAGTGATGTGAAACACGACTCAGAGCTGAATTACAATCATTCTCCTAAAATCAACTAAAACCGACGAGAAAACACGTAATGCTCAAGAATGCAACGAGATCAATAATCATGCCATAATCAAACAATTGTCTGCCAAACTTTCAATCTTGCGAGACCAATAATGTCGGACTTCCTTACGGTTGTCGGTCGACACTCATAAGTACGGGTAAGTATATATGTGAAGATAGGAAAGAATAAAGAAACTCACTCGACTTATGAAGTATGCATGCAATCGAATATGAAATCAATCTCCCCAATTAAACACGTGTTCCACCAATCAGGACCATAGTACATGCCAAGGACTTACAAAGGGTGGCTTATATGTGAGGGAATAAAATGGATTGTGCCTAAAGCACGTATGGAAATGTGGGGCTAAGACCAGTAGTCGCAGCTACACAATAAAAACTATCCATCCAAAAACCTCATCTATAAATTCCGGAGCTAGAAATAACAACTCAAAAGAGCATAAGAGGGAATTTTGCCATCCTCTAAATTACAGTTCAATTCTAGTTATAACTTATCGACCGTTCCCCGAAAATTACAAGAAGCATACATAAATTTCTTTTCTTTTTCTCGGAATTTTTCTCTTTTTTTTCAATTCCATTTTCTTTCTTTTCTTTCTTTTTCATGCTTCCATATTTTTTCCAATTCAGACAAGGGGAAGGCGAATACAAAATCACGTAACAGTATTACCCACTAAGATCCAAAAGATGTAAAATCCAAATTATGACCAATTAGTGGAATATTTCTCAATTAAGTTCACTGCAACTGTCCTGGTAAGGTAGGTTGTTCTTGGTTGTAGCTAATTGATATAAATATCATGAAAACTGGCTTACAACAGCTGAAACGGGCTAAACAGAGGAAAAATAACCTAAATCTACAGAGTAGTAAAAATGGGGTCATTTTGGCTATGTGGAGCTCGTCAAAAACAGAAATGTCTTTCCTCATGTACCTCCTCCCCAAACCAAACACGTATTCAATATCAAGAGACAGACGTCATATTTATGCAAATTTATGTTACGCATTCCATAAGGAGAAACCACTCAATTCCTAAATATAAATGAGACCACTTATGGATGTTACTGGTCTAGGAAGCTCTAAATCCTCAGAATTTATGTGGTTTGCCGACAAAATGATCAAATTTACTCATTTGGCAATTAACGGTTCAATAGGCAATCATATCAAAATCATCTCATCTCAAGTATTACATGCATTCAGGTACGAATTTAGCTGTCCATTAGGAGAGGTCATGTAAAATGCAATGTCATCATCGCCGTTTTGCATGTTTCACAACAGACACAAGACAGACACAAAGCACACAAAAATAAAATCTTTTTGGATTTTTCTGATTTTTCAATTTTAAAAAATTTTTGAAATCACACAACAGAAAATAAAAGCACACAAAAACACACAAATTCTCCCCCAAACCTAAATGTCACAGTGTCCTCAATGTGACTCTACAGCATATATGACAAACAAATCCACAGTCAATCCTAAGGACAACTCGACCTAAGGGGAAGAAAAAAAATCTAAGAAAACAATAAAAACATAAATAAAAAGGAAAGAAAGTACCGTATATACAATGGTAGCTCCCCCAAACTGGCTAATCAGCCATATCGTCGTCTCCATCGGTCCCAGATGGACCGGCTCCAGTATCGCCCTGGCTTGAGCCGCTAGTACCACCCTGCGGACCCGACTGTCGCAAGTCTTTCAACCACTGTGCTCCTAGGCCGCCGTAGGTGTGCCCGTAGTCCGAACCCCAAGCAGCTGGATCAACCCCATAATCGTGGAAAATACCACTAGTATCTCCCGGACCTCTCCAGTAGGACGGGTGCTGAGGTGCCGAGATGCCTTGAGTAAGCATGTACTCGTGGATCTCGCGGTTGACGATGCTCTGATTAATCCCCTCGTGTACCCGTCTCTGGTGCTCATAAACTGGATCATACATAAACGGGTACGGGTGCGGAAACTCGGCACCTGGAGTCTGGAACGGGAAGGTCGGGGTGTGTGTGTGTGTGGCCCTGGGGGGCTCGGTCTCATTGTGTACGGTCTCTACACGAACCCTACGTCGAGGGGGTTGAACGCCCTCGTCAAAAATGAAGAGCTCCTCGGGAATGAGGTAGCTCGGTGGGTCGGGTGTGTCCTCGCCTGCGGGAGTGGGTTGCGAGGCGAGGAGTGGGGGTAGGATTGTCCCTTCGACAACCGGGATTTTCATCCAAACCTTGTCTCGGACGCGCCACAGAAAGTTCGGGGGATTGCCCCGAATCCACTTCAAAGTGGAGAAGAGGTAGCTACGGTCTAGTAAAGGGACGCGGTCGGTGAGACACTCAAAAGTGACTATATCCCCAAAACCCATAATATAGCGCTTTGCTAGCGCGGTGACAATGGCTCCACAACCGAGCGGTCCAGATCCATGGATCTGGCGCTCGATTCCGACACAGATCATACCCGGTGCACTAAACGCCTTCAGGGATCGCCTAAAGGGGTTTAGATAGTGTCCTAAAATCAACACCTCCAATGAGTGAAGTTTACTCATGTCGGAGCGTAGAAAAACCACATGACTCAAAATCCGCAAGAAGAGGCGGATAGTAGGGTGTGGGATGGCATTGAGTGTCATAGCGGTGACAGTTGCTCTACGACCCGAAAATAACTCAAAGTAGGGAGGTGCTTTCGAACTCTCGGGTATGTCTAGGATGTCTTCAGCCTGGTCAGAGGTAAGCCGTAGACACTCGGACAATTCACTAAGGTAGATGGATTGCTCCTCATTGTTCCACCGAAAAGATATCATGCTCTCTTGTCTATCAAATTCAAATGAACTTAAGAATTCTAAAGTGAGTACTCGGTAAGATAACTCACGTAGTGTCCATAAGCCACCGAATCCGGTCATGGACAAGAGGTGCAATAGTTGCTCGTTCAAACCGAGCTCTATTTCGAATTGCGACGAGCAGCACCGGGTAGCCTTCATCGTCCTAGGTATCAAGGTAACTAAACGAGCTCTCTGGGCCTCGTCCCTGCAAGTAATTTCTTCATAGCCTAGCACAGGCTGAACAGCCGGCTGCCTTGCATTCCTGTTCCTGTTGTTTCGGGGTGGATTCCTTCTTCCTGCCATGACTATAGCATAATAACAAAACAGAATTACATAAATATCCCACAAAAAATACCAAAATTTCGGCTAAAATCAGACCGTATACACAAAAATCAATTTTTGAGCACAAAGTGGTGAAATCAACACAAAATCAAGCATGCAATGGGATTAGTATATAACTAAGGATGAATTTATACCATAAAACCAAGAAAAGAAGTGAGAAAATCAAAAACCCGAAATATACCTTGAGGGGGCACGAAAATCACGAAACTGGGGAAGAAGGGACGAAAAATTCACAAAATAACACCAAGGAACACAAGTAGATACTACTAATTGCAAATTAGAAGTAAAAATCGTGAGTTTAGGTGAAGATTTGATGAATTGGGAGTGATTTGGGTGAATTGGGAGTTAGGGTTCTTAAGACTAGTAAGGGGGGAAGGGGTTTTAATTAGAAAACTGATTTGAAAAAAAAAAGGAGTAGGAAACAAATAAAGGAGGGCGGAAAAATCAAAGTTGAACCCGGTTCAGGGGCACTCGACCGAGTGCACGAGCCACTCGATCGAGTGACCCCATGAAAAGTGGACAGTAGCTCCTTCGTCAGGGCACTCGACCGAGTGCATGGGCCACTCGGTCGAGTGATCACTGCACCTGCTACTTTTCGTCTTTTTTCCTTTAAATTGCTTCAAAATCCTGAAATTAAATCAATTAAACCGTAAAATTCCCTCGTCCTCACTCGATAAATAATACTAACTCCCAATTAGAGCTACCAAGCTAAAAATAAAAATAAAAAATAAAAAATAAAAATAAATGCGGAAAGGGAAATTACAAATTTATACAAGTGGTGTCGGGTTGCCTCCCGGTTAGCGCTGGTTTTTACGGTCTCTCTCGACCGGTTTACCTCAATTTGATTAGGTGGAATCGAGAGTGTCGTTGAGGTCCATGACCTCTATGACACCGACATATGCACCTTCGTGATAGAGCTTGAGGCGTTGACCGTTCACCTTGAATATTTTGCCTTTGTCGGTAGTGAGTGTAACCGACCCGAATTTATTTACTTCAGTCACCGTGAACGGTCCAGACCATCGGGATTTAAGTTTCCCGGGAAAGAGTCTAAGTCGGGAATTAAATAAAAGTACCTTATCGCCGACATGGAACTCTCGGGGGATAATGCGCTTATCATGCCATCTTTTGGTCCGCTCCTTATAAATTCTCGCGTTATCATAAGCATGGAGACGGAATTCATCTAGTTCGTTCAATTGCATGAGGCGCTTCTCTCCGGCTAGATTCGGATCGAGATTGAGCTCCCTTAAGGCCCACATAGCCTTAAACTCGAGCTCTACGGGTAGATGGCAAGCCTTGCCATAAACAAGCCTATACGGGGATGTCCCGATAGGAGTCTTGAATTCGGTCCGGTAAGCCCAAAGAGAGTCATCGAGCTTCGAACTCCAATCTTTTCTCGAAGTATGGACAACCTTCTCGAGAATAGACTTGATCTCACGGTTCGAGATCTCGACTTGTCCACTAGTTTGTGGATGATAGGCTAGCCCGGTACGGTGGTGAACACCGTATTTCTTCAATAGCTTAGTGAGTTGGCGTTCATGAAAATGTGAACCACCATCACTAATAACAGCCCGTGAGACCCCAAAACGCGGGAATATTGTCTTCTTAAAGAGCCGGATCACCACGTTAACATCGTTAGTAGGTGAAGCGATGGCTTCCACCCACTTCGAAACATAATCTACGGCGACCAAAATATACCGATTCCCATAAGAAGAAGGGAACGGTCCTTGATAATCTATACCCCAAACGTCAAATAATTCTACCTCAAGAATCCCGGTTTGAGGCATTTCGTATCGCCGAGAAATATTTCCCGTTCGTTGGCATGCGTCGCAAGAACGGATAAAAGTGGTGGCATCTCTGAGAATAGTAGGCCAATAGAAACCCGATTGCATTACCTTTGCGAAGGTCTTCGAAGGACCATGATGTCCACCATAAGGAGAGGAATGGCATCTAGTGAGGATAGAATGTACCTCACTCTCGGGAATACTTCTCCTAAATAAGCCGTCTGCACCTTCTCGGAAAAGATATGGGTCGTCCCAGAAATAACGCTTCACATCATGTAAGAACCGCTTCTTTTGCTGATACTGAAGGTCGGGAGGTAGAGTACCTCTAATGCACGTCAGATTGTCGCCTATCTAACACGATCAAAAAAAAATTATAAACTCCAACTAACTACTACGTAGTAGCGGTAAGTCGGGGATCGATCCACAGGGACGGGCTAGGTAAAATCGGTCGAGTCAAAGTCTAAGCACGTTTGGATGTTCGGGGTCTGTTTTTGGGAATTTTCGGGTTAAGTCTACACTAAAAAGCTATAACTACGAGAAGCGAGTCTAATAAGGAGAAGGTGTTAGGGGGAGTCGGGAATCGGAAATCGGGTTCTAAGAGTCTCGGAATCGAGTTTTAGTCACAACGTCGATAAGGGAAAATGCCATCTTTCGGTTTCTTCACCCAACCCACCTATACCCGCTTTCGCGGCGAAAGGGTAATTTTCAAGTTAAGCTAATTTCTACCCCGAGTTTCCCCATATTGGTAGAAATGAGTTAAGGTCAATCTAGCTGCAGTCTAGGTCAACAAAGACACAAAAACTCAAGCTTGATAAATCAACATGCAAACAACCCACCAACATCCCTCAATTCAAATTACCCAAAATCTTCCTCCCTTAACCCCTAACAAGAAATTTACTCACTATTCATGATGGAAACTATAATAACAATATTAAATCTAATTAGAGATTAGGGAGAGGAAGAGAAATATACCGTCTACGGAGGAAAACGGTAATAATAATAATAATAATAATAATAATAATAATAATAATAATAATAATAATAATAATAATAATAATAATAATAATAATAATAATAATAATAATAATAATAATAATAATAATAATAATAATAATAATAATAATAATAATAATAATAATAATAATAATAATAATAATAATAATAATAATAATAATAATAATAATAATAATAATAATAATAATAATAATAATAATAATAATAATAATAATAATAATAATAATAATAATAATAATAATAATAATAATAATAATAATAATAATAATAATAATAATAATAATAATAATAATAATAATAATAATAATAATAATAATAATAATAATAATAATAATAATAAAAGAAGAAGAAGCTTGATGAAGATAACAATGGATTTGTCACTAACCCTTTGAAAATCTCCAAAAGAACTTCAATAAAAACCAAAGATGGTCTTTACACCAATTGATTAGATATAGAATAAGTGGGGATTTTTGGATTGTCACCCTCCAAAAATCACCCTACTAATTTATCTACTAATAAACTAATAATATTCTACTACTAATTTTCTAATAGCTTAGGTAGTGTTGTGGTGGTGTGTTGTAATGTTGCCTCCCTCAAATGAATGAGGAGTTACATATATATAGAGATGAGAGAAAAGAGGGTATCAAAACCCTAATCTTCTAAGCCCAATAGTGGCAGCCCAATACTTCAATACCCATATCCTTCATTTCACCCTATGAAACCCATCCGGTGAAATTTCACCCTTCGGTTTTGCATAATTAATCACCGGGCGAAACTTTGCCCCACGGTTTTCCCAATTTCGCCCGATCATTTTAATTTCGCCCGATCACTTCGTAACCCCACGCTCTTTACCGTTTCGCTCATTCCAATTCAATTGCATCTCGACCCAATTAGATCTCACTCGTCCTTCTCGATCCAAATTAGATCTCACCCCACACATCACTATTTGGCCCAACTATTTCAATTCAATACTCCGAGCTTCACTCAAAAGACGGTTTCTAACCCTCGAACTCCGGATCTGGGTCGAACCGGGTCGACACCGGAGTTGGTGTCGACGCCGGCGATACTCGCCGGAAAATAGAGGGGGATGGAGATGAGGGCTGCTGATGCTGCTGTGCTGTTGTTGTTCGCCGGCGCTCGCCGAAATCCGGAGCTGCCGCTGGTGATGGTGCGTGGTGGTGGCTGCTGCTGCGCGAGGTGTTGTGGGTCGCCGCTGCTGCTGCTTCGTTGCTGTTGTTGCTGGCGTGCGACGGAGATGGTGGGTAAGGTGGTGGTCGGTGGTTTAGTAGGAAGGAGATAAAGGTGGTGGGTCGTGGCGGTTGATGGAGGTTGGGTTTAGTGGTGGAGGACGGAAGGGAGTTGGTTTGGTGGTGTTGAAGGTGGTCGGTTATGGTGGCTGTTTGTGGTGGGTTATGGTGGGAGGTTGAAGATGGAGATGGGTCAAGGGTCAAGGTCAAATTGACCTTGACTTGGGTTGATGGGTGAATTGGTAATTGGTTTGGATTGGATTGAATTGTGGAGTTGGGTTGATTTGGGTAATTGGGTTTGTAATTGTAATTGGGCCAAGTTGGGAGTGATTTGGGTTTAAGTGAGGCATATGGGTGAGATAGGTTGGGTTAAAGTCTGGTTTGACTTGGGGTTTTGACTCGATCTCTCGTCTTGTTTCCTCTCGCTTCAATTCGTCCATTTATTCACGAACACGTACCTAAAACACAAAAACACACAAAAGCAGTACGAAATTCTACGAAAAAGACGATAAATACGAAAAAACTAAATTCAAACTTGAAAATACGAAATGTAGTCAAAAATGAGTTAAATTGACGTTGAAACGCACAAAATCGAGTCAAATACGAGTGAAAATAGGGGGTAAAACGGTCCAAATTTGCGTGTTATCAATTCCCCCACACTTAAACTTTACTCGTCCTCGAGTAACTCATTAGACTAATCTACGACCCATAAATAAATAACACGCAAAAACAAAATACAAGAACGAAAAACAGACAACACAACAAATCACAAGTTTTCAAGTCAAAAGTCATGATTCTAAAATCGAACTAAAATATAGAATATGAATACTAAAATTACTAAATCGGTTGCAAGAATAATTATTACATATTTCTTGGCCTCGGTCCAAGCTATGTCGGGATGTGTTGCGGAGATGGAAGGAGTACTCCCATGAGGTTATCGACGAAAGTATACAAGTCTCGGCCACTTGCAAAAACAAGGGCTAGGGTCGTCCTAATGGCTCAAGTGACATAAGAACCGATCCAAAATGAAAGATGAGGATATCAAAAATACTCGGGGGAGGAATCGTCTTTCTTTTTCTTTTTCTTTCTTCTTTTTCATTTTTCTTTTCTCATTTTTATTTTCTTTCCATTCCTTCTTTTTCTTTCTTTTTCTTTCTTTCTTTTCTTCTTCTCCCCCTTATTCTTTTATTTTGAGTTTTTGAGAATTTTTCTTTGTAAGCACATTTTTGATGTTTGAGCTCATTTGAATAGAAGAGAATGCAAAACTCAATATCAATCATAACCAAACTCTTATTTGTGGAGTATTTTTGTGGGATAATGGATCGTAAAAGAACAGAAGTCACTTGGGTTATAGTCACCTAGACAAGCATACAATGTCGAAATCACAACACAGGAGGTGGAAGGTGGACACAAGTGAGGTACACACCCGAGCGACTTACAGTAGGAGGACAATCAATATATAATATTTAAAATCAACCAACAAGTAATAGAAAATTTCATATTCTTTAAAGAAGTTTAGAGTTAGAAAAATGATTTTATCAAGGAAAACAAGTGAAACACGAAAACAAAAAAATTTTGGAATTTTTGAATTTTTAGGATTTTTCAAGTTTTATCAAATGAAAACACAAAACAAGACGAGACACAAGGACAACAAACAAAACACAGGCTACAATCCATAACAACCACAAATAAACATATATACTCCACCAAAATATCCTCCAACAACAACATCAACCACAATCCTCAAGCAACAATGAATCGTCAATACAAACACACTCCCCCCACACTTAAACCGAACATTGTCCTCAATGTTCAAAATTAGGGAGGGAAAGGAAGGGTGGGTGGGTAAGAAATTACCGTTTAAAGCATAAGTTGTCCCCCACACTTGAACGATTCCGTGCTTCTTATCCTTTTCTCATCCATTGTCGTTGTTTGTTGGAGGTACCTACAAGGAAAAACACACAAACACGCACACACATAAAAAGAACACTACAAAAGCTATTAGAATAAAAACTACTATTAAACTAAACCAAGCCGATACGGGGCAATTAACGGGCCCGCTCCGTCCCTTCAACTCACATCGAAATACCTATGAGGTAAGGTACTCCCATGCAAGGCAAGTTGGGTCTTGCTCAAAATTCTGGACGCAACTAAACTCCGACAAAACACAAACACACAAACGGACGAATGAACAAACAAACAAACAGATAAACGAAGAAACAAACAAACAAACAAGAATAGTTGCATCCAAACAAGAAAACACCGAATCCCTCATCGAGACGGTGGGAAAGATACCAATCGTTTACTCGAGACAAGTATAAACATTCCAAAGTTAGTTGCTCAAGATGAAGTGGACTAAAGTCTAATAGGATGACATTAAATCACTAAAAACATTGATAATTTATCTAGGTCCTCTTAATCAACTAAAAAGCGTACAACGGGGCGTTAAATGGGATGGAAATGAGTGAACCATGGAGTTAGTCGACACTGGAGGTAAGTGTAATCCCGACCTTTTCGCAAAAGCAAAGAGGATCATCCCAAACATAAAGATATCTTCAAGTAAGGTCACCTAAATAGGCACGGGATCCGGTAACCAAGGCCTTATCACTCCATGGGGGGTCAAGGTGGTCAAATGCAAACCCCGATGTAAACATCCTAGTAGAGAAAGTGGACTCAAGCTAAAAGATCAATGAAATTTTTGTTTCATTGCCATTCTAGTAGAATAGAGGCCAAAATCAAAATGTGTCACTAACAAGGGAAGGCGACCACTCGTAAGCAAATCTCACAATCGGGTTTTCAAAAACATTTACCTAAAACACACTAAACAAAACACAAAAGAACACAACAAAATAGAAACAAAAACAAAAACAAGAACAATTACAAGTAAAGCCAAGCACTCCAATCTTCTTCAAATAGTCAACAAAACCACAACCACCAATTCCAAAATGTTCACCAAGTGAACCTCCAAAGCATACAAGCCCATACTCCCATGTGAATAGGGGAAGGGGAGAAGAATAAGGGTAGAAAGGGATTACCAAATGGTCTTCACTTTTTAATACCTCAAGTCCTTATGCTATGAAGTGGGTGGCATTCCTGTAAGAGAGGAGAAAGCAAGGCAATACAAGAGAGACAATAACTACAATCCTACAACAACTACTAAAAGCGACACAATTACATCACAAATACGAATACACCACCAATCCTCCAACAAGATACAAGCAAGCATCATAATCCACAATCCCAAATGGAACAATCAAATAGAATCTCTTCCACACTTTAATCACTTCCAAATTCTTCATCATCTATCCATGTTGGCTTCTTGTTGAAGATTCCTACATACAAAATCAAAACACACAAAAAACCTAAACATGCACTAAAAAGCTTGTGTTGCCTCCCAAGAAGCGCGGTTTTGGCTAGGACCGCTAAACCTTAAAGTTTATTTGTCTTCAGAGAGTAATCTCCACCATACCCATCAAGGGCTCGGAGAAGTAAGTCAAAGGCTCTAGAAGAGTCTTCAGAAAGGCTCATGTAGCCGAGCCAAGCTATCATGAGAAGCTCCCAAGTCGGAAGCGAGAAACGATTATCAAAAGACCAATCATCATATTTCTTGTGGTCTCCCGGGTCTTTCCATCTCACAAGTCCAAGTGACCATTTCTTCCCAAAATACCTTCTAACTTTCCCAAGCTTCACAATCACACCACTCAACATGAAAGGCGGTTTAGGATTTAATTCCCCATTGTACATCCCCATTTCTTCTTCAAGTTGCGGGCCCATATCCCTAAATCTCAAGACATCACTTGTCCTCATATCATCGTGAAGGAGAGATTCGGAACTTTTACCGACGGTTTCAATTTCTCCTAAACCAAAGTTTGGCTTACTGGCAAAGGACTCGTAATGTTCTTCGGCATTCTCGCACAAGGGAAACTTGATTTCATCATCATTCCAAGACTTAACATCATCCATTACCTCATTCAACTCATCCCAAAGACTCATATCCTCGACATTCTTGATTGCATTTACCATGTGGCAATTTTGGGATTCGAGTTCCTTGTTGGGAGTAAAAGTGGTGATCTCTATCCTTGATGACAAAATGTTGCCATTCTCATCGATATCTTCAATGATCACTACTTCACCTTGAGTTGCTTTCTTGGATTGCATTGTGGGGTAAGGAGACTTGGTGTCCATAAGCTTTCCACCATTTTTCATTCCATCAATGATGGTTGATTTTTCTTGAATGGCCTTGGTGGAGGGCAAGGAGACTTCTACCTTCTCGATCATGTCCACAAATCGGCTACACTTGATATTACCTTTTTGAACTTCAGCTTGTTGCGGAAATGGTAAAGTTGGTGCATAGATCGATGGAGGTGGAACATCGGATTCCTTCTCCTCAAGTGTCTTCTCAGGCTCTTGCCTTCTCGCTTCCCTTGAATTTGTTTGTTTGTCCTCGGCCTTTGCAACTAACTCAAATTCTTCTCGAATTCCCCGATTTTGTTTAGGAGAATCGAGGGTAGCTGCGTGTGGTACTTCTTGTTGTTGCAAATTTGATGTTGTCTTGGTACTCAAGTGATTATGAGGGTTTTCAAGCTCTTTTCCTTCTCTTTGGATAACAACATGGGTTTGGCATGGTGGATCCCTAGGGTATTGAGGTTGAACGGGAAAGTCATGGGGTAGGTGCATGGGAGCGACTAAGGCTTTAGATGCTCGTTGAGATTTCAAGAGTTCGAGCCTTGCCTTGTCTTTCGCATTTTCATTCGTCAAATACTCTACTGTTCTTCGCAATTCGTTTAATGAATTGTCCCATTGACCGTTTCCTTGACTTTGTTGAAAATGACCTTGGTTGCCAAAGAATTGAGAGGGTTCATTGTAGCTTTGAGAGTGCAATCCTTTATAACCTTTATTACCTTGGTAATTCGGGTTTCCTTGATACACTTCATTGACCAAAGTCTTTCTCATATCAATGGTCGAACCATACCCTTGACCACTACCTTGACCATGTTGATAATTACCTTGATTTCCATAAAAAGGAGAGGGTTGGTTATGTCTTTGAAAATCGAACCCTTGGTACCCTTGATTTGACCCTTGGTTACCTTGATAGTTGCATTGGTACCTTTGATTGAACCCTTGATTGTAATAATTACTTCCTTGATCATGGTAATCGTTTCCTGAATTTGCACTCTGATTATGGAAATTTCTTTGAACATGATAGTTTCTACCTTGGTGGTTGAAGTTTCCCTTTTGACAAGGAGGCATAAGTGGAGGCACTTTGACAGACCCTTGGTTGAAAGATATTTTTTTGATTGGAATTGAAGGGTCTTTGCTGTTGACTCGATTGATACATATCTCTTGATTGGATCCGATACATACCTTTTAGTGTACACTTTGCATTCGTAGCCTCAAGTTTCTAGGTTAGCTCTTCCTTTTTCAATTGGGGTTTCAATTCATTATTCATAGGAGAATTTGCATCTCCCATCTTCTTAGTATCTCGAGGTTGGCCCCAAAGAGAATCGCATTTTGCCATTTTTTCCAAAAGTGCTCTAGATGCATCATCCCCAAGAGTGTAGAAATCTCCTCCGGCCGCCGAATTTATATTTTCTTTCCATCTCAAGGATAAGGCTTCGAAAAAAGTTAGAGTTGTTAACCACTCAGGAATGCCATGATGAGGGCACTTCCTAAGTAGATCGCGAAACCTATCCCACGCTTCACTCAAGCTTTCATGTTCTTCTTGACGGAAGGTTTGAATTTCAATTCGGTATTGATTGGTTTTCGATGGAGGGAATTACTTCTCTAAGAAAGCATTTTCAAGGTCGGACCATGTTTGGAAGGTGTTGTTCGGATGTCTTTGTAACCATCTCTTGGCATCGTCCCTCAAAGTCTTAGGAAAGAGGATGCGATGTAGTTGACATGAACTAAGACCGTTAAGCTTGGCTCCAACTAGCTTTTCTTTGAAAGAGCATACATGTTCAAAAGCATCTTCTTGATAGAACCCATGGAAGGTATCTAATTGCACTTCATTGATCAAGGAATATTTAAGCTCAAAATTTTCGGGGATAATTCCGTAGAAAACGGGGGAAGAAAAATTCTCGTGAGTGAGTTGTGAATGTGAACCGAGAGTTGTCATGTTCACTTTTTGAAGGTTGTTTGGTGATGGAAGTGATTTGGGAGGTGAAAGGGTTAGAGAATTTTCTTGTGGAGATGGTGTTTCATGTAGATTGAAGGGTGGTTCTATGTTTGGAGTGATGAGAGGAGTTGTGGAAGGTAGATTTCGTGGAGTGAAAAGTGCAAGTGATATGGATGTTGGTGATATGGATGGATTTGGAGGGGATGGAAGGATAGTATGTATGGTTGGTGGTGTGAGGTACGGATGTGGAATCACTCTAGTTGAGATATTTACCATGAATCTCAAGGCTTGAACTGCCATCTTTGGCACGGAATCGAACCAAAAAGTTGATAACCTGTTCTTGGCAAACACACTCAAATAGGAAGTGAGTCTCCTAGCACCAAGTGGCACTAGGGTAGAGAGGAAACAATAACCAAACACAAATAGACTAAAAGTCAACCAATCAATCGTCGTCCCCGGCAACGGCGCCATTTTGATGCGCGTCAGATTGTCGCCTATCTAACACGATCAAACAAAATTTATAGACTCCAACTAACTACTACGTAGTAGCGGTAAGTCGGGGATCGATCCACAGGGACGGGCTAGGTAAAATCGGTCGAGTCAAAGTCTAAGCACGTTTGGATGTTCGGGGTCTGTTTTTGGGAATTTTCGGGTTAAGTCTACACTAAAAAGCTATAACTACGAGAAGCGAGTCTAATAAGGAGAAGGTGTTAGGGGGAGTCGGGAATCGGAAATCGGGTTCTAAGAGTCTCGGAATCGAGTTTTAGTCACAACGTCGATAAGGGAAAATGCCACCTTTCGGTTTCTTCACCCAACCCATATATACCCGCTTTCGCGGCGAAAGGGTAAGTTTCAAGTTAAGCTAATTTCTACCCTGAGTTTCCCCATATTGGTAGAAATGAGTCAAGGTCAATCTAGCTGCAGTCTAGGTCAACAAAGACACAAAAACTCAAGCTTGATAAATCAACATGCAAACAACCCACCAACATCCCTCAATTCAAATTACCCAAAATCTTCCTCCCTTAACCCCTAACAAGAAAATTACTCACTATTCATGATGGAAACTATAATAATTAACAATATTAAATATAATTATAGATTAGGGAGAGGAAGAGAAATATACCGTCTACGGAGGAAAACGGTAATAATAATAATAATAATAATAATAATAATAATAATAATAATAATAATAATAATAATAATAATAATAATAATAATAATAATAATAATAATAATAATAATAATAATAATAATAATAGAAGAAGAAGCTTGATGAAGATGACAATGGATTTGTCACTAACCCTTTGAAAATCTCCAAAAGAACTTCAATAAAAACCAAAGATGGAGTCTTTACACCAATTGATTAGATCTAGAATAAGTGGGGATTTTTGGATTGTCACCCTCCAAAAATCACCCTACTAATTTATCTACTAATAAACTAATAATATTCTACTACTAATTTTCTAATAGCTTAGGTAGTGTTGTGGTGGTGTGTTGTAATGTTGCCTCCCTCAAATGAATGAGGAGTTACATATATATAGAGAGGAGAGAAAAGAGGGTATCAAAACCCTAATCTTCTAAGCCCAATAGTGGCAGCCCAATACTTCAATACCTATATCCTTCATTTCACCCTATGAAACCCATCCGGTGAAATTTCACCCTTCGGTTTTGCATAATTAATCACCGGGCAAAACTTTGCCCCACGGTTTTCCCAATTTCGCCCGATCATTTTAATTTCGTCCGATCACTTCGTAACCCCACGCTCTTTACCGTTTCACCCATTCCAATTCAATTGCATCTCGACCCAATTAGATCTCATCCGTCCTTCTCGATCCAAATTAGATCTCACCCCACACATCACTATTTGGCCCAACTATTTAAATTCAATACTCCGAGCTTCACTCAAAAGACGGTTTCTAACCCTCGAACACCTGATCTGGGTCGAACCGGGTCGACACCGGAGTTGGTGTCGACGCCGGCGATACTCGCCGGAAAATAGAGGGGGATGGAGATGAGGGCTGCTGATGCTGCTGTGCTGTTGTTGTTCGCCGGCGCTCGCCGGAATCCGGAGCTGCCGCTGGTGATGGTGCGTGGTGGTGGCTGCTGCTGCGCGAGGTGTTGTGGGTCGCCGCTGCTGCTGCTTCGTTGTTGTTGTTGCTAGCGTGCGACGGAGATGGTGGGTAAGGTGGTGGTCGGTGGTTTAGTAGGAAGGAGATAAAGGTGGTGGGTCGTGGCGGTTAATGGAGGTTGGGTTTAGTGGTGGAGGACGGAAGGGAGTTGGTTTGGTGGTGTTGAAGGTGGTCGGTTATGGTGGCTGTTTGTGGTGGGTTATGGTCGGAGGTTGAAGATGGAGATGGGTCAAGGGTCAAGGTCAAATTGACCTTGACTTGGGTTGATGGGTGAATTGGTAATTGGGTTTGGGTTGGATTGAATTGTGGAGTTGGGTTGATTTGGGTAATTGGGTTTGTAATTGTAATTGGGCCAAGTTGGGAGTGATTTGGGTTTAAGTGAGGCATATGGGTGAGATAGGTTGGGTTAAAGTCGGGTTTGACTTGGGGTTTTGACTCGATCTCTCGTCTTGGCTCCTCTCGCTTCAATTCGTCCCTTTATTCACGAACACGTACCTAAAACACAAAAACACACAAAAGCAGTACGAAATTCTACGAAAAAGACGATAAATACGAAAAAAACTAAATTCAAACTAGAAAATACGAAATATAGTCAAAAAAGAGTTAAATTGACGTTGAAGCGCACAAAATCGAGTCAAATACGAGTGAAAATAGGGGGTAAAACGGTCCAAATTTGCGTGTTATCAACCTCCAACTAGGAAGTTGGCATAATCAGCAAACTATGGAGTATCCATGGTAATAGCAAGCAAATGGTCATCCGGGAACGTATCATCAATTGGGGCGAGATCCCCACCATCATATCTTATCCGGGATAGGTGATCGGCTACGACATTCTCGGCCCCGGACTTATCACGGATCTCTAAGTCAAATTCCTGCAGTAACAGGATCCATCTAATAAGTCTCGGTTTGGCCTCCTTCTTCGCTAGAAGGTACTTCAAGGCTGCATGATCTGTATACACTATCACCTTCGAGCCAATGAGATAGGCTCGAAACTTGTCTAGAGCATAGATGATGGCCAATAACTCCTTCTCTGTGGTAGCATAAATGATCTGGGCCATATCTAACGTCCGACTAGCATAGTAGATCGCATGTAAAGCCTTGTCTTTCCTTTGCCCGGGCACGGCTCCTACAGCGTAATCGCTAGCATCGCACATAACCTCGAAAGGCAAATCCCAATCGGGAGCTCGGATAATAGGTGCGGAAACAAGAGCCTGCTTAATCCTGTCAAAAGCTCGAGCACACTCGTCAGTAAAGACGAACGGGGCATCTTTGAGGAGCAGCTGAGTCAGAGGCTTGGCAATCTTGGAGAAATCTTGGATGAAACGGCGGTAAAAACCCGCGTGACCAAGAAAACTCCGCACACCCTTAACATTAACGGGGTATGGTAATTGCTCAATCACCTCGACTTTCGCTTTATCCACTTGGATGCCGCGTTCGGACACTAAATGACCCAAAACGACTCCCTCGGTCACCATGAAGTGACATTTCTCCCAGTTTAAGACCAAATTGGTCTCCTCACAACGTTGTAAGACCCGACCGTGAAAGATTAAGCAGACATGTATCATAATCAGTGCCATATAAACTAAAGTCATCCATGAAGACTTCCATGACAGACTCGATAAGGTCCGAAAATATGGACATCATACAACGTTGAAAAGTGGTCGGGGCATTACAAAGGCCAAAAAGCATCCTTCGGTATGCGAAGGTGCCGTAGGGACAGGTGAATGTTGTTTTCTCCGGGTCGTCCGGGTGAATTGGGATTTGGAAAAATCCGGAGTAGCCATCTAAGTAGCAAAAGTACTTATGGCAAGCAAGACGCTCTAGCATCTGGTCAATGAAGGGGAGTGAGAAATGGTCTTTCCTAGTAGCTACGTTCAGCTTACGGTAGTCAATACACATTCTCCATCCAGTCACTAATCGAGTAGAAATAAGTTCATTCCTCTCGTTCGTGATAATCGTGGTCCCTCCCTTCTTAGGGACCACTTAGACTGGACTAACCCATTTAGAGTCGGAAATGGGATAAACAATGCCAGCATCTAGGAGTTTCATAACCTTCTTCTTAACCACATCCTGCATGTTCGGGTTCAACCTACGTTGTCCCTGAATGGATGGTCTATGGTCTCCCTCTAAGTGAATGCGATGCATGCAAAACTCGGGACTAATACCACGTAGGTCATCAATACTGTACCCAATAGCCTTCTTATGTCGTCGTAAGATGACTAACAACTCCGAAAGTTAGCTATCTGTGAGTGCAGCGTTGACAATTACGGGGTTTAGACCCTTATCATCTAGAAATGCATATTTCAGATTAGAGGGGAGGGGTTTTAGTTCAGGTTTACTTACCTCGACCTCCTTTTTAGGGGTGCAGAGACTGTATACCTTCTCGATAGTTCTCTCCTTCCCGTTTAGCATACGTTCTAGCTCGTCCACTTCCGTGCTCCATGATCTCTTCTCGGCATCAGCATCGCCGGATGTCAGCAATTTCTCCAAAGGGTCCCTGCCAAGATAATCGTCAATATAGCTTTCTATTTCCAAATCAATGACATTTATACTATAACAGGACTCCTCTATCATGGGCTTATTAAGAGCTTGATCGAGACTAAAAGTCACAGTATCATCTCCTACGGAGAGTGTGAGCTTCCCATTTTTGACATCGATGATCGCCCCTGCCGTGTGTAGGAAAGGGCGACCGAGGATAATAGGGATTATGGCGTCCTCAGCCATGTCTAAGACTACAAAGTCAACGGGAATGAAGAATTTCCCTACTTGGACCGGAACATCCTCTAAGACACCTAAAGGATATTTGACCGATCGATCAGCCATCTGCAGAGTCATATTAGTACATTTCAAAACACCCATATTCAATTTCTGACAAATAGAATACGGCATGACACTGACGCTGGCTCCTAAGTCACACAGGGCCTTATCGATAGCTAGTGTCCCTATAGTACAAGGGATAGAAAAACTCCCTGGATCCTTGAGCTTGGGCGGAGTACGACTCTGTAGTAGCGCGCTGCATTCTTCTGTGAAAGCAACTATCTTAGTCTCACTAAAAGACCGCTTACGAGTTAGTATTTCCTTCATAAATTTCGCGTAAGCAGGAACTTGAGTGATTAAATTAGTAAAAGGAACACTTACCTGCAGATTCTTGACGACTTCCATAAACTTACCGAACTGTTGATCAAGCTTTGTCTTACGCTGTCGGTGGGGAAATGGAAGTATGATCGGAATCGCAGGCTCCTTGGCTTGAGACGGGGACGCTTGAGAAGAATTAGCATCCTTAATCGGAACCTGGGGATGAAAAGAAGATGAGTTAGGCGTTACGGTTTCCACTTGATCGAGTACAGGCTGACTCGGTCGAGTGTCATCATACTCGATCGAGTCACCTGTAGGCACTCGGTCGAGTGGTATCACTGGGGGGCTACTGACCACTTTTGGAGGGTCTACTCGACCGAGTGGGCTGATACCACTCGGTCGAGTGACCTCCAACTCGATCGAGTCAGGTGTAACTCGGTCGAGTTGACTATGGGACTGCTCTCTGCCAAGTTTTTGGGGGTCAACTCGATCGAGTGAGGTGGTGTTACTCGATCGAGTGACCTCAATTCGTGGCCTACTCAACGCTTCCTCGGCTAGCTCTTGCTTCTCCAACTCGGTTTCATCAACCACAACATACTCCTCGGGCATTTTCGGACCTTCATAATGGGTTCCGCTTCTCAACGTTATCGTGTTGGCTTGCTCATGTGACTGTTCGCCTTGAGGAGGTAGAGTATCCGGTGGCCTAGCTTGCTTTTGGGCGGCAAGTTGTGCTACTTGGGTATCTAGCATCTTGTTATGGGCAAGTATCTGGTTGACTTGAGTTTCTAGCTTATTATGACTTTGGATACCTTGCATCAACAATGCTTTAATCTCCGCGAACTCGGTGTTGGTTGGAGCTTGAGCTTGAGCTTGGTTTTGGTTTTGTGGGATCGGCTGAAATTGTTGTTGGTTCCCCCACCCTTGTTGGTTACCCCAAGGTTGGTTATTACCCCACTGTTGTTGGTTACCCCAATTTTGTTGCCCTCCTTGAAATTGTCGGTTATTGTTATGGTTTTGGGAGGGTCGGTTATGGGGTGCTACATATGGGACAGTTTTGTTACCGACGGGTGGTGGTGGGTTGAGCACGTTTTGACTCCTATAAGACAACAAGGACTTGTCATAGCCCGGTTGGTTCATGTAGGGTTGGTGTGGTCTCATGTAGGGTTGGTGTGGTCTCATGGATTGAAATGCATTCGCCGTTTCTAAACTCACACACTCTTGGGTATAATGACCCATATTCCCACAATTCTCACAAACAACCTCGGACATTGCATTAACTTGGTACATACCGCCTTGTTGTTGTTGGTTTTGGGTTCTAGCAAGCTCCATGGAGTCAATCCTCTTAGTTAAAGCGGCTAGGTGGCTAACTATGGCATTTGATGACTCGGAGTCACCACTATTTCCCCGGGTGTTACCTCGTGGATTTCCCCAACGTGAGTGATGAGTAGCCATATCTTCAATTAATTTCCATGCTTTATCATCATCAACGTTGTTTTGGAACCTGCCATTAGCTGCAGAATCGAGCGTAGCTCGGCAATCGTCATATAAACCATTATAGAATTGATTGCACAAAAACCATACCTCGAATCCGTGATGTGGGCACTCCTTGACTAGCTTTTTAAACCTTACCCACGCCTCGTAGATATTCTCATGAGATGTCTGTCGGAAGTTAGTAATCTGACTCCTCAACATGTTGGTCTTCTGCGGCGTGTAGTAGTGCTTATAAAAAGCTAAGGCTAGGGAGTTCCAATCAGTGATTCCCTCAGAAACGCGGTCTAGATCCGTGATCCAGTCTCTTCCGTTGTCTCGTAGGGAGAACATGAATAGCATCTCCATCACCTCTTCTTGTGTTACTCCCGCGGGGAGTGGAATAGTTGAGCAATAGTCGTTGAAGAGCTTCATGTGCTTCGCCGAGTCTTCATCAGGACCTCCACCGAATTGATTTCGCTCCACCAATGTAATAAAGGCGGGGCGAATCTCGAACTTACCCGTAGTGGCGGTGGGCCTCTTCAACAGTTTCGGTAGGGCACTTTGCTCCGGCTCGGAATGGCTAGCAAGTTTGGGAGGCATATTGACTAGCGGTGTCTCGGGGGAAGTAGTGGAATTATCCTCTTCAAAGGACAGTGCTTCGGATATATGCTCGTCGTCCGAATGTTCCACTGATTCTGATCTTTCTGTCTCAGCAATCTCCTTGTAGAATTTCCTAGACCTGCGGAGAGTTCTCTCTGGTTCAGAATCGAATGGTGGTACGTAGCCTGAAATTCGAGAGGACCTAGGCATACGAGGAAACTACAGAAAAGATGTGAGAAACGGTCTCAAGGAACTGAAGTTCCTCGAGACAAGCAATCAAAAGACTAAAACACAGAACAAGTAAATAAATAACACCGTCTCCCCGGCAACGGCGCCAAAATTTGACAGGGGTAGTCGTATCCCTAATCAAAGATACCCTAAGGTCCACTAACTAATGCAGATAGTGAAGTAGGGGTCGAACCACCAGGAGACGGGACTCAATTACTTGTTCTAAGGTCTAGACTAAAGATTACGGGTCACTGTTTTTCTGTTTGTTTTAAGTAGACTGACAACTAACTGCTATAAGGTAAATCAATAATAAAAAGGTCTAGGGTCTCAGGTTCACAATGAATGTCAATCGGGTCAGGGAGTCAACTAACAGGTCAATAATCGAACTGTCTAAGGTGTAGGTCCGGTCGGTACTACTACAAACTTTAGAACTAAACTTAACCTGCGGTCGCTAGAATTAAGCTAGTCTACCCAAAATATCGTGACCTAATTAGTCCTTAACCCGGTCGGCGAAAAGTCCTAATTGTGATACTAACTAATTAATCCTGGCCAGTAATTAATCAATCAGAATTAAAACAACATTCAGGCGACAGTTCATATGATCAGAGACAGGTCAATTTTCTATAACCCAATTAACACCCATCGATCCCCTTAAACCCTAGATAGAAATTAGCTACTCATGATGATTGTAATTAAACTAACGAAATATGAATTGCAATTAAACATGATGAATGCGAATCAAATTAAACTACGAGACTGAAATCAGATAACTATGAAAACTAAGAACGAATTAAGACAAGAATTAAACTAGGGAATTAAGACAAGAATTAAACTAGAGAATTGAAATTAAAATTAAAGTAGCGATACCAAACAATTAGAGATCTGAAAAGGGAAGAACGGAATACGATGAATCTTGCGAGGAAAAACGGAAACAAACGTAGTCTTCTATCTAAGCGAAACTAACATAATGTTTGAGTATAGAATGAAAAGTAAAAAGTCAAAAGTGTGTCTGACAATCCTCCTCCAACTGATTTAAAAGAAATCAGTTGGACTTACAAAACAGGCCCATAATTCTAATAAGCTGAAATCTGATCCGCGGCCTGGGTATAACGCACTCGATCGAGTGCACACAATGCCACTCGATCGAGTGGATGTGTGATCGTTCCAGATTGAGTTTGTATATGAAGCACTCGATCGAGTGCCTAGCACTACTCGATCGAGTGGATGCTGTTGGACTCGTGGTTGAGTTCTTCATTTGCTCCTCGGCTTTTCATTTTCTTCCTCGTCCTTCGTCCTCGTCTCGGCTATCTGGGCTATCACTCCTAAATATGCTCGAAATTGCACTTAACCTGCAAAATAGCGCGAGAACCGACAATATCGACTTTCTAATAGAAATCGACATTAAACATATAATTATGGAAGAAGAAAAGCTCAAAAACGGTTGTCGGGGGACAATAAAATACGATATAAAATACGTTGATCAGTGATCTCGAGTTGTATTATCGGTTGTTTCTATGCTATGTGTGTGTATTGTAGATTGTGATTAATGTGTATGTTGCTAATGAATGTCGATGTGAATGAATGAATATTGTGTTGTGCAAGGGCGCCTATTTATAGGAGAGTTCCCGACCTTGGCTAGGAGAGGTAGTTTAACTTGGGTGACAAGAAATACCGCTTTGGATAGGAAAAGTAAGAAAGTTGAGAGGAATGAGAATTCCGTTTCTTGGTGGGAAAGGCATTGAACCCGGCTGGAAAGGAGTACTCGGCCGAGTATCCTCCGTACTCGATCGAGTGTTCGGGTAGGATTCCTTCTGGAGATCGAATTCTATCTTTAACGGAATTGTTTAATATTTTTTGTAGCTGATTTTTTGTAGTTTTCGACTTCACGTCGGATTGGTGCGGTGTGTCACGGCAGATATTTATGCCTCGGGAATATCTTTGACCGGGATTTGACTCGGTCGCTAAAAGACGTTTTTGCCCTCGATGTCGGATTCGACCCAAATTAGTCTTATCTGACTCGAAATGACCCACTGGGCCTGAATTTGAGGTTGGTTTTGTGAGATTTGTACTCCGTAAAAAGCCCAAGCCAAATGCCAATGATTTCGAGCCCATATTCGAGTACGTTAAAGCATGTTTGCGTCCGATCATCATCGGGTGTTTGTCGGAAACTTCTATAGGCACCTGGCAGCCAAATGTGGGTGTCTACAGGTTGTTTTGGGATTCCGCAGGCTTGGATCCATTCCTATTTCCCGTGCTTGGCACCTAAGACGGTGCGGGCGCATCCGAAGAGATTCCCGGCGGGAATCGAATGGAGGTTGGCTTAGCCTATGAGCACAATTAGCCATTATCCGGTGGAGAATGCGCCGGTTAAAAAACTAGGCATTGACGATGTAAGTTTTCTCCTATAGTTTATTTGCTTAATAGCCCCCAAGGCTTGGTATTTTATTAGGATGTCGATTCCGTTTGTGTAGTTTGTGGCCCGCCCCCGGGCTAATTGCGAGGGCGTGCCGGAGTATGTGACTACGGATCTGAGGCCGCGGAGCTATAGGAGGATGCTCCTTCCTGGGTTGATTCGTCCAGTTTGGTACCTGGGCGAGTGGTTGGTGCGTCAGTGCCTGTATGACGACTTCAGGGTGCCGGTTGATCCTCCTCGGACCATGTTTAGACCGCCGACTGCCGCAGAGATTCTCGAGGATAGGGACGGAGAAGGAGGCGATACACTCTTGGTGCCTGGTGCCTCCTATCTATCTCACGTCACTCAGCGGTTAGCTTGGTATCGCCTCGTGGTAAGGTTCTAATTTTGGTTCTAAGGTTTGCTTTGTGGTTTGTTATCTCTCTGCTTTTTTATTGACCAATCTGTTGTCTCTTCAGCTGGCCGATCCGGCTGACAAAATCCAGCCCCCAAATTTTTCGTTGACTCTACTTAGGGTGGATGCGGCTAGGATACCGTTTAGGCTTTTACTGAGCCTCTCCCCCCGTTCTCGGCTGAGGAGATGGATGCCGGGATAGAGTGGCGAGACCGGGTGTACCGGGTGAGTTTCGGGTATTGTTATTCGTTTGGGCTCTAAGGATGTAGGGTCGTTTTGCCTAACTTTCATGGTTTTACTCTCAGGTTTCGTTGGCTTGCCATCAGCGGTTGTGGCAGGCTGCCAACTGCTTCCGGGCCTATGCCTCGAGGGTCTCCCGTGACACTTTGGGGCCTCGATCGGTGAGTTCGCATGACTAAGGTGGTTTTCTAGGTTGCTTGCGTGTTTTCCTAATGTTCGAGTGTATCTACAGGATGTCCCGGATATGGTGGGACAGCTGGAGACTCGGGTGACTAAGCTCGAGGCGGGAGAGGTTGAATCGCAACGGCTCCTGCAATCTCGGGCTGACGAGATCGCTTTTCTTAAGGAGCAGCTGGCTCGGTCTCGAGGTGAGACCTCTACACAAGGTGAGGCTAGGAATCGGGTCGAGAGGGAGACTGAGGTTGAGGTTACGGGCGAAGAGGTGGGTGGAATCCCCGAGACAACTACCCTAGACATGCTATCGGGGATGGATGGTAGTGCGTCTCCTCTTATAGACTTGGAGGACCTAGGTTTTGATGACAACATTTGTGAGGTCGTGATGGCCATTGGCACGGCTTCTAGGGGTCCTCCCTAGCCTCGATTTGTGTATGAATTTGTATATTTTGTATATTTGTTTTAGATTTTTAGTACTTGAGCTGGTTGGACTAGTCTTGTGATTGGCGAATTTGTTTACCTAGATTGACAAGTAATCACCATTTGCGTTCATTTGTTTGCGATTCGACCTAGCTTAAGATATGTTGGCGTTGCATTAGAGTGTTAAAACAGTTCCTTTTGGATATTTTGAAATGCGTTAGTTTGAGCCGGGAATTGGATCAGGTAATACGTCGATTAAAACGTTTTGACTCGAGGTGTAAAATGTTAACGTGTTTTGTCCGAGTGTGTTTAGAAAATGAGCGTAGTTTTTCCACAACTTTTAAAAACAAAGTTAGACCACTTTTGCATATTCATAATATCGCCTTATTAGGCTATAGTCGTGACTTGACGGTAACCGTTAAAAGGCTACGACACGCCTAGGTGGAGTAGCTTATCCCCCTAAACAAAAATAAAAAGACATCTAAGTCTGGTGGATCCGCTGGACGAAATGTACCGTCCGTGTGGACCTGTCACTCTTACGCGGACATTTCGGCTGTTGTAAAGGGGTTTAGCGACTCCAGGAGGTCGTTCCTGGCGTCTGGGGTTGTTGGGTGTGAGAGAAAGGTTAAGGGTTGTCGAGATGACCGTACTACAGGATAAGGAAGTTATGTGGGCTAACGTCGCTAAGTGCCCGACCGAAGACGGCGTTACTAATCCTAGTATTCGTCAGTTCATCTAAACGGGCCGAGACCGACAAGACCCATATTGAAAATGTGAGTGAGGAGGGGCAGTGAGATTGACGGGGCTCGCTTTTGGCTAGGGGGTGGAAGCTTGCGTTAGGAGGGTCAATAATGGTAAGAGACCCAAGCAAGCACACTTGAATGGCATGGGAAAGGAAGAGTTGGACGGGTAGAGCCCAGCCGTTTAGTACTATGTTGTATTAATTGATATTATGTGGCGTATTAGTACTAATTTTTGTAGAGTTTTGCCACGTTGTTGCTTTTCGAGATGTCCGAGTTTCAGACGCTTGATGGCCTCGACAAAGGCTTGATTTAACTGATTTTTTTTATTAATGAGAAGCATATTTTTTTTATATATATTTTTTTTGGTGGCTCGCAACTCGATTCTTCATTTTGCCCGAAGCGCCCTTTCGGGTTTTCACTCCGTCCTCGGCTCACCTTTTTTTTGTTTCTTTTTTTTTGTTTTTTTTTTTGACGACGACTCGCGACTCGTTTCTTCATTTTGCTCGGGGTGTCCTTTCGGGTTTTCACCCCGTCCTCGGCTCGTCGTTTGTGCTTCATCATTTCAAAATCGGAACATAGGGGGTGGCTCCGACTTGCATGTGAATCGAGTAATCGATTTTGTTATTTGGTTGGTTGTACCCGAAGAAGGGTTGCCCACGTATCCGCGTTTAGACGGAATCAAACCATGTTCATAGTTCATTTAGATGTGAGTGATTTTGCTTTAGACTCGTTATGCCAATTATCGATATGAGATGCTTAGAGTGTATTTGCCATAGTTAAAGAACTAAGGGGAAGCGATTGGGTGTGACCTCTTGAAAGTAACCATTACCGAGATACCGTGTTTTGGTCAGGGTGACTGGCTTGGGTGGTTTTGAATTGTGGAACTAGGTAGTGGGTTGCTCTGATGAACTAAGATCTGGAGCTTGATTTTTGTGGAGTTAAGGCTATGGGGTTACGGTTTCGTAATGTGGTAGAAAAGGGGAAGCTGAGTAAAAATGACTCAGGCTTCAATCGGGCGGGACGTAAATTACGCGGGGATCTGATTTCCATGTCTGGCCCTTACGGTAGGGATTATCCTATTGAGCTTGAATCCTCAAAATTCGGAATGTCTCCTAACAAGTGTCTCGGGAAGGTCTTAAGGGTTGTAGTGTAGGGAGGCTAGTATTTGGGTGCTAGTTGACTGGTCTGTTCAATTTACTCTTTATTCGGAATCGTATTTGAAATCGAATTCGATGATTGGGTTTTGATTTTGACCATTGAGTTCGGTCTTGATCATTGAATTGGGCCGGCTTGGCTTGGCCTTGGTTTCGCTTTTTTTTTTTCTTTGGCCCCTTTTGGCCATTTCAGACTTTTGGTTTGGCTAGCACCTATGGTGGGTTGGTCGGTCATTGTTGGAGGGATGTTTATTGTGGGAAATAGGCTTGCCTTCCGTCCTTGATATCGAGCTACGGGACTATCTAGATTTCTCATAGGATTCGGTAGTGCTCGTTCTAAGGGATAGTTTGTGGCTTCCTACACCAGACATGGAATAGGTAAAAAAAGGAACATAGGATCTCGGTTCTTGTAATTCCTCGTTGTTTTGAGGTTTGTTTGATTGTTATCGATAAATGGCATAGTATCGAGTCCTAAGTGAGAAAGGGCGTTACTAAATCAAGCAATTGTCGAGGTGCATTATGAAGGAAGAAAAGTTTATTTCCTTTTATTGATAGTAATAAGTGGGCTACACGCCCGAGACATTGTTTTTGGGGAGGTGGAGGACAGGTCCCTCGCACCTCCTGACTCGATGTAAGAAAGAAGCAAGAGACATATACTATTAGGTCTAGGCCCTAAGACGAACTAGACTCTGACTCGGACACAGATTTACTCGTCTCGCTGGATGCCTTTGGGTTGTCAGGATCTTCCTTAATATTCCGGACATTCTCCTCTATAGGGCCAAGGTGGGAGCAATCAATGGCGTCGCCGAATACTGCGTGAATACTAAAAGGGTTTGTGATGTTGTTTGGTTTTTTGGGTGGAGGGAGACGGATGGTCTCATTTTCGATCATATCTTGTATAGCATGTTTGAGTCGAAAGCAAGATTCGATATCGTGCCCGTTACCTTGGTGATATAGGCAATAAGCATTAGGGGTCCAACTTTTGCTTCGTTTATCGACTGGTGGGTCCGGAGTGGGACCCAAAGGTGTGAGTAACCCTTGACCGACTAGGTACTTAAGGACTTCGATGTAAGATGGTTTGATTGGGGTAAACTTTCTCGGTGACCTTCCTGCTTTGTTGGATGTGGTCTCGTAAGGTCTTGGTGTTCCTTCCGTATCAATTTTAGGAAGCTTTGATCGGGTGGAGTATTGGGATAGTCAATTATTGGTAGGCTTTTTGGCATGGTAATCGCTCGGGTTAGCGTTCGTCTCGCTTTCTGTGTCTCTACTCTCAAGGAAATTGAGGCGGATATCGATGTAACGGACGGATAAAGTCAAACGGGTTACTGAAGTATGGATGTTGCGAACCAATTTGGCTTGGGTATTGACATCGTTGCGGATGCTTTCGATGGCGTTTGAATCTGCCGACATGTTGGGGAGTGATTCTAGTGGGAAAGGATTAAAAGGTCAGATTGGATCCACCGGATGGCTTAGAGACTCGAGGAATGCTCTTAACTGAGTGACGCGGAAATGAGGCCCTTGACCTGCGGATGCGTGCGGTCATCGATTTAGGGACTCGGGTGCTTTAGACTCTTGGTGTACTCGGCGAGACGCCTAATGAATTTTAAATCTCTGTAATGAGACGATATGACACAAGCCTCGGAGGTGAGGTTTAGAGAGGACTTCTCGAAACGAGACGACCCAAAATGTAAAACCTCGAGTAGAGGCGATCCTAGCAACTAACACGGATAGTTAATCACACGGTTGTACGACGTAAGGAATTGATCGCGATCCCGGCTCAGGATCAAAGAATTTTGATATTTTTTTTTGAAAGCGACCGATACTCGTGGAGGAAAGTATTTTTTTTTTTTTTGAAAAGTGATTTTGCAAAATTATGGTGACGATGATGTGGTAACATCATTGGTGATGTGAAACGTGTGTTGTTATGTGTGTATCGGGAACCCGACGATAGCAAAAGTGTAAATGTTTTACTTTTTTTTTCGAAAAGAGCACGGTCCCTAGGTGAACCGGCTTTAAAAATGAGGAAGTGACTTTTTATCGAGGCTACTATTTAGATAGTTCGATAGTGGATGTGTGTGGTGCTTTAAAGGTGTGACTAAATCCTTGTCAAGGGTTTAGGTAGTGAATAGTTTTTTTTCCTTTTTGAAGAAGTTGTTTTTTTTCTTTAAAACGAGTGATCCACGTTTGTCGGTTGCAATAAATAGTATTCCACATTGGATGGTGGTGTGTTGTGAAAAGTGTTTTGAGAATGTAACCGTTTTGGATTCCTTGACTCCATTAATTGAAGCTTCGGTCGTGTTAACGGTATGTTTGTAAAAAAAACTTATTATCATTTTTTTTTTAAAACAAAATGTGACCGCTTGGTGTGCCTTTATCCCATTAATTGGGGGTCTCGGTAGTAATAACGGTGTATGTTGTTTTGACGGGTTTTATTTTAGCCATGCGACAACATTTAAAAATGTATTTTTTTTTTTTTTTGAAAACGTCGAGTGTAAAATTTGCCATGACAATGGCGTCTCAAAAAGCTTTTCTTTTCAGAAATCATGACTTGACCGGAGTATCAGTGTTTCATAAATCGTTTTGAAAAGATGAGATATTTTCGAAAATGGAATTGGGTGTGGTTGAATATGTTGGCGTGGTTGAATCCGGATTTTAGTATTTTATTTGGGTTGGATTGTTCAAACACGCTACACATAACTAGGAATGCATACACTCATGCAGGATGCAGACTCGGGTAGGTTTAGGGTAGGCTACCGCCCACGAATAGTCTTTACTTAGGCATTGACAATGATCTGGGGAGAAGAGTGTCATACCGTCCACTCGGAACTATCCGCTTATTATTCCCACGGGGTACGCGTTAGGTGGTCGGAGCGTCAATCGAGAATCTCTCCGCGTGTCCCTAGAGATCTTACCGCGAAGAGGTCGATTGGTCCTGATATCGGTTAGGGTGGCCTTTTTAGGGCCGAAACCTGTAGTGACCACAACTAGGAACTAAGAAATGAGCTTCACCGACCTCGTTCAAGTTACACCACCGCTGGAAACTTGTTTCCAATTCCCCAGCGGAGGCGCCAAACTGTGGACGTCCGTCCGCACCGCCAGGCACCCCGCGCGTGCCCGCGCGGGACCGACCTGGTTTTCAACGTGTGGCGGCGGCCATCCACGCGGCCCCCTTCCCTGCCGGGGGCCGGTCCGATCTCGCGTACGGGGCGAAGTGTCGAACCTCGATTTGGATTACGATCCGGACTTGTACTAGACGGGTGCGGGCACCCGTGTTTCCGTTTGGGAATCGATCGAGTCGTGGTTGTAAATGTTTAAAGGCCGTTTTGTTTGGTAAGGCGACCTTTTTAGTGAACTGAAGTTGTCGTTGATTTGTGGAGTCGCCACCGAGTCAATTATGGGGACTCGGAAACCGTTCAAGTCAACTTTCATCCCTTGCCGGCTCAAAGTTGAGTGGCAAGGGACCTAAAGATAAAGACTTGTACCCTTAAGCACTCCATGCCTGGAATGACTCTCATTGCCAATGGTTTCAGACATCCGGAAACCGTCGATTCTGAGTAAGGGGTGAGGGTACGTATTGGGAAGCCAACATCCGATAGATGTCAACACCCAATCCCGCCCTCACTATAGCGGCCTCTACTAATCAATCGGTGGGCTGATATCCTAGTTCTTTTGTTGTGGTGGAAATACTGTAACATCCATTGTTTTAACCCTAAACCTTTTGCTATGTCGGTTGTTTTCAGACAAGTAAGTTTTGTCGTCGAAGTAGTTGTGTTTACATTCTTTGCGTGCGATTTCACGTGACAAGCAGGTCATTAAAAGATGCACGTAAGAGAGTAGAGAGTACTAGTATTATACGTATTAACAAATCAGTTTTAACGCGATAATATGGATATTAGTCATTCTCGTGGTATACCTTACCTGGTATTCTGCTTAAAATGCGTCGGCTCGGTATTAATAGAGATGCGTCGAACCTAATAAGGCGAGCACCGGGACTAATACGGAACCCGACCATCACTTTGTTCAATTTTAGTTGTTTTACGTTTTGAATTCCGTGTTAGGTGATTTAGTATGCGATTATAAGGTCATAAAAGCAATAAATCATACGAAAAATTGTAAATGCGAATGTAAGTAAATCACATAGTGAGGAGTTGCACCCTCGGATTGTACACTAAACGGGACACAATGCATAGATAGTTTGAGAACGGATCTCGGAATTACTCGGGTCTATTTAGTGTGTTTTAGTGTTTGCGGTTGAATTTGGGACGTTACGTATATTAGTAGATGTTTGTGAGCATAGTGTCCACATCTAGTGTAGTCGTAGTGCATAATAATAGAAAGTGCGAATATGGAAAGTTTTGTTTAGATGGCAACCTAGTGACGATACGACTTCAACAGGCGGATCCTCCTAGCTTGACCAGTTATCCCGGCAGAGTTCCGTTACCATTTGACCTTCCCGCGGCTACTCCGGCAGAGTTTCGTTGCTAAGGACTAGTTTTGCGGCTAATCCGACAAAACCTGGGTACTAGTTTTGAGCTAGTCGATCACAGGCACCTCGGTATCGAGTGGAGTGCTCGAAGGTGAGGAGTAGCGTCGATGTCGCTTTATTATCGAAACTACGATCGAGTGGATCGTTTGCCTCGGGTGTCGGAGTGCGAGCCCTTAGAGAGAGTTTTAGAGGGAGAAGAGAGAATTGAATTGTGTGTCGAAATGAGGGCGTGAAGGGGGATATTTATAGGTGTTTTCGGCCCTCGTCGCCCATACAGGCGCCCGAGCTGGTGCGGACTAAGACTCAGGCGCCTGGGTCCGGGCGTGGGGAGATCCAGGCGCGTCAGGTGGTTCGGTTGGAGTTTTGAGGATACGATTTTGATACTTTCCAAAACCGAGAGGGAGGAGTGTGATATGTTACTTGGGGGTTAAGCTTACCGCGGCTTGACCTAGCGTCGTGGGTTTAGTGGGCCTCGGGTGTTCATCCCGAGGTTCGCTTGGCGCGGTGTTGACTCGGCTCGAGTTTTGGGACCGTCTCGGGGTCCCGGTGTCAGAATTGACTCTAATTAGTGTCTACGCGATCGTAACGACGCGATTAAGGCTGCCATCATGTTAGTTTAATTTGCCCGAATAATTTATTTGATCCGTTCTATAGAAAAACTATCTAAAACTCCGCGAACCCGCGTCGCGTTGCAGTCCTATCGTCATCGGGTGTTTGTTGGGCACTTTTGCAGCCACCAGGTCCAAATCTGGGTGTCTACATCGAGTCGTTTGACTCGACCCGTGACCCAACCACCTGACCCATTTGACAAGTTTAGTGCCTATTTAAGTTACCCGGACAATTAAAAGGGTAAAATGATGTTCATCAAAGTACCAGATCCGGTGTCTGTGAGTAGTATTAATCCAACCTGTTGTCGTTTTTTTGGGTCATGAACCCTTTTTTAGACCCGCGACCTGTTTGACCTGAACATTAAACTACATGTTAATTTAGTATCGAAATCTAACTCGATCAATTCCACCCGTTGGGTCAATGAGAATTTATTAAAATTAATACAATAGTTATATTATACACTTTCTTCATAAACAAACACACCATTTGTTTTTTCACATTTCCCGAGGCGCGTTTTACACCGTCGATATCTTTCATTTTACATTAGTGTCGAAATGGGTTATGGTGTGTTTGGTTATGAAGGGAGGGAGTATTATATTTGGATTTATGATTAAAAAATGAGTAAATAAAAAATTACTCCCTTTTAAAATACCAATTTTAAAATTTACTCCCTTTTCACATTTTTGTTAAAAATAACTCTCAAAATCTATCAAAAGTTCAAAAATTACTCCAAAATATATTTTTTGATGAAAATGTCCCTAACTTTTTTATGTCATATTACTTCACCTCACCCTCTAGCCAAGGGCATTTTCACTTATCACTTGCCTAGCCAGAGTCGATAGCTGCTTAAGGTGTTGCTCCAATTGTTCGAACGCTTCCTTCTGTTCGGACCCTTTTGCAGTGAGGAAAAGGTGGCGTTTTCTAGAGAAAGAACTTAATAAGAGAAAATTCATTACTCCTTAATGAAAGGACAATAAGGGGTATTTATAGGTTTCACAAGAGAGTGTGTGTGTGTGTGAGAGAGCACGTGACTAGGACGTGCCCCTTATCTTTGGCGAGGGTCTGAGGGTCTGCCTCCAAACATACCTTTGGGGCCGGGGCGACCGAGGGTCTTGGGACGTCCTTGGCTGGGACGAACTAGGCTCGACTTGTCCGACCCGAGGTCAGGTATCGAGGTCGAGCCGAAGGTCATAGAGTTCTTCATTGACGCACGCCTGGGGGTGGGCCAGAAGGGTCCGACCTGATGCCCCGACGTCAACCTTGAAAGCTCCGGAGCTTCCCTGAAGTGGGACCGATCCGGGTCCGAGGTTGATGGATAGTGCTCAGCTGACTACCGACCCCATCAAAAGTTATAAAATAAATTGTGTAGCTTAAAAAAGTTGATCAATATTTTTAATATTGTAAATTACAAATATAAACAAATATTCAATTTTATATAATTTTTTTATCTTTTGAATAAATGTTAAAATAATTTTATAATTTGATTTTAATAATTTTTTATATAACATTTTAATCAAAGAGTATAATAATAATAACACTACAAAAAAAATTAATACTATTAAAGACGTAATTTTCTTACTTCAAAAGTCCTAAAATATTAGGCGTTCGAAACTATTTATGAGTCATATTCTAACCATAACCTGACCCGTATAATTCGACCCGTATTCTGACCCTACTCGTATTCTGACCTTATTAAGGTGTTTTGCAATTTTACTCTTTAGGCATGTAATAGATTCACCACTACTATGTTCTAAATCCACATCGTTTTTTCGAGTACTCGTAATTAATATGAACATTATATATATATATATATTTTTTTTTTTTGGTTCATCGAAGAGCGCACTTAGTCGCATTACAATATAGGGGAGGGGGATTCGAACCTGGAACCTACTGTCCCAGAGCACCTAGTCTTAACCACTAGGCCAAGACATCTTCGGTAATATGAACATTATATTAAGGATAGCATTCTTCGCCACAAATCTAATTATGAATAATTTTTTAAATTGTTTTTATGATACTGCTTTTGTTAGACGAAATATAATGATTTTTACATGAAAATTGTAATTTCTCATAAATTATTAAAATGAAAAAAATTACAGTATCTACTCTATTTAGGATAATAATAATCTATACTCGTATATATTATTAAAAATATATAATTCTATTTGAATAATTTCATGATAAATTGTTAAATGAAAAAGAAATATATATATATCTATATCTACTTATATTATGTGAAAATGTTGGATTTTCTCACGTCGTTCGAAAAAATCTCTTTTTACGCATTATCTGTTAATTATATATATATATATATATATATATATATATATATATATATATATATATATAGTGATTGATTGATTAAATGACTTAAATAATTTTACGCATTATATGTTAATCAAAGTCATCAAAAATCTGGGTTGTTACAAATCAATTCAAGGAGTGCATTGCTAAGTATGAGTAGAAAAGCTCGATGAATGAATTTTTATCCATGAATGTGCATGTTCTTAGAAGATGACGAAAAATAACTCGATATATCCTAACTCTGAAGGTCTCACATTGCGTTTGCTCATAATATTTGTGATAAATAAATCAATTGGTCTATTTTGTTTTTTTTTAAACTCAAAAAAAATCCTACAAGGTAAGCTTTTAAAAAAAAAAAAAAAAAAAAAAAAAAACATTGGCACGGTATTGTTGTACTAATATCCCACAAAATTGAATAGCATGCCAAAAATATAGGGGAATCAATTAAGTGAAGCGTGTCAAGAAAATGATTCTCATCATCAAGGACAATTAATAAAACCAGATAAGACCTTTCTTCCTTTTATTCCCCCTTAATTTTGGTCCGTTATTAATTTTTATTTAATTCCCTAATTATAATTATAATTATAATTATAATTATATTTTATTATTACTTCCTTCTCTCCATCATCTTCTTATCTTCTACTCTTCCTTTCTATTCTTTCTTTTCGTGAACAACGACCGATAGACAGAAAAATAAAATTATTAGAAGAAGAAAAGAAAAAAGAAAAAACCAAACCAAAAGGAAAGGAAAGGAAATACGCCCTAGAGCAAAGCTGCTTCAACCCGCCCGAGTCGACTCGCTCCCTCTACTCGTTCACCTTTTTCTCGCATTTCTCCTCAATCGAAGCTTTTCGCCGCCCAATCGCCGTTTCTATGGCGCTTCTTTCGACATCTTGTAAGTCTCTATTTTTTTTTTTTTCCCTTTTTCATTTTTGTTCGACGAAAAGAGCTTTAATTGCAGCTCGATTGAAATTATTTTTATGATTCATCTTTACCAATTGTAGGATTGAATGCGGATGATTGTGATTTTGTGATTGCTCTTCTTTTTCTTCCCCAGGAATTATAGTTATAAGTTAAAAAGGAATGCAGCTAGGGTTTTAACAAGTTAGGGTAAAGCTTGGTGTTCATATGTTTTTGGGGGAAACAAATTTGCGTCGATAAATAGAGTAAGCGAAACTCCCAAGTTGTTGAGGTGTGTGCTGAATTATTGTTACTAAGGAAGAGATATATATATATTATCGAGCGGGAAGGGTGTCGGAGGCGCGGGGAAAGAGGGATAATGTGTATGTTCTGTGTGATTCAAAAGTGGTCGCGCAGGGTTGCTACAATGCTACCTTGGCTAGTGATTCCGCTTATAGGGTTATGGGCTTTGTCACAGTTATTACCGCCAGCTTTTCGCTTTGAAATTACATCCCCAAGGTTGGCTTGCGTGTTTGTCTTGTTGATTACTCTTTTCTGGTATGAGGTTTTGATGCCTCAGTTGTCTGCATGGAGGGTTAGAAGGAATGCCTTTCTGAGGGAGAGGAAGAGGTCTGAGGCTTTGGAGTTGCAAAAGTTGAAGAAAACCGCTACTAGGAAATGTAGGAACTGTCTGACTCCGTATAAAGATCAAAATCCTGGTGGGGGGAAGTTCATGTGTTCGTATTGTGGGCATATCTCAAAAAGACCGGTTCTTGACTTGCCTATTCCTCCTGGTATGTCCAACTCTGGGTTGATAAAGGAGTTGTTTGGTAAAGGTGGGAAGTTGTTGAATGGGAAGAACTGGTCCGATAATGTTTCACTTTGCAATCAGGAATGGTTAGAGAATGGGAATTGGGTGATGAATGGGTCGTTTCCAGTCAAATCGTCGTATCCGCCGCAAAAGAATGCTGTCTTGTTGTTCGGAAGAACTGAGTCATGCTTGTCAGAGAAGTCTTATTCTGGTGTTTACTTTTTTGCTTGTAAATTGTTGATGTCATTTCTGCTGAGTATACGGTGGCTTTGGAGAAAGATTTTTAGGATTACGTCATCAGAAGATTGTTCGACTGATGCTGATCATAGGATGTTGGCAAAGAAGGGTGAGAATGGCAGCACAGGTCCTGAAAGTAGAACTGAGAAAGCTCGCAGGAAAGCTGAAGAGAAGAGGCAGGCTAGATTAGAAAGGGAGCTCCTAGAGGAGGAAGAGAGAAAACAGAGAGAAGAGGTGGCGAGATTGGTTGAGGAGCGCAGAAAATTGAGAGATGAAAAACTGGAGGCTGAAAACCGTGCGAGGGGAACCTCTTCACTGAGGGGGAAAGACAGTAAGAAGGAGGCTGAGAGAAAGAGGCAGGAACGAAGAAAGGAAAAGGACAAAGGATCTAGTAAAAGCAATTCTGACGTGGATGAGCTGGACAGAAAAGCAGGCAAGGAAAATGATCGAAAACGGGACACTGAGAGAAGGAATGGGAACGACCGACGGGAATCTCAGAAGAATGTGATAGACAGTGTTAAGGTTCATAATTCTGAGTCAGGACATGGAGCGAAGGCTAGTTCTCCAAATAATTTTAGTCGAGGAAATGTTGGTTCCAGATACTTTGATCGTATGAGGGGTACCATTTTGTCTTCTTCAAAGGCATTTACTGGCAGTGGTTTTTTTGGCAAAGCTGCCTCAAATTCTACCCCTGCATCTAAAGAAGTGAAGCTTAGCTCTGTTGCTTATTCCTTGTTTCCAAATAACAAGCGTGATTTTCATCCATTGGAACGTCTGCCTGAAAATAATGCTGATGACAAGGTCAATCTTCGCCCTGTAAGTCTCCTCATTGTGTAATATCTGAATATGTTGGAATTGCTGTTGCTTGAGATCTTAGGTTCTCTCTTTCTGTCTTGCTCCATGCACTATTTGTCTATATATGTTGTTTGGTTTAAAGTACTTGGTAATTTTTATTTTCTAACTATCACGCTGACAACAATAAGCAACTTGCCACCAGGTTTCTGCTGATTCCCAACCTAAGCCAAACCAAATGTCATGGCATCACCTATTTGCTAGAGCCTCACCGCCTAATTCTAATGTAATTAGCAGACCCAGTGCAAAATCACAGGCAGAAGGTCAAAGCTCTTACATACCTTGCTCAATATCATCTGCACCACTTTATGATAACCCCATCGATTTGCCATCTCCATTTACACTACCTGCCTTTTCAAGAGGTCCTTCAGCTAGTAGTGTAAGCCTATCAACGGTGACGGATCCTTTGTTTTCAAGTGTCTCAGATAGGCCTCATGATCTACTACCAGAGGATCCAGAACTTTTTGAGGACCCTTGTTATGAGCCTGATCCTGTATCTCTCCTTGGTCCCGTTTCAGAATCACTTGATAATTTTCAATTGGATCGTGGTGGTAGTTATGTACCGGATGAATTCGGAACGTCTTGTCCTCTGGTCAATGTTTCTTCGTCGTCGGATGTTTCCAGGCCATCTCCAATTGAATCTCCATTGTCACGACTGAGAGTTATTGATGAAAAACAGAACAATTCAGGCCACTTTGGCGGCAGTCCCAAGGCCCTTGATATGAACTCTATCCTGGCGTCTGACTTGAATAATGACAATGATATCGGTACATGGCATATGTGGAATTCATGCCCCCTTGGTCCAGATGGCTTGAGTTTGGTTGGCAGCACAGCTAACTGGATTACCCCTGTTGAAAGGATGAGACTGAAAAATGAAGAGATAACCCACTATTCACCGCAAAAAACTATGGCATCATTATTCTCGAACAATGGCCACAATGTTCCTGGGTCACAATTTTCTCAGAAGGTCTCTATGGGAAATGCTCAAAATAATTCCGGGTTTAGTGCCTCTATTCCTAACTCAAATGATCAAGCCCCATGGTTGCAGAAGGCTTTTTTCCCTCCACTTTCGGTGAGTGAAAGCCATATTCCAGTTAGTCCAACTGAGGGAGTTTCTCAGAATAAAATGGATTGTTGGAGTTCCAAACAGGCCGCAGTTGGTCATGCAGTTGATTCATCCTCAGCCGGTTGTTGGTCCAAGTGAGTATACCTTTTTACATTATCTAACGCAGTGTTTCCCTAAATTTCAGTGTTTATGGAAGATGGAAAATATCACAAAGCATAAATTATAATTTAATACTCTTTCTTTATATAATATGGTATGTGGTAAAACCTCTTGTATGCATGCGACAGTGTGTAACAACGAAAGCTTCATTGGCATTAATGGATCACTTTAGTCATGTTAGGATGGTTGATCAAAATTGCAATATATTTGCAACTCATATTGGGTGTGTTTGGATAGCATTTGAGGAAAGGGATGAGATGGGATGGGATGGGAAGGATATAAAGAAGGGAAAAGGGAGGTGCGAAGAATGGAGCTAGAGGGTCTCCAACGGAATCTCTCTTATATTGGAGGGATTTTGATTTGTCTTGGAAAAGGGAAAAGAAATCCCTCCATCTCCATGCAACCCAATTTGCTAACCCTACAAGGGAGTTTATAGCCCTCCCTCTTTTTTGCCTGGCTTTCTGTCTAGCCCCTTTAATCGAAACAAGCCCATAGAGTAGTAAACGTAAGATGCAGAATGATGTTTCGACGCTTAACGTATACAACAATGACGTTTGGGATTTCCCCATGTCTCAGCTTAGTGACCTTTTGTATACAAATTTTCTTTTTATTCTTATCAACTTTTAGAGCCCACATTTTAAGCTTCAGTATTCCCTCATTTATCACCTGATTAAAATAGAATCCAAATATCCCTTCCAACTAGCATTATGCACCCTACCATGGCCCTTGATGCCAATATTAACCATGAGTGACACCATACCACCCAATTCATTGCTGTTGACGTGTCGTTAGGGAGATGCAAGGTTGGATAAGGAGGCTAAGGGGATGTTGTCAGAGAAGAGTGACACTAGAGAGTTGGGAGCTCGTATTGGAGAAGCACCAGGCTAGTGTAGGAGTGGTCAGATCACAGAAGGGTGACACTGAAGAGGAGTGAGGGTCGATGAGAGAAGGGCAAGGCTAGGGAGGTACAAGTTCAAATCGAAGAAAGGTGTAGGCCTTGTTGCTACGGGTGGTCAGGTCAGAGATGGGTGGCTACGGGACGTCAAATGGTTTCCCTCAACCTAGATATGAAATTTGGTGGAGTCTGAAAAGGCAGGGGTGCAAGGGCAGAGAGGAAGTGATGGTGTGTAGGAAGAAATGGAGAAGTGGTGGCATGAGGGAGGAATGTTGTGGTGGTGGAGAGAGCATTAGATGTAAAGGGTGGTACTCGCAGGAGGAAAGCTGATGATGAGGGTATACTTGTCATGTAGTCCCTCCTAGTTTTTGTGGCCAAATGAATGGGACATTCCCAAGGAATAGGAGGTAGTATAAGCTAGTGTCCTGGCATCGCTGTTTTCGTCAAATTTCACAATAAAAGATTGTTGGTGGGAGGAGAATTACTTGTTCAGCCAAGAATCTTAGCATTGGCCTTCTAGGGTAGAGGACAATCATTGATGGTGCATTAGTGGGGGGTTTAGCAGACTTTAGATTGTAAGTTGTTGATGGCAAATAAATCAAGAATGCAGAGGCATTCAATATGAAATTCTAATATGAACTATTCTAAAGATTTTAGAGTGAATGTTCATCCGCTGGGTTGTTGCAATGATATCATTATCATTGCGTTTTTACACATGCTTGTACCCATTATTTTTCGAAGCTTCACAAGAAGCGTTGTAAAAGTAGGTTGTTATGTTAAGATGAGGGCATTTAGCATTTAGTAGGCAACATATTTATATCCGGGGTTGAAGATGTCCCATTTGAGGAGTTGGGTTATAATGATGATGTAGATGCTCATTAGCAAGAAGCTTTTTTTTTTGCACATTGCACTCTCTACTGAGTTTTGTTTGGTGGTAGATTGATATGTGGAGTAATATGGATCAGATTGGCTTACTGTTGAAGTAAGCAGTTTTTTCTTCTACATTCCCTCAAAGCGTCTGCCTCATTTGCTTAATTGTTCACTCCCCTCTCCCATTTTCAGAAGTATCCCAGACCTTTTTCTGATGGGGTTTACTAGTTTGCCCAACGGCCAATGATGAGATAACCCTCTTTTTCTCCAGCTTTAATTTTATGATATGGTTTGCACTCCTTCGAACCTCATCCTCAATATAGCAGTCCACATTCCATTGTCTGCCTTTATGGGGCCACTGATTAACTTCTACCAGAACTCACTATGCACCTCATAATCATATATCACCACTGCCTTTCGATGATTATTTCATTAGTAGATGTCATAAACATTGATTGTTGTGCCTTGTTTTGTCTCCCATTATTCAGTAGCTCCCACTTGCCAATTTTTTTTTTGATGATTCCGAGTGAGATTTTTGGGATTGTTTAATGATGGTTCACGCCCATGAAGAAGATGATGGAAATTCTGGTCACATTGTGTTTTGATGGTTTTAAGTTTATGGTTGTAGTATGAAAGGTGAGCTGCAGTACTTCATATTGGCTGCACCTCAGTCATCACTTGCTATGAATACACAGTTACACACCATTAGGGTCATGGTGTTAGTTTACCCCTTCTTTCCTTTTGGTTTGGGAGGGGGAAGGTTATGGAGGTGAGAGGAATATGGGAGAGCTTGGTTAGGATGAAAGTGATTATGAGTTTATAAGAGCCGGAGGGATTTTAAGCAGGAGATATTTCGATTAAAAAAAGGACAGAGAGATCAATGTGTAGCGTGTTGTAAGAAAACAGTCGTGGGTTTCATATAATTGTTTGGCAAAATCTCAAATCCCAGTTAAATTAAACACCAATTTTTGTGAGTTGTGACAACTTTGTTCATAAAAAAATTATCTTTTCAAAAGCACTTTAGGGGGGCTTGTATTCCTGTGTAGCTTCTGTTAAATAGGAATTTTAGCACGAATCTAGTAGGATAAGTTCAAATATTTCTAAAGAATGTTTCGCACAAGTAATTTAGCTGAACTCCTGGATGACAATATTGGAATCCTGGAGAAGTTCAAGTTTGGAATCTGTATCTGCTTAATCACGTTAAGGCATCCTATTAGAAGCTCATTTTTCTTGATCTATTTCCTCTTTCATGCCATAGGTTTGAATAAATTTCACTTTAGTGCCCTAAGGTTTCATTAATTCCACATTGGTGACTTAAGACATGGGGTATTTCCCGCTTTCTTAACCCGAGGTTTGCAATTTTCTCTCATTTAGTGACCTAAGATCAAAGTAGTCCAAACCTCAGGGAACCAAAGTAAAAATTATCCTTGTCTTCTAATACGTCTTGTCATAGCTACTAAGCTTGATTCTTGCAACTGTTGATTCCAGAATAGAAGGGGCAACTCTTCCATAGGACCGTCCTATAGCATAGGACTGGTCCTATACTCCTATAGGAGATAACCCAAATTAAAAGTAGTGGTTACTATGAAAAAAAGGGGAAGTTATTTAGTTGGTTACTTAGGCTTGTAGATAATGGGCTTGTCTTATAAGATAAGACCACCCTACACAACAATTTCTAGATTAGAAGCCAGTCTTGATTGGATCATTAATTTCATTGAGAGCAGCGATCATGTTTTAGGCGACAGTCTGATTCTACTTCCATTGGTGTTTGTGATTAGGCCATTTTATCTTAATTTTGCATTCATGATAAGTAGGGGAAATTCTTAACTGTTATAAAAGTTCCCTTCTGCCTTACTTTTGTGTCAACTTAAGAACAATATTCACTTGACATTTTTACAGGTTATTGTAAGGTTGTTTAGCTGCTAATGTGTCTGATAATGCTTGTTGGCATGTCAACGCAAATGCCCTCTTTTGAATTGGTTTTGTCCGTTGATCTTTTGGGAATGTTCTTTACTTTATTTTTCTGAGGCAATAAAGCCAAAAATACTACTCCCTCCGAGTTCCTATTATTGTCCCATAAGGTTTTGGGTGAAAAATAAGGAAGGGGAAAATGAGTGGTTGAAAAAAGAAAGGAGGAAGAGAGAGAAATGAGAGATTAATTGTGAACCACACATTGATGGTTTAAAAAGGAAAGTGGGACAAAAATTAAACTCAGCCCAAAAAGGAAAGTGGGACAATAATAGGAACTCAGAGGGAGTACTACGTATCAGGTAATATCCTTACGAAAGTAACATCAAAAGAAATACTATAAATGATGAGAAATATAAAAATATAGTAGCCCCACATGATTTAATCCATCTCCCTTCTCCTTCACGTGATTCGTCTTCTGCACCTTGTAAAAATAAATCATATTCCCTACTGCTTCTAGGGAGTTGTTAATTGCTACCTGTGTATGTTGTTATCCACATCAATGAATACCCTCTGAAACATGATGTCTTCCATGGAACAAACTTTTCCTCTTCTTGTTGCATAGAGTTTCTAGTCAGTAGCGGGGGACGAGATTCCTTATTGAAAACAAGTCTGATATCTGATCTCTCATTGACATAGAAGACAGGAGACTTAGTCTCGCCATGTTTTTTCATTGGCCTCTCTGTTGATTTATCTGGTTTAGAAATACCCAATTGTGGAAAATGACGTAAAATCCATTGATTGAACATCCCAACCTTTGAAGGTTTGCCAGGCAATTTGCATCGATTGTTGAAGCAAAGGCTTCAACCTAATTCCATAACATGCTTATAGTGTAGAAAAAAACTTTTCTTTGTTACCTGTCATAGGATTCTGAAAGGGTCTGATCGTAGCTGGAGATAAGAGATGGGAGAATTACGGATCCGTTTGTTAGTAGTTACATCTAACACGCATTTTCTTATTCAAATCCTTTTGGCTGCATCCACTAATTCAGAACTTAACCTCCAACCTTGGAATCATTCGCTGTGGAGTCTACACTTTTGGAGCGGTATTTTCCAGATTCAAGCAATTATCTTATGAATTTGGCTGATCAGTTGGTATTCCTGTGTCCATTGCCGTTCCATCGGTTGGATGGTGCTTCCTTATTGTCACTGACAATTTTTTGGGTTTAATGCATTATTGATTGTTTGATGACTCTTCTCAAACAAATACATTAAACCCCAGTAATACAAATTTAGGAGTAAATACTGTCTGTAACGGATTGCATTTTGCAAGTATTACTAAGGCTCTCTGCAGTGTCGGTAGTTTTCCTTATCAGTGATTTGAGATTTGAGTCCTCATATAGAAAATCCCTAATAATAATTAAGAAATAATAAAAGGATAACACCTAGTCCTCAAATATCATTAACCACCTAAATTCTCTCTCCACATCGTCCTATCCAACGCCATAACTTCTTCGGTCCAAGAAACTTCCTATCATTCTCATCACTCTTATCTAAGTCTCTTTAGGATATGATATTCGAGTCTATTTTTCCTCCAAAGATTTGCAATATTCACTTGGAAATCCTTGTTGTCGCCAAATGCATCAATTTTTCGCCTATATGATGCTGCCTCCGCAGCACTATTTAGCAAAAATTATCTCATTTCATTGTTTCCTCTATAATTACAAAACATTTGTACATCCCAACTCGAATCTTTGAAATGGAGAACTATTCTGCCGTCAGTGCTTGGGCGATTAATTCAATTTCTTGTAGTTCTTCAGTCTCATCCACAAAACTGTCTTTCAGCCATTCCATGTTCTCTTCTGCAACCACACCTACTCTTGTTTTCTTGTTTCTGAAAGCTCTTGTACTGACTTCATTTTGTTTGGTAGCGTTTTGGAATCCATTCCTCGAGATTTTTTATTTTGCTACCATGTTCCTTTTTTTCCCCTTATCCATCTATTCTTACAGAAAGTCCTATCACCTGGTGATTTTGACCATCTAGGATTCTGACTGTTTATAGTGCCGATAATTTGCTATAAAAGATTTAAAGCTCATACGAGTATACTTAGTAGTAGTAGTTGCTTTCCCCTAGGTCAAGTGAAGGCTTTTGGCAAGGAGATAAGTTTCTTTAGCTGTTTAATTTGCTTTCTTTCCCCTCTTCTGAGACATAATACAGGAAGTAGTCCTCATCACTGTTTAGTTTGAAAAGAGGGAGGGGGAAGAGGAATCCACTTAGTTGTCAAGTTCTCGTAAGTGGCCACATTTTCTAAACAGTGATTTCTAAGTCAAAGCTTTGTCAAACATGACTTGCTCCCTGACTGAAAGGGTTGGTTCAGAGTATAAAGCAAGCATGGTACCGGAACTCCTTTTATTTCGTCATCTGTTCCTGGACACAACTGTTTTTTCTTTATTGCTTTCTGTTTATAGTTTAAACATTTTGTAAGCGGATTGCTAATCTGCTGTTCTTCCTTGCAGAAGTGAAATGTCTGAACAAGGCTCTGGAGAAGGCATTAGAAATCTATCTACTGTGAGATCCTCCCTTGGTGGTCTTTATTCAGCCCCAGATGTACAGTCACTTTGGTCATATGAATGAAAAATGCGGAAAAAAAAAGAATAAATGGAAAAGGAAAAAGAAAAAGAAAAAAAACCGAAAACTAACGAGGGTACTTCTTAATACAAACCTGTTGTTGAAAAGGGCAGTTAGCCTGTTTGTGAGGGCAGTTGAGATACACTAAATGGCATCACATCTTCCTTTGTGTTGTTGTGTTAAAAGGAAGGTTGATGATGTTTTACTGAACATTAGCAATGGTTAAGGAATACAAAGAGGCATGCATGCTTTTAGTGCATCCGCGGAAATTATTACTGTTTGTTATGTATGAGCATGAGCAGGGAAGTGTTCCTCATTTGTACCTTTCTCCCGTTACTAGATGTTTATTTTGTGAAGTCGAATACGTTCAAGTTACTCTAGGACGTGCTGCAATGCAGATTCTAATGTGGTCACTGCTATGATTATTTGAACAGGTGAGGGTTTTGATGTGTGGTGTAGGTTCATATGAGCCTGTCTTTTGCAGTTGAGAGATAGTGCCCAGTTATGTGTAGTAGTTGGTTTGATTTTAGCCTTGTTATCGTCTTCTTTGATGCCTATGTAGTAGGAACACAATGTCTTCTATTTGCTAATTATCGATTCTTGGGGGAAACTCAATGTACTGGATGTTCATCTTTCTAGTTGAGCGGGATTTTCCGAGTATGTGGCTGACGGCGAGGTCATCGGTTGAATGGTTGTTTTGTGGCTGTGATATGGGAGGGGATGTAGGATAATGTATACTTGTATTATGTATCGTCTAAAATAGACCAAAATGAAATACTTCGTAGATCAATGTGTATCTCAGATCATTTGTTACCTTTGATTTTGACAAAGATCAAGGGGTCGTTTATACTTTATAAATCTTGTTATTATATGGATCAAATTATAGGTGGAGGGTTAAACTTACTCATAAAGAGCATTGTCAAAATAGAAAGGTAAATAAATGATCGAAATTAATGTTTTTAGGATCGATATTCTACTTTGGATCGATGGATTGAGTAGGATCAATCCAACGAATCGGATCGTTGGAATGTAATACAGTATCCAACAATCTTACTAAATATAGGTTTTTATTTGGTAAAAATATACGGTATATGCAATGATCATAAATTATTTATTAAAATTTATTCATAAAATATTAATAAGCTTAGAATCATGTGTGTTTCTACGAGTTTCACGAAAATACGTTTTTAAGTCATTACAAATAAATATAATTGCTATATAGAGTAGAATCATTGAATTGTCCGTCTTTATATTAGTTTTATCTAAAGGAAAGACAATGTAATAACATATAAACTCATTGGTAGTATCGAATAAATTGTGTACCACTTGCGATCATACCTATAAAAATTTTCAAATGAGTAGAACCGTAAGAATTTTAGAAAAGTGAGTTGGATCGTGAAATCTGGATTAGTCAGACCTTTTTCAATTGTGAAATCTTAAAAATCGTGGGATCGAATCGGGATGTTGATAACCATGACTCATATATCTTGAAATGGATTAGATAAACAAATGACAATAACCTTTGACGAGTGTATGAAATTTTCATACACAACAAACCATATCGCGCCACGTGTCAAATCTAAGGTGATTAGTTTAGGGTTAGGTTAGTAATTTTGCATCTTTAGTTAATTTTTAATCATAGTCTAGTTAACCTGATTTTAGAAACTTTTTTATTTTTGTTTTTATTTTACATTTTTCATTTTCTTTAAATATATATATTGTTAATATATTTTCGATTAATTTAAAATGTACATTTATTTAATATGATAACATTTTTCTGCTTTTTTTTTTAAATCTTAAAAGATTATTATTATTATTATTATTATTATTATTATTAAAAGGTAAATATTACACGTTCAAGAACTACTACTACTACTAAGGATCCACTACCCTACTCCCACCCTAAGGAGGGAGGCACACTTAAGGCACAAGAATGAAATGAAAACCTAGGGTTAATATATATACTAACCTTTAATGGGTCACACTACTTAAGCCCATAAACTAATCCTTCTTCTTTTAGTCTAGACCTTCACCCTTTACATCTTCATGGGGCGAAACTTCACCCTGCGGTTGACGAGCTGACACCACCGGGTGAAATTTCACCCGGTGAGATTTTCTTCTCATTTTGCGATATTTGGCGCTTTTCTCCATCGGGCGAAATTTCACCCGGTGGGCGAAATTTTGCCCGGTCGTTTCGCCCGGTCAACTCATAGGGTGAAATTTCACCCTATGAACTTTTTGTCCAAAATGGCAATCTGGGGAGGAACACCATCGGGCGAAATTTCGCCCAGTCAAATTCTCATCGGGCGAAATTTCGCCCTGTGACTTCAGAGGGCCATAACTCTCTCGTTTGAACTCCGTTTGGGGTGTGTGATATGTCGTTGGAAAACTAAGAAGATAAGCTTTCACCTCAAACTAGAATCACTTCGATCTGAGATCTAGAACTCTAGATATCATCATTTGAAGTTTGACCTCTCCGGTGAAGATGCCCAATGGACTTATAGTTTTTCCTTTTCGCTCAAGGTTTCACCTCTTGGGTTTGGACTTTGGATTTTGAGTTGCGTGCTTTGCTTTTCGGACGGTTTCCCTCTCTCTCATGCTCATAGGAGCTCAGACACGTTTTTGGTCGAAAATCCTATCAAAATAGACAGAAAACTACCAAAAACACGTAAAATGCAAAACAGAGACTCTAATGCGAGAATTACTCAAAATACGGCGATAATCGCACTTTATTCTCGCAAAATAGAGGAAAAACAGGTCTAAATGGGAGGAAAAACGGTCCAAATTTGACACACAACAATTCCTCCACACTAAACCGTTGCTCGTCCTCGAGCAAAGACCCAAAAAGAAATTAGCTACTACTACTAAGCTAGACTATGCTAAGCCGATACGGGGCGATTAACGGGCCCGCTCTGTCCCTTCAACTCACATCAAAATACCCATGAGGTAGAGTACTCCCATGCAAGGCAAGTTGAGGGTTGCTCAAAATTGGGGATGCGACTAACACACACAAACCCACAAAAATAAAGAAGACACACAAAAAGATAGCTGCATCCAAAGAGAAAATAAATCACCGAATCCCTCATCGAAACGGCGGAGAAAGCACCGATTCTAAACTTAAGCCAAGCGAGAATACTACCAAGCTTGTAACACAAATTGACATGGACAAAACCCTAATAGGATGACAATCAAACAATAAAATTATTGAAAATTTACCAAGGTCCTTCTAATTCCACTAAAGATGCCTACAACGGGACGATAAATAGAGTGGATAAGTGAGAACCATGGAGTTAGTAAGCGCTATTGGTAAGTGTTATCCCGTCTCCTAAGCTAAGCCTAGAGGGTCGTCCCAACTCGAGAAAGCCAATTAGACCAAACAAAAAGTGGACAAGTGTTTGCAAAAATGGTAAGGATCGACTAATCACCGCTATTTCTTTCCTCGGGACTCGGTCCTCTAGTAGGCATTTCACGGCAAATAAGCGATCAAGGGATTATTTGGGGTTTGGGAACGATTTTTGAGATTTTGAATTTCTTTTCGGTTTTCTTTCTTTCCCCATTATTTCGATTGAGGACTTTTTTTCTTTTCTTTTCTTTTCTTTTTTCTTTCTTTCTTTCTTTCTTTCTTTCTTCTTTATTTTTCCCTTTTTCTTTTGAGTAGCTCATATTTGGCTAGATGGTATATTGGAGATCAAGCATATATTTGCGAACTTATTTGTGGTAATGGGTGAATGGTAGAGAAATAGGCTAGTCGGGTATGCAACCCCTCCGAACCCACAAAAAGATGGAAATTTGGACTAAAGGACGGCTTCTCAAGTGAGGTCACCTAAGAGAACGGGAAACGGTAACCAAGGCCTTATCACTCCATGGGTGGTCAAATGCAAATCCCGATGTAGACTCCTAGTAGAAAAGATGGACTCATGGTAAAAATTCAATGCAAAAATTGGTTCAAGGTCATTCTACTAGAACAATGTCCAAAATTCAAAAAGGGTTTCTAACAAGGGAGTAGTAGACACTCGGCCTAAACTCAAAATCAGGTTTTCGAAAACTTTACCTAGACAAACTATACACAAATGAAAAAAAACACAAAAAGGACAAAAACATGAGAAAAACAGAACAAAAACACAAATATAGCCAAGCACTCCATCAAGTCAACACAATCCACAACCACCAATTCCAAAATGTTCACCAAGTGAACCTCCAACTAGCATATATGCCCAAACTCTCATGCATAAGAGAAGGGGAAAAGTGAAGGTAGAAGATATTACCACGCGGTCTTCATTTCATTTTCGCTAACTTACGCACCCATGCTGAGTGGTCGGTGGTGTACCTACAAGAAGGAGAATGCGAGGCAATACAAGTGACACAAAAACGAAAATAAAAGAAAAGAAAACTAAAATGAAGAGGAAAAGGAATTTTTTTTGGGTTTTTGATTTTTTTAAAAGAAAAGGAAGAAAATCATAGATAAGAGGATAGTAGATCCCTCCCCCACACTAAAACTGTGCATTGTCCTCAATGCACGAATAGTGGAAGAATCGAAAAAGAAGAAAATGAGAAAATTCGGAAAATCTTTTTGAATTTTTGTGGTTTTTCGAATTTTTACAAAATTAGGGGAATAAAGAAAATGAAAATGAAAAACATAAAAACAAGAGGGAAAAATAAGAAAAAGAAGTTAAAATTTTTTGGATTTTCCATTTGGTCTTGGTGCGATAAAATCACCGAAGACCGGGAGCATACATTCAGGTTCTTCTCTCATCAAGGCCACCTGCATAAAACCTCATGTCTGCAACGACCCAAGTAGGGCCACGGAGGGCTGACAACTTCCTCAAACCAACAAAAGTATTATCACAACAATAACCAATCAAAAATCACCAAATGCCAAAATTGGCGCAGCAGAAACTGACAAATATTACTGAGAACAGGAGAAATATGACTACCAACAACCAACACCCGACACCCCCCCACACTAACACTAACAACACTCAACCACTCATGCAGGACCCGGGGGACGAGGTGGTGGGTAGTAAGACCCAGGCGGAGGCATATCGAAAAATTGATCAAAATAGTGCTGTTGCAGTTGCAACATCCTCTGGTTCTCCTCTGGCACCAACCTCGTTGCTTGGGCATCCCTAGCAGCGTCCCTGGCCATCTCAAAGTTGTTTGGGGCGTACTCAAAACCATCTCTAGAGTAGGTGTAAGAGGCATGCGCAGTATCGCGCACATCCCGAGCTACGTTATAAGCGCTTTGGGCCAAGCTGAGGGAAGTGGTTGAGTTCTCCCAAGTCTGACGTGTACGATCATAGACTTCTCCCCATTTGTTATAAAACTCCTCCTATCCAAAGAACAAAGAGTGTCTCGGAGGACTCATATTAATGTCCTCCTGAAAACCTGGGGTAGATTGGGTGAAAGTGGAGTGTCGGTGCAGGGTAAAGTCAGAAAAGTCGGGGGTGAAGAACTGTGAGGTTTGTGGTTCGGTCTGACGAGAGGAAGAGGGTCCACGGGATGAAGACGGTAATGTTCTTTGACCCTCATCCCGGAAGGTTTCGTCTTCCGGTTCCTCCTCTGACTCATCTACTACCTCGACATCATCTTCACCAAAGTCAAGAGGTCCATCGGGGTAATTAACTTGATAGAACTTACCACGGGTGCTATCTCGAATGTACTCCCCTGACCTTTTCGGCATGCCGAAGTTCTCCTCAACATCAAGCCTCACCCAATCGGGGTTAGGCATTTCAATAGCTCAAAACTCAATAATCTTATACAGAATCAAATTGTTATAATCCCCTTTTCGGGGCCAGACAAGAAAAGAGCAATAGGTTTCATCTAAGTAAATCCTGACTCGGATTACTGGTGCTAAGTCACTAAAGTCCACGTTCAAGTCACTAAAGTCCACGTTTTAAAAGATAATATATTACTAAACATATTAAAATTTTCGAAAATGAAAATACATTAAAATTTTCGAAAAGATAAATAATATAATTACTAAACATATTACTAATTATATACTATATATATTAATAATTGGAATAAAACATAAATATCAATGAATTACTTTAAAAATTACGAAGATTTTAATTAATTTTTGGGTTATATTCACGTTTTTTTACAAATATAAAAAATATTGATTATAAATATATGTTCCATTGTAAAAAGATTATACGAAAATATTTAAAAGATCTATAGAAATATAGAAGGAAATGAAATAAAATATTAATTGAAAATATTCCTTATGGGTTCACATTATAATTGCTTTAATTAGTTAACTTTTTATATATTGAAAGTAGTATATTTTCATTAAATAACCTAAATTAGGGGATCATACTAATCCTATTTTACAATAATATAGTACAATAAATGAATATATTAATCCAAGATATTAATATATTCTATATAATTACTAATATGTTAAGTAATTATATTATTTATCTTTTCAAAAAAAAATTAATATATCTGATATAATTATATTGTACAAGTATAGAATAGAAGTAAAGAGAAACCGTAAATTGTATGCAAAGAGATTATATTCATCATATCGTAATACATGACTCGATACATATATATATAGATATCGATACAAAGAGATACGTTGCTTGGTGAAGGGTTGTATTGTTTCGGGATGATAACAGCCATATCATAACACTCCCCCTTGGATGTTAATCATCCAAAAATATAATATCTTCTATGTTGCCTCGTTAAAACCTTACCAGGAAAACCCAGTGGGAAAAAACCATGGTGAAGGAAAAAGAGTACAACTTGCATTACTCCCCCTCATCATTACATAACTTAATCTTCGGATAACTCTTGATCCTCGATGTAGATCCCATTGTAGCTAATAAACTTGATATCTTCGATTAATAAAACTCCGTGATATTTATAAGCTTCATGTTCTTCAGAACTCATCATATATGAACAATTCACTAACGATCCATTTCATTTTCTTAAAATCATTTCAATCGTTCTGAATATGAACACCATGAGCACAGCTACCTCGTTAAAAACCTTGCTAGGTAAAACTCAGTGGGACAAAAACCTAGTCGAAGGGAAAAAGAGTGTAGCAATAATTATCCATCCATTTGATCTCTTCTGGAGAATCAATCTGATTAGTAAATAATATAAGTCATTTTACTCGCACTTCCTTAGGATAACATCATATCATAGTGTCGAAGTGATACATAATCTTAGGATCTTTATATAATCAATCCATTTATGAATCTCAATTTCATAATCATTTAAAACAAGCTCCTTCAAGGAGTCATAGATCATAATAATGTTTATAATTCTATATATTTATCCTGCAATAAAACATTTGACAACAATAATAGTGTGCATGCATGTAATATAATATAAACAATGTTTTATGATAAATGTCTTAAGCTAATGATGATAATGTATGAAACAAAAATGAAATTCTATTTACATGCACATGAAGACCAAATGTAAATTACACGGGATTTTTAGCCAATATTCGTAATTTGATTGACTTCGGGTCAATAGGTGGACTTCATGTCCATGAGCTCATTTAAACCATAAATTATATGTCGACTTTCTAGATGAACTTTTATATAAGATCCCCAATAGTGTCCATTTTATATCTCGCGCGTAAGTTGTATTCGGTTCTATAAAGTAAATATATCGATATAATTTCTTATATTATCAGTACTGCTTGATATCTGAATTCACATATTTCGTATAGGCCATCTATTTTCTTTCAGATATCTATGTCACATCTGGGACATTTATTTTTACTCTAAACTTTAGTACCAACCGCACACATACTTGTCAATTTCTTACTTATAATATATGAACCGAATATGACACATCATATGTGATTAATTCATGATTTTGGCAAGCTTCTAAATATTATATCTTTGTATGATAAGGTGCTGATATATCATCGTCATCATATCCAAGTGATGTAAATCATCATTCATACGGAGAGTACTTCTTGACTCTCAGATTGATGATATATTCATATTTTAACAAGTCACTGATCTTCGAGTTCAGCTAGGGATCAATTATTACTTGTTCTTTTTACCAGCTTATCCTTATCAATCTCCCCCAAAGGTGGTAACAACTATCATTACCTGATAGATTTAAAGGGCAATTATATCCACCTTAGCTAGAAATTATTTCATATTTCATAAACTTTTAACAATTGTTTATTTTCAATCGGATAATATATTGGGGAGCTAGATATAACGCAATTGGTTTTCCACGTGCTGACTTAAAATTGCCCATTCAGGAGATTATAATGTTCACATAATACTCAAATTGTGAACTATAATTACACGAACTACTCGTAAAATTCTGTGACTATAAGTCAGATAATTAACTCATACATAAACGTTCATTATTTTCATTATCCAATTACGAGTAGTATTTATATCTCCAACATAATTTTCCATCTCAGTGTATTGTCTTGCCTCAAATAATATTTCATTGATACACGAGAGGAGTTCAGCACTTATTATATTTCTTTCAAGATAAACTACGGGTTTATCAAAACGGGTGTAACAAGAACCCGGATGGCCTCAATTTTGTCACATCTTTAATCATCATGCTAAACTTCTAGGTAGCTATATTCTATCGAATGTGCACAATAATTTTATTCTATCATATGGCCAAAACATAATGATAGATGTGACATGAAACTACTGGTGTTTCATATAAATAGGCAAGACCCGTCAATTTTTTCTTCAGGAAATGTGACTATATTATAGTTTCTTTGAGTATTTTAAACAGCGTAATTTATCCATTTTACGCGTATATTGAGTATGCTACGTCATACTTGGCGATTGATTAATATTATATTCTCGCGAACTTCATGTTACAAAAATAAATTAGTAAAGTTGTCAAAAGATTAGCATTATACTACATAACAATGAACTATGCATAATATAACTAATAAATTAAAACAATAATAAAACCCATTAAGATACATATCATGTTCATGAAATACTTAACACCATAAAAACATATACAAAGTATAATAATAAAATCCAAGCTTTTAAAAATAAATATAAATATAAATATAAATATAGTACTAATAAGTTTGATATGTCATAAAATCATAGTAATAATACTTTCATCATTTAATTATTCCCTTCATTGATCGGAAAGAAATCGGTAGCATCTAAGTGAGTTGTATCATTACAATCAAAGTCACCTTCACCATCGTTTGTATCATCATAATCAAAGTCACCTACACCATCGTCTATCACAAAGTTTGTCTCAACATTCTTTCTCTTTTCCTTCATTGATTGTTGATAGAGATCTATTAGGTGCTTTGGTGTACGACAAACACGAGACCAATGACCTTTCCCACCACATCGAAAACATATATTGGTCACATCCTCACTTTTATCGTCCACATTTTGTTCTTCATTTTGGTTCCACTGCAGGTGAGATTGTGTTCTTTTGAAATAACCTCCACGGCCTCTAAAATATCCACCATAACCACGTCCACGACCACGCCATGGTCCTCGACCTCGACCACGACCACGGCCTCGCCCGCGACCACTACTACTGGCATCATCTCTATTATAATATGTCGCATTCGCTTCAGGAAATGGAGTAGAGCCAGTAGGACGTGATTCATGATTTTTCATCAACAACTCGTTATTTTGTTCCGCCACCAATAAATAAGATATTAGTTCAGAATACTTTTTAAATCCCTTTTCACGATATTGTGTCTGCAGGACGATATTATTAGCATTAAAAGTAGAGTATGTTTTTTCTAGCATATCTCCATCGGTAATTTTCTCACCACGTAATTTCAATTGAGAAGTAATTCTGAACATTGCGGAGTTATATTCGCTTACAGATTTAAAATTTTGCAAACGCAAATGCAACCAATCATAACGAGCCTTTGGTAATATAACGGTTTTTTGGTGGTCATACCTTTCCTTTAGATCGCTCCAAAGGATTTGTGGGTCTTTAACCGTCAAATACTCATTTTTAAGACCGTCATGGAGGTGATGGCGGAGGAATATCATGCCTTTGGCCTTTTCTTGGCATGTTGTCTTATTTCCTTCCTTTATCGTTTCACCTAGAACTTCGGCATTTAGGTGCATTTCCGCATCTAATATCCATGACAAATAATTCTTTCCGGAAATATCAAGGGCCTCAAACTCGAGTTTTGTAAGATTCGACATGCTCACTATAATTTTTAAAAATATAAATTAAGAATCATATACATAAACTACATAAATAATCACTAGACATGTACTCAAATATAAAAGAGTATAACAGGCAAAAAAAAAGAAATCCAAAATCATCATATAAAATTCATCATAAATCCTACGACAACAACTCCAATCAATCACTATCCAAAAATATAACATTAATATTAAGAATCATAAGGTTATGGTAATTACAGGACAAAAATGAAAAATTAAGTAGAGTAATGGGTAGCATATGGCATATGGGGGTAAAAGGCAGGAAAACAAATGAAGAAAAAAAAAACAAAATACCTAGTAACATAATACTCCCTCCGATTCTTTGGATTTGCAACGTATTCCATATTTGACAAATTCATTAGGTTTGCAACATTTCCAATTTGGGCTTTATTTTTCTTATAAAATGACTAACATACCCTTCACTTTTCATTATTATATTCCAAAATATTCACTAACTTCTTACATATCTAACTTTTTCTATTATTATATTGTTTAATCTCACAATAACATCATTCATAGTGGCCCCACACTTGCTTTTCTTATTTTTGGTGCAAATAGTAACGTTGCAAACCCAAAGAATCGGAGGGAGTACAATATGAAGCAAACAATGCTAAAACAAGTACGTAGTAAACAATTTGCAAAATAATTTGAGATCACTTACTAATAAGAATACTTAAATTACAGGATCAATTGCACACAAGCATGATAAACAAAAAGTACAGACTAATCCATATAGTAAACTACGGTTAACAAGAATAATATAGTAGCATATGACAATCAAAAATCTCATGTTAATAACATTATATCCCAGGATACTTACTAATAGGTATTAAATAACAATTAGATACCAAACAGATAGGAAATACATATAAGCAGAAAAATTATAGTCATAATCAGGTTATATACAATCAGAAACAGATCATCTCATTTTTAAAAATTATAGTTTTATCAATCATCAAACTCCTAATTTCTAGTGTGCAATATATAAATATATGAGAACTGAAAGATATGAGGGAAATATAAACCAAACAGATAGGAAATACATATAAGCAGAAAAATTATAGTCATAATCAGGTTATATACAATCAGAAACAGATCATCTCATTTTTAAAAATTATAGTTTTATCAATCATCAAATATACTCCTAATTTCTAGTGTGCAATATATAAATATATGAGAACTGAAAGATATGAGGGAAATATAAACCGTATGCAATGTTTCATTAATTCCAGATATGTACAGAGATCATAAGCAAATTCTATAATTAAAGACATAGTAAGTACAAACATTATCAGGTGCAGTTATATGAAAATATGAAACCAATGCCTGTTTAGAAAACTAGAACCATTCGCATGAAACTAGAATGTCAACAATAAATCATACGCATGAAAAAAAAAATCAATAAATCAACAATACTACGCATGTCAACAATACGAGTAAAAATCTGACAGATTATTCCAATGTCGACATACGGAGTAAACTATATCTAGTAAAATCAATAAATCATACCGGTTATGTTGAATACAGAGAGAAAAAAAATCTGACAGATTTGTTGAAGACAAACAACACGCATGAAAGACACAGTAGGAGTATTAGAATTGGGTAGGATGACTTACAATAAACCGGCAGAATTTGTAAATAATAATCAAATATGAGATAAAATAAATCTTGATTGTCCTTTTCATCAACCGATGGAGATACTTCGGTAAGCGATGGTTAATCTTAAAAGACGATCGTGCTGATAACGTGATATAATTACTCCCTCCGATTACCTGTGTTCTTCCCCTTTCTTTTTGGGGAAGAAAATAAGGAGGGAGTAATTATATTAGTAGAATAATGAGGGGTGGAATGAAAAAGTAAGGGAGAGAAATATTATATTAATTAAATGGGAAAAAGTAGAATGAAAAAGTAGGAGAAAGAATATTATATTAATTAAATGAGAAAAAGTGTGGTGAAAAAGTAGGAGAGATGAATATTATATTAATTAATAAAGAGGTAAAACTTTCCTTAAATGGAAAGAGGGAAGAAAATCAAACTCAGCCCAAAAAGGAAATAGGGAAGAACATAGGTAATCGGAGGGAGTATATTGTACAAGTATAGAATAGAAGTAAAGAGAAACCGTAAATTGTATGCAAAGAGAGTATAGAATAGAAGTATGACTCGATACATATATATATAGATATCGATACAAAGAGATACGTTGCTTGGTGAAGGGTTGTATTGTTTCGGGATGATAACAGCCATATCATAACAATATCTTCATTTTTGAAAATTTTAATTATTAATTACGAGTATTTATTTTAATATATTTACGTTATACTCCGTATATATAATAATAATAATAATAATAATAATAATAATAATAATAGGTTAAGATTTTAAAAAAGCGCAAAAATGTAATCATATTAAATAATTGTGCATTTTAAATTAATCGAAAATATATTAACAATATTATATAAATATTTCAAGAAAATGAAAAATGCAAAATAAAAACAAAAATAAAAAAAGTTTTTAAAATCAAGTTAACAATTAACTAAAGATGAAAAATTACTAATCTAACCCTAGACTAATCACCTTAGGTTTGACACGTGGCGCGATATGATTCGTTGTGTATGAAAATTTCATACATCGCATGTAAATGTAGCCTTTTCGTTTGACGAGGGTTATTTTTGGGGGAAATGGAAGGGAAAGTATTCAAATCTACACTGACATATTGTGTCTATATATATATATATAGACACCATTTACAAACATTGAAAAACAAATTATACATCCCATTTAAATGACACGGCCCAAAATATTCCAGAAAAACAAATAAAAAAAAATCTCCAAATTTGCCATTTATGTTCTTCATCAAAATATTCAGTATATTACTCTTGATTTCTATCTCAGCACTTCAAAATGCGAAAACCAAACCCTTCAAACGATCAAAGACATCAAATAGCTTGTGTGCTACTCAAGAGCTCAATGCAAATGAAACCGAGTAGAGTTATGAAGGAGCTCAGACAGAAATTCCAAGTTGATCGCAAAACTATTTACGGTGTTTGGCATTCAGCAAAGGGGAGTTATGAGACCCGATGAAATCCAAAATTTCGGGAAACTCAGGGCAACGTTCCTTACCTAACCAGATTAGGGGCCTTCACAAGTCAAAGCGACCGACCACCAAACTAAATGTTCCTAGTCAACCTCAAGTGAAATGCATTAGTTTCGCTCTTTTGAACCAACCACCAAACTAAATGTATTAGACGGAACCATAATGACTACGGAGTACTACATTCAGACGACTTGTGAATGGCTAAACTTGGGCATCATGAACCGAAGGTGCAATGGGCAGGAAAATTTGTGGGGGTGGTTTCTGTTTTTAATACTACTCATTCTACCTTCTTGAATTAGCCATATTTCTATTGTTTTTGTAAGAGCAACAGTAGGTCAATGAGGTAACTCAAGAAGAGTAATATAGATTCCATCTATGAGAACAAATGACAAATTTTACCAATTCGTATCGGACTAATGGATTTGAATCTGAACAAAAAACGGACACATATCCTATTTGCAAAAATCTCTGAATAACATAAGTTGATAGTTGAAACATCAATGACTTCAAGCCGGTAATTGCATAATTAAACAAAATGACCTAATAATAAGCTACAGTCGATACCCCAAAAAATCTCCATTCAACGCTCGAAGAAACCATAACCTTACCGCCAATGTTGTTCGAATCATGCTCATGCAACAAGGGTACTCGCAGTAGTAGACTCACTGCAGGTAGATAGAGGTCCCAGTTTATCAGTTAGTCAAAGGTGTGAAACAAAACATACAGAAACTATTTAAGAGATACACACACACTCACACTCCATACCTATGATACCGTGTAACATAAACGAGAAAACGGAAAAACATAACTGTGGATGAAGGGCAGCAAAGAAATATGAAAAGAAAACTCACTATTTCCAGACAGGTGGGAGCTTCTTGGTCTTCTTGTAGTAACGAGCAAGCCTGTGGATCCTGCTTTCGACCAAGATGAGCCTAAACTTGGAGTCCTTGTCTTTTCTGTTCCTCTCCAAGTGCTTGCGAATGGCAACCGCCTTCTTGATCAGATGGTAGAGATCCTCAGGTATTTCAGGGGCAAGGCCTGCAGAACATGTTATTAGCCGAGAATTTTTGCTTTCACTAAATCAAAAACATCAAATACCAGTTGGCCAAATGTAAAATCATTTAGATCAAAATCATTCATAATGGTTACAAATTCACACAAAATTGAATGTAAAGTAGGAAACATTACGACACAAAAAAAGAAGACATGAAGCTCAAGGGCAAACAATTTGGAAACACAAGGAAATAACACAAAAGTTCAAATTAATCCAACATAATGCCCTATACAGCAACCACAATATTATTGCTATCAACCACAAACTATAGCATTACTTTGTCTTAGATTTCCCACAAAAAAATCTACAAACAAGCTCACTCAGTAGCAATGTCAAAAAAACCATGTCGTAACCACAAAAAAGATTCTGTCAAAGGTTGTATATAGAATAGATGAAAGAAGTTTGGGCACATTCGTGAAGGGGTTGGGCCAATGGGTCTTTCAGAAAATTATTGAGTGTAGCTGAGCTGAAATATTTGGTAAAGTACCTAGCTCATTGCCGCTGTGCTCAGTAAGCTTCTTTATCAAGGTGCTGAACTCGTTCACAAAGAGTTCAAATTACTACCACCGGCTGTGTACGCCCATACAAGCAAGTGGGTGCTCAGTAAATGAAATGAATGTATGTATGCTGCTATCTCTATTTCAAGTTCCAATTTACTTTTATTTTCCTCATAGAATATTGGACTTATTCACTCAAATAAAGGATTAATACAACGGTATGATGAATGATGAGGCATTGGAATCTTGATTACGGAGACAAGGTGCACCAAGTTTTTAATAGATGCGTAAATAATAGTCTGTTCTTTGTTTTATTATAGTAAGAAGGGTACCATGTTTGTAAGTGAAAAATAAGATTAAGGGCTTGCTTGGTATGTGTGTAATTACTACGGGAGCAATGGAGCTTTAAATGAGAAGAAAATGGAATAGATGGGTGATTGAGGATAGTTGTTTAAGGTGTCAAGAAGAGGCCATCTAAATAAATCACATCATCCAATTTTTCGCCTTCTCCACCTCCCACTATCACTAGTTTCATCGATTTTCTAGTTCATTTTACTTCTCTATTACTCATCTAATAATTGCCCCATTCCAAGCAGACACGGTGAAAATACAAATGACAAATGTGGAATTGCTGGGTAATTTTGTGTATGCAAAAGATAACATATACGTACGAGTAATTACTTTTGTTGGTGGTATATGGTTCCAGGAATAAAATGACGGATTGAATAAGCATGAGAGAGCATTGAGCAGTAAAAATATATGGGACATGAATTCAAAGATCCAAAAACAAAGGAGAGAGAGGGAACCGTGAGCCTTGAGGATACGAAGAACTTTGCTGCCAGTAACCGTCTTGACCTGAGCAATACCATGAGAATCCCTCAAAATCACACCAATCTGAGAGGGCGTCAGTCCCTTCTTCGCAAACTTGCATATGTTGTCTTCCACCTGTATGTATACAAACATCAAACATCATTCACCACTAACATAAATAAATGAATCAAAATCACAACAACAAGAAGAAGAGAAGTGTAGGTACATCAGGAGAGGTGACTTTGAGCCACGTGGGTGGTGTCCTCCTGTAAGGTAGGGCGGAGGCGGACATGCCCTTCCCGCTGCTGTGCATTCGACCCATCTTCTTCCTGATTTCCTTCTTCCTTCACTTCACTGCTTTGCGGCTCCTATAAACCCTACCTTCGCCTTTCTACGCTCCTTATGCTCATTTTATATACCCTATCCCGCACAACACGGAAACATATCGGACACGGAACATGGACTCGAAAATTTATATGACACGTAAACGATACAAAGAAAAAAAAAAATATATATATATATAGAGTGAGGATCCGATGAGTCTTCAATTTTAAATGAGTCCGTCCCATAATTATTGACCATCAGATCCTATAGCATTAAACGCACTAGATTGAGACACGTCACTCAATCAATTACAACCAAACCTGTGACAGTGATAGGTCAATCACTCAATATTTTTGATCCAACCTTCACAGTTCACACATGCAGATGCACCAAACAAATAAAGTCATATCAAACAGAAAGCCCAACACCACAACTATCTAGGTAATCGCGTAAGACGGTCTATGAGAATTTGCAGGCATACAAATACAAAACCTAAATCATAAGATATGAGTAACGAATTGAAAAGAAAAGAAAAGAAGGGAAGAAGCAGATACTTTGAAGACGAGGCTGAGGCGGATGGTAAAGGGACAGTACGAGGTAAATCAGAGGTACTGCCTTGTTGATCAGAAGTAGCAGCAGATACGATATGGAGTTTGTTATTAAGTTGCACATTTTGTGTCCAATTTCAATTCAAATTCCTAGGATTGAACCCCAAAGATTGTAACTTTGCAGGACCCTGTTTCTGCCCATTTTGCAGTGACCATTTTAATGAAGTTATTTGGTGAATCGATGAGACAGCCGCCATTGATGATGCTTTCAGTTTTAAGAAGAAAGGCGGACATAATCAGAAGTGACGTTTGTAGTGGAAATGGGGTGAATTGTGACATTATTACTGTAATTTCTTATTACTGTGACAGTGTCACAGTAAGATATTTGTGTTACTGTAATAGTAACAGTAAGATTATATACGATGAAGATGACGCTGAGATTAAGCCATTCATGTGATTTGATCATGTGGCTGTGATTTGCGGGACGGACTCATTTAAAGAAACCAACTCACCGGATGCAATTTCTATATATATATATATATATATATATGGTATTTAAACAAGAGATTTTGAAATTTTTTATACTATATTATTAAATAACAAAACAAAAATTAAAGTAGGGTAAGTTAAAATCAAATCTTAAAAAGTTAAACAATTATACTCTTATTACTCTCCCTGTCTCTGTAGAATATTCATTCTTTTTCTTTTTGGACCGTTTCTCTAAAAGAAGTCAATTTTGTTTGATTTTGACTTCACCAATTTTCTCATCTTTCATTTTCCGCCACACTTTTTTACCCACTTTGGTTCTCACTAAAAGGGAGGAGTGACCCTTTTAGTGAGACGGAGGGAGTATAATATAATAATTAATTAATTACTAGTGTAGACCCCGTGCAATGCACGGTATTTAAAATATAAATATGTTATAGAATATTTCATTTATGATTTAAAATAAAAAAATCATTATTTTATTTTTACTATTTATCGACTGCGTCTTTTAGATATAGAAAAATATTTTTTAAATCGCAAAACTAATCAAAATACTTGAGTAATGTCTTGAAATGTATTAAATAATGAGTAATTAATGAAAATATTTTTTATATATCCTGTTTATGTCATCTCACGTTTCGAGATACTCACTTCTCTCTTTAACATAGCTTAAAACACATAAATATTTATCAAAAATTTGTATAATAATGAACTTTTTTAATGGTTACCACACCGCGATACATTCTCTTTGTATAAAAAAAATATTTTTTCATTAGTTTTTTTTTTTTAAAATGGCATGTCTCAGACATTAGACTTATATTATGTAATTTCTGAAACTTTTTTTATACGGATTTTAATACTTCATATTTTGTACTCCCTGTACCAAAATGATCTTTCTATATGATAGTTATAATCCTCATATTTGAATAGTAAATGATAAGATCTTAGTGGTATTCGAGTGAGTATATATTTTTGAAAAGTAAAAGTAAATAGCTCATTTCAAAAATAAAATTTTCATAGAACCATGTTTTTTTTCTATGGTTAATGACATCATATCTTAAAATTTCTCAATTATTTTCATAATTTTTTTTTGTCAATTTTTTTAACATTAATGAAAATGAATAGTTTGTGAATTCATTAGTGAAATGTTCTTTTACTTCCCGATTTAAATTAGTGTATTTTTTGAGGAAAATGTTAGTAATTGTTATTGTCTTAGAGTAGTATATAGAGTATTTCGGTGAGTTTTTGCTTTAATTAGCATCTTAACGTGTGTCCAGTGGACACACGTTAGAAAAACCGTTTTACTATATATTAGGCTTTGTATGAACAATCGGTATATATTCCGTTTTTATATAATTACTAAATTTATATCGATGTTAAGAATATGATCTTCGAATATGATAAGAAAGATATACAATAACAATCATAACTATTTTATATTCCACGTAAAATTTTGTATGAGATAGTGCAATCTGCTATTAACAAAAAATAGTGCAACTATTTGGTTAAAAACGGAATATACATTATGTTTATACTTTAAAAAAAAAATTGACCATACATTCCTTATTAAATATTGCATGTCATATGTAAAACACGTGATTTTCCTAATCAATATAATCAATCAAATTTTCTTAATTACATAATTTTTGTGGTGTATACTTTATGTGTGATTTAGTGATATTTTAATCAGTAAGATGTTTGTAGTTGGAAAGAAGAATGGTGAGTGGGTGACACACATAAGGTTAAGAGTTCGATTTGCACATTGCGCATTTGATCTATTTTTTTAAATTTTTTTTAGTGGATATCTTTAGGCGGAAAAAATGTTACTAAGAGTTAATCTCTTAGTTGTAAGAGGATTTATGGCACGGTACATATATTTCGGAGAATAAATATTTGCATATTCTAATCAATCAACCAATCATAGAAATCTACTAATCAACGGTATAATTGTATAAAAATTTGCATATTCTAATCAATCAACCAATCAATTATATTCTAATCAATAAATCAATTATATTTTCTACAAATATTTCTTCTCGAATATGATCAGAAAGATATACAATAATAATCATAACTATTTTATATTCTATGTAAAATATTGTACGGGATAGAGCAATCTCCTATTAACAAAAATAATGCAACTATTTTGTTAAAACAGATTACAATATGTTTATACTTTTTTTAAAAAATTTGATCATACATTCCATATTAAATATTGTATGTGATATATTCCATTTAGAACATGTGATTTTCGTAATAAATGTAATCAATCGGATTTCCTTAATTACATAATTTCCGTGGTGTATAGCTTTATATGTGATGTAGTGATATTTAAATCAGTAAGATGTTAGAGTGTAGTTGGAGAGGAGAAGGGTCATACACATGAGGTCAAGGGTTTGATTTGCACCTAGTTCATTTGGTCTATTTTTTTTCATTTTTGTTGTAGATAGCTTTAGGCGGGAAAATATATGAGTTGTGTTATTTGGTTAGTGGAAAGGGGGATTTAGTCTAAGTTAAGTGTTTATAGTATCAAGTCGATTCCCCCATACATAAAAAATTTCACATTATATCATATATAGGAGTTTGAGACATCTCATTACGGCGAGAAATATTACCACTTCGTTGACAATTATCACAAGGTTGAAGAAAGCCATGAGCATCTGGAAACAAACTCGGCCAATAAAAAACACAATCAAGTACCTTCCGAGCTGTTCGTCTTGCTCCAAAATGTCCTCCACAAGCATAGGAGTGACAAAAAGCAAGGATAGAGCATACCTTACTCTCCGGGATACATCTTCTAACAACTTGATCCGAGCAATGCTTCCACAGATAAGGATCATTTCCCATACATTCATACATAGTATGTAACATCACTCCTAATCTTCTCCTTCTGAGATTTGGAAAAACCAGTAGGAAATTCGTTAGAAACGAGAAAATTCACAAGATTAGCGTACCAAGGAGAAACTGAAGAAAGAGCAAATAAAGTTCCATCGGGAAATGTGCCCCGAATTGGCTCAATAGCTTTCTCCTCATCATGTACCAAACGACTCAAGTGGTCAGCTACCACATTTTTTGCTCATTTCTTGTCTTTGACCTCAATGTCAAATTCACTCAACAATAGAATCCAACGAATCAACCTCGATTTTGCCTCTTTCTTAGCCATCAAATACCTAAGGGCAGCGTGATCATGATACACCACAACCTTGGTACCAAGTAAGTATGCTATGATCCTCCTAAATCCTAATGATGCGAACTGGGCGTCGAAGAAATTTTGTAACGTTAAAACGCTGCTAAGGGATGCATACGATCAGGAAGAATGGAGAAACAGCCCCGGCAGCAAGTACACAATGATGAAAGGGTATAAATGGTTGATCCAACTTGTTAATGCTGTGGACTGGAGTTACCTTATTTGGAGCAAGTGGGTCACGCCCAAGCACAGCTTTGTCTCATGGCTATACTACAATAAAGGACTCAACATCAAAGAAAAATTATACAAGCTGAACATCAGTCCTGATCCTCGATGTTGTCTTTGTGATCAAGAGGATGAAACAATGCAACATCTTTTCTTCTACTGCCCTTACAGCTCACGAATTATCCAAGGTCTGTGGGATTGAGAATTAGGCAACAAATTAATGGGAAGATTTCAAATAAGGATAACAAATGGCTTGAAAGAATTATGTAAGCTAGTTTGAGACTAAGTGTCTTGATGTTGTTCAAATTGTATGGCTTATAAGTTTTGGTTGTAAATATTTCTCATCATTAATATACTTACGTTTAACCAAAAAAAGAGTAAGTATGATCAGAACTTCTCTAAGGCAAACACTACCGCCAACATCTCTTTCTCGGTAGTAGAATAGTTCTTTTGAGCTTCATTAAGAGTCATGGAGGCATAGTAAATCACATGAGGCACTCTCCCAACTTTTTGATCCAATATGGTGCCTAGTGCATAGTCACTAGCATCGCACATGAGTTCAAATGGAAAGGACAAATCCGGTGCTTGTATAATTGCAGCCGAGGTTAACTTCATCTTCAAAAGATCAAACGCTTTCTTGCAAGCCAAATCAAACTCAAAATCCACATCCTTTTTGTAATAACTTGCACACGGTGAAGCAACCTTGGAAAAATCTTTGATAAACCTACGCTAAAAACCTGGATGTCCAAGGAAAGACCGCACTTCACGCACATTAGTGGGATAAGGAAGGATTGAATTGTATTAATTTTAGCTTTATTGACTTCAATGCCTTTAGATGAGACCACATGCCCTAACTGTGGATGTCCGTCCGCACCGCCCGGAGCCCCGTGCGCGCCCGTGCGGGACCGACCCGATTTCATCGCGGCGGCCACCCACGCCGCTCCCTCCCGGTCGGGGGCCAGACCGATCTCGCGTACGGGGTGAAGGTGTTGGACCTCGATTTGTATGACGATTCAGAATAGTACTAAACAGGTACAGGCACCCGTGTTTCCGTTGGAATCGATGGAGTCGTGGTTGTAAATGTTTAAAAGCCGATATGTTTGGTAAGACGACCTTTTTAGTGAACCGAATTCGTTGCCTATTTGTGGAGTCGCAACCGAGTCAATTATGGGGACTCGGAAACCGTTCAAGTCAACTTTGATCCTTAGCCGGCTCAAAGTTGAGTGGCACGAGACCTAAAGATAAAGACTTGTACCCTTAAGCACTTCATGCCTGGAATGACTCTCATTGCCAATGGTTTCGGACATCCAGAAACCGTCGATTCTGAGTAAGGGGTGAGGGTACGTATTGGGAAGCAACGTCTGCTAGACGTCGACACCCAATCCCGCCTGCACATAGCGGCCTCTACTAATCAATCGATGGGCTGATAAATTTGTTCCTTTGTTGTGGCGGAAGTACGGTACAATCCATTGTTTTAACCTTATGTCTTCGCTATGTCGGTTGTTTAACGACAAGTAAGCCTTGTGGTCGAAGTAGTTGTGTCTACATTCTTTGCATGCGATTTCACGTGACAAGCAGGCCATGAAAAGATGCATATAGAAGAGTAGAGGGTACTAAGTATTATACGTATTAGCAAATCAGTTTTAACGTGATAATATAGATATTAGTCGTTCTCGTGGTATACCTTACCTGGTATTCTGCTTAAGATGCGTCGGCTCGGTATTAATAGGGATGCATCGAACCACGCGTGGTGTGTAATACCCCGTATTTTCAAATAGAGTTAAAATTTTAAACATTTATTTAAACCAAGTTTAACGTTTAAAAAAATTATTTTTCGTGAATAAAACTATTTTATTTTCGTTTAATTAAAAATTATTCCGTATTAAAAACGTGAAAATTTATTTATCGAATTATTAAAGATTTTTATCTTTCGTTAAATAAAGTTTAAAAAAACTTGAAAATATATTTTTATAATGAACCGTCATTTTGACATTTTCTCGTCTCGTAAAAATTTAAAAATAATTTATCGAATTTTTAAAATAATAATTACTTATAACTATTGTCTCATAAAACTATTTTATTTACCGTCTTACAAATTCGTTTTTAAAAAAATATATTTTACGATTTCCATTATTTTAATTTTCCTAATCTTATATTTCAACTTTTTAAGAAAGAAAGACGTTGTACGAGAAACAGACCGGACTCGAGAAATATGGACCTCCTATTAACGTCCCACGTATTTCCTACTTACTACTACATTCTTACACACGGCATTACGTACTCCCTCACCTATGCCTAATCACCTAACCTACTCCCTCAAAAACACACTTTCATTCATCATCGTCACCCCCATTAGCTACTACTACCTCCATCCTACATACTCATTTTTGTTTTAATTCCCTCCGTTTCTATACCCCCATCTTCTCTGTTTTTCTCTTCCTCGACCAACTCCGACCTCCGTCCTTCCCTTGCTATTCGTGCCTCATCGGAACTGGAGCTCCTCCTCTGTCCATTGTCGTCCATCTTTGAATGTAATCACATTACCTCGCTCCTTTTCCATTGTCAATTTTACATTATTTCTATAATCAACTCTAATAAATTTTGTGCCTTGTTCGTTTGTTGACTCGTTCCTCGCCGAAATTGATTTCATTCGTTTAGAGTAATTTTCATTTGTTGCTCCGGTCTTGGTTCGTGTCTCGTAGACATCAGCCTAATCTTTCCCGTCATCGTCGTCTGATTCCTCGAGGTAGTCCCTTCCTTCTCTTGTTTCGACTCAAGTTTGACTCATCTCGTGTTGTCTCAGTTCGATTATCATCTCCTCGGGTCTCGATTATGTTTTCTTGGAATCGTTTCCTGGTTGTCTTGCTAAGGTCATGACTACTGTGTGCCGTGTGTGCCGTTGTGACGTTGTTCTTAAATTGTTGTAGGCATTCTCATTATTAGTAGTATTATTATGATTATTATAATATTAGTAGTATTATTATCATTATTATGTTATTAACTAGTTGCCATACCCGTGCACCGCACGGGAATATATTGTTTTATGGCCTTTGTAAATCGCAATTCTGTCTTTTTGCTTCATTATCCAATATTTATTTTATTATTAATTTATGCATTTTTTGTTTTGATTTCATGTCTTTGTAATTTTAGTTACTTCCACAGACATTCCTAAATTCTGATAAGACGGGGGTTAGAAAGATTGAACGATTCAAGTTACAGAAATATATATGACATGTATGTTAAATGATGGTGGGAAAAAGGGGGAGTAAAAGTGTCGAAACATGCATCAAACATGTCACCACAAGTGTAGCAAGGTGAATTAGACTGAAAATGTGTTTGTAAAAACGTAAGCAAGTGAATATAGGCGAAAATGAGATATAACGCTATAAGATGTAATGCGTAACTAATAATTCATTTTTTAACTTTTATTGGAGAACGTAATCCTCTTGAATTATGGCTTTGATCTTTCTTAGTTTTTTCTCGCGTCTTTAGTTGAGATTTTCAAATCTAATCTTAGCCTCTTTTCTTCTATGGTTTCTATTGTTACGGATGCTTCTTTTACTACCACTTCAGACTTATAACACATTGGGTGTGTTAGTTTTGTTCTTAAAATATAAGCAATGTATTATGAAGTGCTCGTAGTTGATGTACATAATAATTGTTCGTTTACCTCTTGTCTAGCCTTCTCTTCTCCTTTTTAATTGGTGTGTTTACCGCGAAACTCTAATTCTATTTGGGTGGTACACTGAGGTTCATATTGAGGTTTGGTTGTAGGTCTAATCGGGTCGCTTTGGTTGTACACTTGGATGACATATTGAGGTTCATGCTCTATAATAACTTTTGTATCCATTGTTGTAGGTGATAATACAGTTATGAACTATGGAAGGGGAAGATGAATGGAAGAGGATGATGAAGCGAGGTGGAGTTGATAAGTTTTTCCTCTTTTCTCTCTTCTTTCTTAATTGATTGAGTTTTTTTTAATTAAAAATTTGGTTAAATGATTGTCTTTGTTTTTTAACAGACTTCATCGTTTCTTAATTTTATTTGTCGGTTGGTTTAGTTGCTTGGCCCAAACAAAGCAGAACACATGACTTTATTACTCTCTCTTTTCACTATCTTTTGCCCCGTTTCATTAAAATACCCTCACAAATGATGATGAAATGAGGCAATAGATTATGAACAAAGGGAGTATAAGATAGTATTAGGGCAATAGCAATGATAACATATAAGGAGTTTCATGTCATTGAGTTAGAGAATAAAGTTCCTTATATGAAATCGGTTTCTAAAGTAAGGAATCGATTTCATACATGTAAATGAGAGAAAAAAGAGGATCTACAATAAATATATGAAACTTTTACCATTGGTCGGTGAAATAGAAAGTTTCAAACATGGTTAGATGTACCTTGATGACAATGAAAATATGGTGTATGGAATTACAACTATTGTTGTTATTGCCCTTAGATAAATGATGGATGATGATGGTTTGTTTGAATTTTAATAAATTAATAAATAGATAAGATAGTGCTCTAACATCCCCCCTCTCTCTCTACATTTTTCTTTTCTCCTATTTTATATTTTTTTGCTTTCTCAACTTTTGCACGTGGCAAAACACTCTCCATGCTCTATTCAACAAATGCTCAATTCTAAGGTAGGACACTTGGCGCTATGCGATTGGGTAGGAATTGAAAAGACGGGAGTTGAATACATAAAGTCGGTTATTATTAGTTAGGACCATTCAACTTCTTTCTCATTCATTAGGCAAAGCACTCTCCATGCTCTATTCAACAAATGCTCAATTCTAAGGTAGGACACTTGGCGCGATGCGATTGGGTAGGAATTGATCGAAAAGAGGGGGAGTTGAATACATAAAGTCGGTTATTATTAGTTAGGACCATTCAACTTCTTTCTCATTCATTAGGTAGAATCCAAGGTGAGGAACTCATCAATTTCTTCCTCATTGATGATGTAGAATCCTATGTAAAGCAATCAAAGTCGGTTATTATTGCTTACAACCTTTCAACTTTTTTCTCATTCATTAGCTAATTTGATGAAATTTAAGCTCTTTCAACTTCTTTCTCATTCATTAGGTAGAATCCAAGGTGAGAAACTCATCAACTTCTTCCTCATTGATGATTTAGAATCCTAGGTAAAGCAATCAAAGTTGGTTATTATTAAAATGTAAGCTCTTTAACTTCTTCCTCATTGATGATGTAGAATCCTAGGTGAAGCAATAAATTTCAGCCACCTCCCATCCTCTTCGTCTTCCTCCCTTATAATTCACCACATATAACAATGGGTGCTTGCAATACTCAATTCTAAGGTAACACACTTGGCGTGATGTAATTTGGTAGAAATTGAAAAGGAGAGAGTTGAATACATAATCAATGCCAAAGTCGGTTATTATTAGTTAGAATCCTTCAACTTCTTTTTCATTGATTGTGTAGAATCCAAAGTGAAGAACTCATTAACTTCTTCCTCATTAGAACTCTTCAACTTCTTCTTCATTGATTATGTGATTTTTTTTGTACGTGAAATTATACAAATAGTGAGATATCGTATTTTAATGTTCGATCTTATGCTAGTTTCTCCTTTGTTTTCTCTCGTTTACATTGTTGAGTTTGTTATTTTTGCCCTTTTTTTGGTAAAATGTGAGGTATTATTATATCATAGACAAAAGGTGACATATACGTGGGATAGCAGTTTTAGCGCTTTAATACATAATACCACTATATAGCAAGCTGGAAACAAAGTCCAACACACTTAACAATCTATTATTGCTCTTGCCCTTTGTTGTGCTTGTTTCTAATTTTGATGTTTAACATCTGTTGTTGTCTGTGTCAGTGTTTTTCTATTGTTTTCCATTATTAGTTGTGTATTAGATTATGATTGATGTAGAGATGCCTCTAAATCTATGATCGACATGTTGATATGATACTACATCAACTCATCGATCAACTTATTATTACAATAACAATACTATGTCAATTATGTGAGAATAAGGTTGTATCGATTGACTCCTACTAATAATGAGTAGCATTAAGATGAGTCTAATGCAAGCATGAACCCAATGAAGCAGGAACGAATTGATAGCCACACACAAACCGAGTTAGTATGGGCGGTGGAAAAAATCGAGGTCGTCTGCGTCCAACGGCAACAGTAAGACGACGTTAGGCGGCGGGAATCAGCTCGATTTCGTTGTACACTTGGATGATGTAATGGGAAAAGCAAAAACCCATTGTTATATGTGGTGGATTATAAGGGAGGAAGACGAAAAGGATGTGAGGTGGTTGAAATTTATTGCTTCACTTTGGATTCTACATAACCAATGAAAATGAAGTTGATGGGTTCTTCACTTTGAATTCTACATAATCAATGAGGAAGAAGTTGAAGAGTTCTAATGAGGAAGAAGTTGATGAGTTCTTCACTTTGGATTCTACACAATCAATGAAAAAGAAGTTGAAGGATTCTAACTAATAATAACCGACTTTGGCATTGATTATGTATTCAACTCCCTCCTTTTCAATTTCTACCAAATCACATCACGCCAAGTGTGTTACCTTAGAATTGAGTATTGCAAGCACCCATTGTTATATGTGGTGAATTATAAGGGAGGAAGACGAAGAAGATGGGAGGTGGCTGAAATTTATTGCTTCACCTAGGATTCTACATCATCAATGAGGAAGAAGTTAAAGAGCTTACATTTTAATAATAACCGACTTTGATTGCTTTACCTAGGATTCTAAATCATCAATGAGGAAGAAGTTGATGAGTTTCTCACCTTGGATTCTACCTAATGAATGAGAAAGAAGTTGAAAGAGCTTAAATTTCATCAAATTAGCTAATGAATGAGAAAGAAGTTGAAAGGTTGTAAGCAATAATAACCGACTTTGATTGCTTTACATAGGATTCTACATCATCAATGAGGAAGAAATTGATGAGTTCCTCACCTTGAATTCTACCTAATGAATGAGAAAGAAGTTGAATGGTCCTAACTAATAATAACCGACTTTATGTATTCAACTCCCGTCTTTTCAATTCCTACCCAATCGCATCGCGCCAAGTGTCCTACCTTAGAATTGAGCATTTGTTGAATAGAGCATGGAGAGTGCTTTGCCTAATGAATGAGAAAGAAGTTGAATGGTCCTAACTAATAATAACCGACTTTATGTATTCAACTCCCGTCTTTTCAATTCCTACCCAATCGCATAGCGCCAAGTGCCCTACCTTAGAATTGAGCATTTGTTGAATAGAGCATGAAGAATGTTTTGCTTTCTATTATTAGACACACCAAAAACATGACAAATAAAATAATCAATGTTAAAATAATCAGTGTGCCTGGGGTAGGATGGGGCTGGGCTTCCGGGGCAGCAATGTTGTTTCTTTTTTGTGAGATAATCAAACCCCTCCTAAGGCGGCAGAGGCTGGCTTTATAGCTTCGTAGACTTACTACACCCGAGTATCGTTGATGTGGGAGGCGTATCAAATAGAACGTAGGTGGGTGGAGGTTGTTTCCGATGCTTGTCTCGACGACTACACATCTTCGGATCAGGCGATTTAATTTCTCAACAGTAATAGGGTGGGAATTAATCATGGTATCTCACTCAGTTGAATAACACAATGTAGGCATGGAAATTATTTATAGGGTGGTCAGAATTTATTGCTTAACCTAGGATTCTAAGTAATAATTGAGGAAGAAGTTGAAGGGTTGATAACTCATGCATTTAGTAGGTAACCTAGGATTCTAAGTAGTAATTGAGGAAGAAGTTGAAGGTTAACCTAGGATTCTAAGTAATAATTGAGGAAGAAGTTGAAGGTTTGATAACTCATGCATTTAGTAGGTAACCTAGGATTCTAAGTAGTAATTGAGGAAGAAGTTGAAGGGTTGATAACTCATGCACTTAATAGGTAACCTAGGATTCTAAGTAATCAATGAGAAAGTAGTGTAACTTATGCATTAACTACCTTTCTTTACTTTGGATCCTAAGTAGTAAATGAGGAAGAAGTTGAAGGGTTGTCCAATAAGATCATGCCAAGTGTGTGCCTTAAGAAGTGAGGATTGGAAAAATGAAGCATGTGGGTTGCTTTGCTTCCCTTTTAATAGAATATATAGATACTACACTCATGCGGTTGAGAGTACGTTGTTGTTGTTGATTATGTTATTATTATTTTCATTATTACTACTCGTATTATTGATGTTTCTACTCCCACAATCGCTGTTATGGCTGTTGTTATTATTATTATTATTATTATTATTATTATTATTACCATCCTTGTTGCATACATCTTGAGAGCCGTCTCTATTCTTACTCAATTTTCATCCAATGTCAAATCAGTCTTGCTGCTATTTTCATTCTCATCGTTACTGTCCACATTTTCAATCACTGCCTTCTGTTCTATCCTTACTCCATCTTCCATAGTTATCATCCAACCTCAGCTCACATCTTGTTTCAGTCCTCTCTTTTAATTTAATGAGTTATTCGATTACTCATTTCTCCTCTTCCGTTCTGCGTGCTATATGGTATTTTATACCGTATGTTTCTGTTTCATAGGATTTTGGGAGCACCCTGACAAGGACGTGCATATTGAAGATTATAGCTATCAGCGTAACCAAACTTTTTTCTAACAACATTTCTTATATATAAGTATATTGTGTTACTAACTTAATAAATTGCTTACTTAAATATTTAGGCTTATTTGTAGGACTAAATTACTTATGTATATAAAAATGTTACGTGATATTTTATTTGTGTTATATATTTATTTACGACTAAATTCAACTTGACTAAACTATCACTTGTTTAATTCATTTATTTATCACCTTTACATTTCTGTTTATATGAAAAATGAGGAAAATAAATAAAAGAACTTAAAATGATAAAATTTACTTATATCATTTTCATTGTATTTTATATTTATGTTTAATTCTAATTTGTTATGTATGTTTATTCTATTTTTTATATATTTTGTATGTATTTTATATAATTGTAATTTCGGTCAAATTTAATTTTCTTTAGTATTTTTCCATTCGTTTATATATTATAATATAGAGTAAATTAGTAACTTGCAAAATGTTTTATTTTAAAAAAAAAACTCACTTATTATTTTTATATAGCTAAAGATTTATAAATTTCATTTTCTATAATAAATGGATTTGTTTTATTCCGAAATTTTTATACAACATATAAAAATATTAAAAAAATGGTTTTACGTCAAAATTTTGTAAATCGATTAAGTACGAATCAAAATATATTTTCATAAACTTTTATATTTTTCAGAAACTATAAATTTTAAAATTTATTATTATTATTATTATTATTATTATTATTATTATTATTATTATTATTATTATTATACCTTAAATTTTATTTTTATATAAAATTTTATTTAAAAGAATTTACTATTTTAAAAATATTATACGATATTTGGGATATGATGTTTCGGGTGACACTTGAGGATTAAAGTGTAACGTTGTCCCACTGAAAGTAAGTATTTGAGGATTTGACTGTTTCAAATGAGTCCGACCGATTATTGAAGGTCACCAAATAAAGTACTACTTGTTCACGGGCGACTTTTATATAAAGTTTACGATGCGAGTCTGGGACGAATAGCTTGTGTTGGATCCTACCATGCGTGGTGTTTCGATTGCACTTGTAATGAAAAGCAGACTCGGAGGCTGCGGTCCGAGAGTCGACCTAGTGTTTAAGGTAGTCGTCCTACGACAGTGAGTTCTGCGGTTCAAGAGTCTGCGTAGGGTATGTGGCGCACGTATAGACAAGTACTTGATCAGTATTACCACCTAGGTAGCGGGGGCAGAACAGGATTCTGAAAACTGCTGGTTCCCTCTTGGTGATGCAGAGAAATGTAATCATCAGCTTTCATTTCAGCACAGAGCCCCGTTTGAATAAACGTATAATATAATAGAAGTTCGGGCCCAATTGAGCCTTATGGGTGAGATGTAAACCTCATAAGATCGGTTCGGTCTACGAGTTGGTAACACGGTTACTTCTATTGGTGAGATGCAAGCCAATATGGAGTAGCGGTGATACTAGGAGCCACGACTCGTGTGTTTATTCTCTGTTTACGTGAAAAATGATTTTAAAAAAAATCAAATGGCTACTAATGTCCTATCTTTTAAACCTTATCGTTTTCATCACCTCACATGTTGAATTATTGAAGTAAAGGAAACTATCTGTTACGTGATATCCTTTAATATTTTTATAAGTATATCATTGGTTATTCACATGATTATCTTATGTGTATGCAGGTGATATTAGATGAACGGTTTGGTTGCTGTCCCGCTCAGCGGTCTCTCTATTCTATATATTTGTGTAGGTATGGGGCGATGGGAAAGGATCGAGCGAGAGAGATTTAATAATATGTTTGTATATAATACAATCTATATTTTATACTAAATGAATCAAGACTATGTAACTAATAGACGTTTGTTGTAAGGATCCGTAGCAATCCAGATTTATTTACACTCTGATATAATTAATTAAATGACTTATATAACTTTCCGCATTATCTATTATTTTAAGTCATCGAAAATCCGGGTTGTTACATGGTGAGTATCGGGACTAATACGGAACCCGACCATTGCTTTGTTCATTTTAGCTTGTTTATGTTTTGAATTTCGTGTTAGTGATTTAGCGTGCGATTATAAGGTCATAAAAGCGGTAAATCATACGAAAGTTGTAAATGCGAAATGTAAGTAAATCACATAGTGAGGAGTTGCACCGTCGGAGTATACGCTAAACAAGACACAATGCGTAGAAAGTTGATAACGGATCACAGAACTACTCGGGTTTAGTTAGGATGTTTTAGTGCTTATGGTTGAAGTTAGGGACGTTACGTATTTTAGGACGTGTCATGGAACTAGTGTCCACGTTTGACATTATCGAATTGCATAATAAAAGTACTGAAATGTAAAGTTTTGTTTAGACGACAACCTAGTGACGATTCGACTTCGAGGCGGATCCTCCTAGCTTGTCTTGTGGTGATTTCGGCAGAGTTTCGTTACCACGGCTAATTCCGCGGTTAATCCGGCAGAGCTCTGCTACTAGACTCGGGGTTAGCTAGTCGAACACAGGCACCTCGGGATCGAGTGGAGTGCTCGAAGGTGAGGAGTAGCGTCGATTCGCTTATCGGGACAACGATCGAGTGGATCGTTACTTAGGGTCGGAGTGCGAACCTAAGTTGGAAACTCGTAAAGAGTAAGAGGGAGAAGAGAAGAACAAGTTGTGTCTTGAATGAACGAAATGAGGGGGGTATATATAATTGCTCGCGCAGTTCAAATTGCCTACTCAGACGCCTAGTGTCCAGCGACTCAAAACTCAAACGCCTGGTGTGAAGCAGTTCAGTTTAGGGAAGCCTGGTGTGAGGCGATTGAAATTTTGAAGATCCGATTTCGAAACTTTCCAAAACGGAGAAGATGCGTATATTGCGTTATCTTGGGGATTAAGCTTCCCCGTTAACCCTAGCGCATCGAGCGCCGGGTGGGCTTCGGGTGCGCATTCCAGGGTTTGCTCGGCCTGACGCGTTGACTCGGGTTTGACTTTACATATTTCGAGGTCGATTCGGGCTCCCGGTGTCGGAATTGACTCTAATTAGTGTCGACGCGACCGTAATTGACACGACTAAGGCTGTCTTGATGTTAAATTAATTTTTTCGAGTAATTATTTGATCCGTTCTGTAGAAAAACTATCTAAAATATCGTAATCTCGCATCGCGTTGTAGTCCGATCGTCATCGGGTGTTTGTCGGGCACTCCTGCAGCCACCAGGTACAAATCTGGGTGTCTACACTAACACAATATCTTGTTCAACCATAAAATGACATTTTTCATAATTTAGGATAAGGTTAGTATCAATGCATCTCTTAAGAAAAAGAGACAACTGCGACAAGCAGTGATCAAAAGAATCACCATGCACAGTAAAATCATCCTGTAGACACCCAAATTTTGACCTGGTGGCTGCAGGAGTGCCCGACAAACACCCGGATGATGATCAGACTGCAACACAACACGATTTTACGATGTTTTATATGGTTTTTCTATAGAACGGATCAAATAATTACTTGGAAAAATTTAATCATCATCAAGACGGTCTTAGTCGTGTCATTACGGTCGCGTCGACACTAATTAGAGTCAATTCCGATACCGGGGCTCCGAATCAGTCCCGAAACACGCAAAGTCAAACCCGAGTCAGCATGTCAGACCGAGCAAGCCTCGAGATGCGCGCCCGAGGCCCACCGGCGCTCGACGCGCAAGGTCAAGCGGGAAGGCTTAATACCCAAGTAAACCTAAGATTACATATAATCTCCGTTTTGGAAAGTTTTGGAATCAGATCTTCAAAATTCTAATCACCCCACTCTAGGCGCCTCAATTCTCCTAAGCACACCCTCAGGCGCCTAAATCCTGGTGCGCACGCCACCAAGCGCCTAAGAGCTTGATTTGAACTACGAGAAAAACTATAAATATCCCCCTTCTCCGCTCATTTTGATACAAATTCACATTCACAACTCTCCCTCTTCATTTCTACGAGCTTCTTGCTCTAACTTAGCGTCGCACTCCGACTCTAACAATCCACTCGATCGTTTTCTTCCGATACGCGAATCAACACTACTCCTCACAGTTCCTCGAGTCCTTGGCTCGATCCGAACGAAAATGGGCACCCGTGTTCGACTAGCCATCTCTAACCATCGTAGCGAAGCTCTGCCGGATTTGCCGTAGGAAAGCTTGAAGGATCCGTCTTAAGAAGTTGTATCATCAGTAGGTTGTCACCTAAATGCAACTTTACTTTCCGCACTTTTAATTATGCACTTCAATAATGTCAAGTCCGACTCACGTGGATACTTAGTCCACAACGCGTCGTAAACATACGTAACATCCACAACTTCAACCATAAGCAATAAAACACCCTAAACTAAACCCGAGTAGTCATGAGATTCGTTCTCAACCATCTAGGCATTGTGTCTCGTTGACACTCTGAGGGTGCAACTTCTTCATAATGTGATTTACTTACATTTTGCATTTATCGCTTTCGTATGATTTACCACTTTTATATATGACTGTAATCGCATGCTAAATCACCTAACACGGAATTCAAAACGTAAACAAGCTAAAACTGAACAAGTGGTGGTCGGGTTCCATATTAATCCCGATGCTCACCCCTCACACGTGGTTTGACGCATCCGTATGAATACCGAACCGACGCTTCGTAAGTAGAATACCAGGTAAGGTATACCATGAGAATGACTAATATTCGTATTATCACGTTAAAACTAATTTGCTAATACGTATAATATATAGTACTCTCTACTCTCCTACGCGCATCTTTTGATGGCCTGCTTGTCACGTGAAATTGCATGAAAAGAATGTAAAAACAATTACTTCGACGATAAAACTTGCTTGTCCTTAAACAATCGATGTAGCAAAGATATAGGGTTAAGACAATGGATATTATCGTACTTCCGCCACAATTAAGGAACTAAGTTATCAGCTCATCGATTGATTGTAGAGGCCACCACGTGCGAGCGGGATTGGGTGTCGATGTCTAGCGGACGTTGACTTCCCAACACGTACCCTCACCCTTTACTCAGAATCTACAGTTTCTGAAACCATTGGCAATAAGAGTCATTCTAGACATGGAATGTTTAAGGGTACAAGTCTTTATCTTTATATCCCCATGTCACTCAACTTTGAGCCAACTAAGGATTAAAATTGACTTGAATGGTTTTCGAGTTCCCAAAATTACTCGGTGGCGACTCCACAAATCGGCAACGAATTCGGTTCACTAAAAATGTCGTCTTACCAAACATATCGGCCTTTAAACATTCACAACCACGTCTTGATTGATTCTAACGGAAACACGAATGTCTGCATCCATCTAGTACAATTCAAATCGTCAACCAAATCGAGGTCCGACACATCGTCCCGTACGCAAGATTGGACCGGTGATCTCGCCCTAATCTGGATCGGTCGTTAACCAAAGATAGGGGATCAAACAATATTTATGTGACTCGCAAATAACACAAAAACAATTAAATGTAGTCGTGGTATGTCGAGGTCGGTCCACAGGGAGGCGTTGCGTAAATTGAGTAAGAGCTAAGCGTTTGGGGTCTAATAGGGGGGTTTGGAGTCGGGTCTAAACTAGAATGCAATAAACAAAGTGGAATAATCAATAGGGAGAAGGTGTTAGGGGGAGTCGAGAATCGGAAATCGGGTTCTATGAGTCTCGGAATTATGGGTCGGTCGCAAAGTCGATAAAGGGAGAATGTCACATTTTGGTTTCTTCACCCAACTTATCTAAATTCCGCTTTCGCGACGAAAAAGGATAGGTCTCAAGTCAAGGTAATTTCTACCCCGGATTTCCTGACAACGGTAAGTCTCAAATCGAGGGATCTCTTACCCCGGGTTTCTCCCAATGATAGAAATGAGTCAAGGTCGATCTAGTTGGCCGGACTAAGTCAACAATGACACAAAAACCTCAAGCATGACAAATCAACAAACATGCAACAAAACCACAATTCCTCAATTCATACCACCCAAGATCTTCCTCCCTTAACCCTCTAACAAGAAAACTACTCATAATTCATGAAGGAAACTACAAAAATCATAACAATGGAGAAAATAACAAAAACATGCATAATGATGAAAACAAGAGGAAATAAAACTAGAACAACGAAGGAAATTACGATCAACAAAAGAAAATACAAAGCGATCTAAAAACAACGCAAGTAAAATCAATGAAAACGGTGCAATAACGAAAGAGCAATATTAAATCTAATCTAGAGATGAGAGAGAGGAAGAGAAATATACCAACAATGGAGGGAAATGACAATAAGGAAAATGAAGATTGCATAAAAATAAAGAAGCCTTGATGAAGAGGGCAATTGATTTGTCACTAATTCCTTGATAATCTCCAAAGAACTTCAAAATAAAAAATAGAATTCCTTACAAAAGCTTGAATATAAAACTAGATGAAGATGAAGATTGATAAAAATTATGAATATCTAATGGCTTTCTGTCTAAGCTAATATGGAGATTAGATGATAATGAAAATGATCTAATTCTAATGAAGAGTTATTGTAGTCTAATGTAGTGTATTGTGCATCTAACTAGGTTAACTATATATATAGTAGTAGCTTAATGGATCCTTAAACCAAAGCCCAAATCCAACTTTTGCTCCATTAGTGAGACTTTTGACCAATGAATCTTCATATGGTGAAACTTCACCCTGCGAATATCAGCCAATACCGCCGGGTGAAACTTCACCCGGTGGTTTCACTCGATGGACTTCCTTTCAGATTTTGCGTTTTGGGGCCTCTTTACCTTCGGGCGAAACTTTACCCGGTCATTTCGACCTATGGAGAAAGTTTTCTGAAGATTTTCGGGGAGGTCGAGTTGTCGTCAGGCGAAACTTTGCCCGGTGGTATCTCATCGGGTGAAACTCCACCCGATGGTTTCCTTGACCTCTTTTCTGATCTCGCTCTTTGTCGTTTGATTGGATGACTTGAACTTTTAGTTTTGTTAGTTGATTTTCGGACGGTATTCCCCTCTCTTGTGCTTGTGGGAGCTCGATCATGCTCTCGGCGTTGAATCTTATCAAAATAGATAGAAAAACTACCAAAAACACGTAAAATGCACAAGACAGACGCTAATGCGAGAAAGACTAAAAATAGGGCGATAATCGCATTCTAATCTCGCAAAACGGAGGAAAAACGAGTCTAAATGGGAAGAAAAATGGTCTAAATTTAGCACACATCAAACCCCCACACTAAACCGTTGCTCGTCCTTGAGCAAAGACCCAAAAAGAAACTACGTACTAATACTACTAGCTAGACTATGCTAAGCCGATACGGGCCAATTAACGGGCCCGCTCCGTCCCTTCAACTCACATTGGAGTACCTATGAGGTAAGGTACTTCAATGCAAGGCAAGTTGGGTCTTGCTCAAAATGGTGGATGCGACTAAACACACAAAAACAAATGACACGAAAGAATAAGCGCATCCAAAGCAAAAATAAAACACCGAATCCCTTATCAAGACGGCGGGGAAGACATCGATTACTTACCTAAAACAATCATAAACGTTCCAAAGTAAATCACCCAAGTTGATAAGGACCATTGCCTAATAGTATGACATTAAAGCAATAAAAATGTTGGTAAATTAGCTAGGTCCTCCTAATTTTCTAGAGGAATACGACGGGGTGTTAAACATAGTTGAATAAGTGAACCATGGAGTCATTCAACACTGTAGGTAGGTGCAGTCCCGCTCTCTTTGGATAGGCCAAGAGGGTCGTTCCAAACTCGAATTACCTAAATTAGCCCAAACAAAAAGTGGATAAGTGTTTACAATTTTATGGTGGATCGACTAATCACCGCTATCTTCCTTCCTCGGGACTCGGTCCTCTAGTAGGCACAATCAAAGGGCATTTTTTTGTTGTAAGGAGATGTTTTTGATGATATGATTTTGGTGCTCCCTTTTCTCTAATTTGTATTTCATATTTTTGTGCCATTTTCTCTTGCTTTGGTTTGCCCCTTTTTTGACTTTTTGATGTGGTTCGAAACCAAGCTTGAAGGTTTATTTTTGTAAACTTATTGTGGATGTATAGGTAGAGGAAAAATAGGTAACTGAGAACGCGCGCCATCCCCGGATAACCCACAAAAAGACGAGAAAAATTTGGACTAAATGTGCAATTGTCATTCGAGCAAGGTCACCTAGAAAACGGGATGCGGAAACCAAGGCCTAACTTCTCCATGGGTGGTCAAGTGCAAACCCCGAAGTAAACCTCTAGTAGAAAAGGTGGACTCAAGCTAAAAGATCAACATGTTAATTGATTTAAAGTCATTCTACTAGATTAAGATCCAAAATCTACAATGGGTTATCTACAATGGGATGTAAAATTTTGTAATAAGTTTGTAATCGGGTTTTCGAAAACGTTTAATCCTAGACACACTATACAAAAGCAAAAAGAACACAAGAAAAGAAAAAAATAATAAATAAAAGGAAAATACAAGTAAGGTCAAGCACTCCGTACTCCATCGACATTCAAGCATACAATCAACCTCAACACCCAAGATGCTCATTTCTTCGAGAGCCTCTCAATAGCAACAACCTAACTCTTTTATGAGAGTAAATGAAAACGAAGAGGAAAGAAGTTATTTAGCGGGTTACTTCTATGATCTCCTCATCTTGTGCTATCGAGGTGGTGGTTATCCTGTAAGAGTGGGGACAAGACTATACAAAGGACACGAAAACATAACGAAAACGAGAAAAGAAAGGAAAATAAAAGGAAAATGTTTTTGGTTTTTGGAATTTTTCGATTTTAATGGTTTTTGAAAAGATTTTTGAAAAACAAAAGATGGTAGATCCCTCCCCCACACTAAAACTGTACATTGTCCTCAATGGACAAGTAGGGGAAGATTGAAAAATGACGGAAAAAAGAAAAAATAAGAAAAATCTTTTTGGATTTTTATGATTTTTCAAATGTTTTTGTGACTTTTTGAAATTTTTAGAAAGGAAAATAAACGAAAAGAAAAGATAAAAAGCGTGGCGGGCCTAGGTGTAGTCACGTCACCTAGACCCTAGCCAAGTGGGTAAGAAAATGGAAATAAAAGAAAAGAAATTAAAAGAAAGGGCGAAAAATGGGCGTAGGTGTAATCACGTCACCTAGCCCGGATTAAGTTCAAATTCGAATAAAATGAGAAAAATGAAAAGATTTGGATTTTCAAATGGGTCATGCTTTTTCCTAACGAGACTTTACTCAATCCTAACGACATTTTACTAAATTACCCTCGTCATTTCTCCACATTCTAAAAAATTAATTTCATTCTCTCTCTAAAAAATCCCAAAATAAACCCTCTCAATCTCTCATAAACCATCGCAAACACTCAACATTGGAATCGTTCGGGGTGGCTGGGCAGACATGGTCGTGCCCATGAGTGGGTCGGGTCGATCTGAGGCTGGGTGAGGATTGGATTTGGATGGTGGGTAGGTGAGGGTGGCTCAAGGGTGGTGGGGTGGCTGACGATCGGTGATCGGTGGTTGTGTCACGTGGCTGGGTCGGGTCGATCAGAGGGTGGGTCATGGGTAGTGCCGAGTTTGGGTGGCGGGGTAGGTCATAATAGGAGTACTCCCGTAATCAGTAGTAAAGTTTGATTTTTATTTTTCTTTATTTTCTTTTTACTTTTTAATGTAGGGTTATTTAATATGAATAATCCAAACTATTGTAGTTCTTCTCATAGTACTCTGAACTTCGTATAATCTCAAAATGTCCCAAACTATCTGCACCTTCTTCTTATAATAGACTCGTGGGTTTTATAACTTGTTATACCAGGTAAAATGAGCTAAATGACCATATTACCCTCACCTCACACCTCAATTATTCATCAATCATCACCATTCTCCCTGAAGTCTCCAGAAATTCATCTCTAACTATCCATCATCCATTGATCACCATCTTTTCCAGCCAACCACGATTGACCCAAACACCACTGTTATGTCGCCCATTCTCTGTCTGACCACCATATCAAACACCTTCATTACCTAATTGTACCATCCAAACACCACCGTCAATGTCGCCCAATTTACCCTCGACCACCAAGCAACCCAAACTCAGACACCAAGCAAATCTTCTCCTCTGCCCACACGCGTTGCCTCAAAACTTCCTAAACATCCCAACCTCGTCGTTCCGAAACATGTCATCAACAATCTCAAACTTCTTAACATCATTATATATGTTGATTAATACAAACAAACTCAATACCTTGTTCATTTTAATCAAATGAACAAATTTGAATTTGAAATAAAAGCGGCAACATCAATGGTGGTTGAGGGTTAACGCCGGGATGACCTAGCTGGAGATGTGCAAGGTGGTTGTCGTTATTGGCCTGTTGTGAATTGATTGAAAGGGGTTGTTGGGGATAGTGAATTTAGGAGAGGTAAGGAGTTGTAACTTCGCTTGTAAATGGTGAATTTTGTGGTTATTCTCGGTGGTGGAAGAAGCGGACGAGCAAGGTGGTCGGAGCGTGGAAGTGGGCGATGACGCCGGTGAGAGAGTTGGGTGCGGTGGTTAGATTTAGGAGAGGTAATGGTGTGAAGGATGACATTGTATCATTAAGGGGAAATCTAATTTTAGATATGCAGTGACTTGTTCTGTAGGTAGCCAGTTACCCAAGTTCGTTATGGGAAGATGATATTTACAATTGAGATTATTCTGAGTTAATAAATAGTTTGAATTATTATAAGAAGACCCTCAATTGTTTGGATTATTTATGTTAAATAATCCTTTAATGTAAATCCTCTTATTTTTAAATGCTTTTATATTTTTCTTTCTTTTCTTATAATTTAGTGACTGTTACAAAATTTAAGTGGTGTAATAATATCATTTCAAAAAAAAAATTGGTGTATTATATAGTTGAAAATTTTAAATGTATGTATTGAGAATAATAAAAAAAACCAGATTTCAAAAAAATAAAAATAAAAGAAAATTGAAGTCGGCAATTGAATTAGAATTCATAATGGAATTCGGAAGCGTTATGATTGTGTAAATTGAGTAAACAAAGGGAAGTTTGGTTGAATCCTTTTGTAAATATGAAAATGGTTGAATAGGAAAATTTAAGAAAAAATCGTTAGAATTGAGTAAAATCCCGTCAGGAAAAAGTAATTTCGTTTTCAAATTGATCAATGGCTTAAGCACATCGCCTAAAGACCGAGAGCAATATCAAGGCCGCTACGGCCACAACAATCGATGAGACTGTAACACCCAGTTATTTTCTGAGTCAATTTTAAAGTGTTACTGGTCTATTTTATTTGAATCGGGTTATTAATTCGGGACAAATATTTTCGATGTCATTATAAAATTTAAGTATTTTGGGCCTTCTTTTATTTAATCGATTTTTGTTTTGAAAAGATTGGGGTTTTAATTATAAACCGACTTAGTATCGGGTTGAATTTGAGTCAAAAAGAGAAAAAAAAAAGGAAACCTAATACTATATTAAACCCCCACCACCGTGGCTCTATCCCCAATTCCCCTTCATAACTCTTTATTTCTTTCTTTTACTCCACTGCCGCAAAACCTTTTTCTCTCGTTCCGGTTCTCGAGTTCCGTCGACAACAAGCTTCTGTCGACACTCTGCTTTGCCTTCTCTGTTGTAAATCGCATAAAACGTAAGCTTCCTTACAAATTTGATTGCCTCCTTATTTCTCATCATTAGTGGACCAATTGTGGAGTCTGTGTTAGTGTCGTGATCCGTGTTTCCTTAATAGTTATACGTTAGAATAGTAAACAGATTGAGTGATTAATAGATTCATATGCAATCTTGATTAATAATATGGGGGTAACGGTAGGAGTACTTTAAGGCAAGTGATTTGATTTTGATTGACTCGACGGTTGTTGACTCGATTTTAACTTTAGTGTACTCCACGTTATTGGTAAGTACCTTAACGGTTTCGATTGAAAGTAGCATTAAACGATTGTCCTCCTATGACGGTTATAATTGGAGAAACGGTGGTGTCAGGGGCATAATTGAAGAAAATTTATGGTGTTGGCCTTACTTAGGTTGCCCGTGTCTGATTAACTTGTCGATGTTATTAGCTTTTGACATTGAGATAGAGTGGAGATGAAATTTTGGTGCGTGGGATGGAACTTGTTTTTGGCAGAGAGTATTTTGTTTGTTAGTCTTAGAGAATTGTACGTGAGTCTTGATTTTGTTTCGACCGTTAGTGGGTCTTATTACGATAAAACAATAGTTATCCGAAACCTCTAAGCGAGTACATAATTATCAAATCAAGCGATACTTCAGTTTTGGTTGAGACTTAATTATCTCGAGGTTGAGTGACTTGTGTACCTTAGATATATAGGTACTATATAGGTTAGACCCATGGTACTATCAACTAGATTATTGAACCATTTTTATTATTTGTAGCTTGTGGGTTCGAGGAGAAAGAATTCTTGGAGTAATTCTAGCTAAGTTTTGATCGTCTTGAGAGGTAAGGACGTTTTACCCTTTTCACTTTTAAGTAAAGAGCATGTTCGGATCAAAATATATTTTTTATAACGGTTTTGTAAATTATTTCGTCGATCGTTAATATTTTATAAACTCGTAATGTTTGGATATTGAACTTTGTGACACGACTCACATATTGGTACTATTTTTGGTAAAAAATTTAGTAACTTATAACAGACTCTGGGAGTTCTGTTGGTCTAGACGGTTTTAAGGTGCGTCTAAGACGCTCCTGGGACTTTGTCCCGAAACTATTTTTGAGTGAGGATTGTCCGGCTCTCACTCGCTAAGGAGTTAGACTTTCTCCTTTGGCAGTTTCATCCTACTGGCTGTCCAAATGTGAGAGGTGCGCACTATTATGAGTCTAGCTAAGCACAGGTGGTTACCTCCAGACCGTGCAAGGGTAGGACCTTGGCACACAGGTTGCGAAAAATATATATTTTGGTTGGTTTGGTTGACTACTCATTTATGGTATTCTGGTATTTAAATGGTGATTTTAACTCCAGTTTCAGTTTACTATAAACTATTATTATTATTATTATTGTTATTATTATCGTTGTTATTATTGTTATTATTATTATTATTATTATTATTATTATTTCACAATTTAGATATTATTATACTTTTACTCAGCTTTGCTGACGTCCTTTTGTTTTGGGTCGTTCCCCCGCTGGAACCTGTACCTATTCGTGTTTTTGGGTACTGATAGGTACACTTGATTTGCTGCATGGGTGCATTCTGGTATCGGGTTATGCTGAGCGAGGAGGGACTTTTATAATTTAACTTTGACTACAAACTATTTACATTATTATTGGATTTATTGATTTGCTATTGTTTTAAACCGTTTTGGATTTTGTAAGACTTAAGACTTCCGCTCCAACGTTTCCATTTAATTAGCTATCAAATTTCTATTTTATTTATTATTTATCTTTTTCCTTGCACTTGGCTCGGTAAGCTAAGTGTGGAGTAACAGTTTTGAGTTTTCGGTTTATTATTTTGGTTGCGAAAATTTAGGGCTGTTACAGTTGGTATCAGAGCAATAGGTTTTCCAAAATGTTTTGCAAAATTTGAAATGGTTTAAAAAAAAAAACAGAGAGTTGGGTGGTTTGGGTGCATTGCATACGCATGATTTATCTATTCATACTTGTGTATATATATATATATATATATATATATATATATATAAGATAATATTTTGTGCTATTGCCCTTACCTATGAATGCAACTTATGTTATTAATTGTGATATTATTTGAGATAGAACGATCTTATGCTTGTATTTAATAGAACCTTGTTTATGTATATAGTAATCATGCCTCCACGAAGGGAAAATGATAACAACAATATTGATATGACGGCTATGGTGATGCAACTTATAGCTCAAAACACAGTTCTTGTCGAAGCTGTGCAACAAATGACTACGGTTGCGCGGAATATGAATGAGAGGGTTGAGAATGAAAACGATCCTACACCTACTATTGCTGGGATATCTGAAGCGGTACAGAAGAAGAGGCCGCCGTCTTTTACTGGGAAAGGGGATCCTACTGAGCTAGATAACTGGATTAGGGAGATGGAGAAAATTTTCTTGGTTGTTGGGTGCCCACATGAGTTTCAGGCTAGGATCGCTGTTTTCTATTTGAAGGAAGAAGCCGATATCTGGTGGCAGACTGTGAAAGATGATTTCATGAAACCTAAGAGGGTGAGAAATGCTAATGGTACCGTTGTACTTCATGATAAAGACTGGGATGACCTTAAAGACCTACTTGAGGAAGAATTTTTCCCCGATCATGTGAAGAACCAGAAACTGGCTGAATTTGGGGATCTAAAGCAGACAGATAAGATGAGTGTGAAGGATTTTTATAACAAATTCATTGAACTCAGCAGATTCGCTACGGAGTTGGTGCCGACTGAGCGAATTAAAGCGTCAAGGTTTGAGGATAAGTTAAATTGGAAGATTAAGGGTAGGTTTGCTGGGGAGACCTTCACTTCATTGAGGGATATTTATGCTAGAGCTGTGAACATTGAGAGGAGTAACCAGAAAATGGAGGCTGAGTTGGGAACTAGTGTGACCAAAAAGAGGGAGTATCAGGGGAGTCAATCTGACACCGCAGCTAAGAGAGGAAATTTCCATAATAATAACAACCCTCAGAATAAGTCTCGATCTTTTGGCGGGAATATGAAAGAAGAAGGGAATAACTGGAATGGTAAAAGTCAGGGGACAGGGCTAGTTTTTACCAGACACTATTACTGCAAGATATGCCAAGGAGATCACCCAGGAGTTGACTGTCAGGGAAATAGAGTGACATGCCACTGGTGTGGAAAATTGGGACACCGTGAGTTTGAATGTACTAATAAGAAGGCAGAACAACCCCGTAGTGCACAATCTGCCAGTGTGAGTGTGAATCAGGGTAACCGATTTCAGGGTCAGGGAAGAACATAGAGTTGTGGTGGGTCTGCATCTAATAACACTTATAAGAACCCAACTCCGACTCAGGGCAACACTACAACAGCTAGTAAGCCCGCAGGGCAAGTGAATGGAGCACAGAGTACTAAGAAGCCCACTGGGAAGCTCTATGTCATGAATAGAGAAGAAGCAGAAAATACAGACATCGTTTCGGGTGACTTTCTTGTGAATTCTATTTCAGCTCATGTTCTGTTTGATTCTGGTGCATCTCACTCTTTTATTTCAACTAAGTTTGTGGATAAAATGAATGTTGAACCTAGTGAAATTGTGGATTATGATTTTGCCATGCCATCTAGGGACTTAGTGAACTGTAAAAGAATTTTTAAGGATGTGTCTGTGTTTATTGGTGATCATGATTTTAAGGCAAACCTAATAGAATTTCTGTTACCTCACTTTGATGTGATTTTGGGGATGGATTGGCTCGGGTCTCACCGGGCTAATATTGATTGTGCACAGAGTAAAGTTTCCTTGAGAGGGCCTAAAAATGTGAGAGTATCTTATAGGGGTCATGTAAAGGGTCCTAGAGTGAAACTTATTTCTGCTATGAAAGTGAAAAAGCATTTATCTAGGGGAGCTGAGTTGATTTTGTGTCATGTAAGAGATTTGAGGGTGGAATATCCTGACTTGAGTGAAGTTCCAGTAGTGACTGAGTTTGTTGATGTGTTTCCTGAGGAAATACCAGGAATGCCGCCTGCTAGAGAAGTTGAGTTTAAAATTGACTTAGTGCCAGGAACGGGTCCAATTGCTAAATCACCTTACCGAATGGCACCATTAGAAATGCAAGAGCTTAAGAAACAATTAGATGAATTGATGGAGAAAGGGTATATTAGGCCTAGTGTGTCGCCTTGGGGTGCCCCTGTTTTATTTGTGAAGAAGAAGGATGGAACTTTGAGGTTGTGTATTGATTATCGGGAATTGAACTAAGTTACTATCAAAAATAGGTATCCTTTACCTAGGATTGATGATTTGTTTGACCAGTTGAAGGGAGCTTCTGTTTTCTCCAAAATAGACTTGCGATCTGGGTACCATCAATTGAAGATAGCACCTGAGGATGTCCCTAAGACTGCATTTTCCACTAGATATGGCCATTATGAATTTACTGTGATGCCTTTTGGGTTGACTAATGCACCTGCTGTGTTTATGGACTTGATGAACCGAACTTTTAGGACTTACCTAGATAAATTTGTTGTGGTGTTCATTGATGACATATTGATTTATTCGAGGAGTGAGGATGAGCATGAGGAACATTTACGTATTGTCTTAGGCATTCTGAGAGATAAACAGTTGTATGCCAAATTTTCGAAATGTGAGTTTTGGTTGGATCAAGTAGCTTTTCTGGGGCATATTATATCTAAGGATGGGGTATCAGTAGATCCTGCTAAGATTAAAGCTGTTAAGGAGTGACCTAGACCGAAATCTGTGACTGAAATTTGTAGCTTTTTGGGTTTAGCTGGTTACTATAGGAGATTTGTGAAAGATTTTTCTAAAATAGCTAGACCAATGACTACACTGATGAGGAAAGCCACAAAAGTTCATTGGGATGAGGGATGTGAGGAGTCATTTCATATTTTGAAGGAGAAGTTGACCACTGCTCCGGTGTTAGCCTTACCGGATGAAAATGAAGCTTATGAAGTTTATACTGATGCATCTAAGAATGGGTTAGGTTGTGTTCTTATGCAGAATAAGAGAGTGATTGCCTATGCTTCTAGGCAGTTGAAACCTTATGAATAAAATTATCCCACTCATGATTTAGAATTAGCAGTCGTAGTCTTTGCCTTGAAGATTTGGAGACATTATTTATTTGGTGTACCCTTTAAGGTTTTTTCTGATCACAAAAGCTTAAAATATATATTCACTCAACAGGAACTTAATATGAGACAGAGAAGGTGGTTAGAGTTGATTAAGGACTACGAGGTCGAGATTCAGTATCATGAAGGAAAGGCTAATGTGGTGGCCGATGCCTTAAGTAGAAAATCTCTCCATACAATACAGTTAGTGATGACCCGTGATAAGCTGAGGGAAGAGTTTGTGAACTTTGCTATCCAAATGGCGAAGCCAGGAACCCCGTCTAATGTGTTATCTGTCGAGAGTGATTTGATAGGGGAGATTAGAGAATTACAGGTTGGTGATAAGAATTTGCACGATAAGTTAGTGAATGAGCCTACCTTGTTCAGGCGCGATGAGAGTGGATTGATTAAGGTTCATGATAGAGTGTGTGTGCCTAACCACTGGGAGATAAAGGAAAGAATCATGACTGAGGCACATGCAACACCGTATTCTGTTCACCCCGGGGGTGATAAAATGTATGCGGACTTGAAATTAGCATTTTGGTGGTCCGGTATGAAGAAACATATTGCAGATTTTGTGTCTCGATGCTTGATATGTCAGAAGGTTAAGAGTGAGCATAGGAGACCCCAAGGGAAGTTGCAACCTTTAGAGGTTCCCGAGTGGAAGTGGAGTTCAATCTCCTTGGATTTTGTAGCTGGTTTGCCAAGGTCACAGAAAGGTAATAATATGATTTGGGTGATAATTGATAGGCTGACTAAGTGTGCACATTTTATTCCGATGAAAGATACTTGGAAGAAGAAGCAGCTTGCTGATGCTTATGTACATCATGTGGTAAGACTTCATGAAGTTCCTAAGGATATTGTGTCAGATAGTGATGCCAGATTTGTTTCAATATTTTGGGAGAAACTTCAGACAGCTTTAGGAACCAAACTTAATATGAGCACAACATTTCATCCGGCTACTGATGGTCAGACTGAAAGAACAAATTAAATACTTGAAGACATGTTGCGAGCTTGTATCTTACAATTTCAGGGAGGTTGGGAAGATAAGTTAGATCTTATTGAGTTCTCTTATAATAAAAGTTATCAGGCTACAATTCAGATGGCACCATTTGAAGCATTGTACGGACGCAAATGTAGAAGTCCGGTATGTTGGGGTGATATTAGTGAGCATGTGATTCTAGGGCCTCAGATGATCACTGAAATGGTTGAGAGTGTTAGGATTATACAGGGCAGGATGAAAGCAGCTCAAGACCGTCAGAAGAGCTGTGCTGATAAGACTCGTAAGCACGTGGAATTTGAGGTTGGTGACAAAGTTTTTTTGCGTGTCTCGCCTACTAAAGGAGTAATGCGGTTCGGTAAGAAGGGCAAATTGAGCCCGAAGTTTATCGGTCTGTATGAAATTTTGGAGCGTATTGGCGAGGTGGCTTATCGACTTGATTTACCAGCTGATCAAGAACGTGTGCATAACGTATTCCATGTTTCCTAGCTAAGGAAATACATTAGTGATCCGTCACATGTGTTAGACCCGGAGACTATTGAGCTTGATGAGACTATGACCTACGAGGAGACTCCTGTTCAGATTTTGGATAGTAAGGTGCGTAAAACCCCTTTAGCTCGAGCCTTCTCTGAAAAGACCTTTCAGAGTACTAGGTGGCCTTGTCCCTTCACAATGACCAATTTAGGAATCGTTGACGATATTAAAGAGTTATCGTCAAGGACTGGAACTAGTGGATTCCTTAGCTTCGCGGCTTCTACATACAAAGACTTGACTTGTGAGTTCCTAGGAACTTTTACCATTGACAATCCGACCACACCAAGAGCATTTAAATTTAAACTATTCGGTAAACCCCATTGTTTGACTATTTCCGAGTTTGGCTTAGCTTTAGGCTTACCCTCATCGGGTACCGGACTTAGTAAACCTCCGAGCAATTTACAAGCTAGTGTGTCTAGAGGAAACCTTTGGAAGTGCATATGATGCGCGCGGATTGTCGTCTATCCAACGCGGTCAAACAATATTTATAACCCCGGAATACTACTACTACGTAGTAGCGGTAAGTCAGGGATCGATCCACAGGGACGGTCGAGAGGGGTAGTCGATTAAGTCAGAGTCTATGAGTAATTGAGTCGAGAAAGGGGGTTTTTGGTCGAGTCGGGTGAAGTTTGCTAAATGAGCTTATGTGATTAAGGTGGGAAACTATTGATGGGAAAGACGTTAGGGAGAGTCGGGGGATCGGAAATAAAGACAAGAATCTAATAATGCAAGAATCATCACAAGGTGTATAAGGGAGGTTCAACCTTTCGGTTTCCCTACCAACCAAATCTAAGCCCGCTTTCGCGACGAATGGACTACGGTCCCTAAATGGAATTACCCAAACCCCGAGTTTCCCCATATTGGTCCGGGTGAGTCAAGTCAACCTAGGTGATCAAGCTAGGTCAAATATAACACAACAATCCCATAAAGACAATATCACCCTCAAATGCAATAATCTCACAAAGATTAAATCTTTATCTATAAATCGTCCTCCCCTAACCCCCTAACAAAAAAATCTACTCACTAATCATGGTGGTTAACAACAAAGCATTCATTAAGAAGAAAATAATTAAAGCATGCATAAAAACTACACTAACAAATATTAATGGAGAAAAGGGAGAGAAGAGAATTTTACCCACAATGGAGAAAATCAAAGAGGAAGAAGAAGATTAATAATAATAAAGATTGAATCTTGAGAGAAATACACAAGAATTTGTCACTAATCCATGCATAAATCTTCAATCTTCAATGTCACATAAGCTCTTGTAAAACCCTTGAATCTTCAATAATAAACCCAATTCTTCAATAAAGATTGTAACTTTACTATTAATAATGGAGTAATTGTATTAATATTAAGTAGATCTATAATTGTTTTTGAGAATTTTCTAAGAGAGTTTTACTACAATCTACTACTACTTACTACAATATGGAGGGTTTTCTATCCTACTCCTAAGAGGCAAAATCAAGGCTCACTTAAGGCACACTTTGCCTCAAAACCCTAGGTTTAGTATTTATAGAGTTGCTTAATGGGTTACACAAACTTCAAGGCCCAAATCCGATTTCTCTTCATTTTGCAAGACCATCACCCTTTGTATCTTCATGGGGTGAAATTTTGCCCCGCGGCTCGACGTAATAGTCCCACCGGGTGAAATTTCACCCGGTGAGATTTTCTTCATTTTTCGCGCTTTCGACACGTCTTCACCATCGGGCGAAATTTCACCCGGTGGGCGAAATTTCGGCCGGTCAAGTTGCCCGGTCAAGCGTGCCGTGAAAATCTTCGGGGATGAAAAAATGTCGTCGGGCGAAACTTCGCCCGGTGATGACTCACCGGGCGAAACTTCACCCAGTGGTCCACTGACTCTTTTCCGGTCTTTTTCTTCGTTGATCACTTGGATTACTCGGACTTTCGGTTGTGTGCTTTGCTCTTGGACCGTATCTCTCTCTTGCTCGTAGAAGCTCAAACACGTTTTCGGTCGAAAATCCTATCAAAATAGACAGAAAACTACCAAAAACACGTAAAATGCAAAAGAGAGACACTAATGTGCCACTATGTGCCAATACGTTTGGTAAAAGAGCCCATTCATCCCATCCGGACCCGGTGCCTTGAGTGGGTGCATTTGCTCGAGAGCTTGTACAACTTCTTCTTCCCTATACTCGGCCCTAAGACAAATGTTCATTCGTGACGTAACCCGCCCCTCAACCCCTGTCAGTGCCTCCTCAAACTCCGTAGGCCGACCCGAGCTAAACAAATCCTCAAAATACGAGCAGGCCTGCTGCTCAATGTCCATAGGGCTTGACCATACTCGGCCATGTTCATCCACCAGTTGGGTTATAAGGTTTCGTTGTTTCCGTTGGCCCGCCCTCCGATGAAAAAACTTAGTATTTTTATCTCCCTCTTTAAGCCATAGGGCTCGTGACTGTTGCTTCCAGTACACTTCTTCTTGTCTAGTGAGCTTCGCAATGTGTCGAAGTAGTTGCTTCCGCTCAACAACTTTACTACGACTTCTGTCCTCTCTCTCCAGCTGATCAATGCGTCTCATTTTCTTTTTCATATCCTTCATCATCTTCCCAATACTAATGCCCTTCCATGCTAGTAATTCCTCGCTACACCGAGTTAGCCCGGCACAAACATCATCGTCTCCGACATCCCACGCACGTCTAATGGCCTCCTCGCACCCACTCTCCCCCACCCACACTTGTTCGAATCGAAATAGCTTCTTTCCGTACTCCCCAGCACGTCGATTACGGTCTAAGTCAAGGCGAATGGGCACATGATCAGACCAATCGCGGGGTAAATGAAAAACCAACGCCCTCGGAAACATCATTAACCATGCCTCGTTTGCCAAGGCCCGATCAAGTCTACATTGTCTATTGTTCTCCTCTGCCTGCCCGTTATCAAACGTAAAATCGTGACCCTCAAAGGGGATATCCCTAAGTTGACACACATCAACAGCTTCTCGAAAATTATTCATCTGCCATTGCGGTCTCGACCCACCCAGCATCTCCGTCGCCAGCAAAATTTCATTAAAATCATCTATACATACCCACGGGCTATCTCCCTCCCGACCCAGAATAGTAAGAAGTTCCCAAGACAAATGCCTATCCCTCATCGAAGGCCACCCATAAAAGCCAGTAATTCTCCAAGTCCCCTCACTCATATGAACCTCGAAATCCATATGATGCAGTGACTCTGATTTGAACAACATGTTAACATCCTTCCTCCATAACATAGCTAAACCACCCGACCTCCCAGCACTATCCACCGCTCTCCACTCATACTCATCAAAACAGTTCACCAAAGTGCAAAACTCCATACTGCTAAGCTTCGTTTCGCACAAGAAAGCTATACCAGGGGCCTTTCTCCGCATAACTCTGCGGAGATCGCCTTTTGCATCGGGGTTGCCCAGCCCCCTGCAGTTTAGGCTCAAAAGATTCATAATGCCCGGCGAGGTTGAGTCATCTCAACCTCCGCCTCAGGTGAACTGACACCCATGGATATTCGTATCCTCTTTTCCGACTCCTCCTTCGTCTTCTCGATATCACTCCTATCGCGTTTACCCATCACCACACCAATTGGAACTTCGTTTCCACCTCTTGACACATTTTTCACACCTATCTCCTCCCCTCCTTTCCCCTTCCTTTCTCTCCTCGTCCATTTACCCCCTTTGCTCCCCATCTTAAGTGTCTCAATCTTGGACCCGTAACCTGCCTCTACCCCCTCCTCTGTAGTCTTTTCCCTCGAATCCTCCTTCTCGTCTGATCGGTTTTCTATCGCATTTCCATCCCACATGACCACATCACCCACCCCCCACTGTTCGTCACCTCCCACTTCTGCCATATACATCCCCTCCCTCCCGGGGCTCCCGATCCTTACCTCCCTCATGTGTGCTCACCCTTCCTCCCAACCTATCTCCCGTGTTTGCATCCCCCTCTGTCACCGTCATCCCCTTGTTCGACCTTTGGACCGTCACTTTTTGGAGCATTTCGATCAAGTTTTTCACAGCCGCATCTTCCTTACGTTTGAATTCCAGCTCAAAATCCTTCACCAAATCCCTTTCCACCCCCGGCTTATTCTCTCCCCTCGCTTTGTACGACTTCCAGGGTGAGGCCCGCAAACTCTCGTTATAGACTAGCTCTCCTTCGTCATAAGGACCATCCTCACAGTCTCTCTCGCCATGCCCTAATACCCCACAACCATAGCAGAAGGTTGGGATTTTTTTCGTATTTCACATCAAAATGCACAACCTGGCCACGTCGCATTTGAATTCCTACACTCTTCTGCAACGGACGACGAACGTAGTGGAGGATACGTAACCTCACAACCCTTTCGATCTCAGGTATATTGGCAATGTCAGCCTGTAGGAACTATCCTAATTGATCCCCCAGTCTCCTCAGATTGTCCACATTCGTTCTTCCCCTAATAGGTAGATCATATACCCTAATCCAGAGTGGGACATGGAAAAGTGGTGTCTCAGCGAGTTTCCTATCCCCCATGGAGTTATTAAAACACCAAACGAATTTATCAAAGTGCCATGGTTGGCCTTCAACAACTTTTGCTTTATCCTTTGCGGATTCAAAACGAAAGATAAATATACGTTCTTTTGCATCAAGTACATTACCAATAGTCGTACCTTTTGTGTTCCATAGTTTGGTCATAGTATCAATAGCTGCTCGAACGTTAATCGATTTTGTCGTCCATAATTTCCCTATTAGAAGTAACTCCTCCTTCGTCTGCGCCTCCTTCTCTTCATCGTCCCAAATAACTGCATCCGTTTGCCCTACCTTCTCCTTACCCTTGCGTGATCGGCTTCCTTGTGCCTCCTCCATACTAAACGAGTAAATCGTAGAATAGAGAAGAGAATTTGATAGAACTAAGTTGTGATCTAGACCCTACCCGAAAGGGAGGAAGAAACTTGAAACCAAGAAAAACTAGGAACCCTAGAGGAAACTCTCACAAACCCTAGGAGAGACGTTTATATGATATGTGCATTCATCTCTGTTATTAGTCAAATTCATACCAACAGTAGTAAACAACATAGGGTTTCAACGAAGTCAATTGTTGACGTAAACCAATATGAAATATTTGGTGATGAAAAAAATTATATAGAGAATAAAATATTTTCAAATTTTGATTTTGATATAAATTATCTTTATTAGTATAATATTTTATATTAAACGTACATAATTTTTTACTTAAATTGTACTCCAAAATTATTTTTTAAATAAATTTAATGAGAGATTATTCCCACGAAATATTATTACATCAATTTATAATTAATTTTACGAATTTATAATTAGTTTCGCCCTAATTGATGTGTTTGGAAACAAATGAAAAGTGGGAAATGACAAAGAGAGGGCTTGTCCCCACAAAGTCTTCTCTTGCATTCCTAAAATCTTCAACGTTTGATTACCACAGCAAAAATCTAGAAGACAAAGCAGTACTACTCCCCTCCTACTATACTTCTCTCCGCCACCCTAACTCTCGCCGCTTTTCTGTTTCCCTTCCTCCCTCCGCCGCCGCCGCCGCCGCCGCCGCCGCCGCCACTTTCACCCCCTCTCTCTCATCGCCGCCCCCCCTCCAATACGTTACGTTTCCTCCCTTTTGGGTTTCCGATTTTCCCTATCTAGGGTTTTTGGTTTATTTTGTAAATTTATTCAGCTCCACTCCTACTAAATTGATTGATTGAACTGGATTCCCCCTTTCCAACAATCCCTATGCGTCGCTTTTGCGCTGGCTTCGTTGATTAATCACTCAATTCTTTCAATTCCCTTCCAAATTATTCGACACTCGAAGACGACGACGAAGAATCTAAAGGAACACGATTCGATTTGTTACAATTGGTTTTGCTGCTGCGACATTTGGATGGCATTGGGGGATTTGGTGGCCACCAGGTTTTCTCACTCGACTGTGGTTGTGCCAGATCATTTCGATGATTATATGAGCAGCAGAGGCAGTAATGATGACGATGTTATGAATGCCGAGTTCCGGAACAGGGTAGCGATTGTCGCAGCCGACCAACCCGCCGCTAATGTTACTGCTACCACTAGCACCATCGCCACCACCACCATTGTTTCTGCTGATAATATTAGTAATACGTATGGGTATGCGGCCACTGGTGTGGTGTATTTGCCTCAGACGATTGTGCTTTCTGAGCTTCGTCATGAGGCGTTCGAGGTTTCTATCCCTACTGGTCCTGCCGAGAATGGTTTAGTTTCCAAATGGCGTCCCAGGGAGCGAGTAAGATTGATTTTTTGATTTCTTTTCCCAGTAGCTTGGTGATTGTGAATTTTTGGTTTTGATATTGTGAAAGTGCATCGGTGAATTGATCCTGTTGATTTGATGTGGATGCTCGTGTGATTGAGTTAGGGTCACTGAGATGACATTCATTTATGGATCAATTTGTGTCCATTTATCATATTGGTTTGGTTTGATTAACATTGCAGTGGACTTTAGGATTTGGTATATGAGCTGCGGACTTTGTTTGACCTGGAGTCATTGTGATTGAGTTTAGGAAGCTACCTCTGGAATAGGAGTACAATTTATTAATCCTATAATAACCATGATGTTATTGTCCTACATGTTCTGGTGCAAATGCAATTTAATGGTGTATAAGAATTTGAATAACAATCAAGAATACTGAATTCCGTAGTGGGAAAGTGATTGCTTTATTTTGTAGCTTGAGGACTTCTGGTAGGAAATAATTCTTTTTAATTGTTACGGGTAGTTGTGTAGATGATTTGTGAGTGTCTTCGCCATATTTGGCAGTCGTGGAAGTGTTTTTAAAGCTTGTTTGTTTTGTTATTTCAAATAAAATGTATCTGCTGGAGTTTCGTTGATGTTGTGTAAGTCACTTATATATTTATTTATTTTTTGAAGTACTGGTTATATACTTTTATTCTTGTCACATAGATTTATATTTCCCTCAATGTTCTTGCCATGATTACATTGGATGCCAAGGTGTAATCATCTTCCATTTAAACTATGTTTTTGCAGATGAAAACGGGAATGGTGGCTCTTGTTTTATGTCTAAATATAAGCTGTGATCCACCTGATGTTATTAAGATATCACCTTGTGCTAGGCTGGAAAGCTGGATAGGTACGTCTTTCCTTTTCGCCCTTTTCAATTCATTGAATTACCATGTTGTGTTTAGCATTGTTGATGGCTCATTCTGGAGAACCGTTTGTTCACTGTGTGCTTGGTTTTGACAAGGGCATATTGTAATCGTGCAGGAGAGTGGGATAAATTAATGCTATCTACAAATGATTTCAACTCTTTCTTTAAAGAGTACCTATTTATTTTTTTATTACCATTTCAAATGTTATTCTTTTGCGACACTTGTTTCCGGTCAAATGTACCTCCAAAAGGTTTAGCATTCTATGCATTTATCTGTTGGGTATCAATTACTTCTAATGGCTTTTGAGAATGGTTAGCAATTTTGTTTATCTATTTTGAAGAACTTTAAGGAGGATTCTTTCAAAGAATTTGAAGGTAGTTGATCAATTGTAGTTCTTATCTTTAGTTCTAATACGGCTTCACTAGGGGTTGGTAAAGGAAATGTCTTACAAAAGTGAGGGTCTTGGCAGCCTATTACGATGTCTTTTGAACACACTCATCCTATCACACTGAAATATAAAATCCATCATTAGCTTTCGTAATTTCCTTTGACTAAATTAATTAGTATTTATAAGATGAGTGATGGGAAGATGATTAGATTCTGGGAAGTGGAAAGATCCTTGAAATAGCATTTTTGCTACTATCTTCTTTCCGGAGTTACTGTAGTGTTCTTTGCTCATTTGGGAATTGGCACAGCTTATTGTGCCTCAATCCTCCAATTTTGATATAGAATGAAGTTTCTCAGACGTGATTTAGAGAACTCTTGTAAACGATTCTTTTTTTTGATGAATATCATTACGATGTTCAAGTATATAAAGATTGTGCCTTGAGGACCTAAGAGGAATATTGTGTTGAGAATTGCATTAATGATTGCCCCACTTCACAGCAATAAGAAATGCAGCCATTACTTTATCCCCCTTCTAATATAGAAAGGCATTTATGGCTGGAGATTTATGTACAGCCAACCTCTTAAATAATTTCATGCCATTGAAAGAAATTACTAGGTCGGTGGAAAATAATCGTAATTGAAGAGCATTGATCTTTTTTAAGAATGGAGGACATGAGCAAATGCGCATCATGCTCAACCCAGATGCTTTCAGAACAATTCCATCAAGAAGTTTTAGCAATAGCCACACCCTAGCACCCTAAATCCCTAACAGGCAACTCCATTAAATTTTTACGAATCAAGGTGTCATTCATGTGGAGAAAGGCAAGCCAAAAAACTTTTGTTCATCTGTTTTCGTGGCATGTCTAAATGAAACAATTGACTAGTGTTATGTATTGTTGGTTACATGAGTGAGGAGGAGAGAAATATTAAGCATACCACTTTAACTGTGCTACTTCCTCACAACCGGTGTATTTTTTTTTATTATATATATATATATATATATATTTTTTTTTTTTTCTTTTTCTTTTTTCTTTTTACACAACGTTAGGTACTTAGGTTCAACTTGTGTGAATCTAACACCATCATAACACAACGTTAGCCTTGATTGGTTGGAATTCATTTTTTTTGAACTTAAGAAAGTTATAGTGGAGGCTAGTGTTTTTATTCTGAACGGCTTATGTGGTGGTTGCGGAGTTTAAATTCAAGTGATGGCCGTGAAGAGAGGGTTTCAAGGGTTGCTTAGGGCCGGTTGATGAATCATTGAAGGAAGTATAAACTTTATAGTTGGCTGTATCAAACAAGTGATACATATGGAGACGCTACTTCTTAGACGGGTCGTAATAACATAGCAATCCACTGTCTCATTATTACTCCTTTGATATGGTGGATAGGTTCTTGTTTTGATCTGTGAAGTGGTAAGACGTTGATATTTTGTTTCTCATCCTGCATTCATTTGAGTACATAGGTTGATGTATCATATTTTATTCTTTGATATGGGCTGCACTTTTTTTTTTTTTAGAATTTTCCACCTCTTGTACAGATGGAGTGGGATTTGCAAGAGTGTTTTCAAGACAGTGAGCTTTGTTGATCATTCTTATTACGATTTTGTTATTCATTTTCTCGTGTGTTTCATGGTGTTAGATCCGTTTGCAATGGCACCTCAAAAGGCATTGGAGGCTATTGGAAAGGCCCTGAGTGCGCAATATGAAAGATGGCAGCCGAAGGTTACAATTTTAAACCCGTTCTGTTATATGAATATTCTTTCCCTCTGATTTCTTGTATCTTCTTTGTCCGTTTTAAAAAAAAAAATTAAATATCGATCTCAATCCCTCTCGAAATTCCCTCTCACAAATTTTCTCTTTCTCAGGCCCGGTATAAGCACACACTTGATCCGACTGTAGAAGAAGTGAAGAAGCTTTGCAATGCTTCCCGCAGATTTGCAAAGACTGAAAGAGTTCTGTTTCACTATAATGGTCATGGTGTGCCTAAACCTACGACAAATGGTGAAATTTGGCTCTTCAATAGGGTAACCTTTTCATCTAGTGTCTTACTTTTCTTAATGTCCTAACTCTAACAGGCACTTATATGCTTCAATAAGAGCTTTTTGCAGAGTTATACACAATATATTCCCTTGCCAATCACCGAGTTAGATTCTTGGTTAAAGTCACCCTCAATTTATGTTTTCGACTGTTCTGCGGCAGGAAATATTGTCAACGCATTCATCGAGGTAAATTCCTTTCCCCTGCTTTAAAAGCCTTATTCTGCCTTGAGAAATAAAATGTTTTTGGATGAGAATAATGTTATAGATTAAATTAGCTTTGTTTTGTTATTATATTGTTAAGTTGGACTTTCTCTATACAGCTTATTGATGCTTCTGCTTCTGCTGGCACGGTAAAGGATTGCATTTTGCTTGCAGCTTGTGAGGCTCATGAAACACTTCCTCAAAGTGCCGAGTTTCCGGCTGATGTTTTCACTTCTTGCCTCACAACACCTATCCAGATGGCCCTGAGATGGTAATAACTGCAGCCTTATGTTTACATCTTGGCTTAGATTTAACCTTGCAAGTGCCTATTTTTGTTGTGAATGAGTCGTTGGCAAATAGTCTGTTTATGCCTCGCACAACAAAGGCTGTATTTGTTTTTACTTTTAGGATCTTTGCTTGGAACATGACTAAAACCAATTCAATGATGCACGGTATATGCACAATAGCTCTTATGGTTCTATGCAAAACAACTAGCAGCTTGAAGGATGGTATCGTTCTCATTGCGAGACTACGATCATGTTATCATTTACTGGAATTGTTTTGCATGGTTCAATCTATTTTGCACTTGAAGGAGTTGGTTAAAATTCATAGAAAAGTAGTGTTTAGTATCATCATCACCATCATCATGATTCATGATCATGAAGTGACAGTCGTTCTATGCACTTTCGAACGCAGTTTTCATTATGTGTCATTCAGAAATAACCTCTTTGTGTTGCCTACACGAGGGTAAGGCTGCGTACACCTGTCTCCCTTACCTTGCAATTTGTTCCCTTGAGGCAGTGGGTAATGTTGTTTTTGCTGCTGCTGCTGTTGTACATTATAAACAATTCAAGTCATCATCATGATTCATGATCATGAAGTGACAGTCGTTCTATGCACTTTCGAACGCAGTTTTCATTATGTGTCATTCAGAAATAACCTCTTTGTGTTGCCTACACGAGGGTAAGGCTGCGTACACCTGTCTCCCTTACCTTGCAATTTGTTCCCTTGAGGCAGTGGGTAATGTTGTTTTTGCTGCTGCTGCTGTTGTACATTATAAACAATTCAAGTGTTTTTTTGTTTGTTTTATTCCTGAAATTGTTTATCATTAGAAATAAATTATTTCAACTGAAATATATAATTTTTTTTTTTGGTAAGAATCATAATGTGGTGATTAGCAAGGATACGCCCACAGAGCACAGACAGTCTATTAAGGTGTCACCAATTATTGTAGAATTGTGGTGCTGCTTTTATTTTTGTGCAAAACTTCTTCCGTTGGTGATATCTTGCACACTTTAGGAGTGGTTGGCATTTTTACCACCTTCCCTACTTTGTTTCCTGTGCCTTTCTGTAAATTGGATAGAGAGCCTTGAAGCCTGCCAGAAGATGGAAACACCAGAGAACCTTGAAGTCTAGGTTCCTCACAGTGAAACTGATAAATTTGGACGGGATAGTATTTTTGGTTAATATTATTAAATTTTGATGGAAATTTAGCAAAAGGCTACAAAAAACTTGCGAATTGAGGGAAGAATATGAATCAGGAAGAGAAAAACTTCCCAAAAAGCGAAGTGGGAAGAAAATGGAAAAGTGGAGGGAGTGGTCTTCTTAAGTTTGACTCGTTAGGCTGTTGGACAACAAAGAGATTCAATAGTCTAATACTTGAATCATATATTCTTATGGGTCCCATAGGTTATATATACATCATTATGTCCACTCCATTTATATTGTCCCATTTGCCTTTGTTAGTTGTCTATCTCAACTTTGACCATTAATTTTATCAAAGGTTTATTTAACGAGAATAATACCAACTATAGGTTGTCTTCTCAAAATAATATTAGTTTCATTTAATCTGAGAAAAATACGTATTATTGGACTACTTAACCCAGAACAATATTGGTGACTTGTTACCTGGTGAACTCATCCAACTTCCAATTTTGCTTTTATTTATTTTCATATTCCATCACTCTCTTCATTATTATCAGTGTACGGAGCGCTTAATCATCATCCTTCATTAATATCTTCCTCCTCATCCTTCATCTTCATCTTCAACCAATCACTTTCAGACCGTTAATTCATCGAATCGGTTAAAAATGAGTTAGGTTACCTAATGTAGCCGGCTAAAAAGTCACCAATATTGTTGTGGGTTAACTAGTCCAATCATACATTTTTTTTCTTAGATTAAATGAAATTGGTATTATTTTGAGTAGACGTCCTATAGTTGGTATTATTCTCGTTAAATAACCCTTTATCAAATATTTATAGTAATACAATGTGAAATATCTTTTAATTTATCAAAACAACTTTTTCAAATTATCATTCAAGGTTTCTAGCAATTCTTACTGTGAGAAAATGTCAGTCAGAATTGACATGCTTGACCAACATATAGGCGATGGAGGTAGTATGAGTGACAGTATGCATTATCATCTTGATTGTTCTTCCTTCATGGTGACTGATTCTGTCTACAAAATTATGTTGGTCATTTTCTTCTTGTTGGTTAATTAGACAATACCTTAAGCCATAAAATATTCTTTTCCATTCTTAATTTTACAAGAATGTGTTTAAGTTTGCTTTATTCCCGAGTAGAGAAATGTTACTTTGACAATATAGTCGTGTATTTGCAAGGAGATGGATGTTTTATATTGAAGCTAAAGAGTATTCGTGTCAGGAAACTGAGTCTTCCTTTTGTGGTTGATGTATAGTCTCACTGTCTGAGTCTAGCGATCTCTCCAAGGAACGTATGTTGCTAGATCTTGTAGTTAAAATTATGCTTGATGGTCCGAGAGCATTTTAATCTTGTTTCTGCCTTTGTTTTGTATGTGTGTTACTGCCTTATAATCTTATATAAATGCATGTCACCCCCTTGGTTTCCGTTCAAAACCTCTATTGCTTGGAAAAAGGTACTTTTTTTTGGCTTGCAAGCCCTCAAGTCACTTACAACAGTTTTATTTGCTCATCAGGTTAAATCACTGGTGATTGCTCCCATTCTCTTAATCTAGTTTTGTTTATCAGGTTTTGCAAGCGCTCATTGCTTAGAGGTTCTTTTGACAATTCACTCATAGATAAAATTCCTGGACGTCCAAATGATCGGAAAACACTTTTGGGTGAATTGAATTGGATTTTTACAGCCATCACGGATACAATTGCTTGGAATGTTCTTCCTCATGGTAACAGATTTTTGTTAAACTGCTTTCTATTGTATCATTTTTCCTTTGGTTGTGTGTGTGTTTTTCATTAATGTTTTGCCTGACAGACCTTTTCCAGAGGTTGTTTAGACAAGACTTGCTTGTTGCCAGCCTTTTCCGTAATTTTCTACTGGCAGAAAGAATCATGCGTTCAGCCAATTGCTCTCCAATTTCATACCCTATGTTTCCACCAACTCATCAGCATCATATGTGGTATGTGTCAAAATTACGAGGGAACTCTCAGCATCATTTTGTACATGCACTTTAGCTCAAAGAACGAGCTAATTCTTGATGATTTTGTGTACTCACCTTACGTTTCCCAAGCTTTATCGAACAGTTAAGATGGAAGTAACAGTCATTTCAGGTGTAGGATTTATTTACCTGCATGGTTATTTAAGGATTCTTGTTGTTATGCCTAGGGACGCATGGGACATGGCTGCCGAAATTTGCCTTTCTCAGCTCCCACAACTAATTCATGACGGAACTGTAGAATTTCAGGTGTGTGGTTGTCGTAGCACATTATTAATCTCTTGCTATCTTACTCAGGACTGAGTTTCTTTGTTTCCTTTATCAGCCTAGCCCGTTCTTCACAGAGCAGTTGACAGCCTTTGAAGTATGGCTTGACCATGGATCTGAACAAAAAAAACCACCGGAGCAGTTACCCATTGTTCTTCAGGTAGAAAGGCTTTTGTTTGTCATTCACACTTTCCAGTTTTCCTTTCTGGATCATTGATTAATATTATCCGGGATGATGTGCACTACATCTCATGTATAAGGCACTAAAGAAGCGAGAGAGATTGTCTTTGAGAAATCACACTTTTTTTTCTTCTCATTTTGTTTAAAAAGCACATTTGACATGGCTGATAAGTATGCACGAACGAAGATAGGAAACTAAGAATATAGGTACAAAGAGCATATCTATAGCATTACACAAACATGATACAAAAGTGATAATCCCCCACATCAATTTCAGCAACCAAAAAGGGAAAAGATTTCCTGATGCTTCTTGGGGTCAGTTACTCTATGTCCATCAAGGGCAATCCATTGCTAAGGTGATGAAGACACTCTCTTGCTGAAATAGAATGGAATGATGGTGTTTTCTTTTCACACCCTTCCTGGCTTTTTTTTCCTAGTTTATTTCAATAAGATTAGGGGTTTCAGTGCTAAGGCTGGTGCCTTGGGGGTGGAAGATGGAGCCAGACTCATATACCTCCTGCTTAGGTAAGGGAGCTGTACAAACTTATAATGAGAAATGAGAGTGAGAGTGAGATCCTCCTCTGCTGTCCGTCCTCTTTAAATTTTCAATCGCCCATATGTTCCATCAAAGCCCTGTCCTTATCCTTTGTAGTGTCTACCACTGCCCTATGGTGGCTGCCTGTTGTTGGATCTCTGTTCTTTTCTTGTACATTTTCTTTGGAAGTCGTGACTTCAGAAATTGATCCCACTGTGATTTGTGGTCACATCGACTAATCTTCTCTTATTTAAGTGTTTTATCGTCTAGATTGTGTTTGGTGCTGATTACTTGTGGCATTTAGGTCTTACTCAGTCAGTGCCATCGTTTTCGGGCTCTGGTGCTTCTTGGAAGATTCCTTGACATGGGTCCTTGGGCTGTTGACCTGGTAGTTTCTCTGAACACTACTTTCGCTTTGTTACTCAAACTTGGCTATTTATTACCTGACATGCTTTTTGAATAAATTTGTCATGTTGGTCTTTTTGCAGGCTCTGTCAGTCGGTATATTCCCATATGTTCTAAAGCTATTGCAAACTATAACACCTGAACTTCGGCAAATTCTTGTATTTATTTGGACTAAGATTCTTGCACTTGATAAGGTAACATATGAAAACGATGATGTCAACTTCCCTCTTTTTTAATTGTAGTTTGGGTTCTTTTAGTGTTTCTCAAGTTCCATCCTAACTACTCTCTCATTCGACTTCGGTGATCAAACGCTGTCAAATTTGACCAACATTTTCTCACACTGTGGCTCTGTTTGGCACCATTTCAGCCAACTTATGTGACCTACGTAGCTTAATTGAACTAAATTTCACATCACTTATTTTTGAGTAAATGTTTGGCAAATAGGTTGTTTTACAAATAGGCCGACTGAAATATAAGCTACTTAGAGTAGCATTTACAAAATAAGCTAGCTGCTTTTTTCACCCCTTCAATTTGTAATATTAAATGGTTACTCTGTATTAGTTATTACTTATTACCATTGTCTTTCATGTCATTCTATATCAGCTACCTGTTTTTTACTACTTTGCCAAATAGTTTTAAATGATCAACACCTTATCAAAACAGAGATAGTTGATCGTACTAATAAAAATTACTCTCTCCGGTTTTATATGTTTGCCCCGTATTCCTTTTTCGGCAAGTTTTTAAAGATTACCCCATTTCTCCACTTTCCTTTTTTGTCTTTACTTTTTTTACAATTTTGCCCTACCAAGTTCAATTATTTACAAATATTGCCATCCCTTTTTACCATTTATTCCTTACAATTATTTACAATGAGTGTCATCATTGCACTTTTCCACCCACTTTCTCATTTTCTTAATTTGTGTGCATTTGCCTATGGGGTAAACATATAAAACCGGAGGGAGAATAATTTTAAGCGAATTATTTTGATAAGTTGAGCTTATGAAATTTTACATTGCATCCTTTACTTACATATGGATAAGTGGTCAAAGTTGATATTGGTTGAATGTCATGGGACCATTAATATAGGCCTAGGTAGTAGTATACTTGTACGGGAGCTCTCTTTGAAGGTGTTGTTGTTTATGTGACAGTCATGTCAAGTTGATTTGGTGAAGGATGCTGGTCATACATACTTTATAAGGTTTCTAGACAGCTCAGAACAGGAAGCCTTTCCTGAGCAGCGTGCAATGGCTGCATTTGTGTTAGCAGTCATTATAGATGGGCATAAGCGGGGCCAAGAGGCATGTCTTGAAGCTGGTTTACTGGATGTCTGCCTTAAGCACCTTCAAGCTTCAACTCCCGATGACACTCAGTCTGAACCTTTATTTCTCCAGTGGCTGTGTCTCTGTCTGGGGAAGTTGTGGGAAGATTTCTCAGAAGCTCAAATAGTTGGCCTACTAGCAGGGGCTGCAGCTCTAATATCATCTTCTCTACTGTCTGAGTCCCAACCTGAGGTTTGACTATAATAAATTATTCCCTTTTTCTCAGGGTTATACAGAAAATATATCACCTTTTTTTTGGGGGGGTAATGATTGGACTTTGTTTCAGGTCAGAGCCTCAGCAGTGTATGCATTGGGCACATTGCTTGATATTGGGCACGAGTCTTTAGCAGATGGAGGTGATGACGAGTTTGATGATGATGAAAAACTGAAAGCTGAAATTAGTATTCTTAAAAGTCTTTTAATAGTTGTTTCAGATGGGAGTCCTCTTGTCAGGTGTGAAGTTGCTGTAGGTAATTATCTAGTCCTATTTTCTGTTGTGTGTTTAATGAATGAAATGGTTAATCTAAATGAGGTATGCTGAGTCAGCTATGCATTAAATCCTTCTAAATTTGCCTTAGTAGATTTTTTTGTAAATGTTATTCCCTCCCATCCTTTATGATGTTCCACATCATTTTCGAAAAAAGTTTAAAACTATGAGAATATATGTGGAGGAAAATCAAGGTACATAAATAATGTGGGGTCACAAACAGTAGGAACGCGATTCATATACTAAAAAAGGAAAGTAGAACATCTTAGCGATTGTCCTTAAATAATTTGGCAAGTTTGTGAATGGAAGGGAGTAACATGGTGATTTGTCATGTTGACCCTATGGCACAATGTGTAGTTGATCTTTTTTCTATATTGTTATTGCAACAGCTTTGGCACGATTTGCTTTTAGCCATAACAGGCATCTCAAGTCTGTCGCTGCGGCGTATTGGAGATCACAGCCTAGCTCTGGGCTCGGTGCGCTGCATGTCAGTAGTGCTTGCAGTGGCTATAGTTCTCCAAATCCCTACCTACCTTCTGGAAATATTGTTACTTCCCAAATCGGCCCCCTGTTCAGAATTGGTGGTGATAGCACCCCACTTGTTCGAGACGGACGTGCCTCAACCAGTAGTCCGTTAGCTTCAGCTGGAATAATGCATGGGTCTCCACTATCGGATGATTTATCTCAGCATTCAGATTCTGGTGTATCAATTGATGCTGTTGGTAGCGGAATACTGAACCATGCAAGGCCTGGAACTCTTGATAATACTCTGTATTTGGAGTGTATATTTGCCATGTGCACACTAGCAAAGGACCCATCACCTAGAATTTCTAGGCTGGGAAGACGAGTACTGTCAATTATCGGGATCGAGCAGGTTGTTGCAAGACCTATTAGGCATTCCAGCAGCAGTGTTAGGCCTAGTGAGCCAGCTGCATCTGCTGGCGCAAGGCTTTCTGGACTGGCTCGATCGTCATCATGGTTTGATATGAGTTCAGGTGCAACTCTTATTGCATCAGTTTATTTGGGTTTTAATTGTTGAACTTGTTTTAGTTTGTAAGGTTTAATTCTCACTTCAGTATCAGTCTGTTTTGCCATGTTTATATTGATGCCTGACTTCGAGATTGTTGAACAGGTCACCTTCCATTAACATTTCGAACTCCACCTGTCAGCCCTCCTAGAACTAGTTACTTGACAGGAATACGAAGAGTTTCTTCCCTGGAGTTTCGACCTCACTTGCTGAGCTCTCCTGATTCAGGTTTAGCAGATCCACTTTTAGGTTATAGTGGATCTTCCAGTCAAACCGAGCGCAGTCTTCTTCCACGATCAACTATATATAATTGGAGCTGTGGGCACTTCTCAAAGCCTCTCCTTACAGCATCAGATGATAGTGAAGAACTGATTGCCAGAAGGGAAGCAAAAGAAAGATCTGCTTTGGACCTCATCGCAAAATCCCAGCATTGTTGTATGCTCATCTGCATTTTCTTTATTTTATTTTTCTATTTGTTTGCGCCTTTTTGTTTTTAATTTTTTTTCACCCTTCTGTTGAGCAATTTCGCTCTTCTTGTAGCTGTTAGCAAGCTTAATAATCAGATTGCGAGCTGGGATACTAAATTTGAGACTGGTACAATGACGACTTTGCTACAACCTTTCTCTCCTGTGGTGATTGCTGCAGATAACAGTGAAAGAATTAGGTATGCTTACTACTTCTATATTATCTCTTCAACTGTGCTCTCGATTTCTGTTTTTTTTTTCCTGACTCGTGGAGAACTCCATATTCTCGAGAAGGGGGAGGTGTGGGTGTATCCTTGCCTGGATAGTTTTGAGTAGATTTGCTTACATTTTCTTTTTGTGCACAGCTGGGCGTATTTCTGCTAATACTGTTGTGATCTTTGAATGCTTTCTGATGTTTGTTTCTCGTATATCTAATTATCCTCTTTGGTCTACTCTGTTTTTATTTTGCTCTTTCCCCCCTTGTTCCATCTTTATTTTTTATTCCTTTCAATCTTATCTATCTGTTTTTCCTTAATTTACCTTTTCCATTTCTACCATTGCATTTAACTTGGTATAGCTGGATAAGCTGTTATCAAAGCTTAATGGTTTTACTTAAATACTGATCTTTGAGTCAATAGAGTATTTGAAATTGTCAGAAATTATTTCATGCTGAGTTAGTTTCCCTTATGGTAGTTGTCATATATCTATACTTTGTGCAATTCTTGATTCGCCTTTCGCCTTTCTTTTATATGCAGATGGACTAATTTTTCATATATTTGAAACTAGGATTAGAATATGGATTTAGTTAGTATATTGATATTCGTCATGTCTTGATCATAGTTATCGTCTTTTTCTTCTTAACCACATGTTTGGTGTTATGGTCAGGGCATAAGACTAATAGTTGTGTACTTGTGTTTCAAAAGTTTCAGGCTAGTGGTGCTATGTCTAAGACTTTCATTTTACATTTGAATTCTTTTTGTTTGAAAATATGTTTATGTTTATTTTGTTGTGGGTTTTTCAGGGTGTGGAATTATGAGGAACCTACCCTTCTTAACAGTTTTGGCAATCAAGAGTTCCCTGATAAAGGAGTTTCTAAACTTTGTCTTCTGAACGAACTTGATGATAGTTTACTTCTTGTTGCCTCTGGTAAAGTTTAATTCTCTCTTTCTCCCTCATCCCCCTCCCTCTTTTTCATCGTATTTTTAACCACAGTATTTTATTACACCTTTGGCCACCAAAGTAAGAAAATTTCTAAATCACTAGTCACCAAATTGGCTAATAAATAAAACGTCTAATTACTACCAACATGGTTTTAGGGAAATGTTAGTGAACCAAATTGGTATTTTACCCAAATCTAAGGGCACCATACTGGTAAGTTTCCAAATTATGGTTATTTAAACATTTCCTTCTGATGAAGGCGATGGAAATGTGCGGATTTGGAAAGATTACATGCAAAGGGGGCAACAGAAGCTGGTGACAGCCTTTTCTTCTATCCCTGTCCAAGGACCCAGTTCACGAAATGTGAACACTGTTGTAGATTGGCAGCAACAGTCAGGATACCTGGTAGGCGATAGCTTTCCTAGCAATTTGAAATTTATATTTAAGTGAAGTCTGGTCTTAATTTAGTATCTCCATTGCTTTGTGTTAGTTTGCATCAGGGGATGTACCATCAATCAAGGTGTGGGATCTTGATAAAGAACTGCTCTTGCATTCTATCTCTTCGTCATGTGACAGCAGCACATCAGCCCTGGTAAATTTTCTAATCTGTATGATCATTTGAATTATATCTTTATAATTGTCTACCTGCCCATTTGCCCTGTTTTTTGCTCATTAAACCTAATTGATATAACATTGTTGATCAAGGCATGTTTGTTATTTGTACTGTAGTAGGGCTCGTGGCATAGCTTGGTGGACTATACAGTTTTTACCTCATTCTTTTGTGCTTTAGATAGAATCTTATGTTGGAGGCAATTGGCAAGCCTCCTTCATTGTTAAATTAGTGGTCAGGTTGCATACATCCGACTTCTTTCTCTGTGCTATCCCTCTATTGGCAGGACCCTTTGAGAGTTTGATTGAGTAGAGTAATGTTTTGTTTGTTAGGGTTTTAAACCCTTAAGAGGCTTAAATGCTAAAGAGATTGGGAAGGTAAGTGCGCTTCATTACCAAGACTGAGATGGTCTATGTTCACCCCAACCCATGATCTTGTGCGATGGAACGCTTAAATGGCCGATTTCTGTTGAAATTGAGACATCAAAATCGTGCTTAAGGTTTGATATCATTTCCTCTTGTACTATTGACTTGTGGGCCTGTGGCTGATAAACTTTACATGTACTTGCTGGGTTGAAGTATAGAATATTTTTCATACAACTATTTCTCTAGTCAAACCTTAAACAGGTGATATGGGCTCTAATCAAGAGGAAATCGAATCCCTCCACACTCAAGTGGTAAGAGCTCTCTCACTTCAGCCATGAGATTAGGGGTTCGATTCTTACCCGTGAAATAGTGCGCTTATTTAACCAAATAAAAAAGAAGTAAACCATTGTATTTCTTCAGTAAATAAATTTCACGTTTCTTGACTTAGTTCTTGGTTTATCAGTTGGCACGATTAGTTGCTTAAGTTGGTTTTCGCTGAATTTAATATTGTTCTCATCAGTTCTTCCCTCGAAATCCACCCCCCTCATTTGCTAACCAAACAAGGGATTTCACATCCCTTGCTCCCCTCCCTTTCGTTCCAGATCCCTCGATCCAAACGAACCTTTTGTCGCATATTTTAACATGATTCTGTTTACATGCTTTCCTTTGTATTATTATTGTTTCCATCTGCAATTTTTTTCATATCTGTTTTGGCATTTGTTAATCAAGTTTTTGGGAGTTGGTGGATCACGGTCTGCTTAGAGGGATTGGAAAGATTTTTGCTTGAACCATACCACCGGAAAGGCTATTTTTCGAGATCTGATACTGTTTGGTTCATATCTAGGCCATTGTCATCACTGTCACATCGCCTCGTAGTTTTTGTGATAATTCTTGTTGGGTAACCTGAAAGTTTATTTGTAACTAAGCGTTTGCTGCTCTTATGTAATAACTTTTGAGGAAATTCACATTCATGATTGGTGCTGAAATTTGTGACTTGTATTATTCATCAATGCTCCTCCCATTCACTAGACTCGGAACCTATTTTTTCGGCATATTTACTGGTCTGTGACAATTCAATTAAGGCTAAACGAGAGTGTGGAGGTGTTAGAATACATCTGCAGCTAGCTTGCTTACCTTGATAAATAAACCATAGCACAGGTCCACATGTTGCAAGTCTAGGGAATGAGAGGTTATATGATTCTTGAGATGTAATTGAAGTTTTACATTGTAACTGTGTGTGCTTGCACATTTCTTTGCAAATAAGTGAACAACGTACAACCGTGGTTCCAAAGTATTCGAGATTACCTGAACAGTTATGGTGTCTTGTATCTGCAAATAATGGTCATCTCGAACAAAAAGAGGGAATAAAACGGAGAGTGTAGAAGGATAAAGATGGCAAAAAAGGGAGGGGAAGAAAATACAGGCATACGAGAGTAGACAACTAGCGAGGCAAAAGGATGTATTGAGCTTGTTCATGATCAAGAGCTGTGGCCTGTGGAAATAGAACTTGGTTTGGCTTTTTCAACATCATCCGAAGTTGTAGGTCATTACTTTGTTTATTTGTTCACGTGGACAAATTGGGTTTGTGTAATTATAGGATCCAAACTGTCAACTCCTTTGGTACCAGGGCTTCTTATTTGCATTTTATTTGAAGATTTTATTATGTTTGGATACGTGCTCTTCGGTTCTTTTGACCCGGTGTTAAGCATAATTAACTCGTATATGGGTTTTGCAGGCTGCTTCTCAAGTTCATGGAAGTCAATTTGCTGCTGGGTTTGTTGATGGTTCAGTTAGACTATTTGACATCAGAACACCTGATATGTGAGTTCCATTGGGTCTTTTGTGTATTAATATAGTTTTTAGTGAAGTACTGAGTGTTAAGGTTGTGCTCTAGGCCCACTTAAAAGAAGATGTTGTCCATACACAAGTTCAGTTAGGTTCATTCGAAAACATTAACGCAATGATTACATTTTGGGTTAATATCATTCTCACCAATTCTACTGGTGTAGGGCATTTCTTCTCAAAGTCAAAGGAAATCCTGACAATGTGATGTATAGTTAAGTTTCAATATCGTGATTGCCAGGCAATTTGTTTGTATACTTGACCTTGCATTTAGTGACAATATTTTTAGATACCTTGAGATTGGTAACTGCTTCCCTTTGACCGTTGAGCATCATAGAAGAAAAAGTAATTGTGCCATCATTGAAATCGTTACTTAGTTAGAGACTCAGCTATCTCACTTTCCCTTTTTCTGTTCCAATCATTTTTGTTAGTAATTGGAAGACGTTTTTTTCATAATAGTGTGTTTAGACACGAATATAGAAGAGGGAGGGAGGAAAGGGAATGGGAGGGGGAAAGGAAGATGACTTCTTCGTCCAAGTGTTTCCTTTTTTTTAGAGAGATTTTAATTTTGCTTGGAGAGAAATCGAGGGATTCGTTTTCCACTCCTTCCAAATCCTCCCACATCTTTTGCTGATGAAATAAAGGAAATTCCCTTCATCTCTTTTCTCGAGATGCTCCTATCCAAACACAGTTTGAATATCCTTATGGCACTTCACAGCTTTTGCAAGTAGTGTTTCTCCTGTAGTTTGTGTATTTTTTTTTTCACTTCATATTTTAAATTTTGTAATCTAGGCTTGTCTGTTCTACCCGGCCGCATGTTCAGAGAGTTGAAAGAGTTGTAGGAATTGGCTTTCAACCAGGACTTGATCCAGCTAAGGTTTGTCTTTTGACTTTTGCTCAGATTATACACATTCATTTTGGGTCATTCTAACGGGTTATTTACATTTTGTTACGGGGTCTCGCCTTCTTATCTTAAATGAACCCAAATCGCACCAGTTTCTAAACTACAAAGGTTATGTTCTGGAGAAAATCATTTGATGCATTCCCCTTTGGTTTGCTTCATTGTTTACCGTTGGATTTGTTTCCTGTCTCCTCCTTTCTCAGATTGTCAGTGCATCTCAAGCTGGAGACATTCAATTCCTGGATCTCAGAAATCAGAGTGATTCATATCTAACAATTGATGCCCATAGAGGATCACTCACTGCTTTAGCTGTTCATCGGCATGTCCCAATCGTCGCAAGTGGGTCGGCGAAACAACTGATTAAAGTCTTTAGCCTGGAAGGTGAGCAATTGGGCTGCATTCGCTATCATCCTACTTTCATGGCCCAGAAGATTGGGCCAGTGACCTGTCTCGCATTCCATCCCTATGAAGTCTTACTCGCAGCAGGTGCTGCCGATCCTTTTGTCACCTTATATGCTGATGACAATAGCCCGGCAAGGTGAATCTGCAATTCATGAAGGCAAGGACTCGGGTTTCATATTTTTCGAAATAGCTGGGAAGATATGTCGTCGGGGTTTGTGCATTTTCGTGTTCTTTTCTTGATGCGTATTCATTAGCCCCCGTGTAAAATGTCAAGTCAGTTGGAAGAAGTCAGTAAGATTCCACATTTGCAGGGAGGCTTTGGCTAATAAGGTTTGCTAAATAGAAATCAATGTATATGTTAATTCATTGTCTGTATTTGTTTAGTTTTACCTTTGTATTGTCATTTACCTTTTATCTGTGGGGGTGCCCGGGGTGGGGTGGGGTGGGGTGGAGGGGGATAGAGGTTTCATGTGTTTTTATTGCTTAGTTTGTAACAAATTAGCTTTGTTTGTGCTGCTGGCTGTGTATTAGCGCCACTTGAAGTTGGGTTGTGTAAGCTTCTTGTACATAGATTGTTTAAAATATGAAATACATAATCTAATAGCAATTCCACCATGTTGTGAGATCATCTTGCGGTCTATTTCTGTTCGTTTTTCTTTTCGCTTTTAATTGCAAGTGCTGCAAGAATCAGAATGTCATTTTGGTCGTCGGAGGAAAATAGATGACCATCCAGCACAGCTGTCGATGATTAACTCCTGAATCACAGTATGATTTTTTTTTTTTTTTTTTTTTTTTTTTTTTTTTTTTTGAATTGTACAAGAAAAACAGGTATGGCTCTGCATTCTGCTCCTCTTTACTCTTTCCACCAGCTTCCATTTCTGCATGCATTTCTGCCGTCTTGACACTAACCCTGTTGTAATGAAGCCTAGGTTTTCACTTGCCTTCCCCTCTTGACAATCCAAAGAAGGTTTTTTATTCAGGGTTAAATGATAAATTTGTAGATTTGGTGATTGATTAGGGCTTACTGTAGTTGTTTTTTGTTCCGGAGATGTCAATGGCCTAGATGAAATTATACCTCAGAAGACGGCTCTGTCATGCGAACATGGTTCTGCATATGAGCATCCAAACCCAAGATCATTTCACCCAAAGTCAGTCAAGTAGGACTATGTTGGGTCTTCATCTGATCAACCAATAGTCCATTACGTTCAAAAGCATAGTATTGCAATATACTGAAAAAAGACATCACTTTCTTTGTGACCACGTCGAAAAAGGTAATATTCAACTAGCTAATATATTTACTAAACCGTTGCAGAGAAATCATTTTGAGAAGAGTAGGTTGAAATGGGTTACAAAAAACTTTCAAGTTTTAACTTTTGACATTTTTTAATCTGTTAATATAAATTTGTGGTACTTGATCGTTAATTTAATCATTGATTAATTCAAGATTTTTATTCTTATAATTTAGAAATTGACTAAATGTTACTCCGTATAAAATATTTAATTAAGAAGCATATCATAACATCATAATAAACATTATGTCGATGGAATAAATTTGATTTTAAAACCTTGTTGTTGTGATTTTTTTGGTATTTTATTATTTATGTCGTTAAAAATTAGAAATTGACGGAAATATTAGTATAATGACAAAATTGAGGAAATTGATGAAAATACTATACTCCATTTCTTTGAGCCCTTAAATTAGTATAATGAAACCCAATTTACAAACCTCAACTTATATACAAACTTTACAAATAATTATCTCTCGTCTATTCATGATTCGTATTTTAGCATGGCTCACGACGCCCCTTGCGTTCATTTCTCACTTTAAGCTCAATATGTCTGTATCCCAGGCCATCTCAACACTGTGCAGTCTGCATCCTATAGTATGGTGAATTAAGTAAAGTCATTGTGAAAGCAATGAGAGAAAGAACAATTATGAAAGCTCGTCTTCAATTTAGAAGTGAAATTCAACGTAATATACACACTTGAAAAACCTATGAAAGCTAATCTTCTAAAATTATGAAGACCTCGAATTGATAATTGAGCAAACCATATGGAAATCTACATTTACTCCAGGCTGAGATAATTCGTAATTAAATTATTTTATTGTTGAACTAATCCAACAACCGTAACTTAACCCTGAAACTAAGCACAATTGAACTTCACAATGCAACAAATCGACCACAACGACGGAGGCTCAAACATGTTGATGCAAAACTATTGATCAACTATTTAATCAAAATTCATCATTTTCAACACACACAATGACCAAACCATTCAACATAAAAAGTCACTTTATCTAAATTTGTATACCTTTACTGTCTATCTGAGCAGCATATGAGTACGGTTTTGGAGCGGTAAAACTGATGAAAAATCCTACTCAGAAACGTAACCATTTAATTAGTATATCCACCATATGGGAACATAGAAAGGCCGTTTATCAGACTCGGATGCATATATGATATATCACAATATCAGACACAAGTTTTTTGTCTATCAACGCTTACCTTAGGCACGGAAAGCGACCTAAATGAAGTATTGCAGTGTCGGTCAAGTCGAAACTATATTTTAGCAAGTATACAAATTAATTAAGCCTTCCAAGTGTTAGAAGATGACCGACCATACATAAGAAACGAAGCTACCTGTTTAAAATCATGGTAAGTGAGTATCCAATCTAAGAACGAAGGTTTCACATCACTTGATATAGTGCAATTACTTTTAAGGTCGTCATGGATGTCTTTGAAATTGCAAGGTTTAGAGCTGGCAAGACAATTCTAATTACTTTCAGATAATCATCCTCTTCAAATTTAGTTCAAGATCCTCGTCAATCCTTGCTAATGGCTGAAAAATCTTTAGACCATCCTAAATCACTATTACGAATGCAATAAAACATTCTAACAATAATGATGTCTCTTCTTTGATTGTCTACTCTTTTCATTTAAATCACTATTTACGAATGAGTCTTTGCCTTTTCTGCAACATTTTGTCATGTCAAACAACAAATATAATACTTGTACAAAAGTTCCTCAATCCTATTTCGATGTGAACCCTAGCACCGTCCTAAAACATTAAAACTTTGGGCCAAAAGCAAACGTAAACAATCAAATGAAGTAAAAAAGAAAGAATGTGTATATGGAAGATTTGTCACCATGTCATATAAGAAGAAATAGTGATTTGAATCAAAATTCTAAACGGAAACCACAGGAACATGGTTTGGTGAAAAAGCTTACTTGCTTACTTGCTTGAATAACGGGTACTTTGTCGAATAAAGGATCTTGAATGCATAATTCTAGATTTCCATTTTGTTGACGGTTTCTGTTTTGCGGGATATACACCAACTCCTCCTGATTGGACCTTCAAAAATAAAATATCAAATCACTAACTCATCATTTGAAAAATCGATAAGAAACAACAAAATTATTTGAAAGATATATGATATACTAATATATACATATGTTGTAGACTCGCACAAATCTTGAAAATTATATGTGACGTAACATACTCTGATGGCGTCTTTAGTGTTATAATCAGTTCTACACATCGTCAGATGTGGATGCTCTATTAACTTTCTGAAACAAACACAAATCACTTGGAAGTAGGGATGGCAATGGGTCCGGGACCCTGCCCGGACCCGCCGGGTCTTACCCTAATGGGTCGGGTATGATCCTCTTTTTTTAGACCCTGCGGGTATGGGTCGGGTATGGGTCTTATAATAATATTCCGGTTGGGTATGGGTATGGGTCGGGTATGGATACACTTGACAGCAGATAACATGATAAAATTTTTATAGTTCTCCACTCTTCTCCCCAGTTGATTTTCAAAGCTTCGTCCTTTTTCTGATAGTTTAGTGATTTTAGAATGACAGATCTTTTATATGCACCGGTTGGACATTGATTTTAGAGGTTAAAATTTATCGAACATTGGACCCGTGAAGGACCGGACCCTACCCGTACCCATCGGGTCCGGGTAAGGGTCTTAGAATTTTGGACCCTTAAGGATCCGGGTCGGGTCCGGGTCCGGCCGGACCCGACCCATACCCGCCCCGTTGCCATCCCTACTTGGAAGCGCATCAATTTGATTGGATGCTTTGACTTTGACATTGGAAAAACGACTTAAGACCTCTTTAACTACGCCAAAGATTTGTAGGAAAGACATCACATATTAGGTAATTTTCTGAGGTCTACTGAGAGGGCACTTAATGCACAAAAATCGTGTGCAAAATTACCTTAAAATGTACTCCGTATGAGGTTGTTAAGAAACAATATAATTTATTAAGAAACAATATATGAGGTTGTTAAAATTTACTTAAATTGGTAGAATAAAGGGAATAAGAGGAATATTAACCTTTGACGTTTAACGACTACTGCCGTCATTTTGCTTGAGAAATGTCACTTTTGGGGTCTTCTATCCAGATTTTATCCTGCAATGACCAAACAAATAACAACAAAACTCAAATGTATTTGAAATTTGTGGCTCGCAATTGAAGGTTACTATTTCATATAGATAAAAGGCAATGTGAAATACACATAGCGAACAAACAAATAAAATCTAAGTTGAATATGCCGACAATAAAAGAGATAGATTAACTACAGCTGACGTGTCTCCCAAAAAAAAAATGAAATCAAACATCTTCACATCTCTATAAATTATTACCATGAAAATAGTGACGTAAATAACTTAATGTCTGAATGTCGACATAGGAAATAAGATAAATGTCTTTACGTATATTTAAGAAAATGCAATGACAATTGTCTACAAAAAAACTTCGACTCATCAAACTAACTGCTCTTATTGGCCAAATAGCCGCCCGGATATGTAAATAAATACGAGTACCATTTAGTCGCAACACTTATCATGTACCAACCTGCCCATTGGATTCTCATTTAGTAATATGACTCTATTAAAGCTCATTTTACCAATTTCTATCAATAGCTAGTGTCATATACAAAGAGATTAGGATTTAGCTCATTTATTTTTATCTCAAAACTTAAAATCTGGTCTCATCTAGCATACAAAGTTTGGTCTCATCTAGTGTCAAATAGGGTCTAGTCATATGTAAAATCATAATTTCAAGCTTTCGAACGGTGTATTTTTTTTTTGGAAAAAGTAAAGTGTTTGATACCATTTTCACACAACTTAGGACTATTTGAATATTATCAACATCATTGTCATCCCGTCAAAAATTGAGAAATGGCATTAGCATATATTAGCAGATATCAAGCATATATTAGATCCGTAACTAATTCATCTTGTTACAAAATAGGTCTCTTAAGAGCATTCATCACATGAGTTTCAGCCTGGAGTTCCTGCCTAATGAAGACTTGCATAGGTGACTCGTATTAGTGAAAACCCAGCAGCTTTGCCTAATGACGATTCTTCCTTTATGGGAACCAATGCAACTTTGCGATTGTGGCTTCAATATGCGACATTGTGAAATCCATCTACTGCGCATGCGTCTGGTAATACAATTTCAATATTTTGCCTACCGCACCGTCATTATCCTACCACAAATATAATACACCGTTCATATTCATGACGCCTTTTAAGATACATATTTCACCTATTACCTATGTACATAGGCCGAGGTCATGTTACGAAGATTTTTGTTAGTTTTAAATATAATATCAAATTAAATTGTTTATTTATCGAAGATGTCTTAGCCCAGTGGTTAAGACTAGGTGCTTTGCGACAGTAGGTCTCAGGTTCGAGTCCCCCCTCCCCCTATATTGTAATGCGACTAAGTGCGCTCTTCGTTGAATAAAAAAATAAATAAATTAAATAGTTTATTTTTGATCGGATTACCCGTAATTCAACTCGATTTTATCATATCTAAATAAAAGAAGCCAAAAAGAACTGAGTTTACCTTATTAAAGACGGCTTGAAGCACACTGTCAAAAGAGTCATTATAGTACCATCAAGCCTTCCTTTTAGTTCAGTACCATCGGGCTTTTGGAAGGTGTGGACATGACATAGGTCCACCCCGACGCGGCCACGCGCGGGTTTGGGTGGCGAAATGTTTCCCGTGTGAGATAATTTTTGGATTGAAATTTAAATCGAAGTTCGAGTCGCCACCGAACTTTGTGGGAGTTTGGGCCCGTTCGAACCCACTCTATATTTCGTTGGACCGTGCACAAAGTACGGCCCACTTTTATACTAGAGCATGTGGGTTTCGTCCCTTTGCATTACGATACCGATGCCGATGTTATCGGGTATCGTATATCGAATGACTCTCGTGCGCCAACGGTTTCGGACATCCGGAAATCGAGGTTTTGAGTAAGGGGTCAGGGTACGTGTTAGGAAGCCCACAAAGGGCACCCAATCAATCCCGCCCGCACATAGCGGCCTCTACTAAGATATCGATCAGTTTTTCAATGCACGCGCTAGTGATTCGATAAAATGATATGCAAACACCGTTTTAGCTAAACCTGTGAGATATGTTTGAACTACGTCATTTTAATGCATCTTGGATTATTGTCGAAGTTGAATTAGCATGTGATGTTTGTTTAAATGCGATAAATGCAATAAATGCAAACATCAAAATAGAAAGCTCGTAAGTAAATTAATAAATACGCGGGCGAAAATACAACCCGGAATTACAATACAACGAGCAAAATTAGAATAATTGAATTAGTAACGGTAATATTAATAGGTTAGAATGACAATGCAATGCATGATTTTGAAAGAGTAAACACGTGATTGTCTTGACACGCGACGACTAAAAGTCGTAAAAAAGAATTTGATGAGACTTATATTATTTAGGGAGCTCACGGTGAAACGTTATGGAGGCCACTCGTTCGAGTCATGGAAGGGACTCGATCGAGTGCCCTTCATGAGGACCCCCTGCCCCTTTTTGAGGGGGTCACTCGATCGAGTGGGCTTATGCACTCGATCGAGTGCCCTCTGTACGGGCATCATCTTGTCTTCGAGACGACCCATTTCGTAACTTTTATGTTTTTGAATCGAGATGTAATTATGCTACATATAAATATTGTCCGATTTATATTAGTTTAAATCTCGAGGGCTCGCCATACTCGACATTCGATTATAGAACCGATATCTAGTATTTAGAGCAAATTTTGTAAAATCGAACTTAAGCGAACTAGAACGATCATTGATTCCCTCCGCGTCACGATGTCGTAATCAACCCTTTCGGTTCATGTGACTATCGATTCGGCGTCAACGGGTTTCGTTATAACCCGATTTTTCGATGAATCTTTTAGAATAATGTTTTGAAAAAAATGGTGTCGGACATATTTAACGACGAATCACCGCGATCTATAAGTGTTTAGGGCGGCGCACCTCGAAGGGCGCCACCTCCAATACGACTTGTCAAGGGATTAAATAGACTTTAGACGGAAATCACATTTAAACATATTCGACCCGAAATCATTTTTTGTATTAAATAATTATATGCGATATTAGTATTATAACGAAATGAAATAAACAATCATTAAAATGTTAGGTGTTAGAGTACATAAATAAAATGTTAAATTACGATAAATCCATAAGTCTTACATACTCACATAAGTCATATAAGTCTTACATACTCACATAAGTCCATAAGTCTTGTTCTCAACCTTTGGATCAAATAGTGATGAATGGCTAGGATTTGTTGATGTATATTTATTCTTCAAAAAAGAAAAATAAACATTACGTTTCCCAAGTTATGCATTCCGAATTCAATTCTTCCTTTTTTTTCACCTCCCTTTTTCCCACCATATTCGTTTCCATTACTCTCCCACCATATTCACACCCTCTTCACTCTCAATTACTCTCTCAATTTCTGATTTCCTCTTCCATTACCCCCTTTGTTCTCTCTTAAATGAAAAAAAAATCCAGTTTCCGCCGTTTATCACCAGATTCGTCTGCGTGCGTTCATCTTTTCACAGGTTAATTGTGATTTTTTCCCTTCAATTTTGTATGATTTTGGGTCGATTATAGGTTTGTATAATAAATTAGAGGATTATAATAATTAGTGTTAAAACGGATGGTTTTAGGTCGATTATATTAAAAATGAATTAGGATTATTAGGTTTATATAATAATTTGGGAAATTGATTATTTCATCAAAACTATTTAATATTGTATTGTTGGTCTTGTTGAAAATCTGATTGTATACGTTTTTTTCCCATCAAATTAGGGTTCTTGAATATTTCAACAATTTTTGCGTTTTGTGAATAGTGTTTTTTGATTTTGATGTGTTTAAGGAGAAACGTGGGAGAAAATTGATCATTCTGAGTTGTTTTGTCCATTCATACTACAGTATGCGTCACTAATCAGTTTATATATTTTTGTAACTTCAGTTTATATATTATGTAACTTCAGTTTATATATTATGTAACTTCAGTTCATATATTTGTAACTTTATTTCGAATCGGATCATATATTTGTAACTTTATTTTGAATCATTTTATCAACCACAACTCTGAGCTCTTAATATTCTCATTTTTACGTGATGTTGTGTTTTTTTTTGTTATTTGTTGCATGTGTTAGTTGAAATGTCGTCCATAGTTGAAATGGTTGAAGATGTGGGGAACGAGGATGAAGATGTCGATAATATCCCCGTCAGATGTAGGGGATGTAGGCTTTGCGAAACTAATTTCAAAGCATAATGGTAGACAAAGCGTCCGTACGCAGAATTGGTTTCGGTGGGTTGCTAGAACTTAAATTACCAGACAAGCTTTGTATATGAATTGCTTTTTATATATTTTTGTAACTTCAGTTCATATATTTTGTAACTTTAATTTATATATTTTGTAACTTCAGTTCGTATATTGTAATTCAAGTCCATATTTTGTAACTTCAATTCTAATCAGGTCATATATTTTTGTAACTTCACTTCACATATTTTGTAACTTTAGTTCATGTGTTTTGTAACTTCAGATCATATATTGTAACCACAATCCATTTTTTTGTAAATTCAATTCTAATCAGTTCATATATTTTTGTAACTTCAGTTTATATATCATGTAACTTCAGTTCATATATTTTGTAACTTCAGATCAAATATTGAAACTTTGGTCATGTTTTGTAACTTTATTTCGAATCAGTTCATATATTTTCGTAACTTTAGTTCTTATATTTTGTAACTTAATTCACCTCAATTAATATCTGAAACACATATCAATTCATCTCAATTCATCGATCCCGAAACACATATCCCAAAGAGAAAAATACCAGAAGAGTTGAAGTTACAGATAGATAAAGTCGTAGTCTCTCTAGATAAACGGAATTCGTAGATAAACTTATTGTACAAATACTTTCAACTCCAAGCAAAAACGAAGAAGCTGAAGAACATGCTCATGAGATTTCGTTCGTATTATTGAATTGGTGGAGAAAACAAGAACGTATACCCAGAATCGATGAGAATTAAATTGGGCTGGAGAGAGAGGGTATTAAATTGGGTTGTCTTGGTATTTGTTTAGTATGTTATATAATTGCTTTGGGAGTACTAAGTGCATTAATTATGATTAACTAAATCTCAGTCCTCCATCCTCATCTCATCCAAAGACTTAAATTTGGACTTATAAACTTATAGGAAGGGTTGTCCCATCTCTCTCTCTCTCTCTCTCTCTCTCTCTCTCTCTCTCTATATATATATATATATATATATATATATATATATATATATATATATATATATATATATATATATATATATAAAAGACGAGAAAGATAAGAGAGAAGAAGGAAAGTCGGGATTTGATTTGCACCCTCAACCTACATGCTTAAGTCTCGGAACACGGGCTCGTCTATTAGCGGCAAAGGCGCGGGAGCGTCGAGATATGTAAGGCGAGTTATGGTGTGTATGGTTGTGTTTGGAGAGAATGCTCTTGATTTTTACGAGTTTTGGTCTCGGAATACGTATGTATGTGTGTACGAGTGCCAGAAGTCAAGGGTGATGAAGATTTGAAGGTTGTGTTGTGAGTCTGAAGCCAAGTTCAAAAGGATGTGAAAGTTGTGAAGTTGAATGAAGTATTGTGTGTGAGATTGTAAGGTTGTGGATGCAAAAAATGTGTGTGAAGTGAAGAAGAGGGATGTATTTATAAAGGATACCCCGATTAAGGGTCACTCGATCGAGTGGCCCGATGTGTACTCGATCGAGTGCCGGTTTGGAGGCAGTCTGGCTGTATTTGTAGGTGCACTCGATCGAGTGCCCTTGACCTAGTGTGAAAGGGTTGGAGATAAATGGGGAAGGTTTGGATTTGATTGTTTTGATTGATTTGATTGTTGTGACTTGCTCAGGATTTGACTTTGACCGGGTTTTGACTCGGTCGCTAAAAGACAGTTTTATTTTCGGTGACGGTTTTGGCTCAAATTAGTCTTATTTTATTGGAAATGGCCCATTGGGCCTGAATTTGAGGTGGGTTTTGTGAGATTAGTACTCCGCTAAAAGCCCACGTCGGATACTATGGATTCTGAGACCGTATTTGAGCGTATTAAAGCATGTTTACGTCCGTTCATCATTGGGTGTTTGTTGGAGACTGCTATAGACACAAGCAGTCAAAATGTGGGTGTCTACAGAAGGGCACAAATTCGAAGGGAATAAGAGTAGAAAATGTGTAATCCACAATTTCTTTGAACATCTTGATTGCAAAACCACTTCAGTTCTAAAACCCTGACAAACCAAATCGTACTAAAATCTCTCTTTATCGTGCAATTTGGAAATACCCAATGCTCGAAGTAATATACTTTCATCTGAGTCCATAGTGTAAGCAAGGCAGCTTTCGTTATTGAGTGATGCTATTTTGAATGCCATTGCATCTGAGTATTCTTAGGGATGTTGAATCTTAAGAGTCCCCCTTGCTTCTTTTTTATTGTCCTGAGAAGAAATCTGCAAACTGTTGGGAGAACAGAAATCTGCAAACTTCTCCTCAATTAATCCGAGAAAAAAAAAAAGTCCATTTAGAAACCACCAAATTCATGTTGGGAGATAGCAAAGTAGGTGTTGTTGGTGAATGACAAGAAGTGTTTTGCCTCTTCCTCTTTGTTTCTCCATACCACATCGGTGATGTATAGAAGTTTTGAGCTCCTTATAAGGCTTCTTAGCCTTTTGTCTATTAGTTGTGTGACCAATGGACCTTTTAGAGAGATTGATGTGGTTAGGCCTATCCAACACACATTATTTTTGGGCTTGTTCATAGTCTGTGTGAACTGAATCAGTCAAAATCGACTGTTATGGTTGCCTTAATCATACGTGATTATGGCACTTTAATGCCCTTCATTTTTTGACCTACTGATGCGCGTCAGATTGTCGTCTATCTAACACGATCAAACAAATTTATAAACTCCAACTAACTACTACGTAGTAGCGGTAAGTCGGGGATCGATCCTTAGAGACGGTCTATGGGAAATCGGTCAAGTCAAAGTCTAAGCACGTTTGGACGTTCGGGGTCTATTTTTGGGGTTTTTGGGTTAAGTCTACACTAGTCTATACTAAAAAGTTATGCACTACGAGAAGCTAGTCTAATAAGGAGAAGGTGTTAGGGGAAGTAGGGAATCAGAAGTCGGGTTCTATGAGCCTCGGAATCGGGTTTTAGTCACAACGTCGATAAGGGAGAATGCCACCTTTCGATTTCTTCACCCAACCCACCTATACCCGCTTTCGCGGCGAAAGGGTAAGTCTAAGTTAAGGTAACTTCTACCCCGAGTTTTCCCATATTGGTAGAAATGAGTCAAGGTCGACCTAGTCGCGATTCTAAGTCAACAAAGACACAAAACCTCAAAATTGATAAATCAACAAGCAAACAACCCACCAACATCTCTCAATTCAAATAATCCAAGTTCTTCCTCCCTTAACCCCTAACAAGAAATCTACTCAAAAGTCATAATGGAAACTACTAAAATAATAACTAAGGAGAAATCAACTAAAACATGCATAATAACTAAATCTAGAGAAAAACAACAACTAAATTAAATCTAGACGAGAGATTAAATCTAGAATGAAATTAAATCTAACTAGAGATTAGGGAGAGGAAGAGAAGTATACAGACTATGGAGGAAAACGACAATAATAATAAAATAAGGAGAAGCTTGATGAAGATGACAATTGATTTGTCACTAACCCTTTGAAAATCTCAAAAAGAACTTCAATAAAAACTTGAATATAATAAAAATGAAGTCTTTACACTAATTAATTAGATCTAGAATAAGTGGAGATTTTTGGATTGTCACCCTCCAAAAATCTCCCTACTAATTAATCTACTAGTAAACTAATAATAATCTACTACTAATAATTTACTACTAATCTACTAGCTTAGGTAGTGTTGTGGTGGTGTTGTAGAATTGTGCCTCCCCTCCTCAAGGATGAGGAGTTACATATATTTATATAGAGGAGAGAAAAGAGGGATCAAAACCCTAGTCTTTTAAGCCCAATAAGGGAAGCCCAAATGCCCATCAACTAAACTTCACCCTATCATTCCCATCCGGTGAAATTTCGCCCTGCGGCTTGACGAATTAATCCCACCGGGTGAAATTTCACCCGGCGAAATTTTCTTCTCATTTTGCGGTTTTTGGCGCTTTTCTCCATCGGGCGAAATTTCACCCGGTGGGCGAAATTTCGCCCGGTCATTTTCGCCCAGTGAACTTCATCGGGTGAAATTTCGCCCGGTCAAATCTCATTGGGTGAAATTTCGCCCTGTGACTTCAGAGGGCTATAACTCTCTCGTTTGAACTCCGATTGGGGCGTGTGATATGTCGTTGGAAAGCTAAGAAGATAAGATTTCACCTTCAACTGGAATCGCTTCAATCCGAGGTCTAGAACTCTATATATATTCATTTGAAGTTCGACCTCTCCGGTGAAGATGCCCAATGGACTATTGTTTTTCCTTTTCGCTCAAGGTTTCACCTCTAGGGTTTGGACTTGGGGTTTGACTCGATCTCTTGACTTGCTCCTCTAGCTTCAATTTGCCTCTTTATTCACGAAAACGTACCTAAAAGACAAAAACACACAAAAGCAGTACGAAATTCTACGAAAAAGACGATAAATACGAAAAAACCAAATTCAAAATAGAAAATACGAAATATAGTCAAAAATAAGTTATATTGACGTTAAAGCACACAAAATCGAGTCAAATACGAGTGAAAATAGGGGATAAAACGGTCCAAATTTGCGTGTTATCACCTACTTGAGGCTCCTCTCGCCTATATATATATATATATATATATATATATATATATATATATATATATATATATATATATATATATATATATATATATATATATATATATATATATAAAGGGATCAAGGGAGTTTGGTGAAAAGTGGGAAGTTGGGAAGTTGTGTTGTTGACCCTTGATCTTGGGTTGAATGAATGGCTTAGATGGATGATGTATAAAAAAAAAGGAAAGGAGACAACAAACTGACAAGCAGCAGTGGAGAGAGGGAAGCAACCCTCCCCTCAATCACACTTCGCAGCAGTGGAGAGAGGGAATCATTCTTTCCTCAATCAAACTCTTCCTTCTTCATTACTTCCATCCTTTTCAATTCATTTCCCTAATTCAATTCATCTCTTTTTGACAAAACTCCATCAAATAAGCTCCATTAATAACTCCGACCATACTCCGTCAACAACTCCGATCATACTCCGTTTTTAACACAACATGACGGATAATTATACCAAGGTATGTTTATGCATAAACTTTGATATCTTCATTTTTTTTAGCTTCTTCTTCATCTTCATCTTCGATCATCTTCATCTTCTTCAAACTTCTTTTTATTTTTCATATCTTTTTTTTTGGTATTTATAAAATTATTCATCTTCATTATCTAAAAAAAAGAACAACTTCATCTTTAAGATGAAGTTTGAAGATGAAGTTTTTCTTTTTTTGTGGGATGAATGGAGCTTGAAAATGAAGATGAAGATGAACAAGTCATTTAGTACGTGATGTTTTTGCAGAATTGCAAAGTCACACTCATTATGTTGTAGAATCACGCAGCTGTACACTCATTGTAGTCACATATTCAGTTGTATAATCATACTCATTATTATGCTGTATAGTCACACTCGCTATGTTGTAGAATCACGCAGCTGTAGAATACCTTGGGATTAAGGTATCATTCGTTGAATCATCTTCATCTTCATGCTTGTTTTATTTTTCATACTTTTTTTTGTATTTATAAAATTATTCATCTTCATTATCCAAAAAAAAAAAATGAAGGTTGAATATGGATGAATGGATGTTGAATATTTAATGAATGTTTAGATATTTTCATTTTTTTTAAAGTCATAGTCGTTCATTCATCCACATATATTCAACTTTCATTTTTTTTTTGTGGATAGTGAAGATTAATAATTTTATAAATACAAAAAAAAAGTACGAAAAATAAAACAAGCATGAAAATGAAGATGGTTAAACGCATGATACCCTAATCTCTAGGTATTCTACAGCTACGTGATTCTACAACATAATGAGTGTGAATATGCAACATACTGAGTGTGATTGTACAACTTAAAGTGTGTGACTATACAACTTAAAGTGTGTGACTTTTTTCAGGTATTTTTTTTATCTACGTTCAAGTTTCCACGTTCGTCAAATCCCTACTTCCGAACCTCGATGATTTTCAGGTATTTGTTTTTATCTTTTAGAGCATCTTTAAAATAATTAATCATCTTCATCCTCATGCTTGTGTTATTTTTCATTCCTTCTTTTTTTTGCATTTATAATATTATTTATTTTCATTATTCACAAAAAAAATGAAGGTTGAATATGGATGAAATAAAGTTGAGTATTTAATGAATGTTTAAATAATTTGCTCTGATTCGTATGTATAATCATCTTTCTAATTATGAATGTGACTTTGATAATGATGATTGAAGAATAATTGACTGTATGACTTTTATTTTCCATTTTACGGTTTCAGTTTTGTAGTCACACACTTTAGGTTGTATAGTAACACTCATTATATTGTATAGTCACACTCATTATATTGTAGAATCACCCAAATTCTTGCAGTGATTAGTGTATTTAATCATCTTTGCTAATGATGATTGAAGTATAAATAAGTACGAGTAAAATTTAGTTGTTTAGTCACAGAGATTATGTTGTATAGTCACACAGTTGAAGTTGTATAGTCATACTCGTTATGTTGTAGGATCATAGTCATTATGTTGTAGGATCACACCGTTTATGTTGTATAGTCACACAGTTAAAGTTGTATAGTCACACTCATTATGTTGTACAATCATGCAGTTGTAGAGTCATTGTAGTCACGTATTCAGTTGTGTTGTGTGATTTAGATTGATTGTGTGCTTTGTTGCAGCGAAATAGTTGGTGGAAAGAGGAATGTTGGTAAAAGGGGCGGTGGGAAGAAGAAGGTCGTGGAAGATACAACGACCGACCACGTAATTGGACAATGTATTGTTGCGCACGTACCGGAGACCATCGTTAAGCTCTTGTGTGTTTATGTGAGATAAAATATTTGCTTTAGGATGAACGTAATATGTGTAAATGATGTTTCAGACTTGGTGTTTAGGAAGAAAAAAAATTAACATTTGAATAGTCATACAGAGTTGGTTGTACAGTCATACAGAGTTGTTTATACAGTCACCCGTTTGAAGATACATAGTCGCACTCGTTATATTTTGTTGTGAAGTCACAGAATGATGGACAATCACACCTTTGAAGCCACACAGTCGCAGTAGTTATGGTGCAAAGTCACACGCTTTATATTGTATAGTCACAGAGTTGGTGTTTGGGAAGATAAAAAATCACTTATCCTTCCACCTGTGTGACTATACAACATAATCTTTGTGACTATACAACTAAATTATACTCGTACTTATTTATAATTCAATCATCATTAGCAAAGATGATTAAATACACTAATCACTGCAAGAATTTGTATGATTCTACAATACAATGACTCTACAACTGCATGATTGTACAGCATAATGAGTGTGACTATACAACGTTAACTGTGTGACTATACAACATAAACTGTGTGATCCTACAACATAATGACTGTGATCCTACAACATAATGAGTATGACTATACAACTTCAACTGTGCGACTATACAACATAATCTCTGTGACTATACAACTAAATTATACTCGTACTTATTTATACTTCAATCATCATTAGCAAAGATGATTACATACACTAATCACTGCAAGAATTTGTGTGATTCTACAATATAACGAGTGTGACTATACAATATAATGAGTGTGACTATACAACCTAAAGTGTGTAACTACAAAACTGAAACCGTAAAATGGAAAATAAAAGCCATACAGTCAATTGTTCTTCAATCATCATTAGCAAAGTCACATTCATAATTAGAAAGATGATTATACATACGATTCAGAACAAATTATCTAAACATTCATTAAATATTCAACATTCATTCATTCATATTCAACCTTCATTTTAATCTTCGCAACAATACATTGTCCAATTACGTGGTCGATCGCTGTATCTTCCACGACCTTCTTCTTCCCACCGCCCCTTTTACCAACATTCCTCTTTCCACCAATCATTTCGCTGCAACAAAACACACAATCAATCTAAATCACACGTACAACTGAATATGTGACTACAATGACTGTACAACTGCATGATTGTACAGCATAATGAGTGTGACTATACAACTTTAACTGTGTGACTATACAACATAAACGATGTGATCCTACAACATAATGACTGTGATCCTACAACATAACGAGTATGACTATACAACTTCGACTGTGTGACTATACAACATAATCTCTGTGACTATACAACTAAATTATAACATTCATTAAATATTCAACCTTCATTCATTCATATTCAACTTTCATTTTAATCCATATTTAATCTTCATTTTTTTTTTGGATAATTAAGATGAATAATTTTATAAATACAAAAAGAAGGTATGAAAAGTAAAACAAGCATGAAGATGAAATGATTGTGAAGGTATTCTACAGCTGAGTGATTCTACAACATAAAAAGTGTGACTATACATCATAATGAGTGTGACTATACAACTGAATATGTGACTACAATGAGTGTATAGCTGCGTGATTCTACAACATAATGAGTGTGACTATACAACTGAAAGTGTGTGGTCTTGCAATTCTGTAAGAACATTACGCACTAAATAACTTGTTCATCTTCATCTTCAACATTCATTCATCCCACAAAAAAAGAACAACTTCATCTTCAAATCTCATATTAAAGATGAAGTTGTTTTTTTTTTGTGAATAATAAAGATGAATAATTTTATAAATAAAAAAAAAGATATGAAAAATAAAAAGAAACATGAAGATGAAGATGAAGATGAATATGAAGATGATGAAGAAAAAGAAGCATGAAGATGAAGATGAAGATGAATATGAATATGATTATATGAATATGAAGATGATAAAGGAAAAGAAGCATGAAGATGAAGATGAAGATGAAGATACCTTCGTATGATGATCGAAGTTACTGACGGAGTATGGTCGGAGTAGTTGACGGAGTATAGTCGGAGTTATTAATGGTGTGGTCGGAGTTATTAATGGTGATTATTTGTTGGGGTTTTGTTAGAGAGAGATCAATTGAGTTGAGAAATGAATTGAAAATGAGGGGATTGGGAAGTGTATGAGGGAAGTAATGTAGGGATTGATTTGGGTGAGGGGATGTTTCCCTCTCTCCACAGCTGCTATGTCAGTTTATTGTCTCTCTTTTTTTTTTTTTTTTTTTTTTTTAATAGTTGAACCCCATCCATCCATCATCCATATTAGGATGAATGGATGGAGGGGATCAACACTAAGCAACTCTCCAAGAGTTGCTAACTCCCTTGATCCCCCCTCTATATATGGAGAGTTGCTAACTCCCTTGATCCCCCCTCTATATATATATATAGAGGGGGGATCAAGGGAGTTAGCAACTCTTGGAGAGTTGCTTAGTGTTGATCCCCTCCATCCATTCATCCTAAGATGGATGGTGGATGAATGGGGTTCAATTATTAAAAAAAAAAAAAGACAATTAACTGACAAAGCAGCAGTGGAGAGAGGGAAACATCCCCTCACCCAAATCAATCCCTACATTACTTCCCTCATACACTTCCCAATCCCCTCATTTTCAATTCATTTCTCAACTCAATTTATCTCTCTCTAACAAAACCCCAACAAATAATCACCATTAATAACTCCGACATACTCCGTCAACTACTCCGACCATACTCCGTCAGTAACTTCGATCATCATACGAAGGTATGTTCATCTTCATCTTCATCTTCATCTTCATCTTCATCTTCATCTTCATCTTCATGCTTCTTTGTCTTCTTCATCTTCATATTCATCTTCATCTTCATCTTCATCTTTATCTTCGTGCTTCTTTTTATTTTTCATATCTTTTTTTTTGTATTTATAAAATTATTCATCTTTATTATCCACAAAAAAAAAAAGAAGAACAACTTCATCTTTAAGATGAAGTTTGAAGATGAAGTTGTTCTTTTTTTGTGGGATGAATGAATGTTGAAGATGAAGATGAACAAGATGAGTGCGTAATGTTCTTACAGAAATGCAAGACCACACACTTTCAGTTGTATAGTCACACTCATTATGTTGTTGAATCACGCAGCTGTACACTCATTGTAGTCACATATTCAGTTGTATAGTCACACTCATTATGCTGTATAGTCACACTCTTTATGTTGTAGAATCACTCAGCTGTAGAATACCTTAGGATTAAGGTATCATGCGTTTAATCATTTCATTTTCATGCTTGTTTTACTTTTCATACCTTTTTTTTTGAATTTATAAAATTATTCATCTTCATTATCAAAAAAAAAAAAATGAAGATTAAATATGGATTAAAATGAAGGTTAAATATGAATGAATGAAAGTTGAATATTTAATGAATGTTATAATTTAGTTGTATAGTCACAGAGATTATGTTGTATAGTCACACAGTTGAAGTTGTATAGTCATACTCGTTATGTTGTAGGATCACAGTCATTATGTTGTAGGATCACACTGTTTATGTTGTATAGTCACACAGTTAAAGTTGTATAGTCACACTCATTATGCTGTACAATCATGCAGTTGTACCGTCATTGTAGTCACATATTCAGTTGTATGTGTGATTTAGATTGATTGTGTGTTTTGTTGCAGCGAAATGATTGGTGGAAAGAGGAATGTTGGTAAAAGGGGCGGTGGGAAGAAGAAGGTCGTGGAAGATACAGCGATCAACCACGTAATTGGACAATGTATTGTTGCGAAGATTAAAATGAAAGTTGAATATGAATGAATGAAGGTTGAATATTTAATGAATGTTTAAATAATTTGTTATGAATCGTATGTATAATCATCTTTCTAATTATGAATGTGACTTTGCTAATGATGATTGAAGAATAATTGATTGTATGACTTTTATTTTCCATTTTACGGTTTCAGTTTTGTAGGCACACACTTTAGGTTGTATAGTCACACTCATTATATTGTATAGTCACACTCATTATATTGTAGAATCACCCAAATTCTTGCAGTGATTAGTATATGTAATCATCTTTGCTAATGATGATTGAAGAATAAATAAGTACGAGTATAATTTAGTTATATAGTCACAGAGATTATGTTGTATAGTCACACAGTTGAAGTTGTATAGTCATACTCGTTATGTTGTAGGATCACAGTCATTATGTTGTAGGATCACACAGTTTATGTTGTATAGTCACACAGTTAAAGTTGTATAATCACACTCATTATGTTGTATAGTCACACATAATATTGTATAACCGGGACAGATTTTAGTTTTTCTTTTTGTATAGTCACACTTGTCATGCAGTAGAATCACACTCATTATGTTGTAAAATCATACTCATTATGTTGTAGAATCACACTCATTTTGTGCGTAATGTCAAACGTCAACATAACTATACAGCATAAAGAGTGTGACTATACAACTGAAAGTGTGTGACCTTGCAATTTTGAAAGAACATTACGCACAAAATGAATTGTTCTTTTTTTTTTAATTAAAATGTTTTTACAGTCATTTTTTTTTGATAATGAAGATGAATAATTTTATAAATACCAAACAAAAAGGTATGAAAAATAAAACAAGCATGAAGATGAAGATGATTAAACAAGCATGAAGATGAAGATGATTATGAATGAATTTTGAAGATGAAGAAGGGAGAGTTTGAATGACATAATATATAAAAAAAATATCTTCATCTTCATTATACAATATTATGAGTGTGACTATACAACATAGCGAGTGTGACTATACAACAAGGCGAATGTGACTATACAAATACGACCACTTTTGGCTACAAACCAATGGGTGAACAGCTGCGTGGTTTTAATTTTTAAAGGTGGAAGGATAAGTGATTTTGCTATAGACCTCGCGTGATTAATTATGAAACCAGAAAATAGCGATGAAAATATAGTTACATTGGACAAAGTCCATCCTTTACATATAGTACGTCAAACATAAAAACATTCTAACCCACCAAACATCATTTACACATAGTACGTTCATCCTAAAGCAAACATTTTATCTCACATAAACACACAAGAGCTTAACGATGGTCTCCGGTACATGCGCAACAATACATTGTCCAATTACGTGGTCGGTCGCTGTATCTTCCACGACCTTCTTCTTCCCACCGCCCCTTTTACCAACATTCCTCTTTCCACCAACTATTTCGCTGCAACAAAACACACAATCAATCTAAATCACACAACACAACTGAATATGTGACTACAATGACTCTACAACTGCATGATGGTACAAAATAATGAGTGTGACTATACAACTTTAACTGTGTGACTATACAACATAAACTGTGTGATCCTACAACATAATGACTGTGATCCTACGACATAACGAGTATGACTATACAACTTCAACTGTGTGACTATACAACATAATCTCTGTGACTATACAACTAAATTATACTCGTACTTATTTATACTTCAATCATCATTAGCAAAGATGATTACATACACTAATCACTGCAAGAGTATCTTCTTTTTTTTGAACGAGAGAACGATGATGAACGAGAGAGTGAATGATTGAATGAATATGAATGATACGTTACTGAATGATATTCTCCTTCCTATTTTGTTGGAAGCAATATCTTCTCTCTCTCTCTCTCTCTCTCTCTCTCTTTTTTTTTTAATAATATAGTGATTAATCTCGTCCCTTCATCCATCTCCCATCCAACGGATGGGATGAGGACTTAGGGACTCAACACTTATATAGGGACTCATTAGAACCTATATATATATATATATATATATATATATATATATATATATATATATATATATATAAGCCATTCTTCACACTTCAAACACACAATACTCAATAATCTCTCCTTTTTCTCTTACACTACTATTCTGCTTCTACTCTATAATTTCTGGGTTCGGTATTGGTCATTCCAAAGTTCACATACTTGAGTGGTCAAGTTATTGAGCTGCAGTGTTAATCTTGGGGAATTACCGGCGTTGTAAATGATAACCACCGTGTCGTGCCGATATAGTTTTCAAGTTAGTGGCTACCTTACCACGACATGGCTTCTATTTTCGTTCTACGATTTTTGTCCTGAAACTGTTGCCAAGTCGAGCGTGTTGCCTTCAGTTTTTGTCCCACATTAATCATCGGAATCTGTCCCGTATTGTTGCCTTCCGGTTTCTTGACCCGTGTTGCTCTACGGTTCTGACCCGTGTTGCTCTACGGTTTTGACCCGTGTGCCCATCTCGGTTTTTATCATTTGCCCCATTCGCGACCCACAATTTGAAAACTATATTATATACTTGTGTCGCGAAACGTCGGAAAAAAAATATGGCTGTTGTGTCAGACAAATTTGTTTCCGACTTATCGAAATTAGAACCTCTTGATGGGTAAAGTTATAAGAGGTGGTCTAAAAAACTTTTAATATTTTTTGAGCAGTTGGAAATCGATTACGTACTGTTTGACGATGCACCTGAGTTACTTGTTGCGTCTGCCGCGGCCGAGGCTACACCCCCTTCCGCTGCCATGGTTAAGTCCAATGACGAAAAGATTAAGAAACATGATAAAGACAATAAAGCAGTTAGGTATCATCTTCTTAATCACATGACTAACACCCTTTTCGATTTGTTCATGGTCCATAAATCTGCTAAGACCATTTGGGAATCTTTAGAGAAAAAATACGGGGCCGATGATGCAGGCAAAAAGAAATACGTGGTGGGGCAGTGGCTTGGATTTCATACGGTAGATGATAAACCCATCATGGAGCAAGTTCATATTTATGAAAACTTGTGTGCTGATGTTGTCAATGAAGGTATGAAACTTGATGAGGTCTTTTTAGCTAATGTGTTGTTAGAAAAGTTTCCTGCGTCATGGAGTGATTATAGGAACCATTTAAAAAATAAGAAATAAAAGATTTATCACTTCAAGAGCTCATAGGTCATATGAGGACTGAGGAAGTGACGCGCGCTGTCACTGACACGCATGCAAACAATATTTTTAGTCCCAACTCACTACTATGTAGTAGCGGCAAGTCGAGGTCGAACCACAGGGAGGCGGTTAAGTGTTGTCGGTCAAGTCTAGTGTTGACTGTGATTGGGGTTGAGATGGAGGTTTTGGGACGAGAAGATGGGGGTTTTGGGACGAGAAGAGTTGAACTAATGTGAGCGAGTAAGACGGCTAAGCTAAAAACTATAATGGGAAAGGCGTTGGGGAGAGTCGGGATTCGGAAATGAGGTTTAAGAATCTCGGAATCGAGTTTTAGTCACAACGTTGATAAGGGAGAATGCCACCTTTCGGTTTCTTCACCCAACCCACCTATACCCGCTGTCGCGGCGAAAGGGTAAGTCTCAAGTCAAGGTAACTCCTACTCCGAGTTTCCCCATATTGGTAAGAGTGAGTTAAGGTCGACCTAGCCGCGGTTCAAAGCCAACAAAGACACAAAAACCTCAAAATTGATAAATCAACATGCAAACAACCCACCAACATCCCTCAATTCAAATAATCCAAATCCTCATCCCTAAATTCCCCAACAAGAAATTTACTCACTATTCATTATGGAGAACATCAAAACACTAAGGAGGAGAAATAAACTACCACACAAACTATGGAAAAACTAACAAAGGAGAAGGAAAACATAAACTAATTATGAAGAAAGAGAGAGGAAAGAAACTACCAATTATGGAGAACACTAAGGAGGAAGATGAAGATTACATAAAAATTGAATCTTGAAAGGGATAATACAAGAACTTGTCACCAATCCTTGCAATACTCTTCAATCTTCAAAATAAAGCCCAAATCTTCAACAAAGATGATAACTTGATATAGTAGATTTAATCTAAACTAAGAAAGCTTTCTAATCTATGGAGTTTTTCTACTATGTGAACTACTACTACTACTACTACTACTACTACTACTTCTACTACTACTACTACTACTACTAAGGATCCACTACACTACTCCTACCCTAAAGAGGGAGGCACACTTAAAGCACAAGAATGAAATGAAACCCTAGGTGTAGTATATATAGTGGTTCTTAATGGGTCACACAATCTTCAAGCCCAAATCCAATTCCTCTTCTTTTAAGCTAGACCATCACCCTTTGCATCCTCATGGGGAAAAACTTCACCCTGCGGTTGACGAGCTAACACCACCGGGTGAAATTTCACCCGGTGAGATTTTCTTCTCATTTTGTGATTTTTGGCGCTTTTCTCCATCGGGCGAAATTTTGCCCACCGGGTGAAATTTCACCCTATGAACTTTTTGTCCAAAATGACAATTCTGGGGAGGAACACCATCGGGCGAAATTTCGCCCGGTCAAATTCTCATCGGGTGAAATTTCGCCCTGTGACTTCAGAGGGCCATAACTCTCTCGTTTGAACTCCGTTTGGGGTGTGTGATATGTCGTTGGAAAGCTAAAAAGATAAGCTTTCACCTCCAACTGAAATCACTTCTATCAGAGGTCTAGAACTCTAGATATTGTCATTTGAAGTTCGATCTCTCCGGTGAAGATGCCCAATGGACTTATAGTTTTTCCTTTTCGCTCAAGGTTTCACCTCTTGGGCTTGGACTTTGGATTTTGAGTTGTGTGCTTTGCTTTTCGGACGGTTTCCCTCTCTCTCATGCTCATAGGAGCTCAGACACGTTTTTGGTCGAAAATCCTATCAAAATAGATAGAAAACTACCAAAAACACGTAAATGCAAAAGAGAGACACTAATGCGAGAATTACGCAAAATACGGCGATAATCGCACTCTAGTCTCGCAAAACAGAGGAAAAACGGGTCTAAATGGGAGGAAAAACGGTTCAAATTTGGCACACAACAGAAAGTTAATCGCCTTAAAGATAGGTCTGTCCTAATGTCGTCTGTCTCCAGGCCACTAAGGCTAACCTTGTTGAGACTGGGGGTTCGTTTCATGGCAATAATAAGGGTAAGAATAAAGTAGGTTAGGGTCAAAGTCAAGGTCAGGGTAAGGGTCTAAGTAAGGGGAAAGGTCAAGATGCTAAGGGAAAGAATCAAGGAAATTCCACCAAGCCAGTTCCCAAGATCCATAAGCCGAATCCAAACCTGGTGTACTGTGTGTGTGGACAAACGGGTCGTAAAGCATACCAGTGTTCTCAAAAGAAAGGTGGTCAAGCCGCCCAAGTCAACATTGCTGAATCAGATGATGATATTATTGCTGCGGTGGTGGTGGAGGCCAACCTTGTGGCAAATGCTAGTGATTGGATTCTGGACACGGGAGCGTCAAGACATCTATGTGCTAATAGGAGCTGTTCACTGAATTTGAAGATGTAGCTGACGGTGAAAAGGTCTACATGGGTAACTCTTCCTTTGCGCTAATTACAAGAAAAGGCAAGGTCTTTCTTAAACTAACCCCTGGGAAAAATCTTGCCCTTAATAATGTTTTGTATGTCCCTACTCTGCGCAGAAACCTAGTGTCTGGTGCCTTGTTAAACAAAGTTGGTGCGAAACTTGTTTTTGAGGCTGACAAGATTGTAATGTCTCGCAAAGGGGATTTTGTGGGCAAGGGTTATCTCAGTGGGGGCTTATTTATTTTGAACATTGATTCTTTCGCTATTAATAATAATATTTTTGCTTCTGCTTATATCGCTGAGTCTATTGATGTTTGGCATGCTAGATTGGGTCACGTGAATTTTGAATCACTTAAAAAATTGAAAGCTATGTCTCTTATTCCTTCTTTCACCACCAAAGTCTTCACTAAATGTCCTAGTTGTGTAGAAGCTAAGTTTACTAAAAGGCCTAGTAAACCGGTTAAAACTAGACATACGAGTCTTCCCGAGTTAATTCACATCGACCTAGCTGACTTCAAGAGTACTATGAGTAGAGGAGGTAAATTTTATTACGTCACTTTTATTGACGATTACTCAAGGTACACTAAGGTGTATTTGCTTAAGAATAAAAGTGAAGCTGAACAGATGTTTATTAAATACAAAGATGAGGTAGAAAACCAATTTGACAGAAAGATTAAAAGAGTCAGGTCTGATAGAGGTGGTGAATACAGCTCTAATTATCTAGTGGATTTCTGCGAGAAAAATGGATTAATTCATGAGTCTAGTCCACCTTACCAACCTCAGTCAAATGGAGTAGCTGAACGTAAAAACAGAACTCTAAAAGAAAGGATGAATGCTATGCTTTCAAGTTCCGGCCTTTCTGACGATATGTGGGGGGAAGCAGTGCTTTCAGCTTGTCATATTCTTAATAGGGTACCTCATAAGAAATTAGACAAGACACCCTATGAATTTTGGAAAGGTTATGCTCCTAATTTAAGTTTGCTTAAAGTGTGGGGGTGTTTGGCTAAAGTTGGCTTATTGAGTTTTAAGAGGCCTACTATAGGACCTAAGACGTATGATTGCATTTTCATTGGTTGTGCTCAAAACAGCGCTGCTTATAGATTCATGTCATTGAATGACCGTTCTATTTCTGAGGGGAGAGACACCGAGTTTTTTGAGCATGTTTTTCCTTTACAGAAAGTTGTTGATTCACCTCCTAATTTGTCTCATATGCCTGTTAATCCCGTTAATAGTTTTATGCATGCTAGTAGTAGCACTGTTGATGATCATGCTAGTAAACCTAGAAGGAGTAAAATGCCTAGAATTGGAAAGAATTTTGGAGATGATTTTGTCACAACATTCTTAACTGAAAATGCTTGTGGTGATTGTGCTTGTTTTGAATTCGTTTCTGCTTATTTAATAGAAGATGACCCAAAAACGTGTGATGAAGCTATGAGATCCATAGATGCTAATTTTTAGGAAGAAGTTATTAAAAATGAGTTAGATTCTATTACATCTAATCAGACCTGGGATTGACAGATTTACCTAAGGGTAGTAAACCCATCAGTAGTAAATGGATTTTCAAAAGAAAATTGAAATCTAACGGTACAATAGAAAGATTCAAAGCTATACTTGTGGTGAGAGAGTTCACACAAAAGAAAGATATTGATTATTTTGATACTTACTCACCGGTGACTAAGATTTCCACCATTAGAACTCTTATTGCTCTGGCTGCTATTCATAATCTTGTTGTTCATCAGATGGATGTATTAGATGGATGTTAAAACTTCTTTCTTGAATGATGACATAAAAGAAGAGATCTATATGTCTCAACCCGAGGGGTTTGTGGTAAAGGGACAAGAGAGTAAGGTGTGTAAATTGAGAAAATCACTATATGGTCTAAAACAAGCACCTAAACAATGGTATGAGAAATTTCACAACACTTTGATTGAAGATGGCTACATAACTAACAACTCTGATTCATTGTGTACTCTAAGATGTTTGGATCAGACTGTGTGATTATTTGCCTTTATGTTGATGGCATGTTAATTCTTGGTAGTAATTTATTTGTTGTAAATAAAACCAAACAATTTATGTCATCACGTTTTGACATGAAAGACTTAGGAGAAGCTGATGTTATTCTTGGAGTCAAATTGATCAAAAACTCATCTGGAATATCCTTAAGTCAATCTCATTATGTTGAGAAAGTGTTGAAGAAATTTGATAGTTTTGATGTCACACCTGCTAGAACTCCTTATGATGCTAGTACACCTTTGCGTAAAAACTTGGGTGATAGTGTATCCCTAGAAGAGTATGCTAAAATTATAGGAAGTGTGATGTTCCTCATGAATTGTAGTCGACTTGACATTGCTTATGTTGTTAGTATGCTAAGTCGGTATACACATAACCCTGATGGTGAACAATGGAATGCTCTTCGACATTTACTAAGATACTTGAAAGGGACTGTTAATTCATGTCTGCAATTCGGCAAATATCCTGCCGTGTTAGAAGGATTTACTGATGCGAACTGGATTGCAGGTAATGTAAACAAGTTCCACAAGTGGTTATGTGTTCACCTTAGGTGGAGGAGCTATATCGTGGAAGTTTGCGGAACAGACTTGTATAGTAACCTCCCTCATGGAGTCCGAGTTTATTGCTCTTGAGCTGGCAAGTCCAGAAGCAGATTGGTTGAGACACTTACTAGCTGACGTACCTGTGGGGGGGGGGGGGATGATGCGCATCCCAATCGGATCGGTCGTTTAGCGAAGGATGTGGGGTCAAACAATATTTATAGACTCGCATAAACACAAAAACTACTAGAGTAATCGTGGTAAGTTGAGGTCGGTCCACAGAGAACGGAACTTTATCGAGTTAAATTAGAAGCAACGTGTTTGGGATCTAAAGGGGGGTTCTAAGGGTCGAGTCTACGCTAGAAATGCGGTAAAAGACGGAAATTAAACAACTAGAGAAATAACAAGAGAAATGACTAGAGATAATCAATCTACGAAAAGGGTGTTAGGGGGAAGTCGGGGTTCGGAAATTGGGGTCTAAGAGTCTCGAAATCGGATCGGTCACAACATTGATAAAGGGAGATTGCACCTTTCGGTTTCTTCACCCAACCCACCTAAAAACCCACTTTCGCAGCGAAGAAGGGTAAGTCTTAAGTTAAGGTAATTTCTACCCCGAGTTTCCCCATATTGATAGAAATGAGTCAAGATCGGTCTAGTTGGCCGGACTAAAACAACAATGACACAACAACCATAAACAAGATGAACCAACAAGCAAGCCACCAACCAAAAACTCCTCAATTCAAATAATCCAAGATCTTCATCCCTAAACCCCCCAACAAGAAATCTACTCACTACTCATAATGGAAAACAACAAAACATTAACAAAGTAGAAATTAACTAAAACATGCGTAATTACTAAATCTAAAGAAAATAACAAGAAAACGATAAGGAAATTACGATCTACCAAATTAACCACTAAACTATAAAAGAAATTGCAATCAACAAAATAAACTAGAGAATGATCTAGAACAACATAAATAAAATCTAGAGATACTATCAACACAAAGATGATCAAAAGAACAATCAACAAAGTAAAACATAAAACAATCTAAAACAACATAAACAAAGATGTTCAAAACAAGACAATGATGAAAGAACAATAAAATGAACAAAATTTAAAGAACAAGATTAAATCTAACTAGAGATTAGAGAGTGGAAGAGAAATGTACCAACTATGAAGATCAACAATAAATAAAAAGATTGCATAAATAAAAGATGAAGATTGATGAAGAGAATAAAGAGATTTGTCACTAATCTCTTAATAAACCCCAAAAATCTTCAAATAAATACTTGAAATAATAATCTTCTACAAACTTGAATAAAGATCTAGAGAATTGTTGATGAAAACTAGGAAGATCTACAAAGGCAAGAGTGATGAGTCAGAGGAAGACCATCATCTCTATCTCGGTACGATCATAGCTTCATTCATTCGTTGAACCTTTGGGCGGCCACAATAAGGTAGCTTGCTTAGCTTACTTAGCACTTGCGGTGAACGTGTACGAAAAAGCTGTATCTAGGGTGAGTTCTTCGTTCCGTCGTCGACCGCGCCACTGCCCGAGAAAGAGCACGGATAGCTGCTAGACTAGATAACTTGCCTTATATATTACGCGAGAGTACGAGGTTCGAATCCTTCAGTCCCAGAGACTAGCCCCGAGCATGCGGCAAATCCCAAAAGGGAAATTGCGCAATTAGGTAGACGAAAAGCCTGGCTCATCAAACTCTTTTTTTTTTCGGTTTTTGGTAAATGCTTGCTCTTGACGTACTGGGCAAAATACGGGGATAACTTGTGGCTAGGGGTTAAAGGCCAACCAAGATCGGATATAGCTGGTTTTTCGCGAAATCGGCCTCAATTCAGAAAGATAAAAGGCCCAAAAGTTTTTAAAAATAGGAGTATTAAAAAGTCGAACTAACCGGTTGACATAGCAGTTCCTGATGAGACACCTAATAAGATTTTCTCAGTCTACCCTGCAGCGGGCGTCACACTTTAGTGCCTTGCTGTGGTTGGGTCATGTACTACTAGAATACTACTAGAATTACTACTAAAATGATCTAAAAGATGGATGGTAAGTAGTGAGAGAATGAAGTTATCTAAACTAATGGTGGTGTAATGGAATTGTAATGTGAATGTCTTGGGCAACAAACTAGGGTAAACATATATATAGTAATGCCTTAATGGGTCTCTTAACCTAAAGCCCAAATCTAACTTTTTGCTCCATTAGTGAGACAATCATCCTTTAATCTTCATGAGGTGGAACTTCACCCTATCGTACACGGACTAATACCGCCGGGTGAAACTTCACCCGGTGAACTTCTTCCAGTTTTGCGATTTTTGGACGCCTTTACCATCGGGCGAAACTTCACCCGGGTGGCGAGGTTTCGCCCGATCATTTCGCCCGGTGGAGAAGCTTTCTGAAAATATTCGGGGAGGCAAATTACCGTCGGGCGAAACTTCGCCCGGTGTTTTTTCATCGGGTGAAATTTCACCCGGTCATATTCTGGCCTCTTTTCTTGTCTCATTCTTCGTCGTATGATCGGATGGCTTTGAACTTTAAGTTGTGTGCTTTGATATTCGGACGGTATTCCCCTCTCTTGTGCTCGTGGAAGCTCGATCGTGATTTTTGTGCCAAAACCTATCAAAATTGATAGAAAAACTACCAAAAACACGTAAAACGCATAAGAGGGACGCTAATGCGAGAAATACTCAAAATATGGCGATAATTGCACTCAAGTCTCGCAAAACAAGGGAAAAAAGGGTCTAAATGGGAGGAAAAACGGTCTAAATTTATCACACAACAACTCCCCCACACTAAATCGTTACTCGTCCTCGAGCAAAGACCCAAAAAGAAATTACAAACTACTACTACTACTAGCTAGACTATGCTAAGCCGATACGGGACAATTAACGGGCCCGCTCCGTCCCATGCAAGGCAAGTTGGGGCTTGCTCAAAATGGTGGATGCGACTAAACACACAAAAACACATAACACGAAAGAATAGACGCATCCAAAGCAAAAATAAAACACCGAATCTCTCATCGAGACGGTGGGGAAGACACCGAATACTTACCTAAAACAATAATAAACATTACAAGATAAATCACCCATGTAGACAAGGACCAGAGCCTAATACTATGACAATAAAGCAATAAAAAAAGTTGATAACTTAGCTAAGTCCTCCTAATCTTCTAAAGGGGTACAACGGGGTGTTAAACGGAGTGGATTAAGCGAACCATGGATTTGTTCAACACTGTAGGTAGGTGCAATCCCGCTCTCTTTGGCTAAGCCAAGAGGATCGTTCCAAAGTCGAATTTTCTAAATTAGCCCAAAAAAGGTGGAGTGTTTACAATTATTGAGGTGAATCGACTAACCACCGCTATCTTCCTACCTCGGGACTCGGTTCTCTAGTAGGCACTTCACGGCAACGAATCAATCAAGGGCTTTTTTTCCTTTTTTTTTAAGGAGACGTTTTTGATGATACGATTTTCATTGAAGCTCCTTTTCTCTCCTTTGTTTTTCATATTTTTGTGTTCTTTTCTCTTGCTTTGGTTTGCCCTTTTTGGCTTTTTGATGTGGTTTGAAACCAAGCTTGGAGGTTATTTTTGTGTAAACTTATTGTGGTGTATAGGTGGAGGAAAAATAGGTAATCGAGAACGCGCGCCATTCCCGGATAACCCACAAAAAGGCGGAAGGAATTTGGACTAAAGGTGCAATGGTCATTCGAGCAAGGTCACCTAGAAAACGGGATACGGGAACCAAGGCCTAACTCCTCCATGGGTGGTCAAGGTGATCAAGTGCAAACCCCGAAGTAAACCTCTAGTAGAAAAGGTGGACTCAAGCTAAAAGATAAACAAGTTCATTGCCTTAGAGTCATTCTACTAGATTAAGGTCCAAAATCTACAATGGGTTATCTACAATGGAATGTAAACTCTTGTAAAAGGTTTGTAATCGGGTTTTCGAAAAGTTTAAGTCCTAGACACACTATACAAAAGAAAAACGGAATACATGAAAAGGCAAAAGCAAATAAAGGAAAACACAAGAAAAGTCATGTACTCCATACTCCATCGACATACAAGCAGACAATCAACCACAACACCCAAAATGCTCAACTTCGAGAGCCTCCAATAGCAACAACCTAACTCTACAAAAGTAAAGGAGAAAGCGAAAAGGAAGGAAGTTACTAAGCGGATTGCTTCCATAATCTCTTCAAAATGTGTAGAGAACAAGACCATACACGGGACACGAAAACGAGAAAAGAAGAGAAAAAGAAAAGAAAAATAAAACGAAAATGTTTTTGATTTTACAAATTTTTCAAATTTTTATGGATTTTGAAAAATAAAAGATAGTAGACTCCTCCCCCACACTAAAACTGTATGTTGTTCTCAATGGACAAGTAGGGGATGAACGAAAAAGACGGAAAGGAAAAATAAGAAAAATCTTTTTGGATTTTTATGATTTTTCAAATGTTTTTGGATTTTTCGAAATTTTTGAAAAAAAGAAAAGAAAAATAAAATAAAGAAAGTGATAAAATAGTGGCGGGCCTAGGTGCAATCACATCACCTAGACTCTAGCCAAATGGCTAAGAAAACGAAAATGACGTAGAAGAAAAGAAATTAAAAGAAAGGATGAAAAATTGGGCGTAGGTGTAGTCACGTCACCTAGCCCGAATTTAATGTTTTTTTTTGAGAAAAATGATTAAAATTTGGATTTTTCAAAAGGTCAATGGCGTAATCATGTCGCCTAAAGACCGGATGCAATACCATGGCCGCTTCGGCCGCAACAATCGGATAAGGGGACAATGAGACAACTTGCAAATTTGGTTAGAGGTAAAACAATCACAATGATCATGATAATGATGAAACAAGGAACAAGGAACAAGGAACAAGGAACAAGGAACAAGGAACAAGGAACAAGGAACAAAATTAACCCAAGGACATGCAATTATAGATGATTAAAGACTCACTGACACAACCCACACACAAACAACATACACAACACACCACACTACCTACCGACTCTGGGAGAGGGTCTAAATTGGGTAATCATTCGACGCACAAGAAGCCGTCGGAGACCTGGGATAGGGTTGTATGCCCTCGGAGGATTCTATCTCACAAAGGTCGCAGATCATACAACCTTCGGGTAACGTGTAGTGCGCATACTCCCAAACTCCCCTTCCTCCCGACTCAGTCTTGGTCAGTCGGAATTCACCGGGTCCTAAAAGTAGGTCCCAATTGTGGCAAATAAAGATAGTGGTTAGGTGTGTGTTGGGAACAATTAAAGCTCTTCCATGGCTAATGTGGACGAGGCGTTGATCGACTAGATGAAAGATCCAAGTCGGAAAATAGGCCTCGTCAAGCCAAACGCAATTGTCTAGTGGTGTAAGGTGGTTGGTCGCATAACCCAAGTTGGTCGCAATTATGGTCACAAAACCTCCACAATCAATAAAGGGGCGTTGGGTGACAATAATATGGTGAAAATGCAACGCCACGACAAGTGGTAGGTCTAAAGGGTTAGGGTTACCAAGCAAAGAGTCACAAATTAATTGCAAGACACACACACATCAAGATTAATAATATTATCGGTCGAGGGTAACAAGCAGTGGGAGAGTATCTCAGAGAAGTAACGAATTGCGGGGTTACGGATTTCGGAGGTAAAAGATGAAGTAGGATCGTAACCTCCTTGACAGCGTGATATGCTGTTGTATGCCAAATTTGGACCGTTTTTCCTCCCATTTAGACCCGTTTTTCCTCTGTTTTGTGAGACTTGAGTGCGATTATCGCCGTATTTTGCGTAATTCTCACATTAGTGTCTCTCTTTTGCATTTTACGTGCTTTTGGTAGTTTTCTGTCTATTTTGATAGGATTTTCGACCGAAAACGTGTTTGAGCTTCTACGAGCAAGAGAGAGATACGGTCCAAGAGCAAAGCACACAACCGAAAGTCCGAGTAATCCAAGTGATCAACGAAGAAAAAGACCGGAAAAGAGTCAGTGGACCACTGGGTGAAGTTTCGCCCGACGACATTTTTTCATCCACGAAGATTTTCACGGCACGCTTGACCGGGCGAAATTTCGTCCACCGGGTGAAATTTCGCCCGATGGTGAAGACGGGTCGAAAGCGCGAAAAATGAAAAAAATCTCACCAGGTGAAATTTCACCCGGTGGGACTATTACGTCGAGCCGCGGGGCAAAATTCCACCCCATGAAGATACAAAGGGTGATGGTCTTGCAAAATGAAGAGAAATCGGATTTGGGCCTTGAAGTTTGTGCAACCCATTAAGCAACTCTATAAATACTAAACCAAGGGTTTTGAGCCAAAGTGTGCCTTAAGTGAGCCTTGATTGTGCCTCTTAGGAGTAGGATAGAAAACCCTCCATATTGTAGTAAGTAGTAGTAGATTGTAGTAAAACTCTCTTAGAAAATTCTCAAAAACAATTATAGATCTACTTAATATTAATACAATTACTCTATTATTAATAGTAAAGTTACAATCTTTATTGAAGAATTGGGTTTATTATTGAAGATTCAAGGGTTTTACAAGGGTTTATGTGACAAAACCCTTGCTTTATTTCTTGAAGATTCTTATTTATATTATTGAAGATTGAAGATTTATGCATGGATTAGTGACAAATTCTTGTGTATTTCTCTCAAGATTCAATCTTTATTATTATTAATCTTCTTCTTCCTCTTTGATTTTCTCCATTGTGGGTAAAATTCTCTCCTCTCCCTTTTCTCCATTAATATTTGTTAGTGTAGTTTTTATGCATGCTTTAATTATTTTCTTCTTAATGAATGCTTTGTTGTTAACCACCATGATTAGTGAGTAGATCTTTTTGTTAGGGGGTTAGGGGAGGACGATTTATAGATAAAGATTTAATCTTTGTGAGATTATTGCATTTGAGGGTGATATTGTCTTTATGGGATTGTTGTGTTATATTTGACCTAGCTTGATCACCTAGGTTGACTTGACTCACCCGGACCAATATGGGGAAACTCGGGGTTTGGGTAATTCCATTTAGGGACCGTAGTCCATTCGTCGCGAAAGCTGGCTTAGATTTGGTTGGTAGGGAAACTGAAAGGTTGAACCTCCCTTATACACCTTGTGATGATTCTTGCATTATTAGATTCTTGTCTTTATTTCCGATCCCCCGACTCTCCCTAACGCCTTTCCCATCAATAGTTTCCCACCTTAATCACATAAGCTCATTTAGCAAACTTCACCCGACTCGACCAAAAACCCCCCTTCTCGACTCAATTACTCATAGACTCTGACTTAATCGACTACCCCTCTCGACCGTCCCTGTGGATCGATCCCTGACTTACCGCTACTACGTAGTAGTAGTAGTATTCCGGGGTTATAAATATTGTTTGACCGCGTTGGATAGACGACAATCCGCGCACATCAAAATGGCGCCGTTGCCGGGGACGGTGATCAGTTAGTTGTGTTTTTGTCATTGTATTTGAGTAATTGTTTTCTTCCATTTTACCCTAGTACCGCTCGGTGCTAGGAGTCTCATCTTTGAATTGAGTTGTGTTCAGGAACAATCATATTTGGCATTGCTTATTCCATACCGGTGCAAGCAAGACGATATTGTTATTTCGGAATCCAAATCAACCAAAGTGAACCCTAATCCATATCTTACATCAACTTTCAACCCATCCACCATTCTCAAAACTCTCACAAAATTCCCTTTCCCTCTTCTTCCTCTTCAAAAAAAAAAAAATCACCTCTACAAACAAACATGCCGACTTTAAGATCTCACTCCCAACCCACCCATGAACAAACTTCTTCTCCCGTCGCATATGGAACCATACCCGATAACTTTGAGCTCAAGACTTCTTCAATTGCCATTGTCCAACAAGACACTTATCATGGACTCCCACAAGAAGATGCTATAGAACACATAGCGACATTTAAAGAGAAGCTAATTGGAATGAAGTTGAATGGACTTACTTCATGCCAATTCCATAGACTTTTGTTTCCCAAAACTCTTCGTGATGATGCTAGGAGATGGCTACAAAGCCACAACGATGATACCTTCCAAACTTGGAATCAATTAGCCCATGCATTTCTAGAAAAATATTATCCTCCTTCCAAGACCAATCAATATCGAATGGAGATTCAAACCTTCCGACAAGGCGAAAATGAAAGTATAAGCAAGGCTTGGGATCGATTTCAGACTTTACAAATGAAGTGCCCGTATCACGGTATCCCTCATTGGCTTATGCTCCATACATTTTTCTACTCGTTAACCGCCGATGCAAGGGACATCCTCAATGCTACCGCAAAGGGTGACTTCTTCCTACTCGACGAGAATCAATCCCATGAACTCCTCGACAAGATAGCCAAGAGTGACGTGTATGCTAAGGAATTGCAAGAGGGTGAGTCTAGTGGAGACTCGGAATCATCGAATGAAATGGAGACCTCTCTTGAAGTACAACTCGCTCAACTTTTTGAGAGATTTGAAGCTATGGTTGTTAGGGATACCTTCCAACCCGAACCAAGGTCTCCACCAAGAGAAATCTCTCCACCAAGAGAAATCTCTCCACCAAGAAGAGTCTCTCCACCGAGAAGAATCACCCCACCAAGAAGAATTACACCACCTAGGCGAACATCTATCTCGCCTCCAAAGCCGTATAGGGTAGATATCCCTTGTGATAATTGTGGAGAATACAACCACGACTCCAATCTTTGTGTGAAAAAGGAGAGTGTTCATCAAGCAAACACTCAAGAGACATATGAAAAGCCTCAAACGAGCAATCCTAATTCGGGGTTCGGAACTCATTCCACTCCACATCAAGGATCACATCCTTTTCCAAGAATCCCCAATCAAAGGGTTTATCCTAATTCATATGAACCTCATTATCAACCAAGGCCTCCTCACATGAATCAAGGTTGTTTCCATCCTCAAGGACCACCGAGACCAAATCAAGGACCTCCCTTTGGAAATCATCCTCCATTCAATCAAGGACCTCCCTTTGAAAATCATCCTCCATTCAATCAAGGACCTCCCTTTGGAAATCATCCACCATTCAATCAAGGTCCTCCCTTCGGAAATCATCCTCCATTTAATCAAGGTCCTCCTTTTGGAGCTTATCCACCGCCTAACCAAGGCCCTCCAAAGAACTTCCAAGGTAATTCTCAACCCTTTCATGACATTCAAGAAACTATCAAGTTCTTGTTGAGAGAGAATGCGTCAAACCGAGCTAGACTTGAAGCTTTAGAGGCACGAGCCACGTCGCGAGCTCGATCACCTCAAGAGCCGACCGACTCTTTCAACCAAGCTTCCGTGAATGCCATTAAGGTAATGTGCAAAAAGGAACCGGTGAAATCTTTTGACTCACAAGCTCTTACATCTCATCCCTCAATCATTGAATTTGATGAGAATGTGGTCAAGGATGTCACCGAGAAACCAAGAAGAAATCCATCAAAATACCTTGTAGGAGACCTTTCGTTTGTCATTGAACAAATTCCGATAGAGGATACGAACTTACTCTCTAGGATTGAGGTACCTCCCTTGAATGACAAGCCACCGAACCTATTTGATGATCAAGCTTTGGGTATGATAACCTTCACCGACCTTATCGAGAACATTGATACAAGCCCTTTTATGCCTACCCCGTTCGATTACATCCGAGACATCATTTTGAAACCCGCCGAGAAAGAAAGAGCTCCCATTTCTCCAAGAACTAACCCTAGAGTCACAATTCCTATCAAACTAGGAGATCCGGGTAGTTTTGCCATTCCATGCTCAATCGACCATGTCTTGATGGATCGAGCTCTATGTGACCTTGGTGCCGACATTAGCCTAATGCCCTTGGCCATCGCTCGTACTATTTACATCAAAGATTTGGATGACTTTCCCGTGAATGTGCAAATGGCCGATGGAACCTCTACAGAGCCCTATGGATTAGCCCGTAACCTCATGGTTAATGTGGGGAACTTGTATATCCCCACCGATTTCGTAATTTTGGATATGCCAATCGAGGAGCGAAATCCTATCCTTTTGGGACGACCTTTCTTAGCTACCGGTGGGGGTAATTATTGATGTGAAGCGAGGGCGGTTATCTTTCAATGTTGCTAATGAAACGGTCCAATTTGTGCTTCCCTCATTCCTTCACGAAGATCCTCCTAATTTGGAGTTCTGGAACCAAATGGTGGAGTACCGATCGAATGAAGAGCCTTCTACCGAGGATCTTGAGTACGACGATGAAGAAGATGACGGTGCCCTGTTTATACTCGGTGCAACCTCCGATGAAGACATTCCCAACGAGTTCGCAATGCTTCCCGAGGTAGTGCAACTTTTGGGTATGCCGGAATTCAAGGAAAAGCTCAAGATCGGTAGCATGGAATTTGGAGCCAATGAACAAGACCCTTCGGGTTGCTTTTTAAGCAACCCCAACTAATCTCAAACGTTAAATTCGGTTTGGTGGTGTCCATAATAACCACCATTGTAAATATTTGTATATTCTCGTCCTTTTTTATCTTCTTCGAACAATAGATTTTAGATTTTTCCTTTTGGGAGTTTGTTTTCTCTTTGGTACTTGCAGGAGACACGAAGACACTACAAGAAAAGTCGTGGTTAGCAACCGATAGTTTCCGACCGCATGAAAAACAGTCGGTAATTACGCTTACCGACCGAAAACAGTCGGTAAATGAGACTTTCGGTCGGTAAAATACCGACTGATTAATCAGTCGGTAAATAAGAACATCGGTCGGTACCGAGCTGTTTTACCGACCGATTTTCTAATTTACCGACTGATTTGTCGGTCGGTGGCGTTTTTAACATAAATCCACCCAGCTCCTTTCATTACTCACTTCGCAGTAACATTAAAAAAAAAAACCCTTTACCCCCATCCCCCAAACCCCAATTCCCGAACCCGACCCCCCTATCCCCACCCCCCTTCGCCACCCCCCTTCGCCGGAGAATCTTCCCCGCACCGCCGTCGCACCACCCCCGCACCGGCCCCGATCCGCCCTTTGCCGGATTACCATACCCATCCTCCCCAAAATCCCCAATTTCAACCTAGGTATGAATTCTAACTCAATTTTTTTGTTTGATTTTGTTTATATTTGGTTTATTATTGTTGTTAATCCAAGTGTTTGATGAATTTAGGATTAAATTTAGATTTAGGGTGAAACTTATTAGGTTAGTGTAATTAGGTTCCTTAGCCAAATTATGAAAAACTTCTCATAAGATTATTATTATTATCATTATTGGATTTATTAGTATTAATTTTGGTTGAGTTGCTTCTACTAAGTGTAGGGGATGAAAAAATAATTAGGGTTTGAGAGATTTAGTTAGGAAATTGAAATTGAGAGATTTTGATTAGGGTTTGAGAGATTTAGTTAGTTAGGAAATTGAGAAATTGAGAGAAATTAGTTAGTTAGGAAATTGAGAGATTGAGAGAAAAAATAATTAGGGTTTGAGAGATTTAATTAGGGGATGAAAAAATAATTAGGATGAAATTAAAATTTAGTTTAATTTAGGGTTAAATTTGATGAAAAATTGTTTAGTATAGTTTAGTTAGATTAGTATAGCTCTCCCTATAGTATTTAGATGAAAAATTGGTTCAATTAGTATAGCTCTCCCTATAGTACTTACCCTTTGGAAAATTTTTGATTGGATTACCCAATTAGTATTTTTGATTGGAAAATTGTTTAGTATAATTAGTCTTAAGAATATATTCAATGTTGATTGGATTACCCAATTAGTATTCTTGTTTGGTTTGTAAGGTTGATTGGTAAGTCTTAAAACGAAAATATGGTCGACATTAAGCGAATTGTTCAATTTCCATTTAGAGAACAAATTGAAAATATGGTTGACCTTTAAAAGGAGAAAGGCATCATTGTCATTTACCCATTATTTTAAACTAATTTAAAACATTTTATAAACGATCGTGTTCCTAAAACTCATTTATTTAAAGTTAAAAAAATCCGATTGATCGACAAACAATGATTTAAATTAACTTACATTTCTACATTAACTAGAATTTTGGGTTAGAAATTTCCTAGATAAGCCTCATGCATGCAATTATGCATATTATTTATGATAAATTATGAACATAATATTTATTTTATAATTTTTTTCGACTTTATATTATTTGAGGTTGATTGGTTTTAGGTTAAAGTTGTTTGAGATCATGGTTTGCATTAGGAAATGTATGGGATTTGGATGTATATGAAATTTGAGGAATGCATGGGCATAATATATACTTCCTCCGTTCTATTTGATCTCCTCGACCTCATCTCGCCTGCCTTTTTTATTCTTCCCCCGTTTTTTATCTTCGAAGTTTGGTATAGTTTAGTTGTTGCTCCGTAATTAAAAGTCTTGCGGACAACTCCTTGTTATAACATTAAAATATGCATATTCATGTTACTCTCAAATGTATACACAAATGGCCATCATCTACTGTTTATTCTCAACTTAACAAATAATAACAATGTAGGGACTAACATTCTTTAGCCTAATATAGTTGTAGCTTAGAATACTAACAATTTGAGTTTATATATTAAACTAAGGTTAGATGTGAAAACTTAATTAAATAATGAAGGGGTACGAATGAGATGGGATCATGGGAGTTTAAATTGTCTAATTAGAGTAAATAAACGTATCAACCCCTGATCTAGTTATATTCGATTATTGTTTTTTAACATAACGAGAGTAAACTCATGGTTATTTCTGTGTTATTTACTCCATTTTTATATGTTATTTAATTAGGTTTTCGTTTCTCTTATAGAAAATCTAATAATGACGAATACCGAAAGAAAATGGATGTACGAAAGGGTAGACGATAGAAACAAAGTTAAGTATGAGTTTATACTTGGGGTGGATGATTTTATTCTATATGCTAAGGAACAAGAAGAATACAAGACACATCAGATTCTTAGATGTCCATGTGTGAAGTGTGAAAATTTGAAGTACTTGAATGAGTATCAGGTGAAAGAACATCTCTATAGCAAAGGGTTTACGCCTGGTTATACTAATTGGGTGTGCCATGGAGAACCCTTTTCTTTTATTAGTAATCCTAGTATTTCAACAAACACTAATGCTTTCATCGACCAACCTTATCGGGAGATGATAGTAGATGCATTTGGAGACATAATGTTCGACCGTGTCGAGGATTCTCCTTTGGGTGAAGAAGAAAGCCCCCACCATGATCAGAAAGAATTTTTTGAAATGTTAGAGGCCGCCGAGACACCTCTGTATCGTGGATGTGAGTCATCATTGCTAGAAGTAGCTTCTAGGATGATTAACATTAAATGTGAGGACAACCTACCGGAAAGAAGTTTAGATAAGATAGCTGCTTTGATTGAGGATATCATTCCACGAGATAATTTGATGACTCGCACATTTTACGACACTAAAAGGTTGCTTAGGGGCCTTCAAATGCCCCATCATAGGATCCATTCATGTCAGGACGGATGCATGCTATTTTGGAAAGAAGACTCCATGCTTGATAAATGTAAGAAGTGTGGAAAAGATAGGTACAAGAAGAAAACTTTTAGTGGGGCAGACATACCTTTCAAAGTCTTAACCTATCTCCCTGTAGCACCAAGGTTGCAACGTTTATATGCAACCAAGAACATCGCAAAAGAAATGAGATGGCATATAGAAAATCCACGTGTACCAGGGACCATGGCTCATCCAAGTGACAGTGAGGCTTGGAAGCATCTAGATTATATGTTTCCGGAGTTTGCTAGTGAGCCTCGTAATATCAGACTTGGACTCTGCACAGATGGCTTTACACCATACGGTCAATTTGGTAAGTCGTACTCCTGTTGGCCGGTGATTCTCACTCCTTATAATCTACCCCCTGGATTATGCATGAAAAAACAATTTATGTTTCTATCTTTGATCGTTCCCGGGCCAAAAAATCCTAAGAAAAACTTGGACGTATACATGCAACCTCTTATTGATGAATTGAAAGAGTTGTGGGACACGGGAGTGCTCACCTATGATGTGTCCCGGAAACAAAATTTTCGGCTGAAAGCATGTATCCTATGGACCATCAACGATTTTCCGGCTTATGGGATGCTCTCTGGGTGGGCTACTGCTGGCAAACTTGCATGTCCACATTGTATGAAAGACACCAAGGCGTTTTGGCTTCTACATGGAGGTAAAATGTGTTGGTTCGATTGTCACAGGCAGTTCTTACCCCTAGATCATGCATTCCGTTACAACAGAACTGCCTTTAGGAAGGGTAAGTGCGAGAATGATGAACCACCTCCGACATTGTCAGGATGCGAAATCTGGGAGACGATATCAGACTACCCGACGATAATTGATGGTACTGATCAAGAACTGAAAGAACTTAAGAACATGAAAACAGGGTGGTTCAAAAAGAGCTTGTTTTGGGACCTACCTTATTGGAAGCATTTGTTGATTCGACACAATTTGGATGTCATGCATATTGAAAAAAACTTTTTTGAGCAATTAATTCATACAGTATTGGATAATAAAAATAAAACAGCTGACACCCATAACACAAGGAAGGACTTGCCCAAATTATGTAGTAGAGGTCACCTACACCTCAAGGACGGCCGCAAACCAAAAGCTCCCTACACTCTTGACAAACTGCAAAAAAAGATACTATGTGAGTGGATATGCAACTTGAAATTTCCAGATGGATACGCATCGGATTTAGGTCGCTGCGTCGACCTACACAGTCTCACACTCCATGGTATGAAGAGCCACGATTGCCATGTGTTCATGGAACGGCTATTACCCGTTGCTTTGAAACACTTGCTGCCAACTAATGTGTGGAATTCAATTACCGAGATCAGCCAATTTTTTCGTGATTTGTGTGTCTCAAGCCTTACAACCCAAAATGTACAGCGGCTGGAGAACGATATTGCGGAGATCCTCTGCAAACTTGAGAAAGTGTTTCCACCATCGTTCTTCAATTCAATGGAGCACTTACCAATACATTTGCCTTACGAAGCAAGGGTTGGTGGGCCAGTACAATATAGGTGGATGTACCCTTTTGAGAGGTATAATTGTGAAAATACTCAACTTATTATTGTTTCTTAATCATTATATCATCATAATTGTGAAAATACTCTACACTATCTCAAAATGTAGGTTTCTTAATCATTTGAAAAAAAAAGTGGGTAATAAAGCACTGTGGAAGGTTCAATTTGCAATGCTTTCTTAACTGAAGAAATATCAAATTTCTGTTCTCTATACTTTGAAGACCACGTAGACACAAAGGCTAAGGATTTGGATGTGGGCACGGGAGACGAAAATGATTCATCTTTACCCGAGCTCTTTCGAAAACACAAAGGTAGAGCTCTTGCTAAACCAAAACAGAGGTACTTGGACGAACAAGAGTTAGATCGTGCACATTTGTACGCATTATCAAATTGTGAACTACTAGGAGAATATGAACGGTACGTAAATAGTAACAACTTACTTATTTATTTTAAAATTATAAGATGTAAATGTCACGACTAAATTGGATAATTACAGCTTATTTGAACAGTTCATTATGGAGCAACATCCACGAGCTAAAATGGATGAAGTTTGGACTACATATGAGAAGTTGTTTCCAAAATGGTTTAAAGGATATGTAAGTCTCAGTGTTGACATATTAGAATGAAATAAACTTTGAGCACGTCACATATGCACTAACACTCTACTACGCAATTAGGTAACTGAGATGAATGTCAAAGATGATGTGATTCAAGCCTTAGCATTTGGTCCTTCTAAAGAAGTGAACACTTGGCAAAGATATATGATTAATGGGTTTAATTTCCACACACAGAAATATGGGAAAAACAGAGCTACCATGAATTACGGAGTTTGCGTAAGTAATGTTGAAGGAAACGATTACCATGGCACTTTATAGGAAATTATTGAGTTGAGGTATTGTGGGGAGAAGAGAATTTATAATGCAATCGTGTTCAAGTGTTCCTGGATGGATAATTCCACAAACGGTACAAGTGTTCATGGCCTTTATAAACTAGTAGAAGTTAATAGTAGGAGGATGTATGGTAACTATGATCCTTTTATACTTGCCCATCAAGCTAGTCAAGTTTATTTTGCTCCATACCCAAACCCAAAGAAGGATAGAGATCATTGGTGGGCTGTTTTTAAGGGTCGGGCAAAGTCACAATTTAATGCACCAGTGGATGTCACGGTATTTCAAGAAGATGTGAGTAGTACTTCATTATTATCTGGTGTTGTTGCCGATGACGTCTTAGAAAGTTTTGGTGAAGGGGAGGACATGGAAGAGATGAACGAGATGGGTGATGATGTGATTGTCGAAGATGACAACATTGATGAGGAGGAGGAATTTGAAGATGAGTTTGAGGAGGAGGAGGAGGAGGAGGAGGATGAAGAAGAAGAAGAAGAAGAAGAAGAAGAAGACGATGATGATGAGGACGATGATTGCTAACTTGTATTTGTTTAGTCATTGAATTAGTGGTCGATCAACACTCATGGATAAATGCAGTTATTATTTGTATATATTTGTTTGGTTTTAGGCAAGATGATATTATTTGTTAAATGTTTTCAAGGATTTGCATTTGGGAAGTGTTATTTGCATATGTTTGTTTGTTTTGTCATTCAACAGATCATATCTGAAAGATGGTTGGACGAGGCGGACGTGGACGCGGAGGACGTGGACGTGGACGTGGACCACAGGTGCAGGTCGACGAGCACGAGGAGGAGCAGCAACAACAACAACAACAACAACAACAACAACAACAGCAGGAAGATCTGGAAGTAATTGCGATTAAGCCCAGTGGGAGATGGTATTGCTTATTCTATCATTATCGAAGTAGATGTAGTATATAATTTTTTTCTATACAAAAATCTAATTTGTGGCATTTGTGTTGATTAAGGTTTGATGACTCCGGTGTGGTAAGACGAGTAACGAAGTCGTTCAAGGGTTTCTACCATGAACCGCATATGAACTACCGGGAGACCCCGACGACGGTGAAAGATAAATGGTTCGACAATTTTAGGGTATACATTCCCTTTATTTTCCTTACATTCGAAGATATATAGATATTTGCACTTTTAATTGTTATTTGGATTTTTTTCTTAATACGTAATTATTAAATTATGATCGGTCACAATGTCAGGGGTACTGTTCATGGGAGCCCGAGCATGAAGAGCGAGTTAGGGAGAGGTACGATGACGAATGTCGTAAACGGTTAAAGGGCACCGTTAACGACATATGAGAACTGCGGAATGGCAAGAACAAGGCCTGCCCAGGGTGGATGGTGCCACAAGTCTACAAGGACTTGTTGGAGCGACGGAAGTCGAAAGCTTTCCAGAAGAGATCAAGGACAGCTGCCGCAAATAAAGCTTGTGCACAGCCTGGCCCTAGTCATCACGGGGGGTCGATCAAGGCAACGAAACATGCATCCAGGCTGGTAATGACAAAATATATTAAAATATTCCATAATGTTTTTATTAATTTTTTTTTAAGATGATAGATATGATTTGTCTTCTTAGATGGAGCAACTGGGTGGTAGGAGGCCCAGTGCGGCGGAGCTCGCGGAAGCCATGCACTCTAAGGTTGTCGACGGTAAAAGAGTTTTTACCAGTCAAAAGGCAAAGGAGACATTTGTAAGTGTTAATTTAGTTAATTATAGAGATTATCTTAAAATCCCTTAATATAAATTAGTTATAACTTGTTCCTAAACATGACCTTCCTCTGTTTGGTAATAGGAACGATTTGAAGAGCTGAAGAAAAAAAACGAGGAGGAGGGGACAGGAAAAGAGGACGACAAACTTTGGTTTGAAGCGGCCGAGGGCTTCAAGAAGGGCCACGTCTACGGAGTGGGATCCGCCGGTCCATTGTACTTCACCCCCCTGCACAGAATAAGGGGAATGCTTCGTGCTCTTATCGTCCCGGTATTCTTGTACAACAAGAGAAACGGGCAGAAGAATTTCAAAACAAGATAATGGAAGCCTTAGAGAAGGAGAAAGAATAGAACAGACGCTTTAGAGAGGAGACCCGGGAGCTCATGCAACAACAGCAGCAACTCATGTCAGCGCTTACCAAGGTATTACAAACTCAGAACTGTCAACCGTTCAACCACACTAACTTCCGTAATCCGAACGATGATAATTCGGGAGGTGGTGGAGTTGGGGGAGCCGGGGTCGGTTTTCAAGTGTAGCTTCAACCTCTAATTGATTACTCTTTTAAGTTGTGTTAACTTTGATTTCTCTTCCAAGTTGTTTAGACTCTTTACACTTTCATTAGTATTCTCTTAATTAAGTAGTTAAACATTTTAGAAAGCTATGTCCATGATATCGAATGGTTTTATGTGAATGAATTGTGGAGATGTTGGATTCTGAATGAATTGGATGAAGTTAATGAATGAAGGTTGAAGTGAATGATGTTGTAGTTTGAATGAGTTGGAAGAATTGAATGGTATGATGGTTGGAGCAGAACAGTATTGGATTTGCTGGTTATGAACGAATTGATTTGGTTATAATGCAGATCTGAATGTTGCAAATTGGAGGACAACGAACACACTAAACCCCACGACCTGTTTCATTTTACCGACCGAAATCCACCATTCCGACCGCCCTGACTGCTTTACCGACCGCTATCATTGACCACAATATTGACACTAGTCGGTCGTTAATGATTACCAACCGGTGGTTTCGGTCGGTAATAATCACAGGTACCGACCGTATTACCGACCGCAGGCAGGTTTTTCCCGACCAAACATCTTCCAGGAGCTTCTGGTCTGCGTTTGGTCGGTATCATTTACCGACCGCAAAAAGCAGTCGGTACATATAATCACCGACCGTGTATTTCATTTTCCGACCGACATTTCAGTCGGTATTCATCATTTACCGACCGCTATTCATCATTTACCGACCGAACATTTCAGTCGGTAAATGTTTTTACCGACCGCTACTCTTTTTTACCGACTGATCTTCGGTCGGTGCTTCACCGACCGGACGTTTCGGTCGGGGAGTTGTGTTTCCGACTATAGTTTCCGACTAAATTGCAGCGCTCGGAATACTTTCATAATCGGTCGGTAATGCTGTTTACCGACCGATTTTTTATCTTACCGACGGATTTATTCGGTTGCTAAGTTCTGTGTTTCTTGTAGTGAGATTTCTCTCGGGAATTTTGGAATCGCGCTTTAAACGATTATAAACATTGGATTGAGAAGATGAGTTGTATTTTTGAAGAAGCTAAGGATGTTTGGATCGAGTCATAAAAAAAATTTCGTAGCAAGAAGCTTATTCGGAATGAAGGATCTCACCGGGCAACGTTTTTCCCGGTGGAATTGTGGCCCGAAGTCCGTCGGGTGAAACTTCACCCGATGGCAACCTTCTCGAACCAAAGGAATTGACGGAAATCCGTCGGGCAAATTTTCACCCGGTGGAATCTCACCGGGCAAAATTTCGCCCTGCGGTAAAAATATTTTACGACTCGGAATTGACGGGAATCCGACCGGGCGAAATTTCGCCCGGTGGTGAAGCAGCGCGGAAATGTCGAAAACCGACCCGAAGTCCGTCGGGCGAAATTTCGCCCGATGGTGACCCACCGGGCGAAATATCGCCCCGCGTCCCTTACCCAGCCAAACCTCCCCATTCATCTTCATAATACAACTTTCCTATCTCTCTCCTTAACCAAAAACCCAAACAAACCCCAAATCCTCCACCTTAAACCATCTCTAAACCCTCCAATCCTTCACCAAAATCAAATTAAATTATATATTCTTCCTCCCCATCACATTCCTAACACTTCCTTGGAGTTTGTTTTGAGAAATCGTTCAAGTTCCGACAAACCCCAAATCGAGACCGTCAAGACATAATCATCAAATTTCAAGCATCAAGGATGAAGAGAGTGAAACAAATGGCAAGAGAAAGGATTTCATCAATGCTTAATCGTAGTTCGGGGTCAACATCATCCTCAAGGTCCGAGGAGCAACCGGCCGAGGCTCGGGACGAATCTGTCCCGATGCCTGTTCAAATGCAAGGAGCCGTTCCGAGCAAACAACTTGTTCCGCTCGAGGTATGTTACCCGAAAATCCGTCGTAATTTCCGTGAACCTTTGTCTGGTTTATATTTCGCTAAAAAAGCTCATATTGATAAATGTAAAAAATTATGGGTCTGTCGTCTCGAGCCAACTCGTTGGGCGGCTCGAGATGTACTTGAGCGTATGGGCATAGAATCGCAGGTACGAGCAATGTGCCGAAGTCTTGGTCTCATCAATTTTTATGCCTCTTAGGAGGAAACTTTTCAGAAATTGACGTGCGAGTTTTTCGCAACTTTCGAGTTAAGTGGTGACGATAATACCACTGTCTCTTTTCAGTTGCGAGAAACTTCGTACGTCCTCAACTTGAGAGACTTCGGTGCACTGCTCGGGTTACCTTCTTCAGTCCTTGGAAAGCCTAGGGCGGGACAGACTCGGGACGATAAATTCGGCCGAGATCGATTTTGGTTTAAAATAGCCCGCCAGAGGCCTTTCAAGGGAGGAAAGATGCGTTCTTTCTCGATCCGAAACCCCATCCTCCGGTATGTGGCGCGCATCATAGCTAACTCGTTCTTGTCGAGCTATGATACACATCACAACTGTAGCGCTACAGCTGTTCAGCTTTTAGAGGATGCAGTTTTGGAGAGAGGCCCATCGATCGACATGTCTGAGGCCTTAGCTACTCATTTCGCTTAGATTGCGAAGGGCGGCCGCAAGAGAATATCTTGCGGCGGTGTTGTAAAGATTTTAGCTAGAGCCTTGAGAGTCGATTTTAGCGATTTAGCACCAGTTGATGGAGCGGGAATTTTCATAGATGAAGTTTATTGTCCTTTTCTTGTGTGGCCCCAGAAAGGGGATTATGACAGTTTGTTTCTGTATAAGATTACTGAGCTGCGCGCTATTGCAATGCCTAACCCCGATTGGGTAAGGCTAGATATTGAAGAGAACTTCGGCATGCCGAAGAGGTCCGGGGAGTACGTTCGGGATAACACCCGAGGTAAGTTTCGTATAGTTCAATACCCCGAGGGACCCTTAGACTTTGGCGACGATGATATAGAGGTCGTAGATGTGTCGGAGGAGGAACCAGAGGTTAGAACCTATCGGGACGAGGTTTATAGGACGTTACCGTCATTATCACATGCACCCTCTTCCTCCCACCAACCCGAACCCCAGACCTCACAATTTTTCACCCCTGAATTTTCGGAATTCACACCACACCGACACTCCACGTTCACCCAGTCTACCCCTGGTTTTCAGGAGGACGTCAACATGAGTCCTCCGCGACACTCCTCGTTCTTTGGATCTGAGGACTTTTATAACCAATGGGGGGGAAGTCTATAATCGTACACGTCAGACTTGGGAGAACTCGACATCCTCACTAAACCTGGCCCAAGATGCCTACAATTTGGCCCGAGATGCGCGCGATACTGCGCATGGCTCGTACGCGTACTCTAGGGATGGTTTTGAGTACGCACGGACCAGTTTTGAGATGGCTAGGGACGCCGCTAGGGATGCCCAAGCGGCGAGGTTGGCGGCAGAGGAGAACCAAAGGATGTTGCAACAGCAACAACACTATTTTGATCGATTTTTCGGTATACCTCCGCCCGGGTCTTACTACCCACCACCACCTCGTCCCCCAGGTCCTATGTGAGTGGTCGAGTGTTGTTAGTGTCAGTGTGGGGGTCTCAGTTGTCATTGTCAGTCGTCGGTCGTCTGTTCTCTTATCTCAGTTATCTCAGTAACTTCTGTCAGTCCTTGCAGCGCCAATTTTTGGCATTTGAAATTATGTTGTTGATTGATTTGTAATGATTATTTTGTTGATTTGAGGAATCGTAAGCCCCTCCGTGATCCTACTTGGGTCGTTACACACGTGAGGTTTATTGCAGGTGCCTTAGAGAAGAAGGACCTGATTATTGCTCCCGGTCTTCGGAGACTTGATCGCACCAAGACCATTTGAAAAATCCAAAATTTTCTTTTTCTTTTGATTTTCCCGATTTGTGCAGAATCCGGGCGAGGTGATGTGATTACACCTACGTCCTTTTTCTTCCCTTATCGATTTTTCTTATTTTTCTTCTTTCTTTTTCATCTTTCATTTCTTTTCTTTTTATTCCCTTAATTTTTGAAAAAGCCAAAAACATTTGAAAAATCTTGAAAAATCCAAAAATATTTGAAAAATCATAAAAATTCAAAAAGATTTTCAGTTCTTTTCTCTTTTTCTTTTTTTCGATTCTTCCTCTATTCGTGCATTGGGGACAATGCACAGTTTTAGTGTGGGGGAGGAATCTACTATCCTTTTCTTCATTTTCTTTTTCATTTTTCCTTTGAAAAACCAAAAAATTTTCAAATTTTTTCTCTTTTTAGTTTTCTTTCTTTTATTTTCGTTTGTGTTACTCGTATTGTCTTGCATTCTCCATCTTGTAGGTACACCGCCAACCATTTAGCATGGATACGTAAGGTAGCGGAAATGAAATGAAGACCGCGCGGTAATATTTTCTACCTTCATTTATCTCTTTCTTTTATGCATGGAGTTTGGGCGTATATGCTATTTGGAGGTTCACTTGGTGAACATTTTGGAATTGGTGGTTGTGGATTGTGTTGACTTAATGGAGTTTGGAGTGCTTGGCTTTACTTGTGATTCTGTTTTTGTTTTTGTTTTTGTTTTCTCGTGTTTTTGTCCCCTTTGTGTTCTCTTTTGTATAGCTTGTCTAGGTAAAATTTTCGAAAACCCGATTTTGAGATTAGGCCGAGTGTTTACTACTCACTTGTTAGTGACCCTTTTTTATTTTTGGACATAATTCTAGTAGAATGACCTTGAACCAATTTTTTCATTGGATTTTTACCATGAGTCCATCTTTTCTACTAGGAGTCTACATCGGGATTTGCATTTGACCACCTTGACCACCCATGGAGTGATAAGGCCTTGGTTACCGTTCCCCGTTCTCTTAGGTGACCTTACTTGAGAAGCCATTTTTAGTCCAAAATTCTCATCCTTTTATGGGTTCGAAGGGGGTGCACACCCGACTAGCCTATTTCTCTACCATACATCCATCTCCACAAATAAGCTTGAAAAAATATACTTTACCTTGTTCCTCAAATGAATCATCTAGCCAAAAATGGGCTATTCAAAGAAAGAAAAAGGGAAAAATGAAGAAGAAAGGGCATTGAAAGATCAATGTGAAAGAAAAAAAAAAAAAAAAAAAAAGCCCTCGATCGAAATAATGGGGAAAGAAAAGAAAAACCGAAAAGAAAATCAAAATCTCAAAAAGAAAATCAAAAATCGTTCCCAAACTCAAATAATCCCTTGGTTGTCTTATTGCCGTGAAATGCCTACTAGAGGACTGAGTCCCGAGGAAGGAAAATAGCGGTAATTTGGCAATCCTTACCATTTTGCAAACACTTATCCATCCTTTTTGGTCTAATTGGCTTTCTCGAGTTTGGAACGACCCTCTAGGCTTAGCTTAGGAGACGGCATAACACTTACCTACAGTGCTTACTAACTCCATGGTTCTCACTTATCCACTCCATCTATCGTCCCGTTGTAGGCATCTTTAGTGGAATTAGAAAGACCTTGGTAAATTTTCAATGTTTTAATTGATTGATTGTCATCCTATTAGGATCTTGTCCATGTCAATTTGTGTTACTAGCTTGGTAGTGTTCTCGCTTGTCTTAAGCTCGAATCGGCACTTTCTCCGCCGTTTCGATGAGGGATTCGGTGATTTATTTTCTCTTTGGTTGCGACTATCTTTTTGTGTGTGTCTTCTTTGTTATGTGTTTGTGTGTGTGTGTTAGTCGCAACCCCAATTTTGAGCAAGCCCCAACTTGCCTTGCATGGAGGTACCTTACCTCATGGGTATCTCGATGTGAGTTGAAGGGACGGAGCGGGCCCGTTAATTGCCTCGTATCGGCTTAGCATAGTCTAGCTTAGTAGTAGTAGCTAGTTTCTTTTTGGGTCATTGCTCGAGGGCGAGCAACGGTTTAGTGTGGGGGAATTTTTGTGTGCCAAATTTGGACCGTTTTTCCTCCCATTTAGACCCGTTTTTCCTCTGTTTTGTGAGACTTGAGTGCGATTATCGCCGTATTTTGCGTAGGTGTAACAGAACTTATATTGTACTTATCCCTAAGAAAAAGAAAACTAATAAAATGAGCGAGTTTAGACCTATTAGCTTGTGTAATGTTATATATAAATTGGTGTCGAAGGTCTTAGCTAATAGGCTTAAACTTTTTTTGGGGGATATTGTGTCGGAGAATCAGAGCGCTTTCACCCCGGGGAGGCAAATTACTGATAATATTCTCGTTGCTTTCGAAATGTTCCACCACATGAAAAATACGAGGTCGGGAAATGGGCATATGGCGTTGAAATTGGACATGGCCAAGGCCTATGACCGGGTTGAGTGGGCTTTTTTGGAGCGGCTGTTAAGAAGAATGGGATTCGATGGCTTGTGGGTTGATCGTGTTATGTTATGCGTCTCGACAGTATCTTTTGAGGTCCTAGTTAATGGGAAACCTTCGAGGGAGATTATTCCATCTAGAGGGATTAGACAAGGGGATCCTCTTTCGCCTTATCTGTTCATTTTATGTGCGGAAGCTTTGTCGGGCTTGCTTCGACGGGCGATGGAGAGGGATGCCATCCGAGACATTCGGGTTGCAAGAGGGGCTTCGACTATCACCCATTTGCTTTTTGCTGATGACAACATTTTTTTCACTCGAGCAACTGCAGCCGAAGCAACCCATATCCGTGAGCTTTTAGGGACATATGAACGAGCCTCTGGTCAGTTAGTAAATTACCATAAGACGACGGTCTCTTTTAGAACCGGGACGAGTGTAGCGAGAAGGGAGGAGGTGGCCCGCATTCTTGGTGTGCAGACTGTAGCTAATCCGGGTGTTTATCTGGGCTTACCTACCGTGATAGGCCGTTCGAGGCAAGCGATTACGAATCAAATTCGGGGCAGGTTAAGTAAGAAATTGCAAAGGTGGAGAGGTATGCTGCTTTCTAAGGCAGGCCGAAATACTGATAAAGACTGTGGCCCAATCAATCTCGATGTAACACCCCGTTATTTTCCGAGTCAATTATAAGACGTTACTTTTCTAAATTATTTAAATCGGGTTTTTAAGTTGGAAAAATATTTTCGAGGTCTTTATAAAATTAAAGTATTTTGGTCCGTCTTATAATAAATCGGTTTTGATTATCTTAAAGTGAAACGTTCTTTTTATAAACCGTGTTTGTATCGGGTTGAAATTTGGGTCAAATACAAATAAGGAAAAAAAAAACTAATAACTCTATTTAAAAACCCCACCCCGTGCTTAATTCCCCATTCATTCTACCAACACACCCTGCTTAATTCTTCCTCTCTCTGCCGTCACCCATCCTTCCCCGATTTTGATTCCGATCAATTGTGCGAAGCTTATCTACACCAACTCGTTGTACTTTCTTCTTCATCAAATTGTAAGTCCCGATTTATTTTTTTATTTTTATTATTGTAGAAAAATCAATTCTTTTCCTTTTAATCTATAAACCGGGTTTTGTAAGTGATTTTATAAGTTACTAATTTTACGGGGATTGTTTGAATGACTTGGGAGTGAGTTTATTTTCCTTAATTATGGATTTGTGTTGGAAGGAAGGAGCATATAGGTTGACATTGGTTCTCTGTTTGAGTGAGGAATAGTAAGTTTCCGTGGATATAGGTAATTTACAATGCAGGTGTTTTAATTTCTTGTATGTTAGTGCAACGATGATGCTGTAATGATGGTGTAATGATGATGCAGTAGTGAGGCAGGCAACATGAATCAGAATTGATTTTGGTTTGTCGTTAAATTGGTAGAGTTGATTTTGGTTGACTTCTCTACCATATTGGGTTTAATTTATTTATCGAGGTATCCAATTTTTTGGTCAAGTAATTTGGATTGAGTGATATTTTACATTATCGAGTGAGTAAATAGTTAGTGTCTTGAGGTTGAGTGGTTTCAGTAGTATAGATGGGTATTATATAGGTTGGACCGTTTCAATGTTAATTAGTTATTGAACTATATTTATATTATTATTGTAGCTTGTGGGTTCGAGGAGAAAGAGCTTTTGGACTAATAGTACTAGCTGAGTTTTGACCGTCTTAAGAGGTAAGGACATTTTACCCTTTTCACTTTTAAGTAAAGAGCATGTTCGGATTAAAATATATTTTTATAACAGTTTCGTAAATTATTTTGTCGATCGTAAATATTTTTATAATACTCGTAATGTTTGGATATTGAAATTTGTGACACAAGTCACACATTGGTATTGTTTTGGTAAAATTTTGGTAACTTATAACAGACTCTAGGAGCTCTGTTGGTCTAGACGGTTTTAAGGTGCGTCTAAGACATTCCTGGGACTTTGTCCCGAAACTATTTTTGAGTGAGGATTGTCCGACCCTCACTCGCTAGGGAGTTAGACTTTCTCCTTTGGCAGTTTCATCCTACTGACTGTCCAAATGTGAGAGGTGCGCACTATTATGAGTCTAGCTAAGCACAGGTGGTTACCTCTGGACCGTGCAAGGGTAGGACCTTGGCACACAGGTTGCGAAAAATATATATATCGGTTGGTTTGATTTTGACTATTATTTTTTTATGGTATTCTGATATTTAAACGATGGTTTTAATTATGATTTCAGTTTATTATTATTATTATTATTATTATTATTATTATTATTATTATTATTATTATTATTATTATTATTATTATTATTATTATTATTATTATTATTATTATTATTATTATTATTATTATTATTATTATTATTATTATTATTATTATTATTATTATTATTATTATTATTATTATTATTATTATTATTATTATTATTATTATTATTATTATTATTATTATTATTATTATTATTATTATTATTATTATTATTATTATTATTATTATTATTATTATTATTATTATTATTATTATTATTATTATTATTATTATTATTATTATTATTATTATTATTATTATTATTATTATTATTATTATTATTATTATTATTATTATTATTATTATTATTATTATTATTATTATTATTATTATTATTATTATTATTATTATTATTATTATTATTATTATTATTATTATTATTATTATTATTATTATTATTTCACGATTTATTATATTATTATATTTTTACTCAGCTTTGCTGACGTCCTTTTGTTTTGGGTCGTTCCCCCGCTGGAACCTGTACCTATTTGTGTTTTTGGGTACAGCTGATAGGTACACTTGATTGCTGCATGGGTGCATTCTGGTATCGGGTTGTGCTAAGCGAGGAAGGACTTTTTATTATTTACCAAACTATTTACATTATTATTAGATTTATTGGGTTGCTATTGTTTTAAACCGTTTTGGATTTTGTAAGACATAAGACTTCCGCTACAACGTTTTCATTTAATTAGCTATCAAATTTCTATTTTATTTATTTATTATTTGTCTTTTTCCTTGCACTTGGCCCCGTAAGCTAAGTGTGGAGTAACAGCTTTGAGTTTTCCGTTTTTGGTTTATTATTTTGGTTGCGAAAATATAGGGCTGTTACACTCGACCTATTCCATGAGTGTGTTTCAACTCCCGAGTAACTTCTGTGATGAACTAAGGTCGCTTGTTTCGAAATTTTGGTGGGGGTCGGAGAATGGGAAAAGGAAAATTCCGTGGATTGCTTGGAGGAACCTGTGCAAACCCAAAGCTATGGGTGGCCTAGGATTCAGGGACTACCATAATTTTAATATGGCTCTTCTCGGAAAACAGGTGTGGCGGTTAATGACGGACGGGGGATCACTTGTGGCTAGGATTCTTAAGGCGAAATACTATAGTTCCACCTCTTTTGAGCGGGCTGAGTTAGGTCGGAATCCGAGCTTCACGTGGCGTAGTATATGGGGAGCAAAAGGCGTTGCCATGTCCGGGGCTAGGAGGGTAATCGGAGACAGTCACGGGACCTGGGTCTGGCGGGACCCATGGTTAAAAGGAGGGTCCAGTAGGCATATTATTTCGCCGAGAAACGCGTCTCCGGAGAATTTGAAAGTGAGTGACCTGATGGTGCAGGGAGATAGCTGGAATGAGGAGTTGGTCTCTACGCTTTTCCTGCCGTTTGAACGAGATTTAATTCTCAATATGAGAACGAGCAGGCGAGAACTCCGGGATGAGTGGTGTTGGGACCTCGAGAAGAGTGGCGAATATTCTGTCCGATCGGCTGTGGACATGACTTAGGTCCACCCCGACGCGGCCACGCGCGGGTTTGGGGAGGCGAATGAATCTCCATATGAGATGGTTAAATTGAAATTTAAATCGAAGTAGGAGTCGCCACCGAATTTTGTGGTTATTCGGAACCATTCGAGCCCACTCTATGTCGTAGTGGGCCGTATACGAAATACGGCCCATTTCCGATGTCAGAGTTTATTGGGCTCGTCCCTTTGCATTACGATACCGATACCGACATTATCGGATACCGTATATTGAATGACTCTCGTTGCCAATGGATTCGGACATCCGGAAACCATGGTTCTGAGTAAGGGGTGAGGGTACGTGTTGGGAAGTTCACTAAGAACACCCAACCCCGCCCGCACTTAGCGGCCTTTACTAAGATATCGTTCGTTTTTGGTGTACACGGGTTAGTTCGACGGTCGAATGATATGCAAACATTATTTTCCTAAGCATGTGAGAAAAATAAAATGGGTTGCTAAGTCGTTTAATGCATATTAAACTAATAACGTCAAAGTTATTTTAGCATGTGAGGTTTGTTTTAGTCTAATAAAACAATAAAATAAATAAATTGCTACAAACACGAGAAAACGAGTTAGTAACGATCGAATAAATTGAATAAAGATATGAATAAAAATATGCATGATTTGAAAAAAGATTTAATGACACGTGATGGATTAACACGTGTTGACCGAGGTCGAAAAAAAAAGTATTTATTGAAATATGTCGCGAAAGTCGCTTTTTATGTAAGGTTCGAAAAGAATAAAAAATAGAAAAGCGAGGAAACGAGAAAAAAAGACCCGGCGAACCAGGCCACCGCGCGAGTCGTCTGGAGGGCGCGCGACTCGCGTGACGGTCTGTTCGGTTTTTTTTTTTTTTTTTTGTCGAAAATCGTTAATTTTTATAAACCGCGTACAAATATGGATTAATTTATACTCGATTTATATTTTCGATATTCGTCGTATTCGATATTCGATTATGAAATCAATATCGAATAGTCGGAATTATTTTAGAAAAGGTTTGAAAAAAGTTTGTTTTGAACGAAAAGTAAAAAAAAGAATTTTGAACGAAAAAGATGTTAATTCTCTCCGCGTATAAAATCGTCGAATTTTGTTTAAAAAGATGTAATGATTTTATTAGCATCAACGAGATTTAATTAATTTAGTTCTTCTTAGATACGATATTCGATTAGAGAATCGATATCGTATTTTAAGAACGTTAAAAAAAATAATTTAGTATCGATTATTAGAAATAAAAAATATGTGACGAACGACCCATTTTAAAATACGAAACGATCGACGACACAACGAAAAAAAGGAAAAAAAACGTGAGAAAGAGGGAGAGAAAAGAGAAGAGTCGGGTTTGATTTACACCCTCAACCTACATGCTTCGTTTTCTCGAATAAGAGCTCGTCGGAAAGTGGTTTAAACTTGGGAGCGTCGAGATGATATTGGATGAGTTAAGGTGTCGATTTGGTCGTGTGATGTGGTGGGTTTCGTCGGTTTTTTGGACATTATTTCGGTGCACCTTCGGATGTGTGGGTCGAGATTATTTTTGCTAGGTGTCGAGGATGTGTGTGACTAACAATTGTATGTGTTGTGTTTTTTTTCGGTTTTCTCAATGTTGAATGGATGGTCCTATTTATAGGCGCAGAGGTTTAGGAGAGGTATCTTGCTTGGATAACAAGAAACACCGGTTTGGATAGAAAATGTAAGAAGTCGCGAGGAACGTAAATTCCGTTGCTTGGTGGGGAAGCAAGAATCTTGGCTGAATGGAGGAGTGTTTCGGCTGTTTGGGGTGTTCTAGCCGGGTATTTGAGCTCGGTTTGTGAACTGTTTTGGTTTTCGGATAGAATTCCTACTTGAGATCGAATTCTATCCTTAAACGGATTTGTTTAAGATTTTTTTGAAGCTGATTTTTTGTGGTATTGGAGACCGAATCAGTCACGTGAGGTGTCACGGCTGACTCGCGTGTCTCGGGAATATTTTTGACCGGGTTTCGACTCGGTCGCTAAAAGACGGTTTTACCCCTGGTGTCGGAATCGACCCAAATTAGTCTCATTTGACTCGAAACGACCCACTGGGCCTGGATTTGAGGTTGGTTTTGTAAGATTTGTACTCCGTAATAAGCCCAAGTCAAATGTCCATGATTTCGAGCCCATATCCGAGTCCATTAAAGCATGTTTGCGTCCGATCATCATCGGGTGTTTGGTGGGACCTACTATAGACACCTGGCGGTCAAAATGTGGGTGTCTACAGAGCCCCTACTCTGACTGAGGCTTGGACAAGGTGAAATTCAGAGTAGCTACCAGGCCAATCGAGGATTAAGACCTGGCAGACTTCCGATAGGGTCGTTTAGAGTCCATTAGACCTGCGTGAAGGGCTCCCCAGCCATAAGATAGAAATCATACCTGGATAAATGTCAATAATGTCGCGGGGACTTTCTTCTAAAAAGGTCTTGGGTGTGTCTGTTTACAGACATATCCCATCTTTGAATTGCGCGAGAGCTTGCCTTGGCAGCTATGGGTGTGTCTGTTTTACAGACACATCCCATCTTTGAATTACGTGGGAGCCTGCATTGGGGGCTACGAGTGTACCTGTTTTTCAAGTGCGGTAGGAGGGTAGACTACCGCGTCCATCTTAGGTATGCCGGCATTTCAAACTTTGCGGTGCTTACCGAAATGGGCATTAGGATTGAAGATGATCTTCGACATAATGAAGATCTGGGTGAAGCTTCTACTGAAGGCTATATTGGACATCAACTCGAGTCCTCAGAAGCCGACGACAAATGACAACATCATCCGAGAGTCTAGATTTGGTTTAAGCCCGAGTCTGAGTCCGAGTCTAGGATATTCTATTTCCTTCACGTTCCAAGTCAAAGTCAGAGTCAGAGTCAGTTGCATTCTGTCCTCTTTTCACATTTCAATAAAATCAGCTTTCTTATGTGTTTCCGAGAACATGATGAACACCATCATACACTGTGAGCACATGCACGTGACTATTACAGGCACATCTATAATGACTGCAGGAAACCGAGCCCGTGTTTTCCTTTTACCTATTCCATGTCCGGTATAGAAAAGTCACATAACTACCCCTAGCAGGAGCGGTATCGAATCCTATGACAAATCTAGGTAGTCTCCTAGTTTGGGTTCAAGACGGGAGGCAAGCCCATTTCCTACAATAAACATTCATCCAATAAGACTACCAATCCCTACCTCAGGTGTTAGTTTGACAAAAAAAAAAAAAAAAAAAAAAAAAAAAAAAAAACTGGACGGAAAGAAATCAAAAGTCCAGGAAAGAAGCAAAAGGCCAAAACAAAAAAAACAGGCCGTTATCAAAAAAAGAGAGGCACCCATGACCGAAGTTAAGCGGTCAATCCAAATGAAGAATCCCACGACCGGGGCTAAGAGGTCAAAAACCCATGACCGTAGCTAATGATCAACTCAAGTGAAACGGTCAATTCAAAAATTATCAAAACCCATACCATCAAATAGGGGAAAAGCAATCAAGCTGGTCAGCTAACACCACATTTAGCCTTCCCACATTACAACCCTCAAGACCTTCTCGAGACCCAGGCCAGAGACAGCCCGGAATTTTGAGGATTCAAGCTCCATAGGATATCCCTAACCATTAGGGCCAGACATGGAAACCAAATCCCGCATTATCAAAACCTATCCCAATCAAAGTTCGAGCCATTTTACTCGACTTCCCCTTTACATAACAAAATTCACAATCACCATACAAATCCCCGAGAGCAAAACTCGTTAAAATCCCCGAGAGCAAAACTCGTTAAAGTTCCTGAGAGCAAAACTCGTTAAAATCCACAAGAGCAAAACTCGTTATAATCCCCGAGAGCAAAACTCGTTAAAATCCCATCCCAATTCTTCACATCCAGACCAGTTACCAACCCCAAGCACGGGAACTCAACTTGCGGTCGGCATAGAACATGCCCAAGTAGTTCACACCACCTCTGGGGGCTATCCCGGAGAACGCTCACAGTCACAGGATCAATATCCTAACCATTCTCGCCCTTTGATCAATGCATCATTGGGAGCACACCTAGCCTAACCATCGCTATGGCTAGTTACACACCAAGCCCTAATAAACTAGGCACCATAATATATCTTTCGACACTGAACTACGGCATGGTTTGATTTCACTATACGTGAATACGTAGGCAGCCTTTCAACAAAGGCACAACCATTCACATTGACACAAATTCAAAAAGCGCCATCATTCCGGTCACGACACTGTCATGTTCTTAAGAGTTAGCTTTGTCATTCTGGGGGCTTCTCTTAGGCAGAAGTTTTCCTTCCACTCACAAAAATCCAAATACTTTTCAAGCACTAGCTTCCTTTCTATAGAGTGTCCTAGTACTCGGCTCAGTTGAAGACGAGAATTTGTCAGGGACTCGAAGCAATACCTACTTCGGAAACATACCCCGAAACTAAAAATTCAAAAGAACACCAGTCTACGGCATTGCTACCACAAAGCCCTGTCGTACGGAAACAGTCTCATTCTGAGGATTCGACCATGTTGCCACTCGCCTAGGCTACGGAATAGCGCAACTTAAGAGTCTTGTCATCTTAGGTGGCCCATCCCCTACCGAGTCACGGTCCAACTCTTAGAGAGTCCAGTCGTGTCTGTCAACTCGTCCTCTCGCGTCCAGAGTCGAGTCTGTCGGTATATCTCTCTCTTCAAATTCTCATTTTAAAATTTGCAAAACTTAGCCATTTGAGAAAATCCCTTTCCTAGTCACCGCGGAAATAGGAATTTTTATCATACTTAATCTAGGCATACAGGCCTAACCAGAGGATTTTAGGAGTACGTGTCAGAATCCGATTAGGAATCAAGTCATCCCAAGCTTTCTTATTTCCAAAAAATTCAAAAAATTTCGGTATTTCCAAAATTTTCAAAAAAAAATTCAGCATTTTCTTTTTCAAAAAATCAAAAATCATTTCCTTCCCCAGCGTGAGTCGGTGTTTTATCTGAATATTACATGCAATTTACAGACAGATATCCCAGGACTCCCGAGGAATTCTCCAGTGGAAAAGCACAAGCGACATTTTTTGGATGTATCTGTAAACAGGTACACTCGTAGCCTCCAATGCAGGCTCCCACGTAATTCAAAGATGGGATGTGTCTGTAAACAGACACACCCATAGCTGCCAAGGCAAGCTCTCGCGCAATTCAAAGATGGGATATGTCTGTAAACAGACACACCCAAGACCTTTTTAGAAGAAAGTCCCCGCGACATTATTGACATTTATCCAGGTATGATTTCTATCTTATGGCTGGCGAGCCCTTCACGCAGGTCTAATGGACTCTAAACGACCCTATCGGAAGTCTGCCAGGTCTTAATCCTCGATTGGCCTGGTAGCTACTCTGAATTTCACCTTGTCCAAGCCTCAGTCAGAGTAGGGGCTCTGTAGACACCCACATTTTGACCGCCAGGTGTCTATAGTAGGTCCCACCAAACACCCGATGATGATCGGACGCAAACATGCTTTAATGGACTCGGATATGGGCTCGAAATCATGGACATTTGACTTGGGCTTATTACGGAGTATGGTGATTGTGAATTTTGTTATGTAAAGGGGAAGTCGAGTAAAATGGCTCGAACTTTGATTGGGATAGGTTTTGATAATGCGGGATTTGGTTTCCCTGTCTGGCCCTAATGGTTACGGATATCCTATGGAGCTTGAATCCTCAAAATTCCGGGCTGTCTCTGACCTGGGTCTCGAGAAGGTCTTGAGGGTTGTAATGTGGGAAGGCTAAATGTGGTGTTAGCTGACCAGCTTGATTGCTTTTCCCCTATTTGATGGTATGGGTTTTGATAATTTTTGAATTGACCGTTTCACTTGAGTTGATCATTAGCTACGGTCATGGGTTTTTGACCTCTTATCCCCGGTCGTGGGATTCTTCATTTGGATTGACCGCTTAACCTCGGTCATGGGTGCCTCTCTTTTTTTGATAACGGCCTGTTTTTTTTGTTTTGGCCTTTTGCTTCTTTCCTGGACTTTTGATTTCTTTCCGTCCAGTTTTTTTTTTTTTTTTTTTGTCAAACTAACACCTGAGGTAGGGATTGGTAGTCTTATTGGATGAATGTTTATTGTAGGAAATGGGCTTGCCTCCCGTCTTGAACCCAAACTAGGAGACTACCTAGATTTGTCATAGGATTCGATACCGCTCCTGCTAGGGGTAGTTATATGGCTTTTCTATACCGGACATGGAATAGGTAAAAGGAAAACACGGGCTCGGTTTCCTGCAGTCATTATAGATGTGCCTGTAATAGTCACGTGCATGTGCTCACAGTGTATGATGGTGTTCATCATGTTCTCGGAAACACATAAGAAAGCTGATTTTATTGAAATGTGAAAGAGGACAGAATGCAACTGACTCTGACTCTGACTTTGACTTGGAACGTGAAAGAAATAGAACATCCTAGACTCGGACTCAGACTCGGGCTTAAACCAAATCTGGACTCTCGGATGATGTTGTCATTTGTCGTCGGCTTCTGAGGACTCGAGTTGATGTCCAATATAGCCTTCAGTAGAAGCTTCACCCAGATCTTCATTATGTCGAAGATCATCTTCAATCCTAATGCCCATTTCGGTAAGCACCGCAAAGTTTGAAATGCCGGCATACCTAAGATGGACGCGGTAGGAGGGTAGGTAGGAGGTTATTGATGAATGCCCCCACTAGTGTCCTCTTGTTGGGCTTGTCTACCAACTTCACACTTTCGGCCCTCCACCTTTGAAGGTACTTGGTGAAACCTTCCTTGGGCTCTTGGGCCATAACTTCTAAAGTACGCATCGTGGTCTGGATCTCGGTATTATCGGCGTAATTCCGAGCGAACTCCGTCGCCACGTCATCCCAAGTCTTGTACTTCTTGGAGTCTAGCCTGTAGTACCAGGCTTTCGGGTGCTTCTCGAGGGAGGAAGCAAACAGGTGCTTGAACATGGCTGATTTCACTCCTTTGATGGCCATGAATTCTTTGAAAGCCCGGATATGTAATACCGGGTCTTCAGTCCCGTCGAACATTGGTAGGCCTGTCAGGTTGAGGTTAGCGGGCAGCTCGTCGGTCAAAGGTGAATAGGAACGAGCATTTTCCGAATGGATTGAATTATTGGTCGACAGGTGGACCTGTTCCTCCAGCTTGCGGACTGCGTTGGCCAGTTCAGCTATGGGCCCAGTGACTTCATTCCCGTCCTTAGGAGTCTTTTGTTCCAAGGCACTCAAACGGGTGGCAACAGCGGTTTGATCGGTCCTGATTGCTGTCAGCTGGTCCTCCACCTTAGCCAGTGAGGCGGTCAACTCGTCTATGGCTTGCTGCGTCATGGTTCGGGTGAAGGGCGGCCTGTCTGTAAGAATACCGCGTAATCAGGAAAGTTGCTTCGGAACTCAAATTCACCAAGGCATAGGAAATAGCGCGGGAGGAGAGACGACTCCAGTTTGACTCGGGTTAGACTCTTCTAAGACAAATGTGCGGGGTACGATTCTCGGAGTGATTGTGATTAATCACTCCGTCGGAGAATAGCCCCCAAGTGAGACTAAGGGCTCAGACAGGACTCAGATGGTGTGACACCTAAGTGACTCGAAAGTGGGATACGTGAGACAACACGTGTAAGACCTGATCCTTAGAGCAACCGTGATTGACCGCTCTGCCGAAGGGTAGCCCCCGAGTGGGGCTGATGACCGACTCCTAGACGGGTGACTCGTGGATGATGGGCTTTCTTTAGGATTTTGGCAAAATGGGCCTAGTCTCGTGTGAAGAAAGACCTACGTGCGAGCTATTCCCTAGACTTTGGACCCTAAAGTATAAGTGGGCTTCCCTTTGTAGGAGTATGTCTACGTAGGTGGGCCGTGCCTTGTCAAATAAGGCGGACCGGGATGGGGTGGAAACCCGTGATATAAGATCGACGGAGTTTCGACGCTATAGACTCTAACAACTTATGACAAGACCCGACACTGCTAAATACGAGAAGTCCTAAGAAGAAGGAAGTTTTGAAAAGAGAATTTGGATTTGAAAACCGAACAAAGTCGGATAGGATGGCCCGATTTTTTTGAAAATCGAAAAAAGGTTATCGGGCCGAGATTTTCGAATTTTTTTGAAAAGGTTTGGACAGCATACCGGCTAAAAATAGGTTATTTTGAGTCAAAATCATAAGTCCTAAATTCGGTAGCTTTCCGGGTTTGAAAAATGGATAATTTTCGAAAAAGATGCAAGTTTTTGAAAACGACGTTTTTTTTTGAAAAGACGAGACATGGATCAAGTAGCACGTAGTCACGGAAACAGTATAATGACGCCATGTATGCTCCTAGTCTAAGTCTCGGTCGGTCGAATAGGGTCTATACCAAAGACGATAGCTTTCTCGCAAATCAGGACGGTCTTCCTAAGCCGAGTTGGTCTTAGAACCTGCCGTAAAACCCATGCGAGTTCCGCCATCGAAGTCTTTAGTGCGCCCATTTAGGAACGCACCGTGGTATAGTGGGACGTCGGTCACAAGTAACCGGCCCGGGAAAGAATTGGGTTATGCATGAACCATTGAACTAAAACGTGTACATTACTATTCGAACGATTTCTTTTCGAGTCTCACCCTAGGGATGCCGATGGTAAGTGACTCATCAGTTGATCCCCAGTGGAGTCGCCAAATTGTGGACATGACATAGGTCCACCCCGACGCGGCCACGCGCGGGTTTGGGGAGGCAAATGAATCTCCATATGAGATGGGCAAATTGAAATTTAAATCGAAGTAGGAGTCGCCACCGAATTTTGTGGTTATTCGGAACCATTCGAGCCCACTCTATGTCGTAGTGGGCCGTATCTGAAATACGGCCCATTTCCGATGTCAGAGTTTATTGGGCTCGTCCCTTTGCATTACGATACAGATACCGACATTATCGGATACTGTATATTGAATGACTCTCGTTGCCAATGGATTCGGACATCCGGAAACCATGGTTCTGAGTAAGGGGTGAGGGTACGTGTTGGGAAGTTCACTAAGAACACCCAACCCCGCCCGCACTTAGCGGCCTTTACTAAGATATCGTTCGTTTTTGGTGTACACGGGTTAGTTCGACGGTCGAATGATATGCAAACATTATTTTCCTAAGCATGTGAGAAAAATAAAATGGGTTGCTAAGTCGTTTAATGCATATTAAACTAATAACGTCAAAGTTATTTTAGCATGTGAGGTTTGTTTTAGTCTAATAAAACAATAAAATAAATAAATTGCTACAAACACGAGAAAACGAGTTAGTAACGATCGACTAAATTGAATAAAGATATGAATAAAAATATGCATGATTTGAAAAAAGATTTAATGACACGTGATGGATTAACACGTGTTGACCGAGGTCGAAAAAAAAAGTATTTATTGAAATATGTCGCGAAAGTCGCTTTTTATGTAAGGTTCGAAAAGAATAAAAAATAGAAAAGCGAGGAAACGAGAAAAAATGACCCGACTAACCAGGCCACCGCGCGAGTCGTCTGGAGGGCGTGCGACTCGCGTGGCGGTCTGTTCGGTTTTTTTTATTTTGTCGAAAATCGTTAATTTTTATAAACCGCGTACAAATATGGATTATTTTATACTCGATTTATATTTTCGATATTCGTCGTATTCGATATTCGATTATGAAATCGATATCGAATAGTCGGAATGATTTTAGAAAAGGTTTTGAAAAAAGTTTGTTTTGAACGAAAAGTAAAAAAAAGAATTTTGAACGAAAAAGATGTTAATTCTCTCCGCGTATAAAATCGTCGAATTTTGTTTAAAAAGATGTAATGATTTTATTAGCATCAACGAGATTTAATTAATTTAGTTCTTGTTAGATACGATATTCGATTAGAGAATCGATATCGTATTTTAAGAACGTTAAAAAAAAAAAAATTAGTATCGATTATTAGAAATAAAAAATATGTGACGAACGACCCATATTAAAATACGAAACGATCGACGATACAACGAAAAAAAGGAAAAAAAACGTGAGAAAGAGGGAGAGAAAAGAGAAGGGTCGGGTTTGATTTACACCCTCAACCTACATGCTTCGTTTTCTCGAATAAGAGCTCGTCGGAAAGTGGTTTAAATTTGGGAGCGTCGAGATGATGTGGGATGAGTTAAGGTGTCGATTTGGTCGTGTGATGTGGTGGGTTTCGTCGGTTTTTTGGACAGTATTTCGGTGCACCTTCGGATGTGTGGGTCGAGATTATTTTTGCTAGGTGTCGAGGATGTGTGTGACTAACAATTGTATGTGTTGTGTTTTTTTTTTCGGTTTTTTCAATGTTGAATGGAGGGTCCTATTTATAGGCGCAGAGGTTTAGGAGAGGTATCTTGCTTGGATAACAAGACACACCGGTTTGGATAGGAAATGTAAGAAGTCGAGAGGAACGTAAATTCCGTTGCTTGGTGGGGAAGCAAGAATCTCGGCTGAATGGAGGAGTGTTTCGGCTGTTTGGGGTGTTCTAGCCGAGTATTTGAGCTCGGTTTGTGAACTGTTTCGGTTTTCGGATATAATTCCTACTTGAGATCGAATTCTATCCTTAAACGGATTTGTTTAATATTTTTTTGAAGCTGATTTTTTGTGGTATTGGAGACCGAATCAGCCACGTGAGGTGTCACGGCTGACTCGCGTGTCTCGGGAATATTTTTGACCGGGTTTTGACTCGGTCGCTAAAAGACGGTTTTACCCCTGGTGTCGAAATCGACCCAAATTAGTCTCATTTGACTCGAAACGACCCACTGGGCCTGGATTTGAGGTTGGTTTTGTAAGATTTGTACTCCGTAATAAGCCCAAGTCAAATGTCCATGATTTCGAGCCCGTATCCGAGTCCATTAAAGCATGTTTGCGTCCGATCATCATCGGGTGTTTGGTGGGACCTACTATAGACACCTAGCGATCAAAATGTGGTGTCTACATCGGCATACAATAACCTTATGGGTGGATGGGTTGAGGAGGAAGGTACTTCGTCAAATGGGAGAGATAAAAGGCTCTGGAACCGTATTCGGAAGACCAAGACTTTACCCCGAGTGAAGGTCTTTTTCTGGCAGCTCTGCAATGAGGCCGTCCCGACAAAAGGTTATCTTGCCTCGCGGATTACAGGCTTTGATGCACGGTGCCCGATTTGTGAAAGTGATCCGGAGTCGTGCATTCATTTGGTGAAGAATTGTGGATGGCTTGGTGGGTTATGGGACAAATGTGGAGTCGACAGCTTGAGAGAGCAGGTTCATGGGACGGTGCGCGATTGGGTTGAGGAGATGTGCGAGGGAATGGGTGATGACGAACAGGCTCGTTTTATGCTAGTTTGCTGGGCTGTGTGGGAGAGCCGGAATAAATGGGTGTTTGATCGGAAGCCTGTTAGCGTGGACGAGGGAATACGTAGGGTCGAAACGCTATGCAGGGAACTGGAGGAATGTGAGGCTGGGGCAATGGAGGCTGGAAAGGATACAAACAGAAAGAATGGTAGAGATCAGGTCGGCTGGCAGTGCCCGGATCAAGGGTGGGTCAAGGTCAATTGTGATGCGGGTGTGAAGGAGGAGTGGGGGACGGGTACGGGGGCAGTTTGCAGGGATGAAGATGGACATTTGGTGTGGATTGTAGCACAGAGAAGGCGAAATGTGGGTGATGTGGATGGAGGAAGCGGAAGCTGGTGCAATCATCGAAGAGGGCACACAAAATTGATTGTTGAGAGTGACTGCCAAGGGGTGATTGAGATACTGAAGATGAAGAAGGAAGGGAGGAGTGAGCTGTATGTGTTGTGTGCTGAGATACAAGCTTTGCTGGGGAATTTTGAAGAGATTCGATGGAGCTACGTCAAATGAACCTCAAATTATTTAGCTCATGGTGTGGCTCACTTTGAGTTTAATTGTTTGCCAGCTAGGTGTGTGTGGGAGATTGAGTTTCCTTCGGATTTTGTGAACTGGGCCTTATCTGATTTAAGTCAAGCTAATTAAATCCCATTTTGGAAATTTCAAAAAAAAACAATTGACTTCGTTAGTTAGCAATTAGAGGATTATACCACCACTTGTACATAACTCTATGTACAACTGATTTTAAGATTTTGAGCTTTATCACAAAGATTTCGAGTTTTGCTATAAATTTTCTGAGTTTTAGTGTAAAGTTGTCGAGTTAAATCACAGAAATGTTTAAGCTCAAAAACTTACAACTCAGCTCAGAAACTTTTATAAGCTCAGTAAATATACACAAAAGCTCAACAAATTCTTCTGGTTGTACAATGCTATTGTTTGTGACACTTATTATTTTGTTAAAAACAAAATGTATCATAAATGTCTATTTTTTTAATAGCATGTTCATAATAATTTTATTTATTGAAAAAATTATCTTCTGATTTATATAAATTGTCTGATTCGTAAAGAGTAGCATTACAAGGGTAAGGAAGGGATCCCAACTTAAATGATGTGGTATTTTCAGTGATACCTAGATTCACAAGACTGTTTGCCAATAACAATGACTCAAAAATTTTGACTTGGCATAAAACCGGGAGAGTCAAGGATGGGAAGTTAAGACTCCCGACGAATGGTTAACAATGAAAATCGGTTGACACTAAGTATTCTGTATTCGACAATGAACCTAGAAACTTAGGTCTAACGCTTTGCATAGATGGAGTGAACTCTCACGGATACATGAATAACCAACATAGTACGTGGCTAATAGTGTTAGTTATTTATAACTTACTCCCTATGTGTTCTAGAGGTGTCAATCGGGCGGGCGGGCGGGTTCGGGTCGAGTCATTATCGGGTCGTGCCTGTCGTCGGGTCGGGTTAGTTGGGTCAACTTTTGTATCGGGTCGGGCCGGTTTCGAATCACTTTCGGGTTGGAATGTCGGGTCATCTGGGTTTGGGTCAGGTTCGGGTCACTATCGGGTTCGGGTCATTATCGGGTCGGGTTCGGGTCACTATCGGGTTCAGGTCATTATCGGGTCGGGTTCGGGTCACTATCGGGTCGGGTCATGTTCGGGTTAGACTAAATTTTGTTAGGTTCGGTCTAGTTTAAACCATCAATTCATTATACGGTTTTTTTTATTATTATTTATCAATTATTACAAGAATTTTGTTGTTTATTATCTACGGAGTATATAATTGGTTGTGATTGAAGATTAAAACCGCAAATACTACGAATGATGAATTTTATAAAATATATCTTAGAGTAGAAATTGGACGGGCTAGGTCGAGTTTGGGTCGGGTCTAGGTCGGGTCGAGTTGGGTCGGGTCAGGTCTTGTCGGATAAATAATTAGCGAGTTGACTTAGGTGTGATACTGTGATTAATACATTTTAAAACATTTTTTATTTAATTTTTTTTTGTTTTTGTAACGATGTTTGGTTAAGAATATCTGGAGAAATAAATAAATAAATAAAATTTTAATTTAAAATTATTTTTTTATCTTCATTGGATCACATTAGGTCACTTTTGGATCGGGTCAGTTTTCAGGTCAGATAATTCATCGGGTCGGGTCATGTCACTACATTTTCGGGTCAGATCGGGTCAATTTTATTCGGGTTTCGGGTCGGGTCAGGCTTGCCAGCTATGTGTGCATGAAACGAAAGTAGTTAACGTTGTCTTCGCTAATTTGTGGCTCTAAACAACCTGAAAACAATATCTATGTCTATTTCACACCTCTTCTAGACGATCTACGAATGATGTGGGATGGAGGGATAAAAGTCTATGATGGGTATACGAATGAAAGTTTCAATTTGAGAGTAATATTGTTGTGTACAATTATAAGAGGCTTGTCCGCTGTGTGAGAAGAATATTGAGTACTTGTCGTCTTCTCGTAAGTATGCGTACTTCGGAGATCGGAGGTTAATACCCCACGATCATCGGTATCGTAGGCAATAGAAGACCATTAACGGGCGCTCAGAACATTGTCAACAGCTTTGAGTGGGCATGAAGTATATATATCAGAGATGAAATATGGGAAGTATAATAAGACCGGCTCTAAGTTGTTTGCCCGTGGAAAGAATTATATGTTAATAATTTTTTTAATTAATAGAGATTTGGCGTTTGGATGATTAATGTGTGTCAATATTAGTTTGATATTTAGTGATTTTTTTTTGTCAATATTAGTTTGATTTTTAGTGATTTTTTTTAAAAATAGGATCTCCGATTTGAAAATTGCGAACCTAACTTCAACCACTTTACACTTGAAACCAGTTTGGATATCCAACCCGATTTTTAAAAAAAAAAACCATTTTTTTGGATTTTTTTAAAACTATTTTTGTTCGTTTCAATTTTAAAAGCTGGTTCGGATTTTTTTTTTCCGCTATACGTGAAATTGTGGTGTTTTCTTATCTGGTGAAGTGGTGATAAATATGTTCTTCCGTAATTTTGTAGTTACGGGCCAGATTCACCCGACGCTTCCGCGATATTTGTGTCCATGTTCACTTGGTTAAGTAGCTCACATTCACATACTTTTCCATTGATCCATTTCATAATAAATTCTGGCAACTGAGAGTCCAAGAATGCTAAATTTTGAAGAAAAATTGCAACTTTATTGAACCAATAACCATGTCAACAGAATAAGAGAGATCGAGAGACAACGAGGTGTTGACTCATAATCCTTCATGTTGTTCCTAACTTCACCAAATCAGAAGAGAATTCTTAGATTTCATCACAAATGGATGCACATACATTGCTGCATCAATGACCGATAGCCCTGATTCTAGTGATTTCTTTCGACGCCTTCACATCTTTGCCATCACGCAATCCATTACATCCACAAGAAAATCTGTATCGAAATCAAAGTAACGCAAGTAAGAAGTAAGAACCCAAGTTAAATCTAGACATTATCACCCAACAATGGCCAGAACCAGAACTTGAATCCAACTGAAATGAACTTGAATTTAACCAGATACTAATTCCATTTGAAAACACCCTTAAGGTTGCTCAAATGAGCAAATTTGAAATTACGCTATATTAGTACCTAACAAAGAATGACGCAGCCATCACCATCCTAAACCCAATCGATAATCACTCGCGCTAAACTTACCCTTACCCAAACTGACCCAACTATAAGTATAACACATTTGAAATAAACTAGAACACTGAATGCCCAAACCAAAGAGCGTTAAATACCTCAACTTTTGCTCAACTCAGATAACCAGTTTAGCAAGTCTTGTTAGCCCGAGTGATAGTGTTTAGTGTTGGAGTTTCATCTTTAAGGAAAAATCCTTGCTTCTGTTTTCGGCTTAAGTACCATTTTTTAGTTTTGAATGTACAACATGAGTACTAAAGATGATACGAAGAGTTTGCTTGACACAACTTTTAAAGCAACCTCAACCTCTTCTATAACTATACAAATGCTGGTATTTTGCGATACACAGAGAACAAGGAGAGTTGTGGGTGCTTACCGGCATCATCTTTGGTGAAACATAAGGGAGGTGTAATTCTGAAAACATTGCCATAAAATCCTCCTTTTCCAACCAGCACACCCATATCTGTAGATAGAGAACGTACGTACCACAATATAACACAAAAAAAGGACACCCATTGAAATTGATGGGTGGGTAGAAAAGCAGATCAATTTTCTACACCTGACAGCCTTGCTACTGTCACTATTCTTTCTTATTACTTGTTCATATTTTTGGGGTGTTTTTATCGCTTCTTCTAGGAAGAAATTTTCCTTTGATATACATTACCCTTTGAGCATTTGGGGATTCTCCCTCTTATGGAAAACTTTATCCCAAAAAAACATTTATAGACCAAGCAAACAAGTTAGTCGAGTCATGTTGGGTTTGGGCTGTTTATAGGTCATCAGTTAGGGAATTGGCTAGTTGGGTCAATTGCCATTTCTAGTGGAACCAAGGACTTATTAGGGACCTTCTCATTTGTACCCCTCAACTATTTGATTTTTTTTTTAAGGTGAGCAGCTTTCAGAGTGGGTTATTCTCAAATCGTGTCCACTGGGTCATTCGGGCTGGGTTATCATTGACATTGACATGTTTAATATTGCTTACCTTTCATTTGGTTCATTATATGCAGAATCTCAGCTTTTGCTGGAGTTTTCTTTTGACGATCTGTAACTAGCTCTACTCCAAGCAATAACCCTTTTCCTCGCACATCACCAATTACTGCAGGTAAAAAGGTAAATTAACAAAGTCAGAAAAACAGCGGATGCTTATTTTCTTGGGAGCAGCGACAAGGAAACATACATACATTCATATTTGTCGGTGAGAGTGGTGAGTCGTTCTTTAAGGTAAGTTCCAACAACATGGGCATTTTCCTGAAGCTTTTCCTTTTCAAGCACTTTGAGCACAGCGTGTCCTGCAGCAGTTGCCACAGGATTTCCACCAAAGGTATTAAAGTAGCTCCGGCGAGTTAAAACACTTGCTATTTCAGGAGTTGTTACTACTGCACCAAGAGGAACGCCATTCCCAATTCCCTGAGAAACCAAAACCAAGACTTGAGCCAAATTAAAGTGTTTAATACGAGAAGATAATAAATGGGCAGTTTGATTTTATTTTTTTTTTAGGGGTGGGTGGGTGGGTGATTAGGGCTACTTATCAATTTTTTGACTGCTGCTGCAATTTTAAGCACAAGATCTTCAATTAGCACCACAGTATAAAAAAATGATGCCAATAAATATGTATTTACGCACCGCCATTGCATTGCCTTATATAACACCTCATAGTAAACCGGCCGCGCGCAATGATAAATTTTTCAAATTAAAATATCATCTTACTTGATGGAGATTCTGAAACCTAAGCTGTGCTTAATTGTTATTGTAGGGGAAAAGCCAGGAAACAATTATACTTGCAAAATGACTTTTTTCGTGAATTTGTGAAAAAAATAAAATAAGATATACTCCCTCCGAGTTTCTATCATTGACACACATTTCTTTTTGAGCCGAGTTTGATATTTTCCCCTCTTTCTATTTTAGGCTATAAATGTGTAGTTTACATTTACCGATCCATATCTCCTTTTTTAAGCCACTCATTTTTCTCTTCTTATTTTTCACCCCAAAAGTAAATGTGTCAATGATAGGAACTCGGAGGGAGTAAGAGATAAGATAGTCCATACATATGAAAAATCAACTTAAATATCAGATATTAAAATATACTCAGTAAAAATTAATGCGTTTGGAAAACAATTTCACGCTTGTGGTCGAATTGGCCACAATACGTCAAGTCACGTTCATAATATCTCAATACAAATGTTGACTGCTTTAGGGTTGTGGGGTTTAAGACCCCGGATATAGTAGAATTTGAGTAGCTCTTAATTAGACACATCAAACAGTAGCAAAGACCAAGATTAATATATATATATATATATATATATATATATATAGTACCAACCTTTGCCATCGTAACTATATCGGGGACTACTCCATGAGCTTCAAATGCCCAAAAATGGCTTCCAGTGCGTGCAAATCCAGCTTGTACCTCATCAGCTATAAAAAGTCCTCCAGCTTTCTTCACAATTTTGTGTACAGAAGATAAATATCCAGGAGCCAACTCTATGATTCCTCCAACTCCCTGATATGCAAGAAAAAAGTAGCATTGTAACTTGTAAATGTTATACAATAACTATGACATTGCAACTTGAAATGCTAAAAAATAAGGTAGACCTGAATCGCCTCGCAGATGAAGCCCGCAACATGGCCAGATGTTCCGAAGTCGATGAGATCCTGAACATCTTTTGCATATTTCTCTCCATCTTCCCCAAAAAGACCTCTGTATGGATCAGGATTCATAGCATGGTGGACACCAGTCTATCACAAAAATAGAAATCAGCAAACCATTTTATTACTTTAGTCTCTGACATGATGACTCTTTCGCTTCTTATGAGAAACAGGATTAGATTTAAGAAAGATGGGCAAACAGAAAAACAGGCTGAAGTTACAAATCAGAAATTGTGCAGTTAAGTAAAAGTAACCAGGCCTTCTGATGTTGACTCTTGTCTAAAATGGCAGAAATTTGAAAATGAAATCATCTAGAATTTGACAATTGAATATCTCATTATGCATTTAAAACACACTACATTAACAAGACTACATTTGAACTTTACAGCAAATAATCTTGTTGGCTAAACATGGATTACTCTGTCAGCTTTGCTATACCTTAGAAACTGACTGCAATGTAGAAGCTAGTCAAAATCAAGTTGGAGTGGGCTTGGTTTAGAAAGCAACCAGTGTGTTCCCCCATGTGTAAGGTTAGATAGTGATATGTCCATTATTTCAATGTGTTATTACGTAGGTGATTAAAATCATTGTTGAAAACATCTAGTACGTATTAGTAAGCTAACAATTCTTTCGTTGAACTTTTTAGATAACTAATCCCGAGATTTCATTTAGACATATGAGACAATAATAAATTAATTAGTAAAATGCTTTTCTATTAATAATATTGGTATATATTTTGATTTTTTTTGTTCAAAATTACTCAGCCTCACTGATAAGCTAGTTGAAAGCTGAAAAGCTAGGTGGAAATTAGGAGCTAATACAAAGATCGTTAAAAGTGATGGGCTGAAAACTTAGCTGATATTTTATAAAACAGCGTAAACAGACATAACTGCAGTATTGTTGTAGTAATTGAAGGGGTAAAAAAGGAAACAAAAAGCTTATCAGCAAGCTTATTTCTTTCACATGTTATACTGTGTAGCTTTCTATTTTAAATAGCTTATTTACGAAATAAGCTACTTACCAAACACCTACACAAAAATAACAAGTTAGCCTGAACTTTGGTTAAATAAGCTAGCCAAAAACACGGGCCAAACAGAGCCTTAGTATTATAGGAAGATAGGAATATGAAACCAAGAACTTTAGAGGACAAGGATTGAAGTAGTGGCTCCTGAAAAGATCTCTAGAGGACACGGATTGAAGTTGTGGCTCCTGAAAAGATCTCTAGAGGACAAGGACTGAAGGTGTGACTCCTAAATAGAGCTGGATTTGACACCTTGAATATAATGATAGATATCCCGGTTTCCTACAAACTTAGTTCCTTCTTCCAGCCTCCTCTCTAGGGCCCCCTTGCCGTATGCAACAACAACATTGCCCACGAACTCAAAGGTGGGGTTCAGTTATATACATATTTGACTTTTGTGTTGTAAACACAGATTATCTCTGGATGATCGGGATGAAAAGTGAATATTGACAGATTGATATTAGCGAGGCTTTTGCTTTTAAATTCCAAAACTAAATGTTATTTAGCTCCTAACCATATATGGGAAGGACCGTTGAAAGAGTAAAACGGTCACCAAGGTATTTGTTTAATTGCCACAAAGTTGCACAGGAATCTATACCTGAACAACATTAAATTTCCAATTGCACTGAGCAGTTGCACCCATAGTTCCAGCTGCATTTCCATGGTAGGCATTCCTCAAGGAGATGACATCCTGGCACCCAGTGTACAGCTTTGCCATCATCAAGGCCAGCTCATTTGCTTCAGTCCCAGAGTTTGTGAAGAAGACAACCTGGTTCAGCAGAATGCATTGCAAAATTAGGTTATTTCCCCTTTTCAATATAAAAAGTGTGGAAAATTAAACAATCACAAGTTTTTTTTTCCTACACACCAAAATCCAACCTTAAATTTCATATTAGTGGACACAACAGTAGAAACATACTTTTAGGTCACCAGGCAGTTTAGAAGCCAAAGCCTCAGCAAAATCAGCAATGGCAGAGTTAAGGTACAAGATAGTCGAGTGCTGAATACGCTGTGTTTGCTTGACAATGGCATCAACCACATCAGGGTGGCAATGGCCGCAGCTTACTGTAGCAATCCCACCAAATGCATCCAAGTACCTCCTCCCATTCTCATCGAACAAATACTGCATCTTCCCATCCACCACATGCAGCTGTCACATCATCACCAAAAACAAAAGAGATATATTAACAACAATAATGGTCCGTTTGGGAACAAGAATTTCATTTTAAAATTTGGATTTGACCCAAATACTTTGTTTGGGAGACAAGGTGAATTTGGATTTGAATTTTTGTCAAATCCAACCAAATCCTAACCCTTACTAAAAAGGGTCATTTCCAAATAGTACCACCGTAACCCATGTCATTGTAAAATCCATCATTTCACTTTTCTAATTTGACAATGATCATTTGAAATGAAATATGAGTTCCCAAACGCTACCTAAGTTAATTTTGAGTCAGTCAGAGACCACCTCACATTATATAAGTGTGAAACATAGCACCGTCAATGAGAAACCGTCTCTTACGGATTTTTAGGATTCTTAATTTCTTGTGTATTTTATTTTGCTTAAATGGAAGTAACTAAAGAATGCAAAAAAAACAATTAACACCCTCTACTTTACTTTGTTGGTCCAACCCGCCATCCCCACTCATAACCTAGGAGTAGCAGCATATAATGCTGATACAAAGCAGAAACTACACATGAAAGATAAAGGGGTATATTTTACGGGATTGTTAGATAAAATAGTTATGGTATAACTCTATAAGATCCATGAATCTATGCATAAAAAAGGGATGTGCTATTTCATACACGAAAATTACTTTGTTGTACACGCATATTCCGTATTTGCCCTCCCCATTTCTTTTCACCCTTGTTCAATTTGGGAGAAAAGAATAAAAAATGATGAAGCCCCACCCTTCACGATATCCTCACTAACCCAAACCACCCTTCCTCTGGTCCTCCCCACTAACCCAAACCACCTCGACTCCGGTGCATCACCTCATCGATACCACCTGAACTCCAGCGCACCACCGCAATCCATACCGCATCTTTCCATGCATCTCCGATCGACAGTCACCATTGCAGGTCGGCAGGTCGGCCACCAAACTATGACGCCTAGCCAACCTCTATCAGCCTCATCCTTCTCTCTCCACCACAGGTCATCCCTCACTGGACAACCCAATCATACGCCACTCAAACCCTAATTATAAAAATTAAATTATAACTAGAAAAAAAGTCCTCTAATCCAAATTCTAATTAGAAATTAATGAAATTATTTATTGGATGAATAAAGAACTAGTTCCATGTCTGAATTAAGATCTATAATTGTTATTTAGTTTTCGGTTTTTAGGGAAATACTTGGTATTCCAGAAAGGTTTGTTTTTTTTTTTTTTTTTTTTTTGAAGCAAAGGACACTAACGGAAAAATTAATGACAAAATGTGTACAATGGAGTAAATATCCGTGTATCAGTCAGTGTATGATCTAGGTGTAAAAAAAAAAAAAGTGTATTTGGATACAAAAAGAGGATGGAACGCGAGGGGAGGGAAAAGAAATGAGAATGTAGCCGGAAATAAAGTGGGTTGGAGGATTACTGGAAGCAATGATTTCATGTCAGTCTCCCCCCTTAGGAAAAATGGTTATTGTGGTAGATCATAATCACAGACTCACTCAACTTTGAAGAGGAAATTAGGAGGAGGAGGAGGAGTAGATGATAGAGCATGCATGATGCATTGCCGAAACAGGAAAATAATAATAATAATAATAAAAGACGTACAGGGTGATCATAGAAGGTAAACATGGAAGGGCTGAGGTACTCCTTGCGCTTCTTGAGGATCTCGGCGGCGGTGGGCCCGGTGTAGGGCGGCGGCGAGTAATCGAATTTCGGCATCTTGGGCGACGATATCGCCGCCTCAGTTTTCGCCGCCGCATATGACGATACAAAGCGGCAGCCGCCCGCCCTCCGCATCGCCGCCCTCAACATCCCCATCCTTGCGTGATCACTCACTCCTTTTATTACTACTTGTACTCTGTTCCCGTTTTTATTGGTTTGTGTGTTTTTTGTTTTGTAAAGAAGAAAGAAAGAAAAGGGAGATTTGTTTGGTTTTCCGAAGAAGGCGGAGAAAGAGAGAGAGAGTGTGTGGGAGGAGTGAGTCTGATGATGTTTTGAGTGGACGATGAAGATGGACTAATAAATAGAATTAGATTAGATGGTGCCAAACACGTTCATTATTTGGCTCATCTTTATACTACTCACTGTACTCTACGATGATTGACACCCAACTATTGCGATTGCGATACTCTCACTCACAAACTCCAGTACGTCTCCTTTCTCCCATTTTTAAACGATTTCTCTCTCCCTTGGAGCAAGTTTTATCATGGATATTTTTTTCTCCATATTTTCTTTCCATCACTATTCTCCATCTTTATTTTCCGAAAAGGCTACACTTACACGCGGTATATGAAATTTTCATACACAACGAATCACATCGCGCCACGTGGCAAACCTAAGGTGATTAGTCTAGGGTTAGTTTTGTAATTTTGCATATACGGTTAATTGTTAACTTAAGTGTAGTTAACCTGATTTTGGAAACTTTTTTTATTTTACATTTTTCATTTTCTTGAAATATTTATATAATATTGTTAATATATTTTCGATTAATTTAAAATATACAATTATTTAATATGATTACATTTTTGTACTTTTTTAAAATTTTAATCTATTATTATTATTATTATTATTATTATTATTATTATTATTTATATATAAAGTAAATATATTAAAATAAATAATTAATAATTAAAGTTTTCGGAAATGAAAATATATTAAAATGTTCGAAAAGATAAATAATATAATTACAAAACATATTAGTAATTATATATATATATATATATATATATATATATTCATATATTGTACTATATTATTGTAAAATAGGATTATTATGATCCCCTAATTTAGGTTAGTTAATAAGAATATACTCCCTCCGTCCATTATTTATCGCCCCCACTCCATTAAAATACTCCTCACATATATTCAGCTAGTGGGGCGATAAATAGTGGAAGGCTTCATAAAGAGGTAAGTATATAAAAAGTTAACTAATTAAAGTAATTACAATGTGAATACATAAGAAATATTCTCAAATAATATTTTATTTCATTCCATTCTATATTTGTATAGATTTTTTTAAATATTTTCGTGTAATCTTTTTATAATAGAACATATATTTCTAATTAATATTTTTGATGTTTGTAAATTAAACGTGAATGTAACCCAAAAAATAGTTAAACTTTTCGTAATATTTAAAGTAATTCATGGATATTTACATTTTCTTACTAAAAAAACATATCAATAAATATATTTTAATATATTTTCATTTTCGAAAACTTTAATTATTAATTATTTATTTTAATATATTTACGTTATATAATAATAATAATAATAATAATAATAATAATAATAATAATAATAATAATAATAATAATAATATGGAGATGTTATTTGTTCGTTCTTAGTATGGAGATGTTATCAAGACGCCTTCGAGCTATAAATAGTTTACCTCAAGTCTCATTCCATCCAAAATGTTGTGGAATAAAATTAAATCACTTAATATTTGCGGATGACTTGATGATATTTATGCGCGGTGATGTCCCCTCGGTTGAAGCTGCTATATCAGCCTTGGATGCTTTTGCAGGAGAGTCGGGTCTCAGCGCAAATAGGGAAAAGACTAACATATATTTTGGTGGGGTGGCACCTCTGATTATGGATAGGATAATGGATGTCACGGGTTTTCAGAGGGGACATTTTCCTAGTAGATATTTAGGCATTCCGCTGAATGCAGTCACTAACTCGATGGAAAACTATATGGATTTGATAATGAAGATTAGGAAGGGGATATCTGGATGGGCAGCTCAACACTTAACGTATGTAGGACATGCTCAGTTGATTAATTCGGTGTTGGGTGAAATTCTGAGCTATTGGTGTGGAAATGTTCTTTTGCCAATGAATGTTATGAAATGCATAAACACAGACTGCAGGAGATTCTTTTGGACTGGTGCGCTTAATAGGAAGGGGATGATATTTTTAAGTTGGGATAAAATTTGTTCCCCTTGGGAGGAAGGAGGTTATGGTATAAGACATCTACAATCTTGGAATAAAGCTCTCATCTGTCATTGGCTATGGAAACTAGAAACAAACAAGAGTGATAGTTGGAGCAACTGGCACCGTTATTATTCTTTAGGAAAGCAGGATGTTTGGAATTTGCAGGTACAGGAGCGATATACTGCTGCCCTAAAGAGTATCATTAGAGTGAAGGATGAAATATTGCAGGCTATGAGGTCCGTGAAGGATGCAAAAGAGATTGTGCAGAGTTGGGAAAAGAATGGTCAGTTTAATCTTGGAGAGGCTTATGAATGGTTTAGACCACGATATACAAAACAGAGCTGGCTGGCATGTTTAGGTAAGGCTAATGTTATCCCGAAGCATGGTATTATATCATCTATGGCATTACAGGGAACATTAGCTACTACGGACAACTTGCAAAAGAGGGGAATGCAATTAACGAGTAGATGTGTACTCTGTTATAAGGCGACGGAATCGCATAGACACTTATTCTTTCAGTGTTGGTATGCCAGGCAGATATGGAGGGGTTTGATGGACTGGATGAATATTTGTGGTAGAGGGGTGGATGCAAAGGTGGAGTTACAATGGGTAACAACGAGGAACAGGAAGCATTGGAAGATGAAATGGTATGTGAGTTGTATAGCAGCATCAAGTTATCAGATTTGGAGAGAAAGGAACGATAGGATTTTTGATAATAGTCATCGTACTTTTAGTAGTATAATTGCACAGATTAAATATGAAGTGTTCTCGAGGATGAAGAATTAGGAGGACGGTAGGATGTTGTTTTGGATTGGTAGAATAGGGGTTATATCTTTTTGTAAGACGAGTCTCTTTCTTTTTTTTTTTTTAATGAGAAGAGTCGTAACTTTCTTGCAAAAAAAAAATAATAAAATAAAAAAAAATAATAATAGATTAAATTTTTTAAAAAGTACAAAAAATGTAATCATATTAAATAATTGTATATTTTAAATTAATCGAAAATATATTAACAATATTATATAAATATTTCAAGAAAATGAAAAATGCAAAATAAAAACAAAAATAAAAAAGTTTCCAAAATTAGGTTTAACTACACATAGGTTAACAATTAACCGAAGATGCAAAATTATTAAACTAACCCTAGACTAATCACCTTAGGTTTGCCACGTGGCGCGATACGGTTCGTTGTGTATGAAAATTCCATACACCGCGTGTAAGTGTATCATCTTCCCTTTTTTTCTCCATCAAAAAATCCTCAATTACAATGGATACATTTTTTCTCCATCAACTCTCCATAATGGGACCCACACCTTTCACAACTCATTTTTATCTATTTCTCTCACTCATTCTCAATTATCTCTAATTACAATTAACTTCTTGATTATATTCTAATTATACGATTAATTAAATTTAGTACACTGTGAAATTAAAAATTCACGATTTGTTTTTGTTTACTTTGTACGTATTTTCCCACTTCCAATGGTATTTCTGCTAGATAAAATTGGCGTAAGGTTAAAGCAAAATACGAATTGTACACATTTTTTAGCAAACCACGATGCTTTATTAATCACAAACATTCAATGTAAAGACGTAAAAAAAATAGATTCGTTAGAACAAACGTTACATTAAGCGAAAAACATTTACTAAACAGACATGACTTGGTACACGAACATACTACAACAATTAAAATCAATCAGAGTCATCACATTCACTTCCTAACCACTCGTCCGAATCGTAATTAAGTCGGTCTGCCGGTACATCTTGAAAATGGCCATATTCTTGTTCTTCCTCCATCGTAATGTCATCATATACGTTGCAGTAATGAAGGCACTCACGTGGACTGAAAATTCTACCAGCCCCAGAAAGTAGATCGTACAAGGTTTCAAAATTCATTACGTTCAACAACCGATTAATGATTTCGACGACTTCTTTCCTTAATTTGCGACGTTCTTCGTCTTTGGAGATACAAGTATCTGAAATAACGCAATAAAAAACATGTTGTATTTAATCATATAGAATGTAAGTTATCTTTCCAACTACGATTTATCAAAGTAAAACCGGATAATATTACCTAATGTGGCATTGCTCAAAACAGGCGGACTCAACACATTATTCGCGTTTCCAGATATGATAGAGCTCAATATCGTCAACGGTGGTTCACAATGTACCATATTCATGTACACCGTTTCTGGCATGACAAGGTTCAAACGAGCAAGAAACTGAGGAGCATGATCCTTTATCATGTCAATTTCTCTTTGATATTCTCTTACTTTATCATCCCACATAGTCATTTTTTGAGTAATTTGTTTTTGATATAATGAAATCAAATATATTATCTGAAAATGAGTAGAATGTTGGATGTGAATACATTCTGAAGTTTACAACACCACCTTATATAGAGAAGTGGAAAGCATATAATTTTAAAAAAAACGGCTATATTTGCAACGGCTATATTTCAAACGGCTATATTTCAAACGACCATATTTCCAACGGCCATATTTCCAACGGCCATATTTCAAACGGCTATATTTCCAACGACATATTCCCAACGGCCATATTTCCAACGGCCATATTCCGAACAACTACAAATATCCCTTACAATGTGCAAAAATGAATACACTCAGAAACAAACTTCAACATTTCGTAAAACAGTAACACCAAATTACTCTACCTTTTACAAAGAAATGGTTTCTTCATCTGATGATTTAGAGAACGATGCCGCCGCTTGTCTATCTCTAATAGCATTATGGAGACGTTTGCGAAATAAGCGCAAAGCCCGTTCAAATCGACCGCATAAGAGGCGTCGAATTGAAAGAAACCGAGAAGAAGGCTACAATCAACTTTACAACGACTACTTCTCCCCTCAACCCACGTATCCTGATAATCTGTTTCGCCGTCGTTTCTGAATGCGAAAACACGTATTCCTACGTGTGTTGGAAGGCGTGAAAGCGCACAATCCTTTTTTCCACCAATTACCAGACGCAACTGGGAGATTGGGCATTTCAGATTTACAGAAATGTACTGCTGCAATCCGGTTGCTAGCATATGGAGAGGCCGCCGATAGAGTGGACGAGTACCTGAGGCTCAGCTCAAGCACGGCAAGGACCGCACTTCATGAATTCACGGACGCAGTAATAGCTCAGTTCGAAGATGTTTACATGAGGAGTCCGACAACAGACGACTTAAAAGAACTACTTCGAGTGAATAAGAAAAGAGGATTCCCTGGTATGATTGGTTCAATCGATTGTATGCATTGGACTTGGAAAAACTGTCCTACTGCATGGAAAGGTCAATATCAAGGAAGGGGTGGAACTGCTTCTGTGATTTTAGAAGCAGTTGCTTCAAAAGATTTGTGGATATGGCACTGCTTCTTCGGCCTACCAGGTACCCTGAACGACTTAACTGTACTTTACCGATCTCACATATTCGATGATTTGTTAAATGGAAGAGCCCCTGTTGTCGAGTATGTCGTCAACGGGCGTCGATATGACACCCCGTATTATCTGACCGACGGTATTTATCCAAATTGGTCCGCGTTTATGAAATCAATTCCGCTACCACAAACTCCTAAGGAACGCCTGTTTGCGGAGCAACAAGAAAGTGTTCGAAAAGATGTGGAGCGTGCTTTTGGAGTGTTACAGGCAAGGTGGACCATCATTCGACATCCTGCTATGACTTGGGATAAGGAAATGTTAGGAAAGATTATGAAAACTTGCATCATATTGCATAATATGATTCTAGAAGACGAGAGGTACTCATATCCGTCGTACGATGATCCAAATGAGCTCAATGACGAATCAGATGAAGATGTAACAACTGTTGAAGTATCTCAACATTCTATAGGGTATGTCAATAACGTGGAGGAATATATCGCTAAACGAACTCACTTGGAAGACAGCTCCGTTAATTTGACACTCAGAAATGATTTAATAGAACACATTTGGAAGAAGGAACAACGTCCGGAAAATAGCGGTTGATGAGACCAATTTCTAGTACTTTATATTTATGGCATTCCAGTTAATTTTTATATTTCGAAGTACTTTTTTTTATAGAGCATTTGTGTGTCGTCTAGACCTGTGTGTTTGAAATAATGTTTCGTAATTTAATTTGAATGTTGTGTGTTAAAGCAGCCCCAACGGTGGGGATTTCATCTAGCTTCATTTGCCGACACTGAAATTAAACGTACATTTAAAAAGTACATAAACATATCAAAAGTACATTATTATGAATGAGCTGCTTAACTTTCGAGATTACTCGATACTTTAATTTTAAATTAAACTTAATTATCTAATTTATTTATGAAGGTGACGTCCAGAACTTCTTCAGTTCTAGGAATAGTTCGTTCTTGCTCTCCTCCTCCACTGCAGTCAAGCTGCTCATATTACATAAATGTTCATATAACTTCATCTTTTGGTTCCATATTTGATTCCTTATTTCCGCGTCGGTTCTCCTCTCCGAGTCTAGCATCTTCTTCTTCATTATACTACTAATCTCTTGGATTTCCTTAACAATGATATCATCTTCTTCATCAAGAACTTTAGATTTTCCCTTCTTTCGCTTTTGCGCCTTCATTCCCGGTGGACGGCTGCTTGGGCCTTCGCTTTCTGTCTCGAGACGGTCTTCATCGTTCGCACGACTCCTTTTCCCACTACTATCAGAAGCAGTTGTGTCAGCATTTCTTCCCTCCGGTTGTTGTGGTGATTCTTGCTCACGAATAACCGTTTCCCATCTCGGGTATTGCTTAAGAAAATACCACTGCCTCTCCCAAACCGCGTCTTTTTTTGAAAACGCACGAGCCTCAGATAGAATGTCGTTCTCATTCATTCCGATGGTACATCTCCTTTTAGCTCTCTCGTACTGACCCACCCATTTCTGTACTCCAGCTGAAATTCGGGACCACCGATTAGTGAGCATGCCAACATTACGCTGTTTGATTGCACCGGGGTTTGATTGTCGGGCCTCCTCGAACAAGTTCCTCACTCTCGACCAGAACTTCGAAACACGTTGACCCGTTCCAATTGCTCCATCTGTTGACACTCGCATATAGGATGATACGAGAGCCCTATCTTCATCGTCTGACCAAACGTTTTTGGCATTTCCATTGCCTCCATCACCTACTTGCCTTACGATATTAGACTCATCCACATACTCGTTCCTCTCCACGACAATATTTTCATCTTCTGACAAACGAGTTACATGATCACCATCGTAACTGAGTTGCTCATTACCACTAAAATTAAGATTTGGTGTAGCAAAATATGAGTTCACCCCAGAATTTTGAGAAGATGGGTAAATTAGATTGTTGGAATGCGGATTCTGACTAATATTCGGTGCCTGAAAATTAGGGGGGCGATTATTATGATAATTACTAGACATATTTTGAAAAGCAAGAAATTGTAAATATGATGGATCATATTGATTAACTAAAAATGGATTGGGATTATTATTATTATTGTTGTTATTATTATTATTACTCATTTTGTATGTAGTAAAAAAATTATGTAAAAAATTGTATAGCAATTATCGTATATATATACTAAATTGTATGGGGTGGAAGAAAATAGATCCGTTGGAAAATAGCCGTTGGAAAATAATTACCCATGACAATTTGGTGGGCACAAATTTCAACACACCAAATTCCACACAATTTGGTGCGCACCAAATTCATCAGCCCCCACCAATCTCTCCATGCTGCTCTCCACACCCTTGGAGAATTTTACCTTTCTCCACCACCATGGAGAATCTCTCCATCATAAAAAGCATCCCCTTTTCTCCATACACCTCATGGAGAGATTTCTCTCCATGATAAAACTTGGTCTTACTTTCTTACTCATCATTTCTTACTCTTAATTACTTTGTAGATCATTCTAGTTCTACGCTTCAACTCTTATCCGATTCTTTCCGATTAAAATATGTTGAACTTAACTTAAATGAGAGGGTTTAATCTAATTTAAATTCATTTAATGGGGCTGAGTTAAATTAAAATGAATTAAACTTGACTAAAATATACGGACTACTAACTAAGGATGAACATTATTGACCAGAGCTGAAAATAAGTTGGAAAACTCTCAACTTAGGCAAACTTATTTTAATTAATTATTCCATTAATAGGTTGATATTGTACCACTTCAGTAGATTCTCTACTATTCCTTATTAAAATATTATTCGGTTTTTTATTTCCAATTCAGCATGAAAATTTATTTGGTAATTTAAAGATTAATATAGATCTCGTACAATTACACTATTTTTTACTGAATAAGTTCATGAATGAACCAATGATTAAACTTTTATTTCGTACTCCCTACTTTTTTTTTTGAATACCCAATATGGGTTAATTATTATTACTCAAATCAGATAACACAAATTGCACGATCGTTGATGGTAGATCATCTTTCCATCGATAATGCCTCGGGTTCCGAAGACCCCATGTTGCTAGTTCATGAGCAACCTGATTACCCGAACGACTCACATAGGACCAAACAATACCATCAAAAAAAGACCCAAACAGTAAAATATCTCTAATTAAAGTATAGAACTCGTGTCTTCCAGTAGCTTTAGCCTTCAACGCATGAATCAACTCTAGGCTATCACACTCCATGATTAGAAACTTATGACCTCTTCTTGCTGCAATCTTCATCCCTTCCAACAAGGCTTCACCTTCAGCTAGTCTCACTTCCAAGCTTCCTCTCCTACCCATTGCTTCACCCCACACCACCTGACCTTCCTCATTCCTGCACACCATCCCTAACCCCACACCATACCCTTCTTTCACTCCTGCGTCACAATTAATCTGGACCCACCCCCCCTCCGGTTTGACCCATTTTGTCGTCTCTCTGTTCCTCGTCCTTCCTACAGTGGCTACCTCCGTCCCATCGTCTATCTCCCCAATCAAGCTAGTAATACGTCGGACCACATTCTCAAAGCTCACTCTAATCCTCTCGAACACAAACTTATTTCGAGCCTCCCAAATTGCCCAACACGCATACATGAACTTCCCTCGCTCGCTCCTCTTCCCCCATCTCCCTCCACACATCCTCCACCCACTCCCTCACCCGCTCATATCCCCAATCCGACTTCACCTCAAACTCCAACCCTTCCCAGACCCCAACCCACCCACCCACATCCCCGAGTCAAATGGAGACACGTCTCCATTTCACTCCGACAAATAGGACACAAGGCCTCGGCATCCTGTATACGCTTCGCTATATTGCCTCTGGTCGCTAGAGCGTCATTGCAGAACTGCCAAAAAAATATTTTCACTCGAGGTAAAACCCGAGCTTTCCATATTTTCTTCCAAAGCCCCACCTCCCAATTGCCGCCCGACCCCGCCACATCCCTCTCCTCATGGCCAGTTAAGGCTTTGTACGCCGACTTTACCGTATACATCCCACTTTTCTCTAGGTCCCAACACCACTCGTCTTCCTCATCATGTGCACTTACCCTTATATTAAGGACTCGATCTTGCTCAAACGGGAGAAATAGACTTTGAACCCGATTCTCATTCCATCCACTCCCTCCTGCATTTAGTAAATCCACCACCAACATTCCCTGTTCAGCCCCTCGTCTTGGTGAGATAATTTTCCGAGTCTGCGTTTTAGGAACCCATGGATCCGACCAAACCTTTGTACTCATCCCATTCCCAATCCTTCTTCTCACCCCCTTCTCCAACACCGTTCTAGCCTCCCAAATACCCCGCCACGTATAGCTTGGATTATTACCGATTCTAGCCCGCATAAAGGAACCATCAGGGAAGTATTTCGCACGCATTACCCGGACCATGAGACATTCCCGCTCCGTAATCATCCTCCAAGCCTGTTTACCCAGCAAAGCTAGGTTAAAAGCATGATAATCCCGAAATCCCAGTCCTCCTCGACTCTTAGGTTGACATAATTTCTTCCAAGCTAACCACGGAATCTTCCTCTTACCATTCTCTACTCCCCACCAAAATTGAGACACAATCGATCTTAGGTCCTCACAAAAATTTTGCGGAAGCTTGAAGACGCTCATAGCGTAAGTGGGGATAGATTGGGCGATTGCCTTTATCAAAATTCCCTACCCGCCTTCGAAAGCAACATTCCACGCCATCCTTGTAATTTCTTGCTCAATTTCTCCCTGACTAACTCCGAAATAGCCCTCTTCGATCTCCCGACTATCGTGGGTAACCCGAGATATTTAGTCTGTTCATTCACAATTCGAACACCGAGTCTCCGCGCCAGCTCCGACTTAAGACTAGTCCTCGTACATTTGCTAAACGAGATGGTCGTCTTCTCCATACTAACCTTCTGGCCTGATGCATACTCATATTTCTCTAAAATACCCCTCACCACCTCAATTTCAGCCACTTTCGCTCTAGTAAAGAAAATACTATCATCGGCAAAAAGCAAGTGGGTAATCTCAGGAGCACCCGGTGCCACCTTAACTCCACGAATACTCCTTGTCTCGGCAGCCCTCCGTAGTAAACTAGATAATACTTCAGCACATAGAATAAAAAGGTAGGGAGAAAGCGGGTCACCTTGTCTTAGCCCTCGTGACGGTTTGAACTCTCTTGACGGCACACCATTCACCAAGACTGCGAATGAAACTGTCGTGACACATTCCATCACCCTTGCCACCCATCCTTCATGAAATCCCATTCTCGCTAGCACTCTCCGCAAAAAATGCCACTCAACCCGGTCATAGGCTTTTGCCATATCAAGCTTCAACGTTGCATGCCCGTCTCCTGTTCTCGTGCTCTTCATATAGTGGAAAACTTCAAATGCAACTAAAATATTATCGGTAATAATACGACCTGGAGTGAAAGCACTCTGATTCTCCGAGACAATATCACCAAGAAAAATTTTCAGTCTATTTGCTAAAACCTTCGAGACAAGTTTATACACTACATTACATAGGCTAATCGGCCTGAACTCGCTCATCTTATCAGGAGCCTTTTTTTTTCGGTATAAGAACTATGAAAGTCTTATTCACACCCCTCGGAAACCCGCCCCCTCTCAATACCCCAAGAACAGTGTCGGTAATAAGTGGTCCCACAATACCCCAGTATGTTTGGTAAAACAGAGCGTTCATACCATCCGGTCCCGGCGCCTTAAGTGGATGCATCTGGTACAGCGCACACCTCACTTCTTCAGCCGTATAATCCTCCGCCAGTCCTACATTCATCTCCCTCGTCACCCTATTCTCAATCCCGTCAAGTGTTCCCTCAAAATCTCTACTATTACTAGAATGGAACAGCTCCTCAAAGCAACTCACCGCGATCCTCTCAACTTCAGCACCTCCCTCTCTTCTCTCGCCATCAGCATCCATCAAATACCCAATAAAATTGTGTCTTTTCCTTTGGGTTGCTTTCCGATGAATAAGCTCCCTCCTTTTTGAATAAGCTCCATACAAGTTGGTCACAAAAGACAAGGAAAGAACATAAAGTAAGGGTAGTTTGGCAGAGCGGATCTTCTGTCCCATTTTTGTGTTCCATTATGTGTGTCACATCATACACTGGATTGTTAGCATATTATTAACATGACATAAATCCCATAAATTTTGAACAACAGGAAGGTAACAAAAGATTAATTAAGACGAGATTAAGCCTAATACAAACGATATTAAATCTCTATAAGACGACTTCATATATAATAATATGACTTCGAATAATCTTCAAATAATAATAGGTACGATTTCTCTCTCTTGTCCGATAACGTAATAAGTGTTGTTATCGTTATTAGTTTCTGATGGGGAAGATTTCATTATATAGGCAGAGAGGATCGGATTCCTATTAGAATTTTAGATTACGCTAATCTCGACCTTCCATTAAGGTTGGGTAAATATGAAAATACTCATTAATTTAATCTGATATTATTGTGATAGCATATTTCTATAAGATCCCGATTTCCAATAAGACCATAATTATGAGGAAGAAATATTACCATAATAATAAGGAAGATATATTGCATATACTGTAATATTATTATATCATAAAAATATCCTTACAGTCTCCCACTTGGTGGATTGGAACATCTGTAATGTTCGTTAGAGAATATATAAGTTGCGCATATTATACTAAAACATATATTTTAAATCAGTGTTCATAAGCACCTTGACTGATGCAGTCGTTAAAGAGAGTCATGGCGTGCACATGTCAATCTGCAACATATTTACTTCCATGTATCCAGCTCGGACGAATTCAGGAATTTTATTGGGTAACGGATTTTTTTTCAACGTCGTCTAAAAAATTCAAAATCGCAATTTAACGAATCATATCTCACAAATTTTAACTAAATAACTCAATAAAGCGTAACCTTAATTAGAATGCATTATTATTTTTGATTTCATTATAGTTTACTAAAAAATTCAAACCATTTAATTAAATCATTCGCTAATGTAAAATTAATTTAATTTTTGAAATAAAATAAAATTAAGATATAGATGGCAAAACAAATAAACATGAAGATATAGATGGCTACTTTGCGACACAATGGAAGCAAAATAAACACAAGAATTGAACACTGGTCAATTAGATGATAATCATTGGGTTTACCACTACACCACTGCTATTTTCATGCTTATTTTGAGTATTAAATGATATTTATTATATCTTTTATGGTATTATTTGGGGTAGCAAGAATTAATGATTTTAACTACAATTTTGTAGGCAACCCTTTGCTACTCATTGGATTTGCCCATGCATGTAACCACTACATCAACGATTGAATCAGTTAAACCATAAGTGGAGCTCTACGTAATGGTCCACATAATGTCTTAAAAAGACTATAAATATGTTATAATTTATCCAATAATAAATGTATACACATTGGAAAACAGAAATAATATTATATAGCAAATGTAGAATTGTTAAAAGAGATCTCATTAATTTTGTGATTTAACATCTTGCTTCAGTAAAAGATATTTAACGTTAATGTGTTTTGACCCCTTAGATATCATATCATTCATCACTACTACAAAGTTGGGAAAAGAAAGCATTGAGAAGAGACCATGAAAACATAAAAATGATTTCTTAAATCAAAGAAACCTTTGATAATGATTGAATGATCTCTTATGAATAACAAAGAAATCATTTAATTACCAAATGATCTCTTATGAATAACAAAGAAATCATTCAATTATCAAATGATCTCTTATGAGTTTCTAATAACAAAGAAACCATTTTATTATCAAATGGTCTCTTAGCTTTAGGTACTACTCTGTATAACAAAGAAAATTGAATAACAAAGAATCTCTATTTCACTCCATTAAAAATTGAAAACACTCTCCCCATTCCCTCCCTTATTCCCCCTAATCCCCCACTCCCTTCACCACCACCACCGCCACCACCACCTCCTCGCCGCCGGTGAAAAAACACTGCAGTTCCTTCAGTTTCCTCTCTCTCCTGTCGCCTCATCCTCCGCCGCCGCAATATAATCTCCTATTTATTTCTACGACGAGGTTCTTCGCTCCGTCATCGATTCGGTTACCTCAGTTGTCGATAATCAACTCGAGAACCTTCCGGTTGATGATGATGCTTTATCGAAGTTGGAGACTGATGTCCTTCCTCATAGTATTGACTTCAATTATGATTATTTTGTTAATAGCGGGAAATGTCGATGTTAATAGCGGAATCGCTCGTGTTCCGGAGGTACATTTTTACAAATTGTTCGTAAAATTGAGATTCTTATGATTATTTTGTTAGCGTTTGGTTATTGCTGGTATAATCGGTTGATTTTAGGTTTTTGATTTTGTTGTTGTTGTTATTAAAACTACTCTTTTGTTATTTGTCATAGTATCAACGTTGATTATGGTGACTTTCCAGTCAATTCTGCTGTTAGCAGCGGTAATTTTCATGTTCCGGAGATGTATTCATGAATTTTTTGAAGAATTGTGACTATTATATTTCAATTTTGCTGGTGTTTGATTATCGCTACTGTAATTGACAATTTTAAGGTTTGTTTTTGTGTTGTTTCATTTTGTGAAATTGTTAAATATATGATTTAGTATGCTTTGATTTTGTTAAATCAAATTTCCATTAATCTTCCCCACACTTCTCCTTCGCTTCACTCCCCTTATGCTCTATTTTTATGAAAAATTTGTGTGATAATAGCAGATTATAGAGTATCTACCTATCAACGTTGGCCTTAACAGAGTATATACAGTACATGTTGTTTGTGTTCTTATTACTTGTTCCTAGAAGGTGTGATAATAGCGGATGTGTTTCTTAACCGTAATTGAGAGCATGTGTGAATGGTTTCCTCTTATCTTCATGATCTACCTACTTGAGTAGCTCCCTTCTCAATTCTCATATATTGTGACAGGACTTGCCGAGAGATGCTACAGGGAATGCGCATCATTTGAGAATCTTTTTGCGCGAGAATTTTCACTTTTTTAGATGGATTGGACTGTTCTTCTAGCACAGGTTTTCCTCCCTGCCTTGTTCCCCACCCTATCTTACTTAAACTGGATAAATATGCAATAGGAAAATGTGTTTGTGTTGGACTAACTACGTAGTTATCCTTGGCTGAATGCCTGTAACTATGTGTGTGTGTGTGTGTGTGTGTGTGAGAGAGAGAGAGAGAGAGAGAGAGAGAGAGAATGATTGAGTGTATGAATGGGTAATAATCAAAGTAGTAGAGGAGTAGTAATAAAGGGTTAAAGATAGATGAGTGGTGCTTGGCTTTTGAGACAAGTCTAAGATGTGGAGGTTGCTTAGCTTGGCGTCTAATTATATGGACATTCACTGCTGACAGTTGAGTGAGTGCTCATTCCTTTTGTTGGCTTCACTTGTAAATAATCTCATCACTACTACCACTACTTGACAGTGTATATATCTAGTATGGTGGTGGTGTTCATCAGAGTTGAACCCCATACGAGTGATGACGGACTTGGACTACAGAAATCTAATTTGGAGGTTAATTAGCATGTACTCCGTAGTATTGTAGTGTATTGTTTTAGTATAGTGATAATTGGAAATATGTTACTCCGTACGACTTATGAGCATTAAAGAGCAGAAGTGAATACCTTCTTTTTTCTTACATTTTTCTTACCTTTTCCAAAAGGATACATTCTAATACCCTTCAACATTTTAGGTATGAATACCCTTCTTTCTTCTTCATCTAATTAATTTGGTAAATTATATTTCTTATTTTGTTAATTTCCTGCTTTCTAAGTATATATACATTCAACATTCATTGCTTTTCTTGATTAATTTGTATGTTAATGGTGTTTAATTAAAATTTCTTATCATAAATGAGCTGCTTCTTTTAGTCTTTAATATTTGTATTACTATTACCCCATTTTGTATAGATATCACCATATGACAATGTCAAATTCCATCGAATTGATGGGTCGTATTTAGTCATGGGTATAATGATGATTTAAGTGTAATTGGGTTGACTAAATCAGTGTTCTTATGTCCCGTTGATGTAATATTTATGATTTCATTGTTAGAAGCCTATTTGAGGATTCTCGGTTCGGGTCGTGAATAAAAAGGGAAAACAAACACAAGGTGGGCCCAAAACGAGGAACCAGAAGAAGCAGCTCGGGAATTGAAGACGGAGTTTAAGTCGCTTTAGATTCCGTGTCAGCTTATTAATTAGCATATTATTATTATTATTATTATTATTATTATTATTATTATTATTATTATTATTATTATTATTATTATTATTATTATTATTATTATTATTATTATTATTATTATTATTATTATTATTAGAGTTTGGTAAGTAATAGACTTGCCTTAATTATTGTTAGACTATACTATTAGTATAGATAGATGAGTATTAGATTTATTATTGATATTATTATGGAAGTGAACGTTCATCGTTAGAGTTCTCAAGAAAATTATGTGTAACTAATATTTTCATCTCAGTTCAAGACATTGAAGCGCTTAATTATCGGTTGTGAGTTTGAAAGTTCTTTATCTTTATTCTTGATTATTGATTAATTGCTCAGTTTAATTATATATGAATGTTGTTATTGATTTCTAGAGTGATCAACTAGGTTTCTATTTCATCGTTCTATTGTTAGTTTTGTTAATTGAACAGGATTTGTTGATTAACTTGACCTGAGTAACATCTAAGACTTAATTATTGAACGGGATTCGTTGATATTAAGACTTGGGAGCAATTATCATAGATTTATAGCACAACTGGATTGTATGTGTTTATTTATCTCTTTATCGAATTCTCTATATATTAATGCTGCTGTTGAATTAAATCTAGAACTGGATTGTTTAGGTTGTTTAACGGTTAGATCTAATTAAGAACGGGATACGTTTTAATTAGTAATTCGTAAGGAGAATTAGAATCTTCGATTCACGATAAGGTAGTCAAGAATAATAATTTGAACCGGATTTCGATGATCAATTGTGATTAAGTTGTGGATTTGTACTTGACCCGAGACCTTTTTATCATTTGATTTACTTAAAGTTTTAATCTTTATCAGTTTTAGTTGTTAGAAGATCTTTCAGAATCCCCCTTCTTATTGTTTAATTAATTAGTTATTTATTGTTCTACATTAGTACGCAATTATAATTAGTCCAATTCTCTGTGGGTTCGACCCTTATTTCCATTATACTATTGTTGTAGTTAGTTGGTTATAAGTGATTATAAATTAGTAATTTGAGGCATACGACTTCAGCCTGTCAAATTTTGGCGCCGTTGCCGGGGAATCGGTATTAATTATTTTTGTGTTTTCTAGTGTAGTTTTTATTTTTATTTTTATTTATTATAGCTAATTTTATTCTATTTTATTTTATTTTGTGTAGTTTATGTATAATACCCGTTCTTCTAACTTGAACCTCGAGCCTTTCGACTCAGAGATTGAACGCAATCTTCACAGGTCACGGAGAATCGGAGAGGGAGCAATAGTCATCGGAACACAAGAATTCGAGGATCTAGAGTTTAATAACGATATTCTTATTATCCCAGAGGTGAACGAAGTTTCTTCTGAATCCGAAGACGAGTCGTATACCATGGCCAACACGATTAAGCAGCTGACGGCACCCGATCTCGCACAACAACCTTTGTGCATTACTTACCCACCGTTGGGTGCGAATGCCACTTTCGAATTGAAGTCGGGTTTGATCCATCAATTACCCACGTTTCATGGCTTAAGCGATGAGGACCCTAACAAGCACTTGTCGGATTTTCATATTGTATGCTTGAGTATGAAACCGGCGTCTGTCACTGATGAGCAGCTGAAGCTAAGGGCCTTTCCCTTCTCATTGAAGGATTCTGCGAGAGATTGGCTATATTACTTGCCACCGGCAAGTATAGATACGTGGGTGAAGATGAAGAAGGCGTTCCTCGAAAAGTACTTTCCGGCATCTCGAGCCTCCCAATTGAAGAAGCAGATTAGTAATGCGGAGCAACGAGATGGTGAGACTATGTACGAGTATTGGGAACGTTTTAAGAAGCTATGTGCTACATGCCCATATCATGGCTACAATCCTCAAGACCTTGTGATGTATTTTTGTGGAGGTCTTTGTGTGGAGGATGCTCGCACTGTGAATGCGGCATGTGTGTAACTCCCATGCTTTTGACCATTTTAGTTATTTATAATAACGATTAATATTAATAAATCGAGTCTCGACAAAATATTTTATATAGTAATATTCAATTCTTTTGTCTTTGGAACCTTTTTATTTCACTTCATTGTTTGCAAAACTGAAATTTCTATCGTTATCGAAATTCTGCGCGATTTCGTAAAACGGTTCCTATTTTCTCATACGGACTCCGATTGAGGCGTTTCAAAAGCCTAACTTTATTAATTTTCCAATATCTACACAATGGTGATATTAAAAATTACAATTTATAAGTTCATCATAAAAAAATTGTACTGGACAGCTCCTTTACTACGAATCGTTTCTCGACATTCGATTTCCGTACTTCTTTCCTAACCATGGTGTGACCAAATAAACTCAAAAACATCACCCTAAGGCATGCCATAGCGTCACTTTGAAGTCCAAGCCTCAAAATATGCTTTTCTAATCAAAAACACCAAATAGGGTATGTACCTCTTAAAGTATGCTTAGCTACTTTTGGTAATTGTCAAGTTCTTGTCCACCCTTTGCTCCCCCATCTAATGCACGACTTGTGTGCTTATAACCAGCCATTTTCTCTTCATTTACTCATCCATTCACTCACTTAAACACTCCTTCAAAGATCCATCTAAAAACCAAAGAAAATCATACAAGTTCTTTTAAGTTCTAAGGTGTTTACACCACCATATCTCAAGAGCACATACTCTTTCTTTTCCTTACCTTATACTCTTTATTTTTAAGTCTTATTCCTATTATATTTACTAACTTACTTTGTTTGTGTGTCCTTCTAACTTATTCATGAAGAGGAGCAAGAGGAAGGGGGCTTCGATCTTAGTATATTTGATTTCATATTTGATCCGGAGAATTGCTAATAGGTAACCTAACTTTTCTTCGCCCTCAAATCTCGTAGTATAGTGTTTAGACTCTAAATAACATATAACATCATGTTTAGGGCTAAATCATTAGATCACCAAGTTTAAAGTTAACTATTTGTTGATTTATCACTTAACAATACATGCTGTAAAATGGATTCTGTGATGTGTGATGTATGTTCACGATTTTTCTGTGTACAATATGTTTCGAATTAGCCTTATATTCCTTCATAAAAGTTTTATATCTGAATGCCTAGAATATGATAAAAATATGAAAAGTATGTTTTATGAAAGTATATATTTAATAATGATTTATTTCTTAAACTGGTACTGTATGATTTTATGTACTGTCTGAGAAAATGATAAGTTTCGTGATGTTAAACGTTTCTTTTGGACTTGGAAAAATTATGTTATGTTTCTGATGATGCCTAAGATGTTTATGTCAAATTTCATATGAATCCATCGTATATATTTTCATTTATAAAATTTGTACTAAAATAGATCAGATCTGGAAAGAATATTTTATTTAAGAACATTTATAAAGTATTTTAATCTAATTTTCTGGGTATAAGTTATATACAAGTATAGGTATCCAAAATACAATTTTGGTTCACTTTAATGACGTTTAAGTATTTTAAACGATTTAAAAGAAAGTATTGAAAACCGTACTTTTTTCGTTTTTAATTTGTTAAAAATAATAAACCTTATTATTTTTGCAAAATGACTTTATATCTGAAAACCTAACTTGTAAAAGTATGTAGAGTATGAAAATCGAAACTTAAAAATAACATTTGAAAAATGACTCATTTATTATCCTTAATAATATTATCGGTTTCGTTATTACTTAAAGTTACTTTTTTAAAACTCTATGTTTTGAGAAATATGATACCTAATAAGGTTAAAAATGATTTTTAAAATTATTATTGATTTATTTGGTGTTTGAAATATTTTACTAAGTATAAATAGGCTTTAAGAGATAAGTATACTTGTACAAATACGAAACCGTATAAAAATACTAAATACGTACACTTGAACAATAAATGTACTAAATACTTGTGCCCAAAAAGTATAGAGTACTAAAAGACGAATAACCCAAAAGTACTAAGTTAAACAATAAATATGCAAAACAACACTTAAACTTTATAATAAGCACTTAAGGACTAATTAGTGACTAAGTCAAAACTAAGGGTTGACTAGTCTATCTTGGTCAAACTTTGGCTTTTTAAGTCAACATAGACCAAGTCAAGATAAAGGAACCCATCTTAAATAATGTACATAGAAATAATTGAATCTTTAATCAAATCTCAACTAATGAACGCTTCAAATAATATATCTCAAATAAAATGTTCCAAATCTCTTACATCAGTATACTAAAACTATCAGTTAAGATAATTTTTTACGACGATTGATATTGTTTGTTAATCTTGAAATCGACACACTCAAATTCCATAGGAACAACCGTACTTCTAGTCGGTGTGTTACCTAAGCCGGTGATCAGACACGTTTTCACGAACGATGTTATCGATACCAATCATGGTGAAAATGAACATGTGCTCTGGCAGTACCCTCTGAGTCGTCTTCACCATTCCATGTTGTAATGACTTGTTCCGAGTCAATGCAGAGCCCACAGACCGGTCATCCTTATGGAACCCGGTATTGTTTCATTCCTCTGGACATCAGACATGTGCCCCACGATGACCGATGAGCTCGATATTCCAGAGACTCTGTCTTTATAAGACACCCAAATTCAGCCTACGTTTTGTGTTGGGCGCTATCTTGGTAAAGCTTAGAAGACGATGCGATAGAAGACAGCTTCGAAAGTAGACTACGACACTCGGAGTCACTACTCATGGGAGGCCCTGATGCATCCTGCCGGTGCGAGAAAATGCTAAGAAGTAAATGGGCAGCCAGCTCTTTATGAGTTTGTCGGTAGAGTAGTAGTCGTCCAGTTGCCACTGAGGTGCTCGGTTGTGTAAAGGTTCTCTTTCCCGAGACCAAGAGTATGGATTGGGTGTGTGCATACATAGACAAGGGCACTGATCAGCTCTCACTCTCTATATCGGATATCTTTGGGGGCGGAATACCTTCCGACCTTTGCCTTAGCAGTGTATGGGACATGTTCGGTTTAGCGGGGCCTCTGAGTCCATGCACTTGCAGTCCTTCTTCTCCGTATGTCAGTCGGCTAAACCGAGTCAATTTAGGTGTTCGATCCTATTGAGCACTAGGGGTGAGATGTAAACCTCCTAGTATCGATATGATTGGCGGGATTGATGTTCCCATCCGCATTTATGGTGAGATGCAAGCCTTAAGTGTGCATGAGACATTAGTAGTCACGTCTCGTGCATTATGTGAAAGGAAACCATTGTTTTTAAAAGTAAATGACTACAGTTTTCTAAATCACATGTGCTATTATGCTTTGTTACTGTTCTATACTCTTATGACTAATGATGTGATTGAAATGCTTGATAATGGGAAGTGATGTTTTGTTATATGTCTTGCTTGAATATTGATTAAGATTTATATTATGTTCCATACGATTTGTATTATGTATGTCTTACTCTATTTTCACATGACACTTCTATGAATCCATGATCTATGCTTTACTGTATTATTCACATGATACTCATATGATGTATGTATTACTTTATTCTATATAACCTACATGTCTTATATATTTAAATTGATTCGCATGTTAATTGAAATCACTTCATGTGTATCTCACATTGTATACATGTCGATTTGTAATGTGACATGCCTGCTTATCTGTTAATTAGATAACCTAAACGTTGTACTACATTGATTATTCGGGGCCGTGTTAGAAGGACGGTTAGGTTACTCCCACTAAGTGTGACATGTATATTTAAATATGCATTCAGGTTGACGAACCCTCAAGACTGGACATGGGGGCATGCGTGAGTGCAAGAGATACAGTGTGGCAGATGAGAGTGTCAAACTATAAATCTTGTAACACAAATTTTGTCAGACTATTGTATTTAGAAATTTGTAATTCGGGTTTCAATTGTTGTATTTTAACAAACGGTTCATTTATCGGTAAAAGACTCACTTGAGTCGATGGTTTTAAATTTTTATCCCTTTTTACGACTTAATTATTTCCCGCCTTGTTAATTAATGTCATTAGAAGAACCGGGTTGTTATAGTTGGTATCAGAGCGACCTTGAGACCGTGTGTAACTATGTGCGATGCATATTTACATCACCTATCGAGGGAACGCGCCTGGAGCTCATGTCACATGTCTAGAGTGTCTAAAGTGTCTAAAACATGTAGAACATTTAAGATCACTAAACGAGAGATTCACTAGCATAACCCTAGGATCAAATAATATACTTGGGTAGAATATATAAATGGGTAGAACTACTAAGGATTACCCGTACCGGCCGATTTAGGTTTTGGCCCCTCGCTTGTTTTCATGTGATATCTGAATAGTTGTATGTACATTGATTATCTAACCTTAGCCAATTGGCTAGTTTTAATTTACTTGTGATCAACGCGATGACCAAGATAAAGCACTTGTAACCATCGAGAGCTCAAGACTGGTAGAACACCATTGCAAGCACAAATGGACGCATCTTCCAAATCAACTATAGTTTCAAAATCAAGTTGGATCATGCTGAAGAATCGAGTGAAGTTATGCAGACGAGATGTAATATACAAGAAGATAAAGTGCAGACGTAAGATAGTAGTCCTCGAGTCCTATTTAGGTGTCGACTTAGACTTGACCGAGACTCTACTTACCTATATAGCTCATACATCGGAGATCATTTGTTAGCCTAAATTATAGTCATGGAAATGAATCCTTCTTGCCCATATTCATTTCACAGTAACACCTTACACCACATTTAATTCATTTTTCTAGCTTATCCTTATTTTCTACCTTTTCCCCCACTTTCTTCATCTAACCAAGCAACGATTTGAGTTTAACTCCGAACTATCTTCAATCCTTCCGTCGAAATTCTTAAACATCACATACGAAGCTTTCCTTCATGTCTAACATCCATACCTTCATAAATCGATGAACACCTTTTACTTTTTCATTATTATTAATTTTTTTGGTTAAATTGTTCATCAATCAGATCCAACATTTGAACCTATATCAGGATGCATAGACAAAAGTCATTTAAAGGCTAACACTTGAACTATCCTTGAACAAACTTCTAATCTTTTCTAAAGGAGTTTTAACCTCAACTGATCCCTTCTCTTTTGCTTCTAAACTCATTTTGATCCCTTCGTGAACTGGTTCTTAGGTCTGACTACTCATCCTGAGTCAGACAAGAAGTCTTTCGCTTATTTCACCTTCGTATTTTATTGCTCAGCTAAACTTAGTCTGAAATATTCCTACCTGATGGAACCTTTCATATTTACCGTTCTATCTTATTTCCTTCTCATTTCTTCAGCTTGCTTCTTATTCTTTTAGACTGATATCAAACTACATGTATGCTAACATCATACATATTCATCGTCTTTTATCTCTACCTTGTTACTATTTCCTCTTTCCAAGTTTGTCATAACCGTTGACTATGGAGATAAACTTCAATACTCTCAGTTATTATTCTCATCAGCCCAATTCAAAGTTCTTAAATATTTATTTTTTCAACCCATTTTCTAAGTACATTTCTATGTCTTGAATGAACCATTGTTAAAACTTATCAGAGCGCAGTGGGGAAGCACGATGAACCCATAAACCACTCAGAATGGACATAGTTATACCAAGGATTCTCACAAGTATAATGTACTTGGAAGTATCCAATATCCTTCTAAACCAACCACACTAGGATCACCCAATCTTTACCCTTTTAGTCAACCTATAATTATTGGACCTAGGAACCTACTGATTTTTGGAATGACGAGAGGTTGGAAAAAGATGGGAACCAACTAATGTTTTTGAGTGTTGATCTTGGATTCAATGATTTTGAGAATTCTTAATTTTAACCAACGATTGGGAGGTTTAGAGATCGTAAGTTGAGGATACTACAGAATAACAGAAGATTGGAAGATTTAAGGTTGTAAGCTAAGGAAAGATAAGAAAGAATGACATTTATGGAAATCTAATTCACACACATAGTGACTACTTGATGAGAAATTAAGTCATACAGATTTTTGTGGAATTTAGAACCCTTGTATTTTCAATGTTTTTGCGGGTTATGTTAGCCAACAGACGAGTTTTGTAGATGAGTAACTATTACTAACAACAATAGAGTATTGACCTTTATGAAAAGATATCGGGGAAAGGAACTAGTAAAGAGTACTAAGGGATAGAATTTAACAATGCATGTGGTAGTTATTTTGAGGACTAAGAGAATTTTATGAAAATTTTGAAGAATGAAACTTGTAATCCAATGATAAGATGCATAGTTCCGACTGAACGAATTTATGGAACTCTTTGGTAAATCATGAATAGCTTTAGAATTGGTAAATCGAGGTCAATAGCCAATGATTGTATAGAGAACCTCATTATCTGAGGACTTGTAACTTGAGTGGGGTAGACTTCCAATGAATTTGTTAATTATAATTTTTAAATTCGAGGATATAGATGAAACCTCATAAAAATTATTGGGATTGTTTAAATCAAAATTAGATGTAAGGTTGTGTAACCTTTAGAGAAAAGTCCTTGATGAGTGGAAACACCTATGGATCCTACCTTACTGGTTATCAGGAGTTAACTGGAAGAATTAAGTTAATTAGTATAATTGAGCAAATAGAGGATATTCTTATACTATTGGAGATGTATACCTACGCGAGATATACTCATATGAAATACTTGAGGAATAATATGCCGAGAGTTTAAGGAACCAAACTTCTGAATATAAAGGTTAGAGAAACAACTGGAGGAAAAAAAATACATTTTGAGGATTAACTAGAAAGGAATGTAGAATAACGAAGTTACTAAGAATAGAGACATGAGTGACCCAATCTAACATGGTTCTTGATTGATGATGTGTTGTTTCCATTATCAGTTAAATCACTCCATATCAATTTTCGTTTGGAATATTTTCCAGCTACTCCTTAAACTAAGCCTTTCATGGATCAGTGATGTTCCCATTATGATCCTATACGTTTCTATTCGAATTATTATCTAGATTCGTGGTAACACTTCTTATCCCGACTTCGTACCACAACAGAACCTATGCAAATCTTCAACCATGACCTTTTGGTCTTGAACTCTGCTTTGCCTGTTATCTGAAACCTCATAGGTTATTTGAAAACTCACTAATACTTCTACTCTTCTCATTGAGGAGTACATCAATAACGTATCTATCTCGATCCTTACCTTGCTCATTCCTTTGAAAAACAAACTTTGCTAGAAATTGTCTGATATAAACTCAAATTATCTTCTCGTTCCTTCTATCGGACGAGAAACCCTTTGGTTAGTTGGAACAATGTTCTATTGAGAGTCACCTCCCTTACCTCTTTTATGCAACGAACCAAATGATAATTTTTGGTTTAACTTACCACTTCTTTTCATATACGTTCTTTTGTGAAACCTAATCCCACTTCTTTGATCAACTGTACCTACATACTTTCATTGAACTTTTCTATGCATCTCCGATCGAATTAACCCAACCAACTAGAATATTGTTATTAACCTTTGACCGGACGATTTAGTACTTAGACGAGTAGAGGTAACGTTGGAATTGCTGGGAGAAAGAGCACGACTTCACCAGGATCGTATAGAAGAAAGACTCTTAATATGATGAGCCTATTCAAAGTTGATCCAGAAGAAAATCACCAAGAAGCATAGACTTCAGAAACCTGATCAGGGACGATATCATCAAAGAAGACCTATTAGATCAATGTGCGAACCTTGGACTGAAGCGTTGCTAACCTAGTTTTTGTTTTTGTTCTGCCCGACCACTTGCCGACCTTAGAATACTCTTAGGACTTGGAACCTTAAGTCAAGTTATCAGTGTGTGTCTTACGTGTAATCCTCTTTAAGCGATAACCTATCGTGAGACATAGCCTATAATTTTCCAGTCAAAATTTTAACTACCCCGTTATAACAAAGTTAGAACACCTTTGAGGTCGAGAGATATTCGAGATGTCATTACCTTATATTTGTGGAATTAGGTGTTCGAAAGAAGTATGAGAACGATCAATGATCAAATTATTTGAGGATTTCCTTTATTGACTTCAAAAGCTTTTTCGGAGAATAGCTTGTGAACAAGCCTTAGTAGATCTCTAGAAATTTCAGGATTTGCTGATTTATAACCTATAATTTTTGGAATCCCTATGAAAATTATATCTATTTTGGTTACTTATTTCTGTTTTGGATGATGGATGATAATATTACAACCCCGAATGTTGTAATTATGACGGGCACTTCAAAACCCACAGATTGTCAATTTGATGTTTTGGAATAACCTACGAATCGAGGAATCAAGAAACAAGGAAACAATTAAAAAAATTTAGTAACTTTATAGAAATCAATACAAGAGTTTTCGACTAATCCTAAGAGCTTATCACTGAAAGAACTAAGCAACTCTAGGAGATCAACTCTTTAGATGATAAATATTGAGAGTGCCATGGGAACCATGAATTTTGATATGATTGATAGTGGAGGATTTACGAGTGAAAGTCCAGATAAACCTAAAGAGATCAAAACTACTAAATGTTTGTGGAAATTAGGACAACCTTTATTTGAATGGATTATACCTTAAGACAAACCAACATTTCTCCAAGAAAAAAAAACATGATATATCGTTTTTAAGGAATTTAGGTATTATCTGGTTTTGGAGTTAGAGTCGATAGTGAACCAAATCTCGAAATGACCCGAGATTGTTCTACTTTTGAGAACTTGAGAATACCCTATGGATATTTAAGAATCACCAAAAAAAAAAATTAAAGGAAAACCTTAGCCTAACCTTAAGAAATATATACCGCATCAACCTAGTAGTTGTGAATTTCGAGGACGAAATTTTCTTAAGGGGGGTAGTCTGTAACACCCATGCTTTTGACCATTTTAGTTATTTATAATAACGATTAATATTAATAAATCGAGTCTCGACAAAATATTTTATATAGTAATATTCAATTCTTTTGTCTTTGGAACCTTTCTATTTCACTTCATTGTTTGCAAAACTGAAATTTCTATCGTTATCGAAATTCTGCGCGATTTCGTAAAACAGTTCCTATTTTCTCATACAGACTCCGATTGAGGCGTTTCAAAAGCCTAACTTTATTAATTTTCCAATATCTACACAATGGTGATATTAAAAATTACAATTTATAAGTTCATCATAAAAAAATTGTACTGGACAGCTCCTTTACTACGAATCGTTTCTCGACATTCGATTTCCGTACTTCTTTCCTAACCATGGTGTGACCAAATAAACTCAAAAACATCACCCTAAGGCATGCCATAGCGTCACTTTGAAGTCCAAGCCTCAAAATATGCTTTTCTAATCAAAAACACCAAATAGGGTATGTACCTCTTAAAGTATGCTTAGCTACTTTTGGTAATTGTCAAGTTCTTGTCCACCCTTTGCTCCCCCATCTAATGCACGACTTGTGTGCTTATAACCAGCCATTTTCTCTTCATTTACTCATCCATTCACTCACTTAAACACTCCTTCAAAGATCCATCTAAAAACCAAAGAAAATCATACAAGTTCTTTTAAGTTCTAAGGTGTTTACACCACCATATCTCAAGAGCACATACTCTTTCTTTTCCTTACCTTATACTCTTTATTTTTAAGTCTTATTCCTATTATATTTACTAACTTACTTTGTTTGTGTGTCCTTCTAACTTATTCATGAAGAGGAGCAAGAGGAAGGGGGCTTCGATCTTAGTATATTTGATTTCATATTTGATCCGGAGAATTGCTAATAGGTAACCTAACTTTTCTTCGCCCTCAAATCTCGTAGTATAGTGTTTAGACTCTAAATAACATATAACATCATGTTTAGGGCTAAATCATTAGATCACCAAGTTTAAAGTTAACTATTTGTTGATTTATCACTTAACAATACATGCTGTAAAATGGATTCTGTGATGTGTGATGTATGTTCACGATTTTTCTGTGTACAATATGTTTCGAATTAGCCTTATATTCCTTCATAAAAGTTTTATATCTGAATGCCTAGAATATGATAAAAATATGAAAAGTATGTTTTATGAAAGTATATATTTAATAATGATTTATTTCTTAAACTGGTACTGTATGATTTTATGTACTGTCTGAGAAAATGATAAGTTTCGTGATGTTAAACGTTTCTTTTGGACTTGGAAAAATTATGTTATGTTTCTGATGATGCCTAAGATGTTTATGTCAAATTTCATATGAATCCATCGTATATATTTTCATTTATAAAATTTGTACTAAAATAGATCAGATCTGGAAAGAATATTTTATTTAAGAACATTTATAAAGTATTTTAATCTAATTTTCTGGGTATAAGTTATATACAAGTATAGGTATCCAAAATACAATTTTGGTTCACTTTAATGACGTTTAAGTATTTTAAACGATTTAAAAGAAAGTATTGAAAACCGTACTTTTTTCGTTTTTAATTTGTTAAAAATAATAAACCTTATTATTTTTGCAAAATGACTTTATATCTGAAAACCTAACTTGTAAAAGTATGTAGAGTATGAAAATCGAAACTTAAAAATAACATTTGAAAAATGACTCATTTATTATCCTTAATAATATTATCGGTTTCGTTATTACTTAAAGTTACTTTTTTAAAACTCTATGTTTTGAGAAATATGATACCTAATAAGGTTAAAAATGATTTTTAAAATTATTATTGATTTATTTGGTGTTTGAAATATTTTACTAAGTATAAATAGGCTTTAAGAGATAAGTATACTTGTACAAATACGAAACCGTATAAAAATACTAAATACGTACACTTGAACAATAAATGTACTAAATACTTGTGCCCAAAAAGTATAGAGTACTAAAAGACGAATAACCCAAAAGTACTAAGTTAAACAATAAATATGCAAAACAACACTTAAACTTTATAATAAGCACTTAAGGACTAATTAGTGACTAAGTCAAAACTAAGGGTTGACTAGTCTATCTTGGTCAAACTTTGGCTTTTTAAGTCAACATAGACCAAGTCAAGATAAAGGAACCCATCTTAAATAATGTACATAGAAATAATTGAATCTTTAATCAAATCTCAACTAATGAACGCTTCAAATAATATATCTCAAATAAAATGTTCCAAATCTCTTACATCAGTATACTAAAACTATCAGTTAAGATAATTTTTTACGACGATTGATATTGTTTGTTAATCTTGAAATCGACACACTCAAATTCCATAGGAACAACCGTACTTCTAGTCGGTGTGTTACCTAAGCCGGTGATCAGACACGTTTTCACGAACGATGTTATCGATACCAATCATGGTGAAAATGAACATGTGCTCTGGCAGTACCCTCTGAGTCGTCTTCACCATTCCATGTTGTAATGACTTGTTCCGAGTCAATGCAGAGCCCACAGACCGGTCATCCTTATGGAACCCGGTATTGTTTCATCCCTCTGGACATCAGACATGTGCCCCACGATGACCGTTGAGCTCGATATTCCAGAGACTCTGTCTTTACAAGACACCCAAATTCAGCCTACGTTTTGTGTTGGGCGCTATCTTGGTAAAGTTTAGAAGACGATGCGATAGAAGACAGCTTCGAAAGTAGACTACGACACTCGGAGTCACTGCTCATGGGAGGCCATGAGGCATCCTGCCGGTGCGAGAAAATGCTAAGAAGTAAATGGGCAGCCAGCTCTTTATGAGTTTGTCGGTAGAGTAGTAGTCGTCCAGTTGCCACTGAGGTGCTCGGTTGTGTAAAGGTTCTCTTTCCCGAGACCAAGAGTATGGATTGGGTGTGTGCGCATACATAGACAAGGGCACTGATCAGCTCTCACTCTCTATATCGGATATCTTTGGGGGCGGAATACCTTCCGACCTTTGCCTTAGCAGTGTATGGGACATGTTTGGTTTAGCGGGGCCTCTGAGTCCATGCACTTGCAGTCTTTCTTCTCCGAATGTCAGTCGATTAAACCGAGTCAATTTAGGTGTTCGATCCTATTGAGCACTAGGGGTGAGATGTAAACCTCCTAGTATCGATATGATTGGCGGGATTGATGTTCCCATCCGCATTTATGGTGAGATGCAAGCCTTAAGTGTGCATGAGACATTAGTAGTCACGTCCCGTGCATTATGTGAAAGGAAACCATTGTTTTTAAAAGTAAATGACTACAGTTTTCTAAATCACATGTGCTATTATGCTTTGTTACTATTCTATACTCTTATGACTAATGATGTGATTGAAATGCTTGATAATGGGAAGTGATGTTTTGTTATATGTCTTGCTTGAATATTGATTAAGATTTATATTATGTTCCATACGATTTGTATTATGTATGTCTTACTCTATTTTCACATGACACTTCTATGAATCCGTGATCTTTGCTTTACTGTATTATTCACATGATACTCATATGATGTATGTATTACTTTATTCTATATAACCTACATGTCTTATATATTTAAATTGATTCGCATGTTAATTGAAATCACTTCATGTGTATCTCACATTGTATACATGTCGATTTGTAATGTGACATGCCTGCTTATCTGTTAATTAGATAACCTAAACGTTGTACTACATTGATTATTCGGGGCCGTGTTAGAAGGACGGTTAGGTTACTCCCACTAAGTGTGACATGTATATTTAAATATGCATTCAGGTTGACGAACCCTCAAGACTGGACATGGGGGCATGCGTGAGTGCAAGAGATACAGTGTGGCAGATGAGAGTGTCAAACTATAAATCTTGTAACACAAATTTTGTCAGACTATTGTATTTAGAAATTTGTAATTAGGGTTTCAATTGTTGTATTTTAACAAACGGTTCATTTATCGGTAAAAGACTCACTTGAGTCGATGGTTTTAAATTTTTATCCCTTTTTACGACTTAATTATTTTCCGCCTTGTTAATTAATGTCATTAGAAGAACCGGGTTGTTATAATGTGGGGGATCGATCGTGAACAAGAGTCCAGATACCGCTATAGAGGTTATCCAGGAGCTAGCTGAAAGCTCTCGAGATTTTTCTCGAAAATATAAATGGGGAGTGCATGCCGTAGGTAATTCATCATCCTCGACCCTTGAACATAAAGTCGATAGCTTAACGGCTCTTGTCCAAAATATGATGTCGGGAAAAACAAACCAAGTTATGATGTGCGGTATTTATTCCACGGAGGGACACCCAAGTGAGCGTTGCCCTCACATGTATGAAGAAGGTCAAGAAGAGGTGAACGGAGTATGGGACCCCTACTCTAATACCTTTAATCCCGGATGGAGAGATCATCCCAACATGAGGTGAAGAACCCGTCAAGGAGACCAACCAATTACTCAAGGAAATCAAGTTGGTCAACCGAAGCAACAATTCTTTGCTAAGCAACAAGTTTCTAACACGGTTCCTACTCCGCCTCCACCTAGTGGTCAAATGTCCACCGAAGATATGATACGTGCTTTGGTTGCTAATCAAGCTGCAGTTACGAGTCAAATGTCCAATCTCCAGGCTACGGTTCTTCAAAATCACACGGAGAACAAAGCTAGCATTCAAAATTTGGAAATTCAAATGGGCCAAATGGCGACCGCCATTGGTAGGTTGGAGGCTCGAGATTCGGGAAAATTACCTAGTCAAACCATTCTTTCGAAGGAAAACGTGAGTGCGGTATCTTTATGGAATGGGAGACAATTAGTGGAGGCCGACAAGCCGAAGAGGAAGGCCAAGGAAGCTGTGGTTCAAGAAGAGGAGCTAGTGATCGAGGAAGGTGAGAAAACTCTGAATATGCAAGAGAAGAATTTAATTTCTCCTACCACACCGGTGACGGAACCGGATGTTCTTTTTCCCAAGGCACTCAAGAGGACCCGTCGTTATGAGCACGACAAAGATATCTATGAGGTATTTGAAAAGTGCGAGGTAAACATTCCCCTTCTTAATCTTTTAAAGAGTATTCCTAAATATGCTAAATTCTTGAAAGAATTATGTACTATTAAAAGGAATAACAAATTGAAGGGAACTAAGAAAGGGAAGGTTAGTGAATATGTGTCGGCTATTTATCAAAATAAATTACCCCCTAAATGTGGCGACCCGGGCATGTTTATTATACCTTGCACCATAGGAGATACCTTGTTTGACAAGTCTATGTTAGATTTGGGAGCCTCGATTAATGTCATCCCTTTTACCATCTATGAATCTCTTAAACTGGGTCCTATGAAGAGAACCGGGAAAGTAGTGCAATTAGCGGATCGTTCGAGTGTCTACCCTAAGGGAGTTGTACAGAATGTCCTAGTTAAAGTTGATAAATTGGTTTTCCCGGCCGATTTTTATGTTTTAGACATGGAACATGATTACACTGCAACTCCTATCATTCTAGGACGACCTTTCTTAAAGACCGCAGGAACAAAAATCGATGTCCCTAATGGTTCACTTAGCATGGAATTTGAGGGTAGAGTCGTTAAATTCAACATAAACAAGCCTAGTTCTCACTCTCCGAAAGACAATACCTTGTGTCGTATTGATGTTTTTAATCATTTATCTCCTAACTCACAAGAAGAAGCGGTGAAATCGGTTCCTAAGCCGATCCCGTCTACCTCTTCTAGCAAGGAATTTTTGTCTAAAGTTGTGCAGGAATTTCCTTCTAAGGGACCCAAGTGTGTCATTCTTTGGGAGTCGCGTAAGGACGCGGAGTTGAACAAAGGTAAACCAAGGTCATGGTTTGATAATTGGATGACGCGTCCTAGCTCAAGGAAGGGAACAAAGGTTTTACAATTTAAAAATGGAAAAGTGAAAGATGTAGTCGGCATAAGGCTTAAGCCGACTCATAAAAGGAGCGATGAATCGGGTGTCGGGAGAAGCAAGCTCTCCGACATGACATTCTCTACCTAAACTCGTATCCAAGTCGAGCGAACGACTATAAACAAAAGCGCTCCCGGGAGGCAACCCGTGTATTGTAGAATTTTTTTTGTAATTTTTTTATATATATGGGTCATAGGTCCTAATATTAGTTTCGCATCGTTTTTCGTCGTTGTCTTAATCGATTAATTTTATTTTACTTAGTTAATAATTACTAACTTTTGTTTTGTAATAGGAGAAGAAAATCTCAATTTTTCAGTAATTGGGGCGAGTAGCATGCCATTGGGGCGACTAGCATAGCAGACTGCTGAAAATCGAAGAAATTTGTCGCGAAGGAGTGAAACACCAGCCTACCGCGCGAGTCGCGGCATTATCAAGCGAGTCGCGCGCCTATCTGCCTCTAGTCCTCTAGAGGTATGCTTTGCTCTATTTAAAAAAAAAAGACGTTGCTCCCTCAGACTTCCCCCATCTACCCTATCTTCTTCCTTTTCAACCTCCTTTTCAATTTCACTTTTGCTTCCATTAATCTACTTCTCGTTCCCCTCATTCATCCTTCTCGATTTGAATTCCAATTTTCAATCCCCTTTTACTCTACCTCAAAATCTACTCCTCCATTAATCATCCTCAAAATCCATCCTCCATTAATCTTCATCCAATCTCCATCCATCTCCCTTTTCATCCTATCCTCTCTCCCTGCGTTTTCCACCGCCGGTCAGTTCGTCCGGTAGTGGTGGTTCGTCAGTTGTTGTGCATCGGTAGTCCGGTCTTCCATCTGCGTCTTCGTTGTTCCGGATAAGTTTCTGCGTGTCAATGTCGCCGGTCAGCTGCGGTCGCCGTCGTCAGGTGTCGTGTCACCGGTCAATGGTGATCAGGCGTCGTGTCGTCGTCGTTTTCTGGCGATCAATCACAAGGGTCCCGTCTGTCGGCGCGTGGTGTGCCGGTCTGTCGTCGTTTTGCTGCTGTCGTGACACAGCCGGTCTCAGGTCGGATATGTCATTTCCCCACGTTTCTTCTTTTCGCTTATCTGTCATTCCAGCTACGATTTGAGGCGGGAAATATTTGTTGATTGGGTCTTTGTTGGTGGTTGGATTACTTTGATTTCGAGATTAATGGAAAATGGTTCTGGTTGATATCGAATTTGTATGAATACTGATTCCGACTGCATAGTGAATTATGGAGTTGGCTTGGTTGTTGCTGCTAATTTTGGTCTGGTTTAGTAATTGTGAGTTGATGTGTGCTGAGTTCATGTCGGGTTAGTGATTGAATTCATGTCGGGTACATTTTGGAGTTCATATTATCGTGGCTGAATTGTCTTTCGATGGTGTCGGGATTATCGTTGTGGGGTTGGATTTAGCTCTTACAAAGTCGGGTGTGCTATCCAACTTATAAGTGAGCTAGTGCGGATTTGTAAGACGGAGACTTGAATGCTATCAGTGAAAATTTCTATGGTCAAGTCATGCAATCCGATTGTTACGACGGGTTGTTTATCGATGTTGAAGGTCCTTTTCCCCGGTTATTGTTTATATTTGTGTCCTTAATCTCACATTGAGGACAATGCTCGGAATAAGCGTGGGGAGGGATTTATATTTGTCTTGTCTTTGTAAACATCTTTTATGTTGTAATTTGAAGAAAAAGAAAAAAATCAAGAAAAAAAAAAGTTTGAAGGAAAAAAAATGAAAAAAGAAATAAACCCGGCTAGGTGAAAACCCGAAAGGGCGCCTAGGCAAGAATGGGAATGTGGCCGAGGACGGAGTGAAATCCGAAAAGGCGCTCCGGGTAAAAAGAAAAATTGAGTTGCGTGCCACGAGAGTAGTGTGAGTTGAAAAAAAAATGAAAGCTAGAGTGAAAATCCGCAAGGACGGACGCTTTAGGCAAAATGAGGGAATTAGGAAAAAATCACTACTACTTTCTCCATTTTTGGTGTTAGCGTCATAAGAAGGGCGACATAGAAGGACGGTCGGGTAGGATTAGTTGGCTATGGTGAGAAGAATCGCGTTGCGGAGTGAAGTGATTGCACCTTGTTTATGCGATTGGGTGTAATTGTTTTGATTTGGCGATTAATTAGAGGAGTTTAGGATTGATCACATGTGTGGGTTGTATAATATTGTGGTATACATCTTGTACCACCGGTGACATTTGTAGCACATGTGATCCGTTTTAGGATCGGAGCGATAAGGGGCGTTAGAATTTTATTGTTGTGTATTTTCACATATTGATGTCCTTTTGTCGTGAGGATGATTCGAGTTGGTGACCGTAGTTTGTTGGTGATGTTTTGTTACGAGGGAGTTTGAAGGTTGGCGTGCGAGGGCTGTGAGTATAATGTTATACCCGCGCATTTTGGACTAGTGCAGGTTGTTGTTATTGTGTTCTTCGAGTTTTACTCGAGGACGAGTAAAGGTTCAAGCGTGGGGATATTTGATGGGTCGTATTTAGTCATGGGTATAATGATGATTTAAGTGTAATTGGGTTGACTAAATCAGTGTTCTTATGTCCCGTTGATGTAATATTTATGATTTCATTGTTAGAAGCCTATTTGAGGATTCTCGATTCGGGTCGTGAATAAAAAGGGAAAACAAACACAAGGTGGGCCCAAAACGAGGAACCAGAAGAAGCAGCTCAGGAATTGAAGACGGAGTTTAAGTCACTTTAGATTCCGTGTCAGCTTATTAATTAACATATTATTATTATTATTATTATTATTATTATTATTATTATTATTATTATTATTATTATTATTATTATATTAGAGTTTGGTAAGTAATAGACTTGCCTTAATTATTGTTAGACTATACTATTAGGGGCCGTTTGGTTTGGGGTCTAAAAGAAAGGGAAAGGGAATCGAATGGTTTCATTCCCTTTGTTCTCGTTTGTTTTCACATTTTTCCATTCTCTTTCCCCACTTCCATTCCTCTCCAAAACCCGAAACTCCTCCATCTCCATTACCCCACCCCCCTAGGGTTTAGATTTTCATTACCTCACCATCACCATCCTCAATTTCTCACTGTTAGACACTTAGACCTATAATTTTGACCCGATCGTAAACTCAACCTACTTATTTTTAGAGACTCAAAATATTTGACATGCGATCCGTTTGACCCGAACCTGAAATCATCCATTTATTTAGGATTGAGACCTGAACCATTAATATATTATATTTGAAATAATAATTAAAAATTAAAGTTATTAGATTTAACATGTTTGAAAAATTAATTCAAAAAAAGTTATATGAATTATTATTTTTATATCATTTAGTAATAAAATGTTTGTAAAATACTCAGTAATATTATACGAAGTACTTCATAAGTTCGTATATATATTTTTTAACATTTTTATTTTTCAACAAGTATTTGATTAATATAATAACATTAGAAATACTCAACATGAATAATATGAATAAAAAAAATCAGCTTTTTGATTGGTAAAAAGTGAGGCGTCGAAAATTGATTTGTTTCTCATTCCCTTACATCTTTTAAACAAACAACCATTAACATCAAAGGGTAACCTTTTCCTTTCCTTCCTATTCCCTTTGTTGATTTCATTCCCTTACCCCTTCATCAACCAAACGCCCCCTTAGTTTAGATAGATGAGCATTAGATTTATTATTGATATTATTATGGAAGTGAACGTTCATCGTTAGAGTTCTCAAGAAAATTATGCGTAACTAATATTTTCATCTCAGTTCAAGACATTGAAGCGCTTAATTATCGGTTGTGAGTTTGAAAGTTCTTATCTTTATTCTTGATTATTGATTAATTGCTCAGTTTAATTATATATGAATGTTGTTATTGATTTCTAGAGTGATCAACTAGGTTTCTATTTCATCGTTCTATTGTTAGTTTTTTTAATTGAACAGGATTTGTTGATTAACTTGACCTGAGTAACATCTAAGACTTAATTATTGAACGGGATTCGTTGATATTAAGACTTGGGAGCAATTATCATAGATTTATAGCACAACTGGATTGTATGTGTTTATTTATCTCTTTATCGAATTCTCTATATATTAATGCTGCTGTTGAATTAAATCTAGAACTGGATTGTTTAGGTTGTTTAACGGTTAGATCTAATTAAGAACGGGATACGTTTTAATTAGTAATTCGTAAGGAGAATTAGAATCTTCGATTCACGATAAGGTAGTCAAGAATAATAATTTGAACCGGATTTCGATGATCAATTGTGATTAAGTTGTGGATTTGTACTTGACCCGAGACCTTTTTATCATTTGATTTACTTAAAGTTTTAATCTTTATCAGTTTTAGTTGTTAGAAAATCATTCAAAACCCCCCTTCTTATTGTTTAATTAATTAGTTATTTATTGTTCTACATTAGTACACAATTATAATTAGTCCAATTCTCTGTGGGTTCGACCCTTATTTCCATTATACTATTGTTGTAGTTAGTTGGTTATAAGTGATTATAAATTAGTAATTTGAGGCATACGACTTCAGCCTGTCACGAATCATCAAACTAAACTTCTTAATTCTTACTGTATATGCTTGCTTGCTTGTTGCCTCTTGCTGGTGATTTTGAAATTCTTGTTTGATCAGGATTTTATAATTCAAGGTGGGGATCCTACTGCCACTGGAAGAGGCGGCGAATCCATTTATGGGTAATGCTTCTGTCTTTCTCTACTGCTGCTCACTTCCCCCTTGCCAATGTGTTTTGTTTGCATCATAAGATTAGGTACATACATAGTTTTGATCAAAGACCAAAGCCACTGTAAATTATTATAATAAGTTGTATTAAATATTATAGCGCTTTGATTTAGTGGATTAAGTTATATCATCAAAGTTGTCAATGCAATGCAGGCTAAAGAGGTGCAAATCTCTCTTTTCATTAATTAATGTCACAACAAACATTATACCTCTCCACTTCATCGAACATTGACTAAATCATTACCAGTAGCCCCTAAAATCAATAACATGGTAAAACCAAACCGTATTGGATATATGCAGCAAAGTGAAGAGCCCACACTTGATATAACACAAATCTAAACCGTTAACTCCGAACCTAAATTCAAAGAACCATCCTTCATAAGCTTCAGACTGAGGTTGTTAAATCTACCTCTTGAACAATGGCGCGATCCTTTGCCCATCATAATAGGCGGCGAATCCATTTATGGGTAATGCTTTGCGTTCTCCTATTATAACTTTGTTTTTCTTGCTATCTATATATCCAATGGACTCAAAGACTAATCAATTCCACCTTGTGAGTGATTTCTGGGTAATAATGATGCTGTTGATTATCACACTGCTTGTGAAATAGGAAACAAAATTATGTGTTGCCTTGAGTGTTTGGTTTATAGTTTATGTACTCCGTGCTTCTTAGTATTTGTAAACTGTTTTGCTTCTTAGTATTAATACTCTATATAATGCTTTTCCAAGTGTATGTGCCTAATGTGGATTTTTTTTGGTGTTGTAGTATTTTAAAGATGTACCGAAATTGTATACACAAGAAATGATTGACGAGCTACGAGAGATGTGGATTACGTTTGTTCTTAAGCACAAAGAAGTAGAAGATGAGGATGATTGATTATTTGAAGTATATGTTATTTTTTGACACATCTTGCCATATTTTTGCGCCTATTAATGTTTACAAAGTGAATACTAATTTTTTTGGGGTAGTTTACGCTTCTAATGTAATTATGACTTACTTCAGGATATACACACACACACACACACACATATATATATATATATATATATATATATAGAAAAGGGATCAAGGGAGTTTGGTGAAAAGTGGGAAGTTGTGTTTTTGGCCCTTGATCTTGTATTGAATGAATGTCTTAGATGGATGATGTGTCAAAAAAAAAGGGGGGAAAGGAGACAACAAACTGACAAGCAGCAGTGGAGAGAGGGAAGCAACCATCCCCTCAATCATACTTCGCAACAGTGGAGAGAGGGAAGCATTCTTTCCTCAATCAAACTCTCCCTTGTTCATTACTTTCCTCCTTTTCAATTCATTTCCCTAATTCAATTCATCTCTCTCTAACAAAACCCCATCAAATAAGCTCCATTAATAACTCCGACCATACTCCGTCAATAACTCCGATCATACTCCGTTTTTAACACAACATGACGGATAATTATACCAAGGTATGTTTATGCATAAACTTTGATCATCTTCATTTTTTTTAGCTTCATCTTCATCTTCGATCATCTTCATCTTCTTTTTATTTTTCATATCTTTTTTTTGTATTTATAAAATTATTCATCTTCATTATCCAAAAAAAAGAACTACTTCATCTTTAAGATGAAGTTGTTCTGTTTTTGTGGGATGAATGGAGCTTGAAGATGAAGATGAACAAGTCATTTAGTGCGTAATGTTCTTGCAGAATTACAAAGTCACACTCATTATACTGTATAGTCACACTCATTATGTTGTAGAATCACGCAGCTGTACACTCATTGTAGTCACATATTCAGTTGTATAGTCATACTCATTATGCTGTACAGTCACACTCGCTATGTTGTAGAATCACGCAGCTGTAGAATACCTTGGGATTAAGGTATCATTCATTGAATCATCTTCATCTTCATGCTTATTTTATTTTTCATACCTTTTTTTTTTGTATTTATAAAATTATTCATCTTCATTATCCAAAAAAAAATGAAGGTTGAATATGGATGAATGGATGTTGAATATTTAATGAATGTTTAGATATTTTCATTTTTTTAAAGTCATAGTCGTTCATTCATCCATATATATATATATTCAACTTTCATTTTTTTTGTGGATAGTGAAGATGAATAATTTTATAAATACAAAAAAAAAGTATCAAAAATAAAACAAGCATGAAAATGAAGATGATTAAACGCATGATACCCATATATATTTTTTTTTAATATGGCGGTTTCCTTTATCCTTACGACACTACCATGCACTACAATAACAGATGAAAAACACTAAAGTAACGACTGGAGTGTATTAAAGTAACACGACATATAAAGTAACAGATGGTAGACATTAAAGTAACAGATGCTATGCACTAAAGTAACGCAGTATATGAACTACAATAACTCAATATATTGTGTGCGCGCAAATTTCATAGGATGAATATGCAGTTCAACGTAGAAAATTAGAAAATAAACCAATATCTTTTTCCTATTTTGTTAGCAATCACGTCCCACTATTATAGGAAACAAGATCTTTTTTTATTATTATTTTAATATGGCGGTTTAATATATCCCCATGACTCTTTAATGCGTTACAATAACAGACATTATTAACCAAAGTAACATCTTCGATGAATTAAAGTAACTGACCATAAAAGTAATAGATGTTTGTCACTAAAGTAACAGACACTCCACACTAAAGTAACACAGTATGTGAACTAAAATAAACCAATATATTTTCGTGTGCGCAGATGAATATGCAGTTCAACGTAGAAATGTAGAAACTAATAATCTAATATCATCTCAATGACTCTCATATACAATCAAGTATAAACTACAATGTATATACTCACCGTTTATGTTTACTACGATTTGCATATCAGCCATTGAATGAAAAGTAGAAGACGAATTGATCGAACATATAATGCAGCGCGATGAAGACGATTACTGATTGAATGTGGTCTTGATTGTGTGGTTTTGAAGGAAGAATGAATGATTGAATGAGCGAGAAAACGATGAAGAACGATGAAGAAAGTAATGGAAACTGAATTGATGAACGAGAGAACGATGAAGCAGTATCTTTTTTTTTTTTTGAACGAGAGAACGACGATGAACAAGAGAGTGAATTATTGAATGAATGTGAATGATACGTTAATGATGAATGAATGATTTAATGAATGTGAATGATATTCTCCTTCCTATTTTGTTGGAAGCAGTATCTTTTTTTTTTTTTTAATAATATAGTGATTAATCTCGTCCCTTCATCCATCTCCCATCCAACGGATGGGATGAGAATTTAGGGACTCAACACTTATATAGGGACTCATTAGAACCTCTCTCTCTCTCTCTCTCTCTCTCCCTCTCTCAGGACGCGGGGGCTTGCAGAGATACTAATACAAAATAAATTTACAAACTCTACGGTAGATAGGGTAAGTAGAGGTCGATCCCACAGAGACTGACGTTATTATCTTAGGAAATTTATTATAGTGTAGATATATAGAAAGGGGGGGGGGGGGGTTTGTTGGTTTTGAAAATAACAATAATAAAGTAAAAACATAACAATAAATAAAAAATTAATCATAACAATATCCGAGACATGCAATATATGATATAGTCGGGTTAATCATCGATTCAATTAATTAGACTCAAATAGATCGGTAACTAGTTAATCCCATGTAAGCAAGCAAATTAACAGTTTTATCTTTCTTACTCGTTAAACTCCGTTAACCACACAAGTTTAATCCTAACAAAATTAGATTGACTCAACCATGTAAGCACGAATCAAGTCAATAAATTTAATCGCGTTAAGAACACCAATCAATTGAATTATATAGAACCAGAAAGCTGCAATTAAATATAACTCAATTATCATACAAAATTCTAGTAGTTAAATTGGACCGGTAAGCTGCAACCTAATTTAAAACACTATTAATTTAACAATCGACCCATGTAAATAATCTAGGTGATCAGACTAAATTAATAAACATGAAAACAACAGTCAAATCATGAATTTCATACGAATATCAAAGTACTAATTAAACGTTAAAACAATAACGTAATCTCATAACTCATTGACAATAATCAATACATTACATGTTCGAATAACTGAAAGATTAATCTAAATAACTAATTAAACGATAAATAAACTAAATAAGATAGATAGATAGATACAACCGTTAAATAAATTAGGAGTTGAATTGATCGCGTCCCGCATTAAAATTTGATTGCATCCTAATTAACCTTGGCCGTGAAGGCCAAGGCCTTCTGCCCTACTCCTATGTGTGTGTGTGCTGCTCTTTGTTTTCTCCTTTCCTCTTTAAAGCCCTAATGCCTTCTTTTATAGTGTTAATTTGGCCTTAGTGAATTTATTCTTTCCTTAATTATGATCTTGCTCTTACAATTCCACATCTTCTCTTTCCTTTTTACACCGGATTTTCTTTAATTTCCTTATTTTTCCATAATGGGCTGATGGTTTCAAGCTTGATTTCGACCCATTAGATGATGAAATTTGATTTTTCTCTCTTCAACAAAGTTCTTCATCTCGAACTTAGCTTTCCAATGCATTTTGATTCGCATTATTCCGACATCGTATGAGTGAGATATTCTCGTCTTAAGACAGACCTGCAAACATACATACAATTTTAGTAGTCTTTTCCATGTATATATTTTAAACAATTAAAATATATATTAAATACTCAATTTAGCACAAAAATATCAAAAGTTAAATAATAAACTCAACTTATATAAAATAATCATTTTAACTCGAATAATACAAAAGACGACATAAAAATAATAATATTAAAGGGGTAAAAATACGCATAAATACCGACTTATCACTGCTTTTATTTTCACAAGACTTAGCTTCGATATTGCTAAGAGAGTGGGTGCCCAGATAGTATCTCCGCTACCCTCTAACTTCTTGTAATTTGTTCTGGTGTTAATGCAAGTTCCGTTTAAAATAAAAATAAAAATAATAATGATGATGATGATAATGTGTAGACACCCACATTTGGCTGCTAGGTGCCTATAGCAGTTTCCAGAAAACACCCGATGATGATCGGACGGAAACATGCTTTAACATACTCGAATATGGGCTCAAAATCGTTAGTATTTGGCTTGGGCTTTTTACGGAGTACAAATCTCACGGAACTGACCTCAAATCCAGGCCCATCGAGTCGTTTCCAGTCAAATAGGACTAATTTAGGTCAAAACCGACACCAGGGGCAAAACTGTCTTTTAGCAACCGGGTCAAACCCCGGTCAAAGACATTTTCCGAGGTGGAAAAATCTGTCACGCGGCTTTCACGAATCTGATTCGGAGTCAAAAACTACAAAAATCAGCTACAAAACGATTAAACAATTCCGTTAGAGATAAAATTCGATCTCTAAAGAACCTTCTACCCGAGCTAGACCTACTCAATCGAGTGGACCAGCCCACTCGATCGAGTAGGCTTGTAAATCCGAACAAGCCTATTTCTAGTCGGTATTCTGCCCATTTCAAAACTCGAAAATATGTTTGAACTTTCAAACCCATGGCCCGATACGCTTTTCCATTTTTTTTCGAAAAATCGGGTCCTCCCCCGGATTTTTCGAGCCTTCCAAAAAAATCCTATTTCAAAAACTTCCTCTTCTTAGGACTTCCCGTATTTAGCAGTGTCGGGTCGTGTCATAAGTCACCGAGGTCTTTAGCGTCGAAACTCTACCGATCTTACATCGCAAATTTCTTCTCTTACCCTGTCTGCCTTTCCTCGAGGCCGAGTCAACCTTTTACAAGGCATAGCCCTATAACAAAAGGTTCGTGATCCTTACATCTAAGGGTCACTCGTCCAACACTCGAGTTTTAACAAATTCTTTAGTCTCACTCGGGGGCTGTCCTTCACCCGAGCAGTCAACCACGGTCACCTTAGGGGGTACCCCACGTTCATCCTACACCGGCATCCTTATGATGCCTTCTTCGAGTCGTACCTATACTACGAATACTCGAGTCACCTAGGGTTAGGTCATCACGACTGGTCTGAGCACGCGACGCAGTCAAACACGGTCGCCCCATTTTCGGACTCGCCCTCATGCACCCTAAGTCTCATGGTCGAGTCCAAGCCAGAGTCGTTACCTCGTTTAGGTCAACGTTCGAGTATCCTGGTCCAAGAGTCTTTGTCATCCCGTCACCCCGGGCCGTGTCTAGTTTGACTCCCTCTCCTGCATTTGCGCAAAGTCAAGTTTAGGCGAGTCGTGGCACTTGTCATTCTCTCCAATCAAGGACTTTACAAAAAAAAAAAAAACCAACCGAGCATCTGAAAGTCCGGATTTGATTCGAGTCTAAGTCTGAGTCCGAGTCTAGGGTACCCTACATCCTAATTTCCAGGTCAGAGTCAGAGTCAATTGTATTCTGTCCTCTTTTTCAAAATTCAATAAAATCAGCTTTCCTATCTCTCATATATGCTTTCCTTATGTGTTTTCGAGAACATGATGAACACCATCATACACTGTGAGCACATGCACGTGACTATTACAGGCACATCTATAATGACTGCAGGAAATTGGGACCCGTGTGTTTTCCTTTACCTGTTCCATGTCTGACATAGAAAGCCACAAAACTACCCTTAGGGAGCGGTATCGAATCCTATGACAAATCTAGGTAGCCTCCTAGTTTGGGTTCAAGACGGGAGGCAAGCCCATTTCCCACAATAAACACCCATCCAATAAGATCAACCAATCCCTACCTTAGGTGTTAGTCTGACCGACATGAAAAAAGAGAAAAGCTGGACAAAAAAAAAGCCCAAGAAAAAAAAGCAAAAGGCCAAAACAAAAAAGCAGGTCATCATCAAAAGAATTCAAAAACCCATGGTCGTGGTCAACGGTCAACCCAAGTGAAAGTCCCTTGACCGGGGTACGGTCAATTCAAAAATTATCAATGTCTATACCATCCAATAGGGGAGAGATAATCAAGCTGGTCAGCTAACACCACACTTAGCCTTCCCACATTACAACCCTCATGACCTTCTCGAGACCTAGGCTAAGAGGCAGCCCGGAATTTTGAGGATTCAAGCTCCATAGGATACCCCTAACCATTAGGGCCAGACATGGAAATCAGATCCCGCATTATTATCAAACCTACCTGATCGAAGTTCGAGTCATTTTTACTCGACTTCCCCCTTTCCTACCGCATTACAATACCTTACCCTCGAAGCCATAGCTCCACAAAATCGTGCTCCAGATTTCGAATCATCAAGGCCACTTACGACCTAGCACCACATTTCCAAAAACATCCAAACCAGTCACCAGCCCCAAACACGGGACTCAATCCGCGACCGGCATAGAACATGCCCAAATAGTTCACACCACCTCTGGGGGCTTCCCCGGAGAACGCTCACAGTCACAGGATCAACATCCTAACTGTTCTAGCCCTTTGATCAGGACATCATTGGGAATGCACCTAGCCTACACCGTCAATACAGGCTAGTTACACACAAAGCCCTAATAAACTAGGCACCATAACATATCTTTCAATCACTGAACTACGGCTTGGTTTGATTTCACTACACGTGAATACGTAGGCACAACCACCCACATTGACACACATTCAAAAAGCACCATCATTCCGATCACGACACTGTCATGTTCTCAACAGCTAGCTTTGTCGTCCTGGGGGCTTCTCCTAGGCAGAAGTTCTCTATCCACTCACATAATCCAAAAACTTTCAAATCTAGCCTCCTTTCTACAGTGTCTCCTAGTACTCGGCTCGGTCAAAGACGAGAGTCTGTCAGAGACTCTAAGCAACACTCACTTTGGGAATATACCCCAAAACCAAAAATTCAAAAGAGCACTAGTATACAGCATTGCTACTACTGAGTTCTGTCATTACAGAGTACATATCGTTCCCATTTCGACTTCGACCATGTTGCCACTCGCCTAGGCTACGGAATAGCGCAACTTTAGAACCCTGTTAGGTGGCCCACCCCCTACCGAGTCACGATCCAACCCTTAGAGAGTCCAATTCGTGTCTGTCAACTCATCATGTCGCGTCCAGAGTCGAGTCTGGTCGGTAGGCCTCTCTCTTCAGATTCTTGCTTTGAAAATTTGCAAAACTTAGCCATTTGAGAAAAACCTTTTCGACAAGGTCAAATTTCGGTCTATTTAAACTGCAAATTTCTTTTCTACCCCTTTCCATTTTTGAAAACCTAGCACGCGAGTTTATTTTAGGACTTCGATTTCAAAGTGAAGCAAAAAATCATTTTCCCCAGTGCAAGTCAGTCTATAGATGCTAACTGCATTTCCTGTATGCTATCTTGCCATATGCTATATTTGCTATTTCTGCCTATATATCTAACATTTCAGGTACCAGCTTGGCTTCCCAAAGAAACATAAAGTTTTTTATTCCCCAACACCTGCGCAACTCACATATCTCCCCAGCGGAAAACCCAAGACGGCATTTTCCCCGGAATGGCACGGGATGGGCCCATATATAGGCGCACCCGGGACTTATACGACAAGTCCGATTCCTCACGGAGCTACTCCCGACAACAGAACTCAGGTTTGATTTTTATCTTATGGCTGGCGAGCCCTTTCACGCGAGTCTAACGGACTATAAACGACCTGACCAGAAGTCTGTCAGGTTTTAATCCTTGATTGGTCTGGTAGCTACTCTGACTTTCGCCTTGTCCAAGCCTCAGTCATACTGGGGCTCTGTAGACACCCACATTTGGCTGCTAGGTGTCTATAGCAGTTTCCAAAAAACACCCGATGATGGTCGGATGCAAACATGCTTTTACATACTTGAATATGGGCTCAAAATCGTTAGTATTTGGCTTGGACTTTTTACGGAGTATAAATATCACGGAACTGACCTCAAATCCAGGCCCAGCGGGTCGTTTCCAATCAAATAGGACTAATTTGGGTCAAAACCGACACCAGGGGCAAAACCGTCTTTTAGCAACCGGGTCAAACCCCGGTCAAAGACATTTCCGAGGTGGAAAAATCTGTCACGCGGCTTTCACGGATCTGATTCGGAGTAAAAAAAATACAAAAATCGGCTACAAAAAGATTAAACAATTCCGTTAGAGATAAAATTCGATCTCTAAAGAACCTTCTACCCGAGCTAGACCCACTCGATCGAGTGGACTAGCCCACTTGATCGAGTAGGCTTGTAAATCCGCACAAAACCGGGATTAAACCGGACACTCGATCGAGTACTAGGCGCACTCGGTCGAGTGATTCCTTTTCCAGCCGGAAAAGGATTCCTTTTTTCACCCAACAACGGAATCCTGTTTCCTCTCAGATTGTTGCTTTCCTATCCAAAGCGGTGTTTCTTCTCACCCAAGCAAAACTATTTTTCCTAGCCAAGGTCGGGAACCTTCCCTATAAATAGACTCCCTTGCACACACACAAATAATCATCTATCATAACTATACAATCTCTACACAACAATTAACAACCTTACAACAATCAACATCCTAGGCGATACAATCCCATACAATCCCGTTCCTTTTTCTCTTGAGGGTGTAAATTCAAATCCCGTCTTATCCTCTCTCTCTCTCTGTCTGTCTGTCTCTCTCTCTCTCTCTCTCTCTCTCTCTCTCGTTTTTTCGTCTATTTCATCACGTTATTTTTTCTTTTTCTTTTTCATCGCTTCTAATACCGATATTATCGCAACTATCTAATTTTATACAAAAACGGTCATTCTTAAAATATGATACCGACTTTATATAGTCGAATATCGTATCAACAAGAATCAAATTAATCTCGTTGATGCAAAGAAAATTGTCACATAGTCCTAAAAACAAAATACGACGATTTCGAGGCGGAGAGAGTTCATTATTGTTTTTAGTTCGATTTTCAAAACGATTTACAAAACATCTTTTCTAAAAGGTCGCTCCGAATATTCGATATTGATTTTATAATCAAGTGTCGAATATAACGAGTATCGAAAATTTAAGTCGGGTATAAATCGTATTATATTTTTACACGACTTAACAAAATTATCGATTTTTCATAAAATAATTTCAAGAGCAAAAATAAAACGAACCATAGTTCGTACAGGGGGCACTCGATCGAGTGCCTTGCTCACTCGATCGACTGGCACCCCAAAACCTGAGACAGAATCCTTTTTTCGAGACCACTCGGTCGAGTCCCGCAATGACTCGGTCGAGTGGCTCCTGTTATCACAAAACAGCGGGCTTTTCGGCGTGTTTCGAGTTTCAATAAATATTTTTCAACGACTTCGGTCAACACGTGTCAAGTCTATCACGTGATACATCTTTTCAAAACCATGCATCATATCATATTTACATCTTTCATTCAATTTACAAACCGTTACTAACCTGTTTGTTCATGTTTTTAGCAATCTCTTTTCATCATTTGTTTTATTATACTAAAACGAACTTCGCATGCTAAAACAACTTTGATGTTAATTTTAGATGCATTAAATCGACCTAGCAGCCCATTCAATTATTCGCATCTTTAGGCAAAACAATGTTTGCATATCATTCATCGTATTACTAACGCGCGTATTTCAAAAATCAAACGATATCTTAGTAGAGGCCGCTAATGTCCGGGCGGGGTTGGGTGTTCTTTGCGAACTTCCCAACACGTACCCTCACCCCTTACTCAGAACCGTGGTTTCCGGATGTCCGAAACCATTGGCACACGAGAGTCATTCAATACACGGTATCCGATAACGTCGGTATCGGTATCAAATGCAAAGGGACGAACCCAATAAACTCTGACATCGGAATGGGCCGTACTTTGTGCACGGCCCACTACGACATAGAGTGGGTTCGAACGGGCCAGAACTCCCACAAAGTTCGGTGGCGACTCCAACTTCGATTTAAATTTCAATTCGATCCATCTCATATGGAGATTCATTCGCCTCCCCAAACCCGTGTGTGGCCGCGTCGGGGTGGACCTATGTCATGTCCACATAATGATAATGATAATGATAATGATAACAACAACAACAACAACAACAACAATAATGGAGCCCCCTATTCTCCCAGGAAATGGACCGGGTTTCCATGGTACCTGTCTAGATTTTGTTTCATGATCTGGACCCGTATCTCTGGACTGTCTCTGTTCTGAGTAAAATGGCTAGTAAGGTTGGGAGGCCAATGTTTGCAGACACTATAACAACATACAAGGAGAGGTTATCCTTTGCAAGGGTACTTGTAGAGGTCGATGTCTATGAAGATCTTCCACAATATGTTGTTATTAATCTACCTATGCTTGACCAATCTGTGGAGAGAATCGACTATGAGTGGTTACCATACTATTGTTCAGGGTGTGGTAAATTAGGCCACACAAAGGCCAAGTGTAACTGGGAAAAGAAGAAGGGGCAGGCAACATCCTTAGTTGCTCCTGCTACTAGATACACACCTAAGAAGAATGGCCTCAAAGGGGAGGTGGTACATCAGTTGGGAAGGATGTGGAGCCTCCTTTCCTGGCTGTAATGCATCGTGGAACCTCTGGGGAAGAGTCTGCTGGAGACCTTTGTATCACTGGCTTAGGACCCTAGGCGTTAGGTACCTCTGGTGTAGGAGACCAAACATTGGGTCAGGAGGTTGCAGTTGAGGGACTGGCTATTCCTAATCCAAATGTTGGCTGACTCATGTCCAAAGGCGCTCAGGATGTGCTGGTAAGGCCCTATGGTGACAGACTCTAGTTCATGCTACAATGGGGGTTGAAGACTATCTTACAGGTAGTTTCACCAAATAGATATGAAATCTTGGAGAATATTACTGGGACTCAGAAAGAGATGGATGAAAATTCATTTCCTGATAGAGTGAGTTATCCACCTGATATATTGCCATGAACTCTGCTTCCTGCAATATTAGAGGAGGAAATGAGCCCTTGAAGCAGAATGCAGTGTTAAAACTAATAAAGGATAGTGAGATTGATGTGTTGGGTTTATTGGAAACTAGAATTAAGGAAAATAAGGCAATGTCCATTATTAACAACAAATTTGCCAGGTTTAAGGTTAACTGTAACTATTGTTGCCATTATTAATAGAATATAAACGGGCCTCAACCATCGCCTTAAGGTTTTGGTTGAGATGGTTTGTTAACATGGTATCAGAGCCAGAGGTCACGAGTTCGAACCCTGGCAGCCCCCCAATATCTCGAACTCTTAAGTGCAATCTCCGCACACGGTACAGGGGAGCCGGTGCGCACTAACCACTCTTCAAGCCCAAAGGGCATTCAAGTGAGGGGACATAATAGAATATAAACGGGCCTCAACTATCGCCTTAAGGTTTTGGTTGAGATGGTTCGTTAACAATTATAATGGTAGAATTTGGATGATTTGGAATCCAGTTACTGTTAGTGTTAAGTTTCAGGTTATTACCTCTCAGATTATGCATTGCTTTGTTCATCACTTTGGTACCAACTCAGATTGTCTAGTCACTTTTGTGTATGGTATGAATGATGCTGCTGGTAGGATTGATTTGTGGGAAGGTTTGGAAGGGATCACTCCTGGTATGAATAAATGGCTAGTTCTGGGGGACTTTAATATTGTTTGAAATAGAGAGGAGAAGATTAGTGGATCTAGTCCTGTAGAGGAGGAGATGGAGGACTTTAATAATTGTGTTACTGGATGCGGCTTAATGGAGCTTAATGGTCAAGGGTGTGATTTCACCTACACTAAGTCACTAATAAGCAGGAGGCAGGTTCTAAAGTTTGGAGTAAATTGGATAGAGCTCTAGTTAATATTCACTGGTCTGCTGATTTTCCAGACTCTTTTGTCCACTACATGGCATTATGGCAACCGGGGTCTCTGATTACTCTCCAGTAGTGGTCAAGGTTTGTTTGGGGGCTAAAATTGGTAGAAGATTTAGTTTTCTCAATAGTAGGATTACTCATCCTTTCTACTTTGATATAGTTGCTGAGGCTTGGGGAAAAAAACTTTATGGTACTGATGAGTTTAAACTCTTTGGCAAATTGAAAAATGTAAAGCTAGCCTTGAAGGGTTTGCATAGGGAAAATTTCTCTAGTATCGGAGGCGGAATTGGGGAGGTGAAGCAGGATTTGGAGGCTTGTCAACATCTTTTGCAGACTTTTTCTTTCCAAAATTACCGACCCCTCCATATTTATGGTATTGTCAACTTTGACATAGGTTTGTTATTGCTTTTATTTTGTTTAATTAGTCCTTTTATTTCTTATTTGTATTACAAGTATTACATTAAGAACTTTGGTTAGCACCCCTTCCGAATTTAAATTATTGTCCTATTTCTTGAATATATGTGAGAAATATTATATTGAAACTGGATAATAATTTAAAATTGTACTTGATAACTAGATTCGTCAAATGGGAGGTCAATTACATTAGGGAACGAGTTATATAAATCATGGATTCGATACTTCGATTAAGGTCAGAATACGGGTATGCGATAGTTCCTACCGCTTTTTTTTTTTTATCATATTTTAAGTTGTTGAAAAATAGATGTATATTTAAAATATTAGATACTACAGTAATTCTTTATTGATATATAACTTTTTTGATATACACTCGTTCGTTCAAATCCAAAGGGTACTTTTTTTTTTTACATTTGGCGAGACGCATTTTACATATCAATATCTTTCATTTTACATTAACAAAAATTATAAAAATTGATATTTTTAATCTGCTCATAAAAACGAATTAAATAAAAATCCCACATGACTATATTTTCTCTTATGAATTCTCTTCTATTTTGATGAGTAGTGTCCAAAAGAAAAACGTACCCTTTAAATTTAAACTATAAAAGATGAAGAGGTACCACTCACTAGAGAGACGGAGATAAAACTACAAAAAGCCAACGTATATATAAGTATTTAAAATAAGACTGATTGGTATTAATGTATTTAAAAAATGTTTTTACAGAATGTTTCAACCAATATAACAAATGGAAGATGAAGTCTATCCTATAATAAATGTTAGCATGCTACTTTCTCAGATAGCTTCTTATAGTGAACAATCGAAGAGAACAGTCAACCAGCCACCCGGCCAGGTTGGGTTTCACCTAAGATAAAATTTCTACGCCACATAATATCATTTGAGATTGTTTCAAACATATTGCGGAACTTACCGTATATTTATTAACGTATATATTGTATCCTAATATTTCTAGACAAAACAATATAATAATATTGTGTGAATAAGATAGATATTATTATCTAGCATAAAATTAGAAATAAAATATGATTTAATATTCTAGTTTAAGTTAGATACGATATTTTTGTAGTACTATAAATATGGATTTGTTTATATTCATATTCAAAACATAATAATCAATAATCAAAATCTCTTTATATTTTATTAAAACATAATTTTGAATTTATCGATCATACTATATGGTTAAGGACGACGAAGGCATAATCTTATGTAGATGAGCCATGACTCATGAGTGTATGTATAATGAATGTATGTAGCCCAATTTACATACTTTGTCGTGAATTGTGTACTGTGTTACGTGGAGCACGCACGCACGCTAGCTAATACGCTATACGCGTACAAACCTAGCTACTTTTACACTACGTAGTAGAGTAGTTAGTATCCATGCATGCATGTTGGCTCCGTGAATACTAAACTGTACTAGGGATGGAGTACGTACGTACTCATTATGAGCTGAACGAACCAGCTTAAAAATTTATCAATTCGATCTATAGAGGACATATTGGATCGATTATCAGGTGGTTTACGCATGAGTAATTGACCATATCATATCATACTCATGTTCCTGTGAAAAAGTATTCATTCCTATTTTGACATTTACTATCATTCCATATTATAATCAAGGCCAAATTAAGTTTGTATGTCAAGGTCCTTAGATCGAGTCCTTATTAGGTGTAGCAATCATGAGAGCGAGCGAGGGTGACTAATCGATTTACCAATCATCTCTATGTATCGCTATGCATATAAATATATCATTGCAGAAGCCTAAATATAAGCAATAAACCAGCAAATAATTAAAAAAAGTAAACTAAGTACGTGAGTAAAGTATACAAGAAATCCCAACCATACGTCGTGTTTGCTTAAATTAATCAGCTAGATAATGGCATCATCATCAAGCGTTAGCCTCACGTTCGTGGTACTACTTGTGTTATCCAGTGTAACTTCAATAGCCGAGGCTCAGGAACTATCGAGTAGCTTCTATACCGAATATTGCCCTGATCTTGAGTCAACCGTTAAGTCCCTTGTGGATGATATTGTAGCAAGTGAACCTCGAATGGGTGCCTCCTTGCTTCGCCTCCATTTCCATGATTGCTTCGTTAATGTACCATACCTACTTCATCGATATATATATCCTTTTTTATTTTGTATATTGATTATTATTGCAGTTTGAAATAAACGAGCGAGTTTAATTAATTATGATAGGACGACTTGTACGTATTTGTGGTTGATGAAATTGTATGTACTGTGAAATAGGGATGCGATGGGTCAGTACTGTTGGAGAGCCCAGGTGGAGAGAAAGAATCGGTTCACAACATCAATTCCTTGAGAGGGTTTGAAGTAATTGATACCATCAAAGAGCAAGTCGAAACTATATGCCCACAACTTGTGTCTTGTGCTGATATACTTGCTCTTGCTGCTCGTGACTCCGTCGTTGCGGTACGTAACCCCTACCCCACCCCACTCCGACCCCCTTTTTACTAGACCCTATTTAAGACCAACTATCATACGTCTCTCAGGTTTGAATAATCCCCGATCTCTAAAAAAATGTTTTTATTATATGAAAATTATTGTATTTTTTGATGAAAATATCCGTGAAAAAAACTTGTGACATGTCAAGTAAAACCCACTTGGATACGTAAAGACAAATAATTTGCGGTTACAGTTAGATCATTTCACAATTATTATTATTACAGCTAAGTGGTCCGAGCTGGAATGTTTTACTTGGAAGAAGAGACTCAATTACATCTGCAACTGCAGCAACGACAGACGCTGAGCTTCCTTTTGCCACTAACGATGTTCCAGCACTCATTTCTTTGTTTGACAAAAAAAGTTTTTCCATTAGAGAATTGGTCACTCTCTCAGGTAACAACGTTTATACACGTACACAAAATAGGTTTTTTTAAGTAAAAGATCAATTCATTAATAATAATAATAATAATAATAATAATAATAATAATAATAATAATAATTCATACAACAATAATTGCAGAAACATCAAAATCAATCGAATATACAACCTTGTAAAAATTAATCAAAATAAACTCTTTACAAAATAAAGATCATTATTAGATAGAAGCGCTTTGGCATAATAATAACGTTGTCTCTTGATACTACCATTAGTGAGATAGGAGATTTTTAGATTTGAGATAAAATTAAGGCCAAGAACATTGGGCATTTGGGTCGGTGCTTACCACCAACAAACTGGTTAATGGTAACCCTTAGATGATGATTGAAATTTAATGTTTTTTAGAGAGAGAAAAAGGTGACCTAGTTAGTGTAAATAATGTCATACGAGTAATATGTTACGTGTACAAATTGAGTTTTATGTATAGGGTATACTATAGTATTGACGACATACATGTGGGATATCAACCATTCAACCCTCATCTATCTATCTATATTACGAGTATAATAAAAATCAAAACATGATTTTTTGGCGTCAAAACGTACTTTACTAAATCATCACACTTTCCATATTAATCTACATAGTATAAATATTATAATAACCATTCATCTAATATAATACTCCGTATTAATCAAAAGTTTCATATTAATAAGATATTTTTGGTACATGGTATGTACAAAAGTTAAAACGTCAAAGACAGAAGTTTATAATATTTTGACGTTAATATAATTTATCACGGGTTAAAACATTTGAAAACGCCATAGATATTAATATGTAGACAAAACAACTTATCATGTTAATTCCAATTTAAATTATTTTTATACTACTAATCGAACATAGATTAAACGTTGTCGAAAATGTTTTTTATTTAATAGCTATGTTAATACCCGGGCAAAGTTGGACGAGTATAAATAAAATAAATATGTAGATTAAAATAACTTTGGACGGGTATAACATGCCAATAAAAATCTACAAAAAAATGAATATTAGTTATGATGATTTTATTTTTATTCGCAATTTCTTAAAATGTTTTGTGTTATGATTTTCGTTTCAAGTTAGTTCCGCCAAAAGTAAATTTTTTATTATTTTATAAAATATAAGTTAAAACTGATTACTCAACGAATCATCGTATCAAACATACGAGATACGTGTATAACATGATAACAGTTACAGTCTTATAGGTCATGCATATATTTTCGCATTACTTTTTCATGTGTGTATAATTCAAGTTGATTTTAAGCGTATATTTTTTTCTATATTATAAATTATTATTTGTTAAAGATTGCAATATTCAAATATGATTACCTACATAAATCTTTTATTTATACCGTGCAACTTTGTACGGATATTAACCTACTACTATTAACTAAATGTTGTCCATTTTCTTAATGGGATATGTGTTTATGTACAAAAATTTAAACGTTTTAGCCATATTAAAAGCTAATTAATGAAAACGAAGCCAAAGCCGTAAAGCGGTACCAATAATGAAAACTTGAAAATATAAATGTTTTCCATTTCCCAAAGTTTTAATTATTATCAATTGGTGTACACATATAGGGGCTCATACAATAGGGCAAGCAAGATGTGTACGCTTCCGAGATCGCATTTATAACGAATCAAACATAGACACAAAGTTTGCACAATCTTTGCAACAAACTTGTCTGAAAACCTCTGGCGAAAGCAATGACATTACAGCTCCCCTTGATTTGGCATCGCCTGAAACTTTCAACAACGATTACTATAATAATTTAATCAACCTACAAGGTCTTCTCCATTCGGACCAAGCTCTCTTTTCGGGGTCCAGGACCGACGAGGTCGTCGAACTATATGCCAACACTCAAAGCGAATTTTTCTACGATTTTGCGGCGGCTATGTTTAAGATGAGCTCAATAGAGGTTATAACCGGAGAAAATGGAATCATCCGAACCAACTGTAGGCTCGCCAATTAACTATATTGAGCTCATTCCTATATACATGCATGTGCGCACGCTATTGGACCCAAAACATTTAATTGTATGAATTGTTTCCATTTTGTACTCGTTATTGGTTATGATTTCTCAAAACGTTTGATGTTATATATTCTATAAATAAAATGTTTACAAACATAAGTTCATGATAAAGTGTACAGATATTGACTACTTTTCCAACATGTACATTACCAAAGAAGTACCTCTCCTAAATGTTCGGTAAAAATCACCCTTAGAAAAACTAAAATTAAAGGAAATAAAAACAAAAAATTATTAAATAGTGTTAGGGTTGTATAACGGGATCAACATGGATTAACGGACAAATGGATCTTTAGATAGAGCTTGGAATGGATTAGGGTCAACCCGGTCATTGTCTTTTTAATTTCTTCTAGCTCTTCCTCTTGATCCGTAATGTCTCCAAGCGATTGCCAAATAGGAGGGAAAATACAAAAAAAAAAACAAAATGTTTTTTCCTCTCAAAATACAACCGACATAGAGCCCCTTTTAAGATGCTTCCAATCTTTCTCTAGCATTACTCTATTATTCTATTCTTCCCTATCACCACCTGGAAAAAAAGTCAGTAAATATAAACCAAGAAAAATGTGAAACATCAAATGAAGGGCCCCAATTTAAATGATGAAGAGAGGATAAAAATAGTGACAATCCTTTTCGAGAACCATGTTAATGGAAAACCGAAAGTGGCAAGATGAAAGAATTGACATCACCATTTCAAGTAAACCGCAATTCAATATCAGAGCTACGAAGTAAGGTAAGAAAATGCATGAAGAAGACATTCCCATCAACGTTAAATCACTTATTCCGGCAAACTTGGCAGAGAACGCATAATCTGTCCAATTAACAAGATTGCAAATGTGCCCTTACCTTTAAGAAACACAATAATTGAACTTTCAAAGGCAATAGGATACATCTGAAGCGCAGGTTCAAAGGAGGATAAGAAGAGGGGACATTAGAAGTCATTCATCATCTATACATTCTCTTTTAACCCAAGATAATAAGTTTGCAAGGTTGCATTTTGTTTTAGTTACTGTTTCAAGGCCAATCTACTCAGAAAATGGAGATGTTTTGTTTGATGGAAAGATAGGTATTTTTCCATTACTTATAGGGCACCAGCAAAGAGAAACTTTGTGAATAGACGAGCGGGCACCATGGAGACAAAGCCCATTAAGTTCATCAACAAAGTCGTAACTAATAAGAGACTTTGTAATCAGCAAAGTCATACTAGCAATCAAAACAAAATGGCCAATATTAGCAACAAAGAATATAATTATCCAACAAGACAATGTTAAACCCCATATACATGGGGACGACCCCGAATCTGTAAGGGTTGCTACATTAGACATGTTTAACATACAATTAAAACAGCAACCTGTAAACTCCCCTGACTTAAATGAGTTGGATTTGGGCTTCTTTAGATCCATACAAAGTTTACAATCCTCAACGCCAGCCAAAACAGTTGACGAACTAGTGGCAAATGTAACACAGGCTTATGAAATACAAAAGGTCGAATGCTTAGATGATGTATGGTTGAGTCTACAGGTATGTATGGTTGAAATTATGAAGAGAAGAGGTCACAATGACTATCAATTACCACATTTAAAGAAAGCTGCAGCTAGACGCTCAACACTAAAAGAACATAGAAAACATTCGACGGCTATCGGCAGCCGTCTGCCGTCGCTAAAAAGACGAGCGATCGATATCGGTCGCCACTAGGTGGTTGTCCCTGGTGGTCTCTTAAATAGGAAGCGGGTGACCGATATCGGTCGCCAGAAAGACGCGCGACTGCCAATGGACGCTGAATTCAGCGATCGTCCAGCGAGCGATATCAGTCGCTACACCCAATGATTTCCGACCGATATCGGTCGCTAAATACAAAATTTGCGACCGATATCGATTGTCCTGCCTCTTGACCTGAACATGTTGACCTACTCCTATGATCCTGGTGTGTCCGTCTTAGCGACCGACATCGGTTGCTCATTACCCCAGTTTGCGACCGAAATCGGTCGCCAATGAAGCTGTCATTAGCCGATTAAATTTGTTTCATTTCTAGCCAAAATCTACACAAAAAAAAAGCACACAACAATGACAATATGCGACCAACATCGCATGCAAACACATTTCAAACACCACACATATCGTTCACATAATTCCAAATTCACACTTCCTCAATTGTCAACCAAGATATATAACGAAATTGCATAAACAAACTAAATTCAAAATCATATTACAAACTTCCAAAATAAACATTCAGAAACTACCAGGTTTTTTTTAACTACAAGTAACAACAAGATCTAATCACCTAGCGGCAGCACCACTCCCACCCCCTATCGAAGGGGTCTTTAGGTTCGGGGGTCCCGGAGAGGGTCCAGAGTTATAGGTAGGGTGAAGGATCTTCATGCAGGCGAGTTCTTCAAGTATTTGCCTGTTTACCTTATTGGTTTGCCTAATTTGTTCAGCAAGATTCTGCACGAGCCACCTTTTCTTCATCAAGTTCTGACCTGATTTGAACCATGGCGGAGGGTGCGTACACGTTTTGGTCGAGCCGCCTCCTCGAGCATTTGGTGGGGTGAAGTATAGCGGGTGAGTGCTCCTTATACCATACAGCCCTCCCTTGCGGTACCCATTGACAACCTCGAACCATATCTGGTTCGGGTCTTTACCGGTAGATTAATTGCTAGATATGTGTGGACATGGCGTAGGTCCACCCTGACGCGGTCACGCGTGGGTTTGGGGCGACGAATGAATCTCCATATGAGATGGATCTCGAATTGAAATTTAAATCGAAGTTGGAGTCGCCACCGAACTTTGTGGGAGTTCGGGCCCGTTCGAACCCACTCTATATCGTAGTGGGCCATGCACAAAGTACGGCCCATTCCGATTTCAGAGTTAATGGGGTTCGTCCCTTTGCATTGCGATACCGATACCGACATTATCGGATACCGTGTATTGAATGACTCTCGTATGCCAACGGTTTCGATCATCCGAAAACCATGGTTCTGAGTAAGGGGTGAGGGTACGTGTTGGGAAGCCCACAAAGGACACCCAACCCCGCCCACACTTAGCGGCCTTTACTAAGATACCTTTCGTTTTTGGTGTACGCGCGTTAGTTTGACGGTTGAATGATATGCAAAGAGCGTTTTGACTAAACATGCGAATTATGTTTGACTACGTCGTTTTAATGCATCTAAACTAACGTCAAAGTTGCTTTAGAATGTGATGTTCATTTTAGTACAATAAAATAAACAACGAAATAAAAGAAAAAGATGCGACAACAGATTACAATATACAAGCGGCATACCAACCGGAAATACAATGCAACCAACGATACAATATCAGGGTTAGAAGACGCGAATATAATGCATGGTTTTGAAAAGGTGAGCACGTGATAGACTTAACACGTGACGACCGAAATTGTTAAAAGAATTTTATCGGGACTCGAGACATGCTAAGAACTCGCTGTTTTGCTATATCAGGGGCCACTCGATCGAGTCATTGATGGACTCGATCGCGTGGTCTCGGAAAAAGCTTCTGGTTCGTTTTTTGAGATGCCACTCGATCGAGTGGGCTAGGCACTCGATCGAGTGCCCCCTGTACGGACTGCTGTCCGGTTTAATTTTGACTCTAAAATTGTTTTTGGTTTTGAAAATCGATAATTTGATTAAGTCGCATAAAAATACGATGCAATTTATACTCGACTTAAATATTGGTACTCGTAATATTCGATATTCGATTATAGAATCGGTACCGGATATTTAGAGTGGATTTTGAAAAGGTTGATTAGAAAATCGTTTTGAATGTTGTTAAGATGGGATAATTCCTCCACGTTGTAATGTAGTAATTACTCGGTTTCAATGGTATTATGTGTAACATGTTTTGATGATTGGTTCCTCTAGATCCGATATTTGACTATAGAGTTGATATCGAATTCTAGGGATGACGCTTTATCGATATTAGGAACGAGAAAAGAAATAAAAAAAGACACGACGACCCGTATAAAAGGACGGACGGACGAGAGAAAGAGAAGAAAAGGGAGAAGTCGAGATTTGTAACACCCTCAACCTACATGCTTGATTATCTCGAAAACGGACTCGTAGTAGCGGTCTAGGCGCGGGAGCGTTAAGATGTATATAGGTGAGTTATGGTGTGTATGGTTAGGGAGAGAATTTGTCGGGTTTTGCTCTCGGGTTTGTATATGGTTTGCCTAAAATTTTCTAGAATTTCGAGTTGTAAATGGTCGGGAATCCTATAGGATTTCTAGAGGAAAGATCGGAATATAATATGCCTAGTATTGCTGGAATTCCGGGTTGTGAATTGTGTATGTCGGGATTGGAATTGTTGTGTTGTGAATTGTTGATGTGACTTGAATGTTGTGAAATTGTGTTGCGAGGGTGGGGTATTTATAGGATGAAATTCCCGACGTGGGATAGGAGATAGATGACTTGCAAAGGAAGAAAACAACCGGTTGGGGTGAAGTGGGATCCCGTCTTTGGATAGGAAAATGTTACTTGTATGGGAAGAAACACCCGGTTTAGATGGAGTAGGATTCCGACTTTGGATAGGAAAGGATTCCTACTTTGTAGCTGATATTTGTGTAGTATTTGACTTCGAGTCTTATTTTTGAAGTGGCGTGACAGATTTTTCCGCCTCGGAAATGTCTTTGACCGGGGTTTGACCCGGTCGCTAAAAGACGGTTTTGCCTTTGGTCTCGGTTTTGACCCAAATTAGTCTTATTTGACTAGAAACGACCCACTAGGCCTGAATTTGAGGTTGGTTTGATGAGATTTTTTCTCCGCTAAAAGCTCGCACCAACTACTATTGATTACGAGTCCAAAATCGAGTGTATTAAGTCATGTTTACGTCCGATCATCATCGGGTGTTTTTTGGAAACTGCTATAGACACCTGGCGGTCAAAATGTGGGTGTCTACAGAGCCCCCATTCTGATTGAGGCTTGGACAAGGCGAAAGTCAGAGTAGCTACCAGGCCAATCAAAGATTAAGACCTGGCAGACTTCCGATCGGGTCGTTTATAGTCCATTAGACTCGCGTAAAAGGGCTCGCCAGCCATAAGTTAAAAATCATACATGAGTTGATGCTAATAGCTCAGTGGGGACTTGCCTAAGAAACCCTGGGTGTGCCCGTTTGCAGACACATCCCATCTTGGAGCTGCGCGGGAGCTTGCCTAGGAAGACATGGGTGTGTCCGTTTGCAGACATATCCCGATTCAGAATTACGCGGGAGCTTGCCTAGGAAGACATGGGTGTGTCCGTTTGCAGACATATCTCGATTCAGAATTACGCGGGAGCTTGCATAGGAAGCTATGGGTGTGCCTGTTCGCAGACACATCCCGATTCAGAATTACACAGGAGCTTGCATAGGAAGCAATGGGTGTGTCCGTTCACAGACACATCCCGATTATTTAGTAGAAACGTCGCCTGAGCTTTCCATTGGGGAGTTTTTTGCGAGGAGACTTCCTTCTCGAGTCTGGGTGTACCTGTATGATGCCAACACATAGCAATTCGCATGTAACATTTAGGCGAAACACCGACTCACGCTGGGGAAGTAAAAACTTGATGTTCCTTTGGGAAGCACAAGCTGGTACCTGAAATGTTAGATATATAGGCAGAAATAACAAATATAGCAAATAGCAAGATAGAATACAGGAAATGCAGTTAGCATCTATAGACTGACTTGCGCTGGGGAAAATGATTTTTGCTTTATTTTGAAATCGAAGTCCTGAAAGCAACTCACGTGCTAGGAGATAGGTTTTCAAAATCGAAAGAGGTAGAAATAGATTCGCAGTTTTAAATAGACTGAAATTTGACCTTGTCCAAAAAGGATTTTCTCAAATAGCTAAGTTTTGCAAATCTCAAAGCAAGAATTTGAAGAGAGAGGCCTACCAACAGACTCGACTCTGGATGTGACAGGACGAGTTGACAAACACGAATGGACTCTCGAGGGGTTGAACCGTGACTCGGTAGGGGGTGGGCCACCTAACAAGACTCTTAAGTTGCGCTATTCCGTACCCTAGGCAAGTGGCAACATGGTCAAACATCGAAATGGGAACAATCTGTTATAGGGGGATTGCACTAGTAGTCTGTAATGAGACTGTTTCCGTACGACAGGGCTTAGTAGTAGCAATGCCGTAGACTGGTGCTCTTTTGGATCTTTTTTGGTTTTGGGGTATATTCCCAAGGTGGGTGTCGCTTCGAGTCCTTGACGGATTCTTGTCTTCGACTGGGCTGAGTACTAGGACACACTATAGAAAAGAAGCTAGATTTGAAAGTCATTTGGATTATATGAGTGTATGGAGAACTTCTGTCTAATAGAAGCCCCCAGGATGACAAGGCTAGCTGTTGAGAACATGATAGTGTCGTGACCGGAATGACGGTGCTTTTTGAATTTGTGTCAATATGGGTGGTTGTGCCTCTGTTGAAAGGCTGCCTACGTATTCACGTGTAGTGAAATCAAACCAAGCCGTAGTTCAGTGTTGAAAGATATATTATGATGTCTAGTCTATTAGGGCTTTGTGTGTAACTAGCTATAGCGATGGTGTAGACTAGGTGCATTCCAAATGATGTCTTGATCAAAGGGCTAGAATAGTTAGGATGTTGATCCTATGACTGTGAGCATTCTCCAGGGTAGCCCCCAGAGGTGGTGTGAACTATTGGGCATGTTCTATGCCAACCGCAGGTTGAGTTCCCGTGTTTGGGGTTGGTAACTGGTTTGGATGTTTTTGAAAATGTGGAGCTAGGTTGAAAGTGGCTTTGACGATTTGACATCTGGGGCTTGATTTTGTGAAGTTAAGGCTTCGAGGGTAAGGTATTGTAATGTGGTAGAAAAGGGGAAGTCGAGTAAAAATGACTCGACCTTCAATCGGGGTAGGTTTGATAATACGGGATCTGGTTTCCATGTCTGGCCCTAATGGTTAGGGTGTATCCTATGGAGCTTGAATCCTCAAAATTCTGGGCTGTCTCTTAGACTAGGTCTAGGGAAGGTCTTGAGGGTTGTAATGTGGGAAGGCTAGCTGTGGTGCTAGCTGACCAGCTTGATTGTCTCTCCCCTATTTGATGGTATGGGCATTTATAATTTTGAATGGACCGTACCCCGGTCAAGGGACTTTCACTTGAGTTAACCGTTGACCACGGTCATGGGTTTTTGAATTTTTTTGGTTGACCTCTTAGCCCCGGTCTTGGGATGTTGAGAATTTTTTGATCATGGCCAACTCTTTTATTTCGGCCTTTTGCTTTTTCCTTGGACTTTTGATTTTTGTCCGGTTTTTTTTTTTTTGGTCAGACTAACACCTAAGGTAGGGATTGGTCAGTCTTATTGGAGGGGTGTTTATTGTGGGAAATGGGCTTGCCTCCTGTCTTGAACCCAAACTAGGAGACTACGTTTTGTCAAAGGATTCGATATCGCTCCTGCTAAGGGTAGTTATGTGGCTTGCTATGTCAGACATGAAACAGGTAAAAGGAAAACACGGGCTCGGTTTCCTGCAGTCATTATAGATGTGCCTATAATAGGCACATGCATGTGCTCACAGTGTATGATGGTGTTTATCATGTTCTCGGAAACACACGAGGAAAGTATATATTAGAAATAGAAAAGCTGATTTTATTGAATTTTGAAAAGAGGACATAATGCAAATGACTCTGACTCTGACTTGGAAATGAGGATGTAGGGTATCCTAGACTCGAACTCAGGCTTAGACTGGAATCAAATCCGGACTTTTGGATGCTCGGTTGGTTGTTTTTTTTGGGTAAGGTCCTTGATTGGAGAGAACGACAGGTGCCACGACTCGCCTAAACTCGGCTTTGCGCAAATGCAAGAGAGGGAGTCAAACTAGACACGGCCCGGGGTGACGGGATGACAAAGACTCTTGGATCGGGATACTCGAACGTTGACCTAGGCAAGGTAACGACCCTGACTTAGACTCGAGCTACAGAAGGATGAGTCTGAAGATGGGGCGATCGTGTTTGACCGCGTCACGTGCTCGGACCAACTGTGGTGACCTAACCCTAGGTTACTCGAGTATTCGTAGCATAAGTACGACTCGAAGAAGGCATCATAAGGACGCCGACGTAGGATGGACGTAAGGTACCCCTTAAGGTGACCGTGGTTGACTTCTCGGGTGGAGGACAGCCCCCGAGTGAGACTAAAGACTCTGATAGGACTCAAGTGGTGTGGCATCTGAGTGACTCAAATGTGGGGTACGTGAGACAACACGTGTAAGACATGATCCTTAGAGCAACTGTGATTGATCGCTCCGCTGAAGGGTAGCCCCCGAGTGAGATTGAAGGTTTTGCTAAGACTCGAGTGTTGGACGAGTGTGACCCTTAGACGTAAGGACCACGAACCTTTTATTATAGGGCTATGCCTTGTAAAAGGTTGACTCGGCCTCGAGGAAAGGCAGACGGGGTAAGGGAAGAAACTTGCGATGTAAGATCGACAGAGTTTCGACGCTAGAGACCCTCGACTTGACTTGAATAAGGAAAGACCCTGTGATTAGGGTAGACCCTTAAGTTAAAGGACTTTTGAATTGGGATGACTCGACTAACGGAAAGACGGGCGAAATTCTCTTAGAAAAGGTCGTGGGGACCGTCCTTTTAGAGGGAAAGATCGCATGAGACTTTCTAGTCAGGACTCGAGTGTAGACGAACCTTCCATTTACGAGTGTATGACTCGTGTTGGTCGGTTATGCCTTTAAAATAAGGCGGACTAGGATGGGGAAGAAACTCGTGATGTAGGATCGACGGAGTTTCGACGCTATAGACCTTCGACGACCTGTGAAAAGACCCGACACACGAATTACGGTAGGTCCAAGGACAAGAAGGGTTTTGAAAAATGACTGAATTTTGAAAATTGAGAAGATGGGCCTAAAATTGGCAGTGGGCCAATAGGACCGGGTTTTTGAAAAGTTGAATATTTGGAATTTTGAAAATTTGAGTATCGAAAAAAAGAATTTCCGACAATTTTGAAAATTGAAGATGAGATCCCTAAGATTTGAAAATCAAAAACGGCATCTCGAAGATTTGAAACCTGAAAATGGCATCACGAAGATTTGAAAATCGAAATTGAATTTTGAAAATTCGAAAATCGAATGGTGGATCGGAAATTCGAATTTTGAAATGGGCAGCATGCCGGGTAGAAAATAGGTTTGTTTTGAGTCAAATCTTAAATCTAAATTTCGGCAGCTTTCCGAGTTTTTTGAAAATCGGATATTTTTCAAAAGACGGGTCCCGAAACGGTATTTCGGATTCTGAAAATTGGATGATTTTGAAAAGATGCATTATTTGAAATGACGGTTTTTGAAAAAAGACGACATGTAAACCAAGTAGCACATAGTCACGTAAGCATTATAGGGTCTATACCAACTAAGTCTCGGTCGGTCGAAATAGGGTATATACCAACAACGACGGCTTTCTCGTAAATCAAGACGGACTTCCTTAGCCGAATTTGACTTTGAACATGCCGTGAAACCCATTTAGGAATGCACCGTGGTATAGTGGGACGTCGGTCACAAGTAACCGGCCCGGGAAAGATTTGGGTTATGCATGAACCATCTAACTAAAACGCGTACATTAGTAATAGAACGATTTCTTTTCGAGGCTCACCCTGAGAATCCCGATGACAAGTGGTACATCAGGTATCCCCAGCGGAGTCGCCAAATTGTGGACATGACATAGGTCCACCCCGACGCGGCCACGCGCGAGTTTGGGGCGGCGAATGAATCTCCATATGAGATGGATCTCGAATTGAAATTTAAATCGAAGTTGGAGTCGCCACTGAACTTTGTGGGATTTCGGGCCCATTCGAACCCACTCTATGTCGTAGTGGGCCGTGCACAAAGTACGGCCCATTCCGATTTCAGAGTTTATGGGGTTCGTCCCTTTGCATTGCGATACCGATACCATCTACACCGATACCGACATTATCGGATACCGTGTATTGAATGACTCTCGTATGCCAACGGTTTCGGACATCCGGAAACCATGGTGTAGACACCCACATTTTGACCGCCAGGTGTCTATAGCAGTTTCCGACAAACACCTGATGATGATCGGACGCAAACGTGCTTTAAATACTCAGAAACGGGCTCAAAATCATTGGCATTTGGCTTGGGCTCATTATAGAGTACATATCTCACAAAACTAACCTCAAAATCAGGCCCAGTGGGTCGTTTCGAGTCAAATAAGACTAATTTGGGTCGATTCCGACACCGAGGGTAAAACCGTCTTTTTGCGACCGAGTCAGAACCCGGTCAAAGATTTTTCCGAGACACGTGAGTCAGCCGTGACACCTCACACGGATGATTCCTACTTTAATCCTACAAAAAATCAGCTTTTCAAAATATTAAACAAATCCGTTTGAGGATAGGATTCGATCTCAAGTAGGAATTCTATCCGGAAACCGAATCAGATATCGACCGAGCACCAAATACTCGGCCAAGACACCCAAGGTAGCCGAAATAATCCTCTATTCAGCCGAGATTTTGACTTCTCCACCAAGAAACGGAATTTGCATTCCTTTCGAACTCTTGCATTTCCTATCCAAAAACCGATTCAAACACCCGACCGAGTGAAAACACTCGGCCGAGTAGGCTCCCACCAGCCGTGTTCCCTTTCTTCTTGGACAAGAAAGCGGAATTCTCATGCCTTACAACTTCTACGTTTCCTATCCTAAGCGGTAGTTCAAACTCTCCTAGCCAAGGTCGGGAATTTCCTATAAATAGCTCCTTGCACACATCTACAATAGAGAGACACATCGACACTCACAACATCGATAATCATCAGAAATCAGAAAAATATCATTCACATCGTCACACACACATACACATCGAGAAACCGATACTACAAACCCGAAGGAAACCGGTCCGAATCTCGACACCCTTCACGCACGTCACGCCCGAGCCGAACCACCATCAACTCACCGACATCCACTCGACGCTCTTGTGCCCAAGTCACGTCCCGACGAGCCTCGATCCGAGTAAACTAAAGCATGTAGGTTGAGGGTGTACAAAAACCCGACTTCTCCTTTTTCTTCTCTTCTCCTCCTTCGCGTCGGTCCTTTTTCATACGGGTCGTGTCGTTTTTTTTTCATTCGTCGAGTCTTTTATTATTTCTAATATCGATAATTTCAAAAACTATTTTCATATAACAACATTCTTAAAATATGATATCGATTTTCTATAATCGAATATTGTATCAAAAAGAATTATATTAAGATCTCGACGATATTAAAAATCCTTACATTTTTTCATTCAAAACTTCTTTTACAAAACCTTTTTTTTTAGTTCGTTCCGAATATTCGATGTCGATTTCATAATCGAATATCGGGTACGACGAATATCGAAAACATAAATCGAATACAAATTAATTCATATTTTGTACGCGATTTATCAAAATTAGCAATTTCGAACAAAAAATAAAAACCGGACAGACCCGCACGCGAGTCGCGCCATGCCCAGGCGACTCGCGCACGGGCCTGAAATCCGAGACGTTTTTTTAGCTTTTTCGTTCGTTTTATTTTATTCTTCTACGAAACGATTTTAAAACTTATACCTTTTCTAAAACTATTCAAAATATTTGATATTAATTTCGTAGTTAATTATCAAATATAACAAACATCAAAAATATTGAATCGAGTACGAATTATGCAATATTCATACGCGGTTTAATAAAAGTCGAGTCTTCGAAAACCGTCTCAAAAAATCAGACCGACACGCGACTCGCCGGCATCCCGGGCGAGCCGCGCGGCCGGCTGCCTCGACGCCCCTCTTTCTCGTTTTTTTATTTTTTATTTTTTTTCGAACTTCGTTTTTTTATACAAAACAGCGTCTTAACAATATTTTTCAGATTTCGATTAATATTTATTTTCTCGATCTCGTATATTTATTTTATTTGCTATATTATTATTTACAAATCGATACTAACTCGTTTGTTTATCTTGTAGCAAATTCATCTTTATTTCGTCTTTTGTTTTATTATACTAAAACGAATCTCATATGCTAAAATTCAACTTTGACGTTAAATTTTTCATGCATTAAAACCGACTTAGCAACCCATTCAATTCCTCGCATGATTAGGAAAACAATGTTTGCATATCATTCATCGTATTACTAACACGCGTATTAAAACGTCATTCGATATCCTAGTAGAGGCCGCTAATGTGCGGGCGGGGTTGGGTGTTCTTAGTGAACTTCCCAACACGTGCCCTCACCCCTTACTCAGAACCGTGGTTTCCGGATGTCCGAATCCATTGGCAACGAGAGTCATTCAATATACGATTAACCGCTCAAGTCGGCATCTATATCGATATGCAAAGGGACGAGCCCAATAAACTCTGACATCGGAAATGGGCCGTATTTTGTATACGGCCCACTACGACATAGAGTGGGCTCAAACGGTTCCAAATAACCATAAAATTCGGTGGCGACTCCGACTTCGATTTAAATTTCCATTTGACAATCTCATGGAGATTCATTCGCCTCCCCAAACCCGCGCGTGGCCGCGTCGGGGTGGACCTATGTCATGTCCACAATTTAGCGACTCCGCTGGAGATTAGCTGATACGTTACTGACCTTCAGCATCCTCAGGGTGAGACTCGAATAGAAATCGTTTGACTAGTACAATACGCATTTTAGTTTTACGGTTCATGCATAACCCCATATTTTCCCGGGCCGGTACTGGTGACCGACGTCCCACTATACTATCGATGTAGTCCAAATTGGATATGTCGAAGGTGTCCATTAGCCGATTCGTATGGGTTTTACGGCATGTTCTAAGCTCAACTCGACTTAGGAAGTCCGCCCCGATTCTCGATAGGCTGTGTACACTAGTATAGACCCTTTCAGACTGACCGAGACTTAGAATTAGAGCATACATGGCGTCTTTATACTGTTTCCATGACTACGTGCTACCTGATTTACAAGTCTTTTTTTTTCAAAAACCGTCATTTTCAAAATTGCATCTTTTTCAAAATATCCAATTTTCAAAACCCGGGACATATACCGAATTTAGGATCCACGATTTTACTCAAAATAGCCTATTTTTAGCCGGTATTATGCCCATTTCAAAACTCAAAAATATTTTCGAACTTTCAAAACCGTCGCCCGGTCCACCTTTCCGTTTTCTTTTTCGAAAAAAAGGGCCGGACTCCTCTCCCGATTCTACTCGGGCCTTCAAAAATCAATTTCAAAACCTTCCTCTTTTTAGGACTTCCCATATTTAGCAGTGTCGGGTCGTGTCTTAAGTCGTCAAGGTCTTCTAGCGTCGAAACTCCGTCGATCTTACATCACGAGTTTCCTCCCTATCCCAGTCCGCCTTATTAGACTAAGGCAAGGCCCACCTACGTAGGACATACTCCTACAAGGGTCGGCCCGTCTACACAATCGAGTCTAGAAGTCTGGGGAATGGCTCACGTGAACCTCCTTTTGAACAAGGCCCAGCCCACACAGCTGGATCCTAAAGGAGGCCCACCTCTCACAAGTCATCCGTCAAGATGTCTTTTCCGAGCCGTTTCCTCTCTAGTTTCCCTTTTTCCTTGCTCGGGATGTACTTTAGTTCTACGATTTGGGTTAGTCGCTGATTACGTGGTATTCTCACAGACAGGCCACCTCACTCCCGAACCATGACTAAGGACGCTATCGATCAACTGAACACCTCATTGGCCAAGATCCAAGAACAGCTCGACCAAATCAGGGGCGACTAGATCGCCATTGTCACCCGGGTTAGTGCCATAGAACAGGACAAGCCAAAGGATGAAGATGAGGCTCATGGGCCTTTAGCCCAATTGACTAGCGCAGTCCTCAAACTACAAGAGCAGGTCCACTTGTCGACCCACAACTCGATCCATACGGAGAATGCCCGAACCTATTCTCCCCTGACCGATCAACTGCCTGCCAATCTCAACCTGACAGGCCTCCCGATGTTCGACGGAACCGAAGACCCGGTATTACATATCCGGGCCTTCAAGGAGTTTATGGCCCTAAAAGGAGTCAAGTCGGACATGTTCAAGCATCTGTTTGCCTCCTCGCTAGAGAAGCACCCGAAAGCTTGGTTCTATAAGCTCGACGCCAAGAAATACAAAACTTGGGACGATGTCGCGACGGAATTCGCCCGAAACTATGCGGACAATGCAGAGATCCAGACAACCATGCGTAGTCTGGAGGTCATGGCCCAAGAGCCAAGGAGGGTTTCACCAAATACCTCCAGAGATGGAGGGCCGAAAGTGTCAAGCTGGTCGACAAGCCCAGCGAAAAAGTATTAGTGGAGGCCTTTGTGAAAAATCTCCTCCCATCTTACCGGATCCATCTCCAGTACGCTATCATACCCAATTTCGCCACTTTAACCGAAATGGGTACAAGAATCGAAGACGACTTAAGGTTAGAGAGCCTTACTAAGGCCTCTACAAAGGGTTATCAAGGAGCCAGTTCATCTTCTGGTAAGCCCGCAACTACAAGTGCGGCCCGAAGCATCTTCGACGAGGTTAATTTGCTAGACACCTCGACCAAAAAGAACACTCCAGCCCGAGTATTCACGGACATAGGGACTACTTATGCCGACGCCTTACAAAGGCTATCTTCTAAAGGCCTAATTCAGCCCATAGGCCCAATGCCAGAGGTCCTTGTCGAAAAGCGGTCCAAAAGCTACAACGCTCAGGCCTATTGCCGTTATCACCAGGGCAACGGGCATGACGCCGAAAAATGCTGGAAATTAAAGCATCTCATTCAAGATCTGATCGAGAGTGGGAAGATACCATTACCCAGCGATAAGCCCAGTAACAAAAACAACCCTCTTGCTACTCACGCCATTTCTACTGGAGAAATAATCGACTGCACTCATCTCATTTCCGCTTTCATTCCCCAAATTAACGGGATATGGAATGACGATGAAGACGATGTTTATCTGACTAAGGGGGAGACTGTCCCCATCACGGCCGAAGAGATCCGGAAGGCCAAAACCAAGGCCCTGGCCGGTACTCATGTCATCACGGCCGGATCTTCGACCCCGGGATCCGTCACTGAACCTGCCAAGACGGACTCTATACTTGAAGAACCAGACACTGACATGGCCCTAGTCAAGCAACTGAAGAGGGTCCGAACTGATCTTACCATATGGCAGCTTCTGGTCAATTCTCAAGAACATCGGGCAGCACTTACTAAGGCTCTCGATGAAATCAAGGTAGACTCGTCGGTTACCCCCACTGAAATGGTAGCCACCATCCTGCCTCACCTCAAAGGCAAGTCCAAAGGAGAAGGCCCGCTTATCACCTTCTCTGAGTCCGATCTACCACCATTTGGGGCTACCCACAACCTAGCCCTATATATTACGGTGATTTGCCGGGGCAAATATTTACCCATGAACCTAATCGATGACGGGTCAGCTGTAAATGTCCTTCCTTTAAAGACTGCTAGGGCTCTCGGCATTACCGAGACCGACTATCTTCCTACTGCACAAACTATCCAGGCTTTTGATGGAAGCCCGAAATCAGTTGCTGGGGCTGTCAGACTAACCATCATAACCGGCCCAATTGAAAAAGAACTAGAATTCCAAGTGATCGATGTCACCTCATCGTTCAATCTGCTACTTGGAAGGCCTTGGATCCACGCAGTCAAGGCCATATCCTCCAATCTTCATAGAAAGGTCAAATTACCTTTACAAGACGGGGTCATCACACTTGAAGCTACTCCAATAGCCGTGTCAAGCTGCAACACGGCCGGTTCAAACGACCCGCGAGGATTCAATTTCGTGGGAATGATCAATGAAGAATTATCTTTTTAGGCCCTACTTCACAACCAGCATTGACAAAATGCTGCAGAACATGGGTTACTTACCGGGGGCTACTTCAAGGCCTGGTCTCCCGGCGGGCAAGATCATCGATGTCTTAAATAATGAAGAGCCGAAATTCGGTTTAGGGTATGCCTTAACCCCGGAAAACGTGGTCCGGGCCGGCATCCAAAAGGCCTGCAACATTTTCAAGGATACCTACTTGGGCCCCTGCAACCCGAAATTGAGTTTCGTCACTCCAGTATTCGGAGCTGTCCAGACAGGTCTTTACCAGCCCACTATAACTTATCCTGAGGTCAATTTCATCCCAGATGATATCTTCACTCTCATCCAGGCCGAATCAAAAGAAGATTCAAACCAAGCTGAGCCCATGCTGGGGCTCTTGTTCGGGGAAAGCAAGATAATCCCTACCCCTAAGGAGGAATTAGTCAACCTGATCATCCATAGCAACAAATTCGATCCGACCAAGCTGATCTATGAAGTAGGTGCTGACACTGGAAAGCGGGCTTGGAGGAAGACGATCAAATGGACCGACAGCGAGGGCCGAGTCTACAAGCTCAGTACCGGCGAAGGAGACATGCAAGGCGACGAGTCTGAATCCGAGTCCGAGTCCGAGTCAGAGTCAGAGTCGGAGTCTGAGTCTAAGTCTAGAGGGTCCAGTACTAGGGTCGAGTCTGTAACCCCTTTTCCTTTAGCTGCACCTCAGGGAGTCTCGGAATCTGCCCCGAGAGCACTCCCTATACCGCCTCTGACCAGCGATCAGATGGCAGCTCTCTTTGAGCTATTTTCAAAACTTTCTATCAATAATAACGATAACCGTTCTGCTTACGACTTGTCTTATTTTCAAAACATTTTCAAAAACTTTACTTGCAATGACATTGAGAAACCCGACGAACAGGTACCACTACCTCAACATCTAGTCGAGCAACTCGAACAAAGGGAGTCCCGAGATCCGGTGATCGAAGAAACCGATTCCATCAATCTAGGAACCCCTTTAGAGCCTCAGATGCTTAAGTTAGGTTTATCCCTAGACCCCGAGGAAAAGCAACAATTTACGGAGCTCCTCCACGAATTCAAAGACGTCAAGGACATGCCGGGAATAGACCGGGAGATAGCCGAACACCGTATACCCATCAAAGACGGGTGTAAGCCGGTAAAACAAAAACTCCGAAGAATGAGGCCCGAATGGTCTCTCAAAGTCAAAGAAGAAGTTGACAAGCAATTCAAAGCGGGCTTTATCCAAGTGTCTGAATATCCAGATTGGGTCGCAAATATCGTGCCAGTACCCAAGAAAGACGGAAAGGTACGAGTTTGTGTAGATTTCCGGGACCTTAATAAGGCCAGCCCGAAAGACGATTTCCCGTTGCCACACATCGACATACTGGTGGACAACACAGCCGACCATGCCCTTCTATCCTTTATGGACGGGTATGCCGGATACAATCAGATCAAAATGGAAAAAGAAGACATGAGTAAGACCACCTTCACCACACCTTGGGGGACTTACTGTTACACCGTTATGCCATTTGGGCTTATCAACGCCGGTGCCACTTATCAACGGACCGCCACTACCCTATTACATGACATGATGCACAAGGAAGTGGAAGTCTACGTGGACGATATGATAGTCAAATCCAAAGAACGAAACGGGCATATTCCGGCCCTTAGGAAGTTCTTCACCCGACTACGCAAGTATAACATGAGACTGAATCCTCAAAAAATGCAGCTTTGGGGTAACATCGGGTAAATTAATGGGCCATATCGTCAGCCAGCGCGGCATCGAGGTTGACCCGGCCAAAATCAAGGCCATTACCGAGATGCGGCCGCCTAAAACCGAAAAGGAGATTAGGGGGTTTCTCGGGAAAATCCAGTATATCAGCAGGTTTATCTCGAAGCTAACCATGGTATGTGAGCCCATTTTAAAAAAACTGAAGATAGGAGAGCGGGTACTGTGGGACGACAAATGTCAAACAGCTTTCGATAAATCAAAGAGATTTTATCATCTCCGCCGGTATTAATGCCACCTCAGCACGGTCTGCCTTTGCCGTTATACTTGACAACGACCGAAACAGCCATGGGGGCTATGCTAGCCCAGACAGTCGACTCGGAAGAACGAGCCATTTACTACATTAGTAAAAAGTTTCTGGAGTACGAATGCAAGTACACGATGCTCGAAAAGACGTGTCTAGCTCTAGTTTGGGCCACTAAAAAGCTCCGACATTACATGCTTAGCCACGAAGTGCACGTACTATCAAGAATGATCCAATCAAGTATCTGTTCGAAAAGCCCATCCTCAATGGTAGAATATCTAGATGGACTTTAATGCTAGCTGAGTTCGACCTTAAGTTCGTACCATTAAAAGCCATCAAGGGCCGGGTAGTAGCCGAATTCCTCGCCGATAGTCCGATACCTGAAGAGGGACATACCGATACTTGGGCCTTCCCTGATGAAGATATATTCCATACCGACACAGAAACATGAGATCTATATTTTGATGGGGCATCCAACTTTCGAGGATTTGGTGTCGGGATTTTGCTGATCTCACCACAAGGAGAGCACACCCCGTTATCCATCAAGTTAGACTTCGACGTGACTAATAACGCAGCCGAATACGAAGCATGCATTCACGGGTTGCGAGCCGCCGTTGATCTAGGAGTAACAAACCTTGGGGTCCATGGTGACTCATCATTAGTCATTAATCAAGCACTCCAGAAATGGAAAACTCGGAACGCAAATCTCGTAGCTTACCAAGCGCGAGTAAGGGTTCTCAAAAAGCAATTTCAAAAGGTGGAATACATTTATCTGCCCCGGGAAGAAAACCAGTTTGCAGATGCACTATCCAAATTAGCATCTTTACTGAATATCCCGGAACATCTGACCAGCATGCCAATTTGCGTCGAAAGACGGTCCGAGCCGGCATACGTCAGCACTATTCAAGACATCGAAATAACCGACCCAGAACCTTGGTACCAGGCTGTTCTTACCTACTTGACATCGGGAGAATATCCTCCGGGATCTGAAAACCAGGCCAAGAAAGCCCTACGAAGATGGGCCACTCAGTTCATCCGCACGGACGATGGACAGTTGTACAAAAAGACGGCACAAGGGGCCTTACTCCTATGCATCGACAAAACACAGGCCGAAAAGGTTATGGCCGAGGTACACGATGGCGAGAACGGCCCGCATATGAATGCCCATATGCTAGCTCGAAAAATCGCAAGACTCGAGTATTACTGGAATAGCATGGAGACCGACTGTCAGTTATACGTCAAGCATTGTCACAACTGTCAGATTTTCGGCAACGTCCAGCATATGCCGTCATCCCTACTATATACCATGACATCACCATGGCCATTTTCAACATGGGGAATCGATATAATCGGGAAGGTGAACCCTTCCGGGACGGGAGGTCACTGCTTCATTCTAGTGGCTATTGACTATTTTACCAAATGGGTCGAAGCCGAGTCATATCGTGTCTTGAACGCCAAGCACGTTGCAAAATTTATCCAAGATAAAATTATATGCCGATACGGGATCCCGCACGAATTCATAAGTGATCACGGGACCCATTTCCAAGCTGAAACCGCTACTTTGCTAGCAAAATATAAAATTCAAAGGCATACGTCATCACCTTACCGTCCCCAAACAAATGAAGCGGTAGAGGCAGCAAATAAAACCATTGTCACCATACTTAAAAAGATGGCAGATAATTACCGGGATTGGCCCGATAAAATTCCTTTCGCTTTATGGGGATACCGGACGTCAATCCGAACCGCAACCGGAGCAACTCCATACTATCTGACGTATGGGATGGAGGCGGTCCAGCCCGTCGAGCTTGAGGTACCATCTCTAAGGATTTTACTCGAAAGTCAAGTACCTGAAGTAGATTGGGTTCAAGCCCGGTACGACTCGTTGATTCTTTTAGACGAACGACGATCTCGAGCCCTTAACAACATCCAGATATATCAAAAAAGGATAAAACGGGCTTTCAATAAAAGGGTTACGCCCAGAAACATCAAAGAGGGCGATCTAGTCCTAAAATATGTCCGGGCTTTGCTACCAGTCGACCCGAGAGGAAAATTCAAACCTAATTGGGCCGGACCGTATCTAGTAAAGAAGGTTTTATCAGGAGGAGCCATAATGCTGACAGACTTGGATGGGAACGAATTTGTCAACCCAACCAACTTGGACCAGTTAAAGCGCTACTACCCCTAACCTTATCTCAATGTCATTTGCTAAAAAGTTTATCTTTTTATACAAAATTTTCAAAAATTAAGCAAGTCAATGAGTTAGGATTACTGATCCTACTGTCGCACATCTCGAACTAATAGTCTTGATTATTTCGAAAATTGCAAAATTACGTCTGAACTACGGTCAGTTTGATTCCACTAATCGTGGATACGTAGGCAACCCCTCAAAGGGTACAACCATTGCAATAACGAAAAGACAGGAACGATTTTCACTAATATGTCTTTTATTATTTCAAAAAATGCCTCACGCAAAAATAAATCACAAAAATCACACAAAAAATAGTAGTAATACTTAAATAATAAAATTTAGGAGACTACTCGTGCATTTTTCCTTTCCCTTTATCTTTCGGGTCGCACGGGTCCCGAGGCCGGCGAGGCGGGGGCGAACGTTCCCCGATCATGAGTGGAACTTCCTTTGCTCGAACCCGCTTCTTCGACTTCGGTTTCTCCGTCCTCTGCACCGGTTCGATCCGAGCCCGGATGCGCTCGGGTAGCCTATCCCGAGGACCAAGTCGGTCCTTAGCTGCCAGTCTTGGACCAAGTCTCCTTTCTAAGTCCGTCTGGGGGCCCGTCTTCCCCCATGTACCTTTAGAGCTGGACCCTTTAGTCAAAGTCTTGGTCTTCCCTTTCTGGCCTGACATCAATCGGACCATCGTAGCCGGGGTATCGCCATCGTCAAAAAAGCCTCGATTATCCTTAACCTGTTCTCGGCGCAGCAAGTCAAAGGCTTCATCGGTCTTTAAAGTAGCACGGGCTTTAGCAGAATCGGCCTGGGTCCACTTCGTGTAGGAATCCGATACCCAGATCGAGGGAGAAGCTTTAGAAACGGGCCAAGTGTGCCGGGTGTACCATCTTTGCGCCCAAATGTCACACATCACGTCCGTTAGCTGAGTAGATTCACTCACGACCGCTTCAATCTCCGGGATTCTCTGGGCCCAACCATATTGCCTAAGTATGCGATCGGGATAAAGGTGAATCGTCTGCCTAAAAGATAGGATTAGTTGATAACGGGCCCTATCTCGCAACTCTAATCCGGTCCAGGCATAAATAGGCCACCAAGGCACGGTCCAACGGATCAATGGACCTCCGTGGAAGGATAGCAGCTCGTCCCAGAATTTTTGGGTAGTAAGGCAAGAAAAGTCAACAGTCCGTCTCCTCGTCATCACTTGATTCGGGCGATATCGGCTTACATCTAGAGGAGGATCCAGGATCGATAACCTCTCAAAAAGCCATAGCTGAAAAGTCAAAATTGCAAAAAAAAAGTCAATGTCGATTTTCAAAAAAAAAAAAAAAAAATCGCAAAAATCGGGAAAAACTGAGAAAATCGAAAAGAGCCGCGAAAACCGCGCAAAAATCGAAGACCCGAAAAACTCGGAAATTGCAAAAAATCAAAAATTGCGAAAATCAAGAAAAAATCAGCCTACCTGTAGAAGACGGGTGCTACCGGACAGCTTGATCGATGGATCCCTCTTACGATTATCTAAGCCTTGGATAATCTCCCCGGTAATCAGCCAGGCTGGGTTGTGTTCGGTCTCCATTTGATCCGCTACAGAAAGAAGTCTGACATGGCCCATACAAGATAGCCAATCCAAATGACCCTCAAAAGCATAGACATGGAGCATACAAAAAGTGAAGGCCCTACGGCTATATACCGGCCTGACCCGAACGTCATCTTGATTCATAAATTTTCCAGCCAGGTCGATCAAGGAGACTGTATTTCCTTCTAGCATACGGGATACCTCCATATGAGAAAGCCCTAAAAATTCTCTTAATTTCCTCCTTGGATCACGAACTGAAAAGGGGATAGCAGGACGAAGAATAGGATTCCACCCTCCTACAGCAGCTATTTCCTCAGGAATAGGACAGACTTCGCCTCGAGGAAACCTAAAAACATGATAGGTATCATCCCAATAAGATAGGCAAGCATCCAAAAAGTGACGATCCACTTGCATCTGACGGATTGTGGATAACTGGGTAACGCCGTTTTGGTTCAGAATAACCTTGTCAGCATCTCTGAAAATTCGGGACCAATCTTGCAGGATTCCGACTAATCGATCAATACCCATGATGAATTCCTAAAAAGGAGACTAAGTTTTTCAGAGCTGGTTTTTCTTTAAAGGAAGAAAGGAGATTGTGAGAATTATGAATAGATTGTGAGCATGGGAAGAGTATTTATAGCATAAAATCGGATTCTCCTCCTCACTTTGGGATTCCTAATCCCAGGGGATTTAGCATACAGGCCTTTAATCCTAAAATCTAGCTAAGACATCCCTAGCATTCCTATCCCTTCTCAGAGTCAAAAAAATACTTTAATCCTTCAAAATTCTTCCATCCAAAAAAATATTCAAAAAATCTTCTTCAAATTTTTATTCCCCAGCACGAGTCATTTCTCCTAAAAATGTGTTACATGCAAACTTGGTATAAATCATTATACAGGACGACTCAAGCAAAACCGTGCAAACAACTCCCCAGCGGCATAGGCTTATACGACAAGTCCGGTTCCCCACGGAGTTATCATCGTCAAACTCAGGTACATTTCTAGTCTTCGGCCGGCGGGCCCTCCACGCAGGTCTAACGGACCTTAAACAACCCGACCGGAAGTCTGCCAGGTTTTAATCTTTGATTGACCTGGTAGCTACTCTGACTTTCGCCTTGTCCAAGCCTCAGTCAGAGTGGGGGCTCTGTAGACACCCACATTTTGACCGCCAGATGTCTATAGCAGTTTCCGACAAACACCCGATGATGATCGGACGCAAACGTGCTTTAAATACTCAGAAACGGGCTCAAAATCATTGGCATTTGGCTTGGGCTCATTATAGAGTACATATCTCACAAAACTAACCTCAAAATCAGGCCCAGTGGGTCGTTTCGAGTCAAATAAGACTAATTTGGGTCGATTCCGACACCGGGGGTAAAACCGTCTTTTTGCGACCGAGTCAAAACCCGGTCAAAGATTTTTCCGAGACACGTGAGTCAGCCGTGACACCTCACACGGCTGATTCCTACTTTAATCCTACAAAAAATCAGCTTTTCAAAATATTAAACAAATCCGTTTGAGGATAGGATTCGATCTCAAGTAGGAATTCTATCCGGAAACCGAATCAGATATCGACCGAGCACCAAATACTCGGCCAAGACACCCAAGGTAGCCGAAATACTCCTCTATTCAGCCGAGATTTTGATTTCTCCACCAAGAAACGGAATTTGCGTTCCTTTCGAACTCTTGCATTTCCTATCCAAAAACCGATTCAAACACCCGACCGAGTGAAAACACTCGGCCGAGTAGGCTCCCACCAGCCGTGTTCCCTTTCTTCTTGGACAAGAAAGCGGAATTCTCATGCCTTACAACTTCTACGTTTCCTATCCTAAGCGGTAGTTCAAACTCTTCTAGCCAAGGTTGGGAATTTCCTATAAATAGCTCCTTGCACACATCTACAATAGAGAGACACATCGACACTCACAACATCGATAATCATCAGAAATCAGAAAAATATCATTCACATCGTCACACACACATACACATCGAGAAACCGATACTACAAACCCGAAGGAAACCGGTCCGAATCCCGACACCCTTCACGCACGTCACGCCCGAGCCGAACCACCATCAACTCACCGACATCCACTCGACGCTCTTGTGCCCAAGTCACGTCCCGACGAGCCCCGATCCGAGTAAACTAAAGCATGTAGGTTGAGGGTGTACAAAAACCCGACTTCTCCTTTTTCTTCTCTTCTCCTCCTTCGCGTCGGTCCTTTTTCATACGGGTCGTGTCGTTTTTTTTCATTCGTCGAGTCTTTTATTATTTCTAATATCGATAATATCAAAAACTATTTTCATATAACAACATTCTTAAAATATGATATCGATTTTCTATAATCGAATATTGTATTAAAAAGAATTATATTAAGATCTCGACGATATTAAAAATCGTTACATTTTTTTCATTCAAAACTTCTTTTACAAAACCTTTTTTTTTAGTTCGTTCCGAATATTCGATGTCGATTTCAAAATCGAATATCGGGTACGACGAATATCGAAAACATAAATCGAATACAAATTAATTCATATTTTGTACGCGATTTATCAAAATTAGCAATTTCGAACAAAAAATAAAAACCGGACAGACCCGCACGCGAGTCGCGCCATGCCCAGGCGACTCGCGCACGGGCCTGAAATCCGAGACGTTTTTTTAGCTTTTTCGTTCGTTTTATTTTATTCTTCTACGAAACGATTAAACTTATACCTTTTCTAAAACTATTCGAAATATTTGATATTAATTTCGTAGTTAATTATCAAATATAACAAACATCGAAAATATTGAATCGAGTACGAATTATGCAATATTCATACGTGGTTTAATAAAAGTCGAGTCTTCGAAAACCGTCTCAAAAAATTAGACCGACACGCGACTCGCCGGCATCCCGGGCGAGCCGCGCGGCCGGCTGCCTCGACGCCCCTCTTTCTCGTTTTTTTATTTTTTATTTTTTTTCGAACTTCGTTTTTTTATACAAAACAGCGTCTTAACAATATTTTTCAGATTTCGATTAATATTTATTTTCTCGATCTCGTATATTTATTTTATTTGCTATATTATTATTTACAAATCGATACTAACTCGTTTGTTTATCTTGTAGCAAATTCATCTTTATTTCGTCTTTTGTTTTATTATACTAAAACGAATCTCACATGCTAAAATTCAACTTTGACGTTAAATTTTTCATGCATTAAAACCGACTTAGCAACCCATTCAATTCCTCGCATGATTAGGAAAACAATGTTTGCATATCATTCATCGTATTACTAACACGCGTATTAAAACGTCATTCGATATCCTAGTAGAGGCCGCTAATGTGCGGGCGGGGTTGGGTGTTCTTAGTGAACTTCCCAACACGTACCCTCACCCCTTACTCAGAACCGTGGTTTCCGGATGTCCGAATCCATTGGCAACGAGAGTCATTCAATATACGATTAACCGCTCAAGTCGGCATCTATATCGATATGCAAAGGGACGAGCCCAATAAAATCTGACATCGGAAATGGGCCGTATTTTGTATACGGCCCACTACGACATAGAGTGGGCTCGAACGGTTCCGAATAACCATAAAATTCGGTGGCGACTCCGACTTCGATTTAAATTTCCATTTGACCATCTCATGGAGATTCATTCGCCTCCCCAAACCCGCGCGTGGCCGCGTCGGGGTGGACCTATGTCATGTCCACACATGGTTCTGAGTAAGGGGTGAGGGTACGTGTTGGGAAGCCCACAAAGGACACCCAACCCCGCCCGCACTTAGCGGCCTTTACTAAGATATCTATCGTTTTTGGTGTACGCGCGTTAGTTTGACGGTTGAATGATATGCAAAGAGCGTTTTGACTAAACATGCGAATTATGTCTGACTATGTCGTTTTAATGCATCTAAACTAACGTCAAAGTTGCTTTAGAATGTGATGTTCATTTTAGTACAATAAAATAAACAACGAAATAAAAGAAAAAGATGCGACAACAGATTACAATATACAAACGGCATACCACCCGGAAATACAATGCAACCAACGATACAATACAACAATCGCGATAATAAAGGAGCAAACGAGTTAGAAGACGCGAATATAATGTATGGTTTTGTAAAAGGTGAGCACGTGATAGACTTAACACGTGACGACCGAAGTTGTTAAAAGAATTTTATCGGGACTCGAGACGTGCTAAGAACTCGCTGTTTTGCTATATCAGGGGCCACTCGATCGAGTCATTGATGGATTCGATCGCGTAGTCTCGGAAAAAGCTCCTGGTTCGTTTTTTGGGGTGCCACTCGATCGAGTGGGCTAGGCACTCGATCGAGTGCCCCCTGTACGGACTGCTGTCCGGTTTAATTTTGACTCTAAAATTATTTTTGGTTTTGAAAATCGATAATTTGATTAAGTCGCGTAAAAATACGATGCAATTTATACTCAACTTAAATATTGGTACTCGTAATATTCGATATTCGATTATAGAATCGGTACCGGATATTTAGAGTGGATTTTGAAAAAGTTAATTAGAAAATCGTTTTGAATGTTGTTAAGATGGGATAAATCCTTCACGTTGTACTGTAGTAATTACTCGGTTTCAATGGTATTATGTTTAACATGTTTTGATGATTGGTACCTCTAGATCCGATATTCGACTATAGTGTCGATATCGAATTCTAGGGATGATGCTTTATTGAAAGTAGTACGATAATATCAATATTAGGAACGAGAAAAGAAATAAAAAAAGACACGACGACGACCCGTATAAAACGACGGACGGACGAGAGAAAGAGAAGAAAAAGGAGAAGTCGGAATTTGTAACACCCTCAACCTACATGCTTGATTATCTCGAAAACGGACTCGTAGTTGCGGCCTGGGCGCGGGAGCGTTAAGATGTATATAGGTGAGTTATGGTGTGTATGGTTAGGGAGGGGATTTGTCGAGTTTTGCTCTCGGGTTTGTATATGGTTTGCCTAAAATTGCCTAGAATTTCGGGTTGTAAATGGTTGGGAATCCTATAGGATTTCTAGAGGAAAGATTGGAATATAATATGCCTAGTATTGCTGGAATTTCGGGTTGTGAATTGTGTATGTCGGGATTGGAATTGTTGTGTTGTGAATTGTTGATGTGACTTGAATGTTGTGAAATTGTGTTGCGAGGGTGGGGTATTTATAGGATGAAATACCCGACTTGGGATAGGAGATAGATGACTTGCAAAGGAAGAAAACAACCGGTTGGGGTGAAGTGGGATTCCGTCTTTAGATAGGAAAAGGTTACTTGTAGGGGAAGAAACACCCGGTTTAGATGGAGTAGGATTCCGACTTTGAATAGGTGAAACAACTAGAAGGTTTTCTGGCTCCTGGTCAAGAAAACAAGGTATGCAAGCTCATCAGGTCCTTGTACGGTCTGAAACAGGCACCAAAGCAATGGTATGACAAATTTGACAAAACTATCAGATCCAATGGTTTCACGGTAAACGATTCTGATGCATGTGTGTAGTATTCTAAATATGATGATTCTGGTTGTGTGATAATATGTTTGTATGTGGATGATATGCTCATATTTGGAACCAACATGCATGTGGTAGACGCTACCAAGAATTTTCTAAATTCGTGTTTTGACATGAAAGACTTAGGGGAGGCCGATGTTATTCTTGGGGTAAAAATCACTAGAACTAAAACAGGATTATGTTTGAGTCAGGCTCACTACACGGAAAAAGTTCTGAGAAAGTTCAATCAGTTTGATAGTTTACCCTTGTCCTCACCCTATGACTCTAGTATAGATCTGGCTAAAAACCTCAGGAACAGTGTGGGACAAGAGGAATATGCCAAGATTATGGGTAGTGTCATGTACCTTATGAATTATACTAGACCAGACATTGCCTACGCAGTAAGCAGACTAAGTAGGTACACTCACAATCCCGGATAAGACCATTGGACGACCCTTATTCGTTTGTTGAGATACTTGAGGGGTACCATGGATTGGGGTTTACATTTTGAGAGAACACCTGTTGTTCTAGAAGGTTATACTGATGCTAATTGGATAACTGATTCTCCTGATATCTTATCTACTAGTGGTTATGTGTTTACACTTGCTAGTGGTGTTATTTCATGGAAATCGTCTAAACAAACTTGCATTGCCAAATTAACAATGGAATATGAATTTATTGCTCTGGAATTGGCAGGACAGGAAGTAGAGTGGCTTAGGAGTCTGCTAGCTGACATTCCATTGTGGGGGAAGCCGACTCCATCAGTCTCCATGCATTCTGACAATCAAGCTGCAATTAGGGTAGCTCACAGTCAAACATACAATGGGAAAAGGAGACACATACGCCTAAGGCATGGAATAGTGAGGAATCTGATCAGAGAAAATGTAATCTCAATTGAGTTTGTAAGATCCGAGAGGAACATAGCGGATCCTTTCACCAAAGGCCTTGGTAGAAAGATGGTGCTGGAGACAGCACGAGAAATGGGTTTAAAGTCTGTAAAGGAGTAAACTGTGATTGATACCCAACTTAGTTCAGCTAAGGTCAAATGCGGTCAAACGAAGTCACAGTGAACTCGAGTAATAATGTCACAACCATTTCCTTTTGTAACTGTTTTATGTGACATATGTTTTATTTTGAGATCTACTGTCTTGTATTTTAAGGTTGAGCTTCAGCTCTTAATAAATTCATAGTCCTAAACGGATAGTTTGTGACAGTCAAACCTGATGAATTTACCTATGTGAATGTGGGGGATTATTGCTCTAAACCCCAAGAGATCCTTAGGCTTTAGGGTCTCTAGAGGCATTCATGAATTACCAGGATTCATTTGGAGAGCACTTGGGAAGTCCAAGTAAAATACTTACGATATACAGTTGGCGTTCATGATGAGTTCATTGATGGTGCGAATACTAGCCCTGATTTGAGTACGGTAAGTGCACAACTAACCTTTTACCAAGATCATTAGGAGGTTAAAGGCTTCGATCCACCTCTAAATGATGGTTCTAGGTTTTTGTACACACTGGGTGTCAATTAAAGTCCACAAGACACTAAACATCTAAACACTTAAACTCCGTTTACCAATGATTTCTCCACTTAAACATCTAAACACTTCGCTGCTGTACAGCAGTAGCAGAGGTGCGGTACAGCAGCGAAGACGCAGGAAAAAGGGTGGAGAAATAGAGGGAGGAAGCGGCTGGAAGGGGAAAGAATGAATGGAGGTGTACCGAAATACAAGAGGGAAGAATGATCAAGGGTCAAGGTGGATGTTGAAGCGGTGGAGAAAAGAGAATAAAAACAAAGGGGGGGTGTGTACGTTACAATGTGGAAAAAGGAAGAGAAACAAGAATTAAGTGGTGCGTTTAATCAAGTGGTCATCAAAAGTGTACTGATTCCGAGACGTATGTATACAGATCAATTAAATGAATCAGGTAGGAGACTAATTCCGTAACGATAAATTGATTGACCCACAAAAAGGATTAAAACGAGTTAATAAAATTAATAAATAATCAGGTCGTCAAATAAAATGAGTAAACGAAGTATTCGAGACGAGAGCGAAATTTAAAGAAATTAATAATTAGACGATTGAAATAGTATTTCTCAATAAATAATAAATCTTCGATAAAGTGAATCAAATTAATTCCTCGAGAAAAATTAATAAATCTTTTGACGAAACTTAAAATAAATGAACTTCGAGCCGAAAATAGAAATTCGAGCCTAAATATAATTAAATAAAAAGAATTTAGAATTTAAATCGTCGAAATAGACTTTCGATAAGAATTAAATTAAATGTATAAAATAAAAAAAAAATATGTTTTAAATATAAGAAGAGTTCCCGAGATAAAAGAATTTTAGGAGTTTGAAACGATTAAACGATAAATTCGTTTTATAATAATTTTAAGAATTACGAGTTAAATCGTAAAAATAAAAGTACGAACATAGTTTTAATTTAATTTAAATTTATGAAAAAACAGGGATGTTACATATGTGATTTGTGTTAGGATGGTGAAAGGTGGAGGGATTATGGGTTTGAGGAATAGAGTTGGTCAAAGTCAAGTTTGACTTAGATTGCTTTGACTCGATCCCTTTATTCACGAACACATACCTACAGATATAAAACAAACAAAAGCAGTACCAAATTCTACGAAAATGACGATAATTACGAATAAACTAAACTACGAGTAGAAAATACAAAATATATACTAAAATGAGTTATATTGACGTTTAAGCACACAAAATCGAGTAAAATACAAGTCTAAATGAGGAGTAAAATGGTCCAAATTTGTATGCTATCAGTTGTCTTTAAAGCGCGTCTTAGCAACTGCTATATAGCGCTCCCGTGTTGAAACCTCAAGGTTTGGTTCCCATTAAAATTTTAACTACAAGAACGTTTGTTGTTAGTAGTTTATTAATCCATAAACGATAAATACATGAGGTAAGATAACTAATTAACAAAAAAACAACGTACTTTTAAGTTGTTGTACCACTGTTCTTGTTGCCACGATGGCACCTGAGTCCAACTGGTGTAACCTCCGGTCATGTTACTCTTCAAACTCTGTGTCATACCATTGACAACGGGGCGATGCCAAAACTAAACCTATACCATTTACGAAAATATATATAACATTTGAAACAAGGGGATTTAAAAACCTTAACCAAACACAAAGTCGTTAATATATTGTTTTACCATGTATGTGTTGTCGAGACTTCAAATAATATGCCCGTCGTCCTCCCTATGTTGAATCACATGAGGATGTTGTTGATTTTGTTGTTGTGGTTGTTCATTAGCAACCTCCTCATTTTGATCTTGTTGCTCCTGTGACGTTTGCTTGCTCCCGCTCCCAGCCCTGAGGCGGTTGCCTAACGTCATCTCCGCTGTTAAAGATAGAAATTTAGCAATCAAAACAATTAACAATAATATAATAACACAATTGGCTTGAGTAAAAAAACTTGTTACTTTAGTTTTTAAATAATACAAACTATACCCATCTAGTAATCATCCTCGCTATTGTTGTCCTCTCCCACCTGGCCACTAGCACCACCTACATCCTCCTCCTCATCGTCAACCTCAAAATCATGATGTCCTCCACTTCGCAATAATCCTCCGCCTCCTCAACCATCTCCCCAACATCCATTACACCGTCCTCGTCGTCCTCACCAGCTTCATCATCTTGTGAATCCTCCCCCACCACCTGATTATCATCCTCACTTACAAAAAGAGTTTCATCAATCGGAGACAATCGTGTACCACTAGGAATAACCTCTTCATGAAAAAGGTTAGTGTCAATTTGCCCCAGTGGCTTAGTTTTAAACACTACCCACCACTGATTTTGATTTCTATCATTTTTCGTGGTTGGATAAGGAGCAAAATACACTTGGTGTGCAAGCATAAATGGATCGTACTTAGACTACTTTATAGTATGATTCACTGCAACTAGTTTTTACCGTTCATGTACTCTTGTACCATCCACCGAGTTGTCCTTTCATTCGCATTTGAATATCACAACTTTATACCCACGGTCACTTAGAGCATAACACAACTCAAAAATGTCCTCCGATAGACCGTAGTAGTCATCACCATCAAGAGAAGAAACGATCACACCAAAATTACATCTAGCCTTACTGCTGCCATGGTTAAATGTATGGAAATTATAACCATTAACCGAATATCGGTTCCAAGTTCTAACCTTTTGCAAAGGACCTACTGCCAAACTCCTAACCAAATCATCTTGGATATTTAAAGCAATTACACGATTCTTAAGCCAATTAGGGAAATGTTCTTCATGCTTATTCCAAACATCATCAGCATTCACATTTGGATTAGCAGCGACAAATTTCGTTACAAACTACTTCTTATAAGGCTCCAAAACCTCACAATTTGATAATAAGTAAAAGTGAGCATGATTGTATTCCTTTTTATCTAACATCCTCTATCCTCCAACTGATGTAGATCCTTCATCAACCTTTGAAAAAACTATGGTATGCTGAGATCAATCATCTCAGGTTTTTCTAGGTTAAGATTCTTGGCTTTGGTGTTGACCTGTTTCTCGAAAAAAAAAAGCAAAAGTTGGCAATCTCCTTCGTTAGATAAGTATTATGTATGGAGCCCTCGACCCTGGCCTTGTTACCAATTTTTTTCTTCAAATGGTTAAGAAATCTATAATAATTAAGCAATTATATTAATAAGTAATTACATTATTAAGCATTGGTATTTCAATAAGTATTTTAAAGTATTGTTTATCAATCAATCACCTTTCAAATGGGTACATCCACCTCTACTGGACCGGTCTTCCAACTTTTACTTCGTAGGGCAAGTGGATCAGTTATGCTCCATTGAATTAAAAAAAGATGGTGGAAAGATCATCTACAAGTTTACACAGTCCCGAGCCTACTCAACACGAGCACAATTAGCACATAGATTAAGATCCATTGCTAAAAATGAAAGAAAAACAACAAATAGTAAGAGACGAGAGAATGATGAATGTGTAAATAAAGGTGAGAATGCATTTTTTTTATGTGTGAACAGCAGATGGCTACTTCAATTTTCTTAGATTTTGAAAGAAGTCATTTGTAGGGTAGTCAATTTATATGTAGGGTTTTAAGAGAGAGAGAGAGTGAGTGAAACAATTACCATTTGGAGGGAGAGATTAGTCAGTGGATTAGCAAGTAGGTGGGTGAATCACCAGTTAGAACTAACTAAGTAATGGCAATTTCGTAAATACCCAAAAAGTCTAAGGGTTGAGTAGGAAAAAAATTTAGAGAAATAAGGAAAGGGGAGGAATACAAAAATAAGTCCCAGAATGGTACAAGGGAGAAACACTTTGATTTGGAGGGAGTATCTTATTCGATGATCTTCTTCACGGTCTGGACTCATTATTCTTACAATAATTTTTTTATGACGGCATTACGATTATTACTTCCATTACTTAATATCTCAAAAATAATTCCAACTTATTTTATTATAATCTTTATGAGAGTTTATAAGAGAATGAGTTATTTCAAATTCGTTATTTTTATATTTATTACTCCGTATTATTTACTTGTTAAGTCCTTAATTATTGCTCTATTTTCTTTTATGATTTTAAATTACAATAAGATAGGTTATCGGAGTAATTTGTTTATGGTAGGGCCGCATGATATATGTCATCCTATCATTGGACTAATTTACGATAAATTATGCTTAATAAATTGAACAAGAGATAACTTTGTTAGAACTTCAGCGAGGAATCCTGTTGGATAGAGTAGTCGAGAGAGACGTTAAATTAATGATTGAGAGGGACGTTGAACGAACTTGGTGGTAATATTTGATGGGATGGTGGATGATTGATGTGCTTAGATTGTATCATTTCATTCTTTTCACGTGTTTTGTCTCACTTTCCTTGGCAAAATCACTCTTTGGAGCGATTTTGAGGTACTAAGTTCTTCCCTAGTGTTATTTTGTGCTGTTAGGTTCGATTGAAGGGATATAGGGCATTTTTTAGCTTATTTCCAATCTATTAGCATCATACGAGCATCACCAAGCCTAGAAGATCATTTCCGAGCTTCGAGAGGTCCCACAAGAGACTTTCTTGAACCTCGTGCATCACTATGGAAGCAAAGAGGCATAGGAAGATCAAATAGTTAAGGGCATCCCTAAGGGACACAGACCGTGACAGAGGGTGTCAAGAAAGTTGGATCACTATAGGAGGTCACGACCATGACCATGGCCTATCCCGGCCGGGATGTCCTAACCATCACGGCCGTGACGCCTTAACACGACCGTGACCACTCTTGTGGGCTTTGTTTCGTATATCCACTTTTCCCCTATCTTCACACACTGTAAATAGTTCTCTTGTAATCTCATTTTGAGCAAGAAACCCTAGATCTATTTTAGTCTTCATTAGTGATAGAATTAACTAATATCTCCCTAATAATTCCTTAATTACACTTTAATTAGTTCTTAAATTGGTGTTATCATTATGATCGATTCTTGGTTTTGTATTAAATATTTGGGTTCCTATTTCTTGATTACTCAATCCAAGACTATCTCTTTTCTTATTGTTTGGTATAATTCTCTTCTTCCTTACCTTTCTCTAATCTCAATTATTTTTAATTTCTCATTGTTTATGCTTGGTATTCTCCATTACTTCAATATAAATGCATTTGTGATGTTGTTTGTGTTGATGGTTATGGTGGATTGCTTAACTATGAATAGTAAGTAGTCATATTACGAGGTTAGTAGAGGAATTGGATGTTGATTATGGGTGATTAGGGTGGAATTAGTGGTGTGTGATTTCATTTACTTTGCCTCCAATCATTGTGCAGTTAACATGTTTGATGAAATGTCTAGTAGACTTGTGATTGATGAATACATGTTTCCTTGCTTTCTCTTGTATGCTATTGCATAGTGGGTTATTGGATATCTTCGTTTGTTATTAGTGAAAATGTAGCTTAGCGAGGTCGTCTAAGTTGCGAGAGCGTGGGCGTAACCAAGGCTAGTGGATTGCGCCAATATCATTGTTACTTCTTGATCTCTTAGACACCCTTGAACCCGACCGTTGTTGGATCGCTTCTTCTATTGATTAATCTCGCTTTTCATTATCGTTATTTGTTTGCTTTGAATTATCTTAGATCATAGACTCTAGTTTAGTTATAAATCAAACCAATCACTTCTATTTGACTCGAACCTAGCCTAGAACCTTCCCATACTATAGTCTGACTTACCGTCCTTGAGAAATTCAACCAGAATTACTTTCAACGACTTGTTTAGGTTAGTTGGTTTATCTTTATCGCTTGGGATTCCCGATAAATCCTCCATCAATGATGGTGGCAGTAACTTGGTTTTTACATTTCTTTATCTTCATGGTGGACATAATTGTCAAGAAGAAATAATGATGTGGGATAAATGTACAAGAGAGTGGATTAGGGGATATATATATATAGCAGAGTGCATATCGGTATATGGGTCACTAGACAAGGCTAAAGTCGTATCACCTAAGTCAAAATAATCCTAACAAACTACTAACAAATAGGTAGCGGTAAGTAGGGTCGAGTCCACAAAGAGAAGGATGATTAATGCTCATTATCTAACCTCGATTCTAATAAGCTATTTAAATCTGGTTTGTTTGAATTTTTTCTAAACTAATGCAATAATGTAAATTAATCGAAGTTCTAGTAATATTAAGGAAGTCTAAGGTGTTCCAATTCACCATGCAATTAAATTTGGTAATGTTAAAAAGATATTTAGGACAAAGACACGACATTTCGGATCTTATGTCAACCTTATGATAGATTTTGACGGGCTCTCGCAACTTACCAGATTATCCTACCCACTTACTTGTAAGTCTACTTTTACTAGGCTTTCGATCTTAGGTTCGGGTTCCTAAACATTCAACTAGTTCAACGTCTCAAATTAGCAGAATAATGATACAAGACAAGTAGTAAGGCAATTACAATGAACGATCAATCAAATAAATAGTTAAGCTAACATCCCCAATTCAATTAACATAGATCTCCTACAACCCTAGATGAATTAATTAGCTACTCATAACTAACAATAAAACAATGAAGAAATTAAGCATGATAAAAGACAATATAAAAATAAGAGAATAAGGTACCGATTACGAAGAACTGAAAGATTGAAGCTAAAATTCGATCCAAGAACGAACAAGGAATACAAGCTAAAATAGTTTTAATTCTTAAGAGGAAGTAAAGTGAATGAAAAGGCGTATATAAGTTTGACCCTAAGAAGGGTATTTATACTAAAGTAAGAACTATAAGCTAACATGGATTCTAAAGATCAAAAGCCCACGAAACCGGTCTATCCCGACCGGTTTAGGTCCATCCCGAGCGGTCTAGGTGTCTCAGCACTACGCATTGAACTTCAACCGCTTGTCTCGACCGGTTTCTTCGTTACTTGTTCGAATTTAACGTGTGACCTACCATTGGAAAGCAAAGAGAAATATTTTTCCAACGCCACTTGAATCAGCTCGATTGGAGTTGTAAAACTTAATATGTTTTATATTTAAAGTAAACCCTTGTTTTAGCGATCATTCTTTCTTCTAAATTCGCATTTGCTCGAGCTTTCCAACTTATTTCTTTGTCGTTTCTTCTTGTTTCTTTCTCGAATTTCGTATCAAGCATAAATTTCTTAAATGTCGAGTCCATTCCAGTTTGCAAAGTATGTGATGCATCCAAATCGTACCAAATCTACATAATAGCGCACAAAAGCAATAGTATCGACATTCTAACATATAACGTCAATATCACACTAAATACGCATGAAAATCGAGACAATTAGGCATCTCGAGGGACAAAATTATCTATATAAATGACACTCATCAACCACAACATACAGTATGTCTACATATAAAAATATAACACGAAGGAAACATATAAAAACTTATATAACGTTGACCGGATAAAATCTAAAAGTTTTAGCACGAAAGAAAACTAAAATAAATTTTATTAAAAATCTTGTGGCGATATAAAACCTTGAGTCACATTAAAAGAATTTTAAGATATAGGACTATAGGAATATATTTTTGATATTTTAAATTAATGTACTCGATAAAATATTTCAAGTCATAATATTTTAACACAAAAGTTGAAATAATATTTTTTTTCCCGACAATCAAACAAAACTTATCCCAAGAGTATGAGCCTCATGCATACCTCTTCATGAGAAACCCACGCTTTTCATTCCAAACCTCCTTTTGGCTTTTGGTTCGCAGAAAAAAGTATGAGGTTGGAACTGATGCGTGTCGTTCATATTCGATTTTTCACCTATTTCGGCACGCATTTCCGTGTCATTTTATTAATTTTAGGAGTCGGATTACGCTATTTTCTCCCATATGTGCTACTCGGGTATTCTTTTGTTATTTTGCAGATAATCGAGACCGAGTAGTTAAAAGAGCTCAAAAATACGTCAAAAATCGTTAAAGCTCTAAAACCGAGTCATTGTATGAAAACAAGGGAAGATAGAATCTGAGTCCAAATAAGAAGGTCCATCAAGAGATTGATCTTTGGCTCATATGAGGAAGTGCATCGAATCAGCCCAGCAGAAGTCAGTCGACCAACTGGCAGAACCCAGTCGACCAGACTGGACTTCAGTCGACCAGAATGGATCTCAGTCGACCGACTGGCAGAATCCAGTCGACCCTGACTGAACAAGCAATTCGGTCGACTGGGAACCCAGTCGGCCGACTGGGAACCCAGTCGACCCAAGCCCTTGACCCAGTCAGTCGATTGATCGAGAAGCAGTTCATCTGACACTACATGTGTAATACCCGTAATTTATAATAGGTCAAGCAGAGTCAAGACGGTAGAGCTAAATTGAACTTTAGGTCAAACCCGGACGACTCGTAATAAACAATTTAAACCCGAGCCAAATAAACTGACCCGGGCCCATTTAATGTTGTGCGTGTGAATGGGCTATGCGTGCCCTACGTTTCCCACCACCTATTTATTACCTAAACAGCATGCCAAACACCTCACATACACACAACCATTGCATAACGCAGATCACTCATAAAAGTATTAGGGCAAACTGCCGCACGAAACAGGAGGAAGCAAGAAGGGAAAACTAGGAGTCGGATCGAACTGTTTGTAGATTGAAGTCGACCGTACACACAGCCTAGGTATGTCACGCTACTTCTTCCCCGTTTATTAGCACCATTATAGATTTATAATGTCGATACATCGGTGCCGAGATTGGCATTGTCGTTGGTTGTTATTGTCATTATTGTAGTTGGGTCGTATTAATGGTCGTCGGTATATTATGACGATGTTGGGTAGCCATTATTGGGTTGTTACTGTAGTTGGGTCGAGTTATACCCGTGTTGTAATGTGCTAATGCCGATTGTTGTTGTAGTCACCGAGGATGGTTGTAGTAAGTTGCTTAAGGGTTGTTTTTCTTGTCGGTTCACATTCCGTCGGGGTATTTCATAATATGATTGTTGATGTCGGTCGTCGTTGTTGTGAGGGATGGAGCTGGTCATGGTGTGCGTGGTTCTAGTGCATTAATGAGGTGATTATTTAATTCATATTCATATAGTAATACATGTTATAATAATAATAATAATAATAATAATAATAATAATAATAGGGATGTAGCGTAGTAGTAACAGTAATGATTATATATATATTAGGACTAATTTGGTATCAGTGTCGTATTGTAGATTTAATAAGCTATGTTCGATGACCTATTAATTTAAGTGTATAATATTTTACTGGGGTCGGACTTCGTAGAATTTCTGTGGTGACTTATACTACCGACGTTGTGGTGACCTGCTAATTAGGTAAGGTTCTCCTTACTTAGAATATGTTAATATTATTATGCATGTATGAATTACGAGTACGGTGTGATATTGTGATAATAAGATTAATGTTGAATATTGGTGGAAGAATGATTGTTGAATATTGATATATCGGAGTTGGTAAGGCTAGCTTTAGACCTAGTCGGGACCTTTGATCACGGTCCCTTCCCTGATTTCTCCTCGCGGGTTGTTGAACCTGTGGGGGGTGTGCACACTCGGAATGAAAGGGCCTGCCAGAAGAGTTGAGATGAGAATATTGAGATGGGAATATTGATTGGTACTGAGGATGTGGAGATGATATTGTTAATTGGTACCGATGTTGATACTAAGTTGGTTGAGAATTGTTGTTTCATATTCCGTACTTGTATATTATTGTTAGCATGTTCTAATTGTGTTTTCATTGTCTAATTTGTCACCCTATTTGTTGGGGGCCTGTGACGATCCAATTGACATTTACGGTCTTTTGGGGAGCAGAGTATTGATGCAGATATGGACCATTGATGTGTGCTTAATTGAAGGAAATTGCTGTTCGGGAAGGGAGTGTGTGGCCATCGTTATTATAGTTTAGCTTGTCCCGTCGTTAAAACTGAATGGACCATTTTATTCATGTAATCGTTTGGGTTTATGTAACCATACTTATGCTCGAACTTGGTTTGCATCTTTTGAATAATCTATTAAACTCGGTTGTGTTTCAGTATTGTGTTGTGATGTGACTACTACCTCGGTTAACCCGAGATGGTAACACTCTCATTTATCCGGGAAGGCCTAGTTAAGGCTCTTGGATAAACGGGGGTGTTACAACAAGAATTTAGGTGTCGGGCGACTGATCTTAGCCACCGTCATCTGTCGCTAAAATAGACGCGCGACAGATGACAGTCGCAAAGGAACAGTCGCACCCATTAGTCGCAGCGGGCGACCGATAGTAGTCGCTAAGAAAATACGCGCGACCGAAATCAGTCGCCAGATGTAGCGACCGACGTCAGTCGCTATCACTCCCCTTAGCGACCGATGTCAGACGCTAAGAGCATAAGAGTAGTGGCCGATATCGGTCGCGTTAAAAGGAGTGACGTGGCACTATTATATGTTGAAACCGTTCGCTTTGGGACGTTTTATAGCGATCGATATCGGTCGCTAAGGGACTTGTAGTAGGCTGATTCTATTTATTTATATCTAGCCAAAATCTGCACAAAAACACAAACCAACAACCAAAATACGTTTCACACATCATTCATTCCAAACGTCGTTCCAAACGGTACGCCAGCTTCACACTCCAGAATTGGCAACCAAGTACGCAAATGTCTTTAATACACTAAATTAAGAGTAATGTTACAAACTGTTTTCGATAAATATTTATAAACTACAAACTGTTTTCAATCTATTCAGCTAACAAGGAAACTAGCTGAAGAACCACTACCACCCCCATTGAAGGGGTCTCTAGGATCTCTGTGTCGGGGAATGGGGCCGGAGTTGCAGTTCAGCTGCTGTATGCTCCTCAGGCGGTTCAGCTCTTCTAGAATTTGCAAGCTGACCGCATCCTGTCGCTGGATACGCTCATCCTGCATCTTCAACCTCTCATCCTGTTCCTTTATCCTCTCAGCCATAGCAGCCCATTGCGCCCTCTCCTCTTGCATTTCCGACCTCATCTCAGCAACGACGAACGGTACATACTCTGTCGAGGTCGCATGCCCCCCCCCCCCGAGCGTTTGGTGGTGTCCAGTACAGGGTGTGAGTGTTCCCCGTACCGTACACCGCTCCCTTGCGGTACCCTCGCACGATTCTGAACCAAATCTTGGACGGGTCCAAACCTTCAGCGTCGGGCGCGTTAGTGGCCTCCAAATATGCTCTCTACAAGAAATTGTAGTGATGATTAGGTTAGATGTAAAGAGCAATGTAAAGAAGCCTTTTGTTAGAAACTTACCCAAATGGCGGCGTCCCTCTCCGTACCGAAGGTTCGACCGGTGGTGGCGTCCCCCTTGCTCTTCGTGTCAAGGAAGAGCTGCACAGGCTGGGGGAGTTCCCGTGTTTGCTTCTTCAACTGTTCACAGTACATGTAAATTTCTCATTTATATTTACAATGAAAACATTAAATAAGAATCCAAAATAAAAATCAAAGGAAAGGAAATACTTACATTCATAGCCCGATGATGCATCGACTGCGACCTGCCGAAGTGGGTGGCCTCTGCTTCCGCCTCCGGGTCTCCTCCCCGCCTCTTGTTCTTCTTTGCCTAGAGGGATCTCTTAAGAAACATCGGGTCGGAGCGGATTTTTTCGAACTGTTCAATGGCTTCACCTACAATTCATATGAAGATATCCGTAAGATATATACAACTTTCTATTCAAGTACGAACACTAATTAAGTAATCAAACCTTTAAGGTATTTGTGTGTCCTTCCCTCGTTCGCCAACTTCCACATGTTGTCCTTGTATCTTGGCTTTGCGACGTCCATGTATCTGTCCCTCGCAGCCACCTCGAGACTGGGGTTCCAATAGTGTTTCAACTGCAAGATCGTTTGTTATTAGTGTATTAGTAATCCGTAAACAATAAAAGTTAATTAATAAAACAAAAATATTGGTGCACCTTGAAGTTGTCGAACCACTTCTCCTGCTGCCACCGAGACACCTGGGTTCAACCAGTACAGTAAGTAGTCAAGTCTTTCAGGAAGCTGTCTGTCACACCGGTCACCACCGTTCGATTTCTAAACCTACACCAAAGAATGAAATAAGATGATGTCTCACAAAAAAATGAAATAAAATGAAGTTGGTAATGTGATTAAAGTTTGAAAACCAGTAAATGACGTTGATAATAATATAATGTCTCACCATGTCTTATCGGGGCTCATAATTAGGCGCTCATCGTGTCGATATTCAAGCCTGTCAGCTCCCTGCTGTGGTTCTTCAGGTTGTTGATCCTCTTCCGCCTCCTCCTCGTTCTACTGGTCCTCGTTATGGTTCTCCACCTGGTTCTCCTGCTGGTCCTCCTCCTGATGCTGCTGGGAGCCCCTGTTCCTGCTTCCACTTCCGTACCGCAGTCTTCTGCCCAACGTCATATCTGCAGACAAAGATAGAAAGTTAGAAATTGACATCATAATATTGCCATAATATGCCCAAAATGTAGAATACAGACTACTATATTGAAATAATATAACTTACTAAAACTATACCCTACTAGCAATCATCGTCGCTATCGTTGTCATCTTCTACTTGCCTACTCGAACCAACTACATCTTCCTCCTCCTCGTCATCGACCTCCAAATCATTGGTATCTTCCTCCTCCTCGACCATATCACTAGAAGCACCTTCCTCCCCCTCACCACCTTCATCGTCTTCAAAATCCTCCCCCACATCCACCTCATTATTGTCATCATCACTTGCGAAAAGATTCTCATCAATTGGAGACAATGTTGTACCACTAGAAATGACCTCCTCTTGGAAGAGGTCAGTGTCATAGTGCCCCCGCGGCTTAGTTTTAAACACCGCCCACCACTGGTTTAAAGTTCTATCGTTCTTTATGGTTGGATAAGGAGCAAAGTACACTTCGTGTGCTTGATGTGCAAGTATAAACGGATCGTACTTGGAGTATTTTTTGGTATGATTAACTTCAACTAGTTTGTACATTTCATGTACTCTAGTACCATGCACTGAGTTGTCCTTCCATTCACATTTAAATACCACAGCTCTATACCCACAATCATGTCCAACATAGCACAACTCGAAGATGTTCTCCAGTAGACAGTAGTAGTCATCACCAACAAGTGACGACACACTCACACCGAAATTACATCTAGTCCTACTACTACCATGGGCAAATATATGAAAATTGTAACCATTAACCGAATCGGTTCCAAGTTCTAACCTTCCACACAAAGGACCTAATGCTAGACTCCTAACCAAATCATCCCAAATATTCTCTGAGATTACATGCTTCTTAAGCCAACTTGGAAACTGTCCTCATGCTTATTCCAAACATCATCAGCATTTGAATGTGGATTAGCAGCTACAAATTCAGTTACAAACTGCTTCTCATACGGCTCCAAAACTTCGCAGTTTGATAACAAGTAAAGGTGAGCACGATTGTATTCTTTCTCATCTAATATCCTCCACCCGCCAGCTGATGACAATCCCTCACCTACCTTACTTTGAAAAAAGTCTGGTATGTTGGGGTCAATCATCTCGGGTGTTTCTAGGTTAAGATTCTTGGCTTTTGTGTTCACTTCTTTCTCGAAATACAGAGAACAGAAGTTGGCTATCTCCTCTGTTAAATAAGCATTACATATGGAGCCCTCAACCCTCGCCTTGTTACCAAGTTTTTTCTTCAAATAGTTTAGAAATCTATGACAATCAAGCAATTATGTTATTAGTAAATTACAGTATCTAACGTTAGTGGGTAAGTAAGTAGTTGAAAGTTCTCACCTCTCAAACGGGTACACTAGTGGAAAAAAGCTAATTTGCGGCTCTTCATTTGCGACTTTTTAACCAAATAGCAGCAAATAATTTTTTTTCTAATTTCTCTCACCCAAATTATTTTATGTTAAAAATAAAGCCGCTTTTTTAAGACCCGTCGAATGGGTCGGACGGTCGGGTTTCGGGTTCGGCCATTTTGGGTTTGAGTAAAATATGGCTCAGGTGTATATCGGGTTTGAAAATTATGGGTTTTATACGGAGCGGGTTTATACGGGTTTCAGGTCAAATACGGGTTATTAACACACTTTGAAAACATTAATTTTCTTGTACTTTTTTTTTTATCATAAATACAATTTTTTTTATCATAATAGGTTCGGACGGATTTTGACTCAAAGTATTCGAGTTATTGTCGGGTCGGGTCACTTTCGAATTTCGATCATTTTCGGGCGGGTTTTTAGATTTTTTTCGGGCGGTTTCGAGTCGGATTTTTGGTTTCGGGCCACTTTCGAATTTTCGGGTCACTTTCGAATGTCACACATATTCACAACTAAAAAAGGCTAAAAAAATGACTATACTGTATTGAATTCTTTCATTCCACTAAAAGTCTAAAACCCAAAATATAATAAGTTTAAACAAAGTTTACTCAGCTCCTTTCCTCCTTCCAATCTTCCCGACTTCCCGTTGCCCTTCCAATCCCTTGTCGCCTCTGCCGGTCATCGGAATTCCCGCCGTCGTCCCTTCCCGGTTTTCTCCCTTTCCCCTTTCCTTCTTTCCCCTTTGCCCTTCGCCCTTCCCGCTTTCCTCTTTTTCTTCGCCGGACGTCGACTCGGCCATCTTCTTCTTCTCCGGACGTCGTCTGTTCGTTTATTAGCCGCCGTTCTTCTTCACTCACGACGACCGCTGACCACCGTTCTTGGCCGGACTCGATCCTGTGCTCTGAAATTCTGGTATGACCTAAACCCTAATTGTTTCTAATAATTCATCCGTTATTTCGTTCACTTGAATCCGATACTACGTGTTTGGGGAGATCCATCCTACTAGAATTGAAAGTGGGAGTTTAAGAAAACTGTTACGAGTATATTTATGCTTCATTCTTGATTCCTCGCAAATAAATTTTAGTTTGTGACGAACATACCCAATCCACGAACATAGACTCTTCCATGACCTTGACACAGTCTTCCAGGATGATTTTCATAATCCCACGTTTCCTGTAAGTAGTACTCCGTAGCTATATTCTCCCGTTTGAGTTAATGGATGTCGGGTGTTGCTTTCTTTCCCAACATGTTTAATGTGCGCCTTATAAAACGCTATTCATCAGTCCATGTATGTATGTGTGTTCTTTGCGGTGCATGGGTGTGAATTTGGCGAATTTGGGGATAGGGAAACATTTTTTTTTGTAGATACCGGCTTTCAATATTCCTTCAAGTTTACTTGCAATTAATTTTCTTTTTCGTTGTTCTGAATTTACTAGGCTGGAACAAAAGCCCCAAGGCAGCCGTGGCATGATCTGCATTGCAGAATTGACGGTCCTGCTGCATATGACGTCCTTATAAATTTTGAGCAGAGATGGAAGAAAGCAACGAAATGGAAAGAGTTTGGATTGCGCAAAAAAATTTCTCAGTGGCATGACGATGCCTTGATCAAAATAGATCGTATCTCTTGGATACTTAGTCCTCAGCGGTCTGGTAAGCAAGGATGATGATGATGAAGCCACTGTTGTTCCGGGAGAGGATCATTCAGTATGGGTTTCAAAGGAGAACCATCATGAGACTTGGAATGTTCAGGTAATATCAGGATTCAGAACCAATCAAAATCTATTTGCTTTTTGTTTTGGCTCTTTTTTAGTTTGTTGAGCCTTCGAGGTGCAATGGGATTGACTAGGCTGATCATACTTGACAGATATTCCGTTCGATTGAATCGGGATCTCTGAAAGGGTTTCCTAAAACTGTCAACGCTGCTGAGGCTCAGGTTTGCATCTCTTGCAACTCTCTTCTGGAATAAACCCTGTCTATTATTTGGTTCCACATATTGGTCAACGGGTCTCCTTCATGTTGTTTGATAGTCGTCAAATGTTTCCAACTATTTCCTTTTGCACTTCTGCTTCCTCTTTCCCTCTATTTTTTTATCCTTCTTATTGCTTTAACTTCCCACCTCTCTCGTTCTCAATTCCCAATTCCCATTTATTGCTTTGTTTAACAACTCCACGCTGGCATCCCCACATTTCACCTAGGTGGCATGTTCGCTTTATGTGTTTTGTAAGGTGGACTGTCCCCGTTTTCTCCTCCCAACTTCATGTATTATATGATGCTTTTTATTAACCAACGCCAAAACTTTGGTGTTGAGTATTTGATTGGCCTTATCTTCCGCAGAACCTTATTTGCTCAAAAGATTTGGTGATAGACAAAAGCATACAGACAGCTTATATTCATGCTATCAGATCTGCACAGCGCTTTATATATATCGAAAATCAGTATTTTATTGGATCTTCATATGCATGGCCTTCATACAAACATGCTGGTAAGCCTCATATTCTCTTGTTATGTCCGCAAAGTTTACTATGATTTCTGGATACATCAGATATTCAAATGCAACAAAATCTGATACTCGTATTATGGAATGTCAGCGTGCTTTAATTGTGGATAACCACTTAATCAACAATCTGAAAACAAGTATTTGTAAGGATATTGCCTGTACGCAGAAATGAAACAGTCCTAAGTGCTTATAGACTTTAAGAGCTGGTATTGCTTCATTAGCTTTTGAAAAAGGGAGACCAAGTAGTGAATGGAAGATGATGACCTAGTGTAACATCTTATATTGTGAACCAAGACATATTTCATCGTATGCTGTGAAACAAGAGTCTAATAGTCTGACATATGAAGAACTAAAAGGGTGTCTATGTCGTTGCGGCTATGCTTGTAGAAAAGCTTCTTAAAACACTGTTACATACTTGGATAAATATACAAATGTGGAGTTTCTATTTAAGCATTTTCTTCGCTTTTGGTGTAGTTATTGGAAACAAATTTTGCCTTGAATCTAAAATTATTTTGAGTTTATTTTAGCATAACCTTTATAATTCTTTGTTTATTCTTTATTTTTCAAGTGTTGGATTATAATTTTGCCTTGAATCTAAAAATTGCTCGACGACAAGTGACTTGGATAGGGTACGTTTTTCGTGACTCTTTCCAATGAGTTAAGAAATTGGGTTCTTGAAGTTATGTTTAATTGGTCAATTTTGTGGGTATTGAAGTTCTTGAAATTGGATATTTTGTAAATATGGATGCATATGCAATATGAATATTGGTCGCTTTTGTGGTATTATATTAGGTTTGGATCTCACGCAAAGAGGAGCCTTACAGCTATAGAGAAGATGAACTTAATGAAGTGCGGGACAAGTGGGCTTCTTACTTTACTTCTCGTTGTACGTAGAATGCTAAGTAATTCAGAATTTCTAGGTTCATTGTAGTAGAATGCTCTTTTGAATTGTGGATGAATATGTAAGTTGTCACTATGAATTATTTGGATTTGGCAATTTGTTGATGTCCTTTTGAATAGTATATTGGCATCTTTGGTGATATTGACAATTGGAATGGTAGAGAAATTCTCAAAAAAAATATTTTTTTTTCATTTTAGAAATGTAGTTGCAGTGTATTTGCGGCGTCAATCGCCCATAAAGTACCATAAAAAATTCATTATTTGAGACGTTTTTTAAAATTGGAGGCCGCAGATAACGCGATTATTTGAGGCGTTTTTTTACTAAGACGCCGCAAATGTTACTTATTTGAGGCGTTTAAAAAACGCCGCAAATATTATTTTATTTGCTTCCCCCACATTTGCTCCTTAGCCTAAAACGCCGCAAATGATGGATTTTTGATAGCCGCAAATTAGCTTTTTTCCACTAGTGGTACATCCATCTAAATTAGATCGGTCCTCCCACTTTAGCTTCGTAGGGCAAGTGGACCGGTAGATGCTCCATTGAGTTAAAGAAGGAGGGTGGGAAGATCATCTCAAGTTTGCATAGTATCTGAGGAATTTGATCCTCCAAACGAGTCATGTCGTCAATTGTAACTGTCGACGAACACAAATCTCGAAAAAACTGAGATATCTCAGTGATAGGATTCCAAACACCTTCCGGCAGTAGGTGCTTCAACGCCACAGGTAGTAACCGCTCCATGAACACGTGGCAGTCGTGACTCTTCAAGCCTTGCAGCTTCAGGTTCTTAATGTCCACACACCGACTAAAATCGGATACGTACCCATCAGGGAACTTCAATTTCCCTACCCACTCTAACACGACCTTTCTCTGAGCCTTATCAAGGCTAAACAAGGCCCTAGGCTTGGACCCATCCCGCTTGATATGCAATTTCGGACGGTCATAATTTTTTTTCAAATCTCTTCGGGATCCTACAGTGTCACATGTCTTACCCTCTACATCCATGACGGTGTGAATCAGTTGCTCAAAGAAATTCTTCTCAATATGCATCACATCTAGATTATGTCGGAGTAATACAGTACTCCAATATGGAAGGTCGAAGAAGATGCTTCTTTTAAAACAACCATTGTTTAATTTCTTAAGATCCTTGAACTCTTGATCGGTCCCGTCAACAGTAGATGGGAACTCTGAAATCACCTCCCAAATCTCATCTCCTTGGAGACGAATCGGTGCCTCATCTATCACCACCACACCCTTCTTGAAAGCTCTCCTGTTCTTCCTGTACATGTGACCCTCGGGTAGGAACTGTCTATGACAGTCGAACCAACTAATTTTGCTTGAATTACTTAGCTAGGTAGAACGCTTTACTTTCACGCATGCAAAAAGGACAAGCTTTTTGGCCCGCCGTAGACCAACCACTCAGCATACCATACGCAGGGAAATCGTTTATAGTCCACAAAAGCGATGCTCTAAGCTGAAAATTTTGTTTCAACGACACGTCATATGTCTCCACTCCTACTTCCCACAAGTGTTTCAATTCCTCTACCACTGGTTGTAAGTAAACATCCAAGTGATTTTTTGGATTTTTTGGGTCGGGAACAATAAGGGAAAGGAAGATGAACGGTGGTTTCAGACAAAGCCATGAGGGTAAGTTGTACGGTGTGACCATGACAGGCCAGCATGAGTATGACTTACCGAACTGACCGAAAGGGGCGAACCCATCGGTACACAACCCAAGTCTCACGTTACGGGGTTCCTCAACAAATTCAGGGTAAATCCTATCAAAGCGTTTTCACTCCTCCCCGTCACTAGGATGACACATCTTCCCCTCTACACGAGTTTCTTATTTATGCCACCTCATTTGTTCGACAATGGTTCTGGTTGCATATAATTTTTGAAGTCTAAGGGCGATGGGAAAGTAGGTAAGTCGACTAAGTGGTATAGGTTTTTTATGCCTTGCAACACTCTTTCCCTTCCTACCCCTCAAAACAATATTCCCATCCACACTTTTGTATCTACCCTTACCACATATCTTACATTCCTCAAGCAGGACATCGTCCTTCCAAAAAAGCATACATCCATTGGGGGAAGCATCGATCTTTTGATGCGGAAGTTCAAGACCTTTAACTATTTTTTTGGTATTGTAGAATGTTTTGGTCATAATGTTGTCTTTTGGGATGAGTTTCTCAGTCAACGCAGTGACACCGTCTACGCACCCAAACAGTAGGTTGTACTCACATTTAAGGGTCACTACCATAGACGCGACTTCTAACAATGTCACATCACACCCTCCATATAATGGCTTCTCCGCAGTCTCTAACATATCAAAAAACGCTTTCGCTCGTGGGTTTGGCTCCTTTGGGGTTGGTTGGTCATCGTCGTTAGTGTACATGCTCTCATCATTAAACAAATTGCACACAACCACATCAACAATCATTCCTCTCACCCCGCCCTCATTCTGTTCAACCTCAGATTCCTCAACAGCAGACGTCTCACCATGACAAATCCAACAATAATAATTTGGGCTAAACCCATTTGAGATAATATGTTCCTTAATCAAAATACTATCCAAGAATCTGAGGTTCTTACATTTCACACAAGGACATCTAAATCTACTCTCTGACGCATATTCGGGGTGAGTTTTGGCAAAGTCAAGAAAACTATTAACACCCTCTAAAAATTTCGTTGTGGGTCGTCGTCTCTTATCCAATCTTTGCTCATACATCCATTTTCGTTCAAATCTCTTCATTTTTTATCTAAAAAAATGTAAACAACAACCAAATACACATTATTCCTCTAAAGTAATATACTATTAGACACTACTCACATATTTAGTAAATTTCTCAGCTCACCTAAACATAGTAATATTTGCACCTAATCCGTCTATAAGTACATCACTAAATCGGCATAATTGTATTTTTACTTCCAATTTCCTAACACATCAAAACAACTTAATATATTCAACTACTTAACCACAAACCCTAACTTTATACTAACAATCTATGTATTTCAAATTGGGGAACCTATGGACAATTAACATTCTAATTACATTAAATACTCCAACAACAACACTACACTATAAAAACAACTAACTCAATAACTAATTTATTTATATCAATAAATGCAAAAATTAACAAATAATTTAAATTAAGTATAAATAAAAAATATACCGTAACTAAGAAAAAATGGATGAAAGAAGAAGGATTGATAAGGAAGGATGAAGCAGAGACGGGTTAGAGAGAAGGGGGAGGGGGTTAGAGAGAGAGGGAGAGAGAGAGAGAGAGAGAGAGAGAGCGAAATGAGGTTTGTAAGAGGGGGAGGGGGGGTGTTCACGGATTTAAAAAAAATCAGACCGCGTAGCGACCGACATCGGTCGCGGGGTTTTATTTTCAGTCGCTACGTAGCGACTAATATCGTTCGCGCGGTTTTTTTAGCGACCGATATCGTCGCTACGGGGAATCAGTTTTTCCCATTCCATCTCTTCGTCCAGCGACTTATATCGGTCGCGCGAGTTACTTTCAGTCGCTAAATGAGCGACTGAAAGTTTCAGTCGCGCTTATATGGTAGCTATTTGAAGTATTTCTTGTAGTGTGACAGCGAAAAACAAGTCGAACCCAGATATTTTTATGTAACTACCCACGATCTCCCCCTTGCTCGTCAAAATTCCTACACCCCACTACTTCAGTTATTCCGCACTGTTATTAGTTAGTGGGGATTGAGGAATACAATTTAAGCGGGGGAGTTAAGTGGTAGTTATTGGGGTTTTTTATCACTATAAATAAGGCTATAATTCTAGTCTTAGGATCATCTTCATCATTGCATCTTCTGCTTTATTTTTCATCTTCATTGTTCTCTCTGTAATCAAAAACACAAATTAGTTTTCATTCTCTAAGCATTCTATAATCAATCTTTCAGTAATTAATTCAAGTATTTTGGGAATTTCGGAGTTATTATTCAGGTTTCTTTTATTCTTCGTCTTTAATTTACGGTTCTCTACTTCGGTAACTTTGTCCCTCTTCCTTATCTCTCTCCTCCGGTAGTGTTAGATTTTATTTTTCTATGTCTTTTTAGATTTCATTAGTTTAGTATAATTAGTTATTCTATCAATTTTTTTTAGATTTCATTAGTTTAGTATAATTAGTTTATCAATCTTTTCTCAATTTCATTAATTCCTATTCCTTTTTATTCCCGTAATTTTGTAATTACACTGTTTCTGTAATTCTTCCATCACTGGCATTACTTTATTTCATCCTGTTATCATGTCGTATTCCGTCTTCATTATCGTTATTATTAATATAGTAATTGTTACTGTAAATATGAGCAGCTAATCCTTTATCACTAGAGTTATAGGTGAGTTATGAATCCGGTTTTGTGCTTATGCAGTAGTTAAACAAATAAGTTTTATGAACTAAATCGCTCTTGCAACATCTTAATGACGAATAATTAATTATAGGCCTTAATTGATTGTTTGTATCTCGTAATATCGACCTACGTAGCGAAAGACCGGGAAAGGATAAGACCTGTTGTAATCGATAGAATTCCCAAATACGTAGCGAGAGCCCGTTAAGTGACTTCTAGGGCGACCAGTGATCCGAGAGGACCGTGACTATACTCTTTAATTCGTATTAATTAATCGGCTGTTTGATTATCGCATTTATGCTTATCTTGGTTTATAATGATCTTGTAACTCTGGTGTCTTTCCTTCATGAATCTTACTGTTTTCATCTTCATAGTAGTTTACCGTTTTAGCACTATTGTTTACTGTTTTAGCATTATAGTTTATTGTCAACTGTAGTTTGTTGGCTTAAAACTCAAAACCTATCGTACTTCGTGAATTAGACTTTTTAATCGACCAGCTAATAAATTCTATTTGCCTCCCTGTGGAATCGACCCTCTTTATCACTATCTATCTGTTAGTTGTATTTAGGTTATTTTGATTACGGTGACACGACTTAGCCGTATCAGGAACTATGAATCAAATTAGGATGAAATAAGGTTGAATCTTGATTCTTGATACATAGGTTTCGTTCAATTTTTAGATGATTGCGAATCAAAATTATAGTTTGTTTAAAATGAAATTTATAATTTTATTTTAAAAATATAAAAATTTATACATAACATTAACTATATAAGATCTAAAAATTTATCCACAAAAGAAAATTAAAATAAATTTCATTACAAACACCATTGTTGGTGATATAAAAAACTCTGAGTTACATTAATAAAATTTTAACATACTCTGTTATAACGGAGGAGAAAGACAAACAAATTAGAACGTAAAATCGAGAGACAGACAGATTTACGTGGTTCATTAACAACCTGTTAGTTACATCCACGGGCAGAAAGAGAGGATAGTTTTATTAATTTGAGGAGAGGTTACAGATTGCAAACTAATATCATAATTTCTAGGGTAGAGGTATGAGAGTTTATATAATATTCTCAACGTAAACAGAAACCTAGACAGATTAGGAAACCCTATGTCCTTGTACAATAGGAAAACCTAGGTCAGGTACTCAGATATTGATTAGGAAACTCTAATAAATCATATATTAATTAGAAAACTTTCCTAATTAACCAGATTCAGATCACAAGTCAATGCAAAATCCAAAAAGACAATCCCTAGGCACTTTTTTTTTGAAGTGAAGATCAATATCATTAATAATAAGTCATCCAGCATCTACAAACGATGTCAAATTGAACTGAATACAGATTTGTAAAAAATAAATAAAGAACACCTTTGAGACAAAGATCGCTATTAGAATAAAGCGCTTCTGCATAGCCTTCTATATATCGTTGTTTATTGACATAGCCTTTCGCGAAGTAATTTATAGATCTGATGAAATAGTCTCCAAAATGATGAACTTTCTCTATTTTGACAAATAGTAGACCAAGATCTGACCTCAATTGTATCACCGTACGTATAAATTTCATTGCTCTCATGATCTTGCACATAGTTCTTCAAATCTAAGCCTTATACTAATGTAAAGGACTGAAACCTCGAATTAAGGGACAGAAACCTTGAAATAAAGGACGAAAAAACAACTCTCATATAAGAGAGACTTTTATTGAAGAAGATTTGAATATCAGGTATTGGGAATTAAACAATTTTTTGGGCTTACCATCGATTAATTATCGATGGAGGCCCCTGATGGAGGAGGAAAGAAGGTTTTTCTTAGAGAGAATGAGGGGAAAATTAGGGTTTGAACTAGAGCACCCGCCTTTACAATCCCTAGGCACTTATTTCCTAACAATCTCCACCTGACTTGAATTGTCTCTCAATCAATATCAGACAGATGCTCCAACGAATGTCAGATCAGATTACCAGATGCACTCCAAAGAATGCCAGATCGGATGTACCAGATGCACTCCAAAGAATGTCAGATGTACCATAAATCTTCTCAATCAGACAGATGTACCAGATGCATTTCAACGAATGCCAGATGTACCAGAAATAAAACTCATCTCCCCCTCCTGCCTCAGATATTGCCCAACAAAGGGCAATCAGATACTTCCAAAATTTATCAAGTCCAAATCATGTTGGAACTTGCTATTTGGAACCAGATCAGACAGACCCACCTCATCTTCATTACCATACCTGTTCCAAAGCTTGATTGACCGCTCACGTGCCAAACTCTGCTGCTTCTGAACTAGTAATGAATAAACTGATGGTTCAGATTCAGATTCGGATTCGGACTGTAGTGGTTGATCTTCAAACTTTGCTTCACTCTCATTAAGAGTTACTTGCTGCTCCACCTGTTTATCATTACTACCATTATTTCTATCTTCCTCCGATTTCAGTGATGATATCATCAGACAGACTGTACTCTCCTCCATAATGGTCATCTCAGCGGTGACTGTGTCGTCTTTCTTCTTCACGAATGGCGCCCACCGTCCATGTTGTTTTAACAACGCCCGTGTCTTGATCTGCCACAGACTAAAACTATTCCTCCCATCAAAACTTTCAACTTTAACGCTCATCTTAAACATCTTTCTCACAGATCGGAAGAACCTAAAGCTCTGATACCAGTTTGTTAGCTCTGGACCAGTTTGTTATAACGGAGGAGAAAGATAAACAAATTAGAACGTAAAATCGAGAGACAAACAGATTTACGTGATTCGCAAACAACCTGTTAGCTACATCCACGGGCAGAAAGAGGGGATAGTTTTATTAATTTGAGGAGAGGTTACAGATTTCAGACTGATATCATAATTTCTAGGGTAGAGAGGTACGAGAGTTTATATAAAAATCTCAACCTAAACAGAAACCCTAGACAAATTAGAAAAAACTCTATACAATAGAAAAACCTAGGTCAGATGCTCATATATTGATTAGGAAACTCTAATCAATCAGATATTAATTAGGAAACTTTCCTAATTAAACAGATTCAGATCACAAGTCAATTTGAAATCCGAAAAGACAATTATTAGGCACTTATTTCCTAACAAACTCCCTACAATATTTTTTTAGTATCTGAATTAATAATCTTGATAAAGTATTTCAGTCATAATATTTCAACAAAAAAATTGAAAAAACGTATTTCGAGAAATCAAGCAAAATTTGATTCTAAAGATATCAATCTTATATTTACCTCCTTTCTTGGTATGAAAAACCATTATTGATTCTTTTTTTTTTGCCAACAAGGAAAAAGGTGGGATTAAATAATGTTTACGCTTTGGGAACCCATATCATATCTCTTACTTCCTCCATTTTATTTATATCTTCCGATTCTAATATAATACTTCACCTATATATTAAGGAGATGAGAAGATATAAAAAAATGGAGGAAGTATTATAAGTGAAAACGAAATAAAAGACAACTATTAATACAATATCCATAAGAAACAAGTGTCGGTAGACAACACCGGGATGTTGGAAGAACCGAGCATTGGGCACGAACATCATTATCCACTTCATCAAAAGAATTGTCTACTCTCAAGGGCCATTGATACAGCCGAGTCGTGAAGTGACAAGAATAAGGTGTACTTATGCACTTACAAAAAGGCGTAGAAAGAACCAGTGGAGAGTAGACATGCCTTCGATAGAGAATAAACTCCTACACCTTGAAGATCTAACCCACAATCAGAAGACCAATGGTCCAAAAGATCCAGCAAGTAGAGAATCGGGGACAAGGAAAATTCTTCAACCAAACTCTAAGCAAAAGACACCATATAGGACCAATCCATTGTCAGGTCAACCCACTCCGAGCGCAAGACGGATGAAACCGCCTCACAAAGGACAAAAGAGAACCTCCTAACTAAGGACATCATACAATCGAACATAAGAGGATAGAGTCGTCATACGCATGCCTAAATTATTATCAAACGTATTTTCTTTAAGAAGGAAATTTATTGAAATAAGAAGCATAAACGGAAAGCTAAGAACTATTTTAAGCGGCATGAAAAGGTTGAAGAACTACCGCAACCAAACCGCCCATAACCAATTCCAACCCAAATCGAGCAGAACACACAAGAACTTTCACTCCCCATTGAACAATCACAAGAATCAAAGAGACCCAAGAACCAAGAAATGGTAAAGAGCCCTCTACCAAACAACGCCCAAGCAATGCACAAAATAACAAAACAAGACGGGCCTAGCCACATGCATCCTAGCCTAAACATGACACCAAGATGGACGAAACAGACGATACAAACGGATCTTCAAACGGACCCAAGAAGAAAGTGAAAAACACAAAAAAAAACAAAAAAACAAAAAAAAAACAAAAAACAAAAAAAAACAAAGGAAAACAAAGGAAACCATGCGGGAGAAGGGGCGAGGGGGATGGGGAACACCCAATCAAATTCCTACACAACCAAGACATTAAGAAACAGAAGCAAAAAACAAGCAGGGAGGAAAGAAAACCTTCCAACCCACGGACAACACAAAAATCAAATTAAATCAAAGCACATGCAAGAGCTTTAAAACTATTTTTCATCAAATTTGTTTTTTTTTTTTTTTTAAATCAGGGAAAAAACCAGAAAGTCAAAGAGTAGACAATGGCTCACCGAGAAAGGTGGAGGAAGAGGCGAGGGGACGGGGAACACCTCTTGATGACTAACCACCACTACAAACACAAGACTCTTGTGACGACATAAATCGACTGGAGATCCATCAACAAGGGTTAGGCTAGGATATTGATCAGCAACCACACAACACCATAGAAACACAAAAAAGGGAAGAAACCCGAGCTCAAGAGCAAAAAGAAAGAAATACCATCCAAACAAAGGATTTGGGCCTAATTGAAGTAGTTAATCAAGAAGGAATAAAAGCTCGCCAGAGATGGACTAGCTTAGAGTCCCATCATCGACGAGGTTGTGTGAGGAGGGAAGGAAGAGAGGTGGGGCGGCAGCTACGGTAGTGCACCAGGAATTAGGGTTTTTTTGGGGGGAGGTTTTAGAGAGAGAGTCAACCAGATTTGATGCAATCGATATCAATATCAATTGATTGATTCTAAAGTTTATACCCACACGACCATTGTAACACCCGACCCAATCTTAGGACCGGAAACGTTACTCGCGGTAGCTCGCCAAGCTCCGTACTGGTCCTACAGACCAACACGAGTCCTTTCTAGTGCATTTTGTCATAACTCATGCGCATCCCGAAAACCTTCCCAAGAGGTCATCTATCCTAAGACTACTCCCAACCAAGCATGCTTAACTGCAGAGTTCTTTTGCATGTTAAAAAAAAGTACACTTAGTTGATATGAGTATTACTTTCAATCCTTTTAAGCACTAGTCATTTAAGCTCATAAATAGGACACCTTCAATCTATGTGAGGTATTTCAACCATACCTCATGGCCATACTCCATAGGAGTGATATATCATATCCTGTCAGTTGTGACAGACATATCCGTCATAAGCTTACGACGTACTCCCTTCCATCCATTCAATTCTTTACTTAACCCTTTTTATTGTCCTCACAAAAAAGGTCCATGTGAAGAATTGAATTGATTAAGGGTCGTGCTTTTTCCTAATGAGCGTTTACTCAATCCTAATGACATTTTACTATTTTACCCTTGTCATTTCATTCAATCAAAATTTTATTTCTATATTTTTCTCTCTAAAATCCCTAAATTCCATCCACCCATAAACACACCATGAACCACCATAAGTATCGAAATTGTCCGGTGAGGAGGAATTGATGGGGTCGGTAGGGGTGGGTTGCTCGGGCGGTGGGGGTCGGGCGGGTGGGGTCGGTGTTGTTCTGAGCGGTGGGTGGGTGAGAGTCGGATTGGTGGTGAATGGGTGACAGTGGTAAGTGTGGATGGGTGACGGTGTTAAGTGTGGTGGGCGACGGTCGAGTGGGTGGTGGGACGGTCTAGGGTGACGGTGGTTGGTGGTTGGTGGTTGGAGTGATAGAGTGGGTGAAGGTTGGTGGATGGAGGCAGTAGTCGTAAGTTTTTTTTTCCTTTATTTTAATTTCCTTTTTTTTAAGATATTTTTTTTTTGTTTTATTATTATTAAGTATTTTTCAAATTTATAAATAAACCCCAATTAAATATGTAAGCCTAAATAATTAATCAAATAATAATGTTATAATAAAATATAAAAATAATTAAGTACTCCGTAAATAAGTCATTTGTACTATGTGATCGATAATTAAATTAAAATTCATAATCAAATTCGGAATCGTTGATTGATCATGTAAATTAATTAAACAGTGAAAAACTTAATTGAATCTCAACAACCTAGAATTTTATGTAGAGGGTAGAATAAGAAAATTTCAAAAAAATTCGTTAGGATTGAACAAATGCTCGTTAGAAAAAAATAACTTCGTTGATTAAAGGGAGTACTCCGTATCAATTATTATCCATGTGGTTATATAATGACAAATTATATTTTATTCACCGGCCATTATAAATTTTGTGTTATTTATGATATTTGATCCGTCACAAATTTACGACGGATACGAGCGTCACAGGTAAATTTGTGATAGTGCGTATCATATATGGAGTGATTCGAGTGAACCAACGCGCTAGTCCTAGCTCCTAAGACTCCTAACCCCGAAGAACGGGGAGTTTGCGGTAAGCCTTAAAACCTTGAAATTAAAAGAAAGCTTGCAGCATCCAATCTGATTGAATGTGGTGAAAATGGCAGTCCATTGTAAAATCATCTTCATATTATTATTACCCATGATCTGGATCTCCTCCATTTGCGATGCTTATAGACCTGGAGACATGGTCCCTCTAAGTCGCATGGGTCAATACCACAATGTATGTATCCCTTCCCCCTTTTCGATTAATTCAGTTGGAATATTTGATTTTAATGTTGTGCAATCGGGTTTGAATTGCAGTCAAGGACTGTATGGCACGATATGGTGGGTCGACACTGCCCTATATATGCTGTCAATCGCGAGGTAATTCACTTTAAATTCTGTTTCATTTGATTGCATGAGTTGGATTGGGGGTCTTGATTGATTTTTGAGTTTTGATTTAGGTTTTGATTTCTGTACCAAAACCAACTGGTTATACTGGTGCCGATCCATATAAAATGTAAGTCCTCAACTTTACCCTAATTAATTATAATTGTAAAAAAAGACTAAATACATCGAGTATTCCATGGTTCTTGTGCTCTATGTGTATTGGTTTGGTTTGCTTCACCGGGGGAAAGAGCTTGAACTAGTTGGAATGAGGATTTTTTCGAGCTCAAGGTTGACGGGGTTCATTTTTTTTAACGAAATTTCTTTTAAATGTATCCGATGACTTTATTCTATCAATCTTAAGAACTCTCCAAATGTTTTTGCAAAGAGAGCACTGCGTAAGACTCGAAGTGCGTGACTTATAAACATTAATATATCCATATGACCATAAGCATCACCCATTGAACAAATTGCGATAGTATCATCTTTGAAATGCTTACGAAATCAAACAGACAAGTAAGCACACTAAAAAAACTACAGGCTGGATGGTGGTGGTCGAAACTTGAAAATGGCCGGCGAAGAGTGTGGTTGTGGGGCGCGGCCGTCGACAAGGGTGGGTGAAGGGTGAAGGGTGAAGGAGTCAGGTAGCCGACTAGAGGGAGGGGATGGGCGGATGGCAATGAGAGGGCTATCGCTTGGGTAGGTGCAGTTGTTTCTTTCTTCCTCTAAAACTTCTTTGGGAGTTGAGTTGAGTTGAGTTGAGAAGGGGAAAATGAGAGGACTAGATTAGTCATTTTCTAGTACGGAGTATGATTAAGTAAATATTTAAGATAAACAAGTAACACATTTTTTTAGTAACTTTTGTCATTTTACCTACTTTAGAACCACCAAAGGCGCTAAGAAACGTAGTCTTAGTTCCCATTAGCCTTTACCTACCATTTCTGCTTCCACCCCCTCTTATTCATTTTATTTTATTGAGTGTTATACTAGGTTAGGTCCCATGCAAATGTTGTTTTTATACAAGGCCATGTGTTATAATAGTCATTTGAGACAAATGACTTGCAAAATTTGAATACGTATGTCAAATTTAACCAAAGAAACCTAGAAGATCTAGTATTATTTTACTTTTAGGAGTTCTTTTGTAATCCCAAGACAATCCATGAGTATTTGTTTTTAGGCGAGATTTTTTTTGATGAGAGAGTACTAATTGTCACCTTATTCTTTAGTGGTTTCTTCATTTAGTATATAGAAGATAAAAAACCTATCTTTTGGGTGATTAATGTTTTTTTTTCCTATTGGTTGGTGTAATGTGATTATAGACTCTGATTAACATCGTAATATGCTACTAAATCTGGGTGTTTTAGTGGTTGACTTAGGAGAGAGTAGTGTGCTTGACAATGTGAGGAACCTTTGGTGATGGGATCGAAAGTAATAATATAATTAAAACTACAAGTAAGATGATATACGAATAACTACCACTGCTAATTGTCGTCTTCATCATCATCCTCGTCGTCGTCATCATCATCATCAATTCAGTTAATTAATCTTAGATAAACTGGTAACTAGACAACCTCGTTAGCCTACACAAGTTACTAGTTTTATTATCATTCTTACTTGTTAAACCCTGTTATCTAATACAAATTTAGTCCTAAAACATTATTATTTCGCTAAGAACGTTAATTCGTTGTGTCAAACTGATAAATTTTAACTGCATTATGAACACTAATCTATTGACTTTTAATGAACCCAAAAAATGCAACTCAAAATAATTCAATTATCATAAAAACTCAAGTAGTGTAATTAATTAGATGTGCAACCTAATTAAAACAACTATTATTCAACCACCGACACATGTAAATAGTCTAGGTGATGAAGCTAGAGCTCAATTAGTAGTCGTGATAATGAAACTTAAATCGTGAATTTTGAACGAATATCCAAATATTAATTAATCATTCATAAAAATCATATATAAATATTGACGTATCATAAAAATCATATATAAAGGGCGTATCAAAGAAGTATATTGACGTTATTAGAGACATGTATAAAGGAGTTAGGATTAGTGTACGTACTACGTAGTATTGTGAGTGGGAAGGACTGAGGAATTCCCTATTACGATTGAGGTATATCAAGGTTCAACTTTTGGTCCTTTTCTCTTTGCCATAGTCATGTACGAATTGACAAAGTCACTTCAATATGACATTCCTTGGTACATATGTGATATGTCTTTCCTTGGTGCATGATGTTTGTAGATCATATAGTGTTGATTGATGAAATGAAGGACGAAGCTGAAAAGTAGTTAGAACATAGGAGGCATACATTAAATATTCATGGTTTTAGGTTGAGGAGAAGTAAGACTGAATATTTAGAGTGTAGATTTACCGGAAGTGGTGGTGGAGAGGCAATTGCGATCACTTTTGATGGGAATGTTATACGAGGGTCAAAATTTTTTCTTTATCTTGGGTTTATTCAATAAAAGGATGGGGAATTAGACGATGCATGACTTATAGGATTAAGGCAGAATGATTTAATGGATGAGTACAACATGGTTACTATGTGATCAAGGCGTACCCCATAGGTTGAAGGGCAAATTTTAGCGAACAAATAGGTCTGCACTTTTATTTGGCATTAAATGTTGGGCTGTAATTTATAGTCACGTGCAAAAGATGAACGTGGTAGAAATGCGCATGCTAAGATGAATGTGGCCATACAAGAAAGGATCGACTTAAAAATGAAGTGATTAAGGAAAAAGTATGAGTGGCCCCTATAGAGGGTAAGTTGATTGAGAATCGGTTACGATGGTTTAAGTGTGTGAGATGGAGGCCGATTGATGCATCGATACGGAAGCTTGATGAATGGAGAGCGCACATGTTGATGAAGAGTACAAGAAGACCTAAACAAATATGGATAAGAGTGACTGAGAATGATATGGGGTTTTGATAAGAGAATCTATGACGTTGGATAGGATAATGTGGAGGGAGAGAATTCAGGTGCGGGCAATATTTGAGGAGTATTATTGTTACTACTATTGTTTTTTACTCATTAAATTTTTCACTTTTAATTTAGAACCTGTAACATTTCTAAAAAGAGATTTTTTTTTTATTTTGACCTTGAAAATATGTCTATTTTCATCATATTTTATTATTCTACTTATTACTCTTACTATTATTGTGCCTTTTTATATGTCTGTTTTATTGGAGACAACTTCAAGGTATTAGAGTGATTCATGTTAGCCGACCACAAATCATTTTAGGATTAAGGCTCTGATGATGTTTTTGTCATTGTCGTCGTCGTTGTTTGTGATTGAAGCCTTGGAAATTTGTTTTGTTCAAAGTGAACTTAGTTAGACATCTTGGAATCTCACTCTTGTTTTGGAAACTTGCTGTTTAAAATTGGTCTTTATATATATTTCATGCATTTTGTGAACAATTTCGGGCTTTGTTTGGCAACAAGCTCAAACTTGGAAAGCTAGCAAAATGCTACTCCCTCCGTTCAAATCCAAAGGGTACGCTTCCCATTTGGACACTATTCACAATTCAAGAGAATCGTTAATATTCCCGACAATCTATTAAGAGAATATAGTCATGTGAGATCTTGTTTGATTCGTTTTATGAGGAGATTAAGAATATTGATTTTTTTTTTATAATTTTTGTTGATGTAAAATGAAAGATATTGACGGTGTAAAACGTGTCTCGCTAAGTGTGAAAAAGCAAATGTATCCTTTGGATTTGAACGGAGGGAGTAAAAGCTAGCTGAAAGCTTGTAAGTTAGCTGAAATCGTTAATTGTTAAAAGTGGTTGGTAAACTAGGTGAAAAGCTAGTTGTTATTTGATAAAATGACAGAAATAGACATGTTTCATGTTTGTATTATTGTTGGAATACTTTAAACAGTAAAAAAAAGGAAGCCGAAAAGCTTTTCAGCTAGCTCAATCTCACATGCTAATCTGAATAGCTAAATTTTGGTCAAAACTACTTTGCTCAATTAAGTAGAGCTTTATTATTTGATCTCATGATAATTCCCAAGAATATCAAAGGATGAATGGCTATAACTGTTCATGGATGTGTGAACCTCTGCGATAGTGAAACTAGAAAAACACCAATACTCACAATAATGATAAATGAGCTTCGCAAGGTTATCAATGAGGGGATCTGTACATTGTGAAACTCATGAGTAGTCTTAAAATGAATCATCATCGTAATATGTATACTTGTCCAAATGACAGGACATTATTGGCAGCTCTTTTAGATTGCCATCTGTGTTAAATCTATTTGAGAATCATAAAATTAGATTTCCCCTTTACCTCTTTGACGATTCCAACTGTGGTCACACAACAATGTAGTTTCTGCATTCCTGGCTAATATGTTATAAGGACTGTTATTATAAGATGGAATTTGTGTAACTCTGTTTTCTTATTTGTTTCTGCAGAACCTTCCAAGTTGGGAGGGAAAAATTCCAACTTCCATGGCTTTACATCATCAACCGTAGAAGTGCTGAGGTTCCAATGATTGACATGCATCTGGTAAATACTCCTAGAGTTACTACGAAAATACCTTTACCTTAGTTCTCTTTGGCATTTGGCAGTTTGGTCTTTGCCATTGTATATACAATGGAGAGGGAGGATTAGACGAAGGCACCTTTACTGTTGTACTCGTGGCGTTCTTTTGTTAGCAATCTTGATAGGTTAGGATTTTTGTTAATGCTTGCTTTTCGATAATGGTCCAATGCAGAGTTATTCTGGAGGTGATTTGCTTGGTGTAACTGCAAAAGTTGTTGATATGCCTCACCATTGTACGCCACTCTCTCCTCTCGACTCTTACTGGATAATTTGTTTCTCGGCTGGTTCGCCTGATGAGTGATGTGTTACAATATTTTCTAGGCAAAAAGAAAGACTTTCTTTTCACAAAAAATTAATCCCAATCGGGTGGCATAGTCAATATTAGTTTTGATTTCTGCTAAAAACAGAAAATCATACTGTAATAATTATGCATAGCCGCTCTAAGTTTCGCAATTGTAAGGGCGAGCGGGTTACTAAGACCTCGACAATTCCATCAAAGATCTTTCATGAATACCAATTATAAGTGAAACCACTACAACCAACCTGACCATCGCCATCTAACTCGACTCGAACCTACCCTACTCTTAAATCAACCGATTATATGGGCTGTCCTTGTTAGCCCTTGCTTTCAAGCAATGTTTCCATTCCTGCCGATCAATGACAAAAAATTACTTCTTATTCGTGCTGTGCCGTGGAATGAACTTGATCGGTTCATGCTTATCCCTAGTAATCTTCAATGATTTTCCTACTGACCACCATATATCGTAGTGATGTATTTTATCTTGAAGTCTTGATTTTCTCATTTAACATTTGTGGAATGTCTAATGATGTCTAAGCCTTTCCCCAAACTGATTAATGAATGCTAGATGACAAATGTAGACATGAAAGATGGGACTTCCATGAGCTTCTTGTGAATCTCTGCATTTCTGTTATTTGTGCAGATACTGAAATTCATCCAGAAATACGCAAACAGTTCTGGGATCCTCAGCTTTGGCCGAAACATGTTCTTGTTAGATATACATGGTCAGTCAGTCACTGTGATAGCTCATGCCGAAAGAAGCAGAGTTTTTTTTTACTATCCAAGCTTTTATGACTTTTCATCCATGTTATTTAGCTTTTCTTCCTTCTGCTATGTGTTTTGCAATTGCATCAAAAAGTCCAGATGCTTACCTATCATGTTGAAGGATCTCATTTTGTTATTGAACTCTTGGGCAGTATGTTCTGTACTTTGTGATAATTTTGTCTGTGAATATATGGGTTGTCAAATCCTTTACGCTTCTCATTCTCCTCCTCTCTTCCAATTAGGGGTCACTTGAAAACAACCTCCCTTCTATTGCTATGGAAAGGCTCCATACATTAACTCCATTAGTCTTCCTACCTTTTCCAAACAGTGGTCATTTGAAAACAACGTCCTTTGTATTGCTATGGAAAGGCATATGCTAACTCCATTAGTCTACTTTCCTGATTTCTCTTACATTGAACTCTTGCGTACGTAGAATTTATTTGGTGTTTTTTCTTTGGGTTCTTTTTCCTTTTGGCTTTTCATCTAAAGTTTCTTCTTGTCATCTATTTATATTGTAATGAATGTTACTCCGTATATCGTAATTGTTTATGTTGAATTGTTGATGTTAAGGAATCTACCAAAATGGCTTGATAAATTCCGTAAGATTTTTTTCCCCACATGTTAGTAGAGGGGGTTTTCCCCACATTTTTTTTCTTCCGATATTTTTCTCCACACCAGTTATGTTTTTATATCTTAAAATTATAGTTTTCCTTAAAATCCCAAAAAAGGTTCTATTGGCAAAATTTACTTTAAAAGTGGAAAATATGGTTTCTTATAATGTTTTCCTTGTGACCACAAGGCATGTGCCCCACTACTCATTGTTTCAGTGTGGTTCATGGCTTTTAAAAACTGTGCGATATTTATGATTGTTTGGGTTTTCCTTCAGATGGCTTGATTATGTCTTTGTGATGTGATGCAGGGAAGAGCGCTCTGAAATAGATGTTACTTCTGGGTTTTATGTCCTCTTTGGTTCAGGTAGGCATTGTACTGTTTACAGCTGCTTTTCCTGAACATTGAAATTGTCTAATTTGTTGAAGCTTAATGCTGAGCTCACCCTAACAAGAGAGTAAACAACAAAAGAAACTATAATGATAAGAGTGACGTTTGGGTTGAGTGGTTGAAAGTAATAAAGATCCGAGAGAAAATTTGAAATGATTATGGACTATTATTCTTGAGGACATAAGATATTTTAGTGGCGAACTATTGAATAAGCCATAGTTAATTTAGACTTAGGCTGTGTTCGGTTCGGAATTCAGGGCAAAAATAAATGTGCGCGCCCCCGTTTTATTGTTTCTGTTTTTTTTTTGGGTATAAATGTAAGTATATTCCATAATAATCCAAATTACAACCATTTCACCTATACTTCAATTATCCTAGCAATGCATCCACACAATCGTTATATTTACTTGGGACGTGTGAACGACTAGCTCTAATCTTTACATCATTATTGTTGTTTCTGTTTCCCAAGTATTATTATTGTTTCTGTTTCCCAAGTATTTTTTTTAAAAAAAAATTGCTTTATTTAACGCTATTTATTTCAGATAGTTTTATCTTATTAGCATTAAATTTAAATAAATACTATGATGAAACTGTTATTATTTTCATACAAATTAACTTCATATCCGTTAAATTCATGTTAAATTTTAATTTTATCTAATTTTTGAGCAAAATGGGTCCCACCATGGCCCCAATCCTAAATTTGTGGATCATTTCGAGGCACGGATCATGATTTAAGGATCCGTGACCCTAAAAACGTGCATTGGATTTAGATGTTGCGATAACGAATGATAAGTGTAACTGTGTAAGGTTTTCCTCATCAATTTCTTTCATGTAGCCAGTTCATGACCAAGGAGAAATCCCTTAGCAATCACTTATGTTTGTTGTTTTTGGGAGCAGGTCTATTGCTGTCATTCATCTTGTCAATATACGTTTTACAGTCATCTAAAGAAAAGCTAGCAAGGTACTATCCCTATCGGTTTTGATTACTATCTCTACTGTTGATGAATGTTTGTCATTTGATCCCATGCTGCAAGGCTATGCGCAAATCACGTTTTACAATATTGTTAGTAATTTGTTACATTCACTGATCTTGGTTTGGTGTAGGCTTGTGAGAGAGACTGTCGTTGAGAGCGGTACTGCAGGTGGAATAGAGAAGGTGGAGTAGTGCCTGAGTTATTGGCTGATTGTTACTTGTAAGCTCTCCATTAAACCAAACCAGCTTATAAATCCTTGACAAGGGAAGGGAGGGCGACTGGTACAGGATGAAGGCCGGACACTGGATAGGCATATACTCTTATCATGGGTGTTCAATCTGTTAGGGGGTGTACTGCCACCTTTTTTCCAGTATAAACCTGACCTGACAACCTTTGTTACGAGGTTTATCTTTGTTCTTTTTTGGTTTGTTTGTCTTTTCATTTGCATAATGTTTCAAACACTAGATAGGACCTCAATATACATGTCTCCGGACCTTTTAATATGTAAGTAGATTATCTTAGTTGTTTCATCACACATTTACGAGGGTTTTCAAGTTAGTACTGTAGAGCAATTGACGAACACCACCAATACCAATGCTTTGCCTATTAATTTGCACGAAATATATACCCACGTTGGCCACGTAAAAAACTCTTCTGTTGTCACCATTTTCCTTTTTGTCTGGTTTGTTCCTCTTTGTTTGCTTCTCAGTTGGGTTGTTGGTTCGGGTTCGCTGGTCTTTTTCCATCGCGTTCTTTTGTGCCTGATAGTCATTTGAATCCGCAAATGTTAGGACTTACGCGCTTCTCCTTGTTTGCGCCTGTGGATTTGGTAGCCTCTAGGTGGGTGATTATCCTGGGTGGAGTCCAAGCGGGGGTCGTTTTGATTGGATGTGTTTTTGTTTGGTAGGTTGGTTGTGGTTGATTATGAAGGTTGTTAATACAGTAGTTCCCCTTGTAATAATCTCAGTTTTAGTCTTTGTTTGGTTGTTGCTGCCTCTAGCAACGTCTTCGATCAAATAATAAACCATTTATTAGTGGTGGAGCTTCTTGATGGTTTGTGTGAGTTTGTAGGTGGTTTCTTTCTTTTGTCAAGCCTATATGCAGCGATTGTAGTTGTGATGTGTTCGGTGTGGGAATAACCTGACCATAAATTGTCTTTTTTATGGTGACTGTATTTAAAAGTTTGGCGGGTCTGTATCCTTGATTCTTTGCATGTCGGATCTCTTCGAGTCTTCGTCCACTGATCTTATGGTTGTAGGTAGAGGGGGCAGTTCGCCGGGTCAGGTTGTACCTCGTGTCAGCCTGCTGTGTCTGGCGTTCAAGGCGGCATGACCAAGCATTGTTGGTGGGCATCGTATTCCCTTGTTTGTCTTGTCCGTCATTTCTTGGCATTGGTATAGTTGTCAATGTGCCGTGTTGGTCCATGACCATGTTTCAGTTATCAGCCATGTTTCTATCATGCCTGTTCGGGATGACCCCTTAGGCTGTGCTAGACATGAGTTTTTTCAATTTTTTCACCGTGCTCCCCATCTTGTCGTGGGTGACCGTGCCGCTTGATTGGGCTTGACCCAATAGGCAAACTTCTATTCCCCCACCAATTCGCTTTAGTTTCCCAACATTTTTTTCAAGAGCGCAACACTTTTATGTTATGGTTATTCGCCACCACCGCTTCTGTCTCTAAAGAGAACTCCAACTTCTCTCTAAAAGAAAAAACCCACCAAACCTCTTTTACCCCCGCTTCCTTTTAGCTCACCACCTCTCACCCCGTCCGCCACTTTATGGCCGGAGATATGATCATTTTTTTACCTATCTTCGGCCACCCAACTATGCTAATCTATGTCCCCGTTTGATTTTATAAGATCCGCTTGTTGTTGCCATTTCAGACTTCATCGTCGATGTGACCCACTTCCCCTTGCACTTCTCAACGTCTTCGTCCGTCAGTTCGAGGATATAGTTTTGATTTCCCTTCTTTTATTTTTGTTTCCAGTAATAGTTCCGCCACCCCTTGGGTTTGTCATCCCCTTGTCCTTCACCCTCAATTAGATCATAGGTGCTAGTCGAAGAATACTGTTCCCCTCTCCCCTCACCCCACTCTCCGATCACCGACTTTGTTTTGGCATGGGTTAGGATGTTTTTCTGTTTTGACCCTTCTTTTGATGGTTCGGAAAGGTCCCCCCCTCCCAACCTTCTGGAACCGTCTTTTTTTGTCTTTTGGATTATTTGTTCTCTTTCGTTTTGATGTCGCTTGGTTCTTATTAGGATGGTTTTTGTTGCTCTTCTTGGCCTAGGTGGGTTGTTGACCATATGGTCTTTGTAAGGTTGGGTGAAACCCCCAGGTTAATTGAAGATGTCCTATTTATGAACTTTGTTAAAGGGATTTGAAGTACTACTCATATCAACAAAGTGCATTTTCTTTTCTGGTCATCCATGCTTGGCTGGGAGTAGTCTGAGGATGGGTGACCTCCTGAGAAGGGGAAGGTTTCCAGGGTGTACATGAGTGAGGACAAAATGTACCGGAAATGACTCGTGTTGGTCAGTCGGACCAGTGCAGAGCCCTGGCGAGCTACCGTGACTAACATTTTCGGTCATAGTTTGGGCCGGGGTGTTACATATGGTATCAGAGCAATCCTGCGACCGTGTATTTGGCACCTAGCGGGGGAGTGGATTCTGGGTAAGCGGTTATGCTGCCAGGCGCAACGAGGACGTTGCGTTCTTCAAGTGGGAGTGATTGAAACACTCTAGGTTAATTGAAGAGGTCCTATTTATGAGCTTTGTTTAAAGGGATTTGAAGTACTACTCATATCAATAAAGTGCACTTTCCGGTCCTAATTTGGGCCGGGGTATTACATAGAGAGGTGGGTATCACTGAAGTTTTTGATTGTCTTGTGGTCTTAATTGTGGTTCCTATAAATTTGATGGGTTGATTCGGCTAGTGTAGTTGCGAATGTGGTTTTGGATTTTGACAGTGATTGAGTTAATGGAGGCTTCCTTCCCTAATGAACCCCTTGTTTCTTAATCTCCCTCTTTTTGTTGATTTGTGTTCAAGTTTTTCTTTGATTATATTTTTCATCCCTTTCATTAGAGTCTCTGGTAAGGTTGTTATGTTTAGGAGATTGGTTGAGAGGCTGCACTTGTTCTCTATTACAAATTGTACTGTCCAAAGTCCAAACTGCTAGACTTATGTTCAATCACCAATGTGTAGGAGATTTATCTCCTTTGATGGAAGACTTCGTCGTCTTACCATTCCTTTGTTCTCTCTACATTCTTCTCGCGTAAGTAACTTGATACTGGTCACTCCGCTTTTCGTAAACTTTGACAACATAACTTGGTGGTCAGCAACGACGATAAATATTAGATCAAGCGTTCCCTCCCAGTCTCAACCGTTATGCCAGTTAGAAGGTTTTAGTTACGATTTTAGATATATGTCATAGTATAGACGCTCCCTTATGTTATTTCCTTCCCTTGAGTATCCTACGTCAGTTATACCTCCATTCTCACGCCGTCACTTAGGTCTCGTTTGGTTACTCTTCTACTTCTCGGGAAGTGCAAGATCTCATGATTTGCAATTCTGGGGAGTTGTTTGGTTTGGTTACCCCAAATGTGAAAAAATGGGGGAACTCGACCAAACTTACCCCATGAGTTGCAATTTCTACCTGATGCGGGAACTGACTCACCACCCCCCACCTCCACCCATCTCGGTGAGTTGCACTTCCCACATCCCGACTTCCTTCAAATGAGTTTTTTACCCTTATATATACTCATTATATTTTTCTCATTTTATAATCCTAATTTTTCACTCAACTGATCTCCTTCTACTGTTTTCCTCTCAACTCCACATTTATTGCTTTCTTCTCAAACTTTCACTAGTAAGCGTTTTTTTTCATGAACAATGATGGTAATGTAATTCGGGAAGACTTTTTTTTTTTTTTAAATAATGTTCGTTCTTTTTATGTTAATGATGTAATTTGGTTACGATTGCATATCATGGAAAAGATAATTTCAATTATTTCATAAATTACTGTAAAAAAAGATATAGAGTATTTCATATGTTTTATACTCTTTAATACGCAGTAAAAGGGTATAATAATCTTTAGGGCTCGTTTGGGATGGGGTTAATTATTCCGGGGTAATAGAGCAAAAATGAACTAGAAATGGATGAACTTGTTGCTTGATTGTAACATTTTGTAGTGTAAAAGAGATACGAGGGGGGAATAATTACCCCCATTGGGGGTAATGCATTACTTGGGGAGAGAGGAGAATAATAATTCACCCCCTAGATAAGCTATACTTCCTTAATTTTCTCCATTTCCGCTTAATATCATCACTACTTTATTTCCATCATTTTCTAGTTCATTTTTGCTCTATTACCCCCGGAATAATTAACCCCATCCCAAGCGAGCCCTTAGAGTAAATTAAAAATTACTCCCTTTTAAGATAACAATTTTAAAATTTACTTCCTTTTGAAATTTTTGTTAAAAATAACTCCAAACTCTATCAAAAGTTCAAAAATTGCTCTAAAATATAATTTTTGGACGAAAATGCCCCTTACTTTTTTATGCCATATTACTTCACCTCACTCTCTAGCCAAGGGCATTTTCGTCCTAAAAATAAGTTTGAGAATAATTTTTGAACTTTTGATAGATTTTGGGAATTATTTTTAACAAAAATTTCAAAAGGGAGTAAATTTTAAAATTGGTATTTTAAAAGGGAGTAATTTATAATTTACTCTAATCTTTATAAACAAAATCATGACAATTAGATCAAGACTATCAAACAAGATGCAGAAATTTCAACTCATGGGAAGTGTGAATTACAGGATGTCAACCAAACAAATATTGCAAAAATTCTCAAAAACTTGATGCGGGAAGTAACTTCATGGGAAATGCAACTCCCTCCAAAAAATTAGTTCTTGGATGAACCAAACGAGGTCTTATGCCCTATACTTTCGGTCTTATTCCTTATACTTTCCATCACAATTAAAACTCAACTTCCCTTTTACCCTCTAATCTAACTACCTCATAATAAAATAGGAATAATTATTTTCAATTTTTTTTCTTCATAATTATCATAAAAATATCTTCATAAGTATATTATTTCCGTCTCAACAAGAAGTTTACATTTACTTTATACGCAAAGATCAATGTAGTAGCACAAAGGTAGTGAGAGAAAGTTATGGTTAGTTTATTTTAAAAAACATGAAGTAGAAGATCAAATTTAACTAAAGAAGAAAAGTGTAAATTATTGACTGATAATAATTAACGACGAGGTGGAGAGAATACTATATTTAGTAATTAACGCAAATATCTTTAGAACATATTTCTTTAAGATATACGTCCTCCTCCTTTTATGTTTCTCCCTGTTGTTTTTAGTACGTGGAATAAGAAAGTAGATAAAAAATTATAAAATAATACTACTCCTTCCGTTCAAATCCAAAGGTATGTTTGCTTTCTCACACTTGTCGAGACACGTTTTACACCGTCAATATCTTTTGTTTTACACTAACAAAAATTATAAAAATTCGATATTCTTAATCTACTCATAAAAACAAATCAAACAAGATCCCATAGGATTATATTTTCTCTTATAGATTGTCGGGAATATTAACGATTCTCTTGAGTTGTGAATAATGTCCAAAAGGGAGGCGTACCTTTGGATTTGAACGGGGGGAGTACTAGATGACGAGCCTTGTGAAATGATTTGTGTCCAATGAGGATAAAAAGGTAAAAGTGGTGAACAAAAAAGAAAGAATAGAAATAAGAAGAAACCTAAAAGAGGGTCTAAAAGAAATACATGAAGAAACATAAAAGACGGAGAGAGTATATTATATAGTCACTGTATTGCACATTGAAAGTATGAGACCAAAGCATGGAAATGGGTAAGGTAAGAGTGTAAGACCATTTTTTTCTTAACAACACAGGAATTGGTTTAACCAGAAAATTGTATAATCCGGGTAAGGTAACTTAGGTAAGCATCGCTTTCTGAGTCGATGGGGAGCAAACTTAGAGTAGGAGTGAACTTGAAAAGGCCAATCCAAACGTAAGTCTGAAATCAGTCAACAAGCTACTTTGGTTAATTGGTAGTAAAATCCCTCGCTCGCACATTAATTGCAACTATGTATGTATTTCCCATAATCATACCATATCATATCATGATTTTATCTACTTATTATTAATCATCCTATACAAACCATTGGCCTAACATTTCTCTGCAAAACACACGTCACAATTTATTATTATTATTATTATCATACAATAATTAAAATCAAATGTGTTTCATAATTTCTTCTAACTACACGAAAACGTGTGAGTGTGACTCTGCTCTCCAAGAAAAAGGGGCCAACTAAGATGACATTATACAGAGTAGTAGTAATAGTACTGATTGCATTAAAACCTGCCATTCCCCCGCCGAGCACCTGCCCCCTATTTAATACTCCTATAGTCCTACCACAAATTACCGGGTGGAGTATTATTTATGACGAGATATCCATCTTAAAATCATAATTGACCAAATATTATCTCTTTATTAGCTAAAAAAAAATAAAGACAAACAAATTATGGCGAACTTCATACACTATCATCAAATGACACATCTCTTCACGAATTTCTTTGTATCAATCACTATGTATAGACGGAAACTCACAATGTATTATGAGTTGTGAGTTGTGACCAGTGGCGGATCTTCAGAATAAATATTAAGGGGGCCGAAAAAATATTTCATAAACAACTAATCCGTAAATTTTTATCACTCTTTTAAATTTCTAATATTGATATTAAATCACTCTTTTTTAAATCTAAAAAAAAAGATAACCTTGGAATTTTATAAAAAAAAATCGATAAAACTCATATATGGAGTAATAATTTTATTGAGAAATATATAGTACTCCGTACTAATTATGATATTATGCGGATAAATACTTTAGGGTTGCGTTTGGATACTCGGAATTGATTTGAATATCAAGAATTCAATTCCTGTATTTGAATTTCTAGAATTCAAATCTAAATCCAAATCCAAAATGGTGTTTGGGTACCCTTGGATTTGGATTTGGATTTCGGGCGGGTGAAGTCGGGTCAAGGTCACCATTTTTTATTTTTTAAAATCTTTCATTAGAAAAATAGAAATGTTCAAATACGAGAAAAAAAAAATAAAAATAAAAACAAATACTACGACAAGATTATGCGAAAAAAACAAGCAAACGACAAGTGATGGATTTGAAATGACTACCCTATACTAGGGATTTGAGAAAACCAAATTTGAACTAGGTTGGATTTGATCAAAATTTCAAATCCAAATCTCAAGGTTTCCAAACGCACGAAATATTTCAAATCCGGAATTCAAATCCAAATCCAAGTTCCCAAACATGCCATAGGGGAATTGATTTGCAAATTAAGAATAAACGGTGACTTTAGAGTGGCTGATAAAACATTGTATACGGATACAAAAAATGCTCATAATGGGATTCGAACTCGGGTCATTAGTTTTTGTACATTAATTCCCAACTAAGTGTGACAAACTAAAAACATGATACATAAACTAAGTAACTTATTTTTATTTTGAACTAGTACTTAGACCGAATCTAATACAAGATTCGTCGTTGGGTTTGGGGGCCGGGCCCCTGCCCAGCCCAGCCCAACAGAGATCCGCTCCTGCTTGTGACGATCAAATATCAATATAATCTCTCGGTTTGATCTACTTTATTACTCGTACAAATATATTTATAACATGTTACCTTGAGTGAAAAGAGAATATTAATGCTCATGAAGAGTTTATTTGAATGATTCAATATCGTCTCAACCCAAAAAAATTGAGCGTAAAATCATCTTAACCAGAATCTTGAGCATATGAAATAGTTTGTGGTCTGTAAGTATCATAATGATTAAAAATCATGGCAATTTAGCAAGAAAATCAATGAACTTTTTAAATGAGTCGTTTGATGATCGGATTGATTCTTCTGAAGATATCAAAATGGATGGATAACTGCTACACTCTTTTTCCTTCGACTGAGGTTTTGTCCCAATGATTTTTCCTAGTAAAGTTTTTAACGGGATACTTGTGCTCATGATATTCATGTTATTGACATGACAATTATGAAATGTTTTCAAACAAAAGACGTTATATAACACTTGAAATGGTTCGTATGTAAGTGAATATTCATATTAAGAGTTATGAAGATACATGATGATTACAAGTATCATGAAGTTTTGTAACTCGAAGATATCAAGTTTATCAACTACAATAGAATGTACATCGATGATCAAGAAGTTTCCCGAAATTAAAATACTCTGTATGTATCATTTTAACATGTAAATATTAAGTTAATTATGTAATCATGAGAAGGAGCAATGTGAGTTGCACTTTTTTTTCTTTCACCATAGTTTTATTCCACTGGGTTTCCTGTTAAGGTTTTTGTTAGGAAATAAGTGCCTATCAATTGTCTTTTCGGATCTCGAATTGACTTGTGACCTGAATCTGTTGAATTAGGAAAGTTTCTTAATTAATATATGATACATCAGAGTTCATAATCAATATCTGAGTATCAGCCCTAGGTTTTCCTATTGTATATATGGTTTCCTAATCTGTTTAGGATTTCTATTTAGGTTGAGGGTCTCATACCTCTACTCTAGAAATTATAATATCAGTCTGAAATCTGTAACCTCTCCTTAAATTAATAAAACTATCCCCTCCTTCTGCCCGTGGACGTAGCTAACAGGTTGTTAGTGAACCACCTAAACCTATCTGTCTCTCGATTTTACGTTCTTAATTTGTTTGTCTTTCTCTTCCGTTATAACAAACTAATATCAGAGCGTTAGGTTTATCTAATCTGTGAGAAAGATGTCTGGGATGAGCGTTAAATTCGAGAGATTTAATGGGAGAGATAGTTTTTGTCTGTGGCAAATCAAGATACGGACGTTGTTAAAACAACAGAGACGGTGGGCGCCATTCGTGAAGAAAGACGACACAATCACCGCTGAGATGGTCGTTCTGTAGGAGAGTACAGTCTGTCTGATGATATCATCACTGAAATCGGAGGAAGATAGAAGTAGTATGTAGTGGTAGTACTGAATAATGATAAACAGGTGGAGCAGCAAGTAACTCTTGATGAGAGTGAAGAAAAATCTGAAAATCAACCACTATAGTCCGAATCCGAATCCAAATCATCAAGTTCTTCATCACCAGTTCAGAAGTAGCAGAGTTTGGCCCGTGAGCGGTCAATCAAGCTTTGGAACAGGTACGGTAATGAAGATGAGGTGGGTCTGTCTAATCTGATTTCGAATAGCAAGTTCCCATATGGTTTGGACTTGCTAAAATTTGGAAGTATCTGATTGCCCCTTGTTGGGCAATATTTGAGGCAGGAGGGGGAGAAGAGTTTTATTTATGATACATCTAGCATTTGTTGGAGTGCAACTGGTATATCTGTTTGTTGAGGAGTTTTCTGGTACATCTGGCACTCGTAGGAGTGCATCTGGTACATCTGTCTAATCTGATTGTGAGACAATTCAAGTTAAGGTGAGATTGTTAGGAAATAAGTGCGTAGCAATTGTCCTTTCGGATCTCAAATTGGTTTCTGATCTGAATCTGTTTACTTAGGAAAGTTTCCTGATTAAAATCTGATTGATTAGAGTTTTCTAATCAATATATGAGTATCTGACCTACGATTTCCTATTGTATAGGGTTTCTTAATTTGTCCAGGATTTCTGTTTAGGTTGAGAGTATTATATAAACTCTCATATCCTTGGAATTATGATATCAGTCTGAAATCTGTAATCTCTTCTCAAATTAATAAAACTATCATCTTTTTCTGCTCGTGGATGTAGCTAACAGGTTGTTAATTAGTGAACCACGTAAATCTGTCTGTCTCTCGATTTTACGTTCTTAATTTGTTTGTCTTTATCTTCCATTATACACTACTACAATAAAGACCTATTGCAACGCCTCGAAAATGTTACATAAGACCTCTAAAATGTTGCTTTATGGTTTATGCAACATTTTTAAGTGTGCTGCTTAAAGCTCCGTTGCAATAACCTAATGTAACACTTTGTGCAACATTTTTTATTCAAATGCAACATTTCTTAAAAACGTTGCAATGACATCCTAATGCAACACATGTCTTGAGAAGCTATTGCAACACTTTAGATACATATATGCAACACTTTTTCCTCTTTCCTTCAAAATTTTGCAACACTTATTTCAATGTTATGCAACATATTTTTGTCCAAATGAAATATAAATGCAACATTATTTTGGTTCTAAGGCAACATATCCAACTTGTCAAAGGCAACTCTATTCTAATTTTAATGCAACATTCTTGCATGAAATGCATAATATAGATTTGTTTTAATTTTTTACCACCTATTTAATTTAATCATTGCAAATAGTGTTTGCACATACAAGATGTTTGATCCAAAAATATTTATTAATTAATTGATCCACAAAATACATTTTTATTAATAATCCAAAATTGAAAAAGACATTAATCCAAAATAGCCCTAGGTTTTCTTATTGTATATGGTTTCCTAACCTGTTTAGGGTTTCTAGGGTAGAGGTATGAAAGTTTATATAATACTCTCAACCTAAGTAGAAACCCTAAGCAGATTAGAAAACCATATACAATCGGAAAACCTAGGGCTAATACTCAGATATTGATTAGGAATTCTGAACGATCATATATTAATTAGGAAACTTTTCTAATTCAACAGATTCAGGTCACAAGTCAATTCGAGATCCGAAAAGACAATTGATAGGCACTTATTTCCTAACAGTCTCCAGCTTAACTTGAATTGTCTCACAATCAGATCAGACATATGCATTCCAACGAATGCCAAATATACCAGATGCACTCTAACGAATGCTAGATGTACCATAAAACTCCTCAATTAGACGTAACAGATGCACTCCAACGAATATCTAACAGACCCACCTCATCTTCGCTGCCATACATGTTCTGAAGCTTGATTGACCGCTCACGGGCCAAACTCTGCTGCTTCTAAACTGCTAATGACGAACCCGATGGTTCAAATTTAGATTCGGATTCGGACTGTAGTGGTTGATCTTCAGACTTTGCTTCACTCTCATTAAGAGTTACTTGCTGCTCCACCTGTTTATCAGTACTAACATTACTTCTATCTTCCTCCAATTTTAGTGATGATATCACAGACAGACTATACTCTCCTCCAGAAGGTCATCTCAGCGGTGACTGTGTCGTCTTTCTTCATGAATGGCGCCCACCGTACGCGTCTCTATTATTTTAACAACGTCTGCATCTTGATTTGCCACAAACAAAAACTATCTCTCCCATTAAATCTCTCGAATTTAACGCTCATCCCAGACATCTTTCTCACAGATCAGATGAACCCAAAGCTCTGATACCAGTTTGTTATAACGGAAGAGAAAAACAAATTAAGAACGTAAAATCGAGAGACAGACATATTTACGTGATTCACTAACAACCTGTTAGCTACATCCACGGGCAAAAGGAGATGATAGTTTTATTAATTTGAGGAGAGGTTACAGATTTCAGATTGATATCATAATTCTTAGGGTAAGGGTATGAGAGTTTATATAATACTCTAAACCTAAACAGATTAGGAAACCATATACAATAGGAAATCCTAGGTCAAATACTCAGTTATTGATTAGGAAACTCTAATCAGTAAGATATTAATTAGGAAACTTTCATAATTAAACAGATTCAGATAAGAAACCAATTCGAGATCCGAAAGAGCAATTGCTAGGTACTTATTTCCTAACAGTTTTAATGAGGAAGAGAGGTTTATTTGCATAGTAAAATATTATTTTAGGAAAATGAACATCCAAGGGGGAGTGTTATGATATGGATGTCATTATCATCAAAGAACGCATCTCTTCACGAAGCAGCGTACGAGTATCTCTTTGTATTAATCACAATATATAGATGTAAACTCACAATAAATAGTGACGGTCGAATATCAATATAATCTCTCGGTTTGAATACTCATACAAATATATTTATAACAAGAACGATATTTTGTCTTCTTCTTTCTATATAATCAGTGATACTTGAGTCGTGAAAATAGGATCATACACTTGGTTGTACAACCAAGGCAAAGTTGTTGAACTTTTGTGTATATATATTTACTGAGCTTATACAAGTTTCTGAGTTAAGTTGTAAGTTTTTTAACTTAAACATTTATGTTGATTTAACTCGACAACTTTACACTAAATCTCATAAAATTTATAGCAAAACTCGAAACCTTTGTAATAAAATCTCAAAATCATAAAATCAGTTGTACATAGAGCTATGTACAACTGGTTGTATAATCTTTCTCATTGAGTCGGGATAACATTATGGCCGAAGAAGGATAACTAATTTCTACCATTTCAATCTTGCTTAGTTTGGTAATTTGTTTCGCTTTGACCCCATCTTTAGTAATTTTATTTCTAAAACTGTTTAAAGATATACGGATGTGCAATTGTATAGCACTCCATATAAATAATGGTCACTTTTGTTAAAAAAAATATACTTGCTCCAATTTTCAATGATCTTTCCATGGGATATTCATCTAGGTTGCACGGACACTCCTCTAAACCATCGTGTTGTGTCGGACACACGTGTCGGACATCGACACACGTCGGACACACGACAATACGTCTCGGACACCTGAAAAATCGTGTCCGATTTTTTAAATTTATTTAAAGACGTGTCGGACACATTTCATGTTATTTTGAGACGTGTCGGCCATGATTCATATTATTTGGAGACTCATTGAACACACTTTAGCGTTATTTATGAATTTTTGAACTTTAATAAAACAACGATAACGGTTACTTGATAATATAAACATTCAACTTAAGACTAAATAATTAATTAATTATTATATTACAGTGGTATAACTGTTTGAGTTTTTTAAGATTTGATTTTTACTTTTAGTTTATAAGACTTTAGTTTTTTATTTTTTTTATTTTACGATAATTGCGATAGTTTAAGTAACCAAACCTATATTTTAGGTATAAAAATCTTCAAATTCTCTTTGTTTAAATATGTATATTGATTTTTTTTCCTGCCGTGTCCGTGTGCTATAAATTTCCGAACGCCGTGTTCCGTGTCCGATACGTCTCCGTGTCCGTGTCCGTGTCTGTACAACCTAGATATTCATTTGAGAGAGCATTAAATAATCAAGTGGCCGTAGAAAGTTAGAGTAAGTAATATTTTTGTTCTATTTATTTGTTTACTTTTACTATCAAACGAAGTCTTAATAAAATCAAGGTAAACAAATAAATGAGACAAGATAAGCTTTTAAACTTTTTGAAATTAATAAAATAGTTTACCAAATAAAAAGAACAAAATTGAATTAGTAACCATCATTACGAAAATGATCCCTAGCTAAGAAAAAATCCACATACGGAGTATTAATCATCATTGAAAGAATGACCGAAAATATTTTACTACTTTCTCTTATCCACTCCAAACTACTTGTACACTTTTTAAAGTTAAACTAGTTTTGTGTCCCGTGAAATTCACGGGATGTCTAGAACCTTGTTCAATTTTATCTCGTTATTATAACTACAGTATCTTGTTTGATATTACTGATTTGTTGTTGAAAAAAATTAGAATTAAGTATTAAATTGATATTCATACATGTCATAAGGTGAAATACCTCATATATGTAAATGATACAACAAAATTACTATCAATCGTGATGGAAATTTGTTACAATACCAAAAAAATGTTTTATGTTGATCCTCAGTACTTTATACTAATCCGCAAAAACAACTTAACCAATAGAGAAAAATTGAAGTCATCTATTTGTGAATTTCTCCACTGCGATAATTATCTAGAAAAAAAATTCAATTAATACTTAAGTGCAGCATTTCTTCACATGTATCTAATACATAAAAATTAAAACTTATTGATGACGAAGAAACGCTGCTAAGAATTTAAATTTAACCCAAATTTTAGATGATATAAACCCAAAAAAGAAATTCTTACTTAGTACTTATGTGTTATACATGACAAAAGACTATTTTGTTTTACAGATTCTTAACTCCTCTAGCACAATTGAGATCTAATATCATTTGCAAAGTCGTATTCTTCCTTAGTACTCGTTCATAAATGTATTATAAAATTTTACGGTCAAATGAAGCAAATTATATACTACGTACTTAGTATAACTTGGATCGGTTACGCCAAAATGCTGTTTATTCTTGCCTGAGCATCTAAATCGTCAAAAAAAGGAAGAAAAATATTGAAGAACATAACCACATTTACTTATTAACTTTCTTTGGGTGAACAAATATTGTATTCCCTCAATCTCTATTATTTATTTATATTTAAATAAAATATTTCTGACAAATAATATAAAAGTAAAACACATGACGGAGAGAAAGACAATATAATATATGGAGTATTCACTTAAAAATTCTCAATTAGCTAGTTTTCTCATGATTGAAATTAATTTATAGCGCTAATTCGTTTACTATGCAGAGAAAAAGTTAATAATTAAAGTGAAAGTATATATACGAAGTAGTAGTAGTTAGGGACTTAAGGGGTAGTAAAATAGAAAAGTTTGGGCACGGGAAAACGAAAGGATAGAAATTGGCAATTACTCTTACAACATAAAAAATCTGCATCTAAGTTTATTTTTACCTCTTACTTTCTCTTGATTCACCAAACCTCAAGTTATATTGAAATAATGTCACATGTCATTCAATTAACTACACAACTAACTACCCAACTTGCCACATGTCATTCAATTAACTACACAACTAACTACCCAACTTGCCTTTTTATATATTTATATAGATTTACTAAATTTTGACCTTAACAATAAAAAATGATTTAAATATATAACACAAACATATTTATATTTATTACTGGTACTATAATGTAAGGTTTCCGAAAAAAATATTGTCAACAAAAAATATAATATACAAATGGAAAGTGTTTTCTCGTAGACCGCAAAAAATCAAATGGATAGTTTGGGGTGGATGAGAGTGAGTAGTAAGTTTTAACAGTGAGTCTCTTGCGATGGACCTATCCGTCGTAATGATATAACAGGCCAAAAATACATACCACATTCATGAATAAGACAACTAGTTTGTTATGTCAGACCCACACTTTATTTTTGTCTTTAGACCATCCACATTAGTTTTTCATCTTTTTCTTTTCATCTTACCTTTTCTCCTTATTTCAATCATCCACCTCATTATTCCACTCATCATCTTCTTATTTTTCATCTTACAAAAAAACACCCCACATTCATTTCATGTTCTACTTTCATTATCTCTCCTATTTTATTATACCCCATACATTTACACATCAATTTACCTTAACCCTATCATTTATTTTCATACTATTATAATTTTTACTCTTAATTTGCTTATTTTTTTTAATATTATTGTTTCTAAAAAAATGAAACTAAGAAATGAAAATAAAACATACGAAAAAGTGAAGAGAAATAAATTAAAATGAAAACAGGCGAAGACTTGATACTTAATACATTGTAAAACCTAATTTAATTAAGACTTACTAAATTTAAACAAGCATAAAACAAATAAAAAGGGAGTACAACAACGACAGTACTTAAAGACTCTTACAAACAGAAAGACTCGACGGTTAATTTTGCAAAAGGTTTGGGTAGGATCGGTTTTGGGTTACAAAATGTTCGGGTTAAATTGTAAATGTTAAACTGAAAATATACGTACGGTCCGGATTAATGATAATTTTTTAATATATAAAGTTAAAGAAAAAAAATACGTTCGGAAATATAATCTTCGAGAAAGAATAAATACGGACGTAGGAACCGAAACAAATTAAGAAATAAAGAATAAAACTAAAACAAATAGTATGATTTTGGCTCACTTGGGCGTCCTTTCTCAGCTTTAAACCCAAAGCATTTCTGACAAATACATTGCCATCTACGATCTCTCTTCCAATTTCATCTTTTCATCTTCATGAAATCTATTCTTCTTTTCAACTTCGTCTTCTTCATTTTCATCAACTGCAGCAACTATTTCATCTTCCTCTTCATCCCTCTCTCCATTTTCCTCATTTCATCTTCTTCATTTTCAACCAATACACATGGTCTTAGTCTAGTACTTGACCCATCCATTAGAAGTTTGTGACGGATACTTCCATCACAAACAAGAATTTGCGAAGTTTTAAAGTATTTACAGTAAAACTATTACAATTAAAATTTTGATTTTCGTGTGTTTTTTTCTTAATAGTTTAATTGCGTTCCATTTAAAATATTACTATGTATAGAGTAATTTATAATTTTTGTGACTGGGAAAAGGTCTTAGACTCTCATGATCCTACTCTTATATGGACTAATTTATACTCCGATGTAATTTAATTACGTTCCATTTTTTTGTAATTTGATACTGTAATATGTAAAAGGGTCAATGTTAAACTTTCCTCTAATTCCTTCAAAATTAGAGAAGTATTCAATTTTGATGCTCTCATATAATATTACAGTCCTCTTGATATCGGTATTGAGAGTTGACCTATCTAAAATCAGACAAATTCTTATTTGTGACTGAAATATCCGCTTTAAGTTTATGACATGTCAAATATGTGGGGATAAAAACAAACACATGTGCCTAGGATGTTGGAATTTCTTTTTTGGCATTTTCCTCCTAGTTGAATATATTTGACCCGTTTTAACATTAGGATGGATATGCCGGTCGCAAGGAAGACCAACTGCTAAAATTATCCTCTTTATACTAAAACAGAAACCACTTCACATTTTTTAAGAGCATGTGAGGGCATCCAGTGTGAACACAAAATGCCTCAAATAAGCCGTAAATGTTCTCCCAAAAAGAGCGACAACAGGGTTCGAACCCACGACCTTTGAGGATAATCCCGTCTTACCTAACCACTGAGCAACTTCGCTGACTATGAGAAAAATGTACAAAAAACATATACTACCTTTCATAATTGTGGTTAATTGATCTTCATCAGTGCGCCTCTTCATCTTTCCACTTCCTCATTAATTGATCAATCAATTGATCAAATACATCTCGAAACCTGGTCGATTCCTCTTCACCTTTGTCAATTGATCATTCAATTCATCCTCCTCGAAAATGCATCACCAATTCAACCTCCTCGAAAATCCGATTCTTCATCACTTATTCTCCTCTTCCCAACTATCCCTCTAATTAATAATCCATTATCTCACTTTTTCCAATTTTTCAATCACATCAATTCATACTATAAATAAGATTCTAGGCATTGCAATCTGAATTCAAATCGTAAAATCTGAAGAAGAAAAAAACATCTATTTTAATTTGCATATTTAGATATATATGAGTTTCATTTTTCTGATTTATTAATATAATTGCCAATATATGTTTCAGAAATCTGATTTTGTTTTTTAAATTAATTGATGAATTTTCAGGCAGAAGAAAGCCAAAATATTAGGGAAATTGAAAGATCGAATCATCCTGGTAATTTTTTTGATTTTTGATTTAGTTGATTTCATGTATCGATTTGTTTTATTTTTAAATTCAATCGAGATCAATTTTTGAGATTCAATGACAAAAAAACTAATTCAGTGAATTTGTATTTTCAATTTTTAATGTGTATAATAATCGACCCTGATGTTAATTTTTAGTTATGATATTTTTTTTCTAGGTGATGATGAATGAGGATTATACAATGAATTTCGTAGAGGTATTTTAGGAATTAAAGTCAATTCATTTTTTTTTGCAAGAAAGTTATGACTCTTATTCATCCATATAGGGTAAAAACAAGAGACTTATCTTACAAAGATATAACCCCTATGAATATACAACCCTCTTTCATTGCATCATAGTAATGCTAGGATACCTATTATGAGATCGTATAAAAACCTCAAATTTGATTTGGCTAACTAATGCTCGAGTTGATCTCTCTGCTCCTACAAAAATCCTGACATTCCGTTCCATCCATAGATGGTAAATCGTTGCCACAATCATACTACAATACCACTTATGCTTCCAATGTTTTCTCCGCAACCGATCAGCACTCCATCGTAGTTCAGTAGTCAAATCGGTAGATCTCCCTTCCATACCCAACCAATCCATAAGCTGCCTCCATATCTCATGTGAATACTTACATTTGAAAAAAAGATGTACATGACTCTCATTCTCTCCCTTACATAAAACACATCGATTAGTTATATATATACCATGCTTCCTCATATTGTCAATGGTTGCAAGCTTCCTTTGAACCGCCATTGAGGCTATAATTCCTTGTTTTGGAATAATAGATGGTCCCTTCAGTAAATTCAACCATCTACAAGGTGCATACTTTCTCCTAAACCATTCATAGGCATTACTCACCCGATAACCTTGAATATCGTGCCAGCTCTTCACCTTTGCTGCTGTTTCATCCGCTCCTCCTTCAATTGCTCGTATCTCATCCCTAACTTTTAGTATACTGTTGAAAGCTGCAGCGTATCTATCTTGCTTCTCAAGATCCCAGACCGTTCTTCCTCCCAAGATATAGTATTTTACCCATTTTCCCCATAAACCCCCATCCTCATTCAAAATCTTCCATAGCCAATGACTTATCAACGTTTTATTCCAAGCAGAGATGTCCTTAATATTGAATCCACCCTCTATCCAAGGTGCACGCATACTCTCCCAACTCTTATAATAAGTACCACGATCCTCCTTACCTCCTGTCCAAAAGAGTTCCTACAGACTTGAACCAATTTATCAGTGACATTCCTAGGCAATAACGCATTAGAACACCAGTAATTCATTATTCCAAAATGAATTGAATTAATAACCTGTACCCTTCCAGACTGGTAGAGGACAAGCTACTGAGTACATTTCTCACTGTAGTTATCAAACCATTATAATGAATTAATTTACTATTGATGTCGTTGAGGGGAAACCCGAGATATCGACATGGAAATCTTCCATTCAAAAAACCACAGGCCTGCAAAATTTGTTGCTGAATTGCAGGCGCCACTCCTCCAAAGAAAATGTTAGTTTTCTCCCTATTAACATGTAAACCAGACACATCCGCGAACTTGTCTAGTTCTTCAATTGCAGCAACCACCGAGGGCACATCCCCTCTAGTGAAAATCATGAGATCGTCCGCGAAAATTAAGTGGGTAAGGCTTACCCCCTTACACTTCGGGTGATATGAAACCTGATGCTCCTCAACCATTTTTCCTGAGATAACGAGAGAGAGAACTTCCATACTCAATACAAAGATATAAGGTGATAGAGGGTAACCTTGCCTAATTCCACTTCGCCCTTTGAAGAATCCATGTGTAGCTCCATTCATTTTAATTGAAAACCATGACCCCTGAATACAGCTTTTAATCCAATCTACTAGCCTAGACGGAAAATTTAATTCCTGCAGCATATCGCCAATGAAACCCCATTGCAACGAGTCAAACGCTTTACGTAAATCAATTTTCATGAGACATCTTGGGGTTAAATACTTCCTCCCATAACCCTTAATCAATAATTGAGATAAAGCAATGTTTTCATGGATGCTTCGACCCTTGATAAACGCTGCTTGTTCCGGTCCGACTATTTTATGCATTACCAACTGTAATCTGTAAGTCAATATTTTGCTAATCGTATAAGACAGAGCAACAAGATATTGGACGATAATCAAGTACAGAACAGCAGGTGGCCTTCTTAGGAATTAGAGTAATCATTGTAGTATTCGCCTGTTTGACCATCTTTCCTTTTTGAAAGAATTCGTAAACTGCGTTGCAGAAATCCTCCTTAATGATTTGCCAAGAAAACTGAAAGAAACCAGAAGAAAATCCATCTGGACCTGGGCTTCTGTCCACTCCAATTGAGAAGACAGTTCTCCTAATCTCTTCCTCATTTGGCATGGCTGTAAGTGCCTCCCAATCCTCTTCACCAATTTTAGGACCATCCAGTCTACCTAGAGCTGTAGTAGCTGTTTCAGTACCCAATAAATCAGTATAGTACTCAACGAATCCACAAGCTACCTCCTTGAGGCCTCTTCTTTGGTTGCCCTAGGAATCCTGTATTTCTCCAACTATCTGTTGTTGTCGACGCTCCTTGAGCCTAGTATGAAAATACCTAGAAGAAGCATCATCCAGAATAATGCTATCCATTTTCGTCCTCTGTTGCAAAATACATAATTCTGCCTTCTTAAGCACTTTTCCTTCCTCCTGCAAACACCGTTCAACATTAATTAAATCCTCTTGCATTGGGGTAAGATGTAACGCAGCCTGACAGCTCTCCAGAGCAACATCCAGTTCCAAAATTCTATCCCTAATGCTAGAATAATTCTGTTTATGCATATCCTTAAGTGCCCACTTAACTTGCTTCAGTTTACTAAATAATCTGAATCTTGCAGTTCCATATGCTCTAGATTTCCAAGCATTCATAACCGTATCATTAAATTTAGGATGTGCAATCCAACAATTAAGGAAACTAAATCTCCTCCTTGACCTCTCCTCCTTAAGAATATGAACTAAGACCGGAGAATGATCAGACACCCCGGCCATCAGATATTGCGCATTAGAGTTAGGAAGGTCATTAAGCCATTGATCATTAACCAAGGCTCTATCCAATCTAGAATACACTCTAGAGTTGGGATCTTGGTTGTTAGTCCACGTGAATTCGCTACCCTACCCAATAAGTTCCTGCAAACCATTAATAGAAATGCAATTGTTAAACGCCTCCATATCCTCCTCATCAGGAATTGTACACCAATTTTCTCCTCACTAGTTCGAATTATATTAAAATCACCAAGAATAATCCATCTGGTTACACCTCCACTTAACCTGCAAATCTGGTCCAACAAATTTTCCCGTCTTGCAGCATCATTAAACCCATATATCAAGGTAACAAACACCTCCAAACCAGTAGCAAAATAATACACATTACAGTGCATTAGTTGTTCATGTTCTTGTAAAACAGAAACCCTCACAGTACTAGCATTCCAAATTACCCATATCCGTCCATTATAATAAGAGTTGTAATTGCATTGAACTTTATAACCACTGAATTTCTTTTTAATAATAGTTAAAGCTTTAGCTTCCTTTATTCTAGTTTCTAATAATCCCAAAACATCGATACCTCTAGCCTTCATAAGATTAATAACCTCATTCTGCTTATAAGGCTCATTCCCTCCTCGAATATTCCAAGAACATATCCTCATTGTTGCTAATCCGGTGGTACTGCTTCCTCTAATGGAGTAAATAACTCCTCCACTGTCATCTGCCTTGCTGGATTCTCTTCACCAGACTGTAATATTGCATATCGATTAGGAGTATGTAAAAGAATCAGCTTCTCGGTACTCTCCTTCAACCCATAGTCTGGAATGGAGCCTTTCACCTTAAGGCCTACCCCGGAGCATCCTTGACGCCTTACAACATGAGTAAAGCCTCCCCCAAGATCAGTGTGACTGGCATGACCTAGCTCATTGCATTCTGAGTCATCAACATTCAGAAACTGTCCTGAGGCTGACTTTAACGCTGTTGAGATACCGCCTAGCTCCTCGGGTCCTGAGCTAGTGATAATCAGGCCTCCATCCGACTCTTTCTCAAGGGATCCTTGATGCATTACAGAGGGTTCAGGATGGTCAAGCATCCCTTCCTCTGTGGTACCACCTAGCCCCTGAGAGATCACCTTCTTAGGAGTATACCTCGTTGGAATTAAGGTTCCTCCCACACCAGATTTCTTTGCCTTCTCTTTTTTACATGAACTTTGAACATGACCCAATTTACCACATGTATGACAATAATACGGAAGCCATTCATAATCTATCCGCTGAACCGACTTCCCCAAGAAAGGAATATTCAGAGTAACTGATTCAGGCAAGTCCTTGGAGACATCGACCTCAATCATAACTCTAGCAAACGATAGTCGTTCCTTATAAGTTGTTGTTGTATCAGCATAAAGTGGAACTCCAACCTTGCTTGCCATCTTGCTAAGAACCTGTTCAGACCATAGATAAGGGTCTAAATCAGGAAATAGAACCCAAACCGGAACAATGAAAATTCGATCCATCTCTTGAGAGAATAACGGGCTCCATTGTTTCAAAACTAAGGTATTACGTCCCATGTGCCATGGCCATGGCCCTCCTCGTAAAACTTGATCCATGTCCTCTTTGTTCCTGAATCGGAATGAGAACCATCCCCGTTTAAAGTATTGAACCGCAGGAAAAACGTTGTTCCAATGCTTCTGTGCAAAGTCTATCATCTGTTTTAAAGTTGGTTTTGCACCTATTACATTACCCATTAATGTATGCTTCCAAAATTTTAATTCGTCTTCAAAATCCTTTATCCCAATGTCAATTTCCTCTGAAATCGCACTGGTTTCATCATAATAAAGTCCCATACCCTTTTTTTGTTCTTTAGCTTTTGATGCCCATGATGTCTGAGCCACATCTACATCTGTATTACCACCCGTTCCCCCAGTATTTTGCATCTTATCACCACTCTTTGGATTGTTATTAGTTACTTCATCCACTAACTCAGCATTCAATGTAGAATTAATAGGCGAAACAGTAGGAGAAATTGTCTCCTTACCTCTTCCGTCATTCTTCTCCACTTCAGGCTGAGCTGCCTGTTGTTGTACCTTCTTACCCCTTGACAAACTTCCCTCCGGAGAATGACGAACTGATTGCATCGCACGATCAATCAGGTCATTAACAAGTGAATTGCCCTGTTTTTGTTGTAGTTGAGCTTGCAATTGCAGCTCATCCCCTTCACCGATGACATTCAAATTGGTACCATTAGAATCGCCATGGCCATATGTATCAGATTCCTTATGCTTTCGCGGTCTCCCTCGTCCCCGTCCCGTGCCTGCCGTCGTTTTCTGCATCCGTCAGTTGATCGCTTGGAGAGAAAACTTTCTCTAGAGAGAGAGATAAGATAGAGAAAGTCAATTCATTTTTTTTATAGGTATTTGTTTAATTATTTTTAGGCGATATAATATATATATATATATATACATATATATATATATATATATATATACACATATATATATATATATATATATATTTCGAGTTATATTATATTTTATATACATATACATCTTTTATTTTTTATATTCGTAAATAATATAAATATTTTTGTTTAACATAAATAATATTTCGGATTGAATTTTGAACAATTATATTAATATATAATAGTTCTAATTATATTTTCCAAGTTTTTAGATTTATAAATTTTAATTTATAATATTTTGTATTTTTGGTTTGAATTTTATTTTCGGATAAATTATTTATAAATAATTTTATTTAATTAGATTGAATTTCATTTATAAATTGTTATTAAATAGTTCTAATATTTTTGAATTGAATTTCATATTTTGAAAAATATATAAATATTTTTCTAATACATATTTATTAGAAGATTTTTACCCGAAAGAGATTTATTCTAAATATTTTTGTTTATCATATATAAATAAATAACTACATTTATATTTATATATATTTCGAATTATATTATATTTTATATACATATACATCTTTTATTTTATATAATCGTAAATAATATGAATATTTTTGTTTATTATAAATAATATTTCGGATTGAATTTTGAACATGTATATTAATATACACTACGGTTAATTATATTTTCTAATTTTTTATATTTATAAATTGTAATTTATACAGTATTTTATATTTTCATATTGAATTTTATTTTTGGATGAATTATTTATTAATAATTTTATTTATTTCTGGATTGAATTTTATTTATAAATTATTATTTAATAGTTCTAATATTTTTGGATTGAATTTTATATTTTGAAAAATATATAAATGTTTTTGTTATAAATTTTTATTAGAAGATTTTTAATTGAAAGAGGATTTATTCTAAATATTTTTGATTATTATATATAAATAAATAACTATATTTATATATATTTCTAATTATATTATATTTTATATACATATACATCTTCTATTTTATATATTCGTAAATAATATAAATATTTTTGTTTAATATAAATAATATTTCGGATTAAATTTTAAACATGTATATTAATATATAATAGTTCCAAATATATTTTCTAATTTTTTAGATTTATAAATTGTAATTTATATTCTGTATTTTGTATTTTCAGATTAAGTTTTATTTTTGGATAAATTATGTATATATAATTTTATTTATTTTCGAATTGAATTTTATTTATAATTTGTTATATAACAGTTCTAATATTTTTGGATTGAATTTTATATTTTGAAAAGTATATAAATATTTTTCTAATAAATTGTATATATTTTTTTGAAAGTTTTTGCAGAATTAGGTACTACTGAGTCTTACAGTTAATTGGGAAAACCAAAATAGCATTTTTGTGCTTGATTTTGTATATCAAGTAATTAATTGCATTGCAGAATTTTCTTAGTCGTTGACTACAAGTAATTTGTTGTTTATTTTCGAGACGAAATAATTAATTGCATATTTAGTTTTTCTAAAAAAAAAAAATTTGACACCGGATTTAGTTGGTAAAAGCAAATCACAATTATTTAATCGTGTAGTATTTTTTGTATGTTAAGAAAAAATTTAGTGTTTGATTTTCGAGACATAGTAATTAATCGCATTAGAATATTTTTTAAGTTGGTACCGTTTTAATTTTATTTGGTACAAGATTTTTTTGTCTATAAACCAGTGGCGGATGCAGGATTTTAGTCAAGGGAGGGCACAATTTTTTTTTCTCCATGTACTCTATATTTTATTTTCTAAAATTATGTCATTCAATGAAAATAATTGATACTATTCCTCTATATAATGCTCCAACCTTCCATTTTCCCACTCCTTCTGAAAAAATTTAGTAACCTTAATTGCTCTCCATAAATTAATATTCTTCCCATAAATATGTTTTCCCTTTGCATAGACCTTTCTCTCCTCCCCATAAATTGATTTTCCCATAATTTTTTTCTTCATTAATATAATGAACAAATGTATCAAAATCACTATTTAACAGACTTAAATATTAAAATTAATTGATGCGTTGCGTCGAATCTAAATTAATTACTCCATATTTTTTTTGCTTCAAAACATTTCATATAAAAATGTCAAACAACCCGGGTATGAAGGTCACGGTCGGGTCAGAATATAGGGTGATGAGGTGTTGTCATATTATTAAAGATTACTGATATTTTTATTTATATGATAAATATTAATTTAAATTGACAAAAAACATTGTACATTGAATTATTAAATAATAATCCGTCTAAAATTATAAAATTCAATTTTTGATTTAAAATATCAAAATAATAATTTGGTAACTTTTTATCTCACTATGTATAGTCCAGTAAATTTGATAAATGATTATTCATTATGTAAAATATATTGATATAAAACTATAAAAGTATATCGATCACGTCTAAGTTTAACCATGTATATGCATTAATACTAATTGCATAGAAAATGAAACACACATTAATCATTTTTTTCAATTGTGAATTAATGTAGTTTTGGTTCAATGATATACATTGGTTTACAAAACTACTATTGATTCTATGTTACAAAATTAATTGCATCAGAAAGAAAGTAAGAGCCTTAATTAAGTTGTATTTTAAGGAATTGATTGAAACAATAGTAAGAAGTAGTATTTAGTGCATATAGGTTCAATGGAGTATTTGTGTTAGCCACCACATTTACTTAATTGTTCTTTACTTTTTTTCTTTTTAATTTGATTAAAGTGTCAAATATCCGTGATCTAAATTTGAAGTAAATAAATTTTACATCTAATAAGTTGTAAAACTGTAAAAAAAAATATAGAACACCTCACTTGAATAAATAGATAGTTGGTGATGACGTATGATTGTTACGACCTTCACTTTTCAGCAAATAGTTGTATAATTATCGTATATTATAAAACCTAAATTATATGGGCCGGGTTTATACGGGTTTAGGGTCAAATACGCTGGATTAGGGTTATACAGATTTTGGGTCGGGTTTTGGGTCAAATGCGCATTATTAACGTATTTGAAAAACGTTAATTGTCTTTACTTTAATGTAAATCCAATTTTATTTATTGTTTTCTCAAGCATTTATTAAAAAAGATGATACTACGTATTAATAAGGATAAACGTGTGTTATTTAATACTGCATTCGTTTAAGTATATCGACATATATTGTAACTTGAATTTTATTACACATATATAACAAACTTTGACTCAATTTAAAATTAAAAGAAAAATTACATCAAAAATTGTTAGGTTTAAAATATCAAAATAATTAAAGTATACAAAACAATTTTTTTTAATTAGTTTCCAAATATGTAAATATTATTCATTTTCTAAAATATATACTGAGTAAATATTATCGCAAGAAAATTGTTATTATTCATAATTTTATTAATTCTTATCTCAATAATGTATGATGTATATTATATTCTATTTTTAAAATGAAGTCTAAGTGCAACGTATTGGTACAATAATATTTGAGAATTGCATGCAATAATAATAATAATAATAATAATAATAATAATAATAATAATAATAATAATAATATATAAAGTCATATGTTCGGGTCAAATTGGATATACATTAGGAATCATTTTTTAAATAAATGGTGGTAAATTAGGTGGATAAAAAAATGAATTGATTTTAAGAAAAAATAACGCTCTTAAACGCGCATAATTTGCATTGATTATGTATGGATAATTTGTAGTCCCAAATGCAATTAAAAAAACTTTACTCCTCCAATTATCTATACTTCTTGGAACCGAGAAAAAAATTAAATTATCTCATTTATAGCTCAGTGGGAGTTGGGGCTTTAGTATAATTAATACGGAGTAATTAAAAATGAGTAACAATGTAACAATATTGCACATTCTCATTGTTGCATTTCTTTCTTTTTCCAATATTTCTGAAGCTCATATTTTATCTTTCCTTTGGAATAATTTTATTATTCCCCCATTATTTTTTTTCTTTCACATAATTTTAAGAAACCACGTTTTCCCCTATTAACCGGAGAAAGAGAATAACATTTCACATGTCATCAACTATTCAATTGGCAAGTTTTATTTTACCGATTTTTGTCCCAAATTTCTACTCTTATTATCTGATTTGATTTGATTTGATTTGTCCGTTTTGTCTTTAATCTAATTACGAGTAGTAGACTTCCAACTTAGTTATTGTATATTGATCATATTTCTCAGAATTTTGCTACTGTGCATCGATGTTTCTATTTGTAGGTGCGGACTCAAGATAGACGAGAAAGTGAGTCGAAACGGGTCAAACAAAAGCCAAAAGATTCAGTTTAACTATTTCACAACAATCAAAGGATATTCCATATATGGTTATTCGATATTACTTCCAACTTTAAGGTTATCCCATATATGGTTATCGTGTTTGATTAATTATGCATTTGTCGTAAAGAATTACTTATATAATCTTTGTAAATATAATAAATTTATAAACAGTCCTGTGAGATTACATGAGTTTTGCACTAAGTGCATAAAAGAAACTAAATTGATTTTTAAAGAAATAAGACTCTTAAATGTATTTGCAGTCCCAAATGAATAATTTGTATTGATTAGGTTTGTATAATTAATTACCAATAGACTCTTAAAGAGTAAATACCAATAAGTATTAAATGAATCTCGGTAAATACCAGTAAGTTTCGCTTTTAGTTTGTAATACGAAGTATAAGACTACAGTGTAATACACGTGATAAATTACGGGAGTCTATTGATCTTACTTTTTAAATTCTGAAGTATCGTAAGATTTATTATCAATATTGAATGCGTTTATTGAAGCAATAAAAATGATTTCTATACATTACACATTCCGATGAAGTCTACAGGGTTGTGTACGTTCACTAATATGACAGAGAGTTTGACTGTTTGACGGACATTATTTTTCACTATTCTTACATGAAGAAGATGTCAACTAACTACAACTGATGATAATCGATCAAGATCAAATAGTTGGTGAGGAAGGTCTTCATTCCTCAACTAATAGATTTTTCTTTTTTGGATTTAAAGAGTAATTTGAGGATTACGGTTGGGTGTATAAGGGTCGGGTTTATACGGATTTCTACATTTATCATAAGGGTCGGGTTTATACGGGTTTCTACGTTTAGTATAACTATATTCATCGGTGGACAATTGACTACTTTACGTACTCTATGTTGTTCATACTTTTGTCCACCTATTAATAAATAGATTAGCTTTCAGACTCTGAACGAATGCTCCAAAATAATCACGGGTATCATACTTTTCTTAGACACACATTTCAATGTGTAACGTGTTGTTTTTAGTTTCTTACACCTATTAGTATACTAACTAACTTTCAGTCCCTTAACGTATTATCTCCAAGCGATATTGGCTTCATAATATTTTATATGAAACTAAAACTGGACAACCCGTGAAATTTTTCACGGGTAACCCTTGCAATACTAAAAAATACTCCATTCGTCCATTTAAATATTTATCTTTTATATTCATTATGATGAGTATTTTTATTGAGGATGAAAAATTGAAAGTAACGTAGGCGCAAGTACAAGTTGTAAGAATGAAGGGTCAGAGTCCGTATTAAATTAGAAGTCCACCACGGCCACGGGTGAAGTAAAGTAAAGCAAAGCGCGCGTAGAATTAAAAAGTTCGTTGGGGTGGTTGCAGCTTCCTCCATTCCCACATTATATTCAGTCTTTAGTTCGTTCGACTAATTCACATCATCCTCCATAACTCCACTCCCCCTTCTTTTAAATCCATCCCACTTTTACATTCTCTCCTCCGCATCATCATCTATTATCTAACCCAAACGCCAACCTAATTAATTCACCTAATTACGTACAAATACCCACCTACTTATATATTAATTCAGCATGGCGGCTGCGGCCCAACCGTCGTCCTGTGAAAACACTAGTAGTATTAATGCCACCAGCAGCCCAGTCAAAGTAATGCGCGAGATTAATAATAATAATAATGTTGGAAAGTTGAAATTATCGGTGAAATTGAAGTATGTGAAGCTGGGGTATCACTACTTGATCTCGAATTTCGTCTACATGATGTTAGTCCCGTTTACGCTTACAGTAATTAGTACTACGACACACATTTCGATTTCATTGCAGTCGGTCCATATATGGATGGAGGTTGTCAGGTCGAATATGGTGACGGTGTTCCTAAGCACGGCCATACTGGTGTTCCTAAGCACGGTCTACTTCATGAGCCGCCCCAGGAAGGTGTACTTGCTAAACTTCGCATGTTACAAGCCCGGCCCAGACAGGAAGGTGTCCAGGGAGCTGTTCATGGACAGAACCAAGAATCTGGAGATATTCTCGGAGCCGAATGTGGAGTTCCAGAAGAAGATCTTGGAGAGGTCGGGGTTGGGACAGGACACTTATTTCCCAGAGGCCTTGATTCGGATTCCTCCAAACCCGTGTATGGCAGAGGCGCGCAAGGAGGCCGAGTTGGTGATGTTTGGGGCCGTCGATGAGCTGTTGGCTAAAACAGGGGTGAAGCCTAAGGAGATCGGGGTTTTGGTCGTCAACTGCAGCTTGTTTAACCCCACGCCTTCTTTGTCCGCCATGATTGTCAACCACTATAAGCTCAGAGGGAATGTGTTGAGCTATAATCTTGGTGGTATGGGTTGTAGCGCTGGCCTCATTTCCATCGATCTTGCCAAGGACCTTCTCCAGGTATTTTTATTTTTATTACTCCATCCATCGCTTTTACTCAATTGTCTTATGTATTGATTGAATTAAATATTTTCCAAAATTGGTATAAATATAAAAATTAAAGAACAAATTGCACATATATCTATGCAGTTAATATAATTATTAAGAATTTGTTTCCTCTTTTAACCTCTTACATACAACCTTAGGTTGTATTTATTATTTCCCTTATTAAAATAGGATATATTGAGTAAAAATTATTAAAGCAGTACAAACCGGTAAAAACTCTAAAAGCTTGTTGTATACTTGTTCCATCCTTGCGTCCAATCCAAAGCTTTCATGAACGTTCTTCGCAAGGTTTAACAAAATCGTTATTAAAAGTAAGAGTATTATTGTTAAATCAAGTACTATGAATCCTAAAAGTAATGCAAGTTTTTGTTTGATACGTGTATATCTATCATAAACTTGTAAGAGGTCAAATGATATCCACCCGGGTAATTAAAAGTTAAAACAATTTTCCACTCCCTAGATATGTTCTTATCCAAGTTATATTATTTGATTCATCCCCCAATTTGTGACTAATATATTTGTCACAATATAAAGGAAGACTTAACCAAAATTAAAGTGACTAAAAATTTAAAATATTTTACGTAAATAGAGGAAATACTAGGATTCATGAGAAAAAGTACAAAGAAGCATTCTAATGGTATATACTGTACTTTCTTTTTCCAATAACTCATTTGATTTTTACGGTGATGAAAATTTTAGAAAATTTGGCTAAATTAAAATAGTCTCCTTCATAGACCGTCTTTAATAAGTTGGTGTGAGATATAATATTAATTAATTTGTACATCACAAAACTAATGAAAAATAAAGAAAAAAAACAATAAAAATCTTCATCATGTGGAGGTTTTCATTAATATTAAGATGTGCTGCTATCTATCTACTACCCCTATCCAACTTCAATTTATCCCTTAGCGTTTTCAACACTATTCAAAACTAAAAGGATCTTCAAAATTTTATCAAGACAAAATACTACATGTGGAATCTTGTTTAATTCATCTTGACGAGTAGAATAAATATATCAAAAAATTATAATTTTACTAATACCTAGTGAAAGATATCAACGATTTAAAATGTGTATCGGCAAATGTACATAAAGAAATGGATAAATTGAAGTTGAATGGAGAGAGTATCTCTATAATGTTTTTGTGATGAATTTGCGTACAAATTGAGGTTAAAAGTAAAACCTCAATAGCTCTTTACGTATTGCGTATCTAACATCAAGTTTGAATTACATGATCCAGCAGGTACACGCGAATACGTATGCTCTTGTAGTGAGCACAGAGAACATAACACAAAATTGGTATTGGGGAAACGACAGATCAATGCTATTATCAAATTGTCTATTTCGTATGGGAGGGGCAGCCATCCTGCTGTCTAACAAATCATCGGACCGACGTCGGTCCAAGTACCAACTCATTCACACGGTACGTACCCACAAGGGTGCCGAGGACAAGTCCTACACCTGCGTCTACCAAAAAGAAGACGAGGACAATACTATCGGTGTGTCCCTCTCAAAGGATTTAATGGCCGTCGCAGGGCAATCATTGAAGGCCAACATTACAACTCTGGGACCGTTAGTCCTTCCTATGTCCGAACAACTTCTATTCTTCGCTGCCCTCGTTGCTAAAAAGGCCTTTCAATTGAAAATTAAGCCATACATTCCCGATTTTAAGCTGGCTTTTGAGCATTTCTGCATTCATGCCGGTGGTAGGGCCGTGTTGGACGAGCTTGAGAAGAACCTCGAGCTTACAGACTGGCATATGGAACCATCTCGGATGACACTTTATAGGTTTGGTAACACGTCTAGTAGCTCGCTATGGTACGAATTGGCCTACGCTGAGGCTAAGGGGAGGATTAAAAAGGGGCATAGGACTTGGCAGATTGCATTCGGGTCAGGTTTTAAGTGTAACAGCGCAGTGTGGCGTGCGTTAAGGACTATTAATCCTGCTCAAGAGAAGAACCCTTGGATTGATGAAATTCACAATTTCCCAGTTCCTGTGCCTAGACTAACGCCCATCACCTCCTAAATTATTGTTCATAATTTTATGATTTTCTCTTTCTTCCTTAAAGGTGGAACTATACATATCAACTTTTAATCAAAGTTCAATGGAGTAGTTTGTTGTGGGGTTGTTTCTTCCATTATTCTTTGTATTGTGTATTTGTGTGTATGTAAAAAGGTGGACCATGAATTTAAATACAGAGTAGTTTACTAGTTTGTACTTTGTAGGTTATAGAGATTGGATACAATCATACAAGGGTGCGGAAAATGGATATCCATGCGATATGAGACCAGTGGTAAACATACCTAAACATTGAGATTTGTGGTTAAGAAGAGAAAAAATGACTAAAAACAGCATATTAGTATTAAAATATTAAAGTTATATGAAGATTCTTTAATACGATAAATTATGGGACTGAATTAAAAAAAGGTGAATGTTTATATTAAATTAAAATATAATTTTAAACAGAGTAATAAATACGAGTATATAATCATAACCTACAAGCTACAATATAAGGCAAACCCCCAACAAAAAAGAGCCTAACTTAAATATGGAAGTTATCAAGACAAACTACTTTGTGTTTTTTTTCTTTTCATTTTAGTAGGTTAATGCTAAGACTCGTTTGGTTGCCGTTCTACTTCCCGGAAAGTGGGAGATCCATGAAATGCAATTTCGTTAACTTGTTTGGTTACAAGTGAAAAATTGGAGGAACTCAAACTTCCACCGTGTGTTGCACTTCCTAGATGATGTGAGAAGTTGTTCACCAATCCTCAGTGAGTTGCATTTCCCACATCTCGACTTATGTCAACTTTTATACCCTTGTGTACTCTCCATCTACCGTTTTCCACTCAACTCTTTTATATTGATTTTTCCGGAACAATGTCGATGCTAATGTAACTCAAAAAGTTTTTCTTCTTAAAATAATGGTCCCATTTTTATGTTGATGATGTAATTTGGTTACGACTGCATATCATGGGGAAAAGACAATTTCAGCTACTTTATAAGCTGCTGTAAAAAAAAATTTACTCGTATTTCACAACTTTTATACCCTTTGATTAATAAAGGGCATAATAGTCATTACAAACAAAATCATGGGAATTAAATCAACACAACCAAACAAAATCCAGGAATTCAATTCATGGGAAGTATGAATCCCAAGATGTCAACCAACAAATATTGCAAATTCCCGAGAAGTTGATGTGGGAAGTAACATCATGGAAATGCAACTTTCCCCGAAAATAAGTTCCCGGATGAATCATACACGAGTTATTGTTTATATGAGTATTATTTATTATCGAAAGACCTTTAATTAAAGGAAAATGATACATATAATCCTTTGGGTTGTATTTAAGAAACAAAGTAACCGTTAATTAAATAATAATACTCCGTATAAGATTGTCTTATAATATAAATTTCTTAGAAAAGGAAAATTGCCCCCTAACACAATGAGGGTTTTGTGATATATAAATATCACATAAAACATCCTCTTTATATTAAAAGAGAAACCACTTCCCAATTTTTAAGAACATGTGAGGCTCCCATTTTGAAATAGGCCTCATTTTTTACACTTTTCACTTTTCATCTAATGTGAACGCAATGTCGATAGGGTTCGAACCCGCGTCCCTTTGAGGATAATCCCACCTTACCTAACCACTGATCCAATCCGCTGACTATGAGAAATTAGTAGAAAATACATATATTAACTTTCAGAATTGTGGTTAATTGCTCATAATTGCGTCACTTCATCTTCCCACTTCCTCATTAATTGATCAAATATATTGCTATTCTCCAGTATTTGCCTCAACATTTCACGAGGCAGCTTTGTCAATTGATCATTGTACTCATCCTCCTCGAAAATGCATCACTCATTCATCCTCCTCGAAAATCCGATTCTTCATCACTGATTTCCCTCTGAAAATTGTGATGCCAATTAATGTTGTCCCATCGTCTCCACAAGCCCTAAATTACTTCCGCCACAGGTACTATATATTGCTGTAACCAGGTTAGTGCAGTTTTCGTATCAGCCATCAAATCGTTTGTGAACTCCTCTGCTCTATCACGATTATTTTTCCCCGTTTTATTTATCATGTTTGATGTACGTCGTGAGTCAATTTCCACACTATGTGAGGGTGTGCGAGTGAAGGATCTAAATGTTAGGGTAATCAATAGATGGATTAGACTAAATTTTATTGACAAATCCGTAACCGACTCAATTGAGTTGCTGCTTATTGACGAGAAGGTTGTTTTCTAAGTAGTATCGATGTATAGATGTAGGCAGTGATCATGTTTTACTATATTTGGTTTATATTTTGTTAATCTTTTTGCTGTTTTTCTATGTCAGGATGACTTGGTCCAAGCTACTATTAAGAAATCTTTGATTAGCAAGTTCACGGACAAATTCCTATTGAAGGAGGCGTACAACATCTGTAGTCTCACCGTGACGTCTAACACCGGATCAGAGCGGGCTACTTCCCATGCCTAAAAAAAGGTGAGTACTTATATAATCATAACCTAAAAAAAAAGGTGAGTACTTATCCGTAGTAATTCTTATTGAAGATTTTTTAATACGATAAATTATGGGACTGAACTAAAAAAAAGGTGAGTACTTATATTAAATTAAAATACAATTTTAAGCCGAGTAATAAATACGAGTATATAATCATAACCTAAATATAAGGCAAACACCCCCCCCCCCAAAAAAAAGAGCCTAACTTAAATATGGAAGTTATCAAGACAAACTACTTCCTTTTTTTTTTCTTTTCATTTTAGTAGGTTAATGCTAAGACTCGTTTGGTTGCTCTTCTACTTTCCGGAAAGTGGGAGATCCCATGAAATGCAATTTCATGAAGTTGTTTGGCTACAAGTGAAAAATTGGAGGAACTCAAACTTTTACTGTGTGTTGCACTTCCTGGATGATGTGGGAAATTGTTCACCAATCCCCCAGTGAATTGCACTTCCCACATCTCGAGTTATGTCAATGACTTTTATACCCTTGTGCACTCTTCATCTACTGTTTTCCACTCACCTCTTTTATATTGATTTTTCCGGAACAATGTCGATGCGAATGTAACTCAAAAAGTTTTTCTTTTTAAAATAATGGTTTTTTTTTCTTATGTTGATGATATAATTTGGTTACGACTGCATATCATGGAAAAGACAATTTCAGCTATTTTATAAGTTGCTGTAAAAAAAATTACTTGTATTTCATAACTTCTATACCCTTGATTAATAAAGGGCATAATAGTCATTCATAATAGTCATTATAAACGAAATCATCTTTTATTTATAAAAGATGAAACCAACTAGGATGACATGGCACAATATATTCTCTCATTTCACTCAATCAAGGCATTCTAAGCAATGTAAAAAACAAGCTTTCAAACTATACTTATTTGCTAGCCAGTCCCTCCCAAATTTTCGTTATTTCACAAAGTACTCCCCCCATCACCACCAAACACTCACAGTTCCCCAGCAATGGTGATTAATTACACCATTTCGATTCCCATAAACCACCTCGGCACTCTCCATCTTCAATACCGAAGGAACACTTCAATTCCCATTATCAGTCCTCATCAATTTCTCAACCATTCTCTGTACCATTTTCCTATAAAATGGAGATCAATTGTTCATATTCAATTCATCCATCTAAAATAATATCACCCGAAAACAATTCTTCAAGATCTCGGCAACCATGTCAAACGAAAAGTTTGTTACCATCTCTGATTTGAAAGATGGCGATAGGATAGAAAATATGGTTGTTAGGGTCATTCATCGCTGGACACGTCCCGCTTACAGGGACAAGAACAAAACCGAATCAATCGAGGTTTTGTTGATCGATGATACGGTATTACTCTTCAAATTGTCCTCCTAATTGTACCTTAATTAAATTCTGAGTTAGTTCTGTTTTGTTTATTTTCAATTTATGTTGTTCTTCTAATTTAGGGTTCTTCTAATTTAGGGTTCTTCTAATTTATCGTTCTTCTAATTGTTGTTTGTTTACATCCTTATTTTTAATCATCTTCTAATTCGTCCTTATTTTCAATTTAGACTTCTTCTAATTCATTTTTTGTCCTCTTCTTCTTTGTAGAATCAAGTAATCCAAGCTACTGTGCGCAAGCAAGTTCTGTTGAAGTTTTCAGACTCCCTAAAAGTTGGAGTGGTTTACAAAATAAAAAACGTTAGTGTCAGTAACAACGTTGGGTACGAAAAGGCTACTCCTTCTCCTTACCGACTATACTTCGAATATTCCAGCAAGGTCATCCCTTTTGCCGAGGAACATTCTATCCCCGAGTATGGTTTCCGTTTTGCAAATTTCGAGGATATCATAAATGGTCGAGTTCCAACAACACATTACATAGGTATTCTCATATTTCTGTACATGTATCATATCAAGTGCATTACCAAAAACCGAATACATCTGTGGCTTACAGATTTTGTGTCTTCTTAACCACAATATATTTACTTTTAATCTACGTAATGCAGATATTATTGGGAAATTGTTTGAGATTGGTCCATTGACCGAGACTAAGAACGGGTTCAAATGTCGTACCATTAAGCTTGAGGATGTTGAGTAAGTACTGATTTTCACCGCCTAATAAAATTCAGATTTTTTTTTCCAATTGTTTCAACCAACTTCCATCGCCAACCCCGCCTTCCTCCACTTGCAGTTGTTGCCAAATTTCGTGCACTTTGTGGAGTCCTCATTCCGTTGATCTTCTCGAACTTATACAGAAGCAACCGAACCCAGAAAAGTCTCAGGTAGTTGTTCTACAATGCGTTTAAGTTCGTAAATTCGATGGTTGGCGTTTGCAGACGACTTATAACGCAACTAAGATCCACTTTGGACTTGACATTCCTGAGGTCACGGAATTCTCTACCAGGTACGCATTAATTTGTATTCGTAGTTTCCCGTCATAACAACCTTGCTGCATTTGAGGTCGTGCGTACTTGACTTTGAAAATTACCACCACAGTTTCTCAACCCCTGCACCTAGCAACTCTCTACAAATTATAGATAAGGCAGACGAGGAGGAGGAGATAGAGATCCTGACATTAGAAAACATTAAAACCATTCCTGAGATTAAGGAGAACGAAAAGGTGATCTACCCATCATTCATCTTTTACTTTTTCTGAAGTATGATCGTAAACTTCTAATTTTGCCCGGTTACATTTGTGACGTTATATGCAGCCTGGATACTTCTACACTTACGATCGAATTATCGACTTAGATTGCAACAGTGGTTGGTACTACAACAGTTGTAATAGGTGCCGTTCCAAAGCAACCAAGAATGAGCAATGTCGTTGGATGTGCAATAGGTCTGGCTGTGACGGAAACATTAGTGGATACAACTCAAGCGAACCAAAGTAAGTACCCCACTGACCTTACACCTGTCCATTATTGACCCACCTATTTTTTTTCCCGCATTACGTTCACATTTCCCGCTTCGCCTCATGGAATAACAGGTTCCAAGTGAAGTTCTTGGTGTCGGACTTTGGTGACAACAAGGTCCACTTCGTGGGTTTCGATACCCAAATTAGTGATTTCCTCGGACCGTCTGCCAAACAATTAAGAGATAAGCTTGAGAAGGTAAACATATTCGTCTATATGACATCTGCTAGATTTCGTCCCACTCACTACTTCATATTTCTTTCCACACACTGATTTAGACACTGATTTTGCCGTCCACCGACTTATACGCCTTAGTACAATGCGTACTTATCTGACTCCCTACTTCCGTTCACATGTTTTTAAAGGACGGGAAGCAGGACTCGATACCAGATGACTTTGAAATTTTTCTCAACAAAAATTTCATCTTCAAGATTCATATCAGCGAGAGATGCAATGTCAATGAAGGGTCACATTCCTACACCATAACGAAAATGAGTGACGACCCTTACATGTTTGAGAGTTGGATGAATAAGTGCAATGAAAGGGTCAAGGTTTGTACCTACAACATAACTTTTGTTTGATATTTTTAATAATAAACCTTCCTCAAATGATGTCCTTCCTGTCTTCCCCCTTACACAGCGTGATATGACAATCTTGAAGTACAGTACCGAACAAATGGCAACCATTACACACTCTGCACAGGTATAGCTCCCATCCAATTACATCACTTTTCTTCCCCCCGAGCATATTCACCACCTAAACGACCACACGTCATATTTGTTGTTCCATTACGGCATTGCAGAAACAGTTGGAGGATTTGAGAGCCTCTGCCACCGAAGAAACCCAAGTCTGTGGTCTGTCAGACATCCTTACACCCTTTCATGAGGTTAGTACTTTCATTCATGCTCCACCCCAATTCAATAAGCCTCCAAATTTAACGGAACCACTGACCTAGCCGTTCTTCTGTGCAGCCTTGCGGCCTGGCTACCCTCGCTTCAACTTCCAAAGTCACCACGAGGAAGAGGACAATTCCCGCTATTGCTTTCAACTTGGAAGATGATCTAGAAGTGGATGCAGAGTCGTCCACAATGGACGCTGACAACAGGAAGAAGGCGAAGCTTAGCTGAAGCCTCTTTGTAGCTGCGTCACATTGAAAAAAATAAATCTTAAGTGCTGCTGCATTAAGTTTTCTAATTTTTGATTTTCCAAGTACTCCAAACTCTGTTATCGATTTTATCCTCTTCAATTTTTTATATTTTTATGCAAAACATTAGCTTCTTTATCCTTTGTTAACGAAGCAATTTGAGTTTTGTAATTTTTGATTTTCCAAGTACTCCAAACTCTGTTATACATTTCATCCTCTACAATTTCTAATATTTTTATGCAGATCATTTGCTTCTTTATCCTTTGTTAACGAAGCAATTTGAGTTTTAACTATAATTTTGTATGCCACCTTTCTTTGTTCTAATCCATTTTGATTTATGTCCCTACGAATCTACTCGTGATAGTCATTCGCATTCACCCACATGGCCACAATTGTGATGGACATAATTCAACTTCCTTCTGCAGGTCATTCACCTATAGTTTTGGTGGACTCACTAATTTCTTCTCCCTTTTTTTCTTGGCTGAGTGTTTGATAGGGTTTGGACGTTTGAATTGCCTTCGTAGAATATTTGTCTATAATTTGATATGTCATTTGATATTTCATCTTTTTTACTTCTAATCCTTTCTTATTTACGTCCCTGCAAATAAGCGCATGAAAAAAATCAAATGCATCCTATGAAATGCATATCAGTAGACTACACTACATGTTTAAGTATTGTTGTACATAGTTCGGTGGTACGTGTTAGATTAGATCTTCAATGAACACATAGATCTACAAACATTGAAACGAAGGGGAGTGTGAACTTCCGGTTCGCTTTCACATACTATGTTCCGTAACATTTAGACCTCATATTCGCTTTCACATATATCCGGTGAAATCGTTAATTCTAACATAAGGACATACCATGACTTTTGAAAAAACGAAAAGCTCGGACCAAATTTGCCTCCACCTATTACGATGATCTACCCCGTCAATACTTTTATTAAGTATTACATCGTCAACCGATAAACTATTATGGTGTCATAAGTCCGCATCTATGATTTCACACAATATTAGTTCACCGACATCATTTTACAATTACATGTACCATACGACCTCGAATTTCCCGCCAGAAAAGGAAGTACCAACTTTCACTTATCTTCCCAAAGAACCTATGATAACTCAATGGACAATTTGTGTTTAATTCTTCGCCTCCCCATAAGGTTATTGGTTATATATTCATTGCTTGCATACATTGTATCTAAAAACCAAATATATGTTCACTTCATCTCACCGTCATCTTGTTCGTCAGTTATGGGTCGTCCTAAGAAAGTCATGTTATCTTCTAAATTTGCGTCAACTGACGTGCTCCACGATGGTGGAGGCGGTGAAGGTATGATCCGTCACCTCTGTTTTCACCTCTTAACATTTTGGTTGTACCACCAACACACTATGAATTGTGTTTTCTGACTTCCGAGGGAACATTGTTCCCACTGTCCACAAAGGTACTTCATACTCAAACACCGATCGAAGCGAGCAATCTCTTTCCACTAGACGAGGAAAGCGGAATCTAGAAAATGGAAATGTTGTCTCAGAGTCACTGCCGGCAAAACAAACATCAAGTACGTGTGTTACATTTCAATACATCATGATTGACACTTCGAAAACCACTTATCTTACTCATGTCCGTTGCTTCGTAGATAATCGACGTAGAATTATTCGAGACATAACAAGCACAAGTCGACGGTGTTCAGATAAAACATGTCCGGGTAACGGGTGCATCAAGTTCCACTCAAACAGGTACAGTCTAACTCCAACAACTGCGCTAACACATACTCATACACGTAACACTTATTTCCGTGTCTTATATCAATATTCCTTATAGGGGAAACACGAAATCTTCCAGAAGACTTTAGTTCTCATGCTAATGAACGAAATCTTATCGACCGCCCGCTCAGCAATGGTCACGACGACATATATCACGACTATGCGAGCAGATCTTCTTTGTCGTCCGCACGTGAAGGTTTTTTTTTCAGCTGTTGTCTACACTTTACAAATGACATGGACTTCTTTATAAAACGTTTCTTTGTTCTCATTATATTATTTGTCTAGATGGTGATTAGGTCATATGAACTTAAATTCGTTCTAGCGTAGCCAATAGTTCTTTCCCGAACCTTTGCAGATATCGTTGTCCCTAATTCTCGAACTAACTGCCCACATGAAACTAGCGTGCCTAACTCTGACAACGTACGTACTTCGACAAATATTATTCCTCCACCCCAAAGCCGACAAGGTAATTTCTTTGTATATCATGGAGAGAATCCCTTCCGACCATATATGTAATTCTTTGAATTAAGTTCTACTCATTATTTCGTCCCGCAATTGTAGCTTTCAATCTCCAAGTACAGAAGTACGTAAATAGCTACTACACAACACAAGTAGCAAGGCACGATCGGAGGCGACTTATTAATCAGAGCAGGGCTGCTGAAATTGGTGGTGCAGTACATCACACTCCTCATCGTATTTTCGGTGAAGTGATTGACCCTAGGTGGAGGTCAAAGCTTGCGAGACACAAGAGACGCATTATTCAATCCGAGAACGCTCTTAACAGAGTCGCACAACCCGTCGAAGATGCTCCACTGTCATCAAGTGAAACTCATGTGCATCAAAGTCTGCGTTCCTTCTGTTTAAGCTTTCTTACGTTTTTACGTTACACTTTATAAGCTATACACTGCGTGCAGCACGACTTACCACTTTTGTTGCAGGTACACCCAACCGTACTTCATCTCTCACACCTCCAAACCCGTTCCAGAGTTGCCTGACTGTTGCCTCCATTATTTCTCCTTCGTCTGCCCAACGTCAGTATGACAGGGAGAGTGTCATCCACAGTCTCGCACGTGACATCTTTGGTAACCGTGGCCCATCGACCTCTACCGAGGAGGATGATTCCTTGGCTGATGGTAAGTAGTGGTATTTGCGAACATTCTCCGAGATATCTTTCAATTTTATTCTGACAATATATCCTAACCACGCAATGCACCACTTAGTTTGTAATTAACCTCTATGACTCATTCCAAATCTGCCATCTTCGCAGATTGGGCATGGTACTTCGACATAGGAGATCCGGATTACTCATGCCGTAAGTGTGCAGCGCAGTTGTGGTATGATGAAAGGGATCGAATGGACCGCAAACCATTGGTTCCAAATTTCACTATGTGCTGCAAAGACGGCACCGTAGAGTTGCCGTACCTACAACCACCACCCCAGCCTCATATCGACTTACTTTGGGGAGTTCACCCAAATAGTTCCCACTTCAAGGACGACATTAGGATGTACAACAACGGATTCACCATGACTTCAATTGGTGGCAAGATCGACCACACTGTTAACGTGGGGAGGGGCCCCTATACATTTAGGTTGAGCGGTCAAAACAGCCACCGCATCGGTAGTCTCTTGCCAACTGGCGACAATGACCCCCAGTTCTGCCAGTTATATATATACGACACGGAGGATGTAATCTCAAACAGGACCAATGCGTTGAGGTGATTTGCATATTTATTTTTACTTTCAATTAAGCCATTCCATTTGTTTGTCATAACCTTTCAAAAGTTACTCATTTCAATCCTATATACTTCCAGTAAATACAAGAAGAAGAAAATGGACCCCATACTACTGACTGCAATCAAAGACATGTTGGACGAACATAATCCTTTTGTCAAATCCTTCAGAATTGCTCGAGATCGCCTATCCGACTCGAGTTCACACAACGAAATTAGACTCAGGCTCATTTCCGGCAGACACGTTGATGGCAGGATTTACAATTTGCCGACCGTATCTGAAGTCGCTGCTCTGATCTTCGGTGACATCGAGGACACAATTGACAGTCATGACATTATTATTGAGGAGAAATATGGGAAATTACAGCGCATATCCGAGCTTCATCCGTCCTACCTTGCACTCCAATACCCTATCTTATTTCCTCGCGGTGAAGACGGACCAAGGCTTGGTATATCACACAGCCAGCAGTCTGTGTCGTCTTCCAAAAATCCAGAAACAGGGAGACACAAACTGACACTTCGTGAGTGGTTTGCATTTCGTCTAATGGATAGACCCGCAGACGTTGAACAATCTACAATTCTTAGAGGTGGTAATCTCTTCCAACAATTCATTGTAGACGGTTACACCATGGTAGAGGCCCAGAGGCTTCTATATTTTAGGCTAAACCAACCTAAACTTAGGTCCGAGAATTACAAACAACTTGCTCGGTCAGTCGAGAACGGTGTAACTGAACCGGGTTCATCGGGTAAGCGTTACATAGTTCCGTCTTCTTTCCTTGGAGGTAAAGGATATATGAGGGAGACGTACCAGGACACCATAACAATTTGTAGGTGGTGCGGTTATCCTGATTTGTTCATCACTTTCACCTGCAACCCAAAGTGGCCTGAAATATCGAGGTTCATGAAGTCGAAGGGCTGCAAAACTGAGCATAGGCCTGACATATTGACTAGAGTATTTAAGATAAAACTCGAACAGCTGATTAGAGATTGCAAGGACGGTCTGATTTTCGGTAGAACGAGGGCAGGTACGATAATATATAGCTACATTATATCATCTTTCCAGACCCCTAACTGCTACCCACCACTCTTCTCTGTTCATGTTACAGTAACGTTTCTAATTTGTTTTTTTTACATTGTGCTTGGATTGTATCCGTTCCAGTTGTGTATACAGTTGAATTTCAAAAGCGTGGTTTACCCCATGCCCATATTCTTCTCTTCCTGCATCGTGAGGACAAATTCCCTGTAGCAGCCGACGTTGATAGTATCATAAGCGCCGAACTGCCAGATCCTATCGAAAATCCCATTTTGTTCAAGGCTGTCACGGGCTTGATGATTCACGGCCCGTGTGGCCAAGCAAATTCTAAGGCCACATGTATGGATCAGGATGTATGCACGAAGAGATTCCCCAGGCCATTTTATGATGTCACAACCGTGGACGGTGACGGTTATCCCCTGTACAGGAGACGAGACACGGGTATTGTCTTCCACAAAGGAGGCGTACCTATTCATAACGGATATGTTGTTCCGTACAATCCAGACTTAATACTTCGGTACCGTGCGCACATCAATGTTGAGTGGTGCAACCAAGCCATATCAATTAAATACCTCTTTAAGTACATCAACAAGGGATACGACAGGGTATCAGTTAGTGCGTCTAATGGCAAGACTGGTGACGATGTTGACCAAATTCAGGAGTACTATGACTGTCGCTATATTTCCCCCTGCGAAGCTGTTTGGAGAATTCTTGCTTTCGAGATCCATTACAGAACACCACCCGTCATGCGACTAGATTACCATTTACCGAACGAACAAACGTTGTCTTCAACGACGACGACCCATTGGAAGAAGTTGTTGCTAGGTCGTGTGGTTCCCGAACTAAGTTCATAACTTGGTTAGACTACAATAAGAACCACTCAGATTGTCGCGAATTGACTTACTCAGAATTTCCCAACCGCTACGTATGGCACGGTCAGGACAAGGAATGGGCTCCGAGGAAAATGGGGTTCATAATTGGTAGAATGTACCACATGTCGCCAACTGGTGGGGAGAGGTACTACATGAGAACTCTACTCAACTTTATTAAAGGTCCAACGTCGTACGAGGATATTAGAACAGTTAACGGTGTTGTACATCCAACGTTCAAAGACGCTTGCTATGCACTTGGTCTACTCGGTGACGACACAAAGTACATTGCTGCAATTGAAGAAGCAAGTTACTGGGGGTCTGGCGGATACTTACGCAACCTTTTCGCAACGCTACTGTTTTCAAAAAGTCTTATCAGACCGGAACATGTTTGGGAATGTACATGGCATTTCCTCACTGAAGATATTCAGCACATGAGACGCAAACAACTTCGAAACTACGGTAAGAAACATATATTATTCCTCCTAGCGGCTCTTACGCCGATAGTTTTTATCAATGACATTCCCGTGATTTTTTCGTCATTTACATGTCGTATTTTTGTAGAGTTGATAATGACAGAGTCCGAGTTGAAGAACTACGCTCTGGCAGAGATCGAGCAATCATTGTTACGCAATGGTAGTACTCTCAGGAATTTCGATACAATGCCGTTTCCTGATTTCGAATTCGCTGCGCTCCATAGCAACAGGTTGATTTCAGATGAACGATCATATGATCGGGATGAACAGTCGTGTATACATGAAACATGTGTAGCATCGCTGAAAGTTGAGCAGAAATCTGTATACGATCAAATAATGAGTGCTGTTAAAGAAGGTAATGGCGGCATGTTTTTCCTTTACGGGTACGGAGGAACAGGAAAAACTTTTGTATGGAAAACCCTCTGCGCCGCTTTGAGGAAAAACGGCAATATTGTCCTCCCTGTTGCGTCGAGTGGCATCGCTGCAACTCTTATGCCGGGCGGTCGTACAACTCACTCGAGGTTCAGTATTCCAATCAATGTCGACGAGACGTCAACATGCCCTGGAATAAAACCTGGCAGCGACTTGGCGGAGCTCATTATGCACACAAAACTGATTATATGGGACGAAGCACCCATGATGCATCGTCATTGTTTTGAGGCTCTAGATCGCAGCCTCTGTGACATAGCGAGCGGAACAACCGTTCGGTGGTAAGGTTGTTGTTCTAGGCGGAGACTTTAGACAGATTTTGTCCGTTGTCCCGAAAGGCAGCCGTCCTGACATAGTGCGGGCATCGATATGCTCATCCCCCCTTTGGCGATACTGCAAGGTGAACTGCGAAGTTACTTCTTACTGTCGTCGCAAAAAAATAATTCAATGAACTTTATCAACCATGTAGTAATACCTCACTGTGACTAATGTACTCATTTGTATGACCTTTACATATATATATATATATGTGTGTGTGTGTGTGTGTGTGTGTGTGTGTGTGGTAGTCTGTAGTTGAACAAAAGTTAGTCCCATATATTTGGTCCTTCAAACATTCACATCTGTTCCTTATATGCAGGTTCTGGAATTGACGAGGAACATGAGACCTGGGGCTGGCCGAGATGAAAACGAAATTGAGAGCTTGATTTATTCTCGAAGTGGATATTGGATGTAGGGAATGGTGTTGCAGGGGGACCAAATGACGGGACCGTAGATATTAATCTGCCCGATGATATTGTCATTGCTGACGATGGGAAACCGCTCCAGGCAGTTGTGCAAACAATTTTTCCAGACATCCAAAACAACTTTAAGAATACTGAGTTCTTTCAGGAACGAGCAATTTTAGCATCCACCCACGATATCGTCGAGGAGATTAATGACTACGTGCTGTCGTTGCTTCCCGGCGATGACAGAGTGTACCTTAGCTCGGACGAAATAAGTAAGGACGAAACAAGCCCTATTGTTCACCAGATCTACTCTACTGAGTTCCTGAACACAGTCAGGTCGTCCGGACTGCCTAACCATCAGTTGACACTGAAGGTCGGATGCATTGTTATGCTATTAAGGAACATTGACCAGGCCAACGGTCTTTGTAATGGGACTCGATTGGTTGTTACGGATTTGGGTGACCGTGTCATTGCAGCTACTATTATTTCTGGATCCACTAAAGGAATGAAGGTTTTCATCCCAAGACTTACTGTAACTCCATCCGATGAGACCAAGTTTCCGATAAAGTTCGAGAGACGACAGTTTCCAGTTGTTGTATGCTATGACATGACTATCAACAAAAGCCAGGGTCAGTCGTTGAAGCATGTTGCTTTGTATCTACCTCGCCCCATATTCACGCACGACCAGCTTTACGTAGCTCTATCCCGAGTTACCAGTAGGCGGGGCTTGAAAATTCTAATTCCATTAGCAGAAACGAGTGTTGACAACGATGGGCGTAGCACCACGAACGTAGTGTAAAAAGAGGTTTTTAGTCGAGTAAAGTAGTACGGAGTATTGCTTTGTCAGCTTCGTCGTTAGAATTCAATTCACTCGGGTAGTCGTTGCTGTCTCACCACTTCAAACAATTTGCCGTTTAAAAATGACAGAACGATGTAACTTTCTCTTTTGCAGTTTTATATTATGTCTCCATCGACTGTCATTGCTACTTTGTGCCTTTCTTTTCTAAGCTTCATCGTTGTTTGCTGTTCCGCAGAAACATCTAACTTCGAAGATATGACATTCTATCCTACATCTAACTTCGAAGATTCGTATACCATGGCGGCCGTTTGGGTACGGAAAGAGATGTGGACGAGAGTAGGGTTGTTATGTTTTGTAGACCTAACATTTGCGTGTCAACCGTAATTCAAGTCCGATTTTGAGATATGTATTTAAGTACTCGCTTTTGTAATGGAACATTTGTGTATTACTACTTCAACGAATAATACAAAAGAAAAAATGAGTACGATAGTATACAAATCTGCACTCCAGGATAGAATAGTACTGAATGTTGTACTAACGTCACTGAAATAGAATTTCGCTGTACTCTGGATTCTTTGTTTCGGGTAGCAGCGACCAACGCAGTCCATAATTTTATCCTGACATAAGAAGCGCGCGTGAACTTCCAGTTCAAACCGCATATGTGACAATGTCAAAACTATATTACACCTGAGTAATTTAGCCCCACGGATTAGTTAACATCAATTACATCATAGAAACCAGCCATTCATTACACTAACTGCTGTTAGCAGAAAATTGAGTACATACAGACCGAGTACACTAACATTTTCGACATTCATTACACCAACATATGGTGTTGCTGCTGATTACATGAAAATTTGTCCACAGCCTAGGATGGACAGCCCACCTACAATCTACCATTCTAGCGCTAATTAGTTTCACATTCTACCCAATTGCCACGGAGAAACAAACTTGAAAAAGATTAAGAGGAAACCGCTAAGGAGTAATCATAACGAACTGCTTACATATAATTCGATTATAGAGTACCAAATGCTGCTACTAACCGCATACCTGACAGCCCACACCTGAATCAACTTTTAGTCCCCACCCTCACCCTATAGAACCTTGGGTACCTGCTTGCCAGCATTGCCATCACACGAGCGTACGTCGATGTTCTATCATAGTCAGCATCACCGTATCCATTAACCTGCTCCTCAGTAGACACCGTGCAGTAAAATGTCTTCCTCCTCAAGTACACTTCATCATCCGCAGTGGCAACCCAGGCATGTGGACCAGCTGTTGAGTAAAGCTGGCTCTCATAATTGGCCTTCCCTTTCCCGCCCCTCTCAAATGTTCTCTGCAGCTTGAACGCACTCCTGAAAGGACGATGATCATGCTCAAACTCAAGAACTATGGACCTCATGAAATTGCCAGTTTGACCATTATATATTGGTCAGAACTGTCTTATCATGTACCCGAGACTTCTCAGTTCATCTCTTACACAAGCAAAACTTCTTCCAGTTACATTGTTACCTGAAGTCTCATAAGGGAGGTTGTGCATAATTACCATGGGAGGGTAGCAATATTTGGTAGACATATTAGTGTACTAATTACTGAAGTTTTTCAATGTGTTTTGGTGGTGTGGTAAACAAAGGTAAAACTCTATTTATAGAGGGTGAAATCCTATCATGCAATTGACAAATGGTGATTGCTACAACAGTTGTAAACATCTGCATATTTCAACAGTAAAAAGGTACATAATTCATCACATCTTTGAACAAACCAGATTTCCTGATCTAAGCAAATCTATATTGACATGTATGGTGATATAATAACTGATGCAAGCAAGACAGCACATCACTAAAGTGATATTAGAGATAAGATGTCCAGAAAATTACCTATTGAAGACGCAATCCACTCCATATGATCCTCTGTTCTTCTCCATCACTGTTGGAGAAATTAGACTACTCAAGTCAGCATTCGAGTTTATAGGGCAATTAAATAGGGGGGAGGAATAATCTTTCGTCACTTGTGCATAGGGAATCAATGGTGGATTGCTTTTTTGATTTTGATATTGAGGAGATGCATATTTGGGGGAAATTTTCTTTGGGGAAGGTGAACTAAATTGTGAAGGGGATATTGCCACGTGACATGTTTAGTCATATCTCATTTCCCGTACACTATTCCGCTTTAATGAACAACGTAACGATACTATGAACTTTGACATAATGTACGGACTATTCTCGTTGAGTAAAACAGACAACACGTCACAGTTCGTTTAAGAAAATGACAATCGCTTTTACCTATTTCTTTATGTTTAATTTAGCCACCTATCCGTATCTAACATCGTGGGTCATGTTTAGGTAATATTACTACACCGTCTAACAATAAAAACCACTTTCAAAACATGATCGTCTTAACAACCCCGTGATTTATCACGGGTTGTATACTAGTGAGAATTAAATCAACGCAACCAAACAAAATACAGGAATTCAATTCATGGGAAGTGTGAATCTCAGGATGTCAACCAACAAATATTACAAATTTACGGGAAGTTGTTGTGGGGAGTAACATCATGAAAATGCAACTTTCCCCGGGAAATAAGTTCCCGGATGAATTATAGACGAATTATTGTTTATATGAGTATTATTTATTATAGAAAGACCTTTAATTAAAGAAAAATAATTCTCTGATATAAATATTAATTACAGTGATATATGTGTAATTTAGGTTTCAATCCCTATATTTTTACTAAGTATGGAAAATTTTATTTGATTAAATTGCCGTTAATTAAATAATACTCCGTATAAGATTGTCTTATAATTTAAATTTCTTAGAAAAAGAAAATCGCCCCTTAACACAATTTCCTAACACAATGAGGGTTTTGTGATATATAAATATCACATAAAACATAAAGATCAAATTGCCCTCACTTAAATGACATCAAAAAGAGTTAAATTAAGGGTTGAATGGTCATTTAACTCTAACACAATTTCTTGTATGAGACGGTCTCTCGATAAGTTTATCGTGACCCCTCTCACATAGAAGGTAGTTAGTTTTATTATTATTATACTAGATTATTAGATCCCGTGCATACGCACGGTTTTTGAGTGGTTAGTATTGTGTGGTAGATTGTTGCAGTTTTCTAGCCACTATAGATGTATTGACACTACTATCAGTTATTAATTGAGCACGTTAGTTGTGCTAATTATTTTTAAGAAGCGGTTAAATATTAGTAACAATCGTTAGGACTTTTCTAAAAAAAAAGTAATGTGTATTGCTAGGTGCGTGCGGCAACTTTTAGTAAAAATCTTTGAAGTAGGTTGTATATGTTCAACGTCGGAACTCAACTGAAGCTGTGAGTAATAACTGGTAAGTAAATATATGGACAATGACCACCAATTATTCAAGCACTAATAGTAAGTAGACAACACATATAACTATGTACTTGCTAAGGAAAAAAAATAGTTTCTCATAATTATTTTACCGCAAGTTTGTGAATACTTCCTTGTATACTACATTTTCAGTAGTATCACTGCAAACATTTTGCTTGTCACAAATTAATATCTTCAAACCTAGTTTGCTTGTTACATGTGAGACAACAACGTACAATTGTCCATGATTGAAAACTGGCTTAGGAAGAAACAATCCCATGAGAGTGACTGACCTTGACTCTTGTTGATAGTCATTGCGAAAGAGACTATCATTGGGAATTGCTTTCGACGTAGTTTAACGTGAATTTGAGTAGTATCAGATGGACTTAATGTCATTCTAGCAATGATAACTTTTTTGCCGATGTTTCTTCCGGAGATTATTTTTGCCGCGATAACCCGTTCACCCAACTTTGTTATCACGAGCCTTGTTCCATTGCTGAAATTAAAACAATCAAACTCCTCATCCAACTGAAATCAATCGAGAAACGGAGGAGGCAGGGGTCTCGACGTCGGCGCCGGCGAAGGTGATAATCGGTGGTCGGAATCTGGGCTGGAGTGGCATCATGCTCGACGGACTTGGGCCTGAACTTGACTAGGTTCGTGGTGGTCGACAATGGTGGTGCGTGGCTACCGAAGTATTACGCACCATGGTGGGTCGAGTCTGGCTGTGACGGTGGTCGGAGCTAGTTCGCCTGAGATGGTGGCCTTTATGCCAGAGTGGAGTCGAAAAATGGTGGTGCTCACAGTGGAGCGCGACACGGGAGAGGAGAAGCGCGCGTGGTCGTGCTTAGTCGCCGGAGTTGGGTTGGTCATGGTGCTGCGCCTCATCCTTGGTGTTTGCAGGTGGTGGTGTAGGGCAAAATGGTGATGAAGATGGTGATTGATTGAAATGGGTTAATTATTGATTTAATACAATTGGGTGAGGACGATGGGAGTAAAATTGAGTTTGTCAAAGGTCAATTTGACCTTGACTTGACCTTGCCTTAATTCTGATCCATCTCAACCCGTTTTGCTTCTTGATTCGACTTTGGCCTGTCTCTTCCCGCTAATTCTTGTTCCAAGTCCTACAAAATGAAACTAGCAAAAAGCAGTACCGATTTCTCGAAAAATAACAATTATTATGATAATTATAATAAATATACTAATCAATCAATCAATATATATTAATAAAGCAGGAACTTTTCGAGCGATGTGATAGGTCGAAATTTTTTCATATATTTTTTTATGTTAATAATATATATTAATAAAGCAGGAACTTTTCAAGCGATGTGATAGGTCGAAATTTTTTCATATATTTTTTTTATGTTAATAAAGAATATAAGAATTTGTATATGAAAAAAAATCCTACTCCAACTCAGACTCGATTTTTTTAGAAATTTAGATAAAAAAACATATGAATTTGTATAGAAAAAAACAATCCTACCCCATTTAAGATTAAACAATTATCACTATATAAATTTAACTAAAAAAATTCCCTCATCGAAAATTATACTCATCGAAAAAATAAGGCTATGAATTATGTATTACTCCTGAAAAAAAATAAGAGCAATCAATCTTTTGAGTCTAAAAAAATCTAAAATATGATAAGCAAAAGTGATGAAACTCTTCACTATAAATAAGAGTAATAATTTGTTTTTATATATTAAAAAACAATCTTTTGAGTCTTTAAAAAAGTTCCTAAGATTATAAAGTTTAAGTAAAAATTATCCAAATCGAAAAATTATGATGGGTGATACATTCTCATATTATAAAAGTTATTTGCATTATAAGAAGAAAATTATAAGAAGGTAATGAAATATTATATTATAAATACGAGTAATTGTTCGTTAATAGATATCAACAAAAAATTTAAGAAAGTAAGATTATCAACCAAATATACTCCACATCGCATGGTCTTAAAACTCTAACGTGGTGAACATAGTATCCACAGACTACAATTATAAATATGAAGTCGTAATTTTGAACTTTACTATCATTTCAAATGCATTCATAATTGTACTATTATAAATACAATTATAAATATGAAGTCGTAATTTTCAACTTTACTATCATTTCAAATGCATTCATAATTGTACTACTCGTATTATAAATAAGCAAGGGTATGCATCGTTATTTTAAGTTCAACATTCATTATTATAACTTGTGCACTGATGATGACAAATTTATTTTTTATCACATGTTTTATCGTTGTTGACTGTATTCCCATTTTACCCACCGAATATTTATATCTACGTATATTCATGTGCAAGGAATTTTAATTAATCTTTTATTCTAACTACAACGCACCATAATAATGCTTATAATTTATTTTTATTTTTTGGAAAATTCATTGATTCTTATTCAATAAAAATCCAAAAGGATGCATACAGATCATGACGAGTTTAGCTTATAACATTTAAGCTAACAAAGCTATGACACGGTTTTGGTTTTCCCCTTTGCTACTATTGAGTACTCTAGCAAATATCCTCCAGTTGCGTTCTTGCCAAAGCTCATATATGGTGGCAACAAAAGCACATCGACGAATCCGTTTCTGGATTCCTCTCCCCTTGTTACAATGTGTAAACCATCTAAGTATAGCGGGTAAAGAGTTTGGAGCACTCATGTGCTGCCATTGCTGTATAGCTCTCCAAACATCATTTGCATGTGAGCATTCAAAAAATAAGTGTAACTGTGTTTCAGGCGCAGCCTGACACAGCACACAGCGATTGGCACATTGCATCCCCCGTCTTTGCAGATTATCGACAGGGGCCAGGGAGTTACCAATGGCTAAATTCGATATGAATGCGTGTTTGGGGATATTCATCTTGTCCCAAACTAGATTAGCCCATAGCACCCGGTCTTCCTTTAGTCTAAATAGATCATAGAAAGGTTTTAAATTCAACTTCCCGCGGGATGTATGTTGAGCAAACAGTTGTCTTGCATTGCGAACATCCACTGAAAGTGAAATCAATTCATCGCGAGTTCTAAGAATGTGCTTCCAACTGATGCTATCTTTAGTTTTCTCCTTCACCTCCCATATACAACTTCTGGTGAGGCGGTATTTAGTAGCCCAACAGCTCCAAATATCAGTTTTCCCTACATCAATTTTCCATATCCACTTCAAAAGAAGGCACTTCTTCCAGCTAAGTATCTCACGAATATCAAACCCGCCTTCCATTTTTGGCAAGCTACATGAACTCCAACTCTTCCATATCATACTTCTTCCAGTTTTCCCCCAAAGGAATTCCCGACATAGCCTCTTGATAGCTTTGATAATAGTCTTTGGTAATAGTAAACAGGTCGCCTAATATTGGTGCATCCCAAAGATAACGGAATTAATAATCTGCACCTTCCCTGCATATGAAAGCAAGTGGCTTGCCCATCCTACAAGTCTGTCTCTAATTTTTCCGAGAAGGAGATTATACATGTGCACATTTATCCTCGAAGTATTAAGGGGCAAACCTAGATACTTGAAGGGGAATTGTCCTTTAGTGTAACCACAAGCATCAAGAATTTTCTTCACGACTTCCCTCTTTGTCCCTCCGAAGTATATTACTGTCTTTTGAGGATTCGCCTGCAGTCCCGAGGTTGAGGCGAACTGTTTCAGACAGTTTGCTACAGTCATAACCGAGGGGACATCACCCCGAGTGAAAATAAGTAAGTCATCGGCGAAGACTAAGTGGGTTAGCTTGAGCCTAGTACATTTTGGGTGGAAGGAAAATGTATTTTCCTTAGAACTTTGACGAAGCATTCGAGAGAGGGTCTCCATACAAAGGATGAACAAGAGTGGTGATAGAGGATCACCTTGCCGGAGTCCTCGCTTCCTCGGGAAATAACCACACGACGCCCCATTTATCTTCAAAGAAAATCTTGTGGACTGAAGGCGTTGCATAATCCAATGAACGAACATCACAGGGAACCCAAAAAGTTTGAGGGATTGTTCAAGAAAATGCCAATTTACTGAGTCAAAAGCTTTCCGGATATCGACTTTGATGGTGCACCGAGGGGAAGCATGTGCTCGGTTATAATTTTTAATTAGCTCTTGAGATGTAAGGATATTATCAAAGATATTCCTTCCCGGGACAAAGGCTGATTGCTCGATACCAATGATGTGGTGCATAACAAGGCTGAGCCTGTTGGCAATTACATACTTTGCTTATCGTTTTATATAGCGTAGTACAACAAGAGATGGGTCGAAAGTCCATAACTGATTCCGGGACAGCAATTTTAGGAATCAAGCTAATGAGTATAGAGTTCACTTCACCTAACATTTTCCCAGTTTGGAAGAAGTCATGTACTGCAGTAGTAAAATCAGTTGAAATTATATCCCATGCTTTCTTGTAAAATCCAGAAGAATATCCATCCGGGCCGGGGCTCTTCCTTGGATCAATTGAGAAAAGAGCATCCTTGATTTCTATGTTTGTAATAGGCCTTACAAGACTATCAATAGCTGTGGCAGGAAGAGTAGTGCCTGCAGGAAACAGATCAGCACTGATGTCGCACACAGTGGTAGCTAGATCCTAGTAAATTTGTGTAGTATTCCAGAAAAGCTGCTCTTATACCTGCTGGTGTACCTGACAGTAGCTGTTAGGGAAAGAATGAAACCATTCCGGGTTTCCCATGGCTCTATCCAGTCGCGCCCAAACAATATCAACTCCTCATTGATGGTTACACCAAGTGAAACATGCTTATAATTTATTGACCTTTACTATATATATATATATATATATATATGAGAGAGAGAGAGAGAGAGAGATAGAGAGAGAGAGAGATGGGTTCTAATGAGTCCCTATATATGTGTTGAGTCCTTGAGTCCTCATCTCATCCGTTGGATGGGAGATGGATCAAGGGACGAGATAAAATCACTGTTTTAATAAAAAAAAAGAAAAAAAAAGATACTGCATCCACCAAAATAGGAAGGTGAATATTTCAGTAAAGTAACATTCTCATTCATTCAATCATTCATTCTCTCTTTCATCAATTCCGTTTCCGCCACCTTCTTCTTCATCGTTCTCTCGCTCATTCAATCATTCATTCTTCAAAATCACATTCAGTCATTCATCATCTTCAACGCGCCGCTGCCATTTATTTCAATACGACATAATCAATAACACATTCAGTCAATAATCGTCTTCATCGCGCTGCTTTTCATTCAATCCGGCTTCTACTTTTCATTCAATGGATGATATGCAAATCGTGGAAAAAACAAACTGTGAGTATATTGTAGTTTATACTTGAAAGGATATGGGAGTCATTAAGATGATACTAAATTTTTAGTTTCTACTTTTCTACGTTGAACTATAGTAATGCTGCATATTAATCACATGATGTCCGCGCACAGAAAAGGTATTGAGTTATGTTAGTTCAGATACTGTGTTACTTTAGTGTAGAATGTCCGTTATTTTAATGACAAACTTTTATTACTTTTATGATATGTTACTTTAATTTATCGAAGATGTTACTTTAGTTCTTAAAGTCTGTTATTGTAACGCGTTAGTGAGTCATGGGGATATTTGAAACCGCCATTGCTAAATAATAATAAAAAAAGATATTGTTTCCTATAATAATGGAAGCCATTAAAGATGATACTAAAAAAGATATGTTTCCTATAATAGTGGGAGCCATTAAAGATGATACTAAATAACTCCCATGATTTTAGGAAACAATAACTCCCATAATCACAATTATTCCTCATTCATTCATTCACGTTACAGGTTCATCAAAACCTTAAAAAAAAAACGCTCCCATCGATCATCACGTTCATTCATTCATTCAATCAAATCTGTGCTCGAAATTCCGTTACTATGAATTCAATGATCGCGACATCTTCATTAACCGTTGATAAGCAATTCATCGAGTATAACAATGGTGAGTTTCGATATTGCTTTCATGTTTTGCGTCAATTTTTATTCATTATCTTGATTAATTTGCGTCAATTTGTGTTCATGTTTTGCGTCAATTTTCATGTTGATATTGCTTTCATGGTCGTGTCATTCATGTTTTGCGTCAATTTTCATGTTGATATTGTTTTCATGGTCGTGTTATTCATCATAGATTCATATGCAAATCGTAGAACACACAAACGGTGAGTATATATGTTTTGTAATTTATACTGGAATCGCCATGGAAGTCGTTAAGATGCTACTCAATTATTAGTTTTTACGTTTACAATATATTGCGTTACTTTAGTTCATATACTGCGTTACTGTAGTGTAGAGCATCTGTTACTTTAATGTCTACCATCTGTTACTTTATATGTCGTGTTACTTTAATACACTCCAGTTGTTACTTTAGTGTTTTTCATCTGTTATTGTAGTGCATTGTAGTGTCCTAAGAATTTAGGAAACTGCCATATTAAAAAAATAATAAAAAAAGATATTGTTTCCTATAATAATGGGACGTGATTGCCACCAAAATAGGAAACAATATCAAAGAGTAACGTCATATAAAAAAAGAAAAAAAATACTACTTCCTATAATTATGGGACGTGATGACTTCAAAATAGAAAACAATATCAAAGAGTAAGATACTGCGTCATACTCTCAATTTTTATCATTATATGAATTATTTGCACTAACTTATATCCGGTGTTATTTTAATGAACATTATCTGTTACTTTAATTCATACTATCTGTTACTTTAATGTCTGACCTCTGTTACTTTATACCTGGTGTATAAGCATACTCTGTTAATTTAATTCAATGTTACTTCAATGCACTTCATCTGTTACTTTAACTCTTGTTATCTGTTACTTTAATCCACATGAATGATGTAGGAATGTGGGTGAGAGTTTCCTCCATTGTGCGGTGGTGAGATTAAATCAAAGCTTCTGAGATGATGATAAAGAAGATGAAATAGAAGAAGACGGAGAGAACGAGAAGGATGAAGAAGAAGCAGAATTATAAGTAGGACATTATGAGTAACAAGTGTGAAACATTGGAATTGTAATGAAATTGATTTAGTTGGAATCTTGTACCACTTTTTGTTTTGGAGTATCTTAATAAAAACAAACATTGTTCTTTTTGTTAATTGGAACTCCTGTTTTTGCAAGAGACTACTACGCAACGTAACTGATTTTATGAGTTAAAGTAACACAGTTCATGAATTAAAGTAACACATTGTATGTGTTAGAGTAACAGTTTTTGCAAGAGACTATGCAACGTAACAGATTTTATGAGTTAAAGTAACACAGTTCATGAATTAGAGTAACACATTGTATGAATTAGAATAATAGTTTTTGCAAGAGAATATATTAAACAACGTAACAGATTTTATGAGTTAAAGTAACACAGTTCATGAATTAAAGTAACACGTTATATGAGTTAAAGTAACATAGTTTATGGATTATGACAGTAACATAGTAACATACGTACAATGGCAGTAGGAAAATGATGATTTTTGGGTGAAAATGAAAAAAATTAATTTTGAAAAAACTTGTTGTGTGAGAGAAAAAAACATTTAAAAAGAATAATAAGAGAGAGAAAAGATTTGCATTGAGTTAATTAAGGAGGAGAGAGAAATGATATATTTACAAGATTTGTTAGTTATTTCCTTAATTATGAGATCAAATCTTGTCCATTAATCTAACCTTGAATCAAAGGCTAAGATGGGGACTCACGGACTCAACATATATAAGTGGACTCACCTGATCCCACTTATTTATATATATATATATATATATATATATATATATATATATATATATTACTTTTTTTATGAAATAGAATTGGATTATTTCCACATTTTTATAAAAATTAATGTTTAGAGATTCAACTCGAAAAACAAAAACGTTATTTAGAAAAAAGAATCGAATATATTTTTCTAGTGTGAAGCTAAGAATGGTTATACTATAAATTTACCATTTTGATGATTTTATCATCATCCATGAAATATAATGGATTACCAATTTATTTTTAATAAGTACTCTTTGTTTAACTTCCATCTTTAGAAATAATGCATTTTGGAGGAAATTTTTTGGAAAGTTGTTATTCATTTAGTATATAGGGGATTTATTTGGGTTTAAGTGGGTTACGACTTAAGGTTTAACCTGACTTTACCATATTGACTCGGTTTAATCTACGATTTGACTTTCTATAAATAAATACAGGTATTACAGGCATACTCCTAACCTTGACTGACTCTCTACTGTTGTACAGTTTCACAAATTTATGCAATCATCCAACTTGGTGTCCTTATCAACGTCACTAAAAAGCGGTCCGTGCATCGCACGGGCTTTCCATCTAGTTACTAATCATATTATTATAATCATATATTTGAAGCTTTTTCCGAGCGACGTGAGAGAATCCAACTTTTTTAAAACACTAAATCTATATATTATTAATATTAATAGTAATGTTTTTTTTATCCTAATAGAATTAGATCTATTTTTAATTTTGTCTTAATACAATTTAAATATTATAAATATTAAAAGTAATGTTTTTTATCCAAATAGAATTAGATTTAGGGTTATTTCATGAGAATAATACCAACTATGCGTGTGTTTGTTAAAGTAATACAAACTATACGTAATCTCATTTTAATACGAACTATGTCTCCATTAACCTCGCTTTACTATGAGTGACCGGCTACCTGTTTAACCTCCCTTATTCAACTCTTTCTCTAACTCTTGTTCTTCTGATTTACATTTCGTGTTCATTTTCAGCCATTGAAAAAAAAAAAAAATTTTCCGAAAATTCATCTTCCATTTCTTTTTCATTTAATCTTACAGAAGCTATGAAAAAAAAAGTTTTTATTGTTATTTTGGCTTTCCCGATGACTGCAACGGACCTAATAAAACTCTAGAAAGTTACAACAAGTCACTATGACCTGTAATAGCAAGTCATAATTTCATACATAACAAAACGAGATTAATGAATGCGTTGTTCATATTAAAATGAGATTACGTATAGTTTGGATTATTTTAAGAAGCACACACATAGTTGGTATTATTTCCATGAAATAACCCTTAGATTTATAGGTTCGAGACCGAATTTTTTACCGCTTTTTAAGTAAAAAATATATTATTAATATTAAGTTTTTATTTAATTTAATAGTATTATTTTTATATTCTTTAATCATACTCTGTAATTATTTTAATGAATTTTTAAAATTATTTTAATATTCCGTAATTATTTACTATTAAAAGATAAAAAAAAAAGTTGTTTAAATTAAATATTATTTTATATTTGTAATTTAAAATATCGAGTCACGGATCAATATTGGAGGTTCAGACTCTTGACCTGCGAAAAAATAGGTTGGACGGGTCAGGTTTACAAGTCGGGTCAAGTTTTGTCAAGTCTAACAGTAACGTTATTATTTAACACGAGAATGCAATTTTAGTCTCCCTATGTACATCCGTACATAACTAGCATTTTAGACTAAGGCTTTGTAATCTCTTCTTTCCAACGGGTTGAACATGTCGGGCCTGGTCATGATCACAAATTAATGAGTCATCTAGAATTCGGGTCAAAAGAATGAGTTCATGACCCTAAAAACAATAGGTCGGACCAGGTGCGATGGGTTTGCGAGTCTCAAATTTAGAGCGAGATGGTTTGATAATTACAAACATATTCGATGCGGAAAGTGAAATGGTTAGCGAGTAAAAAGACATGTAAACTCAATGGTTGACACAAGACCAGAGATTTTATAAACACCATTTGTTTTACTGAGGTAACTATTTACGCATTTTATCTGTCGGCCGGGTCGGTCAAATACAGATCATGTATCGGATTATGGTCAGAATACGGTACAAATAATTTCGAATGCCTACTTTTTTTTACAGCTTTTTAAGTAAAAATATTATTTTTAATATTAAATTTTTATTTATTTGAATGGTGTTAATATTATACACTTTAATTATAATGTTTTTATTTTTAAAACTAATCATAATCTTCTTTCCCCGTCTCACTTCTTGATTTCCATCGGGGTTGTCCCCGTAAGAAAACATTGATGAGTAGTATTACTTCTTCCAAATGACAATCATTTTAAATAATCTTAACCACTTCGTCACAATCAATGATTATAAAGAAAAGTATTATGGTCGATTTAGTAACGTTATTGGTGCACTCGTGTGAAATTTCAAATAGTTAATTTAATTTACAAAATATTTTTTGCATACACAACTAGGGATAAAAATGGGTCCGAGGCCCTGCCCAGACCCGTCCGGTCTTACCCTAATGGGTCGGGTATGGGTCCTCTATTTTTTAGACCCTGTGAGTACGGTCGGGTATGGGTCCTTCAAAAATATTTAGGATCCGGATCCGGGTCCTAAAAGTTAGACCCGGACCCGTTAAAATTATTAAAAATAAATAAATAAATAAAACTCCCTGACTATATGTAATTCATTAACATCTAAAATAGTAAACCCTGAACATCAATTCATTTGTGGTTGGGTACATCTAAAAAAAACTCTCTGAATATATGACATTTAAATGTAGCTGGGTAGCAATGTACAACATTTGTTGCATTTTATCTTTATATACGATGGTTAGACCAATTGTAGAGTATTCAAGTAGGTTTAAAGTTCATACTAATTAATATATATATATATATATATATATATATATATATAAAATTATACGGAGTACATATTAAAGTAACGAGTATTGGACCCGTAAATGAACCGGATCCTATCTGTACCCATCGGGTCCGGGTAAGGTCTTAAAATTTTGGACCCGACCCGACCTGACCCGTTGCCATCCCTATACACAGCCAAATTAATATGGAGTAACATGCATTAAAATCACACATGAGATTTTCTACGCGGTATCCTTGTATTTTTCACTTTTCTACATGGTACACCTACCTTGTCTATACATAGTACCCTTGAAATTTACTATTAATTTAACTAGCGCCCCGAATTTTTTTTTCCATCAAGTTTTGTCGTTAAATTATGTTATTAGCGTATGATTAAGACTTCAGTATCATTTAACTTAGATAATTAACAAGTAATTGAGCATAATTTAAGTGTTATCAGTTGGTTTGACAATATAACGTTGTAGACACCTACATTTTGACCGCCAGGTGTCTATAGTAGTTCCCGCCAAACACCCGATGATGATCGGACGCGAACATGCTTTAATGGACTCGGATATGGGCTCGAAATCATGGACATTTGACTTGAGCTTATTACGGAGTACAAATCTTACTAAACCAACCTCTAATCCAGGCCCAGTGGGTCGTTTCGAGTCAAGTAAGACTAATTTGGGTCGAATCAGGCACCAGGGGCAAAACCGTCATTTAGCAACCGAGTCAAAACCCGGTCAAAGATATTCCCGAGACACACGGACCAGCCGTGACACCTCACGTGGCTGATTCGAGCTCAAACACTACAAAAAATCAGCTTCACAAAATATTAAACAAATCCGTTTGAGGATAGAATTCGATCTCAAGTAAGAATTCTATCCGAAAACTGAATCAAGCACCCGACCGAGCGCAAGACACTCGGCCGAGCAGCCCTCTTCCAGCCGGATTCCACGGCTTCCTCTCCAAGGAACCGAATCCTCGCTCGTCTCAAATTCTTACATTCCCTATCCTAATCGGTATTACTTGTCGTACAAGCAAGGCTACCTCTTCACTTATAAATAGGACCCTCCCGTCACATTCAACACACACAATTCAGAAAATATACACATTCATTATTCATCTACAACATCTAGCAAAAATAGCATCGAAATACCGATAAGTTAGCCCGACGAATCCGACCCCTCAAACCGGCCAAAATCCGTCATCTCACACGTCCAAACCACCACCCTAAACTCATCCTCATCATCTCGACGCTCCCGTGCCTAAGCCACTTCCCGACGAGCTCTATTCCGAGAAAACAAAGCATGTAGGTTGAGGGTGTAAATCAAATCCGATTCTCTCTTTTCTCTCTTCCCCTTTCTCCACGTTTTTTTTCGTTTTTTTGTATCGTGTCGTCGGTCTTACTTTTTAATATGGGTCGTTGTCACGTTTTTCCTATTTTTTCTAATAACGATATTACAAAAATGTTTTCATAAAACAAACGTTCTTAAAATACGATATCGATTCTCTAATCGAATATCGTATCTAACAAGAACTAAATTAAATCTCGTTGATGTTAAAAAAATCGTTACATCTTTTTAAAACAAAATTCGACGATTTTTTATACGGAGAGAATTAACATGTTTTTTCTTCTTTTCATTCAAATTCCTTCTTTTTTCTCTTTTCGTTCAAAACGAACTTTTTTTCAAAACCTCTTCTAAAAGCATTCCGACTATTCGATATCGATTTCATAATCGAATATAGAATACGACGAATATCGAAAATATAAATCGAGTATAAATTAATCCATATTTGCACGCGATTTATATAAATTAACGATTTTCGACAAATAAAAAAAACGGACAGAGCCCCACGCGAGTCGCGCGCCTGTCAGGCGACTCGCGCGGAGGCCTGGATGGCCGAGCTTTTTTTTTGTTTTCTCGCTTTTATATTCCTTTCGTTCCTTACATAAAACAGCGACTTTCGCGACATATTTTCAGATTTCGATAAATATTTTTTCGACCTCGGTCAACACGTGTTAATCCATCACGTGTCATAAACCTTTTTTCAAAATCATGCATATTATCGTATTTACATCTTTATTCGATTTATTCAAACGTTACTAACTCGTTTTCTCGTGTTTATAGCAATTTATTTCTTTCTTTTGTTTTATTAGACTAAAACAAACTTCACATGCTAAAATAACTTTGACGTTATTAGTTTAATATGCATTAAACGACTTAGCAACCCATTTATTTTTCTCTCACATGTTTAGGGAAAATAATGTTTGCATATCATTCAACTGTCGAACTAACGCGTGTACACCAAAAATGAACGATATCTTAGTAAAGGCCGCTAAGTGCGGGCGGGGTTGGGTGTTCTTAGTGAACTTCCCAACACGTACCCTCACCCCTTACTCAGAACCATGGTTTCCGGATGTCCGAATCCATTGGCAACGAGAGTCATTCAATACACGATATCCGATAATGTCGGTATCGGTATCATAATGCAAAGGGACGAACCCAATAAGCTCTGATATCGGAAATGGGCCGTATTTTGTACACGGCCCACTACGACATAGAGTGGGTTCGAACGGGCCCGAACTCTCACAAAGTTCGGTGGCGACTCCTACTTCGATTTAAATTTCAATTCGATCCATTCTCATATGGAGATTCATTCGCCTCCCCAAACCCGCGCGTGGCCGCGTCGGGGTTGACCTATGTCATGTCCACAATTTGGCGACTCCGCTGGGGATCAACTGATGTGTCACTTACCATCGGCATCCTCAGGGTGAGACTCGAAAAGAAATCGTTCGACTAGTAATGTACACGTTTTAGTTCAATGGTTCATGCATAACCCAAATCTTTCACGGGCCGGTTACTTGTGACCGACGTCCCACTATACCACGGTGCGTTCCTAAATGGGCGCACTAAAGACTTCGATGGCGGAACTCGCATGGGTTTTACGGCAGGTTCTAAGACCAACTCGGCTTAGGAAGACCGTCCTGATTTGCGAGAAAGCTATCGTCGTTGGTATAGACCCTATTCGACCGACCGAGACTTAGACTAAGAGCATACATGGTGTCATTATACTGTTTCCGTGACTACATGCTACTTGATCCATGTCCCGTCTTTTCAAAAACCGTCGTTTTTACAAAACTTGCATCTTTTCAAACCTATTTTTTCGAAAATCATCCATTTTTCAAACCCGGAAAGCTACCGAATTTAGGACTTATGATTTTGACTCAAAATAGCCTATTTTCTAGCCGGTATGCTGTCCAAACCTTTTCAAAAATCCAAAATCTCGGCCCGGTAACGTTTTTTTTCGATTTCCAAAAAAGAAAATCGGGCCATCCTATCCGACTTTGCTCGGTTTTCAAATCCAAATCCTCTTTTCAAAGCTTTCTTCTTCTTAGGACTTCCCGTATTTAGCAGTGTCGGGTCTTGTCATAAGTTGTTAGAGTCCATAGCGTCGAAACTCCGTCGATCTTACATCACGAGTTTCTACCCCATCCCAAGTCCGCCTTATTTATCAAGGCACGGCCCACCTACGTAGGACAAACTCCTACAAAGAAAAGCTCATTTACACATTAGGGTCCAAAGATTGGGGAATAGCTCACACGCAGGTCTTTCTTCACACGGGACTAGGCCCATTTTGCCAAAATCCTAAGGAAAGCCCTTCGTCCACGAGTCACCCGTCTAGGAGTCGGTTTTCGGTCTTCTATCCGAGTCTAGTCCTTTTCTTCTTGCTCGGGATGCACTCTTCGATCTGGGTCCGATTCTGATTACACGGTGTTCTTACAGACAGGCCACCCCACACCCGAACAATGACTAAGGACGCCATTGATCAACTGACCGCCTCGTTGGCTAAGATCCAAGATCAACTGAACCAGATGAGGGGAGACCAAATCGCCATCGTAACCCGGGTAAGCGCCATGGAGCAGGATAGGCCGAGGGACGAAGACGAAACTAAGGGGCCAATAGCCGAATTGACCAGCGCAGTCCTCAAGCTGCAAGAGCAGGTCCATTTGTCGACCCACAACTCGATCCATACGGAGAACGCTCGGGGTTATTCGCCCCTGACCGACCAACTACCGGCCAATCTCAACTTGACGGGCCTCCCGATGTTCGACGGAAACGAAGACCCGGTATTACATATCCGGGCCTTCAACGAGTTTATGGCCCTAAAGGGAGTCAAGTCAGACATGTTCAAGCATTTGTTTGCCTCCTCCCTCGAGAAGCACCCGAGAGCCTTGTTCTATAGGCTCGATTCCAAGAAATACAAAACTTGGGATGATGTGGCAACGGAATTCGCTCGGAACTACGCCGACAACACGGAAATCCAGACCACGATGCGCACCCTGGAGGTAATGGCCCAGGAACCAAAGGAGGGATTCACAAAATACCTTCAACTAGGACTGTGCAAAAAACGGGCCGACCCGGAAAAATGGTCCGGACCGGACCGGAATAACACGACCCGGACCCGGAATATTCCAAACCGGGCCGGTCCCCGGGTCATAAAATTTATTGATTCCGGGTTCCGGTCCGGACCGGGTCAGACCCGGATTTTTCCGGTCCAGACCCGGAAACCCTGAATCAGTGAATTGGGTCCAGCAGTCCAGCACTCCAGTCCAGCCCATCTGTTTCTTACTGTGTTTCTTTCATTCATTCACTTTACTCCTCCAACCCTAAGTCCCTATGACCCTAACTGAGTAACCCAGTTACCCAGTAACCCTAATACCCTACCATCATTTCGAACTGCCGCCGCCGCCGCAGCCCTACCTCCGGCCGCCGCTGCAACCTTTCCTCCGGCCACCGCTGCTGCAGACGAACCGCCGCTGCAACCATTTCGAACTGCCGCCGCCGCTACAACTCTTTCTCTCTGACGAACGTCCCTCCGACGAAATTCACAGGTATGATTTCGTTTTCGTGGTCTTATTTTCAGTTCATCATTTTCGTGATTCTTAATTTGTTATGGCAACGTTGAGTTTACAGATCAGTTGTTGTACGATCAAAAATTTCAAAATAGGTTAAAACCGGGCCAACCGGGCCGGTCCGGGTCGGACCCGGGTCAACAATTTTGGTTTCCGGTCCGGGTCCCGGGTCACGAGATTTGGCGATTCCGGATCCGGGTCCAACCGGGTCCGGTCCGGGTCGGACCGGTTGCACAGCCCTACCTTCAACGCTGGAGGGCCGAAAGCGTCAAACTGGTCGATAAGCCCAGTGAAAAAGTCCTGGGTGAAGCCTTTGTCAAGAACCTTCTTCCCGCCTACCGGATCCATCTCCGGTACGCCATCATACCTAGCTTCGCGGTCTTAACTGAAATGGGAACGAGAATCGAAGATGATCTAAGGTTGGAAAGCCTCACTAAGGCCTCCGCCAAAGGATACCAAGGGGTTAGCTCATCAACAAGCAAGCCCACATCTACTGCTGCCACTCGTAGCATTTTTGACGAGGTAAACCTACTTGATACCCCGCCCAAGAAGAATGCCACACCCCGGGTATGCACCGACATAGGTACTACCTATGCAAATGCCTTACGGAGGCTAATGTCAAAAGGCCTTATCACCCCGATAGGCCCAACACCTGAGCTCTCGGTCGAGCGTCGTACCAAGTCCTACGACATCCAGGCCTACTGCCAGTACCATCGTGGCAAGGGACACGATACCGAGAAATGCTGGAAGCTGAAACACCTTATCCAGGATCTCATCGAAAGTGGGAAGCTCCCTTTACCTGGGGGGGAAGCCCAGTAACAAGGATAACCCGTTGGCCACTCACGCCATCTTCTCCGGGGAGGTCATGGACTGCTCACATCTCATTTCCCCATTTGTCCCGCAAATAAATGGGATCTGGTGCGACGACGAAGACGACGTCTATCTTACCAAGGGGGAAGCTGTCCCCATCACGCCCGAGGAGATCCAGAAGGTTAAGTCCAAGGCCTTAGCCAACAGTCACGCCCTTATCATTGCCGAACCACCTAGAGTGGAGCCCGCCCCGGAGGAGCCAACTACCGAAAAGGCTCTTGTAAAGCAGCTGAGCAAAACTCGAGTTGACCTCTCTATATGGCAACTCCTAGTCAACTCACAGGAACATCGAGAGGCACTCACTAAGGCCCTCGATCAAGTCAAAATCGATTCTACAGCTACTCCAGCTGAAATGGTAGCCACGGTTCTGCCCCACCTAAAGGGGAAAGCTAAAGAAGAAGGCCCACTTATTACCTTCTCCAATGCTGATCTACCACCATTTGGGCCAGCCCACTACATGGCCCTCTACATCACGGTAATCTGTCGTGAAAAATATCTGCCAATGACCCTAATCGACGACGGGTCCGCAGTCAACGTCCTCCCCTTAAGGACCGCCAAAACCCTCGGCATCACCGAGGCCGACTACATTCCTACAGCTCAAACCATTCAGGCTTTCGACGGAAGTCCAAAGTCAGTAGCCGGGGCCGTAAAACTTACTATCATAACGGGCCCGATAGAAAAGAAGCTGGAATTTCAAGTGATTGACGTAACTTCTTCCTTTAACCTTGTTTTAGGAAGACCCTTGATCCACGCGACCAGGGTTGTATCCTCCACCCTGCATCGGAAGATCAAGCTACCTTTGCACGATACCGTCATCACTCTAGAAGCCACGCCTATGACTGTGGCTAACTGCAACACCTCGGGCCGCACCGACCTCTGGGGGTTCGACTTCATAGGGGCCATCGACGAAGAATACCTTTTCTGACCCTACTTTACGGTTAGCATTGACCGGATGTTGCAAAATCTGGGCTTTCTACCGGGGCTACATCAAGGCCTGATCTCCCTGCAGGAAAAATCCTCGAAGTCTTGGATAACGAGAGGATTCAAACCGGTCTGGGTTACACCATAACCCCAGAAAACATGGGCCAAACCGGAGCCGGCAAAGTCATCTTCGTCACGCCGGTGTTCGAGTCCATCCAAACGGGCCTATACCGGCCCACAACCACGCGCCCTGGGACCCACTTGGCCCAGGTCTGCAACTACATACCAGACGACATCTTCGCCCTCAGCCGGTCCGAAGATGTTAAGAATGCTGAGCCCGCACTGGGACTACTTTTTGGAGAGGAGCTCGCGGCCCCAACGCCGAAGGAAGAGCTGGTCAGTCTCATTCTCCGCAGCCGCACCTTTGATCCATCCAAGCTGATCTCGGATGTCGGATCCGGGACAGGAAAAAGAGCCTGGAGAAAGACTGTCAAGTGGACCGACAGTCAAGGAAGGACTTACAAGCTGATCACAGGGGAAGGAGAGATGTCAGAATCTGAGTCTGAGTCCGAGTCGGAGTCCGAGTCAGAGTCTGAGATTGAGTCTAGTGAGTCCGGTGCTAGGGTCAGTCCTGTAACGCCCCCTCTCCTTTTAGCTATTCCTGGTGCCTCGGGGTCTGCCCCGGGCACCCTACCTATCCCGCCACTGACTAGCGATCAGATGGCAGCTCTTTTCGAGCTATTTTCTCAATTTATGAATAATAACAACCGTTCTGCTTACGACTTGTCTCATTTTCAAAATTTCCTTAATTTTCAAAATATTCTGTGCAATGACATTGAGAAACCCGACGAACAGGTATCCTTACCTCCACATCTGATCGAGCAGCTAGAGCAAAGGGATTCATCAACGTGAGAACAACCTTAACGTGAAAATTAACGTGAGAACAACCTTAGAGCCTCAGATGCTTAAGATAGGGTTATCTCTAGATTCCAGGGAGAAACAACAATTCATCAGTCTCCTTCAAGAATTCAAAGACGTCTTCGCATGGTCCTACAAGAACATGCCGGGGATATCGCGAAATAGCCGAGCACCATATACTGATCAAGGATGGGTTCAAGCCGGTTAAGCAGAAACTCCGACGCATGAGGCCCGAATGGTCCCTCAAGGTCAAGGAGGAAGTCGACAAACAATTCAAGGCTGGGTTCATACGAGTCTCCGAGTATCCAGATTGGGTTGTAAACGTCGTGTCGGTTCCTAAAAAAGACGGTAAGGTACGTGTCTGTGTAGACTTTCGGGATCTTAACGAGGCGAGCCCGAAAGACGATTTCCCGTTACCACACATCGATATACTAGTGGATAACACAGCTGATCATGCCCTTCTATCATTCATGGATGGGTATGCCGGGTACAATCAAATAAAAATGGCAGAGGAAGATATGGATAAGACCACCTTCATTACACCTTGGGGTACTTATTGCTATACCGTTATGCCATTTGGTCTCATCAATGCCAGGGCCACCTATCAACGAACCGCCACAACTTTATTACATGACATGATGCATAAAGAAGTGGAAGTTTACGTGGACGACATGATCGTCAAATCTAAAGATAGGGACGGTCACATCACCGCCCTGAGAAAGTTTTTCACCCGATTACGCAAATACAACATGAGGTTAAACCCTCAGAAATGCAGTTTCGGGGTAACATCTGGCAAATTACTGGGTCATATCATTAGCCAACGCGGTATCGAAGTAGATCCAGCCAAAATCAAGGCCATCACCGAGATGCAACCCCCTAAAACCAAAAAGGAGATAAGAGGGCCCCTCGGAAAAGTCCAATACATCAGCAGGTTCATTTCAAAGCTAACCATGGTGTATGAACCAATCTTCAAGAAGCTGAAAATAGGGGAACGGTTACTATGGGACGACAAGTGTCAAGCAGCCTTTGATAGAATCAAGGAAATCTTGTCTTCACCACCGGTCCTGATGCCACCTCAACTCGGTTTGCCTTTGTCGATGTACCTAACCACGACGGAGACAGCTATGGGGGCTATGCTAGCTCAAACGGTCAACTTTGAAGAGCGAGCTATATACTACATCAGCAAAAAAAATTTAGAGTACGAGTGTAAGTACACCATGCTCGAAAAGACGTGTTTAGCTTTGGTCTGGGCCACTAAGAAGCTCCGACATTACATGCTCAGCTATGAGGTACAAGTACTATCCAGAATGGATCCGATCAAGTACCTTTTCGAAAAGCCCATTCTCAACGGCAGGATATCAAGATGTACCCTGATGTTGGCATAATTCGATCTAAAGTTCGTACCATTGAAAGCCATCAAAGGCCGGATAGTAGCCGAGTTTCTCGCCGACAGTCCCGTAACCGAAGAAGGACACACCGACACTTGGTCCTTCCCGGATGAAGATATTTTCCATACTGACACCGAAACATGGGATTTATACTTTGACGGGGCATCAAATTTCCAAGGATTTGGATTCGGAATCCTCCTAATCTCGCCAAGAGGGGAACATAATCCCGTATCAATCAAATTGGACTTTGACGTCACCAATAACGCTGCTGAGTATGAAGCATGTATCCACGGGCTACAAGCCACCGCCGATTTAGGGGTCACAAACCTCCGAGTACACGGCGACTCATCTCTGGTCATTAACCAAGCGCTCCAAAAATGGAAAACCCGAAATGCTAATCTCGTGGCCTACCAGGCACGAGTAAGGGATCTCGAGAAACAATTCCAAAAGGTAGAGTATATATACCTACCTCGGAAAGAAAATCAGTTCGCAGATGCACTTTCAAAACTGGCATCTTTACTAAACATTCCCGATCATGTGACCAGCATGCCAATCTGTGTCGAAAGACGATCCGAGCCAGCATATATCCACGACATCGAAGATATCGAGATACCCGATCCCGAGCCGTGGTATAAGGCTATCCAAACATACTTGACGACTGGGGAGTATCCACCCGGGGCCGACAATCGAGCCAAGAAGGCCTTACCTAGGCTAGCAACCCAGTTCGTCTGTACCGACGACGGACAACTTTACAAAAAGACACCGCGGGGGGCTCTCCTTTTGTGTGTCGACAAGGGTAACGCCGAAAAGGTCATGGCCGAAGTACATGACGGCGAGTGTGGTCCTCACATGAACGCCCAGATGCTAGTCCGGAAGATCATGAGACTCAGATACTACTGGAATAGCATGGAAACCGATTGCCAGCTTTATGTCAAACGTTGCCATAATTGCCATATTTTCGCTAATGTGCAGCATATGCCGCCATCCCTGCTGTACACTATGACGTCACCTTGGCCGTTCTCAACGTGGGGAATCGATATAATCGGGAAGATAAACCCTTCGGGAACCAGAGGACACTGCTTCATTTTGGTAGCTATCGACTATTTCACCAAATGGGTCGAAGCTGAGTCTTATCGTATTCTCAACGCCAGCCATGTTGCCAAATTTATTCAAAATAAGATAATATGCCGATATGGGATCCCTCATGAATTCATCAGCGACCATGGGACCCACTTTCAAGCCGAGACGGCAGCCTTGCTAGCCAAGTACAAGATTCAAAGACATACGTCTTCACCCTACCGATCCCAAACAAATGGAGCGGTGGAAGCAGCTAACAAGACTATTGTCACCATACTCAAAAAGATGGCTGACAATTATCGGGACTGGACCGACAAGATACCATTTGCACTTTGGGGATATCGAACCTCGATTCGTACTGCGACCGGGGCAACACCGTTTTACCTTACATACGGGATGGAAGCGGTCCAACCTGTTGAGTTAGAGGTACCGTCACTCAGAATCCTGCTCGAGAGTCAAGTACCCGAAGCGGATTGGGTTCGAGCAAGATATGACTCGCTAGTCCTTTTAGACGAACGACAATCTCGTGCCCTCAATAATATACAAATATATCAAAAGAGGATCCAACGGGCCTTCAATAAAAGGGTAAGGCCCAGGAATATCAAAGAAGGAGATTTAGTTCTCAAGTCTGTTCGAGCTTTATTACCAGTAGACCCAAGGGGAAAGTTCAAACCTAACTGGGCCGAACCTTATTTGGTAAAGAAGATTCTATCGGGCGGAGCGGTGATGCTAACAGATCTGAACGGGAATGAGTTTGTCAACCTAACTAACCTGGACCAGCTGAAGTGTTACTACCCTTAACCCGTTCCACTCAATGTCATTTGCAAAAGTTTATTAAAAACATCTTTTCAAAATAAACTTTTAAAGACAAGTCAAAAGTTAGAATTACTTATTCTACTGTTATAAACATCTTGAACCAGTAGTCTTGATGTATTTCAAAATTGCAAAGTAAGTCTGAACTACATTTGGTTTGATTCCACTAATTGTGGATACGTAGGCAGCCCCTCAAAAGAGCACAACCACTGCAATCGAAAAAAACAGGAACGGTTTTTTAATAAACTCCTTTATTTATTTCAAAAAAAAATCCGATAAACTCGGAAAATCACAAAAAGTTCCAAAAAAAAAACACACATAAATAGTACTAATATTTAAATAATAAAAAAACTAAGGCATTTTTCCCTTCCCCTTGTCCTTAGCCTCTTTTTCGGTCCACCTGTGTCGACGTGGAGGTGAGCGCTCCCGAATAATCAAGGGAACCTCCTTAACCCGGGCTCATTTCTTCAAACTCGATTCCCTGGTCACCTCAGTCGGTCCTAGTTGAGCCCTCACCCTCTATCCCGGGCCGCCAGTTTCGGCCCAAGCCTTCTCTCCAAGTCGCTAGCACCGGTCTCTTTAGCTCGAGTCTTAGTTTTTGACTTAGAACCCGACTCCGGCCGGACAAGAGTAGTTGAAGTTTCCTCTTTATCAAAGAACCATCTATTGTCTTTTACCGATTCTCTACGGGCTAGGTCAAAAGCCTCATCAGTCTTTAAAGCTTTACGAGCCTCTTTAGATTCTTCAGAAGTCCACTTGCGATATGATTCGGAAACCCAAACGGTCTGACAAGGGCAAGGTATAGTCCATATGACACGGGTAAACCAGCGTTGTAACCACGTGTCACACATAGCATCCGTCAATTGGAGCGAAACGCTAATGATTGCTTCGGTCTCAGGGATCTGCTGAAACGAACCGAACTGCCTTAAGATACGATCTGGGTAAATATGGACGGTCCAATCCAAAGACAAGATCACCAGGTAACGGGCTTTATCTTATTTAGCTAGTCCCGTCAGCTTCGAGAGGAACCACCAGATTACGTTCCACCTAATCAAAGGCCCACCATGGAATTTTAGCTCTTCATCCCAATAATTCCGATTTATGTGATGGCTCGATCTTATTCGTCGGGACCGTGAGCCAATCTGACAGCTGCGGTATCTGGATATGCTCACCGGGGGCTCTATGATCGACAGGCGCTCGGATAACCAGATCTGTCGAAAAAAAAAAAAATCGAAAAGTAAAAAACTTTCGAAAAATCAAAAAAAAAAATCGAAAATTCGAAATTTTCGGAAAATTCGAAGAAAATTCAAAAATAAATTCGGAAATTCGAAATTTTTTCGGAAAATTTCGAAAAAAAAAACGGTCCAATACCTGCAGAAGACGAATACTTCCCATCAATTGCCGATCCGGGTCAAGACCCATAATGATCTCCCCAGTTATCAGCCAAGTTGGGCTGTGACCTGTCTCCATCTGGTCAACTATGCTGATTAGCCTGATTTCGCCTAAACACGAGTCAGCATCCATCCGACCTTCAAAGGCATATCGATGTAGCATACAAAAGGCGAATGCCCTACGCCTATGGGTAGAAGCAATTCTGGCGCCATTTGGATCCATGAATTTGTCAGCTAGTTCAAACAGGGAGACAGAATTTCCCTTTACCATACGAGCTGTCTCAGCATGAGACAACCCAAGAAAATCCCTCAGCCTCCTCCTTGGATCAGGATAAAAAGGAGGAATAGCAGGATGAGCATTAGAACACCAACCCCCTACGGCTGCAATCTCTTCAGGAAGGGGACATATTTCTCCTCGGGGAAAGGCAAAAACATGGTGGGTAGTATCCCAAAAGGACAAGCAAGCGTCTAAGAAATGTGAATCCACCTTGAGTCGCTGAAGCGGGAATAAAGCAACAGTTCCTATCTGAGTTAGCTGAACTTTATCTTCGTCTCGAAAATTCTGGGCCCACGCCTGAAGCATCGCGGTCAGATGTTCGATACCCATAGCAAAAAGTTTCGATTTTGTTTTAAAAGTCTAAAGGGTTTTAAAGATAGAAGAAAATATTTGGGTTGAAATATCAGAAGATTAAGGGCAAGAATTCTCTATTTATAATAGAGGAAATCCCTTTCCTAGTCATCACGGGAATAGGAGTTTTTTTATCATACTCCCTACTTCATCTAGGCATACAGGCCTAACCGGAGGATTTTAGGAGTCCGTGTCAGAATCTGATTAGGAATCAAGACATCCCAAGCATTATTATTTCCAAAATTTCCAAAAATTTTCGGCACTTTTCTTTCCAAAATCAGTCAAAAATCATTCCTTCCCCAGCGTGAGTCGGTATTTTACCTAAATATTACATGCAATTTACAGACAGGTACACCAAGACTCCCGAAGGATTCTCAAAAACTCCCCAGTGGAAGACTCAAGCAACATTTTTATCAGGGTGTATCTACAGGCAGATACACCCAGAGCTTACAGGCAAGCTCCCACGCAATTTCCAGACAGGATGTATCTACAAGCAGATACACCCAGAGCTTACAGGCAAGCTCCCACGTAATTCCAAGACGGGATGAATCTACAAGCAGATACACCCAGAGCTTACAAGGCAAGCTTCCCACACAACTTCAAGACGGGATGTATCTACAGGCAGATACACCCAAGACTTTTCAAGCAAAATTCCTACGACATTATCGACATCTACCAAGGTATGATTTCTATCTTATGGCTGGCGAGCCCTTCATGCAAGTCTAATGGACTATAAACGACCCGATCGGAAGTCTGCCAGGTCTTAATCCTCGATTGGCCTGGTAGCTACTCTGACTTTTGCCTTGTCTAAGCCTCAGTCCAAGATAGTGTGATGATGGTGTGTGGCTACAATGGTTGCTATATAACAATTAGTGGTGTACATAAGTTTAATTAAATAATAGGTGAGATTAAAAGGAAGTTCTTAGACCATGTCCACCCATGGAGTGGAGGGCTCTCCATGGGTAGGATGGAGAAATGAAGGAGTCCCCATCCATGGAGAGGGTAATCTCCATGATGGAGAAGGAGGATTAATCCGTTGGGATGGAGAAGGGGGATTGTGAGGGGAAGGGAGAGAGAAGGTGGGGGCTTGTGCAGGAGAAATCAGAAAAAGGGAGGGAGGAGAGAGGTGGTGGGGTAGGGCTCACATGCATTCTCTATTTTTTTGGTAGAGAATACACAACGGATACATTTGGCCTTAATTTATTATTATTATTATTATTATTATTATTATTATTATTATTATTATTATTATTATTATTATTATTATTATTATTATTATTATTATTATTATTATTATTATTATTATTATTATTATTATTATTATTATTATTATTATTATTATTATTATTATTATTATTATTATTATTATTATTATTATTATTATGATTTTGAGCAACGGATACTTTTTTTTTTGAGCAACGGATACTTTGATTAAGTGTATAAATACACATTCTTTTATTCTCATATTCACATATTGTTTAATCCATTTTCAAGTGTTTAATCCATTTCTCACAAATTAATATTACCTATTACCAATTAATTATAATTTGCTATTTAATTTAATATGGATAATAATCGTAATAATAATAATAATAATAATAATAATAATTTCAATTATAATGACCCTAGATATCACAAATTTATGCGATATCTCCAAAATAATCCTTACCCAAATGTTCCGATGAATTTTTTCCCTCAACCAAATTTCCGACCCAACTCAATTCCAATGCCAAATTATTATTCCCCCTCCTCTAACAACCCCATCATCCCTAATTACGAAAATTATCCTCAAAATCCAATCACGTATCCTCCCGATTCTTTTACACGTTCAATATTTGGGGAACCCAACCCTTATTTTTCTTCTCAGGAGACAGTAGGTAACGGGAAATCCCCTGTTATTGAATTGTCTCAAAATGATGACGCTGAAGATGAAGTTGAAGTAGTACGTGAAACGCAATTTATCCCCGAAGATGATTCTGACAACACGTTTTCCAACGCTCAATCCATAAAAAATCCGAGGAAAAAATTACAATGGACCGATCCGGAAGATGCGGCTCTAATCTCGGCGTACATGCGTGTTAGTACCGATTGTGTAGTTGGTACTAATCCAAAGAAGGAAAAATTTTGGGGTAAAATCAAGGAAAAATATGATGAATCTCGGGTTGCAAACCCAAGTACGATACGACCCCTTGCGATTAGCATGTTGACTAATCGGTGGTGTAGAATTTGTGCCGGTGTGTCCAAATTCGCGGGTTTCTACGACCAAGCCAAAAGAAGGAATACAAGCGGAATGTCGGATAGCGATGTACTTACCGAGGCTCGGGCATTATGTTCAAACGCATGCACTTACGAAAATCAATGGCAACTACTCAAGAAGTTTCCGAGATGGCAAGAATTTATCACTACCGGTTCAAAGGTTCAACGAAAAAATTCTGTCACCCAAAACGATATCGCATCAGAAAGTAGCGGTAAGCGTACTAGAGACCACGACAGTGCGTCGGATGCATCCATGCCCGATATCGGTAGTAGTCAACGCCCGATTGGCGTCAAAGCGACAAAAAAGAAAGGAAAATCTCGTATTCTTGACGATGAAGTTATTTTAAAGGTGGGTGATCATTTAGAAAACTTCATCGAAAAAATCTCGGAAATGCAATTAACGAGAAAACAAAAACATAAGGACGGAATGGAAATGGAGGAGTGTGATTTGGCATGGAAAAGGAAGCAAATATTATTTCAGACGTACAGCCAAATATTGAACCCGACTCCCGCCCAGAAATTGAAGATGGATCAACTAGAGGAAGAAATTAATAATCAATTGTAGTAATAACTTTTAATTGTTTACTCCGTAATTTTTTATATTGTGTTATCGTTTCCATAACGTATTGTTTAATATAACATTATCGTATTATAATATATTCATTTATTAAGTCGTTTTATTATATTTAAATTCAAATTTTTATCCTAATCAAATACGTTATTTTTTATTTATGTGAGTAGTGGAATAATTTGAGGATAGAACATAGTTGAAAATCACACTAGAAAGAAATTAATACGTTAGCTTTAAAATACCGTACTTAATTATTATAATAATTTCCGATCGTCAAATTAAAGTGTCATTATTTGACCGTTGAAATTCAGTTAGATATTTGAATTTTAGACGAATCTGTGTACAGTATATTAAATTTGAAATGTGGATTTTGAAATTGAATTCAAAATTCTAATTTCAACTGTCATATTTTGGGACAGTTCATTTCCGATCGTCAAATTAAAGTGTCATTATTTGACCGTTGGAATTCAGTTAGATATTTGAATTTTAGACGATTCTGTGTACAGTATATTAAATTTGAAATGTGGATTTTAAAATTGAATTCAAAATATTGGCTTCTATATATAGAGTAGTAACAACCATTCATTACACATCATTTTCAATACACTTCTTCTTAAATATAGTTTCATATTTCATTAATTTGAACAACTAAAAATGTCTTCTTCTTCCTCTCCCGCATCTCTTGACTCATCTGATTTTGAGATCGAGTGTTGCAAGTTAGGGGCTGCGGCTATTCAAGTCTTATTAGAAGCAGCTCTCCAAAATAAAAGAGAAAAACGAAAAGTGGGTTATAAAAAAAAATATATCGAAAGAAATCGGGAGGGGGGCTACAATCAACTATTCAAAGACTATTTTTCGCCGCAACCAACATACCCCGAGTATGTTTTTCGGCGAAGATTTCGGATGCACAAACGTCTTTTTCTCCGGGTGGTTGAAGGGTTAAAGCGAGTATTGATTATTTTCAATCTGGGCAAGATGGGTCTGAACGATCTTCCATCTCAGCTCTTAAAAAATGTACGACGGCTATTCGACTTTTGGCATAGGGAGAGGCAGCTGATAGAGTTGACGAGTATCTGAGACTCAGTAAAACCACCGCTATGAATTCACTCCACCACTTCACCGACGGTGTTATATCTCAGTTTGGTGATGATTATTTAAGGAGTCCGACCGTAGATGATTTAGAGAAAATTTTACAAATCAACAAGAGAAGAGGATTCCCGGGTATGATTGATTCGATCGATTGTATGCATTGGACTTGGAAAAACTGTCCACATGCATGGCGTGGTATGTTCCAAGAAAGAATTGGAAAAGCAACGGTTGTTTTAGAGGCGGTAGCTACACAAGATCTATGGATTTGGCACGCCTTTTTTGGACTCCCAGGTACATGTAATGATTTAACGGTTCTTTATCGCTCTCCGGTTTTTGATGACTTATTAAATGGAAGAGCCCCATTAGTTAAGTATGTCGTTAACGGTAGTGAGTACAACACGTGTTACTATCTTACCGACGGAATTTACCCAAATTGGTCCGCATTTGTAAAATCTTTTCCCCTACCCCAAACACCAAAAGAAAGATTGTTCGCACAAAGACAAGAGGCAGTTAGAAAAGATGTGGAACGTGCCTTCGGTGTATTGCAGGCTAGGTTTGCTATTCTTCGTCACCCGGCGAGGAGTTGGGACGGTGATATTATGAAAAAAATAATGAAGACCTGCATCATTCTTCATAACATGATAGTGGAGGATGAACGACATAGTTATGCCTCATATGATGATCCAAGCGAGTACTATAACGATGTCGAGGGTGAGGAATACAGTGTTCAGCCGTCCGATCACAATATGTCCTATGTGAATGAGTTGTCACAGTTCATTGCTAATTGCGCTAATTTGGAGGATAGTTCCTCCAATCAATCTCTCAGGGATGATCTAATCGAACATATATGGCGCAAATTTGAGGGTCAAGCTCCAGAAGACAGTGACTGAATTTATCAGTGTTTATGTTATCTCTAATTCACAAAACTTTTATTTTGTTTAAGTGTGCTCTTTTGTTTAAGTTTCTTTAACACATCTAGTATTGTACCGCTTTTTAGTTAATGTACTCGGTTTTTTTATTTCGTAATGAAAATCGTAATATTTATAACATGCAAGTTATTATTAACTACTTATTTATAGCGTATTAATGTACTCTTTTTTTATTTCGTAAATTAAAAATCGCTTATTGTTAACTACTTATAATTATCAAGTTTAGGAAAAAAAATTATGATATGATTTATGTAAATAAAATGGAAAGATGAGTAAAATTAATGAGTGGGGTAGTATAAATGAGGTGGGGTCCTTTATGGAGAGAAAATGGAATCCATGGATGGAAGAACTTTTTTTATGAAAGGTAAAGTGGGGTAGAGAAAGTGAGGTGGAAGGAGTGGGGTCCAATATGGAGAGAAAATGGATCCATGGATGGTCATGGCCTTAATGGGGAGAGGGTTTAGGGCACGTATATATCACAAGTGGGCCAGGTTTATTGATTTGATCAGGTTTAAAATGGGTTTGGACCTATTTGTTCGTTTAAGTGGTTCACGACTTACTAGTATAGGCCCCGTGCATAAATGCACGGTATATATAAAATTTACTTTGTAGCATACTAATTAAAGATTTTAAATTGGAGGTATATTAATGTTTACATTCCTCAATTTTGAGAAAATAATTTCAAATTGATAAGCAATCATGGTAATGAGTAAAATTAATAAATGTATGTTTAGATGAAAATATTGTATCTAAAAAGTACTCCCTCCATTTATATATGTTATACCCATTTACTTTTTTTTTTGATGGAAAACGAGGCTGCTTTATATTAAATCAAGACCCGTCAAGTTCAAAATGGCTTGCGGGAAAACCGAATCCAGTACAATCTCCTCACCCACGTTAGAGCATAATCTCGCAGCAAAATGAGCTACGGTATTACCCTCACGCCTAGTATGACAACAAAGAAAAGACTCGAATGATTCAGAGAGCGTATAAATCTCGTCAAGGCAATTCCCGAAAGGACTCCGCCATCTTTTATTAGCATTCACTGCATGAACCACCAAACTCGAGTCGCTCTCCAAAATCACGTTCATCCTCTGCAACCCCCTAGTCACAATCAATCCAAAGCACGCCGCCATGGCTTCCGCTGTCTCCGTATTCCACCCGTCGACTACCCACGAGTAATAAAACCCCGTACTCAGCTCTTACAACACAACCTAGACCAATTTCTCCCTCCGTAAAAGAAGCTGCATCAATATTTACCTTAATGTACCCACTCAACGGCCTTTGCCAAGTTCTGCTCCCTAATCGAGTTCCTGAAATCGATTTGGAATCAAGCCTAACAGAATAGTTAGCGTATTCTTGTACCATCTTAACGAAAGAAGTAGCCGTAATGTAGCTCGGACGCATTCCATCCTCAAATACCAGAGCATTTCGTGACGTCCACACCGCCCATGCTATGGCCAAAAACCGACCCTTACTTTCCCATGACAAGTGGTCAAACATCCACGAAACAAAATTTGCACAGTTCGACTTAGGAGCTGCGGCTATAACATCTTCAAACCCACTGTTAGCCCATGCTAAATTCGTAGCCGGACATTCTAGGATTGCGTGAATAACTGACTCCTCGGCCAATCCGCAAAGGGTGCAGGTCGGATCCGCAATACAATGCCTGTGGAAAAGTAGTTGTCAAATGCCAATGGTATTCGAACACAATCGCCACGCAAAATGAGCCAATTTCGGGGGAATTTTTAACCCCCATATCACCCTCCATAACTGCTCCAAACGAAAAGCTTCCGAGTTATGTACTGGCGTAGAAAAACTATTAGTCCCCAATCTATAGGCCGAGCGAACAGAGAAAAAACCATCCTTGGAAGGCCACCAATACAACGTGTCCGACCCGTTAAGATTATTAAGTGGTAATTCCAAAACAGCCCGCACCTCAACAGGAAGTAAGACTTCGTTCAAAATAGCTTCGTCCCACGAATAATGCTCTTTATCTATGAGCTCGGATACCATCATCGTTGCACTCGCCTCCATATTGACAGACGGGAAGCGAAGTAGAGACTCACCGGGCAGCCAAGGATCATCCCAAACATTGATATTTTCACCCGTACCAACCCTCCATTTAAGATCTTCGCGAAGTAAAGATTTTGCCCCCCAAATGCTCCTCCAACAATAGCTTGGGTCGTGGCCGCGATGAGCATCGAGAATCGATGAATTCTTGAAATATCGGCCTTTTAATATTCAAGCTACAAGTGAATCCGGGATTGTAAGAGCTCTCCAGACCTGTTTCGCTAAAAGCGCTTGATTAAAAACTCGAAGATCTCGGAACCCCAAACCTCCATGACTTTTCGGTCGACATAATTTATCCCACGAAAGCCAATGTAGCTTACGGCTAGGTTCCGACGAACCCGACCAAAACCGGGCTATAATCTTGTGGATTTCATCAATTATTCCCTCAGGAATGGCAAAAATGCTCATCATATAGGTCGGTATAGCCTGGGCCACTGCCTTAATTAAGACTTCTTTTCCGGGCTTTGAAAGTAATTTTTCCTTCCATCCCCTAATTTTCTTCCAGATACGTTCTTTCAATGCATTGAAAATGGTCTTTTTAGATCGACCGATCATAGTAGGCATGCCCAAATATTTTTCATGACGATCTACTTCTCGAACCTCCAATAAATTCACAAGCACATGTCTCGTCTGACTCATAACCTTTTTGCTAAACACTACTTCCGTCTTGGCATAGTTTATCTTTTGTCCCGAAGCTCGTTCGTACTGGCTAAGAGTATTAGCTATCACCGAGTGTAACACCCCATTATTTTCCGAGTCAATTATAAAGCTTTACTTTCCTACTTTTATGTAAATCGAGTTTTTAAGTTGAGAAAATATTTTTAATATCGTTATAAATATTTTAAAGTATTTTGGGTCGTCTTATTAGAAATCAGGTTTGACTATTTTAAAAGTGGAACGTTATTTTATAAACCGACTTTGTATCGGGTTCGAATTTGATTGAAACGCAATAAACAAAAAAAAAAAGGAAAATCCTAAATTATATAAAAACCCACGTAACCCTGAAACCCCCACCCAAATTCTTCAATCCCCTGTTTCCTTTCCTAAATTCTGCCGCAAACCACTCTCTACCCCATTCCCCTTGTTCTTGTTCTGATTCCAACCTTGTCCGTCGTCGTAAAGTTGGTCTTTGATCTTTTCCCTCATTCATCTATATTTTTGTGATTTCGAGGAGAAAGAATTTTTGGATTAATATTAGCTTGGATTGACCGTCTTGAGATCGAGGTAAGGACGTTTTGACCTTTTCACCTTTAAGTAAAGAGCATGTTCGGTTTAAATTATATTTTTGAAACGGTTTTATAATTATTTTGTCAATTATGAATTTTTACGATACTCTTGTAATATTTTGGATATTGGAACTTGTGACACAAGTCACATATTGGTATTATTTTGGTACAATTCTTTTGGTGGTTATAACAGACTCTGGGAGCTCTGTTGGTCTATGAGGTTAAGGTGCGTCTGAGACGTCCCTGGGATTTCGTCCCGAAACTGAACTCCTGGCCCGAGTTGTGTTAAGTGGGGGTTTTTCGGCCCCCCACTTGCTAGGTAGTTAGACTTCCTCCTTTGGCAGCCTCATCCTACTGACTGCCCAAATGTGAGTAGTGCGCACTATAGTAAGTCTAGCTAAGCATAGGTGGTACCTCTAGATCGTGCAAAATGGTAGGACCTTGGCACACAGGTGGAAACAATATATTTTGGTTTTGGTTTTGACTACTGTCTTCACAGTACTTTTGGTTGGTATTGAGACAATGATATTTAACTCTGATTTCAATTTACTACAAATTATAATTATTGTTTTACGTTTTCAATATAATATATTTTACTCAGCTTTGCTGACGTCCTTTTGTTTTGGGTCGTTCCCCCGCTGGAACCTGTACCTATTTGTGTTTTGGGTACAGTTGATAGGTACAATTAAGATCTGCATGGGTGCATTTGGTTCGGGAAGCTGAGCGAGGAAGGATTTTATTATTTAACGTTTACCTCCAAACTATTTATATTTATGTTGAATTTTGGGTTGGAATTGTTTTAAACCGTTTTGGATTTTGTGGGACTTAAGTCTTCCGCTGCAACGTTTCTATTTAAATTAACTATCGAATTTATATTTCTTTTAATTTTTATACTATTATTTTGCCTTGCATTTGGCCCTATGAGCTAAATGCGGAGTAACGGCTTTAAATTTTCCTATTTTATTCTTCTATTTTTGTCGCGAAAATTTAGGGTTGTTACAGTTGGTATCAGAGCAATAGGTCTTTCCGAAAAGTTTTGCAAAATTTGAAATGGTTTAAAAAAAAAATATTTTATTACTTTATAAAAAAAAAAAAATCTTTCTTTATAAACTGAGAATGTTTGGGTGGATTTGGTCCATTGCATACGCATGAATTATGTTATTTATATCTATATATATTTATATTTGTCATGGTTTAGTACTGTTAATATCCTTGCCTAATTGAACTGTGATAGTGATGAATGTTACTTACATTAATATTTGTGATTGAACTTTCTTATGCTTGAACTTAATAGAATATAATATTGTTTATATCTATAGTAATAGTGCCTCCACGAAGAGAAAATGAAAACAATGATATGGTCGCTATGATGGCACAATTGATAGCTCAGAATGCAGCTCTTCTCCAAGCTGTGCAACAAATGACCACTGTTACCCAGAATATGAATGATAGAGTTGAGAATGAGAATGATCCTACACCCACTGTTGCTGGAATGTCTGAAGCGGTACAGAAGAAGAAACCGCCGACCTTTACTGGGAAAGGGGATCCTAATGAACTAGATAATTGGGTTAGGGAGATGGAGAAAATTTTTCTAGCTGTTGGTTGTCCACATGAATTTCAGGCTAGGATCGCTGTCTTCTATCTGAAAGAAGAGGCGGATATTTGGTGGCAGACTGTGAAAGAGGACTTTATGAAACCAATTAGAATAAGAAACCCTAATGGCACACAGACACTATATGATAAAGACTGGGATACTCTTAAGGAAATATTAGAAGCAGAATTTTTCCCAGAACATGTGAAACATCAAAAATTAGCTGAATTTGGAGACTTAAAGCAAACCGATGAGATGAGTGTGAAAGACTTTTATAATAAATTTGTTGAACTTAGTCGTTTCGCTAAGGAACTAGTGCCAACTGAGGGGATTAAAGCATCTAGGTTTGAGGATAAGTTACATTGGAAGATTAAGGGTAGTTTTGCTGGAGAGACATTCACTTCATTAAGAGATATTTATGCTAGGGCTGTTAATATTGAGAGGAGTAACCAAAAGATGGAGGCTGAGATGGTAAGTACTGGGACTAAGAAGAGGGAGTTTCAGGGGAATCAATCTGGCAACCCTGCAAAGAGAGGGAATTTCAATGTTAATAATAACACCCAACACAAGTCTCGATCTTTTGGAGGGAATGGGAAGGAAGAAGGTAATAGCTGGAGAGGTAGAAACCAGGGAACAACTAATGACTTTACCCCACATTATTACTGTAAGTTATGCAAGGGAAATCACCCAGGCGTTGACTGTCAGGGAAATAAGGTGACATGCTACTAGTGCGGGAAGTTAGGACATCGAGAATTCGAGTGTAGGAACAAGAAGGCGGGGAAACCTCGTGCTACGCAATCTGCTAGTGCTAGTGTGAATCAGAATAACCGATTTGAGGGTCAGGGGAACACACAAAATTTTGGTAGGTCCACAACTAACAATAATTATAGGAATCCAGCTCCGACTCAGACCAACATTACCGTAGTAAACCCGCGGGCCAAGTAAATGCTGCACAGAATAGCAAAAAGCCTACTGGGAAGCTCTATGTCATGAATAGGGAGGAAGTCGAAAACACAGATATCGTTTCGGGTAATTTTCTAGTAAACTCTATTTTAGCTCATGTTTTATTTGATCCTGGTGCATCTCATTTTTTTTTTTGACTAAGTTTGTGGATAAAATGAATGTTGAATCTAGTGAATTTGTGGATTATGATTTTGCCATGCTATTCGGGTAACATCAATTAATGATAGCGCTTGAGGATTTACCTAAGACTATATTTTCTATTAGATAATGTCATTATGAGTTTACTGTGATGCTTTTGGGTTGACTAGTGCACCTGATGATTTTATGGACTTAGCAAACCGAACTTTGAGGACTTACCTAGATAAATTTGTTGTGATATTCATTGATGACATATTATTTATTCGAGAATGAAGAAGAGGATGAGGAATATTTACGGATTTTATTAGGCATCTTGAGAGGAAATTAGTATTTGCTAAAGTTTTGAGGTGTGATTTTTGGCTGGTACGAGTAATTTTGGGGAATATTATATCTAAGGATGGAATATCGGTAGATCCTGCTAAATAAGGTTGTTAAGGAACTGGTTGGATTTGATTGGGGACTATAAGATCGAGATTCAGTATCATGTAGGAAATGCCAATGTGGTGGCCGATGACTTGAGTGAACTTTTCCCCATACACTACCGTTAGTGATGCACCATGATAAGCTAAGGGAAGAGTTCTGATATTTGGGATCAAGATGACAAAATTGGGAACCTTGTCTAGTGTGTTATCTGTTAAGAGTGAATTATTAGAGTTGCAAAGTGGTGATAAATTTTTCTAGGATAAGTTGATCGGTGAATGAGTCCGCTTTGTCAAGCGCGATGAGAATGAATTTATTAAGTGTTGAGATAGAATTTGCGTACCTTACCAAAAGGAATTAAAGGAAAAGATGTATTATGTTATTTGGGAGGTGATAAAATGCATGCAGATTTGAAACTAGAATTTTGATGGTCTAGTATTAGAAATAAATTGCAGATTTTGTGGCTCAATACTTATATATTAAAAAGTTATGAGTGAACATATAAGACATCAGGGAGAGTTAGATCCTTTAGAAATTTCTGAGTGGAAGTGGAGATTAATCGTCTTTATGGATTTTATAGTTGGGTTGTCAAGGTCAGAGGAAGAAAATAATACGAGTATAATTTGGGTTATAATTAATAGACAAATCAAGAGTGCATATTTATTCCAATGAAGGATATGTGAGAGAAGAAGCAGCTATCATGGGGTCTCAAAGTATATTATATTAGGTAGCGAACACATGTGTTCCAATATTTTGGGAGAAATTTGAGCCAACCATGAGAGACAAATACTTTCATCTTTTTGCCTAAGGTAAATTTTTCGTGCTTCGAGGACGAAGCTTTATTTTAAGGTGGGTAGAAATATGCACGGCTACTTGTTTTTGTGGTAAACTAAGGATGTCCTTGTGTGATTCCATGTTATTCAATGTTTATTGGTTACAAATATGAATATTTTGGTTATCGTTGATATTTAATAAGCACAATATCATTGGTTATTTTTTTTATTACTTGGTTATACATATTTGTGGTTTGTTTGTGCTCAACGCACATATCGGTGATTTCGTCCTCAACGCACATATTGTTGGTTTGATAGTGCTAAACGCACTTATTTGATTGATTGATTGATTTTGTGCATTACGCACTTGTAAAATGGTTGAACTTGTGATTTTCAAAATTTTGAAATAATTTAAATATTTTTTTGTCCGACATGCTCTTAACTTGGCAAGTGATACTTTTACCTTAGAGTACGAGAATTTTGGTGGTTTCGAACTTTGGAATTATCTTATGGAATTAGGTGATCTTATCTTGTGGATTTAGGTGGTGGTGAGGTGTGTATTTTGAAATTTGAGGAATTAGGTAGTTATGGATTTTGAGGATTTAGAAATGTGAGATATATTTAAGGTTGTGTTTAATTTGACGAATTTTGGATATATGGAGTAAATGATTTATTTTGGAGATATATAAAGATTTTGAGGATTTTGGATATAAGGAGTGAGCGAGTCATTTTGGACATTCGTTAGTAATGTGAGACTTTATTTTCGAGGATGAGTTTAAACTTCGAGGACGAAGTTTTGTTTTAAGGAGGGAAGTCTGTAACACCCCATTATTTTCCGAGTCAATTATAAAACTTTACTTTCCTACTTTTATGTAAATCGAGTTTTTAAGTTGAGAAAATATTTTTAATATCGTTATAAATATTTTAAAGTATTTTGGGTCGTATTATTAGAAATCAGTTTTGACTATTTTAAAAGTGGAACGTTATTTTATAAACCGACTTTGTATCGGGTTCGAATTTGATTGAAACGCAATAAACAAAAAAAAAGGAAAATCCTAAATTATATAAAAACCCACGTAACCCTGAAACCCCCACCCAAATTCTTCAATCCCCTGTTTCCTTTCCTAAATTCTGCCGCAAACCACTCTCTACCCCATTCCCCTTGTTCTTGTTCTGATTCCAACCTTGTCCGTCGTCGTAAAGTTGATCTTTGATCTTTTCCCTCATTCATCTATATTTTTGTGATTTCGAGGAGAAAGAATTTTTGGATTAATATTAGCTTGGATTGACCGTCTTGAGAGGTAAGGACGTTTTGACCTTTTCACCTTTAAGTAAAGAGCATGTTCGGTTTAAATTATATTTTTGAGACGGTTTTATAATTATTTTGTCAATTATGAATTTTTACGATACTCTTGTAATATTTTGGATATTGGAACTTGTGACACAAGTCACATATTGGTATTATTTTGGTACAATTCTTTTGGTGGTTGTAACAGACTCTGGGAGCTCTGTTGGTCTATGAGGTTAAGGTGCGTCTGAGACGTCCCTGGGATTTCGTCCCGAAACTGAACTCCTGGCCCGAGTTGTGTTAAGTGGGGGTTTTCCGGCCCCCCACTTACTAGGTAGTTAGACTTCCTCCTTTGGCAGCCTCATCCTACTGACTGCCCAAATGTGAGTATGCGCATATAGTAAGTCTAGCTAATCATAGGTGGTACCTCTAGATCGTGCAAAATGGTAGGACCTTGGCACACAGGTGGAAACAATATATTTTGATTTTGGTTTTGACTATTGTCTTCACAGTACTTTTGGTTGGTATTGAGACAATGATATTTAACTCTGATTTCAATTTACTACAAATTATAATTATTGTTTTACGTTTTCAATATAATATATTTTACTCAGCTTTGCTGACGTCCTTTTGTTTTGGGTCGTTCCCCCGCTGGAACCTGTACCTATTTGTGTTTTGGGTACAGTTGATAGGTACAATTAATATCTGCATGGGTGCATTTGGTTCGGGAAGCTGAGCGAGGAAGGATTTTATTATTTAACGTTTACCTCCAAACTATTTATATTTATGTTGAATTTTGGGTTGGAATTGTTTTAAATCGTTTTGGATTTTGTGGGACTTAAGTCTTTCGCTGCAACGTTTCTATTTAAATTAACTATCGAATTTATATTTCTTTTAATTTTTATACTATTATTTTACCTTGCATTTGGCCCTATGAGCTAAATGCGGAGTAACGGCTTTAAATTTTCCTATTTTATTCTTCTATTTTTGTCGCGAAAATTTAGGGCTGTTACACCGAGCATTCTCCAATAGTTGCCCTAGCAAAAATAATAGAGTCATCTGCAAAAAAGAGATGTGAAATCCGAGGAGCCTCCCTGCAAATCCGAGCCCCGTGGAGTCTTCCCTCATCCACTGCCTTCTTAATAAGGTAAGAAAATGCATCGGCACATAAAAGAAATAGGTACGGAGATATCGGATCCCCCTGTCTTAGGCCCCGACTCGGTCGAATATCTCTGGTCTGCTCGCCATTTATTACTAGCGCATGAGTCACTAAGGTGATACACGACATAATACGGTCAATCCATCGTGAAGAAAAACCTAATACTTCCATCATAGACCTTAGGAAGCCCCATTCGACCCGGTCGTAGGCCTTACTCCTGTCAAGTTTTAATGCCATAGTGCCAGCTCTCCCTTCTCCGCTACGCTTCATAGCATGAAAAATCTCAAAAGCTATAATAGCGTTATCTGTAATCAACCTGCCGGGCGTAAAAGCACTTTGTTCGACCGTAACAATGTCATTACGAAGATTCTTGAGTCTATTAGCAAGTGTTTTGGATATTATTTTATATACGACGTTACACAAGCTAACCGGTCGATACTCCGTAATCATCTTAGGGTCACGTGTTTTTGGAATTAAGACTACAGATGTCCTATTGATATTACTCAAGTCAGAATTCTCATTCCACCATTCACGAACAAAGAAACAAATATCCTTACCTACAATTTTCCAATGTTTTTGGAAAAATAAGGCGTGCATACCATCATGTCCCGGAGCTTTATTCGGTTGCATATCAAATAGAGCTTTCCGGACTTCCTCCTCCTCATCAATCTCCCGAGTGAGCTGGACATTCATGGCATCCGTTATCACACTCGGCACGGCTCCTAGAACGCCTTCCATATCATACGTCCCAACTGAAGCAAATATATCCTCGAAATATGTCGTTGCCAAGTGCTTTATCTCCTCCGGTTCAGAGCACCATACCCCATTCGCCCTCTCAAGACCATGAATTGTATTTCGTTTTCTACGTTGGCTCGCCTTATGATGAAAGTATTTCATATTTTTATCTACATCCCGTAATTCGGTGGCTCGAGACCTAGTATACCAATATGTCTCCTCAAGTTGACGGAGTGTATTCAATTCTGCAATCAACTCATGACATTTTTCCAGCATCTCGGCCGAGGGTGCCCTTTTCTGCCATTCTTGCAACTGTTTTTCAGCCTCCCGTATTTTCCTCTTTGTGTTCCCGAAACTCACCTTAGCCCAAGAAGCTAGTCTCGTAGCACACAAACCCACACGGTCTGCTATCGTACCTCCACCTCTCTCTTCCCATGCCTCCTTCACAACCTCACCGCATTCTGAGCTCGAGAGCCAAAGAGGTTCGAATTTAAACCTCTTTGAGTTACGGTATCTATTGGCATACCGTTTATCAGCAATAATGATGGGAGCATGGTCCGAAGCGTAAATGGGCAGATGTCTTACAAATGCCTCCGGGAACAGAGACTTCCAATCGAGGTACCTCAATTGGAATGCCCAAAGAGGGACAAAAAAGAGAGGTACCTCAATTGGAATTGCATCTATCTGTAGATCGGCTAAGATAAAAACATGTCGGTCGAAATGCCAAGGCTGATCCGCGAGCACACGTTGTTTATCTGCTTCATCGGTAAAGAGGAAAGTGAATATTTTTCGTTGTTTGTCTATAACTTACCCTTCCATGCCTCCTCTCGTTCTCCAAGCGGTGCACATCGTGTCGATAACCGCTCGCATATTTACGCGACGCTCCGTCCAGAGTCGTCCTACTATACAGAAACTCGCCCTTGGGATGGCCTCGCTATCACTCGGTTCCCAATTAATTTCGATTTCCCCTGAAGCATTTTGGTGATGAGGGCCGCTATCTTCGTCATGGGGAACATTCAAGTCCCAATGTTCTTGAACATTATATTATCAACCATTACGGTGACACGTCTTGTGTAATTGATTATTGAAAAGGATGAAACAAAAGAACACTTTTTTGAAAAAACTGACAATATGCAGAGAAAAACTGACAGTATGCAGAACAAACATTATACCCATTTACTTTATAGACGTTAATTAAGGAAAATGAATAAAGAATGAAAATGAGAGTGAAGTTGATACAAGTGGGCCCTAGTGAAAATTATTAAAAAAAATGAAGATATGAGAGACTAATATGGAAAGAATGGAAATGGGTAGAACATTAAAAAATGACCCAAATTGGAAAATGGGTAGAACATTAATAAATGGAGGAAGTATATTTTTTTATATTATTCTCATATTTCGAAACACTTAATTAATTCCCCTTATATATATATATATATATATATATATATATATATATTACTTCTTTTTATGAAATAGAAATTGGACTATTTCCACATTTTTATAAAAATTAATGTTTAGAGATTCAACTCGAAAAACAAAAACGTTATTTAGAAAAAAGAATCGAATATATTTTTCTAGTGTGAAGCTAAGAATGGTTATACTATAAATTTACCATTTTGATGATTTTATCATCATCCATGAAATATAATGGATTACCAATTTATTTTTAATAAGTACTCTTTGTTTAACTTCCATCTTTAGAAATAATGCATTTTGGAGGGGAAATTTTGGAAAGTTGTTATTCTTTTAGTATATAGGGGATTTATTCGGGTTTAAGTGGGTTACGACTTATCCCCTCCTCTCAACCTTCTTCCTCCTCCCTAAAAGCCCTAGCCTCAAAAAAATAAAAAAATTGGGGCTTCCACCATTAATTGGTGGTAAGCCCCCCGCCAATTTTAATTAATTATATAATTTTAGTATTCGTAACAGTATTAGTATTATAGTTTTAATAATTGTCCTCTCCTTTTGGAGAGTTTTGTCCCCATCAATTGATGGGTTTCGCTCTCTCTTTTAGGAGAGATGTTCAATCGTCTATGATAGCAGAGAGGACGCGGAAGATCAGTGTCACAATCGTTCTTTATATGGTGTCTCAAATTATGTCAAATTGGCGGCTACAATCTATCAAGTTTGATGGAATCGATTCTCTTCAAAACATTGGAAGATCCGAAGACCCTCTTGTGAAAAGTTGTATCATTAAACAGCGATATATTGAAAGAGGATGTGCAGAAGCGGAGTTCAAAATCATAGTGAGAGATCTTTGTTTTAACGAGAATTTATTTTACTCAAATTTTATAGTATTGTATCCCTTTAATTTCGATATATTTTGTAGATGTCGTATGACTTTTTATTAATGAAATGATCTTTTCGCTCAAAAAAAAAAAGTGGGTTACGACTTAAGGTTTAACCTGACTTTACCATATTGACTCGGTTTAATCTACAATTTGACTTTCTATAAATAAATACGGGTATTACAGGCATACTCCTAACCTTGACTGACTCTCTACTGTTGTACAGTTTCACAAATTTATGCAATCATCCAACTTGGTGTCCTTATCAACGTCACTAAAAAGCGGCCCGTGCATCGCACGGGCTTTCCATCTAGTTACTAATCATATTATTATAATCATATATTTGAAGCTTTTTCCGAGCGACGTGAGAGAATCCAACTTTTTTAAAACACTAAATCTATATATTATTAATATTAATAGTAGTGTTTTTTTTATCCTAATAGAATTAGATCTATTTTTAATTTTGTCTTAATACAATTTAAATATTATAAATATTAAAAGTAATGTTTTTTATCCAAATAGAATTACATTTATAGGTTCGAGACCGAATTTTTTACCGCTTTTTAAGTAAAAAAAAATTAGTAATATTAAGTTTTTATATAATTTAATATTATTATTTTTATATCCTTTAATCATACTCTGTAGTTATTTTAATGAATTTTTAAAATTATTTTAATATTCCGTAATTATTTACTATTAAAAGATTAAAAAAAATCGTTTAAATTAAATATTATTTTATATTTGTAATTTAAAATATCGAGTCATGGATCAATATTGGAGGTTCAGACTCTTGACCTGCGAAAAAACAGGTTGGACGGGTCAGGTTTACAAGTCGGGTCAAGTTTTGTCAAGTCTAACAGTAACGTTATTATTTAACACGAGAATGCAATTTTAGTCTCCCTATGTACATCCGTGCATAACTAGCATTTTAGACTAAGGCTTTGTAATCTCTTCTTTCCAACGGGTTGAACATGTCGGGCCTGGTCATGATCATAAATTAATGAGTCATTTAGAATTCGGGTCAAAAGAATGATTTCATGACCCTAAAAACAATAGGTCGGACCAGGTGGGATGGGTTTGGGAGTCTCTGTGGACATGACATAGGTCCACCCCGACGCGGCCACGCGCGGGTTTGGGTAGGCGAATGAATCTCCATATGAGAAGGATCGAATTGAAATTTAGGTCTATGTGGAGTCGCCACCGAATTTTATGGTTATTCGGAACCGTTCGAGCCCATTCTATGTCGTAGTGGGCCGTATACAAAATACAGCCCATTTCCGATGTCAGAGTTTATTGGGCTCGTCCCTTTGCATATCGATATAGATGCCGACTTGAGCGGTTAATCGTATATTGAATGACTCTCGTTCGCCAACGGTTTCGGGCATCCGGAAACCAAGGTTCTGAGTAAGGGGTGAGGGTACGTGTTGGGAAGCCCACAAAGGACACCCAACCCCGCCCGCACATTAGCGGCCTCTACTAAGAACTCGAATGACTTTCTAATACGCGTGCTAGTAAAACGGGAAAATGATATGCAAAGATTTACTTTCCCTAAACATGCGAATGAAATTGAAAAGTGGGTTTCTATGTCAATTTAATGCAACTAAAATTAACGTCAAAGTTGTATTTTAGCATGCGGGTTCATTTAGTATAATAAACGAATAATGATTAAATTGACAAAAGAAACAAAAAACGTGTTAGTAAACGATGTAAAGAAACGAATAATAACGGTTTGCAACTTATTGAATTGAATTGAAAAGATGCAAATATGAGGATGCATGATTTGAAAAGATAGTATACACGTGATTAATTATGCACATGTTGACCTAAGTCGTAAAATACTATCGAGTTTGAAAAATAGAATAATGTACGACTCGTGCTTGAGTCGTTATGAGGTCACTCGATCGAGTGGTCAATAGACTCGATCGAGTAGACCTTTAAAAAAGATTTCTGTTTTGCGTTTATGACCGTACTCGGCCGAGTTATTGACCAACTCGGTCGAGTACATGGCCACTCGACCGAGTCACTGTGAGACTCGATCGAGTGGTAGTCATAATTAGCTTTCTGACTCGATTTTAGGGTGTCACTCGATCGAGTGACTAAGGCACTCGGTCGAGTGGCACCTGTGCGAACTTTGTTCGTTTGCAATTTAATTATTGATTTTGAAATTGCTTTTGATTTTTGATAATTCGACGGTTTTACCGAATCGGACATAAATATTGCATATTTTATGTTCGACTTGGTTTTTTTATAAATCGCGAATTTTGTTGAACCGAATATAAATATCGTTGAATTTATACCCGATTCTAAATTTGGAGTACTCGCTGTATCCCATATTCGATTATTTGAATCGATATGGAATATTAGAGTGAAATAGAAAAAATAAATAAATTGATTTTAGTCGTTTTAAATTAATTATCGTGATATGAGTAAATCACGTTAATTAATTCATATGACTTGATTGTTAGATTCGATATCCAATTATGGAATTGGTATCGAATTCAAAATCGATGCTTTACTTGAATAAATAAAAAAAAAAAACTTGATTCCCTCGACTTCTCCGACATCGAAATAAATCCTTAGAGATTGTGATGTCGGATCCGTGTCAACGGGTTTCGACCATTGTTAAAATTGATGTTTAAAGAAATTGATGGATGCAAAATTGATGATGAGAAATAATGACGAACTCTTGTTTAAGTTGACTCATCTCAATAATCAAATAATCGGGATACCGGGATAAGCGACCGTCAACGCTGTGTGCAGTACACTTGTATGTTCGTGTTTTCTTATCCCGATATCCCTCTTATTCGACACAAATCGATAAGTATTTTAATGTTTTGATGCTAACAATATTATCGATGTTATGACGCAATAATGATAACGAGGTAAATAATAAAAATAATAGTAATAATAATAATAATAATAATAACAATAAACGAAAAAAAGACGAAGAAAAGAGAAGAGAAAGAAGAAGGAGGTTTGTCACCCTCAACCTACATGTTTCTGTCTCGGACTAAGGCTCGTAAACGTGGCTATGGCACGGGAGTCTTCGAGGTGTATGGAGGTTAAGTTATGGTGGCTTGGGTTGGATTCCTAAAACTAGGTTTTAGGGTTTGCTAATATCGAATTCCTAGGGTTTTTCTAGGGTTTGTAGAGGATGTAGTGTAGGATTGCTCTTGGGGTGTATTAGGGTTGTAAAGGTTGTGTAAAAAGTTCCTTTTGTGTGTTGCATGGGGTTGCTTATATAGGCAAAGCTAGGGCACTTTGGTGTCTAGGGTTTTGTGCCTTGACGGACTTGATTTGATGGCCCGTTTGGAGGTGGATCGTGGGTGAGCTACTCGGAAACGACTTTGACCGGGTTTTAATCTGGTCGCTAAAAGTCGGTTTTATTTTCGGTGTCGGTTTTGACCCAAATTAGTCTTGTTTGACTCGGAATGATCCACTGGGCCTGGATTTGAGGTCTGTTTGGTGAGGTTTGTACTCCGTAAGTGTGTTAGCCAACGATTAATGGATTTGAGCCCGTATCCGAGCGCGTAGAAACACGTTAGCGTCCGATCATCATCGGGTGATTTTTGGAAACTGCCATAGACACCTGACGGTCAAAATGCGGGTGTCTACAGAGCCCCCACTCTGACTGAGGCTTGGACAAGGCGAAAGTCAGAGTAGCTACCAAGCATGTTAAGACCTGGTAGACTTCCGGTCGGGTCATTTATAGTCCGTTAGACTCGCGTGAAGGGCTCGCCAGCCACAAGACAGAAATCATACCTGAGCTTGATGATTGTACTCCGTGGGGAATTTGGGCTTGTAAGCCCTGCGTGTGCCTGTGTGCTGGCCCATCCCGTGCTATCCCGGAAAATGCTGCTGGGGAGATTTGATGACTTGCATGTCTTTGCTTGAGTCGTACCTGTATAAGTCACATAAAAATGTATGCAACACGTAGGTAGTAAAATGACTCGTGCTGGGGAAAATGATTTTTGAAGTTTTTGAAATTTTGATTTGAAATCCTGAAAGCAATCACGAGCTAGGTTTTCAAAATGGAAAGGGATATAAAAGAAATTCGCAGTTTAAATAGATTGAATTATGACCTTGTCGAAAAAGATCTTTTTTTCAAATGGCTAAATTTTGCAAATCTCAAAATGGAGTTTGAAGAGAGGGACCTACCGACAGACTCGACTCTGGACAGGACGAGTTGACTGACACGGACTGGACTCTCTAAGGGTTGGACCGTGACTCGGTAGGGTAGTGGGCCGCCTAACAAGACTCTCAAGTTGCGCTATCCCGTAACCTAGGCGAGTGGCAACACGGTCGTATATCGAAATGGGATAGATATGCTATAGGGGACTGGCAGTAGTCCGTAATGAGACTGTTTTAGTCTGGTGCCCTTCCGGATTTCCTATTTTAGGATACTTTTCCAAAGTGGGTGATGCCTCGAGTCCTGACAGATTCTTGTCTTCGACTGAGCCGAGTACTAGGACACACTACAGAAAGGAGGCTAGATTTTTGTTGGATTCATCTGGATTTTGTGAGTGGATGGAGGTCTTCTGTCTAAGAGAAGCCCCCGGGACAACAAAGCTAGCTATTGAGAACACGATGGTGTCGTGACCGGAATAATGACGCTTTTTGAATGTGTGTCAATGTGGGTGGTTGTGCCTCTGTTGAAAGGCTGCCTACGTATTCACGTGTGGTGAAATCAAACCAAGCCGTAGTTCAGTGGATTGAAAGATGTATTATGGTGCCTAGTCTAATAGAACTTTGTGTGTAACTAGCCATAATGACGGTGTGGGCTAGGTGCATTCCCAGTGATGTCTTGATCAAAGGGCTTAAATGGTTAGGATATTAATCCTGTGACTGTGAGCGTTCTCCGGGGTAGCCCCCAGAGGTGGTGTGAACTATTTGGGCATGTTCTATGCCGACTGCAAGTTGAGTTCCCGTGTTCGGGGTTGGTAACTGGTTTGGATGGGAAGAATTGGGACGGGATTTTAACAAGTTTTGCTCTCGGGGATTTTAACGAGTTTTGCTCTCGAGGATTTTAACGAGTTTTGCTCTCGGGGATTTTAACGAGTTTTGCTCTCGGGGATTTGACGAGTTTTGCTCTCGGGGATTTGACGAGTTTTGCTCTCGGGTCTTTGTATGGTGATTGTGAATTTTGTTATGTAAAGGGAAAGTCGAGTAAAATGGCTCGAACTTTGATCGGGATAGGTTTTGATAATGCGGGATCTGGTTTCCATGTCTGGCCCTAATGGTTAGGGGTATTCTATTGGGGCTTGAATCCTCAAAATCCCGGGCTGTCTCTAGCCTGGGTCTCGGGGAGGTCTTGAGGGTTGTAATGTGGGAAGGCTGAGTGTGGTGTTATCTGACCAGCTTGATTGTCACTCCCCTATTGGATGGCATGGATAATTTTGAATTTGACCGTACCTCGGTCAAAGGATTTTCACTTGAGTTGACCGTTGACCACGGTCATGGGTATTTGATTTTTGATTGACCTCTTAGCAGCGGTCATGGGTTTTGATAATTTTGACCGTACCCTGGTCGTGGGGCTTTTACTTGAATGGACCGTTGACCACGGTCATGGGTATTCTGAATTTTTTTGATGATGGCCTGCTTTTTTTTGTTTTGGCCTTTTGCTTTTTTTTTTTTTTTTTTTCATGGACTTTCGATTTTTTTTTTTGTGTCCAGTTTTTTTGATGGCCTTTTTTTGCTTTGGCCCTTTTTTTTTCTTTTTTACTTTTTTTTTGACTTTTGGTTTTTTTTTCCAGTGTTCTTTCGTTTTTTTTTTGCCGGTCAGACTAACACCTAAGGTAGGGATTGGTCAGTCTTATTAGAGGGGTGTTTTATTGTGGGAAATGGGCTTGCCTCCCGTCTTGAACCCAAACTAGGAGATTACCTAGATTTATCATAGGATTCGATACCGCTCCTGCTAGGGGTAGTTATGTGGTTTTTCTATACCAGACACGGAGTAGGTAAAAGGAAAACACGGGCTCGGTTTCCTGCAGTCATTATAGATGTGCCTATAATAGTCACGTGCATGTGCTCACAGTGTATGATGGTGTTCATCATGTTCTCGGAAACACATAAGGAAAGTGTATATGAGAAAGAATATTGAAAGCTGATTTTATTGAAATTTGAAAAGGAGGACAGAATGCAAAATACTCTGACTCCGATTTGGAAAAGAGGATGTAGGGTATCCTAGACTCGGACTCAAACTTAGAGTCGAATCAAATCCTGACTCGAATGCTCGGTTGGTTGTTTTTTTTTGGTAAGGTCTTTGATTGGAGAGAACGACGGGTGTCACGACTCGCCTAAACTCGGCTTTGCGCAAGTACAAGAGTCAGACTAGACATGGCCCGGGGTGACGAGTCGACAAAGACTCTCGGACCGGGATACTTGAATGTTGACCTAGACGAGGTAACGACCGCAAATTAGACTCGAACTGCAGAAGGGTGAGTTCGAAAATGGGGCGACCATGTTTGACTCGGGATAGACCCTCCTAAGACAAATGTGTAGGGTACGATTCTCGGAGTGACTGTGATTAGTCATTCCGTCGGAGAATAGCCCCCAAGTGAGACTAAGGACTCAGATGGTGTGGCATCTAAGTGACTCGAAAGTGGGGTATGTGATACACATGTAAGACATGACCCTTAGAGCAACCGTGATCGATCACCCTGCTAAGGGGTAGCCCGGAGTGGGATCGATAATTTTGTTAAGACTCAAGTGTCGGACGAGTGACCCTTAGACGTAAGGACCGTGAACCTTTTGTTATAAGGCTATGCCTTGTAAAGGTTGACTCAGAAAAAACACCTGGATGGGTGACTTGTGCAAGATGGGCCTTCCTTAGGATTCGGCTATGTGGGCCTAGTCCTGTCCGAAGGAAGGTTGACTCGATTGTGTAAACGGGCCCTCCTTTGTAGGAGTTTGTCCTACGTAGGTGGGCCTTGCCTTAGTCTAATAAGACGGACCGGGATAGGGAAGAAACTCGTGATGTAAGATCGACGGAGTTTCGACGCTAAAGACCTTGACAACTTAAGACTCGACCCGACACTACTAAATACGGGAAGTCCTAAGGAGAAGGAAGGTTTTGAAAATTGATTGATTTTGCCTAAGTAAAGCTTGATTTTGAAAAAGGACCGAGAAGACTCGGTGGAGAGGCCCAAATTTCGAAAAAAAGAAATGTCATTGGGCCACGAGCTTTGAAAGTTCGAAAGTATTTTCGAGTTTTGAATCGGGCAACATACCGTCTAGAAAATAGGCTACTTTGAGTAAAATCATAAGTCCTAAATTCGGTATGTGTCCCGGGTTTTGAAATTGAATAGTTTGAAAAGGATGCAATTTTGAAAAGTTGACGACTCGGAAACCAAGTAGCACGTAGTCACACAAGCATTATAACGACGCCATGTATGCTCTATACTAAGTCTCGGTCGGTCTATAAGGGGTCTATACCAGTGTACATAGTCTAGACGTTGATCGGGACGGACTTCCTAAGTCGAGTTGATCTTAGAACATGCCGCGAAACCCACTCGAATCGACTATGGACACCTTTCGACATATCCATATTGGAGTACATCGACGGTATAGTGGGACGTCGGTCGCGAGTACCGGCCCGGGAAAATATGGGTTATGCATGAACCATAGAACTAAAACGCGTATTGTATTTGTCAAACGATTTCTATTCGAGTCTCACCCTGAGGATGCTGATGGTAAGTCACGCATCAGTTAATCCCCAGCAGAGTCGCCAAATTGTGGACATGACATAGGTCCACCCCGACGCGGCCACGCGCGGGTTTGGGTAGGCGAATGAATCTCCATATGAGAAGGATCGAATTGAAATTTAGGTCTATGTGGAGTCGCCACCGAATTTTATGGTTATTCGGAACCGTTCGAGCCCACTCTATGTCGTAGTGGGCCGTATACAAAATACGGCCCATTTCCGATGTCAGAGTTTATTGGGCTCGTCCCTTTGCATATCGATATAGATGCCGACTTGAGCGGTTAATCGTATATTGAATGACTCTCGTTCGCCAACGGTTTCGGGCATCCGTAAACCAAGGTTCTGAGTAAGGGGTGAGGGTACGTGTTGGGAAGCCCACAAAGGACACCCAACCCCGCCCGCACATTAGCGGCCTCTACTAAGAACTCGAATGACTTTCTAATACACGTGCTAGTAAAACGGGAAAATGATATGCAAAGATTTACTTTCCCTAAACATGCGAATGAAATTGAAAAGTGGGTTTCTATGTCAATTTAATGCACTAAAATTAACGTCAAAGTTGTATTTTAGCATGCGGGTTCATTTAGTATAATAAACGAATAATGATTAAATTGACAAAAGAAACAAAAAACGCGTTAGTAAACGATGTAAAGAAACGAATAATAACGGTTTGCAACTTATTGAATTGAATTGAAAAGATGCAAATATGAGGATGCATGATTTGAAAAGATAGTATACACGTGATTAATTATGCACATGTTGACCTAAGTCGTAAAATACTATCGAGTTTGAAAAATAGAATAATGTACGACTCGTGCTTGAGTCGTTATGAGGTCACTCGATCGAGTGGTCAATAGACTCGATCGAGTAGACCTTTAAAAAAGATTTCTGTTTTGCGTTTATGACCGTACTCGGCCGAGTTATTGACCAACTCGGTCGAGTACATGGCCACTCGACCGAGTCACTGTGAGACTCGATCGAGTGGTAGTCATAATTAGCTTTCTGACTCGATTTTAGGGTGTCACTCGATCGAGTGACTAAGGCACTCGGTCGAGTGGCACCTGTGCGAACTTTGTTCGTTTGCAATTTAATTATTGATTTTGAAATTGCTTTTGATTTTTGATAATTCGACGGTTTTACCGAATCGGACATAAATATTGCATATTTTATGTTCGACTTGGTTTTTTTATAAATCGCGAATTTTGTTGAACCGAATATAAATATCGTTGAATTTATACCCGATTCTAAATTTGGAGTACTCGCTGTATCCCATATTCGATTATTTGAATCGATATGGAATATTAGAGTGAAATAGAAAAAATAAATAAATTGATTTTAGTCGTTTTAAATTAATTATCGTGATATGAGTAAATCACGTTAATTAATTCATATGACTTGATTGTTAGATTCGATATCCAATTATGGAATTGGTATCGAATTCAAAATCGATGCTTTACTTGAATAAATAAATAAAAAAACTTGATTCCCTCGACTTCTCCGACATCGAAATAAATCCTTAGGGATTGTGATGTCGGATCCGTGTCAACGGGTTTCGACCATTGTTAAAATTGATGTTTAAAGAAATTGATGGATGCAAAATTGATGATGAGAAATAATGACGAACTCTTGTTTAAGTTGACTCATCTCAATAATCAAATAATCGGGGTACCGGGATAAGCGACCGTCAACGCTGTGTGCAGTACACTTGTATGTTCGTGTTTTCTTATCCCGATATCCCTCTTATTCGACACAAATCGATAAGTATTTTAATGTTTTGATGCTAACAATATTATCGATGTTATGACGCAATAATGATAACGAGGTAAATAATAAAAATAATAGTAATAATAATAATAATAATAATAACAATAAACGAAAAAAAGACGAAGAAAAGAGAAGAGACAGAAGAAGGAGGTTTGTCACCCTCAACCTACATGTTTCTGTCTCGGACTAAGGCTCGTAAACGTGGCTATGGCACGGGAGTCTTCGAGGTGTATGGAGGTTAAGTTATGGTGGCTTGGGTTGGATTCCTAAAACTAGGTTTTAGGGTTTGCTAATATCGAATTCCTAGGGTTTTTCTAGGGTTTGTAGAGGATGTAGTGTAGGATTGCTCTTGGGGTGTATTAGGGTTGTAAAGGTTGTGTAAAAAGTTCCTTTTGTGTGTTGCATGGGGTTGCTTATATAGGCAAAGCTAGGGCACTTTGGTGTCTAGGGTTTTGTGCCTTGACGGACTTGATTTGATGGCCCGTTTGGAGGTGGATCGTGGGTGAGCTACTCGGAAACGGCTTTGACCGGGTTTTAATCTGGTCGCTAAAAGTCGGTTTTATTTTCGGTGTCGGTTTTGACCCAAATTAGTCTTGTTTGACTCGGAATGATCCACTGGGCCTGGATTTGAGGTCTGTTTGGTGAGGTTTGTACTCCGTAAGTGTGTTAGCCAACGATTAATGGATTTGAGCCCGTATCCGAGCGCGTAGAAACACGTTAGCGTCCGATCATCATCGGGTGATTTTTGGAAACTGCCATAGACACCTGACGGTCAAAATGCGGGTGTCTACAGTCTCAAATTTAGAGCGAGATGGTTTGATAATTACAAACATATTCGATGCGGAAAGTGAAATGGTTAGCGAGTAAAAAGACATGTAAACTCAATGGTTGACACAAGACTGAGATTTTATAAACACCATTTGTTTTACCGAGGTAACTATTTACGCACTTTATCTGTCGGCCGGGTCGGTCAAATACAGATCATGTATCGAATTATGGTCAGAATACGGGACAAATAATTTCGAATGCCTAATTTTTTTTACAGCTTTTTAAGTAAAAATATTATTTTTAATATTAAATTTTTATTTATTTGAATGGTGTTAATATTATACACTTTAATTATAATGTTCTTATTTTTAAAACTAATCATAATCTTCTTTCCCCATCTCACTTCTTGATTTCCATCGGGGTTGTCCCCGTAAGAAAACATTGATGAGTAGTATTACTTCTTCCAAATGACAATCATTTTAAATAATCTTAACCACTTCGTCACAATCAACGATTATAAAGAAATGTATTATGGTCGATTTAGTAACGTTATTGGTGCACTCGTGTGAAATTTCAAATAGTTAATTTAATTTACAAAATATTTTTTTGCATACACAACTAGGGATAAAAATGGGTCTGAGGCCCTGCCCAGACCCGTCCGGTCTTACCCTAATGGGTCGGGTATGGGTCCTCTATTTTTTAGACCCTGTGAGTACGGGTCGGGTATGGGTCCTTCAAAAATATTCCGGATCCGGATCCGGGTCCTAAAAGTTAGACCCGGACCCGTTAAAATTATTAAAAATAAATAAATAAATAATACTCCCTGACTATATGTAATTCATTAACATCTAAAATGGTAAACCCTTAACATCAATTCATTTGTGGTTGGGTACATCTAAAAAAAACTCTCTGAATATATGACATTTAAATGTAACTGGGTAGCAATGTACAACATTTGTTGCATTTTATCTTTATATACGATGGTTAGACCAATTGTAGAGTATTCAAGTAGGTTTAAAGTTCATACTAATTTTTTTACTTTGGCTATTAAATGTCCGTTAAAAGTCATATACGGAGTATATATATAAAATTATACGGAGTACATATTAAAGTAACGAGTATTGGACCCGTAAATGAACCGAATCCTATCTGTACCCATCGGGTCCGGGTAAGGTCTTAAAATTTTGGACCCGACCCGACCTGACCCGTTGTCATCCTTATACACAGCCAAATTAATATGGAGTAACATACATTAAAATTACACATGAGATTTTCTACGCGGTATCCTTATATTTTTCACTTTTCTACATGGTACCCCTACCTTTTTTATGTCTATACATAGTACCCTTGAAATTTACTATTAATTTAACTATCGCCCCGATTTTTTTTTTCCATCAAGTTTTGTCGTTAAATTATGTTTTTAGCGTATGATTAAGATTTCAGTATCATTTAACTTAGATAATTAACAAGTAATTGAGCATAATTTAAGTGTTATCAGTTGGTTTGACAATATAACGTTGTAAGACACCCACATTTTGACCGCCAGGCGTCTATAGTAGTTCCCGCCAAACACCCGATGATGATCGGACGCGAACATGCTTTAATGGACTCGGATATGTGCTCGAAATCATGGATATTTGACTTGAGCTTATTACGGAGTACAAATCTTACTAAACCAACCTCTAATCCAGGCCCAGTGGGTCGTTTCGAGTCAAATAAGACTAATTTGGGTCGAATCCGGCACCAGGGGCAAAACCGTCTTTTAGCGACCGAGTCAAAACCCGGTCAAAGATATTCCCGAGACACACGGACCAGCCGTGACACCTCACGTGGCCGATTCGAGCTCAAACACTACAAAAACTCAGCTTCACAAAATATTAAACAAATCCGTTTGAGGATAGAATTCGATCTCAAGTAGGAATTCTATCCGAAAACCGAATCAAGCACCCGACCGAGCGCAGGACACTCAGCCGAGCAGCCCTCTTCCAGCCGGATTCCACGGCTTCCTCTCCAAGGAACGGAATCCTCGCTCGTCTCAAATTCTTACATACCCTATCCTAATCGGTATTTCTTGTCGTACATGCAAGGTTACCTCTTCACCTATAAATAGAACCCTCCCGTCACATTCAACAAACAAATCAGAAAATATACACATTCATTATTCATCTACAACATCTAGCAAAAATAGCATCGAAATACCGATAAATTAGCCCGACGAATCCGACCCCTCAAACCGGCCAAAATCCGTCATCTCACACGTCCAAACCACCACCCTAAACTCATCCTCATCATCTCGACGCTCCCGCTCTATTCCGAGAAAACAAAGCATGTAGGTTGAAGGTGTAAATCAAACCCGATTCTCTCTTTTCTCTCTTCCCCTTTCTCCACGTTTTTTTTCGTTTTTTTGTATCGTGTCGTCGGTCTTACTTTTTAATATGGGTCGTTGTCACGTTTTTCCTATTTTTTCTAATAACGATATTACAAAAATATTTTCATAAAACAAACGTTCTTAAAATACGATATCGATTCTCTAATCGAATATCGTATCTTACAAGAACTAAATTAAATCTCGTTGATGTTAAAAAAATCGTTACATCTTTTTAAAACAAAATTCGACGATTTTTTATACGGAGAGAATTAACATGTTTTTTCTTCTTTTCGTTCAAATTCCTTCTTTTTTCTCTTTTCGTTCAAAACGAACTTTTTTTTCAAAACCTCTTCTAAAAGCATTCCGACTATTCGATATCGATTTCATAATCGAATATAGAATACGACGAATATCGAAAATATAAATCGAGTATAAATTAATCCATATTTGCACGCGATTTATATAAATTAACGATTTTTGACAAATAAAAAAAAACAGACAGACCCCCACGCGAGTCGCGCGTCTGTCAGGCGACTCGCGCGGAGGCCTGGATGGCCGAGCCTTTTTTTTGTTTTCTCGCTTTTATATTCCTTTCGTTCCTTACATAAAACAGCGACTTTCGCGACATATTTTCAGATTTCGATAAATATTTTTTCGACCTCAGTCAACACGTGTTAATCCATCACGTGTCATAAACCTTTTTTCAAAATCATGCATATTATCGTATTTACATCTTTATTCGATTTATTCAAACGTTACTAACTCGTTTTCTCGTGTTTGTAGCAACTTATTTCTTTCCTTTGTTTTATTAGACTAAAACAAACTTCACATGCTAAAATAACTTTGACGTTATTAGTTTAATATGCATTAAACGACTTAGCAACCCATTTATTTTTCTCTCACATGTTTAGGGAAAATAATGTTTGCATATCATTCAACCGTCGAACTAACGCGTGTACACCAAAAACGAACGATATCTTAGTAAAGGCCGCTAAGTGCGGGCGGGGTTGGGTGTTCTTAGTGAACTTCCCAACACGTACCCTCACCCCTTACTCAGAACTGTGGTTTCCGGATGTCCGAATCCATTGGCAACGAGAGTCATTCAATACACGATATCCGATAATGTCGGTATCGGTATCATAATGCAAAGGGACGAACCCAATAAGCTCTGACATCGGAAATGGGCCGTATTTTGTACACGGTCCACTACGACATAGAGTGGGTTCGAACGGGCCCGGACTCCCACAAAGTTCGGTGGCGACTCCTACTTCGATTTAAATTTCAATTCGATCCATTCTCATATGGAGATTCATTCGCCTCCCCAAACCCGCGCGTGGCCGCGTCGGGGTGGACCTATGTCATGTCCACAAACGTCAAAAATATAATCCGTTTAGATTCGGAGTATAACTGCAAACACGTACAAAATTGTTAGTTTAAGTTCAATTATCGGTTAATTATGTATGTTAAATGACGTTTAACTTTTAATCTTGAATATAAAAAGGTAATTTGTTGTCAACACTTGACAGGAAAAAAAGTTTAGGGGTACCAATAAAGATAATAATAAAGTTGAGGGATACCAAAGAAAATTTTAGTAAAATACAAGAGTACCATGTATACATGTAAAAATGATAGGGGTACTAGGTAGAAAAGTAAAAAGTTTAGGGGGTACCACGTAGAAAATCCCATTACACATTTATCAATAATGATTTTAATAATCGTGCAACGCACAGGCATCCATCTAGTTACCTAATATAATGAACTATAATAATGCTTAAGCACACAAAAATCGACCCGAACAAGTAAATAAATGTGGGTAAAAATGACTACCAAAATGCTGTTTATCAAGGCTCTTGCTACGTAATAGGGAATTTTATCGATTAGAACGAGTTTAATTCGTTTTAGTCTTTCGATCTTAATTAGGTTGAGATTTAATTACGAGGATAAGCAATTAATCGAGGCCTTAAGCTAGTCACTTATGATTACGATGTTCCAATTACTATTTAGTACGTAAAAGTAGATTATTTAGTCATCATATACGATTTTAATTTATTTCATAGCTCGCCTAGAGTCTAGCGATGGAATAGGTAAATTAAACATGATAACAATAAGGGTACGTATAATAATACAGAGTATTTACAAGATTAATCCTCTAAATAAGGGAAGTATGAATTTAGTTATCAATTTCTATGATAAGTTATTGAAAATATCCTTTATTTATTAAAGGAGCCACCACGCACAATGACGTGGCGATGCTCTTTGATGAGTATTTTGAAATACTCAATCCTCATGCATCCAACCTTTGTATAGCAACTCTTCCGTGGGAAGCTAAATCATGTGGGCTCACAATTTGGGTCAAGCAATCCGAGCTTAGCAATCTTTCTTTCACACGCAATTAACCTGCCCACAATTACATCCTCATTAATCCTTAATCCTTGATCAAACAACTTGCCCTAATCTCAAATATCATATAATTCAAACCTAATAGAATTAAAACCTATCAGAGAATTAAAAACCTTAATTGACTATAGAATTAAAATACTACATTGTCTATCAAACCCTAATCTCAAATGTCTGCTGCGATTAACCCATCAATTGCTACTCTGATTCAAGGCGTCAGACTATCGAATATGGATGTTAGGGTCATATACGTCAAAGATCGATGGTGTCGAGTTGCTACTAATTGATTCAAAGGTGATGTTATTTAACACAATGTACTTACCATATACTATATTTCGAAATTTAATCAACTATGAATGAATTTCTATAAGATCTACTCTGTATATCATTTGATGTGTATCTGAACCCTTCCAAATTTCTTCATATTTGTGTTTCAGGCATCACGACTACTAATATGAACAATACATATCAGTTTATATAAATAAGCATTCATATGAACAATACAATTTCATAATCAGAGTGAATGTAATTTATATACGGTTACATAATCATGATGAAATTATGTATATACGGAATACAATTATTTACTCTCAGCCTTCCCGAAAATGTATGCTTAGATATTGGAATTTTCATGTGCATTTATATGTACACAGCAGTATAAGCATTTATATGTACATAATCATATATGAATATAAAAATTCTGAATGATAGTTGAATTACATGAATAATACTATTTAATAAAAATATTGATTGTTGATTCTGACATTAATTCTATGAGATAAGTCCCGAAAATGGGTTTCAAAAAAAAAATATTGATTGTAATTTATATACTATTTTAATTTATATAGCATTTGTTATCCTTGGTTTTCAAATTTCTGTCTCAGTCATCACGAGTATATAAGTATATATCATATATGTATGTATGCTATACCGTTGATATATATAAGCACTTATATTAACAATACAATTTCATAATCATAATACATACGGTTGTAATTTCAATACAATTTCATAATCATAGTGATTGTAATTTATATACGATTGTAATTTCATATAGCATTTATATGCGATTGTTAATGTAATTTTCACTATAAGCATTTATATGTAAATAGGCATATATGAATATAAAAATTATGAACAATTTCCTATCACATCTTACCATATATGTTCATGTTTAGCATTCTACTATCGTCACAAGTATATATGTGTATACGTATATAATCATACACTGTGATGTTCATGAGAATATATTTCGAAAGATGAGAGATGAATAGATAACTCGATGTAATAAAAAAGAATGAAGCTAATCATCAGCTGATGAAAGAAATCGATGGGTAAGGTGGAGGCAGACCTTCTATTCCACCATCAACAATCCTCACCCACCACTTGAGGTCAGATTTATCACCCAAATAATTAAAAAAAAAACAAAAAAAAAAAACTTATGGTTTAGGGAATTAGAGGGAATCCACAATGACGGCTTTGACGCGGGGAGAGGGAGCATATTCAAATAAACAGTTCAATGTATGAACTGTATAATCTTGATTTTCTGTCGTACTGCTCAATGTATGCTATTCTGAATTATACTCTTAATTGACTGTCATATATGCATCATTAGAAGTAGAATTAGTTTTAATACCTTTCAATTTTAGTGCCTCTATAGTTCATATCAACTCTGCTTCCGTGTATACCTTGGAATAATTTATATTTCACTAATATAAATTTATTCATTAAAACAAACGATTAGTCCTTACGCTTAATATTATGTTATACTACGTATGGCGCTAACTTTTTCAAACAATCGACTAATAGGATGTATACTCATCTGAGAACGTATTTTCCCGTCTCTTATTTTTTATCTATTAGAATTGCGAAACAATTATCGTGTAAATTGTATGTTACCTACTAAAAGTACTTCATAACCACACACATTATTTATTCGTAGTGAAACAGTCTTCCCACGTGTATTAATATTTTATGTAGGTAACAATTTTTTTTTAATCAAATTACCACAACATAAACGTAACAGCCCGTGAATTTTCACGGGCCATCAAACTAGTTACATAATCAAACTCTTAACAGGACAGATTTAAGAAAAATCAGTTTACGTGGAATACGAGTGTAGAAGTAGGAGTTTAGTGAAGGAGTTTGTCCTGACTAGCTCCTGAACCATAAATAATGATGCACACATAGTATATAAAAGATCCGCAAAACCCTCCACAGTACACTTGACCAATTCCCTTTGATAGGATAGGAGTATGAGAAAAGGGCAATACAAATTAATCCCCTTGAAATTCTCCACCCTTTTCTAACTTCCCCTCACCCTTACGCTACATATATAAACCCAAGCATGCCTCTTTAATCCATTGTCAAATCCTCCTACGTACAAATATATACTACATAGTTAGTTGGAGTTGGAGGAGGGAGTATTTGATTTTGTCGATCGTAAATTAAAGATGATGTCTTCATTTTCCTTGTCGTCTTCGTCCTCGTCATCCTCTTCAATATCGACGACCATCAAAGTTGACAAGGCCACTAGTGAGCTTCTGGCCGCCCCTGATTGGACCATGAACATCCAAATTTGCGATCTTTGTAACTCTAATCACTGGTACGAGTATATTTTTTTATTTAATTTCCATGCATCATCATTTATTACTATTAAAATATTAAATAATAATAATAATAATAAGAGGTTAATTCTGACACTAATGATTGAATCGATTGATATATCATCATATATAATGTAATGTGATTAGGATGGCTAAAGAGATCGTGAAAGGAGTGAAGAGAAGGTTAAAACACAAGAATCCTAGAGTTGTGTTGCTTACGCTCACGGTACTCTAATGTTATTTGTTATATTACTTTCCAATATAGTAATCTTGTATCAATGAATAATGGTTGAAGTTGTGTAATGTATATTGTAGCTGATGGAAACAATGGTGAAGAATTGTGGCGAGTACATCCATTACCAGATTGCAGAACGCAAAATTTTGGATGAGATGGTTAAAATTGTCAAGAAAAAGGTACATGGGATTTCGCATTTATCACTATATCATTATAGTACATTCCATGAATCAAAAAAAAAAAAAAAAATTATAGCATACATTTCTTAAAGTTATTTTGATTTTTTCGGGATTTTATGACTTTTACAACTAAAATTACTCGGTATTTCATGTTCTGTCATATAGCATTCCTTTTCTGAAAATAATGTTTGATCGAACCTAACTCTTAGGTACGACTTCAAAAAGTTAATTTGTTTCCTAATCAAACATATCGCACAAACAATCAATTTGAAAAAAAAAACACTTTTGGAAAAACTTTACAAAGAATTTGAAATCAAAGATTTTTTTTCCACACCGAAGATCTCGTAAAAATGATGATTTGAACAATTTTTGGGAGTGAAAACTTAAAGTTATGTCCGATCAAAGAGTTTTTTTCAAGAAAAAAGAGGTAAAAGTAAGGAAAATGAAATACCTTTTTTTTAATTATTTTTTGGTCAGTGTTTTCGGTGTTTATGCAACTTTAGCCGTGTTTTGATTGTTTTTTGATATGTGTATATTTCATTCCATACACGGCTAAATAACTTAGCGTAGTCGATGACTTTTGGTCGCCCTTTTATGACGCGGATATTACCTGTATAGAAATATGACACTCTAACAACGCAAACAACTTGTTATTTCATGCAGCAAGTATTTTAATCAAAGATAAACAAATAAAAAAACAAATATCCCTCCTCGATAAAGTATGGCATTTTTTTTTTCGTGCATGTGGGCATTAAAGTTTTTTTTTTTGTATGATTTTTTTTTGTGTGGATAAACTGTACTCCCTCTCATCCAATTAAAGGTTTACATTGGATTTTTGACAACTTTTAAGAAAGTGGGTAAAAAGTATGGATATTATTGATAAATCAAATGATTTTTCGCCACCAAAATTAAAATGAGAGTAAAAAGTAATGACATTTTGTGTAAATAGACGAAGATATGAGATTATGAGGATTGTATGAATGTAAAACTTTGATTGGATGATCCGTTCATAGTAAGTGTAAAACTTTATTTGGATCGGAGGGGAGTATTTGAATAGAAGTGATCAAGACACACTACTACGCAAATATACATTCCTCACATCGTTAATATCTCATGAACAAAACTAGCATGTGCTACCTCAGATTTTGTATGCATGAAAACACGTCTACTTTTATTTTGATTAAGAGCTTTTATTTAAACATGTACTCCCTCCTTTCGTTCATTTGTCGATTGTAAGAAGTGTTTTAATCAAAGGTAAACAAATGAACGAATGAACGAGATATCTGTTATCTGAAATGAATTGGGTTGCAGGGTGATATGCATGTGAGGGATAACATTCTGATGCTGCTGAGTTCCTGGCAAGAAGCATTTGGTGGTCCTGGCGGAAAATACTCACAGTATTACTGGGCATGTGATGAATTAAGGGTACGTAAGGATATTACTCTACAGTATTATTTTTCTTTAACATTAACTCTTTGCCTAGGTTATCTACTCTATATATTTAGTCTTTTTCTCTCAACGGCAAAAGGCATTCCATTCCACGTTGTCTGGGCTCACAAACGAGTAGTAGAATAAACAACTATGATTAATGCTAAAACCATGAATTAAAAGCGTCGACTAAAATTAGCGAGTTCATGGTGCTTAGACATGAATTTTGTTGGCCGCATCGTCAATACAACATAACAGTCATCCCTCAAATACCATTGAAAACATATGATGAGGTGCGGAGCGATGTTAACAAAGTAGTTTTCGACTTTTAATGTTATTTAACCCATTACTTTGAAAAGGTTGAATATTAAAATGAAATTATTAAAGGTTAAAGCTATCAAAATTGAGTCTCATCAAACTTTAATATTGAAAACAAAACGGATTAAGGCTAGTGATTTAAGGTTTTCTCTCTCTAAATTTGGGGTTTTTTTCTCTCTTCGATAAAGTACGGAGTATATGTTTATGACTATGTAGTCATCTCGAGGTTTAGAAAAATATAGAGTAATAGAGTCGGGATAATGTCTTTTATTTCCCAGGTTTATGCCCTTCGAGTAGACCTAACAAACAGGTTAACTGGCTCAGCGACATGTCATGTCAGAAAAATCGGGTCACCTTCGGGCCAGGCTGGGTTATTTTTGGGTTGCTATTTTCAACCTTTTTTTTTGTGATATCGAATCATTTGCTATAATAAACATTCATAACAGTCCATAAGGGTATTGCATAGTGGTTAAACTTGTGGTTATCGGTCCAAGGTCTCAGGTTCAAACCCCTGCAAACGCGAACTTGTGGGAGTTGTATGGCCTGAGACTACATTCCCTCGTTTATCAAAAAAAACATTCATAACATTCTGGGTTAGGCCGGATCAATTTGTGTTACGAGTGAAACTCGGGTCTTCAGTTGCCACATCAGATTCATACCGATTTATTCAATCCGGGTATTCCGTATTTTATTTTCTAAAGTTATTAATAAAAATAATTGGCTCTCTATTAGGCTTTTTATACTACAACAATATTATGTTGGTCCATTTGGTGTGGTTAAATTATATTTAAGTTTCATTTATACATAAAATGGTCTGTAACCTAATGATCTGGAGTTGTGTATTTTGGCTATGAGGTCTACCCCAGATCCCCCTTTACCTTACAGGCTTTGGAAGCATTTATCTCTATATATACTTATACATAAGATCATTTGAAGAATATGTCTCTACTACCGTAGGTTCTAGATGTTTATATTACACGGGTAGAAGCATGTGTGATGTTATGTATGTCCTGTAACATGTATGCTACTTAGAACCATTAAATAAGTCATTTTCCACGGGTGTTGGTTAGGACATGCTCTGTTGGACCCTATCAAAGCATTCATATATATTGAAAATATCTTGATCTAGTGGTTAGGACTAGGTACTGTGGATTATAGGTCCTAGGTTCGAATCTTTCTTCCTTTATATTGTAATGCGACTAAGTGCGTACTTCGTTGACCAAAAAAATAAAATATACTGCGTCTGATTGAACCCAGCTTAACATAACGTGGGAGTTGGTTATCGTCAAGTTAAATGTGTTATTAATAACTTATCATACATGTACATAACTATAGATGAGATCATTGGATGTTCAGCCATCTCAATTTAGGTAGTTACGAGTCAACCATTTCTAATCGTTTGTTACTTAAAAAAATTCTCAGTTGGTATGTGTCGAAACTTAAATTTAGCATCGAATTAGTTCTACTGCATCATATTAGCTGGGTGGTTTTGGTTCAGGTCATTTGGATGATAGATATCTTTATTAAGCACATTAATTAGTTACTCCGTACTAGCTAGCTAGTCTAGCTGGACTGTTTCGAAAGAGACAACATCCCACAATGTAAATCGATTGTAAAGCTTGCTCGTTGCTTTTTTTCGTTTTTCAGGTTGAATTTATAGCCTTAGTGTCGCGACTCGTGACCATCTCACTAGTGTTCATATGTTTTGTACTCATGTAATCATTAAAGACTGATAAGTCTATTAATAATTTATGTGGCAGCGTTTTGGTGCCCAATTTCCTCAGCGCTCTCAACGTTCAGCTCCAGTAATTACACCACCTGTTATGGACCAACCAAAAGTTCCTCAAATTGGCTATGACATGCCGTCTGATCATGCTCGAAGGCTGGATGGTGCCATGACCTCTGAAGTAGAAGGATTAAGGTAACCTTCATTTTGTAAGACACTGTAATTTATTTCTTTGTGTAGCAGGCATCTGCATGTAGCATGTCCTAATGAATGGACTCTCTCTTAAATTGGGGTTTTCACCAGTTTTTCAACCTTGAAGTCTATGAGGAATACATTTGAGATCTTGAATGACATGCTTAAAGCTTTGAAACCTATGGACCGCATGGTAAGTAAGCATTTCAATTTCAAAGTACCGATGTCTTATGCTAAATCTGTCAACAATATAATGTAATGGAGGTGGTATTATCCATGAACTCGATTTTGTTATGGCTTTTGATGCAGGCTGCGAAAGATGAAGTCATTATAGATCTTGTCGACCGGTGTCGTGCCAATCAGAAGAAGCTGGTGCAAATGATCACAACTACTACGTACGTTAGCCTCTTTCTATGATTGTTTTTAAAATCTGCGATTATATTTGGTACCTTGGCGGAATAAATCAGTTTATGATAATTGTTCATTCCCAAAGGAGTCGAGGTCTCAATAATATTTGGTTTTTCATAATGTTGCAATAGATCAAAGTGGATCACTGAAATGATGTGCCTTTAGTAGTCATTAACTGATTTTACCAGTTATGTGGGAAGTTGCCTAGTTTTAACTATATTTGTTTTTAGGGATGAGGATCTTCTTGGACAGGGTCTGGAGATGTACGATTCTTTGCAGAGTGTGCTTGCAAAGCACGTTGCACTCGCATCTGGAACCCCTCTTTCTGACCGTGGGAGAAGTAGCAGTAGTACTCAGCAAAGTGAAGTAGAATTGAACACCAAACCTAATGAAACCGGCGAGAAACACTCCGCCCCAAATTATGACTCTTTAGTCTCTCCCACGTCCGTTTCAAAGGATCATGTTGAACAAGAGGAAGAAGAAGAGGAGGATTTTAAACTACTTTCACGAAGGTTTCTTTTTTACTGTTATTTGATTCCTTTGAGCCACTCTTGTTTAGATGCGATGTGTTATGTTCCAGCATGCTGCATTATACTTGTGCAGGCACTCGAAGGCTCAATCTGGACCTTCACAACAAAGTGGTTCATCAGGGGTGACTGAAGATGGCCCCTCTTCTAGTGGCAGCAACAATGCATTAGCATTGATAGATGCCCCTGCTCTCGCTACTGATCCACCAACTACGACTAATGTTTCCGAGGATCAGAACCTGATTGATCTTTTGAGCCTGGTTCTAACAACAACCTCGCCTTCTGAAACACCAGAAGCACCTATTTCAGGCCCGTTGCAGACTACATTCGAGGTACTTTTTTTTATTCCATTTTGGGTGAAATTTGGGAATTGCCACAAACATTATCCCATTGAGTAACTGTGTCTAGCTTACCTCTGGTGAGAAAGGGGTTGGATACACTGGCACATAGGCGGGTAGTAAAATATTTGTAGCAAAAATCTGTGTTACTCTAACACTTCACTTGGGTGTTGGGTCGATATATATGTTGATAATGTATATTGACTAATACTTTTGTTTTTGTCGAAGACTTCGTGCAATAGTTATGTAGTGCCGTGGGCCCAGTCTCCACAACAGCAACAACCGCAAGCACAAACACAGTCGATGATGCCTCCTCTTCAAAACCAATACCAACATGGGCAACCACATGCACAGATGCATCCTCAAACCCAGCACGGTTATTCCCAATATGCATCTTCCTACTCTGCTCCTCCTCCATGGGAAGTATCTGCTGGGTACGGCAACTACCAAAATCCAGGACTAGCTTATATGTACCCAAACTACCAAGGTAATATGAACAATGGACCATACTCGACCCAGAATAATGTTAATGATTTTCACTACTCGCAATATGGAAATCAGCCAATGTATTCAACTACACAAAATTCCACCAATTTGTTTCCAACACAAACAAACATGTCCCCCCACCAATTGAATTCCTTCCAAAACATGGCTTCTTCCATCAACGATAATAATGCTTCTTCAATCTCGATAACCAATTCCTTTCCTTCCAAGGCAAGCAATCCTTCGATTTTGAATGGGTCCACCCTGGTGACTAACGGGACGACGAGTATTTCTTCTGGACAGACGCCTTTTGTCCCTTCCTACAAACTGTTTGAAGATCTCAATGTCCTTGGTAGCTCAGAAGCTAGGCATAAAAACGGCCCTTATCCGAGTGCATCATCAGGTAACATTTACCAGAATATGGTTACTGGAAGGAGGTAGTCGTGCATCAGTGCATGATCATGTTGGGTCAATTCAGTCTTTTTTGTTTAATTAAATGTCTTAAGAATTTATATATTTACCCTTTTTAATTTGTTACTCAAAGATATATAAATATTAAAAACATCGGACGTGATCATTATAAAAAGGCAAACATATTAAGGTTGCGTTTGGGTACTCGGAATTAATTTGAATATCAAGAATTCAATTCCTGTATTTGAATTTCTAGAATTCAAATCTAAATCCAAATCCAAAATGATGTTTGGGTACCCCTGGATTTGGATTTGGATTTCGAGCGGGTGGGGTCGGGTAAAGGGCAACATTTTTTATTTTTTAAAATTTTTCATTAGAAAAATGTAAATGTTCAAATACGGAAAAATAAAATTAAGAAAAACAAATACTACGACAAGATTATGCGAAAAAACAAAGAAACGACAAGTGACGGAATTGAAATGACTATCATATACTAGGAATTTGAGAAAACCAAATTTGAACTAGGTTGGATTTGGTGGAAATTTCAAATCCAAATCTCATGATTTCCAAACGCTCCAAATATTTCAAATCCGGAATTCAAATCCAAATCCAAGTTCCCAAACATACCATGAATTAGTCCCTTGCCTCTTAGCTTTTACTTTTCGTACATAACTTTATAGGCTTATACCCATGGAACCATTATATTGCGCCAGCAAATCAGTAATGGTAGAAGTTTCTTCCCAAATCGGCAACCCTTATCGACTTATCATGCCGTAGACACCCCGTTTTGTACCGGGTATCAATTTGAGTCATCGTCCAACACACGATGATGGTCGAACCACACATACTATAAGTTTATGTGCTTAAGATGATATTCTCTATAGTTTGATTCTTAATGCTACTCGAAAATATTAATTCAACATACAGACGGCCTTAGTCGAGTCATCACGGTCGCATTGCTATTAAGTAGAATCAATTCCGACGTCATGACCCAAATCCCGGTTAAACCTTGAAACCTAAGCCATAAATATCTAGAAATCTTCTAAGAGGATGCTTGCTTTGAGAATATGGCACGATTACTTTTACAATGATCCTCGGAATAATATTTAACCATGTAATGGGTTGATTACGTATCTAATCACTTCGGAAAGTTTTCCAAAATACGAGTTACAACTACTCATCAGGCACCTCATATCATGCGTAGCATAAGTGGATCACCAAAACAGATGTCTCAACGTTTAGTCGCCCAATGATAAAGTTTGAATATGAGACGAATAAATTTCTTTGTTTTTCTTGTTAATTGAATGAGTAATACATGGCCTATTTATAGTGTTATACACTTATACCATCTCTCTTATCTTCTTTCCTAAACGCAATATAATTCATTTCCTAAACACAATAATATAATTGCTTTCCTAAACACAATATCAAGAATATTTTTGTGATATTCTTTCACTCCCCTTCAAGTTGGCGCACTTGGTAAACCGAGTCTCAACTTGAACTGCAGATGGTCAAACAATTCTCCTCCTAATGCCTTGGTAAACAAATCTGCTATTTGTTCCTTACTTTGAACATGAAATAAGTCAATCGTCCTTTCGGTCAAATGTTGATGTACAAAGTGACAATCAATTTCTACGTGTGTTATTCTATCACTAAATACCGGATTTCTTGCTATATGTATTGCTGCCTGATTATCACAGTATAACCTTATCGGGTCCTTATGAAATACACCCAACGATGCAAGAAAGGACCTCAACCATATCAACTCACTAGTTACAAATCCCATAGCTCTTTCTATATTCAGTTTCAGATGATGACTTTGATACGGTTACCTATATCTTTAAGAAATGACCAGAAATACCCACTCGAGAAGTTCTTTTACATGAATGACTAGAAAAGAAAGTACACTTTATTGATATGAGTAGTACTTCAAATCCCTTTAAGCAAAGCTCATAAATAAGACATCTTCCATCAATGTGGGATGTTTCACCACTAGTCTACGATACTTCATCACATCTTTCGATACGTATTATTTTGCCAAAGCCAATTTATGACCTTGTTGCATAAGTGTGTAAGCCGTCTTTGCCCCTTGCATTCCAGTTTCCTCAATAATGCTCATAACATACTTCTATTGGTTTAGAAATGGTCCACTCGCATTGTGTGCTACTTCTATTCCTAGGAAATATTTAATCTTTCCCAAATATTTTATTACAAGACTTCTATAATGTTTATCTTTAGCTTATAAAACTTTAGCCCAAAAAGCTAATAATGATGATTCCAAATCACAGAAAAGAGTGATATTTCTATAGCAATGTTTATGACATCAACCAGCAAAAATAAATTTGATATTTTGCAAGACGTTCATGATCCAAAAGATAATATCGAGAAAGATACTCAGATTACTCAATACTTGGCAAACAGTTTCAAGTGTTAATGAGAACTATTAAAATTATGGTTTGGTGCACCAAACAGAAATTCACCTACTTGAAGTAATTTTGGAATATTTGGAAACATTGATGAGGATCATTATACGATTATGTATTTTGTGCATTTCATGACACACTTGAAGTGTTAATGAGAACTATTAAAATTATGCATTTTGTGTTTCAAAGACACACTTATGAAGTACTTTGAAAAAGAAGACAAATATTTGGAAACATTGATGAGGATGTTACGTAAGATGCTCTTTCCAATTTTGGTGTGTTTCATGACACACTTGATTTTTCCTTGAAAGGATTTGCTTTCATATGGCAAATAGTACACATACTGTTATATATTCGTTGTAGTACTGTTAAATATTCGTTGTACTGTTTTATTTTTGTTGTTTTTCCCCGCTCTTTGCTTATAAAAGGGTGCGTTTTGATATGGGTTAAGTCGTCTCACCCAATCAAGAAAAACCTGATGCTACTAACTAGAAGATAGCGGCAAGTAAGGTATAGAATCCACAGGGAAATGGTTAAACAAGTCTAATAGCTATGGTGATTCTAAATGCTCTAAACGGTTTGATTGATGGAAAAATATAGAAAACTACTAAAATACGAATATGAATAAAGGATTCTAAAAATGAGCGGAAAACTAAGGTCACGGGTTCACGATAGATGTTTGACAATTATGCGACAATAATAATAAACACATAAACATGCTAGTCGGCTATAACACGTTCTCTCGAATCGTGCCAACCTAGGAAAGATCTAACGGGCTCTCGCAACTTATTAGACTCCCTACCAAATCGCGCGTGATCTAATCCTAATTCGGCTTTCGCACAAGAACTAGAATTTCTCAAACAGATTAAAATGTTGTGGCCTTTAACAAATTAATCGACAAACAAAATACGCGAAAGTGGTACTAGCATAATTATAAATTTAGTATCAAAGCAACATAATCGTATAATAATCCATCGATCCCCCTCGACCCTAGAGAGAAAATTAGCTACGCATGATGATTACGAAACAACAAATCGCATACATGGAATTCATGATAAAAAGGTGAAGCAAATAAATCTAATAACAAACGAATGAGAATCTAGCGAACTAAAGTAAACAACGAATTGCAAATAAAGAAAATTGCGACGAACTAAGTAATTTACGATGAAGATTGAAACGTAAAACTGAAAATTACATAAAACAAATTTACCGGAATCGAGCACGGGTTGAAAATCGAGTGCTAGTATGCTAAGAGTCACGAGCTTTTTCTAAGGAAATATAATCTAAGTATGAAGAAGTGATAATAGAAAATTAATACAACTCCTTAGTTATACAAAATAGGCGGAAATGAGCTGGGTGTTCACGCCGGCCGGCTGGCAGGCCGCCTGCCACATGCAGGGGCCGACGCACACCGAAAAATGAAGCTCAAATCGTCCTTGTGTCACGCCGGCCGGCTGGCAGGCCGCCTGCCACATGCAGGGGCCGACGCTCACCTAAAAATGAAGCTCAAATCGTCCTTGTGTCATGCCGGCCGGCCAGCAGGCTGCCTGTCACATGCAGGCTGGCGCGCACAACACTTATAGAACAAGTATTGGGCCGCTTTCCTTGGCCGAATGAGCCGACACTTCTCATTTATCCTTCGCCTAACCGTCTTGAAGCACGGGTTTTGTCTCGGGATCGTTCTTCTAACCAGATATGAGTGTAAATGCACATAAAAACCTGAAATCGTGTAGAATCTTCAAAAACACTCACTCAAAGCAAAATGTTAGAAGAAACGGCTCTAAGGAGCGCGTTCCGACCGGAAAAGACAACGGAATCGAGGGAATAAAACTATATAAACACGACACATCAAACTCCCCTGAACCGAACCCTTGCTTGTCCTCAAGCAAGGCCCGTAAGAAAACAACTAATATAATACCGAAACAGCTCAAAGCAAATAATAGGCAACCATAATACTCAAGTCCGTCATAGCAAACATCTAATCAAGTCTAAGAAACGAATTCCAAGACGGGAAATAGGAAAAATAATCCATCAACAAATGCACAACTTCACCAAGCATAATATGTAGAAACCACATTTTCAACCAAAACCTTGCATAGGCTACTCACGGAGCCACTCATCACTCAATTAGGAAGGTGTGTGTATATGTGAAAAATATATGTGAAAACGCTCAACTACTCCAACTCATGGAAATATGCCCGCAATCTAGTATGGTATCGACCTCTTAATTTTTACAAAACATGCTAAGATCACAAAGGGAGGCAAGGATGGTGATAACAAGGTAGAAGGTGGAAATCGATATGGTCATGTTGAGGTTAAGGCCAAGCTAGTGAACTAACTAGTGCGATAATGCTCAACTCAAAAATTCTTCCACTTCCATAAACAAAACATACAAGTCACCAATCAACGAGAACGAGTCCGGGGTCAAAAGAGGGCGCTCAAATTTCATCAAGTAAACAGAAAATAAAAGTAACGAGAATAACATATTTTTGTTGTTTTGATTTTTTCTCCTTTTTTTTCTTTTTCGATTCTTTTTCGATTTTTTTCTTTTTACTTTTTTTTTCTTTTTGATTTTTTTTACATTTTTTTAAAGCTTGATGAAATTAGAAGCAAATATATGCAATAACCAAAATTGACCCGGACAAGATCTACAAACTCCCTTGAAACAGAGTCAACCACATCCAATCATCCATCATAAATCTCCATAATCGCACAATAACGAGCATAGAACGCACTAGGTGACCTACTTCATCAAGCTTGGCTAGGTAGGCAAATTTGATTTTGTAGTTCATTTTGTGAATTCTTTTACATTTTAGCCAAGGAGAAAATGGATAGAAATAGATGAAAAATGAAAATGTCCCAAAAATGATCACTAGGCAAGTTAGTCAAAATAAAGGGGAAAACATCATACTTATGCGTACTGACATAGCATATTCCACGAGGAGACCTACACACACAACCTAAGTGGTAGCCAGGTATGAATGTACTGGCTACAGGAGGCTTTAAATCTCACCAATTTTGTAGCTAAGCCTAAATACAAGGTCGGTCTAAATGGAAATCACAAATTATAGCTCAGTTGGTTGCATACTTGTCGATTAATTATTATTCCACATAACAAAGGTCAAATGAATGCCAATTAGGAACGAGTAGGTAGCCTAACGAGTGCAAATTATCATCATTGCTGCATAATCGGTATCATAGACAGACGCTAAGACTTAAGGAAATAAAACTAGAAATACTAAAAACTCCCTCACGCTAGACTCGACATTGTCCTCAATGTCCATATCATACAGACTCAAAATTGGTGGGGGGACACAAATAAAACCCGAGGACAGAGAAAAGACATACCAAATATGCACACGGAGAGGTAGCAGAATCAGCAATCCGCTACTGATCATCATCATCATCATCACCGAAATCATCATCCTCCATATCATCTGCAGCAGTCCCGGAGCCAGACGCACCACCTGTATACCAACCACCTCCCTGATAATCACTAGCGACTCAAAAAGCAGGGCCCGTCGGGGCACTGAAATAGTCAGTGTGAAGATGGAAGCCGCCATGAATCGAAGGGTCAGTATAACCACCCACGGGCCACGAAAAGTACGAGGGGTAAGGGCCCTGTGGTGGCACAGCCGCACGCCTAGCATGGTCATCATATACGGGATACATCCCGAGGCACTGATGAACATATAACCTGTCTAGACGAGCGTGAGTAGCAACGGTGTCGGCACGAGTCTCCGTGCGAAGAGTATCCAAGTCAGAACGGGACGAACCGGCACTCAACTCCATGCGTTCCATCCATGCAATTAGATCGGGATGGAGGGGGAGCATACTGGGGTGGTGGAGGGGGCTGCTCAAAAGTAGTAGTGGTGGTGGGCTCGGAAACAGGCTGAGATGGACTGGGCTCAGAGGCGGGCCGGGAGGTACTAGGCTCGCTCGTGGGCCGACGAGTATAGGTAACAGCATGCGACCAAGGAAGAGAGCTAGGGGCAGCGACGGGTAATAAATAATTAGGCTGATCAGCCTCAAGTGACAAAATCGACCAGCTTGAAAAATAATGGTCGCCTGCTCATGAATAAGCCAAGCCCAACGATTCTGATGCCTAGAAGAAATCCAGTTAAGAGAAGCCAAATATCGGAGGCTAAGGGTAATATCGCCCTAGACCGGATCATGATCCGCTTCACGAAAAGCGGTCAACCGAAGAGCTAATTGCGTGACTAACCCGCCTATATAAATAGGAACATCGACAACGGCCGTAGCTATTCTCCTAAACTAGAGGACGAGGTGATAGGCAATATTAATATGCCACACCTTCGGCTTCCGCCGCAAATACGAGCCCAAAATAGACACCTCCTCGGTGCGCACATTATGTGGCTCCTTCATAGCAAAAATCGTTCACCCCATAAACCTCTGTCAAACCTTTATGACCGGATTATGAATATTATTTGAACTCATATGCCCCGCGGTAGTGTACGGGGCATCAGCAATACATTCCCAAAAATCACCCACCCTAAAATTAGCGTGCTCGGGTGGTGCACGATCATCATAATCCTTAAGGTCAAAACAATCCCCAAACTGCTTCAGACTCAGCGCAAAACTAGTATTCAATAAACGGAACTCAACAGAAATATCACCAGACCGTCTATTCTTATGTACCTCAAATGAACTCAGAAATTCCAACGTAAGCTGAGTATACGTATTACAACGCATCGTAAAAAATGTACCCATACCAACACCTTTAAACAATAGTTCCAAAGCAGAATCTAAGCCTAAAGTTTGCATAGCATCACGATCGATAAAACGAGTTGGAACAATAGACCGCTTTCTCAAATTTTGAAACCGTACCTTTTGGTCAATAGTGGTAAAAATCACACCTGGAAAAACTGGGTCAGGATCAATGTCGGGTTGAGCATGGTCGTTTCTGGTGCGGTTGTTCCGAGGAGGCATTGCAAATCAGCTGAAAGTAGCAGTTTAGGGGGAAAGTTGGGGAAATTTGAGGAGTGATAGTGAAGATGGGGAAGATGAATGCTGGGAAATTGGGGTTTGGGGGATGAGAGAGAGAAGAGAGAGGCGAGAGAGGTGAAGGAATGAAGGAAATGACGAGCAAAAATGGGTTTGGGGGTATGTTGTGCGGCCCGGCCGGTCTGGACCGGCGGCCGGCTGGCCGGCCTGAAGCGCTTTCCTCATGTTTTCAATTTTTTTGATTAAATTAAGTTCTATCACAGCCGGCCGGTAGGCACAGGCCCCCCGGCTAGCCGGCCTGACGGCCCAATTCTCTTTATTTTCGAGATTTTGCTCCATTTTCTCTCTAATTTCCCTTGTGCCTCGGCCCCTGAAGTCAATAGGGGGCCTGGGCACAGGCTGAGGTGCACAAATCTTCTCTTCGAGTTCAAATTCAACTCGTAACTCGGCCCCTAAAGTCGATAGGCCCCCTAGGCCTAGGCTGAGGTGACCTGCTATACAATCAAGATCATGGTGAATTTTCATTCTCCTTGTTTTCCTAAAATCCCCAATTTGAGTTATCTCCGATGATTCTGTGCATCTCCAAAAACGTTAGTCCCTCCTCTCGTCCTCACTAAGACAACTAAAGGAAAAATAAAAAAAATATAAAACGAGAATGAGGAAAATTATTTACATACCCGGGCTGCCTCCCGGTAGCGCTGGTTTAGAGTCCCGCACGACTTGATGAGTTTCAAGATTTAGTGGAATGAGGGAACGGGATGAAGTCGTATAACTTCAATCACTCCAACTTGAGCACCTTCATGATATAACTTCAATCGTTGACCATTCACCTTGAATCGTTCACCCGAATCATTCTCGACTTCAATCGAGCCAAATTCACCCACATGGGTGACAGAAAAAGGTCCGGACCAACGAGATTTCAACTTTCCGGGAAACAACCGGAGTCTAGAATTAAACAATAATACCTTATCCCCCGCGTTGAACTCACGGTGAAGGATATGTTTTCATGCCACCGCTTGGTGCGCTCCTTATAAACCCGAGCACTATCATAGGCACCAAGACGGAATTTTTCTAACTCATTCAATTGCATGAGTCTCTTCTCCCCACTCAAATGTGGATCCAAGTTAAGCTCCTTGATCCCCACCAAGCTTTGTACTCAGGCTCGACGGGTAAATGGCATGACTTGCCATAAACCAATCGGTAAGGGGAAGTACCAATAGGCGTTTTAAAGGCAGTACGATAAGCCCATAATGTGTCATCGAGCTTAGAGCTCCAATCCTTCCGAGCTTTTGACACGACCTTCTGGAGAATAGACTTGATTTCCCTATTGGACACCTCAACTTGCCCACTCGTTTGAGGGTGGTAGGCAAGACCGGTACGGTGAGAGACATCGTACTTAGCAAGTAAAGCATCAAGTCACTTCTCATGAAAATGGCTTCCACCATCACTAATAATCGCCCTTGGAACACAAAAGCGGGGGGAAATTATCTTTTTAAACAAAGAAATTACCGTTCTAGCATCATTAGCAGGAGATGCTACCGCCTCCACCCACTTGGAGACATAAACAACCGCAACCAAAATATATCGGTTGCCCTTGGATGACGGGAACGGGCCTTGATAGTCTACACCCCAGACATCAAAAATTTCTACCTCGAGAATCCCATTTTGAGGCATCTCGTGTCTCCTAGAAATATTATCGGTCCTTTGACATGCGTCGCAGGACATAATAAAAGCTTGGGCATCTCGGAATAAGGTTGGCCAATAAAAACCCGACTGGAGGACCTTAGCCGTGGTTCGGCTCGGTCCATGATGGCCACCATATGGTGATGAATGACAACTCTCTAAAACTCCTCGAACTTCCCATTGAGGGACACATCGACGGAAAATACCATCGGCACACTCCTTAAATAAATAAGGGTCATCCCAGAAAAATTGCCGAACATCATGTAGAAATTTTTTCTTTTGTTGATAAGAGAGATCGGAGGGTAATACCTTCCCAACTAAATAATTGGCATAATCCGCATACCAAGGTCCTTAGCTTCCACCGGTAGTTAAGGCCATGAGAGAATCATCGGGAAAAGAGTCATCTATTGGGATGACAACTCCTTCCTCCTCAACTCTAAGCCTCGATAAATGATCTGCAACGGCATTTTCCGCTCCCTTCTTATCCCGGATCGATAAATCAAACTCTTGGAGGAGGAGGATCCATCGAAATAATCGGGGCTTCGCTTCTTTCTTAGCAAGGAGGTACTTGAGAGCCGCGTGATCGGTGAAAACAATGACTTCCGATCCAACCAAGTAGGTTCTGAATTTTTCCAAAGCATATACTATAGCTAGCATTATCAAATGTTTTGCTAGCGTAGTATATAGCATGCAAGACTTTGTCCTTCCTTTGGCCCAAAACCGCTCCCACAGCATAATCACTCGCGTCACACATTATCTCGAATGGCAAATTCCAATCCGGTGACTGAATAATCGGAGCAGAAATGAGGGTCTGCTTAATCCTGTTAAAAGCTTCAACACACTCATTAGTAAAATCGAAAGGGGCATCCTTTAGGAGCAATTGTGTAAGTGGCTTAGCAATTTTGGAAAAGTCCTTGATAAAGCGGCGATAAAATCCCGCATGACCAAGGAAACTTCTCACTCCCTTCACATTAACCGGCAAGGGCAATTGCTCAATAACTTGCACCTTTGCTTTATCCACCTGAATGCCCTTTTCGGAGATCACATGACCCAAAACAACACCCTCAGTGACCATAAAATGGCACTTCTCCCAATTCAAGACCAAGCTGACCTCGACAAATCGGTTTAAAATGGTATCCAAGTTAGCTAAACAAGCTGAAAAACTCATACCATACACACTAAAGTCGTCCATAAACACTTCCATAATGGACTCGATGTAGTCGGAAAAGATGCTCATCATGCATCTTTGAAAGGTGGCGGGTGCGTTACAAAGCCCGAATGGCATCCTGCGATATGCGAAAGTGCCATAGGGACAAGTAAACGTGGTCTTTTCTTGGTCGGCGGGGTGTATCGGGATTTGGAAAAATCCCGAATATCCATCTAAATAGCAAAAATAGCAAAAAATCCCGAATATCCATTTGGTCGATAAAGGGCAATAGGAAATGGTCTTTAAGTGTAGCGGTGTTCAACTTTCTATAGTCTATGCATATCCTCCATCCCGTCACAATTCGTGTCGGGATTAATTCATTCTTCTCATTCGGGACCACAATAGTCCCTCCCTTCTTAGGTACAACTTGTACCGGACTCACCCACTTTGAATCGGGAACCGCATAAATAATTCTCGCATCCAACAATTTCATAACTTCCTTTTTAACAACCTCTTGCATATTCGGGTTCAACTTACGTTGACCCTGGACACAAGGACGATGACCTTCCTCAAGATTAATTCTATGCATACAGAAATCGGGACTGATTCCCTTCAAGTCATCAAGACTATACCCCAAAGCTTTCCTATTTTTCTTCAAAACAACTAACAAATCAGAAAGTTGTTGCTCAGTTAAATCAGCACTTACAATCACGGGGAAGCTCTCGGTATCGTCTAAAAAGGCATATTTTAGGTGAGACGGAAGTGGCTTACGCTCCGGAACGGTTATGTCTATGGCAAATGAGGTGTGGATGATGTTGGTTACATCGACACCTTGCTCCTCCGTGAGCATCCTTCCTTCCAAAGCAGCTTCCAAAGCATCAATGACAGCAAAGTCACGGAAGCATCACCTGCACACGCTTCCAAACATATCAAAGCCTCTAAGGGGTCCCGTATAAGGGACGCCTCCATAGAATCATGAACTAAGACATCCACAACATCAATCATGCAACAAGAATTCGTTACCATCGGGTTCTTAAGTGTACTATCTAAGCAGAAAACAATGGTGTCTCCACCCACTTCCAAGGTCAATTTACCGTTCTTGACATCAATCACCGCGCCGGCGGTGTGCAAAAATGGCCTTCCCAAAATTATGGGAATTTGGGTGTCCTCGGCCATGTCAAGGACGATAAAATCAACTGGGATAAAAAAATTCCAACTCTAACGAGCACGTCTTCTAAAACTCCCAAAGGGCGTTTTATGGAACGATCCGCCATCTGCAAAGTGACACTAGTACACTTAAGAGGACCCATATTAAGTTTTTCACAAACGGAGTAAGGCATGACATTTACACTAGCACCTAAATCACATAAAGCCAATAGTGCAAGGAATCGAAAAACTACCGGAGTTCTTTAGCTTTGGTGGGGCTTTGTTCTGTAAAAATGCACTACACTGTGGAGTAAGAGCGACGGTTTCTACCTCACCAATGCTTCTCTTCCGAGTCAAGATGTCCTTCGTAAATTTGGTATAAGATGGGACCTGCATAATGAGCTCGGTAAATGGGACTGTAACCTGCAAATTATTCACAACCTCCATGAACTTGCCAAATTGGGTAGTCTCCTTCCGATTCTTCAATCGACCCGGTTATGGTACTTGAATTGTTGGACTAGTCGGGGTGGGAACAAGAGTAGTGGGTGGTGGAACTTGATCTTCACTTGGAGTTTCCACAATAACATCCTCATTGACATCTTCCACTAGAACTTGCTCCTTCTCGGCCGGTGTATCATCTTTAGGCATCGACAGACCCTCATAGTGTGTGCCACTACGAAGAGTGATCGCATTAGCCGTATCATGTTGTTGATCACCTTGAGAAGGGAGTTTACCTTGTTGACCCGTTGCTTGTGACGCGGCAAGGTGTCCCACTTGGTTCTCCAAATTCTTGATGGCATTATCCTTGGCTTGATCATTCTTTTGCATTTGTGCCATCATAGAGTCCTGGGTCTTGGCCATCATCTGCATCATATTACGAAGCTCAGCCATTTCATTAGAACTCGAAGAAGAAGAAGAATTACCTTGAGCTTGTGCGGAGGATTGGCTGAAATTCTGCTGACTAGTACCGAAATTCTGATGAGAATTCCCGAAATTCTGATGAGAATTCCCGAAATTCTGATTAGTATTGCCAAAATTTTGTTGATGTTGACCCGAGTGAGGTCGCTGCTGAAAATTTCCCTGATTTTGGAAATTCCTTTGATTACCAAAATTTTGCTGATTCTGGAAATTTTGTTGGTTCTGAAATTGCTGCTGGTTCTGAAAATTCCCTTGATTCTGGAAATTCTGCTGATTCAGGAGATGCTGCTTTGGTGGGGGTACATAAACTGGTGTAATAGGCGGGTTCAAGACATTAGTACTCCTGTAAGACAAAAGAGATGCATCATAACCCGGTTGGTTCATATATGGATAGCGCGGGCGCATGGAATGAAAAGCATTCACTTGTTCTATGGAGCCTAGACAATCCTGAGCTTGGTGGTCCGCGGCACCACAACGCATACATGCATACTCTTGCATGGCATGTACTTGATGCATGCCTCCTCCCTCTTGAGAACTCGACACTTCAAATGCATCAAACCTCTTAGCCAAAGCGTCTAATTGAATAGCCACGGCATTAGAGGACCCACTTTCACCGGAATTAGACCGAGTATTACCTCGAGTATTACCTCGAGGATTACCCCATCGGGAGTGGTGAGATGCCATTTCTTCTATTGTTTGCCAAGCCTTATCATCATCCACATTACATTGGAATCGCCCATTGCATGCCGAGTCAAGTGTACTCCTACAATCATCATACAACCCGTTATAAAATTGGTTACAAAGAAACCAAACCTGAAAATCATGGTGCGGGCATTCCTTCACAAGCTTCTTGAACCGCTCCCATGCTTCATGAATATTTTCGTTCGGAGTTTGACGAAAATTCGTGATTTGACTCCGGAGCATGTTCGTCTTTTGTGGAGGGTAATAGTGCTTGTAGAAGGCAAGAGCAAGAGAATTCCAATCGGTGATCCCCTCGGTGACTTTATCAAGGTTCGTTATCCACTCCCCGGCAACGGCGCCAAATTTGATATGGGTTAAGTCGTCTCACCCAATCAAGAAAAACCTAATGCTACTAACTAGAAGATAGCGGCAAGTAAGGTATCGAATCCACAGGGAAACGGTTAAACAAGTCTAATAGCTATGGTGATTCTAAATGCTCTAAACGGTTTGATTGATGGAAACATATAGAAAACTACTAAAATACGAATATGAATAAAGGATTCTAAAAATGAGCGGAAAACTAAGGTCACGTGTTCACGATAGATGTTCGACAATTATGCGACAATAATAATAAACACATAAACATGCTAGTCGGCTATAACACGTTCTCTCGAATCGTGCCAATCTAGGAAAGATCTAACGGGCTCTCGCAACTTATTAGACTCCCTACCAAATCGCGCGTGATCTAATCCTAATTCGGCTTTCGCACAAGAACTAGAATTTCTCAAACAGATTAAAACGTTGTGGCCTTTAACAAATTAATCGACAAACAAAACACGCGAAAGTGGTACTAGCATAATTATAAATTTAGTATCAAAGCAACATAATCGTATAATAATCCATCGATCCCCCTCGACCCTAGCGAGAAAATTAGCTACGCATGATGATTACGAAACAACAAATCGCATACATGGAATTCATGATAAAAAGGTGAAGCAAATAAATCTAATAACAAACGAACGAGAATCTAGCGAACTAAAGTAAACAACGAATTGCAAATAAAGAAAATTGCGGCGAACTAAGTAATTTACGATGAAGATTGAAACGTAAAACTGAAAATTGCATAAAACAAATTTACCGGAATCGAGCACGAGTTGAAAATCGAGTGCTAGTATGCTAAGAGTCACGAGCTTTTTCTAAGGAAATATAATCTAAGTATAAAGAAGTGATAATAGAAAAATAATACAACTTCTTAGTTATACAAAATAGGCGGAAATGGGCTGGGTGTGCACGCCGGCCGACTGGCAGGCCGCCTGCCACATGCAGGGGCCGACGCACACCTAAAAATGAAGCTCAAATCGTCCTTGTGTCACGTTGGCCGGCTGGCAGGCCGCCTGCCACATGCAGGGGCCGACGCACACCTAAAAATGAAGCTCAAAGCGTCCTTGTGCCACGCCGGCCGGCTGGCAGGCCGCCTGCCACATGCAGGGTCCGACGCACACCTAAAAATGAAGCTCAAATCGTCCTTATGTCATGCCGGACGGCTAGCAGGCCGTCACATGCAGGCTGGCGCGCAAAACACTAATAGAACAAGTATTGGGCCGCTTTCCTTGGCCCAATGAACCGACACTTCTCATTTCTCCTTCGCCTAAACGTCTTGAAGCACGGATTTTGTCTCGGGATCGTTCTTCTAACCAGATATGAGTGTAAATGCACATAAAGACCTGAAATCGTGTAGAATCTACAAAAACACTCACTCAAAGCAAAATGTTAGAAGAAACGGCTCTAAGGAGCGCGTTCCGACCGGAAAAGACAACGGAATCGAGGGAATAAAACTATATAAACACGACACATCACGTTTTTACTTGGTTTAGGCAGACTCTTTTCCGGCTCTCTCGGTCTCTCTTTCTTTCTGTTGTAAAAATCTCCTCTTATCAATAAAAGTTTGCTAAGCCTTCCTCATCTTCTGATTACAATTTAAGTTTGTAAGTTATTTTTATTTTAAACTTAATTTTATTTGTATTTTATTTACTTTAAGGATGAGCCTTATAGGCTAAATTCTTTGTTGAATTATGTCTTGACTTGTTTAAACTATCTATTGGACCATGGTTAATTAGGTTTTCAACTAATTGGTTTTGGTTTAGTGTACCATGTAAAGGATCTTTATTGACTTAAAAACATAATAAGAAAGGTAGTATTACAAGTGATTGGGATTTTACCAAAAAATATGTTATGTTTGAACCGTGAATAGGCAAATTAAACCAACCGGGGACAACAAAAGTCGGCACCTACTAGGCATATGGCAATGGTGCCTCCCTCAAAAGTCCCTAACGCAAATTCAAACTTAACACAATATGTACGCTCAATAAACCCTCTTAATTTATGCTGATAAGTAATAAAAACCAGCTAGTTGAAAACTTAACCATGGTCCAATAGATAGTTTAATTAAGTCAAGACATAATTCAACAAAAGATTTAGTCTATAAGGCTCATCCTTAAAGTAATTAAAATAAGAATAAAATTAAGTTTAAATTAAAAATAACTTACACACTTAAATTGTAATCAGAAGATGTGGAATGCTTAGCAAACTTTTATTGATAAGAGGAGATTTTTACAACAGAAAGACAGAGAGACCGAGAGAGCCGGAAAAGAGTCTGCCTAGACCAAATAAAAACGCATCCTTTTATAAGCAAAAAGCTGAGAAAAACAACAAAAATAAAACAGTACAACGAAGATTTAATAGTACTACAACGAATATATAACAGTACGTGTACTATTAATACACTCAGAGCTTTATGAAAGCAAAGCCTTTCTATTAGATTATGATTCTGTAAATCATTTTGTGATTATGTAATTATGTTGTTACGATTTGATAGGCTTGATTATAGGCATGTAATCCTCTGTAATTAGGTAAGTATATTCTGTAAACTTACTATATAATGCAATGTCAGACAATCACCCAATTCAGGGGATTGAGTTATCTTATATGGTATCAGAGCCCGGGTGAAAGACCTGCCTCGATTTGCCAACAACTCCGTCGACACAATACTCGATGTCCGTGTGTGTCCTACTTCTGCCTAGCCTCACGCCAAAATGGCCGGAGACGACGCCACACCCGACCCTCCAAAGCTTCATCCCGTCTACATTGTCAACAACATCCAACAACGGTACGGATCCTTGACGGTACTAAGGTCCCGTATACCACGTGGTCTCAATTGTTCACGTTACACGCCAAAGGTCACGAAGTGCTCAAGCACATTGACGGTACAGAAAAGCCTACCGCCACCGCTGAACTTGAGGTGTGGACTGAAATTGATTCCATTGTCCTTCAATGGATATACGGCACCGTTAGCAAAGACCTGATAAAGCGCGTCATGAAGGATGACTCTACGGCCCGTGAAGCATGGCTCCGGGTCAAAGACATTTTCCACAGCAACAAAGGAGCCCGAGCCGCCTCTCTCGAACACGAGTTTGTCAATCTCAAACTGAGTTCCGTGGCTTCGCTTGACGCCTACTGTCAAAAACTCAGCGATCTCGCGAGCCAACTTAAGGATGTAAACGCCACCGTATCCGACAGTCGGCTCGTGCTCCAGCTTGTTCGTGGACTACCCAAGGAATATAACACGGTGACATCGTACATAAATCGAACGTTGCCATCATTTGAAACTGCCCGAAGCATGCTTGAACTCGAGCACCACCGTCAGGCAGCCACAACTGAGAGTAACCCGCCGACGGCCCTGGCCGCAGCCGTCGTCGCCCCGGTCCCACCGCCGACAGACGCCTCCCCGCGTCACAACTCGGAGTCCCGCCCTCGTCGGCGCCCGAAGTTCGACCGGGGTGACCGCAGTGAACGCGGTGGTCGCGCCTCTGCCCCGCGGCCCGCCTATACCCCTACGCCCCCAATGGGGCCCTCCGCCACCATGGTACTCCCCGTGGACCCCCCACCCCCCCCTCCGTGTCCGTACCCGACGACACCGGGCTGGTCCACCCCGTACAATCAATGGTCACAGACCCGGTCTGCCTCTGCAACTCCTCAGCCTGCAACTCGTCAACCACAACAGGCCCATTTGACGGAAATAGAGCCTCTCCAGTCCACGGATATTAATAGCGCTTTCAGTGCTATGTCAATTCAGGGCCCATATGATAATCAATGGTATATGGACACCAGTGCATCCACTCATCTCACATCCGACCTAGGTATGTTAACCGCTTCCTATGACAATAAAACTGTTCATTCTGTATATGTCGGTAATGGCAATAGCCTGCCAATTCGGGGGTCTGGCACGTCCCAAATAAAATTACCCAACCGTACCCTTCACCTTCAAAATGTCCTACATGCCCCCTCTATAATTAAAAATTTAATATCCGTCCGTAAATTTACTAAGGAAAATAATGTTTCCGTCGAGTTTGACCCGGTTGGTTTTTCTGTGAAGGATATTCCGACTAGGACCACGATTATGAGGAGTGATAGTCCCGGGGAACTCCATCCCGTCTTTCCCACGAGTCAAGACCGCCACCTGCCTTCCGCTTTCACCACCACCACTTCATCGGCCTGGCACGCTCGCCTCGGCCACCCTAGTCCTGCTGTTTTTTATTTTATTAGGAGTCATTCGTTCGTTCTTGTAATTCGCATAATAATAAAAATGGTCTTTATTCATCTTGTCAAATTAGTAATCATAGACGGTTACCATTTCTCCATACATCTACTCCAACTTTTGCCCCATTTGACATCGTTCACGGCGATTTATGGACGTCCCCAATTCTCAGTACTACCGGATTCAAATACTACCTAGTTCTCATTGACAGTTACACTCAATTTGTTTGGGTCTACCCAATTAGGTATAAATCAGAGGTCACATCCAAATTTATTATATTCCATAATTATGTGACTACCCACTTCCAGGTCAAAATTAAAAATTTCCAATGCGACCTTGGACGCGAATTTGACAATAGCGAACTCCTAAAATACGATCAAACCCACGACCTAGTTTTCCGCTTCTCATGTCCCCAAACCTCCCCACAAAACGGGAAATCCGAGCGCATGATCCGTCGTCTAAACGACATCATGCGCGTCCTAGTCCTCCACGCCTCTCTTCCTCCTAATCTATGGGTTGATGCACTTCATACAGCAGCCCATCTCCACAACATCACTCCTACCAAAACTCTTCGGCTCCGCTCACCCACCTCGGTTCTTTTTCTCAAAGAACCATCATACAACCACCTCCGTGTCTTCGGCTGTGTATGTTATCCAAATCGCACAGCCAAATCCCCTCATAAACTAGCCCCTCGATCCACAAAATGTGTTTTCCTCGGCTATCCTCCTCACTATCGTGGTTATCGGTGTCTAGAAATATCGACCGGGAAAATTATTATTTCCCGTCACATCACATTCGACGAGACCCAATTCCCTTATGCCCAAACAAATCCGACCCCCGACTAATCCTTCCTAAACCACGACCCCGACCCAATCCACCCTTATATCCTCAACCCAGACACCCTGCCTACCCATGCCCAACCGCAGCCCACGACCCCTCCCTCACGACCTGACCAACCCTCGGCCTCCCCCAACTCCCCTCCAACCCCTCCACCCGACGCCCCCACGTCTCCCTCTACCACCGAACCTACCCCGCCACTTTCAGCCCCTCCCTCACCATTGACTTCCGCCAACACCACCATACCACCCGTAGTTCCCACACACCCAATGCGCACTCGCGCCATGGATGGGATCTTCAAACCCAAGGCCCTTTACACGAACCACAAACCCAGCCTCTCACCCATACCCAAATCACCCTCCTTAGCCTTGGCCGACCCGAATTAGAATGCCGCTATGCAAGATGAATTCCGTGCTTTGTAGGTTAACAGCACTTGGGAATTAGTTCCACGTCCACCAGACACCAACATTATCCACTGTATGTGGTTATTCCGTCACAAATTCCATGCTGACGGCTCTCTTCTACGTTATAAGGCCTGTCTCGTCGTAAATGGGAAAACACAACAAGTTGATGTCGATTGTGAAGACACGTTCAGCCCGGTAATCAAGCCGACCATGATCAGGACCGTTCTTAGCCTCGCAATCTCTCGGTCCTGGCCCATTCACCAGCTCGACGTGAAGAACGCTTTTCTTCACGGCGATCTCGCTGAAACGGTGTATATGCACCAACCACCCGGCTTCGTGGATAAAAATCGCCCGACCCACGTATGCCACCTACGGAAATTGCTCTACGGCCTTAAACAGACCCCACATGCATGGTATCATCGGTTCGCGTCTTACATTATCTCCAAAGGTTTTAAAAGCAGATTATGTGATCCCTCTCTGTTCATATATAAAACAGCTACCACCACGGCCTACCTCCTCCTTTATGTCGATGATATAGTGCTCACTTGCTCTACAACCACGTTACTGAACCAAATCATCTCGACCCTCTCCGCAGAATTCGCCATGACTGATCTCGGCTCCCTTCACCATTTTCTAGGGATAAAGGTGACTCGTTCCGATAATGCTCTGTTTTTAAGTCAAGCCACGTATGCTTCCGAGATTCTCGACCGTGTGCCTCTATGCTTAACTGTAATCCTACAACTACTCCGGTCGATACTTCTTCGAAGCTCAGCGAATTGTCGGGCCCTCTAATTTCCGATCCTATCCTTTACCGACAACTAGCTGGCGCACTCCAGTAACTCACAATAACGCGGCCTGATATATCGTATGTTATTCAACATGTCTGTTTATTTATGCATGCTCCTCGAAAACCCCATTTACACTTTCTCAAGCGGATACTCTGCTACATTAAAGGTACTCTCGAGCTAGGCCTTACTCTTACAGCGTCCCGGTCTCATAAGCTCACGGCGTACTCAGACGCCGATTGTGCAGGATGTCCGGACTCCCGACGCTCCACCTCGGGGTACTGCGTTTTCCTCGGTGATAACCTAATATCATGGTCCTCAAAACGACAAAATACTACCTCTAGATCGAGCACCGAGGCAGAATATAGGGGTGTGGCCAATGCCGTTGCAGAAACTAGCTGGCTTCGTAACCTCCTACTTGAACTGAACGTTCCCGTCCGTCACGCTACACTCGTATATTGTGACAACGTTTCTGCAGTTTACCTATCTGGCAACCCCGTTCAGCACCAACGAACCAAGCATATAGAAATAGACATTCATTTCGTTTGTGAAAAGGTGCAACATGGCCTGATACGAGTCTTACATGTCCCTTCCGAGCATCAATATGCGGATATTTTCACAAAAGGCCTTCCACGCGACCTATTTACTCGCTTCCGATCCAGCCTGAGCGTTCGTTCTCCTCCCGCTCCGACTGAGGGGGTGTATTAGATTATGATTCTGTAAATCATTTTGTGATTATGTAATTATGTTGTTATGATTTGATAGGCTTGATTATAGGCATGTAATCTTCTATAATTAGGTAAGTATATTCTGTAAACTTACTATATAATGCAATGTCAGACAATCACCCAATTCAAGGGATTGAGTTATCTTATATTTTCAAGGAAAAATCTAGTGTGTCATGAAACAAACCAAAATTGGAAAGAGCATCTTACGTAACATCCTTATCCATATTCCCAAATATTTGTCTTCCTTTTCAAAGTACTTCATAAGTGTGTCTTTGAAACACAAAGTGCATGAACATGCATTAATCCATAATTATTTCAAGTAGGTGAACTTCCTCTTAGTGCATCAAACCATAATTTTAATAGATCTCATTAACATTTGAAATTATTTGCAAAGTCTTGAATAATCTGAGTCTCTTTCTCGATATTATCTTCTAGGTCTTAAGCGTCTTGCAAAATTATTTTTGTTGGTTGATGTCATAGACATTGTCGTACAAGTATCACTCTTATGTGATTTGGAATCATCATTATCGGCTTTTTGGGCTAAATGTGTTAAATTAAAATATGCGTAACAATGAGGAAGTGACCAAACTTGACCAAAACTTTGAGCAAAACAGGACTGACACCAAACCGACGGGATGGAAGATAGCAAACCAGACTTGACAGGAGCTGGAAACAATAAATATATCACCGACGAACTGAGGCGAGAGACAACAAATAAAACCGAGGTGGGCAAAAATCTGAGGCTGCAAAAACCGAACAGGGACAATAGGCAACCGGACAATAGGCAACCGGACAGCAGTAACCGAAGGCAACCGGACAGCAGACCGAGAGGCGACAAGCGGACAGGGCGGAAAGCAATGTAACAGAGAACCGAATCGACCGGACAGAAATGGAATTCGAAGATGCTGTGTCGTGGTATATATACCACTGACTTGAAAACTGTTTCGGTACGACCGGGGTGGCAATCGACAAACACCGGCAGTTTCCCAAGGTTAACACAGCAGCTAACGGGCTCGTCCACTCGAGGTAGTTAGCTATGGAACGACTCACGAACAGTAACCCAGAATATTAGAGCAAGATGGAGGAGGAGAAGAGGATGAATGTATATTCAGTGTGTTTAGGACTCGAGGAAGAGCAGCAATTTATAGGGAGATGAGAGACACAAAGGCTCCCCCTAATAAATATTAGTTAATGCATAATCTAGCCATTAACCAAAAAATCTGTAACAGTCATCCGATGAACCTAGACAGTCCATTATAAAGATAATGGCCCAAAACTGAACCTAGACAGCCCATTATAAAAATAATGGCCCAAAAAGGTAAAAGACTCAAACCCGAGCCCAAGAAAAGTCGGGTCGGGTCAGCGCGCGGGTGGCAAGGTCCAAGTCCATCATTCTTCACAAAAGTCCTACTCATCACACAACTGAAGGCAAAAGTAATAAGGGAGTATATAAGTGAGAGATATAGTCACTCCCCACCACCGATGTGGGAGAGTTATATACTCACAAAGTGGCTTTCTCGGCCTTTATACTCCAACAATCCCCCACAAAAGGCGGAGAAAGGAAAGGTAAGAGAGAAAATTTATGGGTTAAGGAAGAATTGGATACTTAGGTATCAATGTCTTTCGACTTGAATTGACACTTTAGTGAAAATGAGGCAACAACTTACTATCTAATAAGAGAATATCTTTCGATTTGAATTCCTTACTGATTTTCGGTTGAGACCCTCACAACACATATCATACCTTCAAATTGTGCATGTTCCGCGATTTCAATGTGCAACGCTTTTACAAGGCCATGCGTTTACCTCGGTATAACAAGTGTTTTTGTCAGACTTTTCATAGTCTGACATAGACGGCGGCCAAACCGTCTCACCTGTATAGGTGGTTCAAGTACTTCTCAATAGCACTTCTCACTAGAACCATTAAGGACGTAGGAGTCCATCCTGTAAAACAAAGTCACAAATCCATCAAGTGCTTCTCAACCAGCACCACCATGAAGGCTATGGATTAAAAGCCATAGGAATAAAGTCTTTGGTTCATGTCAAATCATACCGTGCTTTGACTTAAGAACCTAAGTCCCATTCCCCTCGACAATTCACGGACTACTCTCCGTGGCAATTCTTTTGTAAAGAGATCGGCAAGGTTGCTTTCGGACCTCACATAGTCCACAGCAATTACTCCATTTTTCAGGAATTGTTTAACCACACCATGCCTGATTCGAATATGTCTTTTCTTGCCATTGTAGACATCATTCTTAGCAACACCAATTGCTGCTTGTGAATCACAGTGCAAGGAGACTAGTGCTACCTGCCCCCCTTCCCCCCCCCCCCCCCACCCCACCCCACAACGGCATGTCTGCTAGCGAGTTTCTCAGCCAATCTGCTTCTTGTCCTGCCAACTCAAGAGCAATAAACTCAGATTCCATAGTGGAGGTTGCTATGGAAGTCTGCTTTGAAGACTTTGATAAGTCGGTATTTATACGTATTTTTTCCCCTTTAATATTATTATATTGATGTCGTCTTTTGTAATATTTGAATTAAAATGATTATTTTATATAAGTTGGGTTTATTATTACACTTTTGATATTTTTGTGCTAAATTGAGTTTTAAATAAATATTTTAATTAATTAGTAATAACCCACATGGATTAAGAAAAAGATTACTAAAATCGTATGTATATTTGCAGATCTGTCTTAAGACGACGATATCTCACTCATACGATGTCGGAAAAATGCGATTCAAGATGCGATGGAAAGCTAAGTTCGGGATGAACAACTTTGTTGAAGAGAGCAAAATCAATTTCATCATCTAATGGGTCAAAATCAAGCTTGAAACCATCAGCCATTGTGGAAAAAATAAGGAAAGAAAATCGAGTGTAAAAAGGAAAGAAGAAGATGTTGAATTGGAAGAACAGGATCAATTAATTAAGGAAAGAAATAAATTCACTAAGACCAAATTCAACACTATAAAAGAAGGCAAAGAGAGGAGAAAAAAAAAGAAGAAGAGAAGAAGGAGCCACAAAACACATACATAGGAATAGGGCGAAGGCCTTGGCCTTCATGGCCAAGGTCGGTACAAATTCAACCAGATTTTAATGCGGGACGCGATAAATTCAACTCCTAATTTATCTAACGGTTGTATCTATCTATCTATATTTTTTAATTTATTTATTGTTTAATTAATTATTTAGTTTAATCTTTCAGTTATTCGAACATGTAATGTATTGATCTATTGTCAATGAGTTATGAGATTACGTTATTGTTTTAACGTTTAATTAGTACTTTGATATTCGTATGAAATTCACGATTTGACTGTTGTTTTCATGTTTATTAATTTAGCCTGGTCACCTAGATTATTTACATGAGTCGATTGTTAAATTAATAGTATTTTAAATTAGGTTGCAGCGTTCTGGTCTAATTTAAGTGCTAGAATTTTGTATGATAATTGAGTTATATTTAATTGCAGCGTTCTGGTTTTATATAATTCAATTGATGGGTATTCTTAATGCGACCAAATTTGTTAAGTTAATTCGTGCGTTCATGGTTAATTTGATGAATTTGGTTAGGATTAAACTTGCGTGCGTTCACGGGGTTTAACAAGTCAAAACGATAAAACTGGTAATCTGCGTGCGTTCATGGGATTAACTAGTTACCGATCTATTTGAGTCTAATTAATTGAATCGATGATTAACCCGACTATATCATATGTTGCATGTCTCGAATATTGTTAGGATTAATTATTTATTTATGGTGATGTTTTATTTTATTTTTATTTTATTATTATTTTTTAAACCAACAAAAAACCCCCCTTTTATATATTTATACTATTAAATAATAAATCGTCTTAGATAATAACGTCAGTCTATGTGGGATCGACCTCTACTTACCCTACCTACGTAGAGTTAGTAGTGTTTATAAATTTAATTTTGACTGCGGAAACGACACGCATCAAATTTTGGCGCCGTTGCCGGGGACTGATGGTTTATTGTCTTAGACGTTATCTGTTTATTATTACTAGATTATTTTTGTTTTTATAATTGAGTCGGCTTAAGTGCCTCCCTGAGTTTCGCAACCTTTGTAAGGGGATGTTAATAGTGTCGGTTGCCCAAAAAAAAATCTTTAATTTATTAATTTGATTATTATAGTTTTATTTTTATTTATTTTCCTATCGATATTATGTGTGTTTTGTTTTCTTTGTGCTTCACTTTCTTGGTCAATATTTTGCAGATGGTAAAAGAACTTTACTTTTGAGTTAGTGTCGGGTTGATTATTTTGCTTGGATCATGGAAAAATAAGGGAACAATGATATTTTTGCGTCCAATTAACATGATATCACCAACTACCAAATAATTGGAATCCGCTAAGTCCCTCCACCCTCTTATTTTTTTATATGCTTAAAGTTTAAGTTCTCAATGTCTATTTTTGACATCGAGGACGATGTCGAGTTTAAATATGGGGGGAGTGGTTATTTCTTACGAAAAATATGGAAAATTTAATTCTTGCGGAAAAAAAATGGAAAATTTTAAATAAATTGAGCTTATTGTTTAAAACCCTTTGTTTTTATTCCACTAACTAGAATAGGGAAGTCGACGACAAATTCTAATCTAACTTTTTTTTCAAAAAAAAAAAAAAAATATTAACTAACTTTAACTTTTACTAACTTAAAAATTCGCTTTTGTGTATGCATTTATTTTTCCTCCCGATTAGACTTGGATTAATTAATTTAATAACAGACGGTATTTTAAGTCTCTTTTAAATTTAAGTTACAAATAAATTATAAAGAATACCACTTGTTTTACCTACTTTAACTATTTTTTTTCGTTGACTCTGGAGGTACGAGCGGTAAGCCGGTCTTGTTTCAATTAATTTACTTTCGTAGGTGACTCCTAATTAGGGCTATAAGAAAGATTAGATGCCTCAAAAAGTGAGTGAATCGGTCTTGTGACTCGAGTTAGTAAATCCGAGGGGAACCTAGTCCTAATGGGATTGGGAGAATGCCTAATGCCTTGTCCGGAAGGGCGGGAGTCATTGGTTGAAAGCTCGCTACATGGGTCACTCGATCTTGGAAAAAAAAATTGAAAAAAAAAATTGAAAAAAATTGATTGAAAAAAAATGAAGAAAAAAATCATACAAAGAAAAAGAAAAAAAATGAATAAAAATGAATAAGAGCGAAAAAAGTGAGACGAGGTATCTATTTTGACTTATATGCTCGGGAGAACGATCCTCGTACTGAACTGGTAATAGAAATGTACCGAAAGTAAATCTCCTTCCCCTAAGACCTTAAGCTGCTGAAACCCGTCTTCTTGAGTCAATTCTTATGCAATTTTTCGAAGGTGGTTAAATAGGTGGGAAGGATAATGAGTTTATTTCTAATTTAGATTTAGAAGTGATTTAAAATATTATATGTTGTTAAATTAATTAATTGAATAGTTTATAGTGGAGGAGAAATTTATGTATATATTACTTGTTAATCTAACTCGTAATTTGTTTCGTTAACTTTACTAACTTACTAACTTATAAAATATTTTCAATCTGTCGTCGGTTGTACCTACTTTGGTTGGTTTGAAATCATGGAGGGTTAATTTTTTGATTCTTAATTTTAGCTCTTGAGTTCTCATTGTCGAGGACGACAATGGACTAAGTGTGGGGGAATTTGATAAGTCAATATTTATACATATTTTTACCCCTTTAATATTATTATTTTTATGTCGTCTTTCGTATTATTTGAATTAAAATGATTATTTTATATAAGTTGGGTTTATTATTACACTTTTGATATTTTTGTGCTAAATTGAGTTTTTAATATATATTTTAATTAATTAATAATAACCCACTTGGATTAAGATTGCCAGAGTACTAAAATCGTTTGTATGTTTGCAGGTCTGTCTTAAGGCGACAATATCTCACTCATACGATGTCGGAAAAATACGATTCAAGATGCGATGGAAAGCTAAGTTCGAGATGAACAACTTTGTTGAAGAGAGCAAAATCAAATTCCATCATCTAATGGGACGAAATCAAGCTTAAAATCATCAGCCCATTATGGAAAAATAAGGAAAGAGAATCCGATGTAAATAGGAAAGAAGAAGATATGAAATTGTGAGAGCAAGATCAATTAACTAAGGAAAGAAATAATCTCACTAAAATCAAATTCAACACTATAAAAGAAGGCATTAGGGCTTCAGAATAGAGAGGAGGAAAAAAGAGAAGAGAACAAGGAGCAGCACACACACATAGGAATAGGGCGAAGGCCTTGGCCTTCATGGCCAAGGTCGGTACAAATTCAACCGGATTGTGATGCGGGACGCGATCAATTCAACTCCTAAATTATTTAACGGTTGTATCTATCTATATTATTTAGTTTATTTATCGTTTAATTAGTTATTTAGTTTAATCTTTCAGTTATTCGAACATGTGATGTAACGATTATTGTTGAGTTATGAGATTACGTTATAGTTTTAACGTTTAATTAGTACTTTGATATTCGTATGAAATTCACGATTTGACTGTTGTTTTCATGTTTATTAATTTAGCCTGATCACCTAGATTATTTACATGAGTCGATTGTTAAATTAATAGTGTTTTAAATTAGGTTGCAGCTTACTGGTCTAATTTAACTACTAGAATTTTGTATGATAATTGAGTTATATTTAATTGCAGCTTTCTGGTTCTATATAATTCAATTGATTGGTGTTCTTAATGCGATTAAATTTATTGACTTGATACGTACTTACATGGTTGAGTCGATATAATTTAGTTAGGATTAAACTTGCATGGTTAACGGAGTTTAACGAGTAAGAAAGATAAAACAGTTAATTTACTTGCTTACAAGGGATTAAATAGTTACCGATCTATTTGAGTCTAATTAATTGAATCGATGATTAACCCGACTATATCATATGTTGCATGTCTCGAATATTGTTAGGATTAATTATTTATTTATGGTGATGTTTTATTTTATTTTATTTTTATTATTATTTTTTTAAACCAACAAAAAACCCCCCTTTTATATATTTATACTATTAAATAATAAATTTCCTAAGATAATAACGTCAGTCTCTGTGGGATCGACCTCTACTTACCCTATCTAGTGTAGAGTTAGTAGGGTTTATAAATTTAATTTTGATTGCGGAAACGACACGCATCAAATTTTGATTAGCAAGGGAGCAATGAAAAATACGATTCAAGATGCGATGGAAAGCTAAGTTCGAGATGAACAACTTTGTTGAAGAGACCAAAATCCAATTTCATCATCTAAGGGGTCGAAATCAAGTTTGAAACCATCACCCCACTATGGAAAAATAAGGAAAGAAAATCGGGTGTAAAAAGGAAAGAAGAAGATGTTGAATTGAAAGAGCAGGATCAATTAATTAAGGAAAGAAATAAATTTACTAACACCAAATTCAACACTATAAAAGAAGGCATTAGGGCTTCAGAATCAGGAGGAAGAAAAAAAAGAGAGAACAAGGAGCAGCACACACACATAGGAGTAGGGCGAAGGCCTTGGCCTTCATGGCCAAGGTCGGTACAAATTCAACCAGATTTTAATGCGGGACGCGATCAATTCAACTCCTAATTTATCTTAACGGTTGTATCTATCTATCTTATTTAGTTTATTTATTGTTTAATTCATTATTTAGTTTAATCTTTCAGTTATTTGAACATGTAATGTATTGATTATTATCAATGATTAACCCGACTATATCATATATTGCATGTCTCGAATATTGTTATGATTAATTTTTTTTATTTATTATTATGTTTTTTTTATTTATTATTATTATTTCCAAAACCGACAAAACCCCCCTTTATATATATTTATACTATTAAATAATAAATCGTCTTAGATAATAACGTTAGTCTCTGTGGGATCGACCTCTACTTACCCTATCTATCATAGAGTCAGTAGTGTTTATAAATTTAATTTTGATTGCGGAAACGACACGCATCAGACTTCCACGAGATAGCACCTCCACCTATGGTAAACACATAACCACTAGTCGAACTGGTTTCAGGATTACTGTTGATCCAGTTAGCATCACTATATCCTTCTAACAGAGCAGGGTATGTACCGTAATGCAAGCATAGATCGCAAGTACCTTTCAGATATCGTAGCAAACGACTCAAAGCAGTCCAATGTTCAGTATTAGGGTTATGAGTATATCTACTTAGCCTACTCACAGCATAAGCAATATCAGGCCGAGTGTAGTTCATGAGAAACATCACACTTCCTAGGATTTTAGCATATTCTTCTTGGGAGACACTTTCACCCAAATTTTTACACAGATGAACACTAGGATCATAGGGAGTTCTAGCAGGCTCAACATCATAGTGGTCGAATTTTCTCAACACCTTTTCCACATAATGAGACTGACTTAGGGCGATACCATTTGAGTTTTGGATAATCTTAACTCCTAGGATAACGTCAGCTTTCCCTAAATCTTTCATCTCAAACTGTGATGATAAGAACTGTTTGGTTTTATTTACGACAAATAAATTCTTACCAATTATTAACATGTCATCAACATACTGGCAAATAATCACAAAATCTGATCCAAACATCTTTGAATACACACATGAATCAGAATTATTGGTAATGTAGCCATCTTTAATCAAGGTGTTGTGAAATTTTTCGTACCACTGTTTGGGTGCTTGTTTCAGACCGTATAGTGATTTTCTTAGTCTACACACTTTACTCTCTTGACCTTTAACCACAAACCCTCGGGTTGTGACATGTAGATCTCTTCCTTTAAGTCTCCATTCAAAAAAGTTGTTTTTACATTCATCTGATGTATCACAAGATTATGAATAGCAGTTAAAGCGATTAGAGTTCTAATGGTGGAAATTTTGGTCACAGGTGAGTAAGTATCAAAGTAATCAATATCTTTCTTTTGTGTAAACCCTCTTACCACAAGTCTAGCCTTGAACCTTTCTATCGTACCGTCGGGTCTAAGTTTCCTTTTAAATAACCATTTACTGGTAATCGGCTTACACCCTTTAGGTAAATCAGTTAACTCCCATGTCTGATTTGAAACAATAGAGTCTAGTTCACTTTTAATAGCATCTTTCCAAAAGTTAGCATCAATAGACCTCATAGCCTCATCATACGTTTTTGGATCTTCTTCCATTAAAAAGACAAAAACAAACTCATCACTCGTGCAAAAATCACATGCATTTTCAGTTAAGAAAGTTGTAATAAAATCATTGTCGAAATCCTTCTCAATTCTAGGCCTTTTATTCCTTCTAGGTTCAACATCATGATCAACAGAGGTACTACTCCTAGCATGCATGGAACTATCAACAGGATTAACAGGCAATTCAGACAATTCAGGCAATGGTGCAACATCTTTATTTAATGGGAAAACATGCTCAAAAAATTCAGCGTCTCTAGCTTCAGAAATAGATCGATCACTTAAAGACATAAATCTATATGCAGCACTATTTTGAGCATATCCAATGAAAACGCAATCATAGGTTTTAGGTCCTATAGTGGGTCTCCTAAAATTAGGTAAACCTACTTTAGCTAAACACCCCCACACTCTCAGAAGACTAAGATTGGGAGCATAACCCTTCCACAACTCGTAGGGTGTCTTGTCTAGTTTCTTATGAGGTACCCTATTAAGAATGTGACAAGCAGACAAAATCGCTTCCCCCCACATGTCATCGGGAAGGCCAGAACTTAAAAGCATGACATTCATCATTTCCTTTAAAGTTCTGTTTTTACGTTCAGCTACTCCATTTGATTGGGGTGTGTAAGGTGGACTTTTCTCATGAATTAGACCATATTTCTCACAAAAGTCTATTAAATAATTAGAGCCATATTCACCACCCCTATCGGACCTAACTCTTTTAATCTTCTTATCAAGTTGATTTTCTACCTCGTTTTTAAACTTTACAAACATATCCTCAGCTTCACTTTTATGTGTAAGTAAATACACTTTAGTGTACGTAGAACAATCATCTATAAAAGTGACATAGTAATGTTTGCCTCCTCTGCTCATAGTGCTTTTAAAATCTGCTAGGTCAGTGTGAATTAACTCTAGAAGGTCTGTATGTCTAGTTTTAACAGGTTTATTTGGCCTCTTAGCAAATTTAGCCTCTACACAACTAGGACATTTTGTAAACACTTCTGAAGATAAAGACGGGATAAGCGACATTGATTTGAGTTTTTAATTCACATGACCTAGTCTACCATGCCACACATCAATAGACTCGGCAATATAAACAAAAGAATAAGCTTTATTATTCATGGTAGAAACATCAATGTTCAAAACAAACAGACCCCCACTGAGATAACACTTGCCCACGAAGTCTCCATTGCGAGACATTACAACCTTGTCAGCCTCAAAAACAAGTTTCACCCAACTTTGTTAAGTAAGGCACCAGACACTAGGTTTCTACGCAAAGAAGGAACATACAAAACATTACTAAGGGCAAGAGTCTTCCCTGAGGTAAGTTTAAGAAACACCTTGTCTTTCCCGGTGATAACAGCGGAGGAGGAGTTACCCATGTAGACGCGTTCACCATCATCTACAGCTTCAAACTCGGCGAATAGCTCCTTGTTAGCACAGAGATGTCTTGAAGCTCCAGTATCCAGAATCCAGTCACTAGCATTTGCCACCAGATTTGCCTCAACCACGACAGCTGCAATAATGTCGTCTGTTTCAGCAAGATTGGCTTGACCAGCATGACCGCCTTTTTTCTGAGGGCATTGATAAGCTTTGTGACCTGGTTGACCACATACATAGCACACCAGATTAGTATTTGGTTTCTGAATTTTTGGAACGGCTTTGGTGTATTTTCCCTGATTTTGTTTGTTAGAATTCTTGTTCCCCTGATCCTTGCCTTCACCACTCTTAGTGTTTCCCTTATTACCCTTATTTTCTTTATTCTTATCTCCCTTAGAAGACCCACCGGTTTCAACGAGATTAGCTTTGACGGGATTCAGGGACAAACTAAGAGATTTGTCTTTTAAACAATTGGCCTCCTCGGTTCTCATATGGATAACTAGTTCTTGGAGTGACAAATCCTTCTTTTTGTGTTTCAACTGATTTCTATAATCGCTCCAAGAACGGGGGAATTTTTCCAACAAAACATTAGCAAGAAAAACTTCATCTAACTTCATCCCTTCATTAACAACATCGCTACATAAATTTTCGTAGACATAGACTTGATCCATAATTGGTTTATCGTCAACCATTTGAAAATTTAGCCATTGTCCCACCACATATTTCTTTTTTTCCAGCATCGTCAACCCTATATTTTTTCTCTAAAGACTCCCAAATAAATTTAGCTGACTTATGGACCATAAATAAGTCAAAAAGAGTATTAGTCATATGATTGAGTATATGACACCTAGCCGTTTTATTATCCTTCTCATATTTCTTGACTAACTCTTCGTTTTTATTTATGAAAGAAATTAAAGGTGGAGTAGCCTCGGCGGTGTTGTTAATCGACATAGGAATAGGAGGGTCGTTAAACAAAACATGATCGACCTCTAACTGCTCAAAAAACATTACTCCCTCTGATTCACAAAGATCTTCCCCTTTGATTAAAATATACCTCACATATATTAAACAAAGGGGAACATCTTTGTGAATCGGAGGGAGTAACAATTTTTGCGACCACCGTCTATAATTGTTGTCATCAAGGGGCTCCAACTTCGACAGGTCGGGAATAGTTTTCGACAAAAACGACGACATTGTTACGAAAAAAATAACAGTTTTCAAATTGTTAAATTAAAAGATGCGTAACAATGAGGAAGTGACCAAACTTGACCAAAACTTTGAGCAAAACAGGACTGAAACCAAACCGACGGGATGGAAGATAGAAGACCAGACTTGACAGGAGCTGGAAACAATAAATGTGGAAGATAGGAAACCAGACTTGACAGGAGCTGGAAACAATAAATATATCACCGACAGACTGAGGCGAGAGGCAACAAATAAAACCGAGGTGGACAAAAATCCGAGGCTGCAAAAAACCGAACAGGGATAATAGGCAACCGGACAGCAGTAACCAAAGGCAACCGGACAGCAGACCGAGAGGCGACAAGCGGACAGGGGCGGAAAGCAGTGTAACAGAGAACCGAATCGACCGGACAAAAATGGAATTCGAAGATGCTGTGTCGTGGTATATATACCACTGACTTGAAAACTGTTTCGGTACGACCGGGGTGGCAATCGACAAACACCGGCAGTTTCCCAAGGTTAACACAGCAGCTAACGGGCTCGTCCACTCGAGGTAGTTAGCTATGGAACGACTCACGAACAGTAACCCAGAATATTAGAGCAAGATGGAGGAGGAGAAGAGGATGAATGTATATTCAGTGTGTTTAGGACTCGAGGAAGAGCAGCAATTTATAGGGAGATGAGAGACACAAAGGCTCCCCCTAATAAATATTAGTTAATGCATAATCTAGCCATTAACCAAAAAATCTGTAACAGTCATCCGATGAACCTAGACAGTCCATTATAAAGATAATGGCCCAAAAAGGTAAAAGACTCAAACCCGAGCCCAAGCAGAGTCAGGTCGGGTTAGCGCGCGGGTGGCAAGGTCCAAATCCATCATTCTCCACAAAAGTCCTACTCATCACACAACTGAAGGCAAAAGTAATAAGGGAGTATATAAGTGAGATATAGTCACTCCCCACCACCGATGTGGGAGAGTTATATACTCACGAAGTGGCTTTCTCGGCCTTTATACTCCAACAAAATGTTTATGAGCTAAAGCTAAATAATACAAAGCATTGGACAATTTTTTTCTTTTGTTTTGTCCTAGACTTCCATGGACTCAGAAAGATATTTGCGATTTGCGATTCATCTTAAGACAAGCCAATCCTAATCCAATGCTGATATTTGCGATTAGTAGAAGATGGTGCAGCACATTCACCAGTAATGAATCCTGCTTTGTTCTTTGACAAAAGCGCTTGAGTGACGTCTCTTTGCCAATGGAGAAAATTACTGCCATCAAATTGGTAGAATGTCGAGATCAGAAGGCGAGATGAAGATTCTTGAAATTGAATTAAGAAAGTTGTTTTGTGATCTTGATTCGCTCTGATACCACATGAACACTAAAGATTGTTGAATATTAGAGAGAATGAGATTTGTATTGTATTGATGCGGAAATAAAAATAAGTACAGTATAACTGTATAAGGCATCTATATATAGGCATGAGTGCATGACTCATGAGGTTGGTTAAATTACAACACCTTCTAACTATAAGCAAGGATACTAGAATGTTTTTGATAATTATTACAAATGAACAAGGTACATATTGTGTAGTTAAGAGAAGTGAGCTTAACACAGTGACTTAGGTTCAGAGAGGTGAGTGGTGCAGCGGTTTCGTGGGGGTTGGGCACAATAACATTGTTGTTGTTTGCCAAGAGAATACCGGGTTTGGTTGAAGAGAGATTAGGGCGTTTGAATAAGGTGGTGTGACGAGGTTGCAGGCTGTTTTTGGAGGATCGTTTGTGACTTCGTGGTACCATAGATTGACGGGATGATTGATTCTTGATTTGGCTGAAATTATTAGTATGATCTTCTTGATAAGTATTGATACGGTTAATACTAACCAACTTTAACTAACTTCTATTATTCTTCTAACTACTTTGTTATATACAGTATAGCTCATAGAATGTGCTCTGGTTCAATTCCAGATGGGGATTTCTTCCGGATAAAGGCGTGCATGTGCCTCGATCACCGTGCTTTTCTCTTGAATGGGACGGGGGAGTTGTCTTCTGGTCTGGATTCAATTCAAATACTAAGAAATATTCGAAGTACTTCCTTTTCCGAGAAAGTATGCACTGTTGAAATGAACGAATTTCGAGTATTATCTCCTGTGTTAATGGCTCTCTAGACAGGATGATTTAGCTAGGCTTCATTCCAACAGGAGCAAAGTAAAGGGAAAAGCAGAGTTTATTGTTTGTTTTTTTGTGTCATTGATAGTACTACAAAATTATACACTATTGGTTTTGATGTATCACCTGGTAATCATGATACTTGCCTACAGGCTACAGCAGCCTACACTTAGCTTCTATACAAAAAATTAAACAAATTTATGTAATGAGGTTTATTGAGCGAGCTTTAGGATAGTCTTTGAACTTTTTAAGCATGAAAAAGTACATGTATGATTCCTTCTAACCCTATTGTATTTAATTTACTAATAAGCGCCGTGCCGCGGCAACTGTTGCATGTTTTCCCTTTTGGGAGTTCATGGAAATTCAACAGAAAAGAATTCTTGAAACGTGTTGTCCCTGGGTTCCTCCTTGGCTTCAGAAGGAGTTCCGAACCCTGAAAACCCAAAATTGCTAGGGTTTTGCAGCATTTGTAAGGTAAAGGGTGACTCCGTCGTCGTCTCTGGCCTTGATATATTTGTACCGTTACTGTAAGCCTTCATGCCGTTTGACTGGTTGGGTTGACTTGGAATAGGTGATGGCCTTACTGGAACTGCAGGATTACTGTTGTAACCACTGCTACCACGTGCTGCAGGAACGTCATGGTTGTGCTTCCCCTCGTAGGTTGTTATCACAGCCCTTGTGTCATGAGATGCCCTCTCAATGTGTTTCCTTACTGGGCACCCAGTACTAGTACATTTGTAGTAGCTTCTGTGATACCAACAAAAAAAACTTATGTTAGTAACTAACTTTTGCAAAAGAAAAAAAAACATAAGTCTACCGGGTGTATCTACTATGTCGTTATACATTGGTCTAAAGGATGCAATTTTTACATAATTTTCATTATCGTTCAATCAGAACCTTATGACGGGGTAGACTATGTACATTCAACCCTCGTCGTCCAGTATATATTTGCTAGGGCCACTGGAAGTGGTCATTTGAAAAAAAAAAAATATGTGCATTAGTATATGAAAGTACATGCTCACCTAGGATTGGGGTTGCCCTTGACTACTTTCTGTCCATATTTTCTCCATCTAAATCCATCATCAAGAATGTCAATCTCACTGGTTGTTTGAACAATAACTCTTGGTTCCTTGACTGTTCTACTACCATATCCAGACATAACTTCGGCTTCATTTTCACCCTTCCTGTAATTCAATAACAACCAACACCAAAAGTCAAAAAAAAAATCTCAAAAAAACAGTTGCTACAAACCTAATTTTGCAAAATGAAAAGGTTTTGAAAGATTACCATCTTTTGGGTTCAGGCTCATTGTCATCATCCTTGGCCGACTTACTAACCGCAGAATTCTGATCAAAGTCATCATCATCGTTGAGGGAAACTGAAGACGTTTCAGGGGTAAAGGAAGAGTAGTCTGCCTGGCCATTCCCGTGCCCATAGGCACCCAAAGCGTTGGACGTTTCAGACGTTTCAAACCCGTTATTGGTGTGACAGTTTTGAGCCAATGATCGTCTAGCGGGCTGAGGCTTAGGGTGGTTGTGGCTTCCCTTGTAAACAATCTCAGTTACTTGTCCTTCAGGGGATTTCTCAACCTTCTTCTTTGTTGGGCAGTCTGGGTAGGAACACTTGTAATAACTTCTTGGATTTTCGCTACCCTTGACTTGTTTCTGACCATATTTTCTCCAGCAGTATCCGTCTTCAGCTCTCTTTTGTGCTCTATTCATTTGAACTATTGGCTGCGGATTATTATTATTATTGATATTGTAGCTCCTTTGAAAGTTTGGGTCTGATTGCTGCGTCGTCGTGGTCTCCATGTGCAGGGGTATGATTTGACTGGAGTTATTAAAGCCAGATTGTAGTGAACTTGTTTGGTCACTGCTAATCCTGTCATTCTGTTTCTTGGCTTCATTCATATTCCATCCTCCCTGCATTTTTCAATATCATTTGTTCAGTGACTCAATCTCATGTTTCTATTAACAGTTTGAGTTATATATAGCCGTATTTTGAAGGAATTGGAAACCATCGTACACAATAATTTGTGATAATGAATATTCAAATCTGAAAACGACTTAGCTAGCTTAGCTTGTGGTAAGACGTACGTCTAGTCGTCTATGATGTATCTGTATTTGTATCTGTAGCCGTTATACATAGTATATGAATTGGAGGTAAATAATCTAGAATTTTATTTGTGTGAACTACTACTATTTCTAAAACTCAAATGGTCTTTCCGGGATCAATTGGGTTGAATAAAATATCCTCCCCCCATTCAAATCCAATTGTCACGTTTACTTTCTTTCTTTCTTTCTTTTTTTTTCTTTTTTTTTTTTTTTTTTTTTTTGGTCGAGACGCGTTTTACCTCATCAATCATTCTAGATTAAAATTATAAAAATTTGATATTGTTGATGTATTCCTGAAACGTAACTATATTTTCTCTCATAGATTATCGAAGAGAGATATGACAAGTTAAGTTAAATGGAGAAAGTAGTATTGTATCATACAATAAACACAAAAACTCGTATGAAACCAAAGGTTTCTCAAGAGAATACGTGTGAAATAAGGAATAGAGTATTCCTCGTATTACACGGAAATGAGAAAGTACCAGGTAATTGTTTGTTTTGTTGTTTTGTGCATTGACTTGACTTGTAATACTGTTACATGAGACGACTTACCTCCAAAGTCGTCATAAACAACAAGTGGTGGAATTATTTAATACAAGTCCCTCTCCTCCACCTCGTTCAATGTTGATTTTTAATTTGACTTTTTATTATTATTTAATTCTACCACATTATGGTTTTCCACTAGTTTTTTTTTTCCATTTGTTTGAAATTATTATTTCATGATAAATCTAAAATTGATTAAAATTGGCCTGGACTGGACTATATTTAATCTTAATCAATTTTATTAATTATTACTCCGTATTATTATTATTATTGATGTCAAAATTTTACAAATTTGACGACTACTCTAGTCTCTAGATAATGAATATAGGATGAGGCGTAGACATCAAGTAGAGTATTAATTTTCGCAAGTAGATGCACAACATGATCGCCAACCAATATATCAAAATGATTTTCTCATTTCATTATTATAGAAATGAGAAGATATTATTAGTACTGAGATTAGGTAGCTAGTATCGAAAACTTACTGTTGTGATGTTATTATTGGAAGCCGCATGAAATGTAAAGTTGTTGTTGTTATTTGCTTCTTCTTTTGAAGCTTGATTAGAAGCACCCCAGTTATAATTCTCACCACCAAAGGCTCCTACTGTTGGAGATGGGAAATTCTGCATCAAGTAATCATATACAGAGTATATCTTAAAGTTAGTGATACATACAAGATTCAATAGTACTAGTTCCTTTGTTTTATTCATTTGTTTCTCTTTATATCAAATGGCAAACAAATAATAAACGAGACGAAAAGATTATCTCTTGTGACATGTAAACAAGTGGGATGAAAACACTTACACATACATTGAGAAGAGGGGAATCCAAGAAAATGGAAGGGCTAAATAAACTGGGAGATGTTGTATTGGAAAAGGAATTATTAGGGTCGTTGATGGAAAGGGATGAGGGTGCCATGGACTTGAACTTGGGCGCTTCCACTAGCTGGTTGAACCCACCCCATGCACTCGTAATATTATTCCTTTCAATCTTAACACCGTTATTGTTATTGTTATCGTTATTGTTGTTGTTGGTGTTGCCGTTGTTGAAGAAATCAGTAAAAGGAGAAGTCATAAGGTTAGTAAAGGTGAAGCTAGCAGCAGTAGTATTAGTATTGTTGAAGGATTTGTGGTCAAGACTAGCAATTGAAGACATTTGTATTGTAATGCGAGAACATATAATACGGGGGGTTTTGGTGGGAAGAAAATGAGGGCGATAAAAGGAGATGGGGGTGTGGGTGTGGGTGTGGGTGTGGGTGTGGGTGACTTGATAAAAGGGGTGAAATGAGGCTTGAAAGGGAAGGTCCTCCCTTTGGAGGGGTGTTTCTAAGAAGGTGAGGAATTGGAATGTTTGACCGTGGAAAAGGGCAATTTGGGTAATAATGAAGCGAGGAGGGTCAAAGTTTGCGTTCCTGACTTTGACTTGGCCATACTTCCTTCTACTTCTTGGTCTCATCTCATGTGTGTGCGATGGCTACTAAAATCAAAGGCCTGGTCCACTTCTACCGTCGGCTCTGTAGAAAAAACAAAGGGCATAGCATACCAACGTTATATTGCACGCCACCTCATCCTTTCCAGTTATACTCTTGTACTCCATAGGATAGGTCATAGGATGATGCATCTTCATGATTCAAATTGTTTCTGTCAACATGTACATTATTTGTAGTTTATTACCTTATTTAAGTTGGCACACAATGTTATAAGTTGGGGACTCTCAACAAATTACTACGAAAGATTCTCAATAAATTATCTGATGTTGATCGGACATCAACATATTTTATAATCGTGAAAGAGGCTCACAACCACGGTATCGGACAAAGGCGCGACTCAGAGGTACATAACATACAATCTAATTTCGAATAGATGAGCAATTTCTAATAGATTAAAGGTAATCTAAGTCAAGATCATTTCTGAATTCGGATGCAAAATCATATTTCTTGTTGCGAGTCAAACCCGGTCAAAATACAGATCCATTACAAATATATCGCAAACGTACAAAAAGAACACATCTCATCCGGTTATATCTTTCGGATATCAAAACCGTAAATATACAAACTTGAATCAGGCGAGCACAGAAATGCTTGATTCTAGGCGTAGTACATATAGTTGGTGCACCTAGGACCATGTGTGACAACTTTAAAATGCATGGTACTATGCCCTTTGAAGGTTGGATTCATTTCTAGTTTTGGGCGCCTCGATCATCTCCCAATTTGCCTCAACACTATATATAGAGAACCTCGAGCTACATTTTTATGATGGAAAAATTAAGACCTTGACAATATTGCCAAAAAATTATTTCGAAATCTCAAAATCTCATAACCCTAAATTGATTTACATTATCAACCTCTTCGCGCCAAGTCTAATTCTGTAACACGTCAATTCCGTGTAATATATATGTTGAGGGTGAATCAATTTACTCGGGCTAAGTCCGATTTATTTGGGTGGTTGATTTTTGTGGGTAATTCATGAGTACAACCATTGTCCCCACAGACGGTGCCAATTGTTTAGGGATGGAATAAGTGTCCCTGGACTCGGGCAGTTCGGCTCTCCTCGGAACCGGACACAAGTTGACAATTGTCCTGCAAAGTGAACTCCGGCCCTAGGGGATGCCCCCGGGTCGAAGCCTCTGACGCCCAAGTCAGTATAATATAAGATTCTATGTGTGTATAGTTAGAGATGAACGGTTGGAGGATGTAGCATATGAGTTGACCTTCCTTTCTCTCTACCAAATGTGACAGATTAGCCGTTAGTGCATGCCACCATTGTTAAAACTTGTTTATTTTCTATTTTTTTAGATGGCAAAAAAAGTGGTTCTTTTAAGGGAAGAGAGAGAGAGAGATGGTTGGTGATGTCATCCCATGACATCACTAGCTTAGACTGATGTCATCAAAGGTCTTCTCCGAGTTGACTAGCGACTACTCGTGAGGAGAGTCGGCCGACACAGGGTCCAGCCGAGACGAGGTTTGGGTCCGACGCCTAAGTACGACCCACACACCTGGAGGTCGGGCCTATATGTCTGGGTTAGCCTATGTGTCTCGGAGGTTTATCCCCCATCAATAGGGATGAAAACTTTAATGCATGTCAATTTTATACATTGTATGAGGTATAAGTATAGAATGAACCAAACTCATACCTTGTGTTTGGTTGACGAAATTGTGACGTTGATACCCGTACCTCAAACCTCCAAGATATGAGTTTCTCGTACCCAAGAGAGGAGATGGGTATAAGGATGACAGTGGGTCTAAGATCTGGTCCAAACCCATCGGGTTGGACGCTAATGGGGCGAGTCTGGGTCTCATATTTTTGGACCCAATGTACATGATGTAACAACCCGGATTTTCGATGACTTAAAATAATAGATAATGCGGAAAGTTATCTAAGTCATTTAATTAAAATTATATCAGAGTGTAAATAAATCCGGATCGCTACGGATCCTTACAACAAACGACTATTAATTACATAGTCTTGATTCACTTAGTACAGAATATAAATTTCATTTTTAAGCTAAACATATTATTAAAATCTCTCTCGCTCGATTCCCCAACGTCTTAGACCTGCAAAAAAATTAAACAGTGGACGCTGAGCGGGACAGCAACCAAGCCGTTCATCTAACATCACCTCGAACACATAAGACAATCATGTGAATAACAAATAATATGCTTATAAAAATATTAAAGGATATCACGTAACAGATAGTTTCCTTTACTTCAATTAATCAACATGTGAGGTGATGAAAACGGTAAAGTTTAAAAGATGGGACATTGGCAGCCATTTGATTTTAAAATCATTTTTCACGTAAACAAACAAAACACACGAGTCGTGGCTCCTAGTATCACCGCTACTCCATATTGGCTTGCATCTCACCAATAGAAGTAACCGTGTTACCAACTCGTAGACCGAACCGATCTTATGAGGTTTACATCTCACCCATAAGGCTCAATTGGGCCCGAACTTCTATTATATTATACGTTTATTCAGATGGGGCTCTGGGCTGAAATGAAAGCTGATGATTACATTCTCTGCATCACCAAGAGGGAACCCGCAGTTTTCAGAATCCTGTTCTGCCCCCGCTACCTAGGTGGTAATACTGATCAAGTACTTGTCTATATGTGCGCCACATACCCTACGCAGACTCTTGAACCGCAGAACTCACTGCCGTAGGACGACTACCTTAAACCATAGGTCGACTCTCGGACCGCAGCCTCTGAGTCTGCTTTTCATTACAAGTGCAGTCGAAACACCACGCATGGTAGGATCCAACACAAGCTATTCATCCCAGACTCGCATCGTAAACTTTATATAAAAGTCGCCCGTGAACAAGTAATACCTTATTTGGTGACCTTCAATAATTGGTCGGACTCATTTACAACAGTCAAATCCTCAAATACTTACTTTCAGTGTGACAGCGTTATACTTTAATCCTCAAGTGTCACCCGAAACGTTATATCCCAAATATCGTATACCATTTTTAAAATAGTAAATCTTTTAATTGAAGTTTTATAAAAATAAAATTTAGCTATAATAATAAAATATTGTTTTAGAACTTATAGTTTATGAAAAATATAATTTAAGTCATTTTTAATCGATTTACAAAATTTGACGTAAAATCAATTTTTTTTTTTAATAATTATAAATGTCGTGTAAAAATTTAGGAATATAATAAATCCATTTAATTTTAGAAAAAATGAAATTTATAAATTTTTACCTATATAAAAATAATAAGTGAAGTTTTATTAAAACAAAACATTTTGCAAGTTACTAATTTACTCTATCATTATAATATATAAACAAATGTAAAAGTATTAAAGAAAATTAAATATGACCAAAATTACAATCATATAAAACACATACAAAATATATAGAAAATAGAATAAACATACATAACAGATAGAATTAAACATACATATAAAATACAATGAAAATGATATAAGTAAATTTTATCATTTTAAGTTCTTTTATTCATTTTATCATTTTTAATTTCATATAAACAGAAATGTAAAGGTGATAAATAAATAAATTAAACAAGTGATAGTTTAGTCAAGTTAAATTTAGTCATAATAAAATATCACGTAACATTTTTATATATACATAAGTAATTTAGTCGTACAAACAAACCTAAATATTTAAATAAGCAATTTATTAAATTACTAACATAATATACTTATATATAAGAAATATTGTTAGAAGAAAAGTTTGGTTACCTTAATAGCTATTACGGAATATTTATTAACGTTATTAAGAATAAAAGGTCGAAATGAATTGACCCAAATACGATTCTAGAAAAGTGATCCCGTCAAATATTGGCCAGCTCCTCATTTCTAATGCTCCAATTATAAAGAAAGACGAGAGATTAAATATAATATGTAGTGCGGAGTAATAATATAGATAGTATGTACGTAGTAGTAGTGTAATTAGTATTCATAGTACTCCGTATTTATAGTAGTATAAGGGGGGTGGTGTACGTAGTGTAATTAGGGAGTGTCGTGTTATGCATGCATGTTAGGTGGATTAGTGTAGTGTGTAATAGTACATATAATATATATATATATATATATATATATATATATATATATACATAGTACTTAGATGTAGTAATAATGATAGTAAGGTAGGAGTATATGATATGTACGTAGTATGAGAGTAGTACTCGTAGTATTTATAGTAAGGTATGTATATATGTAGTATAGTAGGTTTAGTAGATGTAGGGAGTATGAGTGTCGAATTAGGGTGTAGGTGTAAGTAGTAGTGAGAGTATAGGGTGTGAGTAACGTAGAGTGTAGGGAGTATAGGGAGTGACTAATAAGGGTGAATGAAGGGGTGGGTGGCACGTAGAGGTAAATTTAGAGATCGAGTTTTGGTCCGTTTCTCGTACATACGGCTTTCTTTTACTTAAAAAGTTGAAATATAAGATTTCGTAATTAAAATAATGGAAAATATAAAATTTATTTTTAAAAAGGAATTTGTGAGACGGTAAGTAAATAGACGGTAAATAGTTTTATGGGACAAAAGTTATAAGAAATCATTATTTTAAGAATTCGATAAATTATTAAATTTTTACAAGACGAAAAAACGTTAAAACAACAGGTCATTTATTTGAAAATAATTTCGAGTTTAAAACTTTATTTAACGAAAGATAAAATTTTTAATAATACAATAAATAAATTTTCAAGTTTTTATAACGGAATAGTTTTTAATTTAACGAAAATAAAATATTTTATTCACGAAAATAATTTTTCAAACGTTAAACTTGGTTTAAATAAATGTTTAAACTTTTAACTCTATTAAAATACGGGGTATTACAATCTACCCCCCTTAAAACAATTTCGTCCTCGAAATTTCAGGCATAACTTAAGCAATTAACAAAGGTTTAAGATACCACACGAATAAAATGAAGTGTTAGGGTTCCTCTCGCAAAAATGATTCGGCTCGCAAGTGACTTGCTCGTATATCTGATCTCGCCTCCAATGTTTTACAAAGGCAGTACATCCCAAATTAGTATGGTAGGCATTATTGATCAACTGTAGATTCTAAATTCCCATACAGTGACACTATTCAATCTCGGGTCATTCTCGAGATTAGTTTTATGGTTTGACTTATCTCCAAAACGTCACGATGTTTATATTCCTTAAAATTGAAAGGTGTTAGTTGTCTTATGGGTAATACAAGTTTCTCGTAGCATAAAAATCCATTAAAGAACGAAGGTTATCCTAATTCCCATATAATCTGTAGAGCATTCATAAACTATGATACTATTGGGTTTAGTAGAACATTTCTCTTATATGTTCAAATACATAGGTTATACTCCAAAAGTCCAAAGTTTCCAATGATGACATTACCATTTCTTGTCAACCAGGTTGATCTCTTAAGGTTGATCCTCAAGTATTTTTATCGGTCACGATACGCCGATACCTAAGGTTAATCCTCAATTTCTCCCGTCGGTTTTCTAAATTTCTCAAAATTTCAAAACTGTCTCTCCGTTGCTTTATTCTTCAAACAACGGGTTAATCTTAACTTCACATCAAAATTTCTTGGTTCACAAGTGTCATTTACAATTATGACACTTACAGTTTGCAATACTATCAACCATTATTCAATAAAATTGTCTCCCAAAAGTATATACGGTTTTTCCTAGGGATTCTCCAAAATATTGTTTTACAAATCATTCAATCAATCAATTGGATTCTACAGATCCGACAAGGTATGTTCCACATATAATTCCTCAAAATAACATTTCGGTATATAATGGTAAACCTCAAAATAAATTTGATCTATGATCGTTCTCTTAGTATTCCTCAAATACTTAGATTCCCAAAAAGTATTGATCATCATAAATATCACTCGGCTTTAAGAGTGTACTCTCTCTTCTCATAATATGGTGGTTAAGACCTAGGTTAGAATACCATGGTCTAAGTCTCACGATAGGTTACTGCTCTGCAAGGTTTAACACATAAGATCGACACATCCAAAAACGTGACTCAAAGTCCCCAATTATGTAAGTGTTTTGTGGTCGGGAAAATTTTCAGGTAAGCATGCAAAACAAATACTAGGTTAGTAACGTTCTTAGCATAACGATCTCGGTGGTCATCTCCCTGGCATAGTCCATGATCATGCTTCTGTATTGAAGTTTCTTGGTGACATCCTTTGCAATTAACTCGAGCAGGTTCATCTTGTTGCGATTTGTTCTTCTGTATGATTTTGTAGAGTTGTTTCTTTGCTTCGTGCATATTTGGTGCGTCATCTACGTTTTTGTGTTAGTACTATACCATAGTGTCAGCGGTTCTAAACAAATTTCTATCATAGTCTATGTAAGTAAGACTGGTTAATGTTTACTCGACCGGAGATACATGGCAAAAAGTTCAAGACTAAGTATGAAGGTAAGGTTGGTTAAAACAAGAATCCAAGAAACAAAGGGAAAGTCATAAGAATTAGAAAGGGTGTGAATGATTACGACAATTTTATTAATAGAATGACATAGCACTCTATCATAGATCTTCTCTTTCGATGATAAGAGGATATCAAGTTGGTGTTTGTCAAAAAGAAATTCTAAAATTAAGATGGGTTTTGGAGAATATGTGAAAGTGAGAATCAACTGTATGAGGTTCAAATTTCTCAGATAACTGAATAAAATTGTGATAGGTTGATTCAAAGAATATATAATAGATCAATAGATTGATTGAAAGTAAAACATAATTCAAGACAAATTAGTCAGGGTTGAAGGTTGAACTGAGTCTTTTGAAATTTTATAATATGAAGTAAGGCTAAAAAAAAAAATGTCACCATGAATTCAGGAAATCAATAGGATAGGAACAAAGGATTATCATGATGATCACTTCAAGATCTGAAATGTCTTAACTTGGTGAATGAACGAGAATAATATCCAATCACAAAGAGTAGAGATAATATGAAATAGTTTGGTTTAAGTAAACGGGTCAATAACTGAAAGGTTGAAGGTTAAAGCTGAAGGTAAAATTCAGATTAACTGGTTTTGAAAAATGAAGGAAGTAATAATAGGATAAACAAAATTTGAAGATATGGTCGAAGGTATATATTTGAGAAATTAATATAGACAAAAGGGTTCGTTCTCGAAATGACAGGTTAAGTAAACACGTGATCTCCGATATACGAGGTAGGTAGGTATGTAGGTAACTAGAGTATCGATTAGATATAAGTCGACACGTAGCTAGGACTCGAGGAATAATACACTACACGCGTCATCACATACTTGATCTTCTTGTGTGCTCCATTCTGACAACTTAACTTGACTTGATTCTTCAACGTTATTCAGTTAGACTTGGTTCCTATAGTTTATTCAGATGATGTCTTCATTATTGGTGCGTCACAATGCTGATGTCCAAGTCTCGAGCAGTTGATGGCTTTGAGTGTCAACGTCTTCCATTTTGGTTATCGTATTGATCAAAAATAAATTTAAACTAGCCAATAGGCTAAGGTTAGGCAGTCAATTTACAAACAATTAAGCAGATAACATGTCAACAATTAGCCAATAGGCGAATGCAATCCCTGGAATCGACGAAGCCATGAGTTTCGCTGAGATGCTCAAGTAATAATAAGTGATTGATTGTTCTGTTCATAACTTGGAGCATCGATTTGAATGCTTAAAAAGCTGAAAACTGTGTTGTTATTTGTACAGATTGGTTCAGTCAATGGATTATTCCGTGATCGTGTTTGATACAGCTCCGACTGGACACACACTCCGGCTTTTGCAATTCCCGTCCACACTGGAAAAGGGACTCACTAAAATGATGTCATTGAAGAATAAGTTCGGGGGATTACTAAGCCAGGTAATTAATGTTTGTTTTAAGAATTTCGACTGTCGACTTTCTTTAAGATATGTACCTAGAGCTATCAATAGGCGTGCTCATAGACTAGCTATCAAGTATCAACGCACGTAAGAAGGATATCGGGATAAGAAAACACGAACATACAAGTGTACTGCACACAGCGTTGACGGTCGCTTATCCCGGTACCCCGATTATTTGATTATTGAGATGAGTCAACTTAGACAAGAATTCGTCATTATTTCTCGTCGTTATCACCATCAATTTTGCATTCATCAATTTTCTAAAATCAATTTTTAATAAGGGTCGAAACCCGTTGACACGGATCCGACATCACAATCCCTAGGGATTTATTTCGATGTCGGAAAAGTCGAGGGAATCAAGTTATTTTCTTTTTATTATTCAAGTAAAGCGTCGATTTTAGATTCGATACCAATTCCATAATTGGATATCGAATCTAACAATCAAGTCATATGAATTAATTAACGTGATTTATTCATATCACGATAATTAATTCAAAGCGACTAAAATTAATCCATCTTTTTTATTTTTCACTCTAAATATCCCATATCGATTCAATAATCGAATATGGGATATGATGAGTATTCAACTTTAGAATCGGGTATAAATTCAACAATATTTATATTCGGTTCGACAAAATTCGCGATTTATAAAAAACCAAGTCGAACATAAATTGTGCAATATTTATGTCCGATTCGGTAAAACCGTCGAATTATCAAAAATCAAAAGCAATTTCAAAATTAACAATTAAATTGCAAACGAACCAAGTTCGTACAGGTGCCACTCGACCGAGTGCTTTAGCCACTCGATCGAGTGACATCACAAAATCGAGTCAGAATGCTTTTTACGACCACCACTCGGTCGAGTCTCACAGTGACTCGATCGAGTGGCTACGTACTCGACCGAGTTGGTCAATAACTCGGCCGAGTACGGTCTCTAACGCAAAACGGAATCGATTTTTTAGGGTCCACTCGATCGAGTCCATCGGCCACTCGATCGAGTGACCTCATAACGACTAAAACGCGAGTCGTACATTATTCTATTTTTCAAACTCGATAGTATTTTACGACTTAGGTCAACACGTGCCTAATTAATCACATGTATACTATCTTTTCAAATCATGCATCCTCATATTTGCATCTTTTCAATTCAATTCAATATTTGCAAACCGTTATTGTTCGTTATATCTTTATATCGTTACTAACGCGTTTTCTGTTTCTTTTGTCAATTTAATTATTATTCGTTTATTATACTAAATGAACCCGCATGCTAAAATACAACTTGGACGTTAATTTTAGTTGCATTAAATTGACTTAGAAACCCTTTCAATTACATTCGCATGTTTAGGGAAAATAAATCTTTGCATATCATTTTCCCGTTTTACTAGCACGCGTACTAGAAAGTCATTCGAGTTCTTAGTAGAGGCCGCTAATGTGCGGGCGGGGTTGGGTGTCCTTTGTGGGCTTCCCAACACGTACCCTCACCCCTTACTCAGAACCTCGGTTTCCGGATGCCCGAAACCGTTGGCAAACGAGAGTCATTCTATATACGATTAACCGCTCAAGTCGGCATCTATATCGATATGCAAAGGGACGAGCCCAATAAACTCTGACATCGGAAATGGGCCGTATTTTGTATACGGCCCACTACGACATAGAGTGGGCTCGAACAGTTCCGAATAACCATAAAATTCAGTGGCGACTCCACATAGACCTAAATTTCAATTCGATCCATTCTCTTATGGAGATTCATTCGCCTACCCAAACCCGCGCGTGGCCGCGTCGGGGTGGACCTATGTCATGTCCACAATTTGACGACTCCGCTGGGGATTAACTGATGCGTGACTTACCATCGGCATCCTCAGGGTGAGACTCGAATAGAAATCGTTTGACAAATACAATACGCGTTTTAGTTCTACGGTTCATGCATAACCCATATTTTCCCGGGCCGGTACTCGCGACCGACGTCCCACTATACCGTCGATATACTCCAATATGGATATGTTGAAAGGTGTCCATAGTCGATTCGAGTGGGTTTCGCGGCATGTTCTAAGATCAACTCGACTTAGGAAGTCCGTCCCGATCAACGTCTAGACTATGTACACTGGTATAGACCCTCTATAGACCGACCGAGACTTAGTATAGAGCATACATGGCGTCGTTATAATGCTTGTGTGACTACGTGCTACTTGGTTTCCGAGTCATTTTCAAAAACCGTCAATTTTTCAAAATTGCATCTTTTTCAAACCATTCAATTTCAAAACCCGGGACACATACCGAATTTAGGACTTATGATTTTACTCAAAATAGCCTATTTTCTAGACGGTATGCTGCCCAATTCAAAACTCGAAAATACTTTCGAACCTTCAAAATCCTCGGCCCAATAACATTTTCTTTTTTCGGAAATTGGGCCCTCAAACCGAGTTTACTCGGTCCTTTTTCAAAAATCATCAATTTTCAAAACCTTCCACTTCTAGGACTTCCCGTATTTAGCAGTGTCGAGTCGAGTCTTAAGTTGTCAAGATCTTTAGCGTCGAAACTCTGTCGATCTTACATCACGAGTTTCTTCCCTATCTCAGTCCGCCTTATTAGACTAAGGCAAGGCTCACCTACGTAGGACATACTCCTATAAAGGAAGGCCCGTTTACACAATCGAGTCAACCTTCCTTCGGACAGGACTAGGCCCACATAGCCGAATCCTAAGGAAGGCCCATCTTGCACAAGTCACCCATCCAGGTGTTTTTTCCGAGTCAACCTTTTACAAGGCATAGCCTTATAACAAAAGGTTCACGGTCCTTACGTCTAAGGGTCACTCGTCCGACACTCGAGTATTAACAAAATCTTCAACCCCACTCGGGGGCTACCCCTTAGCAGGGCGATCAATCACGGTTGCCCTAAGGGTCATGTCTTACACGTGTCTCACGTACTCCACCTTCAAGTCACTTAGATGCCACACCATCTAAGTCCTTAGTCTCACATTGGGGGCTATTCTCCGACGGAGTGATTAATCACAGTCACTCCGAGAATCGTACCCTACACATTTGTCTTAAGGGAGTCTAACCCGAGTCAAACTGGAGTCGTCTCTCCTCCTGCGCTATTCCCTATGCCTTGGTGAGTTTGAGTTCCGAAGCAACCTCTCTGATTACGTGGTGTTCTTACAGACAGGCCACCCGAAACCAGACGCCAATGCAAGATGGATGAATTGAAAAACGCTCTGACCAAGATCGAGACTCAACTGGCTGCCATCCAGGCTAACCAAGCTACTTTATCCACCCGCCTAAGCACCGTGGAGAAAACGGCCCCAGTTGAAGGAGCTGAGCCCACTGGGCCCATAGCCGAGTTGATCAGTGTTGTTCGTAGGCTCGGGGAGCAAGTCCACTTATCGACGAACAACTCGATCCATACCGAAAATGCTCGTACTTATTCACCTTTGAATGACGAGCTACCGGCCAACCTCAACTTAACGGGAATTCCTATGTTTGAGGGTACCGAAGACCCGGTCCACCACATCCGGGCTTTCAAAGACTTCATGGCGGTAAAAGGGGTAAAGTCCACCATGTTTAAGCACTTATTCCCTTCCTCCCTCGAGAAGCACCCCAAAGCCTGGTACTACAGGCTCGATTCCAAGAAATACCCGACTTGGGATGACGTGGCAACGGAGTTCGCCCGGAACTACGCCGATAATATCGAGATCCAGACTACAATGCGTACTCTGGAAGTCATGGCCCAAGAGCCCAAAGAAGGGTTCACTAAATATCTTCAAAGATGGAGGGCCGAGAGTGTAAAGTTGGTAAACAAGCCCAACGAGAAGACACTAGTGGAGGCATTCATCAACAACCTCCTACCTTCTTACCGCGTCCATCTTAGGTATGCCGGCATCTCAAACTTTGCCGTACTTACCGAAATGGGCATTAGAATTGAAGACGATCTTCGATATAATGAAGATCTGGGCGAAGCTTCTACTGAAGGCTATACTGGACATCAACTCGATTCCTTAGAAACCGACGACTAATGACAACATCATCCGAGAGTCCGGATTTGATTTAAGTCCGAGTCTGAGTCTGAGTCTAGGGTGTTCTATTCCAAAGTCAGAGTCAGAGTCAGTCATATTCCGTCCTCTTTTACAAAATTCAATAAAATCAGCTTTCAATATTCTTTCTCATATATACTTTCCTTACGTGTTTCCGAGAACATGATGAACACCATCATACACTGTGAGCACACTCACGTGACTATTATAGGCACATCTATAATGACCGCAGGAAACCGAGCCCGTGTTTTCCTTTTGCCTATTCCATGTCTGGTATAGGAAAGCCACATAACTACCCTTAGCAGGAGCATATCGAATCCTATGACAAATCTGGGTAGTCTTCTAGTTTGGGTCTAAGACGGGAGGCAAGCCCATTTCCCACAACAAACACCCATCCGATAAGATCAACCGATCCCTACCTTTGGTGTTAGTCTGACCAACAAAAAACTGGACGAAAAAAAAAAAAAAAACCATGACCGGGGCTGAGAGGTCAACCAACATTCAAAAATACCCATGACCGAGGCTGAGAGGTCAATCAAAAGTAAAAAAAAGGAAAGGGCCAAAGCGAAAAGAAGGCCATAAAAAAAAAAAAGAAAACTGGACACAAAAAAAAAACGAAAGTCCATGAAAAAAAAAAGAAGCAAAAGGCCAAAACAAAAAAGCAGGCCATCATCAAAAAAATTCAGAATACCCATTACCGTGGTCAACGGTCAATTCAAGTGAAAGCCCCACGACTTGGGTACGGTCAAAATCATCAAAACCCCATGACCGCAAGGTCAATCAAAAAATCAAATACCCATGACCGTTGTCAACGGTCAACTCAAGTGAAAATCCTTTGACCGGGGTACGGTCAACTCAAAAATTATCAACACTATACGATAGGGGAGAGATAATCAGGTTGGTCAGCTAACACCACATTTAGCCTTCCCACATTACAACCCTCGAGACCTCCCCGAGACCCAGGCCAGAGACAGCCCGGAATTTTGAGGATTCAAGCCCCATAGGATACCCCTAACCACTAGGGCCAGACATGGAAACCAGATCCCTCATTATCAAACCGGCTCTCGAAGCCTTAGCTCCACAGAACCGAGCTTCAGATTTCGAATCATCAAGGCCATTTACTTCATTATCAAACCGGCTCTCGAAGCCTTAGCTCCACAGAACCGAGCTCCAGATTTAGAGTCATCAAGGCCATTTACTTCATTATCAAACCGGCTCTCGAAGCCTTAGCTCCACAGAACCGAGCTCCAGATTTCGAGTCATCAAGGCCATTTACTTCCTAGCACCACATTCCCAAATACATCAAATCCCGAGAACAAAACTCGTTAAAATCCCGAGAACAAAACTCGTTAAAATTCCCCGAGAGCAAAACTCGTTAAAATCCCATCCAAACCAGTTACCAACCCCGAACATGGGAACTCAACTTGCAGTCGGCATAGAACATGCCCAAATAGTACACACCACCTCTGGGGCTACCCCGGAGAACGCTCACAGTCACAGGATTAATATCCTCACCATTCAAGCCCTTTGATCAAGACATCATTGGGAATGCACCTAGCCTACACCATTGTTATGGCTAATTACACACAAAGCCCTATTAGACTAGGCACTATAATACATCTTCCAATCCACCGAACTACGGCATGGTTTGATTTCACTACACGTGAATACGTAGGCAGCCTTTCAACAGAGGCACAACCACCCACATTGACACACATTCAAAAAGCGCCATTATTCCGGTCACGACACCATCATGTTCTCAACAGCTAGATTTGTTGTCCTGGGGGCTTCTCCTAGGCAGAAGTTCTCCATCCACTCACAAAATCCAGATAAATCCAACAAAAAATCTAGCCTTCTTTCTGTAGTGTGTCCTAGTACTCGGCTCAGTCGAAGACAAGAATCTGTCAAGACTCGAGGCATCATCCACTTTGGAAAAGTATCCTAAAATAGGAAATCCGGAAGGGCACAAGACTAAAACAGTCTCATTACGGACTACTGCCAGTCCCCTATAGCATATCTATCCCATTTCGATATACGACCGTGTTGCCACTCGCCTAGGTTACGGGATAGCGCAACTTGAGAGTCTTGTTAGGCGTCCCACTAACCTACCGAGTCACGGTCCAACCCTTAGAGAGTCCAGTCCGTGTCAGTCAACTCGTCCTGTCCAGAGTCGAGTCTGTTGGTAGGTCCCTCTCTTCAAACTCCATTTTGAGATTTGCAATAATTAGCCATTTGAAAAAAGATCCTTTTCGACAAGGTCAGATTTCAGTCTATTTAAACTGCGAATTTCTTTTCTACCCCTTTCCATTTTGAAAACCTAGCTCGTGATTGCTTTCAGGATTTCAAAAATTCAACTTTCAAAAATCATTGTCCCCAGCACGAGTCATTTTACTACCTACGTGTTGCATACATTTTTATGTGACTTATACAGGTACGACTCAAGCGAAGACCTGCAAGTCATCAAATCTCCCCAGCAGCATTCTCCGGGATAGCACGGGATGGGCCAACACACAGGCACACCCAGGGGTTACGTGACAAGCCCAAATTCCCCACGAAGTACAATCATCAAGCTCAGGTATGATTTCTGACTTGCGGCTGGCGAGCCCTTCACGCGAGTCCAACGGACTATAAACGACCCGAACGGAAATCTACCAGGTCTTAACGGGCTTGGTAGCTACTCTGACTTTCGCCTTGTCCAAGTCTCAGTCAGAGTGGGGGCTCTGTAGACACCCGCATTTTGACCGTCAGGTGTCTATGGCAGTTTCCAAAAAACACCCGATGATGATCTGACGCTAACGTGTTTCTATGCGCTCGGATACGGGCTCAAATCCATTAATCGTTGGCTAACACACTTACGGAGTACAAATCTCACCAAACGGACCTCAAATCTAGGCCCAGTGGATCATTCCGAGTCAAACAAGACTAATTTGGGTCAAAACCGACACCGAAAATAAAACCGACTTTTAGCGACCAGATTAAAAACCCGGTCAAAGCCGTTTCCGAGTAGCTCACCCACGATCCACCTCCAAACGGGCCATCAAATCAAGTTCGTCAAGGCACAAAACCCTAGACACCAAAGTGCCCTAGCTTTGCCTATATAAGCAAACCCATGCAACACACAAAAACAACTTTTGACAACTTTTACAAACCCTAATCAACTTTCACACACACTCAAAATCCTAATCAACATCAAAATTCAACCCTAATCAAGATCAAATTCAAATCCTAAACCTAGTTTTAGGAATCAATCCCAAACCACCACAACTTAACCGCCATAAAACCTCGAAGACTCTTGTGTTAAAGCCATGGTTACGAGTCCGTACCGAGACAAGAACATGTAGGTTGAGGGTGACAAACCTCGTTCTCCTTTCCCTTTTCTTCTCGTCGTCCATCTCTTTTTTTTTTTCCTTATTACGTTTATTATTATTATTATTATTATTATTATTATTATTATTATTATTATTATTATTATTATTATTACGTTTATTATTATTATTATTATTATTATTATTACGCTTATTATTATTATTATTATTATTATTATTATTATTATTACGTTTATTATTATTATTATTATTATTATTACGATTATTATTATTATTATTTACCTCGTTATCATTATTGCATCATAATATCGGTAATATTGTTAGCATCAAAATATTAAAATACTCATTGATTTGTGTCAAGTAAGAAGGATATCGGGATAAGAAAACACGAACATACAAGTGTACTGCACACAGCGTTGACGGTCGCTTATCCCGGTACCCCGATTATTTGATTATTGAGATGAGTCAACTTAGACAAGAATTCGTCATTATTTCTCGTCGTTATCACCATCAATTTTGCATTCATCAATTTTCTAAAATCAATTTTTAATAAGGGTCGAAACCCGTTGACACGGATCCGACATCACAATCCCTAGGGATTTATTTCGATGTCGGAAAAGTCGAGGGAATCAAGTTATTTTCTTTTTATTATTCAAGTAAAGCGTCGATTTTAGATTCGATACCAATTCCATAATTGGATATCGAATCTAACAATCAAGTCATATGAATTAATTAACGTGATTAATTCATATCACGATAATTAATTCAAAGCGACTAAAATTAATCCATCTTTTTTATTTTTCACTCTAAATATCCCATATCGATTCAATAATCGATTATGGGATATGATGAGTATTCAACTTTAGAATCGGGTATAAATTCAACAATATTTATATTCGGTTCGACAAAATTCGCGATTTATAAAAAAACCAAGTCGAACATAAATTGTGCAATATTTATGTCCGATTCGGTAAAACCGTCGAATTATCAAAAATCAAAAGCAATTTCAAAATTAACAATTAAATTGCAAACGAACCAAGTTCGTACAGGTGCCACTCGACCGAGTGCTTTAGCCACTCGATCGAGTGACATCACAAAATCGAGTCAGAATGCTTTTTACGACCACCACTCGGTCGAGTCTCACAGTGACTCGATCGAGTGGCTACGTACTCGACCGAGTTGGTCAATAACTCGGCCGAGTACGGTCATAAACGCAAAACGGAATCGATTTTTTAGGGTCCACTCGATCGAGTCCATCGGCCACTCGATCGAGTGACCTCATAACGACTAAAACGCGAGTCGTACATTATTCTATTTTTCAAACTCGATAGTATTTTACGACTTAGGTCAACACGTGCCTAATTAATCACATGTATACTATCTTTTCAAATCATGCATCCTCATATTTGCATCTTTTCAATTCAATTCAATATTTGCAAACCGTTATTATTCGTTTCTTTACATCGTTTACAAACGCGTTTTTTTTGTTTCTTTTGTCAATTTAATTACTATTCGTTTATTATACTAAATGAACCCGCATGCTAAAATACAACTTTGACGTTAATTTTAGTTGCATTAAATTGACTTAGAAACCCTTTCAATTTCATTCGCATGTTTAGGGAAAATAAATCTTTGCATATCATTTTTTCCCGTTTTACTAGCACGCGTATTAGAAAGTCATTCGAGTTCTTAGTAGAGGCCGCTAATGTGCGGGCGGGGTTGGGTGTCCTTTGTGGGCTTCCCAACACGTACCCTCACCCCTTACTCAGAACCTCGGTTTCCGGATGCCCGAAACCGTTGGCAAACGAGAGTCATTCAATATACGATTAACCGCTCAAGTCGGCATCTATATCGATATGCAAAGGGACGAGCCCAATAAACTCTGACATCGGAAATGGGCCGTATTTTGTATACGGCCCACTACGACATAGAGTGGGCTCGAACGGTTCCGAATAACCATAAAATTCGGTGGCGACTCCACATAGACCTAAATTTCAATTCGATCCATTCTCATATGGAGATTCATTCGCCTACCCAAACCCGCGCGTAGCCGCGTCGGGGTGGACCTATGTCATGTCCACAGGTAGATATCGTATTTTCCCCTTAATGACAATTCTACCCCGATAAATTATTTGATAGGATCCTAATTGTTTCTAAGTGAATCTCTCATTTTAGTGATCTAATATTGTATAAGTATTTCAATAAGTCTACCCAGGCGCGCTCCTCGTTAGGTAAATGAAGCTCAATCCTCACTTACGGTCACAAGGTCGCTCTGATACCAACTGTAACAACCCGGATTTTCGATGACTTAAAATAATAGATAATGCGGAAAGTTATCTAAGTCATTTAATTAAAATTATATCAGAGTGTAAATAAATCCGGATCGCTACGGATCCTTACAACAAACGACTATTAATTACATAGTCTTGATTCACCTAGTACAGAATATAAATTTCATTTTCAAGCTAAACATATTATTAAAATCTCTCTCGCTCGATTCCCCAACGTCTTAGACCTGCAAAAAAATTAAACAGTGGACGCTGAGCGGGACAGCAACCAAGCCGTTCATCTAACATCACCTCGAACACATAAGACAATCATGTGAATAACAAATAATATGCTTATAAAAATATTAAAGGATATCACGTAACAGATAGTTTCCTTTACTTCTATTAATCAACATGTGAGGTGATGAAAACGGTAAAGTTTAAAAGATGGGACATTGGCAGCTGTGGACATGACATAGGTCCACCCCGACGCGGCCACGCGCGGGTTTGGGTAGGCGAATGAATCTCCATATGAGAAGGATTGAATTGAAATTTAGGTCTATGTGGAGTCGCCACCGAATTTTATGGTTATTCGGAACCGTTCGAGCCCACTCTATGTCTTAGTGGGCCGTATACAAAATACGGCCCATTTCCGATGTCAGAGTTTATTGGGCTCGTCCCTTTGCATATCGATATAGATGCCGACTTGAGCGGTTAATCGTATATTGAATGACTCTCGTGCGCCAACGGTTTCGGGCATCCGGACTTGAGCGGTTAATCGTATATTGAATGACTCTCGTGCGCCAACGGTTTCGGGCATCCGGAAACCGAGGTTCTGAGTAAGGGGTGAGGGTACGTGTTGGGAAGCCCACAAAGGACACCCAACCCCGCCCGCACTTGAGCGGCCTCTACTAAGAACTCGAATGACTTTCTAATACGCGTGCTAGTAAAACGGGAAAAAATGATATGCAAAGATTTATTTTCCCTAAACATGCGAATGAAATTGAAAGGGTTTCTAAGTCAATTTAATGCAACTAAAATTAACGTCAAAGTTGTATTTTAGCATGCGGGTTCATTTAGTATAATAAACGAATAGTAATTAAATTGACAAAAGAAACAAAAAAAACGCGTTAGTAAACGATGTAAAGAAACGAATAATAACGGTTTGCAAATATTGAATTGAATTGAAAAGATGCAAATATGAGGATGCATGATTTGAAAAGATAGTATACACGTGATTAATTATGCACATGTTGACCTAAGTCGTAAAATACTATCGAGTTTGAAAAATAGAATAATGTACGACCCGTGCTTGAGTCGTTATGAGGTCACTCGATCGAATGGTCAATAGACTCGATCGAGTAGACCTTAAAAAAAGATTTCTGTTTTGCGTTTATGACCGTACTCGGCCGAGTTATTGACCAACTCGGTCGAGTACATGGCCACTCGACCGAGTCACTGTGAGACTCGATCGAGTGGTGGTCATAATTAGCTTCCTGACTCGATTTTAGGGTGTCACTCGATCGAGTGACTATGGCACTCGGTCGAGTGGCACCTGTGCGAACTTTGTTCGTTTGCAATTTAATTATTGATTTTGAAATTGCTTTTGATTTTTGATAATTCGACGGTTTTACCGAATCGGACATAAATATTGCATAATTTATGTTCGACTTGGTTTTTTTATAAACCGCGAATTTTGTTGAACCGAATATAAATATTGTTGAATTTATACCCGATTCTAAATTTGAAGTACTCGCTGTATCCCATATTCGATTATTTGAATCGATATGGAATATTAGAGTGAAATAGAAAAATAAATAAATTGGTTTTAGTCGTTTTAAATTAATTATCGTGATATGAGTAAATCACGTTAATTAATTCATATGACTTGATTGTTAGATTCGATATCCAATTATGGAATTGGTATCGAATCCAAAATCGATGCTTTATTCGAATAAATAAATAAAAAAGCTTGATTCCCTCGACTTCTCCGACATCGAAATAAATCCCTAGGGATTGTGATGTCGGATCCGTGTCAACGGATTTCGACCCTTGTTAAAATTGATGTTTAAAGAAATTGATGGATGCAAAATTGATGATGATAACGAGAAATAATAACGAAATCTTGTTTAAGTTGACTCATCTCAATAATCAAATAATCGGGGTACCGGGATAAGCGACCGTCAACGCTGTGTGCAGTACACTTGTATGTTCGTGTTTTCTTATCCCGATATCCTTCTTACTCGACACAAATCAATGAGTATTTTAATGTTTTAATACTAAAGATATTATAGATATTATGATGCGATGACTAAAATAATAAAAAAACGAGGAAGAACGATGAATGCGCGATAATAATGATAATAATAATAATAATAATAATAATAATAGTAATAATAATAGTAAAACAAAAAAAGGAATAAAAAAAGGAGAACGAGGTTTGTCACCCTCAACCTACATGTTCTTGTCTCGGTGCGGACTCGTAACCGTGGCTTTAACACAAGAGTCTTCGAGGTGTATGGAGGCTAAGTTGTGGTGGCTCGGGTTTGATTTCTAAAACTAGGTTTAGGGTTTTTGCTAGTGTAAACTAGGTTTAGGGTTTTTGTGTATAGATGATTGTCCTAGAGTGTACTAGGGTTTTTGTGTAGATGTGTAAGATGATTGTCCTAGAGTGTACTAGGGTTTTTAGGGTTGTGAGAAGTTGTTTATTGTGTGTTGCATGGGGGTGCTTATATAGGCAAAGGCAAGGGCACCTTGGGGTCTAGGGTTTTGTGCCTTGACGGACTTGATTTGATGGCCCGTTTGGAGGTGGACCGTGGGTGAGCTAGTCGGAAACGGCTTTGACCGGGTTTTAATCCGGTCGCTAAAAGTCGGTTTTATTTCCGGTGTCGGTTTCGGCCCAAATTAGTCTTGTTTGACTCGGAATGATCCACTGGGCCTGGATTTGAGGTCCGTTTGGTGATATTTGTACTCCGTAAGTGTGTTAGCCAACGATTAATGGATTTGAGCCCGTATCCGAGCGCGTAGAAACACGTTAGCGTCCGATCATCATCGGGTGTTTTTTGGAAACTGCCATAGACACCTGGCGGTCAAAATGCGGGTGTCTACAGCAGCCATTTGATTTTAAAATCATTTTTCACGTAAACAAACAAAACACACGAGTCGTGGCTCCTAGTATCAACGCTACTCCATATTGGCTTGCATCTCACCAATAGAAGTAACCGTGTTACCAACTCGTAGACCGAACCGATCTTATGAGGTTTACATCTCACCCATAAGACTCAATTGGGCCCGAACTTCTATTATATTATACGTTTATTCAGACGGGGCTCTGGGCTGAAATGAAAGCTGATGATTACATTCTCTGCATCACCAAGAGGGAACCCGCAGTTTTCAGAATCCTGTTCTGCCCCCGCTACCTAGGTGGTAATACTGATCAAGTACTTGTCTATATGTGCGCCACATACCCTACGCAGACTCTTGAACCGCAGAACTCACTGCCGTAGGACGACTACCTTAAACCATAGCTCGACTCTCGGACCGCAGCCTCCGAGTCTGCTTTTCATTACAAGTGCAGTCGAAACACCACGCATGGTAGGATCCAACACAAGCTATTCATCCCAGACTCGCATCGTAAACTTTATATAAAAGTCGCCCGTGAACAAGTAATACCTTATTTGGTGACCTTCAATAATTGGTCGGACTCATTTACAACAGTCAAATCCTCAAATACTTACTTTCAGTGTGACAGCGTTATACTTTAATCCTCAAGTGTCACCCGAAACGTTATATCCCAAATATCGTATACCATTTTTAAAATAGTAAATCTTTTAATTGAAGTTTTATAAAAATAAAATTTAGCTATAATAATAAAATATTGTTTTAAAACTTATAGTTTATGAAAAATATAATTTAAGTCATTTTTAATCGATTTACAAAATTTGACGTAAAATCATTTTTTTTTTAATATTTATAAATGTCGTGTAAAAATTTCGGAATATAATAAATCCATTTAATTTTAGAAAAATGAAATTTATAAATTTTTACCTATATAAAAATAATAAGTGAAGTTTTATTAAAACAAAACATTTTGCAAGTTACTAATTTACTCTATCATTATAATATATAAACAAATGTAAAACTACTAAAGAAAATTAAATATGACCAAAATTACAATCATATAAAACACATACAAAATATATAGAAAATAAAATAAACATACATAACAGATAGAATTAAACATACATATAAAATACAATGAAAATGATATAAGTAAATTTTATCATTTTAAGTTCTTTTATTCATTTTATCATTTTTAATTTCATATAAACAGAAATGTAAAGGTGATAAATAAATAAATTAAACAAGCGATAGTTTAGTCAAGTTAAATTTAGTCATAATAAAATATCACGTAACATTTTTATATATACATAAGTAATTTAGTCGTACAAGCAAGTCTAAATATTTAAATAAGCAATTTATTAAATTACTAACATAATATACTTATATATAAGAAATATTGTTAGAAGAAAAGTTTGGTTACCTTAATAGCTATTACGGAATATTTATTAACGTTATTAAGAATAAAAGGTCGAAATGAATTGACCCAAATACGATTCTACAAAAGTGATCCCGTCAAATATTGGCCAGCTCCTCATTCCTAATGCTCCAATTATAAAAAAAGACGAGAGAGTAAATATAATATGTAGTACGGAGTAATAATATAGATAGTATGTACGTAGTAGTAGTGTAATTAGTATTCATAGTACTCCGTATTTATAGTAGTATAAGGGGGGTGGTGTACGTAGTGTAATTAGGGAGTGTCGTGTTATGCATGCATGTTAGGTGGATTAGTGTAGTGTGTAATAGTACATATAGTATATATATATATACATATTACTTAGATGTAGTAATAATGATAGTAAGGTAGGAGTATATGATATGTACGTAGTATGAGAGTAGTACTCGTAGTATTTATAGTAAGGTATGTATATATGTAGTATAGTAGGTTTAGTAGATGTAGGGAGTATGAGTGTCGAATTAGGGTGTAGGTGTAAGTAGTAGTGAGAGTATAGGGTGTGAGTAACATAGAGTGTAGGGAGTATAGGGAGTGACTAATAAGGGTGAATGAAGGGGTGGGTGGCACGTAGAGGTAAATTTAGAGATCGAGTTTTGGTCCGTTTCTCGTACATACGTCTTTCTTTTACTTAAAAAGTTGAAATATAAGATTTCGTAATTAAAATAATGGAAAATATAAAATTTATTTTTAAAAAGGAATTTGTGAGACGGTAAGTAAATAGACGGTAAATAGTTTTATGGGACAAAAGTTATAAGAAATCATTATTTTAAGAATTCGATAAATTATTAAATTTTTACAAGACGAGAAAACGTTAAAACAACAGGTCATTTATTTGAAAATAATTTCGAGTTTAAAACTTTATTTAACGAAAGATAAAATTTTTAATAATACAATAAATAAATTTTCAAGTTTTTATAACGGAATAGTTTTTAATTTAACGAAAATAAAATATTTTATTCACGAAAATAATTTTTCAAACGTTAAACTTGGTTTAAATAAATGTTTAAACTTTTAACTCTATTTGAAAAATACGGGGTATTACAATCTACCCCCCTTAAAACAATTTCGTCCTCGAAATTTCAGGCATAACTTAAGCAATTAACAAAGGTTTAAGATACCACACGAATAAAATGAAGTGTTAGGGTTCCTCTCGCAAAAATGATTCGGCTCGCAAGTGACTTGCTCGTATATCTAATCTCGCCTCCAATGTTTTACAAAGGCAGTACATCCCAAATTAGTATGGTAGGCATTATTGATCAACTGTAGATTCTAAATTCCCATAGAGTGACACTATTCAATCTCGGGTCATTCTCGAGATTAGTTTTATGGTTTGACTTATCTCCAAAACGTCACGATGTTTATATTCCTTAAAATTGAAAGGTGTTAGTTGTCTTATGGGTAATACAAGTTTCTCGTAGCATAAAAATCCATTAAAGAACGAAGGTTATCCTAATTCCCATATAATTTGTAGAGCATTCATAAACTATGATACTATTGGGTTTAGTAGAACATTTCTCTTATATGTTCAAATACATAGGTTATACTCCAAAAGTCCAAAGTTTCCAATGATGACATTACCATTTCTTGTCAACCAGGTTGATCTCTTAAGGTTGATCCTCAAGTATTTTTATCGGTCACGATACGCCGATACCTAAGGTTAATCCTCAATTTCTCCCGTCGGTTTTCTAAATTTCTCAAAATTTCAAAACTGTCTCTCCGTTGCTTTATTCTTCAAACAACGGGTTAATCTTAACTTCACATCAAAATTTCTTGGTTCACAAGTGTCATTTACAATTATGACACTTACAGTTTGCAATACTATCAACCATTATTCAATAAAATTGTCTCCCAAAAGTATATACGGTTTTTCCTAGGGATTCTCCAAAATATTGTTTCACAAATCATTCAATCAATCAATCAATTGGATTCTACAGATCCGACAAGGTATGTTCCACATATAATTCCTCAAAATAACATTTCGGTATATAATGGTAAACCTCAAAATAAATTTGATCTATGATCGTTCTCTTAGTATTCCTCAAATACTTAGATTCCCAAAAAGTATTGATCATCATAAATATCACTCGGCTTTAAGAGTGTACTCTCTCTTCTCATAATATGGTGGTTAAGACCTAGGTTAGAATACCATGGTCTAAGTCTCACGATAGGTTACTGCTCTGCAAGGTTTAACACATAAGATCGACACATCCAAAAACGTGACTCAAAGTCCCCAATTATGTAAGTGTTTTGTGGTCGGGAAAATTTTCAGGTAAGCATGCAAAACAAATACTAGGTTAGTAACGTTCTTAGCATAACGATCTCGGTGGTCATCTCTCTGGCATAGTCCATGATCATGCTTCTGTATTGAAGTTTCTTGGTGACATCCTTTGCAATTAACTCGAGCAGGTTCATCTTGTTGCGATTTGTTCTTCTGTATGATTTTGTAGAGTTGTTTCTTTGCTTCGTGCATATTTGGTGTGTCATCTACGTTTTTGTGTTAGTACTATACCATAGTGTCAGCGGTTCTAAACAAATTTCTATCATAGTCTATGTAAGTAAGACTGGTTAATGTATACTCGACTGGAGATACATGGCAAAAAGTTCAAGACTAAGTATGAAGGTAAGGTTGGTTAAAACAAGAATCCAAGAAACAAAGGGAAAGTCATAAGAATTAGAAAGGGTGTGAATGATTACGACAATTTTATTAATAGAATGACATAGCACTCTATCATAGATCTTCTCTTTCGATGATAAGAGGATATGAAGTTGGTGTTTGTCTAAAAGAAATTCTAAAATTAAGATGGGCTTTGGAGAATATGTGAAAGTGAGAATCAACTGTATGAGGTTCAAATTTCTCAGATAACTGAATAAAATTGTGATAGGTTGATTCAAAGAATATATAATAGATCAATAGATTGATTGAAAGTAAAACATAATTCAAGACAAATTAGTCAGGGTTGAAGGTTAAACTGAGTCTTTTAAAATTTTATAAGATGAAGTAAGGCTAAAAAAAATGTCACCATGAATTCAGGAAATCAATAGGATAGGAACAAAGGATTATCATGATGATCACTTCAAGATCTGAAATGTCTTAACTTGGTGAATGAACGAGAATAATATCCAATCACAAAGAGTAGAGATAATATGAAATAGTTTGGTTTAAGTAAACGGGTCAATAACTGAAAGGTTGAAGGTTAAAGCTGAAGGTAAAATTCAGATTAACTGGTTTTGAAAAATGAAGGAAGTAATAATAGGATAAACAAAATTTGAAGATATGGTCGAAGGTATATATTTGAGAAATTAATATAGACAAAAGGGTTCGTTCTCGAAATGACAGGTTAAGTAAACACGTGATCTCCGATATACGAGGTAGGTAGGTATGTAGGTAACTAGAGTATCGATTAGATATAAGTCGACACGTAGCTAGGACTCGAGGAATAATACACTACACGCGTCATCACATACTTGATCTTCGTGTGTGCTCCATTCTGACAACTTAACTTGACTTGATTCTTCAACGTTATTCAGTTAGACTTGGTTCCTATAGTTTATTCAGATGATGTCTTCATTATTGGTGCGTCACAATGCTGATGTCCAAGTCTCGAGCAGTTGATGGCTTTGAGTGTCAACGTCTTCCATTTTGGTTATCGTATTGATCAAAAATAAATTTAAACTAGCCAATAGGCTAAGGTTAGGCAGTCAATTTACAAACAATTAAGCAGATAACATGTCAACAATTATACAGGTAGATATCGTATTTTCCCCTTAATGACAATTCTACCCCGATAAATTATTTGATAGGATCCTAATTGTTTCTAAGTGAATCTCTCATTTTAGTGATCTAATATTGTATAAGTATTTCAATAAGTCTACCCAGGTGCGCTCCTCGTTAGGTAAATGAAGCTCAATCCTCACTTACGGTCACAAGGTCGCTCTGATACCAACTGTAACAACCCGGATTTTCGATGACTTAAAATAATAGATAATGCGGAAAGTTATCTAAGTCATTTAATTAAAATTATATCAGAGTGTAAATAAATCCGGATCGCTACGGATCCTTACAACAAACGACTATTAATTACATAGTCTTGATTCACCTAGTACAGAATATAAATTTCATTTTCAAGCTAAACATATTATTAAAATCTCTCTCGCTCGATTCCCCAACGTCTTAGACCTGCAAAAAAATTAAACAGTGGACGCTGAGCGGGACAGCAACCAAGCCGTTCATCTAACATCACCTCGAACACATAAGACAATCATGTGAATAACAAATAATATGCTTATAAAAATATTAAAGGATATCACGTAACAGATAGTTTCCTTTACTTCTATTAATCAACATGTGAGGTGATGAAAACGGTAAAGTTTAAAAGATGGGACATTGGCAGCTGTGGACATGACATAGGTCCACCCCGACGCGGCCACGCGCGGGTTTGGGTAGGCGAATGAATCTCCATATGAGAAGGATTGAATTGAAATTTAGGTCTATGTGGAGTCGCCACCGAATTTTATGGTTATTCGGAACCGTTCGAGCCCACTCTATGTCTTAGTGGGCCGTATACAAAATACGGCCCATTTCCGATGTCAGAGTTTATTGGGCTCGTCCCTTTGCATATCGATATAGATGCCGACTTGAGCGGTTAATCGTATATTGAATGACTCTCGTGCGCCAACGGTTTCGGGCATCCGGACTTGAGCGGTTAATCGTATATTGAATGACTCTCGTGCGCCAACGGTTTCGGGCATCCGGAAACCGAGGTTCTGAGTAAGGGGTGAGGGTACGTGTTGGGAAGCCCACAAAGGACACCCAACCCCGCCCGCACTTGAGCGGCCTCTACTAAGAACTCGAATGACTTTCTAATACGCGTGCTAGTAAAACGGGAAAAAATGATATGCAAAGATTTATTTTCCCTAAACATGCGAATGAAATTGAAAGGGTTTCTAAGTCAATTTAATGCAACTAAAATTAACGTCAAAGTTGTATTTTAGCATGCGGGTTCATTTAGTATAATAAACGAATAGTAATTAAATTGACAAAAGAAACAAAAAAAACGCGTTAGTAAACGATGTAAAGAAACGAATAATAACGGTTTGCAAATATTGAATTGAATTGAAAAGATGCAAATATGAGGATGCATGATTTGAAAAGATAGTATACACGTGATTAATTATGCACATGTTGACCTAAGTCGTAAAATACTATCGAGTTTGAAAAATAGAATAATGTACGACCCGTGCTTGAGTCGTTATGAGGTCACTCGATCGAATGGTCAATAGACTCGATCGAGTAGACCTTAAAAAAAGATTTCTGTTTTGCGTTTATGACCGTACTCGGCCGAGTTATTGACCAACTCGGTCGAGTACATGGCCACTCGACCGAGTCACTGTGAGACTCGATCGAGTGGTGGTCATAATTAGCTTCCTGACTCGATTTTAGGGTGTCACTCGATCGAGTGACTAAGGCACTCGGTCGACTCGGTCGAGTGGCACCTGTGCGAACTTTGTTCGTTTGCAATTTAATTATTGATTTTGAAATTGCTTTTGATTTTTGATAATTCGACGGTTTTACCGAATCGGACATAAATATTGCATAATTTATGTTCGACTTGGTTTTTTTATAAACCGCGAATTTTGTTGAACCGAATATAAATATTGTTGAATTTATACCCGATTCTAAATTTGGAGTACTCCCTGTATCCCATATTCGATTATTTGAATCGATATGGAATATTAGAGTGAAATAGAAAAATAAATAAATTGGTTTTAGTCGTTTTAAATTAATTATCGTGATATGAGTAAATCACGTTAATTAATTCATATGACTTGATTGTTAGATTCGATATCCAATTATGGAATTGGTATCGAATCCAAAATCGATGCTTTATTCGAATAAATAAATAAAAAAGCTTGATTCCCTCGACTTCTCCGACATCGAAATAAATCCCTAGGGATTGTGATGTCGGATCCGTGTCAACGGATTTCGACCCTTGTTAAAATTGATGTTTAAAGAAATTGATGGATGCAAAATTGATGATGATAACGAGAAATAATAACGAAATCTTGTTTAAGTTGACTCATCTCAATAATCAAATAATCGGGGTACCGGGATAAGCGACCGTCAACGTTGTGTGCAGTACACTTGTATGTTCGTGTTTTCTTATCCCGATATCCTTCTTACTCGACACAAATCAATGAGTATTTTAATGTTTTAATACTAAAGATATTATAGATATTATGATGCGATGACTAAAATAATAAAAAAACGAGGAAGAACGATGAATGCGCGATAATAATGATAATAATAATAATAATAATAATAATAATAATAATAGTAAAACAAAAAAAGGAATAAAAAAAGAAGAACGAGGTTTGTCACCCTCAACCTACATGTTCTTGTCTCGGTGCGGACTCGTAACCGTGGCTTTAACACAAGAGTCTTCGAGGTGTATGGAGGCTAAGTTGTGGTGGCTCGGGTTTGATTTCTAAAACTAGGTTTAGGGTTTTTGCTAGTGTAAACTAGGTTTAGGGTTTTTGTGTATAGATGATTGTCCTAGAGTGTACTAGGGTTTTTGTGTAGATGTGTAAGATGATTGTCCTAGAGTGTACTAGGGTTTTTAGGGTTGTGAGAAGTTGTTTATTGTGTGTTGCATGGGGGTGCTTATATAGGCAAAGGCAAGGGCACCTTGGGGTCTAGGGTTTTGTGCCTTGACGGACTTGATTTGATGGCCCGTTTGGAGGTGGACCGTGGGTGAGCTAGTCGGAAACGGCTTTGACCGGGTTTTAATCCGGTCGCTAAAAGTCGGTTTTATTTCCGGTGTCGGTTTCGGCCCAAATTAGTCTTGTTTGACTCGGAATGATCCAATGGGCCTGGATTTGAGGTCCGTTTGGTGATATTTGTACTCCGTAAGTGTGTTAGCCAACGATTAATGGATTTGAGCCCGTATCCGAGCGCGTAGAAACACGTTAGCGTCCGATCATCATCGGGTGTTTTTTGGAAACTGCCATAGACACCTGGCGGTCAAAATGCGGGTGTCTACAGCAGCCATTTGATTTTAAAATCATTTTTCACGTAAACAAACAAAACACACGAGTCGTGGCTCCTAGTATCACCGCTACTCCATATTGGCTTGCATCTCACCAATAGAAGTAACCGTGTTACCAACTCGTAGACCGAACCGATCTTATGAGGTTTACATCTCACCCATAAGGCTCAATTGGGCCCGAACTTCTATTATATTATACGTTTATTCAGACGGGGCTCTGGGCTGAAATGAAAGCTGATGATTACATTCTCTGCATCACCAAGAGGGAACCCGCAGTTTTCAGAATCCTGTTCTGCCCCCGCTACCTAGGTGGTAATACTGATCAAGTACTTGTCTATATGTGCGCCACATACCCTACGCAGACTCTTGAACCGCAGAACTCACTGCCGTAGGACGACTACCTTAAACCATAGGTCGACTCTCGGACCGCAGCCTCTGAGTCTGCTTTTCATTACAAGTGCAGTCGAAACACCACGCATGGTAGGATCCAACACAAGCTATTCATCCCAGACTCGCATCGTAAACTTTATATAAAAGGCGCCCGTGAACAAGTAATACCTTATTTGGTGACCTTCAATAATTGGTCGGACTCATTTACAACAGTCAAATCCTCAAATACTTACTTTCAGTGTGACAGCGTTATACTTTAATCCTCAAGTGTCACCCGAAACGTTATATCCCAAATATCGTATACCATTTTTAAAATAGTAAATCTTTTAATTGAAGTTTTATAAAAATAAAATTTAGCTATAATAATAAAATATTGTTTTAAAACTTATAGTTTATGAAAAATATAATTTAAGTCATTTTTAATCGATTTACAAAATTTGACGTAAAATCATTTTTTTTTTAATATTTATAAATGTCGTGTAAAAATTTCGGAATATAATAAATCCATTTAATTTTAGAAAAATGAAATTTATAAATTTTTACCTATATAAAAATAATAAGTGAAGTTTTATTAAAACAAAACATTTTGCAAGTTATTAATTTACTCTATCATTATAATATATAAACAAATGTAAAAGTACTAAAGAAAATTAAATATGACCAAAATTACAATCATATAAAACACATACAAAATATATAGAAAATAGAATAAACATACATAACAGATAGAATTAAACATACATATAAAATACAATGAAAATGATATAAGTAAATTTTATCATTTTAAGTTCTTTTATTCATTTTATCATTTTTAATTTCATATAAACAGAAATGTAAAGGAGATAAATAAATAAATTAAACAAGTGATAGTTTAGTCAAGTTAAATTTAGTCATAATAAAATATCACGTAACATTTTTATATATACATAAGTAATTTAGTCGTACAAACAAGTCTAAATATTTAAATAAGCAATTTATTAAATTACTAACATAATATACTTATATATAAGAAATATTGTTAGAAGAAAAGTTTGGTTACCTTAATAGCTATTACGGAATATTTATTAACGTTATTAAGAATAAAAGGTCGAAATGAATTGACCCAAATACGATTCTAGAAAAGTGATCCCGTCAAATATTGGCCAGCTCCTCATTCCTAATGCTCCAATTATAAAAAAAGACGAGAGAGTAAATATAATATGTAGTACGGAGTAATAATATAGATAGTATGTACGTAGTAGTAGTGTAATTAGTATTCATAGTACTCCGTATTTATAGTAGTATAAGGGGGTGGTGTACGTAGTGTAATTAGGGAGTGTCGTGTTATGCATGCATGTTAGGTGGATTAGTGTAGTGTGTAATATTACATATAGTATATATATATACATATTACTTAGATGTAGTAATAATGATAGTAAGGTAGGAGTATATGATATGTACGTAGTATGAGAGTAGTACTCGTAGTGTTTATAGTAAGGTATGTATATATGTAGTATAGTAGGTTTAGTAGATGTAGGGAGTATGAGTGTCGAATTAGGGTGTAGGTGTAAGTAGTAGTGAGAGTATAGGGTGTGAGTAACGTAGAGTGTAGGGAGTATAGGGAGTGACTAATAAGGGTGAATGAAGGGGTGGGTGGCACGTAGAGGTAAATTTAGAGATCGAGTTTTGGTCTGTTTCTCGTACATACGTCTTTCTTTTTTTTTAAAAGTTGAAATATAAGATTTCGTAATTAAAATAATGGAAAATATAAAATTTATTTTTAAAAAGGAATTTGTGAGACGGTAAATAAATAGACGGTAAATAGTTTTATGGGACAAAAGTTATAAGAAATCATTATTTTAAGAATTCGATAAATTATTAAATTTTTACAAGACGAGAAAACGTTAAAACAACAGGTCATTTATTTGAAAATAATTTCGAGTTTAAAACTTTATTTAACGAAAGATAAAATTTTTAATAATACAATAAATAAATTTTCAAGTTTTTATAACGGAATAGTTTTTAATTTAACGAAAATAAAATATTTTATTCACGAAAATAATTTTTCAAACGTTAAACTTGGTTTAAATAAATGTTTAAACTTTTAACTCTATTTGAAAAATACGGGGTATTACAATCTACCCCCCTTAAAACAATTTCGTCCTCGAAATTTCTGGCATAACTTAAGCAATTAACAAAGGTTTAAGATACCACACGAATAAAATGAAGTGTTAGGGTTCCTCTCGCAAAAATGATTCGGCTCGCAAGTGACTTGCTCGTATATCTAATCTCGCCTCCAATGTTTTACAAAGGCAGTACATCCCAAATTAGTATGGTAGGCATTATTGATCAACTGTAGATTCTAAATTCCCATACAGTGACACTATTCAATCTCGGGTCATTCTCGAGATTAGTTTTATGGTTTGACTTATCTCCAAAACGTCACGATGTTTATATTCCTTAAAATTGAAAGGTGTTAGTTGTCTTATGGGTAATACAAGTTTCTCGTAGCATAAAAATCCATTAAAGAACGAAGGTTATCCTAATTCCCATATAATCTGTAGAGCATTCATAAACTATGATACTATTGGGTTTAGTAGAACATTTCTCTTATATGTTCAAATACATAGGTTATACTCCAAAAGTCCAAAGTTTCCAATGATGACATTACCATTTCTTGTCAACCAGGTTGATCTCTTAAGGTTGATCCTCAAGTATTTTTATCGGTCACGATACGCCGATACCTAAGGTTAATCCTCAATTTCTCCCGTCGGTTTTCTAAATTTCTCAAAATTTCAAAACTGTCTCTCCGTTGCTTTATTCTTCAAACAACGGGTTAATCTTAACTTCACATCAAAATTTCTTGGTTCACAAGTGTCATTTACAATTATGACACTTACAGTTTGCAATACTATCAACCATTATTCAATAAAATTGTCTCCCAAAAGTATATACGGTTTTTCCTAGGGATTCTCCAAAATATTGTTTTACAAATCATTCAATCAATCAATTGGATTCTACAGATCCGACAAGGTATGTTCCACATATAATTCCTCAAAATAACATTTCGGTATATAATGGTAAACCTCAAAATAAATTTGATCTATGATCGTTCTCTTAGTATTCCTCAAATACTTAGATTCCCAAAAAGTATTGATCATCATAAATATCACTCGGCTTTAAGAGTGTACTCTCTCTTCTCATAATATGGTGGTTAAGACCTAGGTTAGAATACCATGGTCTAAGTCTCACGATAGGTTACTGCTCTGCAAGGTTTAACACATAAGATCGACACATCCAAAAACGTGACTCAAAGTCCCCAATTATGTAAGTGTTTTGTGGTCGGGAAAATTTTCAGGTAAGCATGCAAAACAAATACTAGGTTAGTAACGTTCTTAGCATAACGATCTCGGTGGTCATCTCCCTGGCATAGTCCATGATCATGCTTCTTTATTGAAGTTTCTTGGTGACATCCTTTGCAATTAACTCGAGCAGGTTCATCTTGTTGCGATTTGTTCTTCTGTATGATTTTGTAGAGTTGTTTCTTTGCTTCGTGCATATTTGGTGTGTCATCTACGTTTTTGTGTTAGTACTATACCATAGTGTCAGCGGTTCTAAACAAATTTCTATCATAGTCTATGTAAGTAAGACTGGTTAATGTTTACTCGACCGGAGATACATGGCAAAAAGTTCAAGACTAAGTATGAAGGTAAGGTTGGTTAAAACAAGAATCCAAGAAACAAAGGGAAAGTCATAAGAATTAGAAAGGGTGTGAATGATTACGACAATTTTATTAATAGAATGACATAGCACTCTATCATAGATTTTCTCTTTCGATGATAAGAGGATATGAAGTTGGTGTTTGTCAAAAAGAAATTCTAAAATTAAGATGGGTTTTGGAGAATATGTGAAAGTGAGAATCAACTGTATGAGGTTCAAATTTCTCAGATAACTGAATAAAATTGTGATAGGTTGATTCAAAGAATATATAATAGATCAATAGATTGATTGAAAGTAAAACATAATTCAAGACAAATTAGTCAGGGTTGAAGGTTAAACTGAGTCTTTTAAAATTTTATAATATGAAGTAAGGCTAAAAAAAATGTCACCATGAATTCAGGAAATCAATAGGATAGGAACAAAGGGATTATCATGATGATCACTTCAAGATCTGAAATGTCTAACTTGGTGAATGAACGAGAATAATATCCAATCACAAAGAGTAGAGATAATATGAAATAGTTTGGTTTAAGTAAACGGGTCAATAACTGAAAGGTTGAAGGTTAAAGCTGAAGGTAAAATTCAGATTAACTGGTTTTGAAAAATGAAGGAAGTAATAATAGGATAAACAAAATTTGAAGATATGGTCGAAGGTATATATTTGAGAAATTAATATAGACAAAAGGGTTCGTTCTCGAAATGACAGGTTAAGTAAACACGTGATCTCCGATATACGAGGTAGGTAGGTATGTAGGTAACTAGAGTATCGATTAGATATAAGTCGACACGTAGCTAGGACTCGAGGAATAATACACTACACGCGTCATCACATACTTGATCTTCGTGTGTGCTCCATTCTGACAAGTTAACTTGACTTGATTCTTCAACGTTATTCAGTTAGACTTGGTTCCTATAGTTTATTCAGATGATGTCTTCATTATTGGTGCGTCACAATGCTGATGTCCAAGTCTCGAGCAGTTGATGGCTTTGAGTGTCAACGTCTTCCATTTTGGTTATCGTATTGATCAAAAATAAATTTAAACTAGCCAATAGGCTAAGGTTAGGCAGTCAATTTACAAACAATTAAGCAGATAACATGTCAACAATTATACAGGTAGATATCGTATTTTCCCCTTAATGACAATTCTACCCCGATAAATTATTTGATAGGATCCTAATTGTTTCTAAGTGAATCTCTCATTTTAGTGATCTAATATTGTATAAGTATTTCAATAAGTCTACCCAGGCGCGCTCCTCGTTAGGTAAATGAAGCTCAATCCTCACTTACGGTCACAAGGTCGCTCTGATACCAACTGTAACAACCCGGATTTTCGATGACTTAAAATAATAGATAATGCGGAAAGTTATCTAAGTCATTTAATTAAAATTATATCAGAGTGTAAATAAATCCGGATCGCTACGGATCCTTACAACAAACGACTATTAATTACATAGTCTTGATTCACTTAGTACAGAATATAAATTTCATTTTTAAGCTAAACATATTATTAAAATCTCTCTCGCTCGATTCCCCAACGTCTTAGACCTGCAAAAAAATTAAACAGTGGACGCTGAGCGGGACAGCAACCAAGCCGTTCATCTAACATCACCTCGAACACATAAGACAATCATGTGAATAACAAATAATATGCTTATAAAAATATTAAAGGATATCACGTAACAGATAGTTTCCTTTACTTCAATTAATCAACATGTGAGGTGATCAAAACGGTAAAGTTTAAAAGATGGGACATTGGCAGCCATTTGATTTTAAAATCATTTTTCACGTAAACAAACAAAACACACGAGTCGTGGTTCCTAGTATCACCGCTACTCCATATTGGCTTGCATCTCACCAATAGAAGTAACCGTGTTACCAACTCGTAGACCGAACCGATCTTATGAGGTTTACATCTCACCCATAAGGCTCAATTGGGCCCGAACTTCTATTATATTATACGTTTATTCAGACGTGACTCTGGGCTGAAATGAAAGCTGATGATTACATTCTCTGCATCACCAAGAGGGAACCCGCAGTTTTCAGAATCCTGTTCTGCCCCCGCTACCTAGGTGGTAATACTGATCAAGTACTTGTCTATATGTGCGCCACATACCCTACGCAGACTCTTGAACCGCAGAACTCACTGCCGTAGGACGACTACCTTAAACCATAGCTCGACTCTCGGACCGCAGCCTCCGAGTCTGCTTTTCATTACAAGTGCAGTCGAAACACCACGCATGGTAGGATCCAACACAAGCTATTCATCCCAGACTCGCATCGTAAACTTTATATAAAAGTCGCCCGTGAACAAGTAATACCTTATTTGGTGACCTTCAATAATTGGTCGGACTCATTTACAACAGTCAAATCCTCAAATACTTACTTTCAGTGTGACAGCGTTATACTTTAATCCTCAAGTGTCACCCGAAACGTTATATCCCAAATATCGTATACCATTTTTAAAATAGTAAATCTTTTAATTGAAGTTTTTTAAAAATAAAATTTAGCTATAATAATAAAATATTGTTTTAAAACTTATAGTTTATGAAAAATATAATTTAAGTTATTTTTAATCGATTTACAAAATTTGACGTAAAATCATTTTTTTTTAATATTTATAAATGTCGTGTAAAAATTTCGGAATATAATAAATCCATTTAATTTTAGAAAAATGAAATTTATAAATTTTTACCTATATAAAAATAATAAGTGAAGTTTTATTAAAACAAAACATTTTGCAAGTTACTAATTTACTCTATCATTATAATATATAAACAAATGTAAAAGTACTAAAGAAAATTAAATATGACCAAAATTACAATCATATAAAACACATACAAAATATATAGAAAATAGAATAAACATACATAACAGATAGAATTAAACATACATATAAAATACAATGAAAATGATATAAGTAAATTTTATCATTTTAAGTTCTTTTATTCATTTTATCATTTTTAATTTCATATAAACAGAAATGTAAAGGTGATAAATAAATAAATTAAACAAGTGATAGTTTAGTCAAGTTAAATTTAGTCATAATAAAATATCACGTAACATTTTTATATATACATAAGTAATTTAGTCGTACAAACAAGCCTAAATATTTAAATAAGCAATTTATTAAATTACTAACATAATATACTTATATATAAGAAATATTGTTAGAAGAAAAGTTTGGTTACCTTAATAGCTATTACGGAATATTTATTAACGTTATTAAGAATAAAAGGTCGAAATGAATTGACCCAAATACGATTCTAGAAAAGTGATCCCGTCAAATATTGGCCAGCTCCTCATTCCTAATGCTCCAATTATAAAAAAAAGACGAGAGAGTAAATATAATATGTAGTACGGAGTAATAATATAGATAGTATGTACGTAGTAGTAGTGTAATTAGTATTCATAGTACTCCGTATTTATAGTAGTATAAGGGGGGTGGTGTACGTAGTGTAATTAGGGAGTGTCGTGTTATGCATGCATGTTAGGTGGATTAGTGTAGTGTGTTATAGTACATATAGTGTATATATATACATAGTACTTAGATGTAGTAATAATGATAGTAAGGTAGGAGTATATGATATGTACGTAGTATGAGAGTAATACTCGTAGTATTTATAGTAAGGTATGTATATATGTAGTATAGTAGGTTTAGTAGATGTAGGGAGTATGAGTGTCAAATTAGGGTGTAGGTGTAAGTAGTAGTGAGAGTATAGGGTGTGAGTAACGTAGAGTGTAGGGAGTATAGGGAGTGACTAATAAGGGTGAATGAAGGGGTGGGTGGCACGTAGAGGTAAATTTAGAGATCGAGTTTTGGTCCGTTTCTCGTACATACGTCTTTCTTTTACTTAAAAAGTTGAAATATAAGATTTCGTAATTAAAATAATGGAAAATATAAAATTTATTTTTAAAATGGAATTTGTGAGACGGTAAGTAAATAGACGGTAAATAGTTTTATGGGACAAAAGCTATAAGAAATCATTATTTTAAGAATTCGATAAATTATTAAATTTTTACAAGACGAGAAAACGTTAAAACAACAGGTCATTTATTTGAAAATAATTTCGAGTTTAAAACTTTATTTAACGAAAGATAAATTTTTTAATAATACAATAAATAAATTTTCAAGTTTTTATAACGGAATAGTGTTTAATTTAACGAAAATAAAATATTTTATTCACGAAAATAATTTTTCAAACGTTAAACTTGGTTTAAATAAATGTTTAAACTTTTAACTCTATTTGAAAAATACGGGGTATTACACATGAGATTCTGGGTCAGCGGTTATACTGTCAGGCGCAACGAGAACGTTGTGTTCTTCAAGTGGGAGTGATTGAAACACCTCATGTATGTTGATCGAAGATGTCCTATTTATGAGTTTTTTTTTTTTTTTTGAAAACGTGGGTGTCTTATATTAATTCAAGGTCCGCCAAGTCGAGAATGACTTGCGGGAAGTTCGAGCCGAAAACGACCTCATCTCCAACAGCCGGACAGAAACGGGCCATAAAGTGAGCTACAGTATTTCCCCCACGCCTAACATGGCCGCAATAAAAACGAGAAAAAAGACTTAAACACTCTAAAATACTATCAAAACAAAGACCGATCGGGCTTCTAAAAACCGCTTTCGTATTAATGGCATTGACCACCGAAAGAGCATCACTTTCAGCACAAATGCTTTCAAAACCATCCTTACGCACTTTCTGGAGACCAAACAGGAGTGCATTTGCTTCAGCAATATCAATCGTCCACCTCGCTCTTAACCGCTTACACCCCACCTTCACAACCTCTCCATTGTCATCCCTGCAAACAAAACCAAGGCCAACCTCATCCTCCCCGAAAATTGCAGCGTCAACATTCAGTTTGGTCCACCCCGACATTGGTTTCCACCATTTACCAGGCCTGCTTGTCATTCCCCCCTGCACACAGGTACCAATATTAACCATATACTGGTTATACTCGCTAACCAAACGAACCATTCCCAAGGCAACAATGTGAAGAGGTGTTGGTGTCTCTTTAAATATCCGAGTATTCCTCCATGTCCACGCAGTCCACGCGAGAGTCAAGAAAAGCCGCAACTCCTCCTTATTTGCGCGCTGCATCACCCACAACACCGTCTCGCAGCAGCTAGTCAAGGGCAATGCGTCCCGAATCGCATCCAGCCCACTATCCTCCCATATGCTTCTGGTTTCAGCACACCAAAACAATGCGTAAGCCTCAGTTTCAGCCTCCAGTTGACACAGCGGACAAAGTGGATCATCAAGAATGTGTTTTGCATATAAGGCCTGCCTCACAGGTAGCATCCCGGAGCATGCCCTCCACACAAAATGGGCAAGTTTCGGAGGCATTTCCATATTCCATACCCGCGGCCATAAATCAGTCCCATTAGTCCTCCCAGGTGCATGAGAATGTCGTCCAAAGCCCCCGACAGCCATCCTATACCCCGTACGGACCGAGTAAATTCCATCCCGAGTCGGCCACCAGTACATCACATCCCCCAGTAAATTAGGATTCAAAGGGAGGGACAAGACATCACGAGCTTCGTTTCACACCACGCACACCTCTGTTTTGATCAATAAACTCCACAACAGTCAATGACGGGTCAGCTTCCAGATTTGGTACCGGAATCCGACTGGAAGAGGGACCCGACAGCCATGCCTCCGACCACACATTAATTCTCGCCCCGTCACCAACTCGCCATTTAAGACCTTCCAAGAGTAACGACTTCGCACCCCATAAACTCCTCCAAACAAAACTCGGATCATAGCCACGACGGGCCTCCAGAACATCATCATGCTTAAAGTAACGAGCCTTAAGAACTCGAGCCACTAGAGAATTCGGATAAACTAGCAGTCTCCAGACCTGTTTGGCTAATAAAGCCTGGTTAAAAGCATGAAGATCACGAAAACCAAGTCCACCTTCCTTCTTCGGGATACAAAGCTTCTCCCAGGTCGACCAATGGATGCGTCGCTTGGTGTCAGAAGATCCCCACCAGAATCGAGCCAAAACCGCATGAATTTCCTCAATCGTCCCCCTTGGGAGGGCAAAAATACTCATCATGTATGTCGGAATCGATTGTGTCACTGCTTTAATCAACACCTCCTTCCCCGGTTTTGACAAGAGCTTTTCCTTCCAGCCCTGCACTTTCTTCCAAATACGCTCCCTCAGGCTAGCAAAAACCACCTTCTTCGAACGGCCAATAATAGTCGGTAGACCGAGATATTTCTCGTGCCTATCCACCTCCCGGACCCCCATAATCCGCTTAATTTCCCCTCGTGTCTGAATTGACACCTTCTTGCTGAAAACAACTTCGGTCTTAGCATAATTAATTTTTTGCCCCGATGCTCCCTCATATTGGCTAATCAAGTTAGCTAAAATCGAGCATTCGCCTATAGTTGCTCTCGAAAAAAGGATACAATCATCCGCGAAGAAAAGATGGGAAATTCTCGGAGCCGAACGACAGATACTCATACCATGAATTTTTTTATCCACCGCTGCCCGTCTAATGAGGTAAGAAAATGCATCTGCGCATAAAAGAAATAAATACGGGGAGATGGGATCCCCTTGACGAAGTCCCCGTGTGGGCCGAACTTCACCAAAGAGATCCCCATTCAGCATGAAAGAGTGACTAACCGTCGAGATGCACTCCAAAATCTGCCTGACCCAGACATCCGCGAAGCCCATTCTCTTCATCATAGCCTCAAGAAAACTCCACTCGACCCTATCATATGCCTTACTCATATCAAGTTTCAGCACCACATTCCCGACCCGACCCTCACCGCCCCGCTTCATCGCGTGGAAAATCTCAAAAGCAATAATAGCATTATCAGTAATAAGGCGACCCGGAGTAAAAGCGCTCTGATTCTCCGAAACTATCAAGTTCATTATTCGTTTCAGACGATTGGCCAAGAATTTAGAGATGATTTTATAAATAACATTGCACAGGCTGATCGGCCGAAAATCCGTGACTTTTCGAGGCTCACGTATTTTCGGGATAAGGACGACCGAAGTTGTATTAATAAAACCCAAATCTCCTCCATTCTTCCACCAGTTCCGGACAAAAGAGGATATCTCACTTCCCATGATATCCCACTACTTCTGGTAGAACAAGGCATGTAAACCATCGGGACCGGGTGCCTTATTTGGATGCATGTCGAACAGAGCCTTCTTCACTTCTTCATTCGTCACTGGACCTGTGAGCATACTGTTCATATCCTCCGTAACAACCTCGGGCACACACTGGAGGACCTCGTCGCTTCCACTCGACCCTTCTGTTTCGAACAAGCCTGCAAAGTGCCTCTGAATCATATCCCTCATTTCCGTCTCATCCGCGCACCACGACCCATCCTCTCTCTCCAAACCATGGATCGTGTTGCATCGCCTTCGCTGGCTAGCGTTATGATGGAAATAACTAGTGTTCTTATCCCCATCACGGAGCTCATTCTTACGGGCCCGAATATACCAGTACGTTTCAACATGTTTACGGAGAGAGTCAATTTCATCAACAAGCCTGCTACATCTGTCAAGCACGCTGGACGGGAATTTCATCTGCCACTTCCCCAATTCCCCCTTCTTCTTTCCTAGCCTGAATTTTACGTCACCAAATTTATCCCTAGCCCATCGTGCAAGCTGCACTGAAACATTTGTAATGCGCTCCGTGATTCGGCCCCCACTACCCTCCTCCCACGCCCCCTTAATTATATCCCGACACTGCGGCTCAGCAAGCCAAAAAGGCTCGAATCGAAAACGCCTCCTACCCCTTCTAGTAGCAGCTCTACTCTCCTCCCCTATAATAATAGGTGCATGATCCGACGCATATATAGGACAATTTTGAACATAAACAGTAGGAAACATGCTCACCCACTCTATATTGGCCACACCTCTGTCTAACCGTTCACGTATCACATGTCCCGGGCTCCGACCCCGCTGCCACGTGAAGATGTTGCCTCGATACCCCAGATCCTTAAGCGCGCAATCATCGAGAGATGCCCGGAAAGCATCCATCGTGGCCTTTCCTCTAGGATTTCCTCCCTCTTTCTCCTCCGCGCGAAGGATTTCATTGAAATCACCAAAACAAACCGTCGGAACATTGGACTCCTCACACAGCCTCCTTAACATAGCCCACGTTTGGTGCTTATTACTCGCCTCCGGCCATCCATAGACACCTATCGCCTTCCACACCCCGTTCCCCACCCCACTCGTAGTCACCTCAAGACACACATGGTGCGCGTCATGAGAGACCACATCAGCATCAATGTCCCGCCACCACAGTCCGAGGCCACCCGATCGACCATTACTACTAAGACAAAGACCCTTATTAAAATCACACTTATTTCTAACGACTTCTAACTCCTCCCCACTAATCATCGTTTCCATCACGAAAACGATGTTTGGGCCCTCCCTCCAGCACCTATCTCGGAGGGAGCTCACCGTCAAGGGATTGCCCAACCCTTGACAGTTCCAGCTTAATATTTTCATTTTTCTTCGCGGAGCTGTTCATCGACAGTCTCCGCTACTTCTTCGTTGTCACCTGTAAACATAACACCCCCAGATCCTTTATGCAGGACCAAAAGCGTGGTATGTGCATCTGTCTCTTCCATCACCTCCTCAATCGTCACTCTTTTATCCACCCTCGCCTTCTTAACCCCGACACTGCTCTTTACAGAATCAGTTTCAGGGACACGATCCCTCTTGAGCCCACTCCCCCCAACTCCTCCCATATTGTCCTTCCCCTCTCTAGCATAACGCTTCCACTTTCCACCTTTTGCTCGAATAGGCTCGCCCGTCGTATCCACACCATCCATACCTTCCCTCTCAACCCGCAACCACCCATCAGCGTTTGTGGCCATCTCCCCCGCTGCCTCGCCTTCCACCACGGTCATGCCCACGCCCGCCCTATCATGTATATTTTCAGGTAAATTTCCAATGATCCCCTTGTCCGATTCAATCACTACCCCCCGAACTCCCACCTTCATTCCCCCAACCAAACCATCTCCCCTTCTCTTCAATAGGCGTTCCTTGTTCAGGAGCGCGATACTTTGTAGCTTGTCAATGATACTCGCGATAGCTGCTTCTTCTCTCCTTGAGTTCTCATCCTCAAACTCCTCCTCCAGCCTCCTCCCTTTCGTCATCTTCGTGTCTGTCACCATTTTAATCGGCCGCCACGGAGATGCACGCAACCCCTCCCCAAACAGCAGTTCACCTTCTTCGAAAGGCCCCTCCTCACACTCCTTCTCCCCATGACCAAAAACTCCACACCCATAGCAAAATAGGGGAAGCCTTTCATATTTTACCGGGAAATCTACAATGTTACCCCTGGGCATTCTAACATGAACAGCCTGTTTCAGAGGTTTTCGCACATCATGCAAAACCCTAACCCTAATAGCTTTCTCAATATTGGAATTGGTCTCTTCATCCATCCCCACCAACGAACCCAATTGTTTACACAACTGACGAATGTTCTCCCCATTCGACCTCCCTTTAAGGGGGAGATCATACACCCGTGCCCACAACGGCACATGGAAAAGCGGAGTGTCCGTAAGTTTGCCTTCCTATTTATGAGCTTTGTTTAAAGGGATTTGAAGTACTACTCGTATCAACAAAGTACACTTTCTTTTCTGCTCATCTATGCAAATTAAGCCGTTAAGCGTGTTTGGTTGCGAGTTGTCTAAGGATGGGTGACCATTGAGACACGTGTCTCAAAAACCTTCAAAAACTATCCAAACCGTAATCTTAAATTAGTCGAAAAACAATAATTAGATTAATTAAGAAAATTAATTAACATCATTATTCATAATTATAGAAGGACAAAAAGGTAAAAATCACGTATAAAGCGCCGACGACCTGACTGAAATATCGACGATCTAACGTAGGAGAACCAAAAAGAAATCCTCACTTTGTGTCCTCTCCTGTGATTCCCACTTTCAAGTGTAAGTTCAGCCCTAATATGGACTATTATGATACGATGATGTCTTGATGTCCTTGGTTTTCTATCCGGCCAACCCATGTGCTTGGGCTCATATTATATCACTTGTATTTTCATTGCTGGTCTTCTCTTAGTATTTCTTTATCCTGCGGAGACTCTATGCACTCAGACACTTAGTTTTCAACCCATTACAACCCAACAACTTGTTCGGATCACCCTATGATCTTCTTTTTTTTTCTCTACAAAATTTAGATTTCACTTGGCGTTTACAGTCGATTTAGACCTCATAAGTAAGCACCTGCTTTGTATCCATCCATCCAATTCAAATGGATGGACAAAACCCGAAATTAATGGATGATAGATGGATGACGGATGATGTTAAATCTCACTCGTTATCCACTCATCACCCGATATTCTTTGTATTTTGCTAAAAGAAATATACACATTTATATAAAAGTTAAGATAATTAATACGGAGTACTAAATTATTATATAGTACTTATTATAATATCAAAATAAAGATTAATTTACAAGATTTATTAAGAGCTCTTAATATTTTACAAGTTGACCTTATAATTTTTGGGTGAATAAAATTTAATACTACCTCCATATCTATATGTTCATCCCCTTTGTCTAATATATGTAAGGAGTATTTTAATAAAAGGGAACGAACATATAGAAACGGAGGAAGTACCTTTTTTGAGCTTTTAGTCGTCATCTATTATCGCGATCCACTTGTTTCATCCACGGATGATGGATGAATGGATGGATGACGGATGATGTATTTAATGTAATAGATGGATGCAGGTAAAGCTTCACCCGTCCCGAAACCGATAATTGACATCCCCACCATAAGTCATAACTGATGGATTCCGGTTGCACTTAATCTAATCAACCCCAATCATTGACTGCATATGGGAGAGTGACAGGGGTTTGTCGTATCCCTAATCAAAGATACCCTAAGGTCACCAACTAATGTAGATAGTGAAGTCAGGGGGCGAATCACAAGGAGACAGAATTTAGTTGTCCATTCCTAAGATTTAGACTCTAGGTTACGGGTCACGGTCTGAATTGGTTTTGGTAAGCTAATAACTAATTACTAATAGATAAATCAATAAGGTAAAAGTCTAGGGTCTCAGGTTCACAATGAATATTACTCGGGTCAGGGAGTCAACTAACAGGTCAGTAATCGAACTACCTAAGGTGCAGGTCCGGTCGGTACACTACAACCTTTAGATCTAAACTTAACCTGCGGTCGCTAGCATTAAGTCAGTCTACCCAAACTATCGTGGCCTAATTAGTTCTTAACCCGGTCGGTGGAAAGTCCTAATTTGCGATACTAATTAATTGAATTATGCATCAAACAACTAATCAGAATTAACGATATTCAGGCGATAGTTCATACGATTAGAAACAAGTCAATTGACTATAACCCTAATAATACGCATCGATTCCCTCAAACCCTAGGTGAAATTTAGCTATGCATATTAAGAATAATTAAATTAACACAGTACGAATTGCAATGGGACGTGCTATTTCATACACGGAAATTACTACGTTGTACACGCAATTTCCGCTTATACCCTTCCCACTTCTCACCTTCCCTCCTTCAATTTGAGAGAAAAACATGAAAACCCATTAAAAAAGTTACTCCCTCCGTCCTTTATGTTTCTTCCCACATTTTAAGATTTGTGAGGAGTACTATATTGAAACGGGAAGAAACATAAAGAATGGAGGGAGTATTGTACAATGAAAACCCCAACACCCAATGCACAACCCCACCCTTCCCACCACCAATCACCGCACGCCCCCTACACCACCACCATCAGCTGCTGCTCTCATCATCGTCCTCAACCGTCATCCCCGCCCCCTTCCACCACCTCCCTTACCCACAACAACCCACAACCAGTGCAACACCACATCTACCGCGCTCGATGACCCCGCAACGCCACATCCACCACGCTCAACGACCCGCCACTCACAACCACCCCCGTCATCCACCCTTTCATAGATCCGTCAACCGTGCAACCAATGAACCATCGTTGATTGGAATATCAAAATTTCTAAAACCTAATTATTGAGACACAATTTCTTGAATGAGACGGGATAATTAACAATATAATTAAAGAAATAGTTAAAAATTAACAAGATAATTAACAATATAAATTAAAGTATTAATTAGAAATTAACGAAATCTAAATCTAAATGATTTGTTATATGTCCAATAATTACGATAGATAATCGTGGAGTGATTGCTTAATTTCTCTAGTGTGTGTAGCAGTAGAAAGAAATTAGGGAGGATTTTTTTAGAAAGAAGGGCAAATACGGAAAAATTTGTGACAAAATGTGTACAACGTAGTAAACTCCGTGTATGAAATAGCAATTCCGATTGCAATTAAACATAACAGAAACGATACGAATTAATCTACGGAAAGCAATAATAAATCTACACTAGAAAACGATAAAGCAATATGAAGAATGAATTAAGACGGAAATTAAAGTGGAAACTGAAATTGAAATTAAGAGTTGCAATACCGAAGAATTTCAGATCTAGAATGAAGAGCAAGGTTCAATGTATCTCTCAAAGTAAACTAAACTAAGAAAACTAAATAATGAGAAGTGTGTAAAAGAAGATAAAAGAAAAAGTGTAGAATGAAAGTTATGAACGTTTGAAGTTGACTCTTGTGTAGGCGATCATTCTTTCATCTTGTTTGATATCCTTTCCTTCTTTGATCTTTGTTTCTTCGTGTATTCCGCATCTTCTTCCTTCGATTCCGTGCTTAGATGTGAATTCTTCAATTATCGATTCCGTAATGCTCTGATTAGCTCCAAATGCATCCAAATCTATAAAATACACACAAATACGGAAGTATCGACATTCAAAGTATATATTGCATCATTATTAACGAGTTAAGCACAAAAATCGAGATAAAACTAACAATTAGGGAATGGAATTATGTATATAAATAACACTCATCAAACTCCCCCAAATCAAGCCTTTGCTTGTCCCCAAGCAAACCACACATATGAATACAAGGGAGGACAAGTGATGAGAAGCACGACTCATAGCCAACTTACATTCATTCTCCTAATAATCACTCAATTCGGCTAGAAAACACACAATGCCAAAAAATTTCAACCAAACCAATAATCATGCCTTCCTTGAATAATTGACTGCCAAACTTTCAATCTTGCTAGACCATCAATGTCGGACTTCCTCGCGGTTATCGCTCAACACTCATAAGAACGGGTGAGTATATAAATGTGAAGATAAGAAAGAATAAGAACACTCACTCGACTTATGAAACATGCATGCAATCGAATATGAAATCAATCTCCCCAATTAAATACGTGTTCCACCAATCAGGACCATAGTACATGTCAAGGACTTACAAAGGGTGGCTAAATGGGTAAAGGAAGAAAATGGATTGTGCCTAAGCACGTATGGGAATGTGGAGCTAAAACCGGGCCCAGTCACAGCTACACAATAAAAACTATTCATCAAAAACCCCAACGAATAACTTCGAACCACCAACTAGAGATATAAATTCAAGATTAGGTGTAAGAGGGAATTGTTCATTCTCTCAATTAATCTCTAGTTTCAATCTTTTCGACCATTCCCCGAAATGTTACAGGAAGCATATATTTCATATTTCATTTTTTTTTTCTTTTCTTTTCTGTTCATTTCTTTTCTTTTCTTTTATTCTTTTCTTCATTCTTTTCTTTCATATGCTTCTATTTTTTCAAATTTTGAATAGGGGGAAGGCAATTACAAAGTCACATCGACGATCTTACACACTAAAGTCCAAAAGATGTAAAAATCTCGAAATATGACCGATTAGTGAAGTAATTTCCAATTAAGTTCACTATTGCGACTGTCCCGACAGAGTAGGCTATTCTGGGTTATAGCTAAATAATATTGGCAGTAAAAACAGACTTACAACAGCTGAAATGGGCTAAACAAAGAAAACCGACCTAAATCTACAAGGTAGTAAAAATGGGTCATTTTTGGCTATGTGGAGCTCATCAAAAACAAAATTGTCTTTCCTCATGCACCTCCTCCTCAAACCAAACACGTATTCAATATCAAGAGACGAATGTCATATTTATGCAAATTGATGTTACACATTCCACAAGGAGAAAATCACTCAATTCCTAAATAATAATGAGACCAGTTATGGATGTTACTGGCCTAGGAAGCTCTAAAATCCTCAAAATTTTGTGGCTTGCCGACAAGTGGTCAAATCTACTCATTTGACAATTAAAAGTCCAAATAGGCATATCATATCAATTTAATCAAATCATAAGACAAAACACGTTTTCAGGCTACGAAGTAAGCTGAAAATTAGGAGAAATCATGTTAAGAGCATAATCATCATCGTCGTTTTGCATGCTTCACATCAGAGACAACACAAAAAAATCAAAATATTTTTGGATTTTTATGATTTTTTTCAAAAAAAAAAATTGGATTTTTATATTTTTGAAAGCAGTAAAACACACGACGGGAAATAAAACACACAAAAGCACACAAACTCTCCCCCAAACCTAAATGTCACAGTGTCCTCAATGTGACTCTACAGCAGATAAGACAAAAAATCCACAACCAATCCTAAGGACAACTTGACCTAAGGGGAAGAAAAAAATCTAAGAAAACATGAAAAACAAAAATAAAAAGGAAAGAAATTACCGTATACAAAGGGTAGCTCCCCCAAACCAGCTGCAAAGTGGGGGTTCGTCTTATAGATCAGTTGTCCACAGATGACTGTGATCAAAACAGCTTAAAGCTCTCAAGAGTCGATCAAACATCTGCGCATGTGCTACACAAAAGCATAAGTAGCACCATGATATAAAGAAGACAAACAGAGACAAAGTCAATGACCGTCTTAGCCTATCAGACGAGTTAGGCCAATCCTCAGCAAAGTGCTCATAGTATATAAGAAGAGTAAAAATCTTAATAGGCGGCTCGTAAGGCAAGCGGTACACACCTAATATCTCAAATTCGCTCCAAGGCTCATCATCGGGTATAGATTGCATAAGAGAAAAGTTAGAACTCTTAAGACCACTCAAAAGATCAATCTTATCGATCTCCGTGAAAGAATTATCACAATCCTCCCCACTAATCATAAGCTCAAACAAAGGCTCAAGAGAAATGTAATCAACACAATCAATAGGTGGAAGTGGTTCGTCCTCAATATAAGGGAAAAACTCAAATGTCTCTAAAATTGGTGTTTCAAAGAAATCATTCTCACTATCCCATGTAGCCACACTTCTTCCACTCAAAAAATCGTCAAAAAGTGTAATCTTCTCTTTCCTTTGATTTTTCCTCTCAAGCTCAAGATCTTCTCTTTTGTTCAATTCTGTCACTCAAACCTCATAATTAACATCAAATGACACTCTCTCAAAATCACACAAATCAAAATCCTTAATGTTATCCTCAATTAAAAGAGCATCATTCAGAGCATCCAAACACACGTTTTCCTCAAAAAACACACATTCTAGCTCACAGTCATTCATGGCGGTTTGGTGATCCTGAATAGATTGAACATTATACCCATCATCATCATCAATATCATCATCAATTATGTTCAGAAGAGATGGAGATGGAGCACTTACCTGGAGGTTCTTCACTACTTCCATAAGCGTACCTGGTTGACTTTGTTGCTCTTGGCTTGCTAATTGGGAAATTTGACTGTCCAAGATTTCATAATGATCTAGCAACTGGCCTATTTGAGTATCTTGCTTTTGTCGAGCTTGCATGAATTGCAGCAACAAAGCCTCGATTTCCGCCTTGTCATTATTCCGCCTCAACTCTTATTCAACACTATTACAGGCTAAATATTTAAGGATTTCCAATCGTTCCTTGTAAGAGATATAATTAAACATCCCTCCGCAATTTTCCTCAATTCTAGCCCGTGACTCATCATCAACACCATTATATATCATATGACACATATCTCGTATATCAACATTAAAGCCATTTTGAATAATGAAAGACTCAAGTCTATCCCGATAGTTATGTAGTGACTCATGTTTGAATTGTGGGAAGTAAAAGTTGGTCATAATGGTGAATGATAAAAAAAATAAAAAAAATTATATACAAAAAATAACCTAGAACCTAAAAAAGATAAACAACTAAATAACACCGTCTCCCCGACAACGGCGCCAAAATTTGACAGGGGTTCGTATCCCTAATCAAAGATACCCTAAGGTCACTAACTAATGTAGATAACAAAGTCAGGGGTCGAACCACAAGGAGATGAGAATTCAATTAGTTATCCTAAGAATTAGATTCTAGATTATAGGTCACATTCTAAATTGGTTTTGGTAAGCTAATAACTAATTACTGATAGATAAATCAATAAGGTAAAAGTCTAGGGTCTCAGGTTCACAATGAATATTACTCGGGTGAGGGAGTCAACTAACAGGTCAGTAATCGAACTACCTAAGGTGCAGGTCCGGTCGGTACACTACAACCTTTAGATCTAAACTTAACCTGCGGTCGCTAGCATTAAGTCAGTCTACCCAAACTATCGTGGCCTAATTAGTTCTTAACCCGGTCGGTGGAAAGTCCTAATTTGCGATACTAATTAATTGAATTATGCATCAAACAACTAATCAGAATTAACGATATTCAGGCGATAGTTCATACGATTAGAAACAGGTCAATTGACTATAACCCTAATAATACGCATCGATCCCCTCAAACCCTAGATGAAATTTAGCTATGCATATTAAGAATAATTAAATTAACACAGTACGAATTGCAATTAAACATAACGGAAACAATACGAATTAATCTACGGAAAGCAATAATAAATATACACTAGAAAACGATAAAGCAATATGAAGAATGAATTAAGACGGAAATTAAAGTGGAAACTGAAATTGAAATTAAGAGTTGCAATACCGAAGAATTCCAGATCTAGAATGAAGAGCAAGGTTTAATGTATCTCTCAAAGTAAACTAAACTAAGAAAACTAAATAATGAGAAGTGTGTAAAAGAAGATAAAAGAAAAAGTGTAGAATGAAAGTTATGAACGTTTGAAGTTGACTCTTGTGTAGGCGATCATTCTTTCATCTTGTTTGATATCCTTTCCTTCTTTGATCTTTGTCTCTTCGTGTATTCTGCATCTTCTTCCTTTGATTCCGTGCTTAGATGTGAATTCTTCAATTATCGATTCCGTAATGCTCTGATTAGCTCCAAATGCATCCAAATCTATAAAATACACACAAATACGGAAGTATCGACATTCAAAGTATATATTGCATCATTATTAACGAGTTAAGCACAAAAACCGAGATAAAACTAACAATTAGGGGATGGAAATATGTATATAAATAACACTCATCAGAGAGTTATTGTCATTTTACCACAGAGCCACAAACTTGCAGAATATATACGATTTAAATACGAGTAGTATTTGTTTCTCAAATAAAATGGATCGAAAAAAAAAAAAAAAGGTGAGTAAAAAATGTCGATATATGCGTTCGTATGCTTAGATTATTAATCATTTACACTAACTATAAGTAAAACATCATTTTGTATGGACTTAAATATCCGTTTTTACTCACCGGAAATGGAAATCATTTATAGTATCAAAATATAACGAAGTTTTTTTTTAGCGAAAAGATCATTTCATTAATGAAAAGTCATACGACTACGACTTATATCGAAATTGAACAGGTACAATACTACAAAATTTGAATAAAATAAATTCTCATTAAAACAAAGATCTCTCACTAAAATTTTGATCTCCGCTTCTGAACATCCTCTTTCAACATATCGTTGTTTAATGATACAGCTTTTCACAAGAGAGTCTGGCATCATAAATTGAGATACCATTGACAAGGCTAAAGTCGTATCACTATATCAAAATAATCCTAACGAACAACTAACAAGTAGCTAGCAGCAAGTAAGGGTCGAATCCACAGAGAGACGGACGATTATCACTAATTATCTATAGTCAATTCTAAATTACTCTAATTCCGATTGGTTTGATTTGTTTTTCTAAACTATTGCAGTAATGTAAATTAAGGGTTCTAACTATAGAAAACGTATTTGTGAAGGCTTAAATTGTATTAAATGTAGTACAAAGTATTTAAACTAATACAGAGTCCTAGGGTTACAAAGTTGTAGACCTACGAAAGATTACAGAATATCTGGTTACCTAAGTTACAGAAGATAAGCAATCAGAATATACAACCTGATCAATATACAAAAGATAACGATACTTAAGAAAATATATTATTCTACGAGTAATATCTTAATATGCTCCCGCAAGATGGACTAGCCAGGAGCAAGTCCAATCTTGGAAAGTAAGCGCTCGAATCGGGGTCGACCAAGTGATTTCGTGAGAAGGTTGGCAATCTGATCATCACCAGGAATGTGCTGCACCCGTAGGGTGCCATCTTGAACACGTTCACGGACAAAGTAATACGACAAAGAAATATGCTTCATACGGGAATGAAATACAGGGTTGGCAGCGTAGGACGTCGTACTGAGATTGTCACAGTAAATGACGGGGTTAATCGGATCATAAACACTGAGTTCGCTGAGGAGAGAAGTAATCCAAGCAATATCAGCCGCAGTAGCTGCTACAGCACGGTACTCAGCTTCAGTAGTAGATAAAGTAACACCTTTTTGTTTCTTGGAGGTCCACGAAACGGCATTGCGGCCGAGATAGACGACATAGCCGGTGGTGGAGACGTAGTCTCGTTTGTCACGCGCCCAAGACGCATCACTAAACGCGTGCAAAGGGGACGACGTGTTGCGAAAAATGGGTAGCCCGTGAGAAGAAGTGCCATTTAAATATCGGAGCAACCTTTTTAAGGCCTGCCAGTGAACGGAGCGAGGCGATTGGACAAATTGAGCAAGCCGATTAACAGAGAATGAGACATCAGGACGCGTGAGAGAGAGGTACTGGAGACTCCCGAGGATAGCCCTATAAGGCGTGACATCCACGAGAGGATCGCCGGTGTCTAAGTCGAGGGAAGTGTCAGGGGTCATGGGTGTAGGACATGAGTTGGACTCAGACATATCATATTTAGCGAGCAAGTCGCGAATATACTTGGATTGTGATAGATGTAAGCCATAGGACGTGGGTCGGACTTCAACACCAAGAAAATAAGACAACGGACCAAGGTCCTTGATGGAGAACCTGGTCGCGAGTGAAGTAATGAATGATTGGACGGTTGACGGACACGGACCTGTGACGATTATATCGTCTACGTACACTAGAAGGTAAAGAGGGGACGAGGCAGTCTTAAGGAAAAGAGACGGGTCGGAAAGTGACCCTCGAAAACCAACAGACACGAGATAGCTTCTTAATTCGGTATACCAAGCCCGAGGAGCTTGTTTGAGGCCGTAAATGGCCTTCGAGAGACAGCACACATGAGTGGGACACGACGGGTCAGAGAACCCGGGGGGTTGTGACATAAAAACGGACTCAGTGAGACGACCTTGCAGGAAGGCATTGTTAACGTCGACTTGACGGAGAGGCCAACTTTTAGAGACAGCAATTGAGAGTAAAAGACGAATAGTGGTAGGTTTAACAACAGGGCTAAAAGTTTCAGAGTAGTCAATACCTGGTCGCTGATGAATCCCTTTGGCAACGAGACGAGCCTTAAATTTGTCAATGGAATTATCCGGATTATATTTGATGCGATAGACCCATTTACAACCGATAACGTTATGGTGAGGTGACCGGGGGACAAGTGTCCAAGTATTATTACGGACAAGAGCATCAATTTCTGCGTTCATGGCGGCGCGCCATCGTTGGTCTAGGAGAGCTTGTTTTGTAGTAGAGGGTAGAGAGGAGACCGTAGCGGTATGGGCATATTTAGGGTTAGGTTTGGTAATTTTATTGGAGAGGCGAGTAGTGATGGTTCGAGTTGGCGGGTTGATGAGAGAAGGTGCGGGGTTTGTGTGCGGCTGGGAAGCAGAGACAGATTCAGGTGTAGAAGGGAGTGGCTGTGAGGGAATAATGGTAGAGGCAGGGGGTTGGGTAACAGGGGTAATAACAGGGGGAGTAAGGGTTGGGGTAGGATTAGTGAGAATAACAGGGGGAATAATGGGTGGGGTAGGATTAGTGGAAATAGGTATGGGTGTGGAGGGTAATAGGGTAAGCTCCAAAGAGCACCACTTGTCGGGGTCATAGTGGGATAAGGGTGAGTCATTTTTGTAAGACGGAAAAACGGACTCAACAAACTTCACATGACGGGACGTATAGACACGATTGGTGAGTGGATCGAGACAATGATAGGCACTTTGGGAGGCCGAGTACCCAATAAATATACATGGTTTAGAACGAGGAGAGAGTTTGTTAGTAGAGTATGGACGGAGCCAAGGATAGCACAAGCAACCAAAGCTCCGTAATTTAGAGTAATTGGGTTCAATATTAAATAGTGAGACAAATGGTGACCGATTATTAAGGGAAGGAGTTGGTAAGCGATTTATGAGGTAGGACGCGGTAGTGAACGCGTAGGACCAAAAGATGGAAGGAAGTTTAGCATGAAAGAGGAGGGCTAGACCCGTTTCTACGATGTGACGGTGTCTTCGTCGGCGAACCCGTTGTGTTCGGGAGTGTGGGGAGGAGAGGTGAGATGAGATATCCCTTGAGAGGTGATAGAAGGGGTGAGTTTAAGGTACTCACCTCCATTATCGGAGTAGAGACGAAGAATTGGACGATTGAAATATTTTTCGACAAGGGCCTTGAACTAGAAAAAATAGTGGCGGTGTCGGATTTTAGTTTGAGGGGATACAACCATATATAGTGAGTGAAATGATTCACAAAGATGACATAATACTTAAAGTTGTCAATAGACGGTATAGGGGAGGTCCATAAATCGGAGAATATTAAATCAAGTGGAGCGGAAGATGACAACGATGTATTATTAAACGGTAGTTTGTGACTTTTACTAGTGTCACATGAATTACAATTTGAGAATGGAGGTAATTTTAAATCTAAAGTACGTAATAATTTATTAGTAGTAGATATAGAGGGATGCCCAAAACGATGATGCCAGTCAAGGGTGTCCGAAATAGAGCTTGAGAAGGCGTGAGGCGGAGTCCAATGATAAACACCGGAGTTAAGTGGACCTTGAAGAACCGGGTCGGTCTTGGAGAGCACCTTAAGGGAAAAAGAAGAAGGAGAGAATTCAACCGTTAGATTATTGTCGATACACAAACGAGATATAGAAAGAATATTACGAGAAATTGAAGGAACATAGAGAACGTGAGTAAGAGTGAGAGTAAGAGAGGGAGAAATATATTAAGAGCAAGAACCTATGTGAGATATTGGAAGACTCGATCCATCACCAATAATTAGCTCATCGGTCCCGTCATATGGAGCATGAAGGGAGAGGTTGTGAAGGTCATTGGTCACGTGATGACTAGCACCACTGTCAAGTAGCCAGGAAGGTTGAGTAGACGGAGCCACGGCCGTGGCCGTATGGGCCTGGTACGGTCGGGTGGTTGGGCGAGCCGGTTGGGGTGGGAGAACTAGGTGGGGAAAATCACGGGCAAATTTACGACAAGGACTATAGAGATAATGATCGCGGTTTCCACAATATTGACACCGACCTTTGAATTGGGTCGAGTTTTGGGTAGGTTGGTTGAAGGATGTGTTGGATGGTTGGTGAGAGGGTGGGGTAGGGAGAAGGCCTGTGTTGGGTTTGGAATTGTAGGGGGCAGACATTAGTTTTTGGGTGGACTTGTATGACGCAGCAAGGACAGTAACTGGAAGGGGTGTGTTGGGTTGGGCTTCAGGATTGTAGGATAGGTTGAGTTCATGATGAAGAAGTTTCTCATGGAGAGCTTCAATAGATATGGGGTCATCCCGAGCACGAACCCCTTCTATGACAGATTGATAGGCTTTGTAGGGAAGGCCACGGAGGATTTTGTCGACTACATCCTCCGTGTCAACGGGTTTACCTAGGAGGGCTAGGTCATTGACACAAGTAGTGATAGCGGTTATATATTCGGATATTGTTTTGTCACCCTTAGCGATATTGTCAAGACGGTTTTTAAGTTGGAGACGGTGTCCCCGGGATGGGTTAGCATAAATTTTGTGGAGCATGGTCCAGACATTGTGTGATGTCGTAGCGGTGCGGACATGGGATGAGACATCTGGGTCAAGGGTACCAAGAAGAGCACCTTTAAGTAGGTGATCTTGACGAAACCAAGTGGAATAAGCGGGATTGGGTTTTTCCTTACTGGGTTCCTTACCTTCAGCTTCGGTTGTGACGGTCTTGGCAGGGGCCGAATCAGTTCCATCGACAAATTTCAGGAGATCGAAACCAATGAGTATATCATTGACCTGGGTACGCCAGTTTTGGTAATTTTTCGGGTGAAGTTTTGTGACAAAGGAGAGATTGACAACGAGGAAGGGAGAATTTGGGTCGTTGGGGTTCGGGAGAGTACCGGTGGCAGCTGACATGATGACAGTTTTGGACGAGTATGGTGCGGCGTGAGGCCGAGGATTATTACAAAAAAAAATTGGATCAAAGCTCTGATACCATATAGAAAACGTATTTGTGAAGGCTTAAATTTTATTAAATGTAGTACAAAGTATTTAAACTAATACAGAGTCCTAGGGTTACAAAGTTGTAGACCTACGGAAAGATTACAGAATATCTGGTTACCTAAGTTACAGAAGATAAGCAATCAGAATATACAACCTGATCAATATACAAAAGATAACGATACTTAAGAAAATATATTATTCTACGAGTAATATCTTAATACTAACAATATTAAAAGAGATCTAGGGTTTTCCGGTTCACTATGCAATTAAATTGGGTAAAGTTAATTAATCATTCAATCAATCAATCAATCACAGTTATTTAGGGCAAAGACACAGCCTTTCGGATCTTATGTCAACCTTAGGATAGATTCTGACGGGCTCTCGCAACTTACCAGATTATCCTACCCACTTACTTGTAAGTCTACCCTTACCAGGCTTTCGATCTTAGGTTCGGGTTCCTAAACATTATTCAACTAGTTCAACGTCTCAAACTAATCAAACAATGATACAAAACAAGTAGTAAGGCAATAACATATGAATGAATCAAACAAATAATCAAGCTAACATCCCCAATTCAATTAACATAGATCCCCTTCAACCCTAGATATTTAAATTAGCTACTCATACTAAAAGATAAAGCAATCAAGAAAAGAAATCAAGAAATTAAGCATAATAAAAGACAATATGAATCTAAGAGAAAAAGGAGAAATATCATACGAAGAACTGAAAGATTAACGATTTAAAAGTATGACTACAAACTAGATGAATTCTAATGCTAATAAAAAAGTCTAAGCTAGACTACTGAATGAGAAAGTGTCCCTAAACCTAACCCCAAGGAGAGTATATATACTAATAATAAGGAGTCTAACATCTTCTCCTTTCCTAAATAATAAGGAAAAACTAATAAGCTAAGAATATTACGTAAGATAAGAGTTATAGTAAGTTACGAAGTCTAAAAGCAGAAATCCCGCGAAACAGCCTCAAATCGATCGGTTCGGGTCTGAACCGACCGGTTCAAGGTTGTCCCGACCGGTTTGGGTTCGTCCCGACCGGTTCGGGTTTCTCTGCACTGCGCGACGAATTTGAAATGCTTGCTTTTTCTTCGTTATTTATAGGATTTGGACGTGCGATATATCGTTGGAAAGATAAGAGAAAGCGATTTTCAACGCCACAAAAATCAGCTCAATCGGAGTTGTAGAACTCAAGATATTTACGTTTTAAGTTGACCCTTGTTTTAGCGATCACTCTTTCTTCTTGATTTGCATTTGTTTGAGCTTTCCAACTTATTTCTTTGTCATTTCTTATAGTTTCTTCACTTCACATATCTTTTCTCAAGTATTCACTTAGTATCCTCTATCACTTCTTCTTGTAGATTTCATGGCTCGACTCTCGTCATTGCCCAAAATATAGCTCAATCGCCTTCATTTGTTTCTTTCCTACAAAACGTAAACAAAATACCTGGCATAACAAAGAAGAATATCATAGATATAACATCCCTCCTAAAAGAGAGAGAGCGAAACCCATCAATTGATGGGGACGAAACTCTCCAAAATGAGATGACTTATTCTAACTAGAATATTAATACTAATATCAATACTAAACGATATAATAAGTAAAATTTGGGGGGCTTACCACCAATTAATTATGGTAGCCCCAAGGTTTTTTTCTTTTTGGAGGCTAGAGTTTTCAGGGAGGAGGAAGAAGGTTTATTATTGATTTTTTTCCGTAATATAAAGAAGTTTTAAGGTAACAACAACAGTATTTTATAAGGTAACAATTTTTGGATAAAAAACATAAGGCTGTAATTTCAAAAAAGAAGTTTATAAAAGAGTATAATATACTGTATAATTTTGGCTAAACTTATACATGTAACCTCATTAAGCTAATATTGTTTGTTCGACAATGTAAGAAAGCTCGATATTGTATGTTTGATGTGCTTCATGTTGGACGCGAGGTACACAAACCGGACAAAAACAGAGAGTGTAGAGAACCGAAGGCAACAATAATCGAACCGAAATTAGGGCAGGCTACAAAGCCGAGTTCGGACAGGCAACAAAATCGAGTTCAGACAGGCAACGGAAAAACCAAGAACAAGCAGTAAGCAGTGGTGACAGCAACGCGACGGCAGGAAAGATCCGAGGCAACACGGACAGAAACGAAGACGAGAACAGGCAGCAGTGTCGTGGTATGGAGACCACTGACTTGAAAACTATATCGGCGCGACTCCGGTGGTTATCGCCTACAGTGCCGGTAGTTTCCCAAGGTGAACACTACAGTTCAGAATCTCGACCACTCGAGTTTCAGAACTTTGGAACGAAAACAACTATACCCAGGAACTATGATTTTTAGAGAAACAAAAGGGAGAAGAGAGGATGAGTGTTGTAAGCTATGTTTTTGTGTGTTGGAACAGAACAAAAAGACTCGGTATTTATAGGTGACGGAGGAGCCTATTAGGTCCAAAAAATCAGCAGCAATTAAGGCCATTAAAACGAAATCATGGCCTTAATTCCACCATTAAAAACCGTAACAGCTCTTTTGACTTATCCAATACACACACACACAGATGAATCTGGACATGGGCCAAGAACACAAAACATAAGTAGGCCCAAAAGGGTAAAAGTCGGGTACAGCCCGCACCGCAGGTGCTCCACCCAAACCCAAACCCGAGCCCGAGACCGAGCCGGGTCAGGCCGCACGCGCGCGTGCGTGTTTACCATAGCAGCCCAACATCACTCATCACCCTAAAAGGCCCACTCCACTTCACATTTGTAAACCCAAGGGAGGAGAGGCCTTATAAGGACCTCCTAAGTTTCCTACTCTTCCTATGTGGGATGGAAAAAGAAGAAAGAACCACAACTCCTCTTGCCATCTACCAACAATCCCCCACAGATGGCAAAAGGGAAAAGAAAAAGAAAGAAAAGCAAAGATTCCTGGGTAAGGAAGGGTTGGACACTTAGATGTTCAATGTCTTTCGACTTGAATTGACGTTTTAGTGAGGTGAGGCAACAACTTACTTACAATTAGTGAATATCTTTCGATTTGAATTCCTAACTGAGCTTCGGTTGAGACCCCCACAACACATGTCATACCTTCAAAAGTTTGTCGTTCCGCAATTTCAAAGTGCAACGCTTTCATAACCATGCGTTTACCTTGGTTCTAGTGAGTGCTCTAGTGAAATTCACATTTTCCACTAGATGGTGGTGAAACCATCACACTCACATAGGTGGCTTAGTGCTCCTCAACAGCACATCTCATGTAAGCCATTAAGGACATAGGTCCAACCTTTATTTACTCACACAATCCATCAAGTGTGTCTCAAAGCACCACCAAAACTGGCTATGGATTGTGTATCGTCATAGGAATGTAAGCTTTAAGTCCATCAAGATTCATCCTCTAATCTTGACTTAAGGACCTTAGCCCCATTCCCCTCGACGAGTCGAGAACTACTCTTCTCGGTAATCCTTTTGTGAAAGGATCTGCAAGATTGCGTTCAGACCTCACAAAGTCTATTGCAATCACTCCATTTTTCAGGAATTGTTTCACCACAGCATGCCTGATCCGGATATGTCTTTTCTTACCATTGTAGACATCATTCTTAGCAACGCCGATGGCTGCTTGACAATCACAGTGTAAGGAGACTGGTGCAACCTGTCCCCCCCCCCCCCCCCACACTGGTATGTCAGCTAGTAAGTTTCTCAACCAATCTGCTTCTTGACTTGCCAGCTCAAGAGCAATGAACTCGGACTCCATGGTGGAGGTTGCTATACAAGTCTGTTTCGCAAACTTCCACGATATAGCTCCTCCCCCCAAGGTGAACACATAACCACTAGTATAATTTGTTTCATCATTACCTTTAATCCAGTTCGCATCAGTAAATCCCTCTAACACAGCAGGATATTTACCAAAATGTAGACATGAATTAACTGTTCCTTTCAAGTATCTTAGTAAACGATGAAGGGCATTCCAATGTTCATTATCAGGGTTATGTGTATACCGACTTAGCCTACTAACCGCATAAGCAATGTCAGGTCGAGTACAATTCATGAGAAACATCACACTTCCTATAACTCTAGCATACTCTTTTTGGGATACACTCTCACCCAAGTTCTTACACAGAGGTATACTAGCATCATAAGGAGTTCTAGCGGGTGTCACATCAAAACTATCAAATTTCTTCAACACTTTCTCAACATAATGAGATTGACTTAAGGATATTCCAGATGAGTTTCTGATCAATTTGACTCCAAGAATAACATCAGCTTCTCCTAAGTCTTTCATCTCAAAACGTGACGACAAAAATTGTTTGGTTTTATTTACAACAAATAAATTACTACCAAGAATTAACATGTCATCAACATATAGGCAAATAATCACACAGTCTGATCCAAACATCTTGGAGTACACACATGAATCAGAGTTGTTAGTTATGTAGCCATCCTCAATCAAAGTGTTGTGAAATTTCTCATACCACTGTTTAGGTGCTTGTTTTAGACCATATAGTGATTTTCTCAATTTACACACCTTACTCTCTTGACCCTTTACCACAAACCTCTCGGGTTGTGTCATATAGATCTCTTCTTTTAGGCCACCATTCAAGAAAGCAGTTTTAACATCCATTTGATGAACAACAAGATCATGAATAGCAGCCAAAGCAATAAGAGTTCTAATGGTGGAAATCTTAGTCACAGGTGAGTAAGTATCAAAATAGTCAATATCTTTCTTTTGTGTAACTCCTCTCACCACAAGTCTAGCTTTGAACCTTTCTATTGAACCATCAGGTCTCAGTTTCCTTTTGAAAATCCATTTACTACTAATGGGTTTACTACCCTTAGGTAAATCTGTTAATTCCCAGGTCTGATTAAATGCAATAGAATCTAACTCATTTTTAATAGCTTCTTCCCAAAAAATAGCATCTATGGATCTCATAACTTCATCATACGTTTTTGGGTCATCTTCTATTAAAAAAGCAGAAACGAATTCAAAGCAAGCACAATCATCACTAGCATTTTCAGTTAAGAACGTTGTGATAAAATCATCTCTGAAATTCTTTTCAATTCTAGGCCTCTTACTCTTTCTAGGTTCACTAGCATGATCATCAACAGTACTACTACTAGCATGCATAGAGTTATCAACAGGATTAATAGGCATATTAAGCAAATCAGGAGGTGAATCAACAACTTTCTTTAAAGGAAAAACATGCTCAAAAAACTCGGCATCTCTTACCTCAGAAATAGAACGATCATTTAATGACATGAATCTATAAGCAGCACTGTTTTGAGCATAACCAATGAAAATGCAATCATATGTCTTAGACCCTATAGTAGGCCTCTTAAAACTTGGTAAACCAACTTTAGCCAAACACCCCCACACTTTAAGAAAGCTTAAGTTAGGGGCATAGCCCTTCCAAAATTCATAGGGTGTCTTGTCTAATTTCTTATGAGGTACTCTATTAAGAATGTGACAAGCTGAAAGCACTGCTTCCCCCCACATATCGTCAGAAAGGCCAGAACTTAAAAGCATAGCATTCGTCATTTCCTTTAAAGTTCTGTTTTTACGTTTAGCTACTCCATTGGACTGAGGTTGGTAAGGTGGGCTAGACTCATGAATTAATCCATTTTTCTCGCAAAAATCTATTAAGTAATTAGAGATATATTCACCACCTCTATCAGACCTGACTCTTTTAATCTTTCTGTCAAGTTGATTTTCTACCTCAGCTTTGTATTTAATAAACATCTCTTCAGCTTCACTTTTATTCTTAAGTAAATACACTTTAGTATATCTTGAGAAATCATCAATAAAAGTGACATAATAAAATTTACCTCCTCTACTCATAGTACTCTTGAAGTCAGCTAGGTCGGTGTGAATTAACTCGAGAAGACTCGTATGTCTAGTTTTAACAGGTTTACTAGGCTTCTTAGTAAACTTATAGCTTCTACACAACTAGGACATTTAGTGAAGACTTCGGTGGTTAAAGAAGGAATAAGCGACAATGTTTTTCAATTTTTTAACCGATTCATAATTCACATGACCTAATCTAGCATGCCAAACATCAATAGACTCAGCGATATAAGCAGAAGCAGAAGTATTATTATTAATAGCAGAAGAGTCAATGTTCAAAATAAATAATCCCTCACTGAGATAACCCTTGCCCACAAAATCCCCGTTGCGAGACATTACTACCTTGTCAGCCTCAAAAACAAGTTTCACACCAACTTTGTTTAACAAGGCACCAGACACTAGGTTTCTACGCAAAGTAGGGACATACAAAACATTATGAAGAGCAAGAGTTTTCCCAGAGGTAAGTTTAAGAAAGACCTTGCATTTTCCTGTGATCAGCGCAGAGGAAGAATTACCCATGTAAACCTTTTCACCATCAGCCACATCTTCAAATTCAGCGAACAGGTCCTTGTTGGCACAGAGATGTCTTGATGCTCCTGTGTCCAGAATCTAGTCACTCGCGTTCGCCACAAGATTGGCCTCTACCACCACTGCATCAATAATATCATCATCTGATTCAGCAATGTTGGCTTGAGCGGCTTGACCACCTTTCTTTTGAGTACACTGGAATGCTTTGTGACCCGTCTGCCCACACACATAGCACACCACGTTTGGATTTGGTTTGAAGATCTTGGGAACTGGTTTGGTGGAGTTTCCTTGATTCTTTCCCTTGGCACCTTGACCTTTCCCTTTTTGACCTTTGCCCTGACCCTGACTCTGACCCATCTTATTCTTATCCTTATTATTGCCATGAGATGGACCCCCGGCTTCAACAAGGTTAGCTTTGGTAGAGACAGACGACAACAGGACAGACCTATCCTTGAGGCGATTAGCTTCCTCGGTCCTCATATGACTTATGAGCTCTTGAAGTGATAGATCTTTTTTCTTGTGTTTTAGGTGGTTCCTATAATCACTCCATGACGCAGGAAATTTCTCTAACAACACATTAGCTAAAAAGACCTCGTCAAGTTTCATACCCTCATTTGTGACATCAGCACACAAATTTTCATAAACATGAACTTGTTCCATAATCGGTTTGTCATCTACAATATGGAACCCGAGCCACTGACCCACCACATATTTCTTTTTGCCTGCATCATCGGCCCCATACTTCTTATCTAAAGACTCCCAAATGGTTTTAGCAGATTATGGACCATGAACAAATCGAAAAGGGTGTTGGTCATGTGATTAAGAAAATGATATCTAACTGCCTTATTATCCTTATCATATTTCTTAACTTTTTCCTCATTGGATTTAACCGTGGCAGCGGAAGGAGGTGTGGCCGCGGTGGATGCAACAATTAAAACGGGTTCATCCTCAAACAGAACATAATCGATTTCTAATTGTTCGAAAAACATTAAAAGTTTTTGAGCCCGCCTCTTATAATTCAACCCATCTAGAGGTTCAAGTTTTGATAAATCAGCAGCGAATTTAGCGGCCACAACAGCCATTTTTTTTTCCTTTTACCCGACTCGCGACACAAAAAAAATAATAATATAGTTTTCAAATTGTTGGACGCGAGGTACACAAACCGGACAAAAACAGAGAGTGCAGAGAACCGAAGGCAACAATAATCGAACCGAAATTGGGGCAGGCTACAAAGTCGAGTTCGGACAGGCAACAAAACCGAGTTCGGACAGGCAACGGAAAAACCAAGAACAAGCAGTAAGCAGTGGTGACAGCAACGCGACGGCAGGAAAGATCCGAGGCAACACGGACAGAAACGAAGACGAGAACAGGCAGCAGTGTCGTGGTATGGAGACCACTGACTTGAAAACTATATCGGCGCGACTCCGGTGATTATCGCCTACAGTGCCGGTAGTTTCCCAAGGTGAACACTGCAGTTCAGAATCTCGACCACTCGAGTTTCAGAACTTTGGAATGAAAACAACTGTACCCAGGAACTATGATTTTTAGAGAAACAAAAGGGAGAAGAGAGGATGAGTGTTGTAAGCTATGTTTTTGTGTGTTGGAACAGAACAAAAAGACTCGGTATTTATAGGTGACGGAGGAGCCTATTAGGTCCAAAAAATCAGCAGCAATTAAGGCCATTAAAACGAAATCAAGGCCTTAATTCCACCATTAAAAACCGTAACAGCTCTTTTGACTTATCCAATACACACACACAAATGAATCTGGACGTGGGCCATGAACACAAAACATAAGTAGGCCCAAAAGGGTAAAAGTCGGGCACAGCCCGCACCGCAGGTGCTCCACCCAAACCCCAACCCGAGACCGAGTCGGGCCGGGCTGCATGCGCGCGTGCGTGTTTACCATAGCAGCCCAACATCACTCATCACCCTAAAAGGCCCACTCCACTTCACACTTGTAAGCCCAAGGGAAGAGAGGCCTTATAAGGACCTCCTAAGTTTCCTACTCTTCCTACGTGGGATGGAAAAAGAAGAAAAGAACCACAACTCCTCTTGCCATCTACCAACACTTCATTCACATTTTAATTTAGTTCATATTGATGAGTTTGTTTAAGTGATGATTTTGGTTTTATCACAATGATTTTTTTTTTGGGAAAAGTGGAGCTTATATTAAGTCAATTTCTGCCAATGCAAGAATCGCATCCGGAAACAAAGAAACTTACACCAATTCCTCTCCACTTCTCGAACACAAACGAGTTGCAAAATGTGCTACACAATTACCCTTTCTCCTAGTATGAGACCATTGACACCGAACAAAAGATGAAGAAAATGAGATAATATCGTCAATGACGAGGCCAAGCGAGTTCCTCGCACCCTGTCCCCTGCGAATCGAATCCACCACTACCTTAGCATCGCTTTCGAAAATTACATTGGGAAAATGATGACCGCTAGCCAACTCCATAGCCCACAACAAAGCTTGTGCTTCCGCATCAGCCGAATCCCCCAACAGCAGCAACCGCCGACTTCCCACCAGAACAACAGCCCTGTTTGCATCTCTGCCCACAACGCCGAGTCCAACCTCACCATCAGCTAGTATGCCAGCATCCGAATTGAACTTGATAACACCCTCGGGAGGACGACACCATTTAACACTTGACTCCAAGACCCCCGACTGTCCCTGAACCGACAGCATACTGCCATACCTAGCGTGCTCCTCCACAGTCATAATCATCCCGGAGATGATCACGCTCAGTGGTGGGGAAGATTCCTCGAAGTAACGGAGGTTTCGGAGATACCACACAGCCCACATCATAGCCAGGAACCGTCCCCTCACCTCTCCAACCACCCTGCTGATACACCAGACCAGACAGCGAGTGAATGATGAAGACGGGGCATCCCTAATCAGCTCCCCAAACTCGCTAGCATCCCATATATCCCGTACCCATCCGCACTCCAGCAAAGCATGCCTGACTGATTCCGGAGACCCCTCGCACAGCCCACATGTCGAGTCGGAGATGCAATGTCGGTGAGCTAAATTGACGCGGACGCTCAACGTGTCCGAGCAGGCTCGCCAAAGAAGGTGCTGGATCTTAGGTAAGGTCTTCAGTCCCCAAATCATTTTCCATACCCCTTCCCCGGCCTCATCCCCTTCGCTCCGGCCTAAGGGCGGTGCAGGACGGATGCCGAACCAGTATCCTTCCCTAACCGTATAGCAGCCCTCCCTGTTTGGCCACCAGAAAAGTTGGTCCTCCGGGAGCCGGCTCCTCAACGGGATAGACAGAATCGCCTTGGCTTCTGACGGGATGAAGCACTGGTGAATCAGTTCGGCTCTCCATCTCGCACTACCTGGGTCAATGAAGTCAGCAACTACGTTCGGGTCCGAATTCAAACTCGGGGAAGGAACATGAGCTCTGCCATTCAGCCGAAACCACGGGTAATCCCAAACACCAATCTTCAGCCCGTTACCAACTCTCCATTGTAAGCCATCCAGAATAATCGGTTTCGCGCCCCAGATACTCCGCCACACGAAACTCGGATCGTGACCTCTCCCAGCCTCCAAGACCGAACTCCTCGGGAAGTAACGAGCCCGAAAAATCCGACCCACTAGCGATTCTGGCTTCGAGAAAAAACGCCAGACCTGCTTAGCCAGCAGGGCCTGGTTGAAAACCCGCAGGTCCCTGAATCCCATGCCCCCGATACTTTTAGGCTGACACATCTTCTCCCACGACCACCAATGGAGCTTCCGTTTTCGGTCCGAAGAACCCCACCAGAATTTCGCAATGATACTATGCATCTCATGAATAACCCATTCCGAGATGGCGAACAAACTCATCATGTAGGTCGGTATGGCCTGGGCAAGAGCTTTAATAACGATTTCCTTCCCTGGTTTCGACAACAGCTTCTCCTTCCACCCCTGCAATTTTCTCCAAATGCGATCCTTGAGCCCGGCAAACAAAGCCTTTTTCGATTTCCCAACAATGGTCGGTAATCCCAAGTATCTCTCTTGTCGTTCCACTTCCCTTACTCCGAGCATATCTCTGAATCTCTCCCTCCTTTCTGCAGTAACCTTCTTGCTAAAGACAATTTCAGATTTAGCATAATTAATTTTCTGCCCCGATGCTCTCTCGTACTGGCTAATAATATTAGCTAAAGTCGAGCATTCCCTTTCATTTGCCCTAGCAAAAAGAATACTGTCATCTGCGGAAAAAAAAAATGAGAAACCCTCGGAGCACCCCGACACACCCGCGCGCCATGAACCCTCCCCTCATCAGCTGCACGCCTTATCATATTCGAGAACGCATCAGCACAAAACAAGAAAAGGTATGGCGAGATCGGTTCCCCCTGCCTCAACCCCCGAGTCGGTAAGACCGCATCCACAGCTTTCCCATTCACCCGGAAAGAATGTGAAACCGATCTCACACAGTCCAAAACCCGCCCACACCATCTAGACGAGAAACCCATTCGGTCCATAACCTCCTCAAGGAAATTCCACTCCACCCGGTCATAGGCTTTACTCATATCGAGTTTCAATGCTAAAGACCCATCCCGACCCTCCCCACCCCACTTCATATAATGGAAGGTTTCAAATGCAATCAACGCGTTATCTGTAATCAAGCGACCTGGTGTGAAGGCACTTTGATTCTCCGAGATGAGACCGTCAAGGCACGGCTTCAGCCTGTTAGCCAGAGTTTTTGATATTACCTTATATAGGACGTTACACAGGCTGATCGGTCTAAACTCCGAAATCTTCCTAGGCTCGTTACATTTAGGAATGAGAACCACCATAGTAGCATTCACCTCGGCGAGATTCACCTGGCCCGTCCACCATCCCCGCACAAACTCGCAAACATCACCACCCACAACCTCCCAGTATTTTTGAAAAAAGAGGGCACTCATCCCGTTGGGACCGGGAGCTTTATTCGGGTGCATTTGGAACAATGCGTCACGGACCTCCTTATCTGAAATCGGTTCCTCCAGCCTAACGTTCACGCTATCCGACACCACTCTATTAACACAGTCAAGCGCCGCAGTCATTTCGGATGGGTTGGACGTCGAAAAAAGAGCCGCAAAGTAATCATTGATAATCTTTTGAATATCGCGCTCGCTCGTCTTCCACGCCCCCGCCTCATCTTCCAGGCCCCCAATTGTATTTCGTCGTCTACGTTGCTTAGATTTTCGGTGAAAGTATGTCGTATTACGGTCTCCGTCCCTGAGCTCGTTAGCTTTGGCCCGCGTCCTCCAAAAGGTTTCAACCTGACACCGGAGCTCCGCTACCTCTCGAGCGAGATTCTTGCAATGAAGGAGCATATCAGCTGAAGCCGGCTTACATTGCCAAGTCCCCAGCTCGGTTTCCTTCTCCTTGAGTTTTCGATTAACATCTCCAAACCGACTCTTAGCCCAACGTTTTAGGTTAGTTGAGCAAAGTTTCAGCTTAGACAAAATATCCGAGGGTCCCTCCGCTTCCCAAGCATCCTTCACCACCTCGCCGCACCGAGCCTCCGAAAGCCACAAGGGCTCGAAGCGAAAGGGACGTCCCCCATTAGACACACAAGTCTCCTCTTCCTGTTTAATGAGCAGGGGGCGTGATCGGAGGCAAAAATGGGACGATTCACCACCACAGTACGAGGGAACAACTCACACCACTCACATCCCACAACAGCCCTATCCAATCTTTCCCGAATAAAAGAGCCCATATTTCGACCCCTTTGCCAAGTGAACGGGCTACCCAAATATCCCAAGTCATGAAGACCACACTCATCCAAGACATTTCGGAAGGCATCCATGCACAACTCGCGGCGAGCACGTCCACCCTCTTTCTCCATCGGGCTAAGAATCTCATTGAAGTCTCCGAAGAAAATCAAAGGGACCGAGGAGGCCCCATTGATCGATCGCATCATATTCCAGGTCTTGTACTTGTTCTCGGTCTCCGGCCAACCATAGATACCCGCAGCTCTCCACTTTGCCACCCCCTCCTCATCCCGAACCTCAACCACCACATGATTTCTATCATAAGAAATTAGCTCTGCCTGAATATCTTTCCACCACATACCCAATCCACCTGAATGCCCCCTACTACCGACACAAACACCATCCCTAAACCCACACCTCCCACGTAACCTAGTGAGATCACTCTCACTACACATCGTCTCCATAACGAAGACGATGTTTGGGCACTCCCTCCAGCACATCTCGGTGAGGGAGCCAACCGTCAGGGGATTGCCCAACCCCTGACAGTTCCAACTTATGATTTTCATTGCTGTTCGCGGGCCTTGTCTCCGCTAGACTCCGCTACTTTGAAGGAAATGTCCATCATATCATCCACACACCGACTCCGCTTCTCCTGTCCTTCCCCCCCTCCATCCCCTCCCGGGTCATCAACGTCAACACCCTTACGTTTCTGGCCCACAACAACCCCGTCCATCCTCTTCAATCCGCTATCCTCGGGAGCATTCACCGTTGGGCGCTTCACTTTTAGAAATTTGCGAGGAAGCAGCCTCCCATTCCTACCCCCCTCTTCGCCCTGCTGGGCCACATCCCTCCCTACAGTACTTCCACTTCTCCTCTCATCCACAGCCACCATAATACCCTCCGTCTCCAGCAAGAGACCCTCATCAAGCACATGGCCCTCCCCCTTCTCCTTCCACTCAATGTCCCCTGGGGTTCCTCCTCTCCCTCTATTCTTAAGCGCTATGTCCTGCAACTTGTTAATAAGTCGCCCCATGGCTTCATCCTCCCGCTTACGTTGCTCAGCCTCGAATTCTGCCGACAAACTCTTTCCTTTCACACCACGCCCCTCTTCAGTATGTTTCGTTGGTTTCCATGGGGACGCCCGCAACTCATCCCCGAACAAAAGTTCTCCATCCTCAAAAGGCCCCTCCTCGCAGTCCTTCTCTCCGTGTCCAAGTACTCCACATCCGTAACAGAATAGTGGTAGACGTTCATACTTGACCGGAAAGGCAACCACCTCCCCACCCGCCATTCGCACACTAACGGTACGTTTCAATGGTTTTCTAACGTCATGGGTAAACCTAAAACGCACCGCCCGATCCAACAATGTGTCAGCCGCCCCATCCGCCCCTACAAAACCCCCCAATTGACGACACATGCTACGAAGGTTCGCCTCATTTGTGCGCCCTTTAATCGGGAGGTCATAAACACGGGCCCACAGGGGTACATGAACAAGCGGAGTATCGGTCAATTTACCTTCCTGAGAAGGATCGTTAAAACACCACACAAACCGATCAAAATGCCATGGTTGACCCTCAATGATCTTGGTCTTATCATCCTCCGACTCAAAACGGAAAATGAAAACCCTATCTTTGACATCTAAAGCATTGGCACTGATCTTACCTTTCGTTAACCAAAGCTTGGACATCGTGTCGATCGCAGCCTTAGGGTTGATAGCTTTGTTAGACCACAATTTTCCAAGCAGGACGATCGGTTCCTTTGCGTGCGACACACCTTCATCCTCCCGCCAGTCACAAACTCCTTCCTCGTCCACTTTCTCCTTGCCTTTGTTACTACTGTCAGCCATCATCAGAGTACGTGCACCAAGAATCCGAAAAGAAAACTAGAATTAAAGAGAGACCAGAGTAGAGAAAACCACGATCAAAGGTGGAGAAAACCTAGGAACGAAACCCTAGACGCCTCTCATAGAAACCCTAGAGAAGACTTCTTTGATATCACAATGATTTTTAAATAGTTTTTATTTCAATTTTTTTTTTAGTAATTTTAATTTGTTTTCTGAATAAAATATTTTATTCAAGACATTTTACAAAATAAAATATGAAATAACAAGTTTTTTTTAATAAAATTAAACACTTTGATTCCAAGGGTAAATCTTTGTTGGATATGAAACCGTTTACATTGGAGGTTTGATGTACAAGTATCAATATCTTAATTTTGGCAACCAAATAACAGGTTCGATCGTATGCATTTTTTCATTCTAAATTCCAGACTCATGTCTCATAAACTAAATGTTTTCCGCCTTGGACTTGACCTTTAATATTGTCTTATTATTACTCCTTATTATCCATGGCTTTGGCCTTTGGGTATATATAAATAAATTTATTATGGTTATTTGTTGATTGATTACGGTGGACTTTAACACTAATTCTCCAACAAGAATCTAGCTGGAGGTTACATTAGGAATGATATATTCACCATATTAGTATTAACAGATTTTCTAACGTATGCCCGGTGGATACATGATAATATGTTAATTGAGGAATGAATCACTATTATGTTGTCTGAGTATGGTAATTAAGAATTGATATTTTAATTTATCGTGATAATATCATTGTAATTTTTTTCTTAATTAGCAAATTAACGTGTGCCAAGTGGGCACAAGAAAACCCGTAATATTAATAAAACAAATACACTAGTACGTCTCCCTGCACTGTGGGAGATAAGTTAAGTTGTTGAGCTATATATATGATATATATCTGAAGAGTGAACTACTGCTGCCTAACTATATCTACAAAGTACAGTAGGATTTTGACAAATGCACACAGACATAATACACCTGCTACCACGATAACTAACTTCATAAACATATTATTTACATAAGTGGTAATCCGTATAGTTAGGTTGTTGAACCTGGGGTTTTCAAACCACGTCCACGTATTAATGAATGAGCTACGTTACAGTCGCTCCATTAGCGAATGAATGAATGAAAAAGTAATCAGCATCCACAATGGCGCCTAATCTTTAAAGCAAAGACTAGATGATGATGATGATAGCATAGCAGCTTCCACACTTTTAAAATTATCTCAGATAAGATGCCGCCACCAGCTACTGTGTTCGTTTACGGTTTTGTTTGGACACCGCCCGGTGTAACACTGCATTGTACGAGTATTTATTAATTTACCGAGTATTTTTATTTTTATTTTTTTAAATTGAATCATAACGGATTTTCTAACGTGTGTCCACTGGGCACACGTTAATATGATAATTAAGGAATGAATCACCCTTATATTATCATGATAAATTGAAATACTAACTCTTAATTACCATATTTAGACAACATTAGGTCGATTCATTCCTTAGTTAACATATTAACGTATGTCCACTGGACACACATTAGAAAAAACCGATATAATAATTAATAAGATAGAACTAATATGTTCCCTTTAGATCAAGTATAGTACTGCAGGGTACTTGAAGGATAAAATAATGATCCTTTCAATGGTTTTAAAAATACTCTTCTGACTTTGCTAAACTAAATAATCGAGCAACTTAAATAAAGATTGAGTGTTATACTAATAAAGAAAGTTTAACTAACAATTCATAATAATAAGAGAATACATTACATACAAATAGACAACTCAAAAACTAACTTGAATCGTAAAAGGGTCCAAAATCTACCTGAAAAAAACCTTAAAATAATAGTCCACTCGAAAAGCTAGCGACCCGTGATCCAACCCGAAAAGAGGAGAATATCTTGACTAAAAAGTTATGAGCACAAAAAATGGATTATAATAATATTATTATAGGCTAAAAATTTCCAGAATAGATAGTAACATTAAGAAATACGAGTATTTATTTATATTTAAAATTTAAGAAAACTTATGTTTATAGTACATGTTTTAGATCATATTTTTTTTTCACATGATTATTAAAATGATCACGAAATTAAATAGGATTATTAATTGGTGTCGTACGTTCCCATATAATTTTTCACCTTCTTTGGCACGTATTTTCGTGTCATTTTACTATTTTAGGAGTCAATTTACGTTATTTCATCCCATTTGTGCTACTCGGGTACGCATTTCGTATTTTGCAGATATTTGAAACCGAGTAGTTAAAAGAGCTTGCAATACATCAAAATCAAACAAGAAGTCCAATTCTAAACCGATCTACACGAGACTTGAATCAGGAGCGGATATTGGTTGGGCCCGGCCCCCAGCCCAATCACGAAACTTCTATTAGATTCTGCCCAGTAGTCTTTTAAAATAAAAATAAGTTACTTAGATCTTATATTATCACTTGTTTAGAGTGTCACACTTGATTGAGAACTATTAGCGTAACCCAATCCTTGAGTAAGAGCAATAATAATGAGTAGTTCTTGTTCTTGGGTTTGTCACAAAAAATTTATTTGGATGAGTTTGTCCGTGACAAAAAATTTGTCCTTCATTTGACAAACTTGATTTGAAAATAAGAATAAGTTTGTTTTCAATCACTCAAAAACACAAATTCTTGTTTGTGACGGATGTATTCGTCAAAAACTTAAGACGGCCAAATATAAGAGATAAGACAAAAGACATGTTGGGGACTAGCACAGAGTCGCTTGTCTTTAGTCAATCATGGATTGATATTTGACCAATCGTAAACTTAAAGGTTGTCCAATTGTTATTATTTTACTACTGTTTATTTATTTATTTTTATTTAGCTCATTTTATGTCAAAACTTTATTTTATTTTTTTTCATTCGTAGTAAGAGTTCTACGTATATACGGAGCACGGAGCATAGAGTTTGTCAAAATATTACTCTAATGATTGCGGTAAGTCTCCCTTACTATTAAAATTTTTTAGATAAATCTCCTCGTGACAGATATATCCACATGGTTGGATAAGACTTGTTACAAATGATTTATTTATCTGTGAATATTACTTGACTGTCACATTTATTTATTAATCTGTGAATATTACTGTCATATTTTTTTTGTTTAGAGAAAACACACTAAATCTCTTACCACTTTTGTTACTCCTTCCTCTCAACTATCACAAATTTGTAACGTAACGAATATACCCTCGAAAAAATTGTCAAAACCTTTTCATAACTCCTGTGACTGGTTTAAAAGTACAGTAATTCCGAAAAAAAGTTATCCTAAATAAATACTGTCACTCTTTTTGTCTTGTCATATTTCCTGCCATCTCTTTCTCTCTCCTTATATAATCTCTCTTGTTCTTCACCTTAACGAAATGTGATACAAACTGTTCAAATTCCCAATTTCAGTCATCATCGTTATCATCTTCACATTCATCGCCATCAATAGACGATTATAAAACCCTGATTATAGTGAAATTGCTAAATTAGGGTTTGCAATTGGAGGATAATACTAATAATAATAATAATTATGCCGTTGAAGAGGTACGAGATAAGGAATGAGTACAGTTTAGCGGATCCGCAGCTGTATAAACTTGCTGATAAAGATGATCCCGAAGCTATTCTTGAAGGTGTCGCCATGGCTGGCCTTGTTGGAGTTCTTCGCCAGCTGGGCGACTTAGCTGAGTTAGTTTCTTTCGTTTTCTATAATTTCTTACTCTTTGATTTCTTAGGGTTTTGTAATGTTGCTGGAATTGTGGGATTTTTCTTTGATCCGCTTCAATTCAACCTTATGAGTGTACCAGTAGTTGGTTTTTTGGGTCTGTTTCAAAGATATGTGACATATTTGATTGGATTGTGATTGTGAAATGTTAAGATTGAGGCTCAGTCAACGAAAATGGTATGAATTGAAACGTGTTCACATTGCATTTTTGGAGAAGCTGACTGATTTTGTTAAGATTGAGGCACAGTAAGTGAGAGAGCCTGGCATATGATTGAGATGTTACGCCGTCTTTCTTTTTATGTCTATGATACATTTGTCACTGGATACTGAAATCTACTGTAGCATTTAAGCCATATGAATTACAGTGTGATTGCTCTTATATAACAGCTGGTATGACGGATTAGGGAAAACTGTGCCTAAGGTATCAAAGGTATCAATGCAGCTGTATATCAAATCCCAGAGGAAAAAGGTCCGGGAATCATAGAAGGAAATGACTGTTCCAAACTGCTTTTTGAAAATATTTTAAAACTGGTAGAATCGTCTGAATGCTACCCACAATCCAAAATTTCCCTTGCATATTTTGAAATATGGGTGGGATTATATGGATGATAGAAAGTAACACAGTACTCCGTAGCAATCTAGTGTGCATATTCTTTTTATGTAGCTATCAATATAAGAGCGTTATCCAAGTGTGGCTATGGTTAACCCTTTATTTGGATACAAAAAATGGAAGAAAAGAAGAAGGGTAAGGGAGGGAAGGGGTGGGGAGTGGGAACGGAGAGATGGAATTTCATTTAGTTTGCGAGGAAGGGTGAATCCTTGTTGATGGTAGATTTACTACTCAACTCCTTTCTCAATTGAAGCTTCCCTTTCTCTATTCCTCAATTCCTCGATGAAATCTTCCTTTTCATCTGCCTCCAGTCATTAACTATGCTCTAATTATTTACTTTGCGTGGAATTTTCAAGGTTTGCTGCTGAAATATTTCATGATTTGCATGAAGAAGTGATGAGTACAGCTGCAAGGGGTCATGGCTTGATTGTTCGAGTCCAGCAACTAGAAGCGGAATTCCCTTTAATAGAAAGAAAGCTGCTCTCCCAGACCAGCCATACATCTTTTCTCTATAATTCAAGTGAGTCTGCCGCTGTTCTTATACTGCCCCCGTTTCCTTCAATTCTATAGATATTCGTGTTTAGGCAGTTCAATTCAATACTACTGTATATTCAGTACACTTAAAAGTATATTTTAGTTCAAAGTGGCTATTATGCCCTTGTTTATGCAATCTACCTCCTTTCTCCAAAATTTGACACACCCTACCTACACCGGCACACTTCCACCAAGACCACCACACTAACTGCCATCATAATCCTCCTCCACCTACCCTCGACGTATCCCATCACACCGGACCTACCTATCGACTCAACATCACCACCATTGTTGACTCTTCCACCCACACCAACACCCTAAGCCCCCCCTCCCCTATCCTTAGACCCACCACAAGTCACTCATGACCCTCCCACTCCAACACCCTTAGGCTATAGAATCTCCAATAAATTTCCAGTATAACTATATATCCACTTTAGCTAGCAGATTAGGCTTGTCTATCTTGTTACTTTAATGAACTAAATAATCGATTTTTGTCTTCTGTTATATATTTTTCTGTGAAATTGTTGCCAACACATGGCTGTCAAGTTTCAAGGTTAGGTCAATTTTCTATTTGAATTGTGAAATGATCTTTTTGCAATTGCAAAGGTAAGCCTGGGTAGGGTTCCTCGTACCAATAAATGCTTGTTGATCAGTCTGCACACCTCACTCAATTGGTATCTTTTGATATGAGCATCTCCTGTACAGACGTGCACATTGCGTCGACAGTGAATCTTTCTCATGTGTCAAAATCCTCCCATCCTGACGCTTCTCATTGATAACCCCTTCAGACTCATAGGAGATAAATTACTCGGATATTTTAATTTTCATGCATCATATGAGTTGTCTTTTTAGAAGCAATAAAGGCATCCAGTCCAACTTACCCCTCTTCTTCCAACTTACCCCATCCTCCCAGTTACTTACTTTCCTCCCTTGGTTTTGGTACAATACTATCCTTATCTAGTTAAGCTACTTACAAATATGCTACCCTAGTTAATTGGGTTGTACGCCATTTGCATTTATGTATTGTACTCCGTATTTTTTAAGAGTTTGTATTCCACTGGCATTTGTGCGACTTCTAAATGGAAAGAACAATTTGGAATCTAGGGATTATGTTCTTTCTGCTGCTTTATATCTTAAGGAATCTCGTAATTTTGATTGCATTGCATTATTTGATCTATGCGTCACAAAATTGATAACATTGAAGTCTATGTATTTACATCATACAGATGTTGCAGGTATTGATTGGCACCATAATCTCCGTTTGGATGAGAATACAGTGACACAAGGAGATTTGCCTCGGTTTGTTATGGACTCTTATGAAGAGTGTCGCGGTCCTCCTCGTCTGTTTCTTCTAGACAAGTATACTCAACTTACACACATATTATTTATAATTATAATTATATATATGTATATATCTATACATCCCTGCATCTCTCTAGCCACGACAAAAAATAGAAAAATACGCTTAACTTATATAAATTTTTGTTACAGGTTTGATGTTGCTGGTGCGGGAGCATGTTTGAAACGTTTCACAGACCCATCATTCTTCAAAACGGAATCTGCATCGTCCAATGATAGAAAATTAGAAGGTCAGAGGGAAAAGAAAAATCGAAGAGTAAAGGTATGACATTGTCATCTGCAGTTGTGGTGTCCTAGTTTTGCAAAATCTTGGGTAGTGAGCGTAAGAATTGAGGGAAGGTAGTAAATTATCACAGAAGCACCAACATTGGTGAAGCAGAAAGATATGGTCGCTATGAAACTGATTGCTCTTCATATATTGTGAAGCAAGAGTTGATTAATGCAATACTAATTTACATGCATTACACCCTGTGAGCTACAAGACTGAACCTTGGAGGCAGTGGTTAGTGTGTTGTTGTTTTTGTAGTAGTGAGGGGGAGTTGGAGTTTTTAATAGTAAATCTGCTTACTTTAAAAGTAGAAACAAAGGGTGACTCAATAGTTAAACCACAAGTTCTCACTGTCATGCAGCCATGCATTTCCTTGCTTTTAATTGTTCTGACATCCCTTTTGTATTCAGTTAAAGTTAGCAACACAATAGTTACTGAATGCCACATGCCGAGTTCTGTATCTTCACTGTATGAAGTTTTATCAGAAGCTTTTCTTTCTTTTAAACTTTCGTTGTACCTCAAGATGATTGTTTTTGGTGTGTTAATTTTGTTTGTGATGCGATTTGTTTGGTATTAATCATTCCTTTATTATGACTCTTTTTACATCATTTTTCTTATACGAGTAACACTCATTTTACCTATGTCTTCCCTGCTTTAAAATATGTGTGTTGGCTGCCTTATGGTACTTATATGAAGTGGGAGAATTTTTATATTACTATATAGTTTGATAAGAATTCTTCACCTTCTTGTAAATGCCATGGCTTAAGTTGTTCTTTTGTTTACATGTTCATCAGAAGAGAGGGACACGCTGGAGAAATGGAGAGACTCCTGAATCTTTCCCATCATCTCATGCCAAGTACGAAACCTTTTGCTTTTTGAAAATTTCATTCTTCATTTTTTGATTTTTGACGTTGGCCAATTTGCTAGCGCAGATTGCACCAGTTGTTTCTGGAAGAAAGTATTGAGAGTGGTGGCAATGATCCTGACCGCCGTGTGAAGTTAAAGAAAAGGCAGTTCGTTGGCTCTTTATTTGATCAAGAAAATACAAGAAGTTACATGGAGAAATATTTGGATACTTGTCCCCAAGAGCAAAGGATCGTTCATGAAATTTTTGACCCTTTACCACTAGCGTGGACATCAAATAATGCTTCTGAGTCGAGCCTCGAAATAGTTGAAATTGGTACAGTTAGTCCCCTCAAAGGAACAATAGAGTATGACCGAAGATCCTGTTCTTCACCTAACCCTGGCAACGTTATGGTCAAACCATCCATTGATGAGTTTAGTGTTGACAAGTCAAATGTTTGCACTCACAAGGGAGCTGTGAAAGTGCCTGGAGTCTACTGTAGCAGTTATGATGCTAATATAACAACTATGACTCAGGTGGCAAATGGTGAAAGTCTTGCTAATGGAGAAAGCAAATCAGAAGGTAGTATTGGCAATGGATGTGATTCTGATGATGTTAGTCAAATTGATGATTATGTGGATGCCCTTGCTACTATAGAGTCTGAAGTTGATACAGATTCTGAACGTAAGAAGTATCCAAGTTATTTCAGCCTGAAACTAGTTTCGGTTGGCTCTGATGGCAGCTTAGAACGAGAGGGTTTTCAGAGAAAATATATTGATTCTCAATCAGTGGGAAACTCTGCCACTTCTGAAGAGTCTGAACACTCTAATAGTGTCACTTGTGCCCAAATCACCAAAGATAATGGCAACACATTTTCTGACCATCATGTCGAGGAGGCAACGGTTAGTGAGGCTGAAGATGACCTAGTGGCTCAGATGACATATTTTAAAATCAATGATGGTCCAAAAGCTGGACACGAGTTAAACAATGTTTCTAATACTTCATGTTATTCAGATCCAAATACCAAGGTTCACTCTGTAGATATGGGAACTTGCTTGATAAAAAATTCCCTGCAAATGGAGGTAATGAACTCTTCTGCTGAGAATAATGTTGCCTCAGGAGAAAGGAATCAAGGGCATGATTTCGATAAAACAGTCCTCGATTTTGACATGATGGATAATAGTGGGCATTGGTCTGGTGAACACTCAACCCGTGATGAGGCAGGGAATATTTCTAAAGTCTACTCTGATACATCTGATTCACTTAAAAGAGAATCTCGAAATGCACATTCAGTATGCTCAGTTGAAGAGCGTACGGATGACTTTTTTGTTCCTTCACAAGAATGCTGTATTCCATCAACAGATGAAAACACAAAAAATCCATTTTCCAGCTGTGTCACTCCGTCTCCTGACAATGTGGATGCATGCAGCTCCAAAGAAAGTCCTATCTTTGGAGTCAATGCTTGCTCCACTGAGCATGTACAAAGACCATCTTCTCTTTCTGCCGGACAAGTTGAGTTATCACCTCCATACAGCGATAATGTGCATAATGCTTCGCCAGGCTTACATTCCTCTGGAAATTTGGTTGAAGAATCTGGTGTTTATGACACTGACTCTTCAGAAAACATACGAAGCAGTGTGATATCCCCTAGACTTGATGATGGGGAAATAATGGATGATTATTTCATATTAGGAAAGGCCTCACCTTCACCAGATCACCTGAAATCTGAACATTGTGAATCTACAGCTGTTCGACTTTATCCTGCTTTTAAAGAAAATTCTATTTCTACTGGCGAGACAGTAAATATGCTCGAAAGAAACATTATCTCTACAGATACTGATCAGTCTACGGCCAAGAATGACCATGCACCCAGGGATTGGAGTGAAGACGGAAACTATTTTTTTTCTAGTGATGCTGTTCACGCTGAAATGCAGAGTAAACTTGCCGATGAGGCCAATGATGTTACAGCAGTTGAGAATAATGTACATTTGAATTTTGATGTGGAAAAGGTGGAGCCTATACAGGCTGTTGCTGACAGTCCTCGGTCTGATAATGGGAAGGATGATCGTTGTAAAACGGTTGCTCCTTTGTCTTCATCTCCTAATACTAAAATGTATTCTGGGCAGCTCTTAATCACTGAGGAAGAAGGCCACGTAACTGGAGACGAGTCGATGAAGGGGCATAGGGTAGAATTGAATGAGACCAACAACATGGATTCTGTTCGGGATACTCTTCTTGAAATAAATCTCAGTCCGTGCAGCACTTCAGTTGACGTTTCTCCTTCCATTTCACATGATGGTATGTTATTCCAAGATATTGAAAACAGGGGAAAGCTCATTGTAGATAACCCATTAGCTTCTGAAAACTGCTTCCAAAATGAAGAAGTGAACGATCTTTTGAAGTTGGTGCCACCTTCAGAAAAAGCAGCAATCTTGAATGAGCATGACATTTCCTCTGCACGAGCTAACCATGGTAAGGATATGCGGACTTCAGAATATGTGGAGAGTGGTAGGTATATAGATTCTTGTGCTACTGCTTGTAATCAAAGTGAACCTTACATATTAATGCCTCCTTCACAATCAGTCACATCTGAGTATCACAATAACCTAGAAGCACCTCCCCTCCCTCCTCTGCCTCCTATGCAATGGAGATTGGGAAGGTTGAGAAACTCTTCCCCGGCTCCTGAAAGAGCTGGTCAAGTCCAAGTCCAGTCAAGTTCCTTGCCAGGAGTGCACCACACACTGGCTCCAGGGCAGCCAGTAGCTCTACCTGCTGTGTACTATTCGCTTGCGCCAGCTCAGCCAGTGACTCTCCCAGCAATGAACCATACACTTGTTCCTCTTCCTCCGATAACTCTGCCAACATCTTGGAACGAGGGCCCTTCAGGGTCATCAGATGGTTATGTGGCATTGCAAGGAGGCATGCCAATGCCTACTGCGGCTGTTGTTTCTGAAGGTGTTCCAGACAGTGAAGTAAGTGCTGTTGAAAGGAAGGAGCAAGATTACCCGGTATATTCTAGCCCTTCTACTTCAGGTCTTACAGCATTACAAGGAGGCTTCACTCTGCCAATGCTATCTACAGTTTCTGAAGTTTCTTCTCAAGACAATTTGTTATTCTTTGCCCCCCAGACATCTGTAGCACCTCAGAGTAGTACTTATAATACTTCAGAGTACTTCCATCAGCTGAATGTGCCCTCTCCTGAAACTGGTGGTGTCTTCTCTTCTGAGCATAATTCTGGAATCTTGGAGGCAGCAGCAAACGCCGACAATGGTTCGCTACAGAAGAAGCTTCCAAGACCTAGAAACCCTCTCATTGACGAGGTTGTTGCCATTGATAAAAGCAAGGTTTGTCCTGGAAATTAGATTTTTGTATCTTTTTATCTTCTCTGATAAATCTTTTCAAAAACGGCACTCTGTAAGGTTGTTCCATACTTAATTTGATGCACATTGACTCTGTACAGTTTAGAAAGGTGGAAAGGGTTAAGCCATCGCTGGATTCAAGAGCAGAGGAGGTGGAGTCTCTACTGGAACAAATGCAGTTGAGGAAGGTGGACAAGATTAAACCACCAGTGGATACAAAAACTGAGAATGGAGGATATATACTGGAACATTTGCAACTTAGAAAAGTAGGAGAACGGGTTAAACCACTTGCTGAACCAAAAAATGATGACAGTGAGTTTTTACCAAAACACATGCGGTTGAAAAAAGTAGTTGAAAGGTTTAAACCTGAGGTTGAACCCAAAGCTGAAGAAAGAGAGTCTCCAAAAGTGCAACTGAGGAAGACAAGCGAAAGGGTTAAACCAGAGTCTGAACCGAAATCTGAAGAAACGGAATCTCCACGAGTACAGTTGAGAAAGGTAAGTGAAAGGGTTAAGCAAGAGATTGAACATAGAACAGAAGAGACAGAATCTCCGCGGGTGCAGTTGAGAAGGGTTGTCGAAAACACACAAGCTGAACCCAAAGCGGAAGAGAGAGACTCACTATTTGAACAGATCAGAAATAAGGTTTGACTCTTTACATTGCTTATTTCGTTGTTTGTTACGAGTATTTTTTCATCACAAATTTTCTCATGAAAGTTTCTCATGTAAGATGGTTGACACCAACCTGTATTATCACTTGGTAACTTTGAATTCAGTTTTTAGTGGATCATTGGGTATATGGGTGGAGATATTAGTTCAATGCGGTTTTCAAAATATTTACTTATGAGACCATCGTTAAGAGACTAGTTGTAAATAGGAATATCTATTTGATCAGTTTGTAATTTTTTTCCAGTCATTTAGTTTGAAGCCAGCTGTTGCTGCTAGACCAAACATTCAAGGCCCAAGAACTAATTTGAAGGTTGCTGCCATTCTGGAAAAAGCTAGCAACATCCGTCAGGTTAGCTTACTGATTTTTGCCTTTTTATATCGGGTCAATCACTGCAATTGTTAGTCTAAATTACAGATTTTAGTTCTAACAGGAGGGTCAAGACTCCTGCTTGTGTTCATGTATTCATACACATTTTGATACATAAACTATCATTTGGCCCAAGTGGTTTAATATGTTTGATTACTTGGGTTTATGACTTCTTCAACATGTAGGCGAAAAAACTTAATCCCCTTGTGCAACAATATCAGCCACTGCAAGCATATATATTTGAATTAAGCAGTCAGTGCTATTTTCGTTTTGTAATCTTGTCCTCACATTTCCAGACTATAATCATCGTAAATTGTTTGACAGGCTATGGTGGGAAGCGATGAAGACGATGATCAAGATACTTGGGAGTAATCTAGTTCGTAAAAATAAATGCTATATGCTTGTCAATATCATAGGTGAAAATATATCCACCCTGCTGGTAAATCGATTCAAGGGTGGCTGCCATTCATGCCCATTCCCTATTTCAATATATTTGTATATTTTTTGTTTATATTTTTCCTTTTATGCTTTCATTTCTATAGGAATGTAATAATAGTCAACATACAAAAGCTGAAATCTAGCGCGTAAGCGGGTCCTTTTGAGTATGTTATCTGTCTGTATGTATCATTTCTTAAATTTTTGATAGGAACAGGAGGAATCTCTCAGCTGTATATGTATGAATGATGGATCATTTGAGCATTGACGTGAAATAGTGGGTTCGTTATTTTTTACTCCGTAGTATGTTATCTGTATGTATCATTTTCTTGAATTTTTGATAGGAACATGAGGAATCTCTCAGCTGTATGTATATGTATGAATGATCATTTGATCTTTGACGTGAAATAGTGGGTTCGATATTTATGCAGTCTACACTCGGAACAGATTGTTGTTTGGAGCATGAACATGTACTTGGGCTTGTGCTTGGGCTTGTGCTTGTTCAAGTCTAGACACCTTTCTGGTGCGTACTACTGCTGCACGCCTACTTTTGTATAGACTACTCACTATTGGTACTGGTTTCCTTCGTTGATGAGCAATCTACAACACGGATTGATATTGTTGTGGCGTCGTGGCGACAACACGATTATTTGAACAATAAAATAATCAACTTAAGAGATTATTAACTACCTAAATAAAGAAGATAACTAAAATAACATACTCGTAGTTATCGTGAGAATTGTCACATTTTTGACGCTATAATGATGAAATCTGAACTCAAAGATGCACAACCAGACGCTATAATGATGAAATCTGAACTCAAAGCCATTTTATTCAATTAATAGTGTCGTTGCAAGTTGGATGATATTTAAGGACAAATTCTCGTATCAAACGATCTAACCATATTTTTATGTTGGCTATACATTTGTTGTTGTTTCATGAGGGGGGTACGTGTTAGAAATTTAGAATGTAACTAAACACAAGGATTTAGTATCTATAGTTAAGGATAGTATGTAATTACCACTCTCCCCGTTTACAATCTTTTATCCCATTTCATCATTATTTGTGAGGGATATTTTAATGAAATAGAGCAAGAGATAATGAACAGTAATATTTGTATCTTTATCCTTAATAGTTTCATGAGGGAGTACGTGTTCAAAACTTAGAATGTTATAGCAACATCTCACTTTTATTTTTATTCATCATCCATCCATAACCTTCCAGCACTTTCCACGAACTTAATCCTCTAATTCTATCCCCTTATATAATTAATACATGCATGCAGTTGTAGTTGTACCACAAAGAAACACAAACAAAAAGAGTAGAAGGAAAGATGAAGGCAGCGGTGGATGAAACGAAGGAGAGTGTGACGATCAGAGCGAAGCACAGGGACGAGGAAGGGCGACTGAAGGTGGAGAAAGTGGAGGTGAACACCCACAAGGCCGAGACGCTCAGGCACATCGAGAAGAAGCTGGTGGACACGGGGGTGCACCGCATGGAGCGCCACTCGGCCGACCCCAAGGCCTCTTTCAAGAAGCCCGCTCCCAAGAAGGGGCACGGAGGCAAGTTCACCTGGGAGGGTCCTGACGCAGAGGCTGAAAGCGAGCTCAGTGCAGAGCCAGCCCTGGACAAGGGGGACCCCAACTATGTGGACGAGGAGGAGGATGAGGATGCTGACGTCGCTAGGGATCGGGTTGTTGGTCAGGTTGAGGCAGCTAAGCTGGCGGAGGCCCATGCTGGTGTTGCCAGACTTGATGTTGATCCTAAGCTTTCTGCTGGTGTCTAGCATAGTCTAGTTGTCTACTGTTGATACATCGTGTAATTCATCTTTTATTACTGTTTTCTGATACTATGTCTGATACTGTCTTGTTCCTTCTGTTTCCGTGCTCTATCTATCTATCTATCTATCTATATATGCAAATGGGTACGATACTACTGTATCATTTAATCTAAATGACTTTTATTTCTGACCCAAATCGATTTCAATTGAACAAATTACCTTCCTTCCGTGCGTGATTGATCAACGGGAATCACTGAATTTGGGATACAAAAAGTTTGACTATGGAGTACATGGCAACACTCACGGAGACAAGTGTTGCATTTGATTATACATGGCAACACTTGCGGAGACACTTTCTCCAAAAGTGTTGCACACAATGTCAAGTGAAATCGTGACAGTGCAGTTAGAAAGAAGGATCAAGGAATTTTGTGGCACCAAAATCCGTAAAACTAAGGATGCAGACATGTAGCAGTAGTAGTAGTAGTACTTGTACATCAATAATTTCGGGACAATCATGAGTAGCCAATGTGACAACTGACAAGGGACTTCTTGAGTAATTGATGAGGTGTGAATCTTAGACGAGCAGCAGCATGAATCACATCTACGGCCGGCCCCAATTAGGCGTGTTCTAAACCACTTTATAGCTCCAAATCGACAAAGGGATCACATTAGGAAGAGGCAGAGGCAGAAGTAGTAGGAGTCATTCTCATCAATAATCTGAATTGAATTTCTAGAGCAAACAGTTCCTACAGGAGTAGGTCGACTGCTAGGTGAGGTGAGGTGAGCTGAAAATTAAAAGTATGAGTGGTACAGGTGCAGCATGCATTATTCAATCAAACAAACAAACAAACAAACAAAGAGTAGGAGCGGATTGAATCAGAGAAGGTTGAGCATATCTTGGGCGCTGCTGAAAGTGAAGGCGCCGCCTTCCTCCATGTTGACAACCTTAGCGACACCATCATTCACAACCATAGCATACCTCCGAGACCTGACGCCCAACCCCACGGGCTTATCGGTAAGGTCAAGCTCGGCGCCAATGGCCTTGGTGAACTCCCCATTCACATCGCAGAGGAACAGAACGGAGTCGTCGGCGGCGGCGCCCAGGGACTCCTTCCAGGCCTTCATCACGAAGGCGTCGTTGACGGAGACGCAGGCGATGAGGGAGACGCCCTTGGCCTTCAGTGCGGCCGCGTGCTCCAGGAAGGAGGGCACGTGCTTCTGGGAGCAGGTCGGGGTGAAGGCCCCGGGCACGGCGAACAGGATCGATGTCTTCTTCGAGGTCAGGTCCGAGGTCGTCAGGGTCTGGACGTTGTCCTCGGAGTCCAGGTACGAGAAGGTCGCCGGAGGGAGGGGCGTGCCTGGGCTGATGGCGGCGGCGCTGACGGTGGAGAAACGTAGGGGCTTCAACGAGGAACGCCCGAAATGGAGGGAGGATCTACCGGCGCCCACGGTGGATCTTGTGGTGGTGAGGGAGAAGAGCCGGGACACGGTGGTGGCGGCGACTGATGAGGAGACGGCCATGGCGACTGAAGGAGTAATGAGTGAAGTAGGTGAGTATTGGTGTGTCCAGGTGTAGGTGTAGGTGCAGGTGTGTGGGGGTTTGAAGAAACCAAAAGGGAGAGATAGGACACCTCAATATGATTGCACTTGTGTGATTTCGATGACTCCCTCCGATTGTGGCCTTGTGGGCTAGGTCTAGAGGTGCCAAATCGATCAACCGAATCGGGCTTGGGTTGATCATTTTGGATTGGATCATTTCATGTTTGTCATGATTTTGGGCCCGGTTGGGTTTCTTTTCAATTTCAATGTATTCTTTTCGGGTTATTTCGGGTTTGGATCGAGTCATTTTAGGGTAGACGTTAAAAATTCTTTTTGATTATAGACTTGTGAGTTGTGTTGTGTATTAACCATTTAAACCTACGGACTTGTGAGTCTATATTACTGTATCACAATTTACTCTTAACGTGACAATTTTTTTTTGAACGAAAAGAATAATTCATTAATAGAGCGTCAAACCGCACTTACAGTGAATACCTATAATCGCAAGCAAATCTATTAAAAGCCAAAGAATACAAATTCTCTTATAAACTAAGGATCTCAAGATTTGACAATTTGGCATGATCTCGTATCGCTATCTTCTTGTAGCTTTTGATGAGGGGTTCTTCATTTGATTCATAAGAAGAGAAAACTTACCTTCTATTGGTGTCAAAGATCGTTGACAAATTAATGGTATTCATTGAAGAGACAAGCGACGAACCATCAACAAACTAATATTGTCAATAATTATGAAACTAGATCCTATACTAATGTAGGACTGAAACCTTAAAAATAAGGAGAGAAACCTTGAAATAAAGAACGAAACTCTCATGAAAAGAGAGAAATTTATTGAAAAAGAGATTGAATTTCATACTACGAATTGAAAATTAAACAACTTTTGGGGCTTATCATCGATTAATTATCGATGGAGGCCAAGAAGGAAGGAGTAATGTAGGTTTTTTTTAGGATCTTTCTCCCAAAAAAAACCCTACTTTGCCTCCTCAATCTGGGGCCTCCATCGATTAATCATCGATGGTAAGCCCCAAAAATTGTTTAAGTCTCAATTACTAGTTATCAAATTCTTATTCAATAAAAGTCTCTCTTTTATGAGAGCTGTTTTCGTCCTTTTTTCCAAGGTTTTTTCTTTATTTCGAGATTTCAGTCCTTTACATTAGTATAGGGCTTATATTTCAAGTACTATGTGCAAGATCATGAGAGCAATGGAATCCCTACGTACGACGATACAATTGAGGTTAGATCTCGGTTTACTATTTGTCAAAATAGAGGAAGTTCATCATCTTGGAGCTATTTCATCAGATCTATAGATTCCTTCGCGAAAGACTGTGTCAATAAATAGCGATATATAGAAGGCTATGCAGAAGCGCATTATTCTAATAGTGATTATGTTCTTTATTTATTTTTCACAAATCTATATTCAGTTCAATTTGACATCGTTTGTAGATGCCGGATGACTTATTATTAATGATATTGATCTTCACTTTCAAAAAAAAGGAGGAGGCAGGAGAGTTAACGTGACAAATTTTAATTGAGTTAAATTATCTACTTTAGAATCCAATAATGCTAAAAGAATTTGATTTAAGAGACCATCATATTTTGTAGACAATATATCAATAGGAACAAATACTATTTACCATTTCCATCCTAACAATTTCTTTATCTTTAATTAGAATACTTATTATCCCAAATAATATACTCTCTCCGTCTCACTAAGAGAGTCACCCATCTCTTCTAGTGAGAATTAAAAAGAGTCGTGCTTTTTCCTAACGAATTTTTACTCAATTCTAATGACATTTTACCAATTTGTCTTTGTCATTTCCTCTTATTCTAAAAATTTTACAATTTTTAAATTGAACAATCAACCTTTTCTTAATTTTCAAAGGTACATTCAACATACGCAATGAAATACAAGCCTTAGAATGTAAGACATACTTCATGATTTCGATTATGAAATCAGTCCCAAAATCGATTATAGATTCGTATTAATTCAACCCTAGGACAATCGGTGAATGGAAAAGCGGACTAACTTTGGTCCATGTCTTACGACGCACTCAATAATAATAAGAATATAAGAAGACCCAATATAATTACATTCCTTAACCCTTTCTTTAATGTTTCCCTTGAGATGGAGTAAGAAACTATGAATACCCTTTCAATCTTTATCTTTCATTCTCCAGTTTTTCTTTTTATGAGTCTGTAACTTTTTTATAAACAAGAGATGAACGTTCACTGTATTATTAGTATAATACAGTATTTGTTGTGAAGAGTTATGTCTCTTCACAACTTACTGGATATAATCAAAAGGGATAAACTTAATCAATATAATTGGGTAAGGTAAGAGGGAATATTAACTCCCGAACTTTAATTACGTTAATCGAAACCGAACCATCACGGTGTCGACTTTATATCAAAGTCCCGTTAAACGTGAACTCGTTATTTATAAACCCGAAAGACACAAGGCCATAAGAATATAAATAAGGAGGAGGCAGGAGAGTTAACGTGACAAATTTTAATTGAGTTAAATTATCTACTTTAGAATCCAATAATGCTAAAAGAATTTGATTTAGGAGACCATCATATTTTGTAGACAATATATCAAGGGTCGTGCTTTTTCCTAACGAACCTTACTCAATCCTAACGAATTTTCCTAAAATTTTCCCATTATACCGTTTTTAAAACTTTACTTTGACATTCAACTACCGTTCTTTCGTTTTGTTCCGCCAATTTAGATTATTTATCGTTGTCGAATTCAATTATAACTTCTAATTCAATTACCGAGAATGTAAATTCGATTACCAATTAATTTTTTTAATTTTATTATTATTGTTTGATAAATTGTTTAGGATTTATAAAGAGATGGTGGTTGACGTGGCGGTTGTGGGGGACGGACTAACCGAAAGTGGTGGCTGGCCGTGGTGGCGGTGACGGGGCGGGTCGTGTGTGGTGGTGGACAGCAACTAACAAACAAAAATAAGGATTTAAATAAATAGATTAATTTTTTTTAAAAAGAAAGAAATAAACAGCAACCAACAGCAACAGCGTTACCCTGACCTCCGCCGCTGACCACCAGACCCCACCGCCGACCACCACCCAGCCTACCCCACGACCCGACCCACCACCACCCATCCCACCCCTTGACCCGACCCACTACCACCATCTAACCCACCCCCACGACCCGACCCACCACCACCAACGACCCACCACATCACTCACCCGCCAGCACTAATCAGCCCACCCGCCCACCACAGCCCACAATCCGACCCTCACCCACCACCCATTACGACCACATCCCAACCACCCTCACCCGACCCCACCGACCCAACCCACACCACTCCGACCCGACACCACCCACCAAGCCCCTGCGATCCGATCCCTGCCTTCTCAGCAACCGATTCCAGTCACCGATCCCGGACGGTCCCGTTATCAGTGGTGATTCATGATGAGTTTTAGGAGGGTTTGAGATTTATTTAGAGAGAAAACCAAACATTTGACTTTTTGATGAGGTGAAATGAGAAGGGTAAACTGGTAATATGTCGTTAGGATTGAGTAAAGGCTCGTTAGGAAAAAGTAATTTCGTATATCAATAGGAACAAATACTATTTACCATTTCCGTCCTAACAATTTCTTTATCTTTAATTAGAATACTTATTATCCCAAATAATATACTCTCTCCGTTTCACTAAGAGAGTCACCCATCTCTTCTAGTGAAAATTAAAAAGAGTCGTGCTTTTTCCTAACGAGTTTTTACTCAATTCTAATGACATTTTACCAATTTGTCTTTGTCATTTCCTCTTATTCTAAAAATTTTACAATTTTTAAATTGAACAATCAACCTTTTCTTAATTTTCAAAGGTACATTCAACATACGCAATGAAATACAAGCCTTAGGACACTTTTTTAATCAATCAATCAATCACTCAATCAATCAATCTTATAGCAAAACAACTAGATTCATAAACCCTAAAAGAATATATAAAAATCAATCATCGAGAGAAAACCTAATTGATAAACTTTACAATAATTTGATTAAAAAAACTAAAGTTAAAACTTAAATCAATATAACTCCATCATTAATTGAAGAACTATGATCCATAATTGAATTCAAAATAGTTCGATTGATTGATCGGAATCTGTTTGGTAGCTAGAGATTAAAGGTAATTAGAAGGATTAATCTCTAAAAATCAATCACAAGGAGAAACCCTAATTGATGAATTTCACAATAAATTGTTTAAAAAATCTACAGTTAAACTTAAAGCAATATTACTTCATCATTTATCGGAGAACCGGGTTCCATAGTTGAATTTAAGAGTTCGATTGATTGATCGATTTTTTTTGGTAGAGATTAAATGTAATCAAAAGAATTAATTGAAGAGGTTGTATAAAAGGTATAAGTGGAAAATTTTAAGAAAATTCGTTAGGATTGAATAATGCTTCGTTAGCAAAAAGTAATTTCGTGGGTGGAAATGTGTGGTGGAAAATGAAGGACGTGAAAATATGTGGGGTCAAAACTAATGGAAACCACACAAATCGGACAAAAGAGGGATAAAGCGAAAGGTGACTCATTTAGATAGATAACCCAAAAAGGAAAGAAGGACTCTTCTATAGAGATAAAAAGAGTAAAAAGTAAATATATATACATATATCTTTCACCTTTTATAAAAGTATGAATGCCTTGTAACTGTTCAAATGAACAGTACTAAAGTGTTGCGTTTTGGTCGTTTGACCCAGATTCCTTTTCCTTTTCTTATTTCACAGCTCCCCTTTTGCCTTTTTATTCTTCTCTCTCATGTTTTTATGCAAAACACACCTTTTACTTTTTTTTCTTTCTTCATTTCTTTGATTTTTCCACAAGACCCCAACCACACATTTTACCCAGTTTTCGTCCCCAACATCTTCCTTACTTCATCTACCCATAATCGAATTGAAAAGGTTAAATCTTTTTTCATCCATATTTGTTTATTTAATTTTGTTTTCTTGTTTGAACTTGATCTTATTAGGTTTGGTAATTGAAAGTTTGGAGTGAATTTGATAGGTTTGTTGTTTATCTTGTTCGATCATTTTAAGTTTGGTATTTTAATTAATGATGAGTTTTGAGTGATTTTAGAGGATTGTGCTTCTTAACTCAACTCTTTTCGTTCTCTACTTTCTTCATTCTTTCCTTATTTCTTCAATCTTTATGTTATTTAGGAACTGTAAATCTGATGTAGTTCATATAGCTGATTTCCATTATGTGGTTTATTATCATATAAAGGAGAGTTGTCTGTTGCAAGCACATGTATTTGTGTCTGTTGTTGTTGGAATAGTGTCCCTCCTAATGGGACAAAGATGCATTAAATGCATATGAAGAAAATGGATGTGCATGGAGCTAGGACGGTGAAGCTAAGTAGCTAGGCATGCACACCATTTTCAACCTTTGCAGCTACACACATTTTTCATGTCACTAGTTGCAAAATGTGCAGTACCACGGAGTACTATAAATACCAAGCTGCGGAGGAGTTCAGCATATCATCCATCCCAGCAAAACACATAACCCAGTAAGTGAGAAGTAATAAGAGTCTTACTGAGAGTGTGAGAGAAAAATACAGAGAGTTTGAGAGTAATTGTGATACTACTCAAATAATCCTGTCAGTACGGTATCCAGTCGGAAAGTCGTAAAACCTTCGACTGAGTCCCACAAAAATATAAAGTATTATTTCTGAGGGTCCGAGTGTTCATTCGGGTAGCCAGAATAATATTTGTAAGCTCCTAGTGGGTACTAGGAAAGTATTGTATTCCCATTATTTTACATATAGTGGAGATATTAAGCGGCCTCAGGGTCCCGTGGTTTTTACCCTTATTCAGAGGGGTTTTCCACGTAAAAATCGTTGTGTCTTTGTTCTTTATTTTCTTTGACGTATTTATTATCGTCTAGCTTATTTTATAATTACACTCGTAAAAGGGTAATAGGCTCACGCTTCCGCTCATCTTTTAGTCCTATTTCCCAACAGAGTGGTATCAGAGCTTTGGTAGCTTTCGATATTTTTTGTGTAATTTTAAAATGGAGGATACCGTCACTATTGGTGGCATGATAAAATTAACGGCAACCAATTATCCAATTTGGAAGCCAAGAATGGAGGATATTCTTTATTGCAAAGACATGTACCATGTCGTCGAAGCCTCGACGAAACCCGAAGATAAGACGGAAGATGCATGGAATACACTTAATCGGAAAGTTGTCGGCTTAATCCGTCAATTTATCGACCAAAGTGTTTTTCAGCATGTAGCCAGTGATACAGTGGCTCATACGCTCTGGAACAGATTGGAGTCCATGTACGAACGCAAGACAGCTCTCAACAAAGCCTCTCTAGTCAGACGACTAGTGAGACAGGAGTACAAAGATGGTCGTAGCATGGTGGAGCACCTCAATGACTATCAGGGCTTGTTAAATCAGATAACAAGCATGAAGATAAGTCTCGCGGATGAGGTTCAAGCTCTTTTACTTCTCAGCTCCCTCCCGGATAGCTGGGAAACGCTCGTTGTGTCCTTGAGCAACTCCGTTCCAGAAGGAAATCTCACAATGACAATTGTGAAAGATAGCTTGCTCAATGAAGAAGCAAGGAGGAAAGAATTTCATACTTCCAATTCTGTGGAAGTTCATGTTGCAGCAGAGACCTCTCGTGGAAGAGGTAAAAACAAAGGGTCGCAAAAACGCGACAATTCCAGGGGGAAATCGAATGCCAGAAAAGAAGTAATCTGCTACTATTGCAATAAGCCGGGCCACAAGAAGAACGAATGTCGAACACGGAAACGTGATCTAGCCAAAGGAAAAACTGGCAACAATGATCACGAAAGCCAGGGTGATACCAGTGCCGTAGCTGCCAGTGATGAAGTATTCTTTATAGGTGACGATGGTTACCTAAATATTGCGTGTGAGGATAGTATGTGGGTTGTTGACTCTGGTGCGTCATACCACCTCACCTCAGACGCGGGTTTCTTCTCTACTTATACTCCCGGAAATTACGGTAGTGTAAGGATGGGAAATGATGGTTCCTCCGAAATCATTGGTATTGGAGATGTTTGTTTAGAAACCAACACTGGGCATAAATTGGTATTGAAGAACGTCCGACATGTTCCTGACATCCGGTTAAACTTAATGTCTATCGGAATGTTGGATGATGATGGTTATTGCAGTCAACTCAATGAAGGCAAATGGAAGTTGACTAAAGGTTCTATGATCGTGGCACGAGGAAAGAAGCAAAGAACATTGTATATGACTCATGCGAAGGTGAGTCGTGGAGAGGCAAACATTGCAGCACCTGATGCCTCAACCGAGCTATGGCACAAAAGGCTCGGGCATATGAGCGAGAAGGGCCTACAAATCCTCGCTCGTAAGCAAATCCTCCCTGAAGTGAAAGGTGTGCCCCTAAAACCTTGTGTTGATTGTTTAGCTGGGAAACAACATAGGGTGGCATTTCAAAGAGCGCCTCGGAAAAGGCGTATCCACGTGTTGGATTTAGTTCACACGGATGTTTGCTCGATAACAGAGAAGTCACATGATGGTGCATTGTATTTTGTGACTTTCATTGATGATCATTCCAGGAAAATATGGGCATCTGCGTTGTCAAATAAGTCCCAAGTCCTAGATTCATTCAAGGTGTTCCATGCCAAAGTCGAGAGAGAAGCTGGCAGGAAGTTGAAGTGTATTAGAGCAGACAATGGTGGTGAGTATCGGGGTCCATTTGAAGAGTATTGCCAAAGTCAAGGGATTAGACTCGAGAAGACGGTTCCCAAGACACCACAACAGAATGGTGTGGCTGAGAGAATGAACAGGACAATCGGAGAAAGAATTCGGTCCATGCTCTCTCACGCGAAGCTTCCAAAAACTTTTTGGAAAGAAGCATTAAGAACTGCGGTCTATCTAATTAACCGATCCCCCTCAGTTCCTCTGGATGGTGATATCCCAGAGAAAGTCTGGTCAGGAAAAGATGCTTCCTACAAGAACTTGAGAGTCTTCGGATGCAGAGCGTTTGCTCATATCCCGAGAGATGAAAGAGCCAAGCTTGATAGCAAGACGAAGCAGTGCATCTTCGTCGGTTATGGGGAAGAACAGTTCGGTTATCGTCTGTGGGACCCGGTAGATAAGAAGATCTTCAGAAGCAGGGATGTTGTATTCTTTGAAGATCAAACAATTGAAGACTTTGAGAAGCCAAGCAAACCAAAGTATGACCTCATGAGTCCAGTGAATTTGGACCCAGAAGCTTCCGAAAGGAATGAAGATCATGGGGGAGTAGATCACGATGATGATCAAGGTGGTGATGGACTAGAGCCACCACAAAATCAAGTGAATCAACAGCGTCAAGTGAGAAAATCAGGTAGGCCTCGGAAGCCGAATTCTCGTCTTTCACCTAGCATGTGGTCTTTACTCAGTGAAGGGGGAGAGCCAGAGTCCTATGATGAGGCTGTTACAGATGTTCACCAGAAAGATTGGATAAAAGCCATGCAAGAGGAGATCAAATCCTTGCATGAGAATCACACCTATAATCTGGTAGAGTTGCCAAAAGGCAGGAAAGCGCTCAAGAATAAGTGGGTGTTCAAATTGAAGACTGAAGAAAATAGCTCACAACCAAGGTACAAGGCAAGGCTTGTTGTGAAAGGGTTCAGTCAGAAGAAGGGAATTGATTTCGATGAAATCTTTTCTCCAGTCGTGAAAATGTCTTCGATCCGAGTTGTGCTTGGCATGGCTGCAAGCATGGATATGGAAATCGAACAACTCGACGTGAAGACAACCTTCCTACATGGAGATTTGGAAGAAGAAATTTTCATGGAGCAACCTGAGGGGTTTGAGGAGAAGGGAAATGAACACTTAGTGTGTCGGTTGAACAAGAGTTTGTACGGTTTGAAACAAGCTCCACGATAGTGGTATAAGAAATTTGAATCCTTCATGATAGATCATGGCTATCAGAAGACGACTGCAGACCACTGTGTATTCGTGAAGAAGTTCTCCGACGGGGATAATATTATCCTCCTGTTGTACGTGGATGATATGTTGATCGTTGGTCGTGATACTGCGAAGATTGCTAATTTGAAGAAGGCGATGACTAAGTACTTTGCTATGAAAGACTTAGGTCCTGCAAAACAAATCCTTGGATTGAAAATTTCCCGTGACAGAGAGAGCAAGAAGATATGGCTGTCACAGGAAAATTATATCGAGAAGATGTTAGAGAAGTTCAATATGAATAAGGCGAAACCAGTAAGTTCTCCACTAGCTGGTCATTTCAAGTTGAGCTCTCAACAATGTCCTGGAAGTAAGGCCGATGAACTAGAAATGCAAAATATTCCTTATGCATCTGCAGTTGGAAGTCTTATGTACGCAATGGTGTGCACAAGACCAGATATTGCTTATGCAGTTGGTGTTGTTAGCCGGTTTCTTTCAAAACCAGGAAAAGCGCACTGGGAAGCTGTTAAGTGGATCCTCAGATATTTGCGCGGTACATCCAAGATGTGTTTATGTTTTGGTCAAGGCGACCATGTGTTAGATGGGTATACAGATGCTAATCTAGCCGGAGATCCAGACTCTCGAAAATCAACTTCGGGATACCTGATGACTTATGCAGGGGGAGCAGTATCATGGCAATCAAGGTTACAGAAATGTGTAGCTCTGTCTACAACAGAGGCGGAGTACATCGCAGTAACTGAAGCTTGTAAGGAACTCCTATGGATGAAAAAGTTCTTACAAGAGTTAGGTCAACAACAGGAGACGTATCGACTATACTGTGATAGTCAAAGTGCGATTCATCTCGCAAAGAATCCCACCTTCCATTCCAGGTCCAAACATATCGATATGAGATATCATTGGATCCGAGATGCATTAGATTCCAACCTCCTACAACTTGAGAAAATCCATACCGACGATAATGGATCAGATATGATGACGAAGACCTTACCTATGGAGAAGCTGGACGTATGTCGAAAGAAAGCAGGTATGGCAGCGTTCCCACTTAGTCGGGAGGGGGAGAATTGTTGGAATAGTGTCCCTCCTAATGGGACAAAGATGCATTAAATGCATATGAAGAAAATGGATGTGCATGGAGCTAGGACGGTGAAGCTAAGTAGCTAGGCATGCACACCATTTTCAACCTTTGCATCTACACACATTTTTCATGTCACTAGTTGCAAAATGTGCAGTACCACGGAGTACTATAAATACCAAGCTGCGGAGGAGTTCAGCATATCATCCATCCCAGCAAAACACATAACCCAGTAAGTGAGAAGTAATAAGAGTCTTACTGAGAGTGTGAGAGAAAAATACAGAGAGTTTGAGAGTAATTGTGATACTACTCAAATAATCCTGTCAGTACGGTATCCAGTCGGAAAGTCGTAAAACCTTCGACTGAGTCCCACAAAAATATAAAGTATTATTTCTGAGGGTCCGAGTGTTCATTCGGGTAGCCAGAATAATATTTGTAAGCTCCTAGTGGGTACTAGGAAAGTATTGTATTCCCATTATTTTACATATAGTGGAGATATTAAGCGGCCTCAGGGTCCCGTGGTTTTTACCCTTATTCAGAGGGGTTTTCCACGTAAAAATCGTTGTGTCTTTGTTCTTTATTTTCTTTGACGTATTTATTATCGTCTAGCTTATTTTATAATTACACTCGTAAAAGGGTAATAGGCTCACGCTTCCGCTCATCTTTTAGTCCTATTTCCCAACAGTTGTAAGTAGAAAATGGTTGGAATCTTCGTATTTAAGGGTGAATATTTGATAAATATGAGCTCAGGGGTAGCAGGGTAGAAGTATTATGTGTATTGTACTCAAAATTTCTTATTTTTAGTATTCGTGAGACTTTTTTCCTTACCAATGTAGTCGGCATGTGTGGACAGGTCCACCCCAACACGGCCACGCGCGGGTTTGGGGAGGCGAATGAATCTCCATATGAGAATGGATCGAATTGAAATTTAAATCGAAGTGGAGTCGCCACCGAACTTTGTGAGAGTTCAGACCCGTTCGAGCCCACTCTATGTCGTAGTGGACCGTATACAAAATACGGCCCATTTCCGATGTCAGAGTTTATTGGGTTCGTCCCTTTGCATTTCAATACCGATACCGTCACTACCGGTTATCGTGTATTGAATGACTCTCGTGCGCCAACGGTTTCGGGCATCCGGAAACCGAGGTTCTGAGTAAGGGGTGAGGGTACGTGTTGGGAAGCCCACAAAGGAGACCCAACCCCGCCCGCACTTAGCGGCCTCTAGTAAGATATCGAATGATTTTTGAATACGCCCGTTAGTTGAACGATGAAAATGCTTATGCAAACATTGTTTTCCCTAAGCATGTGAGAAATTTAAAAGGGTTTCTATGTCGATTTAATGCAATTAACTCTAACGTCGAAGTTGAATTTTAGCATGTGGGTTCATTTTAGTACGATAAAATAAACAAGATAAATCGACAAAAGAACAAACGGTTAGTAACGAATAATAATGGTTTGCAAATTAATGAATGATGTAGGCAAGATGATGTAAAGTTTTGAAAAGTGAAGTTTTCATGTGATTGATTAGACACGTGTCGACTTAAGTCGTGAAAAGATATTAACAAGACTCGACCGGCTTGTAGGACTCACGGTTTGACGTGAGGAAGAGGCCACTCGACCGAGTCATTGAGAGACTCGACCGAGTTGACCTCTGAAAACACTTTTGTCCCGTATTCTAGACCCTACTCGATCGAGTTATTGACCAACTCGACCGAGTACGTTGCCACTCGACCGAGTGGAGGTCGTAAATACATTCTGTTTTGGTTTTTGGAGTGCCACTCGACCGAGTGGGCTAGGCACTCGGTCGACTGCCTCCTGTACGAACTGCTGTTCGTTTCGCAATTTTATATTGATTTCGAAACTGATTTTAATTTCGATGACTCAATGAATTGGGCATAAATATTGTATAATTTATGTCCAATTTATATCTATAATTCTCGTCGTGCCCGATATCCGCTTATTGAAGCGGTATCGAATACTAGAGTGAAATTGGAAGAAAAAGCTATAAGTCGTTTTAAGTCAACCAAAGTGATATGAATTTTCCTCCGCGTTTGTAGTGTCGTAATTCTAACGAATTAAGTAACATTTAAGTTAGCATCAACGAAAAATCGAATTGGTTAAATTATTTGACTAGATCGTTAGATTCGACATCCAATTATGGAATTGGTATCAAATCTAAAAGATCGACGCTTTGCTTGAATTGAAAGACTTGATTCCCTCGGTTTCTCCGACATCGAAATAAATCCCTAGGGATTGTGAGATGTCGGATCCACGTCAACGGCTTTCGACCCTTATAAAAAAAGTACTTGTCTTGAAAATAGCTTGTAATTGATGCGAATATGCGATTGAAGGATGATGAAAACGAAAATAAAACGAACTATTATTTAAGTTGACTTGTTTCAATAATCAAGTAATCGGGGTGTCGGGATAAGCGACCGGCAACGCTGTGAGCGGTACACTTGTATATTCGGGTTTCCTTATTCCGAAATCCCTCATACTCGACACAAATCGACAAGTATTTTAATATCTTCTAGTACTAGCGGTATTAATGATATTAGGACGCGAATAAAATAAAAAAAACGAGACAACGACGACGATAAAGGCGACGCACGACGCGAGAGAGAAGGAGAAGAGAGAAAAGACGGGGTTTTGGCACCCTCAACCTACATGTTTCTTATGCTCGGACGGGACTCGTAGTGGCGGCTTGCACGAGAGTTTCGAGTATGTAGGCTAAGTTGTTGTGGTTAGGGTTTCGATTCCTAAAGCTAGGTTTAGGGTTTGCTAGTATAGTGCTAGGGTTTGATTAGGGTAGAATTAGGGTTTGAAAATGTTGTGTGTAAAATTGTGCATGGGGGTGTATATATAGGCATGGCCTAGGACCCCCGGCTAGGGTTGCTCGACCGAGTAACCAGCTGACTCGGTCGAGTGGCCCGGTGTGCCTGCAGTCGGGCCTGAATAAGGGCCCACTCGATCGAGTGGCTCAACTGGGTCACGCGGGTCCATTGTTTTGGACCTTGAGTTGGATATTTTGTGGGTTTTGAGTTTGACTTGGACTTTTGATGCTTATATGGCTGTTTTGTATGTTTTGGAAACGACTTTGACCGGGGTTGACCCAATCGCTAAAAGTCGGTTTTATTTCCGGTGTCGGTTTTGACCCAAATTAGTCTTGTTTGACTGGAAACGACCCACTGGGCCTGAATTTGAGGCCGGCTTTGTGAGATTTGTACTCCGTAAGTGCATTAGCCAGCAACTAATGGTTTTGAGCCCATATCCGAGCGCGTAGAAACACGTTAGCGTCCGATCATCATCGGGTGTTTTTTGGAAACTGCCATAGACACCTGGCAGTCAAAATGCGGGTGTCTACAGAGCCCCCACTCTGACTGAGGCTTGGACAGGGCGAAAGTCAGAGTAGCTACCAAACCGATTAAGATCTGGTAGCCTTCCGGTCGGGTCGTTTATAGTCCATTAGACTTGCGTAAAAGGGCTCGCCAGCCATAAGATAGAAGTCATACCTGAGTTGACGATAATACCTCCGTGTGGAATTTGGACTTGTCGCGTAAGTCTGGGTGCGCCTTTATGTGGGCCCATCCCGTGCTATTCCGGGGAGAATGCCGCCTCGGGCTTTCAACTGGGAATTGGACTTGTCGTATAAGTCCCGGGTGCGCCTGTATATGGGCCCATCCCGTGTTGATTCGAAAGAAGGTGCCGTCTTGGGCTTTCCGTTGGGGAGATACAGTGGGTTGCATGTCTCCGCTTGAGCCGTACCTGTATAAGTCACATAAAATTTGCATGCAACACGTAGGTAGTAAAATGACTCGCGCTGGGGAAAATGATTTTTTAAAATTTTTGAGTTTTTGAAAGTTTTGAAATTTTGAAATTTGAAATTTTTTGTGAAATTTTTGACTCCTAAAGAAATTAGGAAAGTTCGGGATGAATATCTTCGTACTAGTATCGAGACTAGGCTTGTGGGTTGATTCCGTTTAGGATTAGGAAACTTTTCATGGAAAAGTGATTTGGAAAGAGGGTTGTAGAATTAATGCTATAAATAGCCATCCCTTGTCCTTGATTTTTCTCATAATCTCCTCCACAATTATTCCTTCTCAAAAGAAAGTCTCCCTACTCCTTTTAAGAAAATTAGCCATGGGAATCGACAGGTTGACCGTGATGCTGCAGGAATGGTCTCGACGTTTTAGGGACGCCGATAGGGTGGCTTTGAACCAGACGGGTATTGCCCAGCTATATACATTCCGTCAGATGCAAGTTGATCGCTACTTTCTGGATGCATGCTTGTCTTACTAGGATGACATATATCATGTCTTTGCCTTTCCTCGGGGCGAAGTCTGCCCTTTACCTGAGGAGATTGCTGCGGTGGGAGGATGGAATCCGATACTCCGACTTGCCATACCTTATTCGATCTATGACCTAAGGAGGAAGCTTCGAGAATTTTTAGGGCTTTCTCACAACGAGGTATCCCGAATGGCCGGAGATGACAACACAGTTTCCTTAATTGATTTGGCTGAGAAATTTATGAACCCGCATGATGTCCGGGTCAGGCCGATTCATAGCCGTAGGGCTTTCTCCTTCTGTATGCTCCATGTTTACGCTTTTGAAGGTCATATGGATTTATTATCATGCATGGGAAACATCCGTCTCTTGACCGTGGTTGATTTGATGGAGACGGAGCACAGCCCGGCTTGGCTGATTACAGGCGAGATTATCCAGGGCTTAGACAACCGTAAGAGGGATTCATCGGTTCGTCTTACCGGAAGCACTCGTTTGTTGCAGGTATGTTACCTCGAGTTTTCCTTATTCGTCCTGAATTCTCGATTTTGATTTCTTTTTCGTGATTTTTCTTGCTGCAGGGGGCACTCGATCGAGTGCCTTCGTTAAAAACCTCCTGATCTGTTTTCAGAGGTACCACTCGATCGAGTCACCCTGGCACTCGATCGAGTGCCCTTAGGCGGATGCCTATTTCGTCTTTGAAACTCATGTTTTTGCTTCCTTTTTCAGATTTGGCTTTACGAGAGGCTATCAGTGATAGATCCTCCCCTTGATGCCAGCAACTACCGTCACAACCAATTGATGACGAGGAGACGGGCTATTGATTTTTCTCGCGAGATTACTCAGAAGTATTGGGACGAGGTGTTATCGCTCCATGGGGGTCGGTTAATTCGATGGGTAGTGCCGTGGTGGCCCATCTACGTTTGGACCGGCTTGGACCTGAGGGACAGAGCTTGTTACCAAGTAATCCTGTCTTTCAGGCAAACGATTCATCTCTACTCGGATCGCATACTAAGGCAGTACGGACGGACCCAGCGAATCCCAGAAATTGAAGCAGTTGTGAGTGACCCTACCCAACTGACTGATTTGATGTGTGATACCTGGATGCAAAGATGGTACACCCGGCATACTTGGCCTATTCCCAAATCTCGCCACTCGATCTGGGTTTCAGACTCCTATGTGAAGTGGACTAAAGCCGGTGATGCCAAAGCCCGAGCTGCTCTGAAGGTTGATGAGGCTTTCGATTTGCTGCGAAGGGAGCAGGCTAAAGACAACAGGGGCTTCTTTGATGAAGGAGACACTCCGGCCACCCTAGTTCGCCTAATGTCAGGTCAGAAAAAGAAGACTAAGACTCAAGCTGAAGGGTCTAGTGCTAAAAGTGCGCGGGGGAAAGTGAGCCCCCAGACTGACTTAGAGAGGAGACTGGGCCCAAGATTAGCCGTGCAGGACCGACTTGGCCCACGGGATAGATTACCCGAGCACATGCGGGCCCGACTTGGGCCGAAGACTGTTATAGAAGACCCGTTGTCAAAGAAACGGGTTCGTGCTAAGGAGGTTCCCCTCGTGATTCGGGAACGCTCGCCCCCACCCCGGCGACCTCGGGCTCCACGTGACCCAAAGGACAAAGGGAAGGGCAAAATGCCCGGATACTAGTCTCCTTAGTTTATTATTTGAGTATTATTATTATTTTTTTGGTGTGATTTTTGTGTGTGTGTGTCGATTTAGGCGTTTTTTTTTTTTTTTTTTTTTTTTTTGTAATTCCCGAGTTTATCGAGACTTTAATAAAAGACGTATTATTGAATACCGTTCCCGTCTCTTCGTTTATTGCAGTGGTTGTACCCTTTTGAGGGGTTGCCTACGTATCCACAATTAGCGGAATCAAACCAAACGTAGTTCAAAACTTGATTGATTTTTGCAATTTTTCGAAATACATCAAGATTATTAATTCGAGATGTGTGACAGTAGAATAATTAATTCTAACTTATTGACTTGTCTATAATTTTGAAAATTTATAAAAAGACAGATTTTTATAAATTTTTGCAAATGACATTGAGATAGGGTTTATGGGTAGTAGCGTTTCAACTGGTCCAAGTTGGTCGGGTTGACGAACTCGTTCCTGTCCAGGTCTGTCAGCATCACCGCTCCTCCTGATAGGACCTTCTTGACTAGTATGGCCCAGCCCAATTGGGTTTAAATTTTCCTCTTGGGTCAACCGGTAGTAAGGCACGAACCGATTTTAGGACCAGATCCCCTTCTTTGATGTTCCTGGGCCTAACCCTTTTGTTGAAAGCCCGTTGGATCCTCTTTTGATATATTTGAATATTGTTGAGGGCCCGGGATCGCCGTTCGTTTAACAGGACTAGCGAATCGTATCGGGCTTGGACCCAATCTGCTTCAGGTACTTGGCTTTCAAGTAAAATCCCAAGGGATGGCACCTCTAGCTCAACCGGTTGGACCGCTTCCATCCCATATGTCAGGTAATATGGAGTAGCCCTGGTTGCGGTGCGGATCGACATTCGATACCCCCATAAGGCAAAGGGTATCTTGTCGGGCCAGTCCCGATAATTCTCAGCCATCTTTTTAAGTATGGTGACAATTGTTTTATTAGCCGCTTCTACCGCTCCATTTGTTTGGGGTCGGTAGGGTGAAGATGTATGCCTCTGAATTTTATATTTTGCTAGCAAAGTAGTGGTTTCAGCTTGAAAGTGGGTCCCGTGATCACTGATAAATTCGTGAGGGATTCCATATCGGCAAATGATCTTATTCTGGATGAATTTGGCCACGTGCTTGGCGTTCAAGACACGGTATGACTCGGCTTCGACCCATTTGGTGAAGTAGTCGATGGCCACTAAAATGAAGCAATGACCTCCCGTCCCGGAAGATGCACCTTTCCAATTATGTCAATTCCCCATGTCGAAAATGGCCATGGTGATGTCATGGTATATAATAGGGAAGATGGTATATGCTGTACATTGGCAAAGATCTGACAGTTATGGCAGTGTTTAACATATAACTGACAGTCTGTTTCCATGGTCTTCCAGTAATATCCGAGCCTCATGATTTTTCGGGCTAGCATATGGGCGTTCATATGCGGACCGTTTTCACCGTCGTGTACCTCGGGCATGACCTTTTCGGCCTGTATTTTGTCGATACATAGGAGGAGAGCCCTTTGTGCTGTCTTTTTGTATAATTGTCCGTCGTCTGTATGAACAAATTGGGTCGCCAATATTCGCAATGCCTTCTTGGCACGGTTTTCAGTTCCCGGGGGATATTCTCCCGTTGCCAAGTAGGTTAGGACGGCTTGATACCAAGGTTCTGGGTCTGTTATCTCGATATCCTGGATGGCGTGGATATAAGCCGGCTCGGACCGTCTTTCAACACAGATTGGCATGCTGGTAAGATGATCCGATATATTTAGCAGGGATGCTAATTTGGAAAGTGCATCTGCGAATTGATTTTCTTCCCGAGGCAGATAGATATACTCCACCTTCTGGAATTGCTTCTCTAGAACCCTTACCCGTGCTTGGTAAGCCACGAGATTGGCGTTCCGAGTTTTTCATTTTTGGAGCGCTTGATTGATGACCAGTGAGGAGTCACCGTGGACCCGGAGGTTTGTTACCCCTAAATCAGCGGCAGCTTGCAACCCGTGAATGCATGCTTCGTATTCGGCTGCATTGTTGGTCACGTCAAAGTCCAATTTGATGGATAAAGGAGTATGTTCCCCTCGGGGTGAGATCAATAGAATTCCGACCCCGAATCCTCGGAAGTTGGATCCCCCATCAAAATACAAATCCCATGTCTCGGTATCGGTATGGAATATGTCTTCATCAGGAAAGGCCCAAGTATCGGTGTGGTCCTCTTCGGATATCGGGCTATGCGAGGAACTCGGCTACTACCCGGCCTTTGATAGCTTTTAATGGTACAAACTTGAGATCGAACTCAGATAACATTAAAGTCCATCTGGACATCCTCCCGTTGAGGATGGGCTTCTCAAACAGGTACTTGATAGAATCCATTTTGGATAATACATGTACCTCGTGACTGAGCATGTAATGTCAGAGCTTTTTAGTGGCCAAACCAATGCTAGGCACGTCTTCTCGAGCATTGTATACTTGCATTCGTATTCGACGAACGTTTTACTGATGTAGTAAATAACCCGTTTTTCTGAGTCGACTGTCTGAGCCAACATGGCGCTCATGGCTGTCTCGGTCGTCGTTAGGCATAACGACAAAGGCAGACCGGGTTGAGGTGGCATTAATACCGGTGGAGCGGACAGAATCTCCTTGATTTTGTCGAAAGCCGATTGACATTTATCGTCCCATAGTACCTGTTCCCCTATCTTCAGTTTTTTGAAAATGGGCTCGCACACCATGGTTAATTTTGAGATAAACCGGCTGATGTATTGGACTTTCCCGAGAAACCCCCTTATTTCTTTTTCGGTCTTGGGTGGTTGCATCTCGGTGATGGCTTTGATTTTAGCTGGGTCGACCTCTTTGCCGCGTTGGCTAACGATATGGCCCAGTAATTTGCCCGACGGTACCCCAAAACTGCATTTTTGTGGGTTCAGTCTCATGTTGTATTTACGCAGCCGGGTGAAGAATTTTCTTAGGGCCGTGATATGCCCGCTTCCATCTTTGGATTTGACGATCATGTCGTCCACATAGACCTCCACTTCCTTATGCATCATGTCATGTAGCAAAGTAGTGGCGGTCCGTTGATAAGTGGCCCCGGCATTGATGAGCCCAAATGGCATAACGGTGTAACAGTAAGTACCCCAAGGTGTAATGAAGGTGGTCTTACTCATATCCTCTTCTGCCATTTTAATTTGATTGTATCCGGCATACCCGTCCATGAATGATAGAAGGGCATGGTCGGCCGTGTTATCCACCAGTATGTCGATGTGTGGTAACGGGAAATCGTCTTTTGGGCTAGCCTTGTTAAGGTCCCGGAAGTCCACACATACCCGCACCTTGCCGTCCTTCTTGGGTACCGGCACGATGTTTGCGACCCAGTCTGGATATTCAGACACTTGTATAAAGCCTGCTTTGAATTGTTTGTCTACTTCCTCTTTGACCTTGAGAGAACATTCGGGCTTCATTCTTCAGAGCTTCTATTTTACCGGCTTACACCCATCTTTGATGGGTATTCGGTGTTCAGCTATTTCCCGGTCTATACCCGGCATGTCCTTGTAGGACTATGCGAAGACGTCCTTGAACTCTTGGAGGAGGTTCGTGAACTGTTTTCTCTCCTCAGGATCCAAGGATAGGCCCAACTTAAGCATCTGGGGCTCTAAAGTGGTTCCCACATTGATGGACTCGGTTTCTTCGATTACCGAATCTCGGGATTCCCTTTGTTCGAGCTGCTCGTCCAGATGTCGAGGCAGAGGTACCTGTTCGTCGGGCTTCTCAATGTCATTGCATATAAAAATTTTGAAATTGCAAGAGTTTTGGAAATAAGACAAGTCGTAAGCAGAACGGTTTTCATTATTATTATTAATGGTAAATTTTGAGAACAGCTCGAAAAGAGCGGTCATCTGCTCGTTGGTCAGTGGCGGGATAGGGAGAGGTCTTGGGACAGGCCCCGAGACCTCAGTGGAAGTGGCTAAGGGAAGAGGGGTTACAGACTCGACTATAGCACCAGACCCTCTAGACTTGGACTCAGACTCCGACTCTGACTCTTACTTAGACTCGGTATCCGGCATGTCTCCCTCGCCAGTGGTCAGCTTGTAGATCCGTCCTTGACTGTCGGTCCATTTTATGGTCTTCCTCCAGGCCCTTTTCTCGGTGTTTGCACCGACTTCGGAGATTAGCTTGGTTGGGTCGAACCGATCGCTGCGAAGGATCAGTTTGACCAAATAGTCCTTCGGAGCGGGGACGGCCTTGTCTTCTCCAAATAAGAGCCTCAGCACGAGCTCGGAGTTGTTTTCCCCTTCTTTGGACTCGGCTTGAAAAAGAGTGAATATATCATCAGAGATGAAGTTGCATTCCCGAGCCGTTTTGGTCTCGGGATATGTGATGGTGGGTTGGTAGAGGCCCACTTGGATAGCTGCTCCGAATACAGGAGTGACGAAGTAGTCAGTTAACTTCGGGCTATAAGGGCCTATGTAAGTACCCTTGAGGATGTTGGTGGCCTTGTGAATACCGGCCCGGACCACGTTTTCCGGGGTTATAGCATACCCCAATCCGAACTATGATTCGCCATCATTTAGGACTTCGATAATCTTCCCAGCTGGAAGATGTGGTCTTGAGGTAGCCCCCGGTAAGTAGCCCAAGTTTTGTAGCATCGTGTCGATGCTAGTAGTGAAGTAGGGCCTGAAGAGATATTCCTCCTCGTTCATACCCACGAAATCGAATCCTCGTGGTTCGGCCCGGCTTGTGGCATTGCAGCTGGCCACGGTCATGGGGGTCGCCTCCAATGTGATGACACCGTCTTGGAGTGGCATCTTGACTTTTCGGTGGAGGGTAGAGGATACGGCCTTGAATACATGGATCCAAGGCCTTCCTAGTAGTAAGTTAAAGGACGAGGTGACATCGATCACCTGAAACTCCAACTCTTTTTCGATCGGGCCCGTTATGATTGTCAGTTTAACGGCCCCGACTACCGGTTTTGGGCTTCCGTCGAAAGCCTGGATAGTTTGTGCTGTCGGGAGATAGTCGGCATCAGTGATACCGAGGGCCATAGCAGTCTTTAGGGGAAGGACATTTACGGCAGATCCGTCGTCGATAAGCGTCATCGAGAGGTACTTGCCTCGGTAGATGACCGTGATGTACAGGGCCAGATTATGATTGGGCCCAAATGGTGGTAGATCGGACTCAGAGAAGGTTATGAGTGCGCCTTCATTCTTGGACTTGCCCTTGAGATAGGGCATGATAGTGGCTACCATTTCAGTTGGGGTAGCTTGTGAGTCGACTTTAATTTCATCGAGAGCCTTAGTCAGTGCTTCCCGATGTGCTTGCGAGCTAACTAGTAGTTGCCATATGGTTAAGTCAGCTCGAACCCTCTTCAATTGTTGGACCAAAGCCGTGTCATTGCTTGGTTCTTCAAGGGTAGATCCCGTTCTGGCAGGTTCAGTGACGGGTGTTGGAATAGAGCGCCTAGCGGTGGCGAGGTGGTTGGTGGCTAAATCTTTGGACTTAGCCTTTCGGACCTCCTCTCTGGTGACGGGGACAACTTCCCCCTTGGCTAGGTAAACGTCATCCTCGTCGTCGAACCATATCCCGTTGGTTTGTGGGATATGAGGGGAAATGAGATGAGAACAGTCGATTACCTCTCCCGTGAATATAGCGTGGGCACTGAACGGGTTTTCTTTGTTGCTCGGCTTGTCCCCGAGCAACGATATTTTCCCGCTTTCAATCAGATCTTGGATCAGATGTTTCAGCTTCCAACATTTTTCCGTGTCATGCCCATTACCCCGGTGATACTGGCAATAGGCATGAATATTGTGGGTCTTGGGCCTTTTCTCCGCTGGAAGTTCGGGAGTCGGGCCTATTGGTTGGATAAGGCCTTTTGAAGATAGCCTCTGTAAGGCATAGGTATAGGTAGTCCCTATATCTGTGAATACCCGATTTGGAATATTCTTTTTGGACGAGGTATCCAGCAAGTTAACCTCATCGAAAATACTGCGGGTTGCAGCTGCAGGTGTGGGCTTCTTTGCAGATGAACTAGCCCCTTGATAGCCTTTGGTAGAGGCCTTAGTCAGGCTTTCTAACCTTAGGTCATCCTCGATCCTTGTGCCCATTTCAGTAAGGACAGCAAAATTTGGGATGATAGCATACCGGAGGTGGACCCGGTAGGATGGGAGGAGGTTCTTGACAAAAGCCTCCACTAGGACCTTCTCACTGGGCTTGTCGACCAGCTTCACACTCTCGGCCCTCCATCTTTGCAGATATTTTGTGAACCCTTCTTTGGGCTCCTAGGCCATGACTTCCAGAGTACGCATTGTAGTCTGGATCTCGGTATTGTCGGCGTAATTCCGAGCAAATTCGGTCACCACATCATCCCAAGTCTTATATTTCTTGGAATCGAGCCTGTAGAACCAGGCCTTAGGATGCTTTTCGAGGGAGGAAGGGAATAGGTGCTTAAACATGGTGGACTTCACCCCCTTGACCGCCATGAAGTCTTTGAAAGCCCGGATGTGGTGGACCGGGTCTTCAGTACCCTCAAACATCGAAATTCTCGTAAGGTTGAGGTTAGCCGGTAGCTCGTCATTCAAAGGTGCATAGGAACGAGCATTTTCAGTGTGGATCGAGTTGTTCGTCGATAGGTGAACTTGTTCCTCGAGCCTACGAACAACGCTGATTAGTTCAGCTATAGGCCCAGTGGGCTCAGCTCCTTCAACAGGGGCCGTCTTCTCTACGGCGCTCAGGCGGGTGGCTAGAGTTGCTTGGCTAGCCTGGATGGTAGTCAGTTGAGTCTCGATCTTGGTCAGAACGTCTTTCAATTCGTCCATCTTGCGTTGTATCTGGTCTCGGGTGGCCTGTCTGTAAGAACACCGAGTGATCAGAAACTAGCCCAAATCCCGGAATAGAAAGTACATCCCGAACAAGACTAAAAAGGGAAATGACTCGGAAAAGACACCTAGATGGGTGACTTGTGGGCCTTCCTTAGGACTCGGCGGGTGGGTCGAGTCCTGTTCGAAGGAAGGTTCACGTGAGACATCCCCAGACTTTGGACTCGATTGTGTCAACGGGCCCTCCTTTGTAGGAGTATGTCCTACGCAGGTGGGCCTTGCCTTAGTCTAATAAGGCGGACTGGGGTAGGGAAGAAACTCGTGATGTAAGATCGACGGTGTTTCGATGCTAAAGACCTTGACAACTTACGACATGACCCGACACTGCTAAATACGGGATGTCCTAAGAAGAGGAGGGTTTCAAAAATTGATTGTTTTGGAAAACCCGAGAAAACTTGGGGAAGGCCCGATTTTTCGAGAAAATCTGAAAGTGTAACGGGCCTCGATTTTGAAAGTTCGAAAATATTTTCGAGTTTTGAATTGGGCAGCATACCGGCTAGAAAATAGGCTATTTTGAGTAAAATCGTAAGTCCTAAATTCGGTATATGTCCCGGGTTTTGAAATTGGATAGTTTGAAAAAGATGCAATCTTTGAAAAAAGACGGTTTTTGAAAACGACTCAGAAACCAAGTAGCATATAGTCACGCAAGCATTATAACGACGCTATGTATGCTTTACACTAAGTCTCGGTCGGTCTATAGAGGGTCTATACCAGTGTACATAGTCTAGACGTTGATCGGGACGGACTTCCTAAGTCGAGTTGATCTTAGAAGATGCCGCGAAACCCACTCGAATCGACTATGGACACCTTTGACATATCCATATTGGAGTACATCACGGTATAGTGGGACGTCGGTCGCGAGTACCGGCCCGGGAAAATTAGGGTTATGCATGAACCGTAAAACTAAAATGCGTATTGTACTAGTCAAACGATTTCTATTCGAGTCTCACCCTGAGGATGCCGATGGTAAGTCACGCATCAGTTAATTCCCAGCGGAGTCGCCAAATTGTGGACATGACATAGGTCCACCCCGACGCGGCCACGCGCGGGTTTTGGGGAGGCGAATGAATCTCCATATAAGAATGGATCGAATTGGAATTTAAATCGAAATGGAGTCGCCACCGAACTTTGTGGGAGTTTGGACCCGTTCGAGCCCACTCTATGTCGTAGTGGGCCGCATACAAAATACGGTCCATTTCCGATGTCAGAGTTTATTGGGCTCGTCCCTTTGCATTTCGATACCGATACCGTCACTACCGGTTATCGTGTATTGAATGACTCTCGTGCGCCAATGGTTTCGGGCATCCGGAAACCGAGGTTCTGAGTAAGGGGTGAGGGTACGTGTTGGGAAGCCCACAAAGGAGACCTAACCCCGCCCGCACTTAGCGGCCTCTACTAAGATATCGAATGATTTTTGAATACGCGCGTTAGTTGAACGATGAAAATGCTTATGCAAACATTGTTTTCCCTAAGCATGTGAGAAATTTAAAAGGATTTCTATGTCGATTTAATGCAATTAACTCTAACGTCGAAGTTGAATTTTAGCATGTGGGTTCATTTTAGTACGATAAAATAAACAAGATAAATCGACAAAAGAACAAACGGTTAGTAACGATATAACGAATAATAACGGTTTGCAAATTAATGAATGATGTAGGCAAGATGATGTAAAGTTTTGAAAAGTAAAGTTTTCACGTGATTGATTAGACACGTGTCGACTTAAGTCGTGAAAAGATATTAACAAGACTCGACCGGCTTGTAGGACTCACGATTTGACGTGATGAAGAGGCCACTCGACCGAGTCATTGAGGGACTCGACCGAGTTGACCTCTGAAAACGCTTCTGTCCCATATTCTAGACCCTACTCGATCGAATTATTGACCAACTCGACGGAGTACGTTGCCATTCGACCGAGTCACTGTGAGACTCGACCGAGTGGAGGTCGTAAATACATTCTGTTTTGGTTTTTGGAGTGCCACTCGACCGAGTGGGCTAGGCACTCGGTCGAGTGCCTCCTGTACGAACTGCTGTTTGTTTCGCAATTTTATATTGATTTCGAAATTGCTTTTAATTTCGATGACTCGATGAATTGGGCATAAATATTGTATAATTTATGTCCAATTTATATCTATAATTCTCGTCGTGCCCGATATCCGCTTATTGAAGCGGTATCGAATACTAGAATGAAATTGGAAGAAAAAGCTATAAGTCGTTTTAAGTCAACCAAAGCGATATGAATTTTCCTCCGCGTTTGTAGTGTCGTAATTCTAACGAATTAAGTAACATCTACGTTAGCATCAACGAAAAATCGAATTGGTTAAATTATTTGACTAGATCGTTAGATTCGACATCCAATTATGGAATTGGTATCAAATCTAAAAGATCGACGCTTTGCTTGAATTGAAGACTTGATTCCCTCGGTTTCTCCGACATCGAAATAAATCCCTAGGGATTGTGAGATGTCGGATCCACCTCAACGGGTTTCGACCCTTATAAAAAAAAAGTACTTGTCTTGAAAATAGCTTGTAATTGATGCGAATATGCGATTGAAGGATGATGAAAACGAAAATAAAACGAACTATTATTTAAGTTGACTTGTTTCAATAATCAAGTAATCGGGGTGTCAGGATAAGTGACCGGCAACGCTGTGTGCGGTACACTTGTATATTCGGGTTTCCTTATTCCGACATCCCTCATACTCGACACAAATCGACAAGTATTTTAATATCTTCTAATACTAGCGGTATTAATGATATTAGGACGCGAATAAAATAAAAAACGAGACAACGACGACGATAAAGGCGACGCACGACGCGAGAGAGAAGGAGAAGAGAGAAAAGACGGGGTTTTGGCACCCTCAACCTACATGTTTCTTATGCTCGGACGGGACTCGTAGTGGCGGCTTGCACGGGAGTTTCGAGTATGTAGGTTAAGTTGTGGTGGTTAGGGTTTCGATTCCTAAAGCTAGGGTTTGATTAGGGTAGAATTAGGGTTTGAAAAAGGTGTGTGTAAAGTTGTGCATGGGGGTGTATATATAAGCATGGCCTAGGACCCCCGGCTAGGGTTACTCGACCGAGTAACCAGCTGACTCGGTCGAGTGGCCCGGTGTGCCTTCAGTCGGGCCTGAATAAGGGCCCACTCGATCGAGTGGGTTGAACACTCGATCTTGTGGCTCAACTAGGTCGCGCGGGTCCATTGTTTTGGACCTTGAGTTGGATATTTTGTGGGTTTTGAGTTTGACTTGGACTTTTGATGCTTATATGGTTGTTTTGTATGTTTCGGAAATGACTTTGACCGGGTTTGACCCAATCACTAAAAGTCGGTTTTATTTTCGGTGTCGGTTTTGACCCAAATTAGTCTTGTTTGACTGGAAACGACCCACTGGGCCTGAATTTGAGGTCGGCTTTGTGATATTTGTACTCTGTAAGTGCATTAGCCAGCAACTAATGGTTTTGAGCCCATATCCGAGCGCGTAGAAACACGTTAGCGTCCGATCATCATCGGGTGTTTTTTGGAAACTGCCATAGACACCTGGCAGTCAAAATGCGGGTGTCTACAGCATGGCTTTGGTGATCTTTGTTTAAACTATTTGCCTTTTTTATCACATCTTACTGGCTAATTAAGTGTGTCACTGGGGTTTACTTATATGCAATTATTCTATTTAATACTTGGATTTGAGTACAAAAATATTTTAAGTGTTTGTGAAGTTCTACTTTGGTGCTTAGGTTTGAACTATGTTACTTGTGTAACTAAAGGGGTTTATTCATGATAGTATATTAGTCCTTTCATTTTTTTTAATACAAAGTATAGGGAGAGACGGTCTCTCCATAACTTATTGAGAGACCACTTATCGGTATCACTTTACTCATTGGACTTTTGTTATAAGTGAAAATTTGGTCAAATGGGGTTAGATGAAAAAACTGGAGGGTTTATGTTGTTACTTATACATTGAATTGTATTTATTTGAAAACTGATGCTTTATGGTGATCTTATTGATATACGCATTAACCAATACTACTAATTTTGTTGTTAAATTGGGTTTTTAATGATGTTTTAGTTGACGGGTTTGTGTTGTGAATTAGTTCGAATTTCGACTAATTGTGTGAAATGTTGTATTATTGATAAAGGCCAATTACCATGACTGATTCAAGGACAATTATAAGGGCCAATTACTTGACTGTCTTCATCTTATAACTTTATTTGGGTTAGTTTCAGTAGTGTGCAGTTTTCCTTTTTTTTAGTTGATTGGGTCAGTTTTAGTAGTGTGTTTAGCTTAATTTTATTAATTTGGATTTTCCAGTTTTGAATTATTTTTTATTTGTTGCTTCCGATTGTTTCTGGGTCTTACTGAATTTGGTGAATTGGAAGTATTCTATTTTTTGTTGTCCAAGTTTATTACTCGTACAAGCTGTAATAAGTCGTTGTTTAAGTATTTTGTGGGGAATGTTGTGGATCACACATCAGTGTAAACTTGATAATTGTGGTGGTTACTTGTTTTTTTTACTTAGGAATAGTTATTAGTCAAAATTAAGGTACTGAAGTGTGTGATTATCATTTAGTTGGGCAACTACGTTCGTTTTTATGTGATTTTTTTTATAGTTTCATTAGTTGTTGTATCTGACAGATTTTAGCTCAAGTCTGATGTAAACGCAAAATTCATATATCTGGCAGTGGCTTCCGTTCTTCGTTTGGTCCTCGGACTATTAAGATCATTGCTGGATTGGTGGTTAAGGTAGTTCAGTAGTATAATGAGGTGGAAGTTTTGTTGGAAATGATTTAGCTTTACCCGTTTGAGCTAATGGCGGGAAATACGAAATATGAAGTGAGTTTGGTCAGTCCAGATGATTCAGGTTTTGGGGGATTACCCAACGGGCCAACGAGTTAGCTAATGATGTGTAGGTATCTTATAAAATTGTTGCATTCACGTCATGTTCGTGTTTGTCATTCCCCTCCTCAACACCTCCAAGTTTCTTGGAGGACACACATCTATGACAATGTAAACTATAACAAGGTGTGACGAACTTTCAACTTGACAGTTCAGATCCTTATTCTTCGTAGGTAGTCCTATAGTAGTTACTCCGTACGTTGTAGTGGAAAATAAAGAGGTGACATTGTTGAATTTTCATGATTTGTTTTGGGTTGATTCTATATACAGAAGTCTACTACGGATATGTGATAAATGAACTTTGACGAGTCTCCTGTACCATAACTTCATTGGTTAGCATGGCTAATAATGGGTATTTTATTCGAGTCTCGAAGACTAAAAGAACAAGAATAATGAACTAATGTTTGGTTTTCTAAAGAGAAAGTAAAACTCGGGAAATTAAAACTGCGAAAATAATAATATCTTGGGGTATCGTGCGCGAAGCGCGCGATACAACAACTAGTATATTAAAAGGTAAGTTGAGCATTTCCCTAACGTCATGTGGCATCGTTGTATGCTTATTGCTTAAATACTATTCTCTTCATAGAGAGACTTTTCATTTATTTCAATGAACATTTGGCTTTCTCTATTCTACTTCATCTAATAATAATATTTCATCATCGCTAAACTTATAGTACTTCGATAGAAATATAGTTTTCTAACATTTTAGAGTTTATTTTGACATCTTGAAACAATTTTGCATCGGCTGATTATAATAATGTTTAACTCTTTTGTAATAATTTGTAAAATTCACAGAGTATTATATCTATCTATATAATCTCTTATATATTAAAGCAGAAACATTTCGAGGCCTCACATTCATCCACCTCAGCATTCCATGTGGCGGCGACTTGGCGCAGACATGGCAAGTCCTACGTGGCAAAAAAAAATGATTCTCATTTAATAAATTAACCGTCTCACAATAATATTAACCGTCTTTCCTTAAAACTGTTTACGGTTTACATCGTGCAAGTTATTAAACCACTCCCAATCTTCCACCACTTTTCCATTCCATAACAAGGAAGATGTCATTTACGGAGTATTACTGTATTAGTTATCCATAACACCAAATTCATTCTACATCAAACAACCCTCCTTTCAGTACCATTTCTTCGTCAAATCAATTGGAGTATTTCATTTCATCATTATTAATGACGATTAGAACTCTACTCGCTGTTATTATACATAGCAGGTGAATTGAAGTGAATCAGGGAAATAGAAGCAAGGGTAAAGAAAGAGACCGTCGATGCTATTAAAGGCAGAGAAAGGTGAAAGCAACTTGACAAAATAGAGGACATTTTTGGTATAGGAATTCTCAGTGAGAGGGGTAGAAAGGAGCACGAAGACGGGTAATATTGTCCATTAACATCTTCCCCAACGTTGTCTTCACCGAATCCATGACACCGACGGTAATTTACAATAGCTTCCTGAATTGGGCATTATACGGAGTAACTCTTTTTGGATGCTGATTTTTTCATTTTACCCTTATTATTATACTCCGTATTAGTTTTTTTAGTTGAGTTTTTGAGAAGATTGTTCAACAATATGAAATAAATGATCATTCGTTTTTTTTGGTTGGATTGGATGAATTGTTTAGAGTTGTGATTATGCAGTATATTTAGTATTGATTGAGTTTGGGGTTTTTTTATGCAGGTGATTAAATTTGAGAGTTGAGTTTGATCCATATTTCAACTGTCGCGTTACTCAGGTTCATCCATCTTTTACTCATTTGTTTACGCGATTTCAGTTGTTACCAATAATTTGTAATTTTCAAAATACTGGAGTGTTATTCATGAGTTTGATTCATATTCCAACTATCGCGGTATTCAGGGCGATCAATCTTTTATTCTTTTGTTTACGCCATTTTAATCGTTAGGAGGAAGTTGTAATTTTCAAGTTTAGGGAAATGTGATTTGGCTTAAATGTGGTTTGCTTAGGTGGATGAACATTGGCTAATGAGATTTGTAGGCGTTGGATTGACAGGTTGTGATGATTTCATGGACTTGCAATTTCAATCAAATGGAAATATGAATTTGCTCAAATGTAATTTGTTGATTGTTTTGGTTGATGAGTATTGGATTACTTGACCAAATGTGGCATTTAATTATAAAATCGGTGCTCTGCTTTCTTTATGAGTAGATTTAGCGAGTTTGGTGTAGCCGTGTAGTAGAGGTATTGGCCTGTAAGTTTGTTGACTTTTCCATGGCCGATAATCCTTACTTTTCCGAGCAATTAATTTTCAGGTGATTAGTTTTTTCGATGATTATGCTTCGGAACTAGAATTTTCAGGTAGTTTTGTTTCTTTTCTTCGCAGTTTTAGTCAATTTGTTGCTTTGTTAGTTCAAACGAGTACTTTAATTGGGTTTTATGTTGACTTGGTGCAGGTAGATTTTGATACCAAGGATCGACACATGATAAGGGCACCACCCTTTGGCCTTTTGGAAGCAAGAGTTCAAAGGGACTCGAGCCCATTAAAACTCTTAAGGCAGCGTCCTAAGGAGTCTAATGAATTCGGAAAACTTTTTAAAATTGATATCAGTGATCATAAGGTGCTCGAAGACCTTCATATTGCTGTTTCTTCTGCCAACATCACCCAGGTTAGTACTTAGTTTCCATGTTATATGTTACATGGTTATCGAATTTGCTAAGAATGTTATATGTTGCTATTGTTGTTCCGGGATTTCCTACTGTTCCAAGATTGCGAGTGCTATTATTTTGGGGACAAAGTAATTGGTTACGACTTGGGTCAAACAACATAGGTGTTGAAGGAGCGAGCATATCAACATTACTACATTTCAAAATAGGTAATTTTTTATTCTTATAGTATTTGTCTTATATTTAATTTCCCTTATTTATTTCCTCATATTTAACTTCTCTTTTTTGTTTACTCATATTTAATTTAGATAATACTCTGTCTATTTTTTTAACTATAAATAGTGACATACTACCTTATAATTTGATCCTTTTTTCGTACAAAACAGGACCGTGGATATCTTTACAACCTTCAATATACAAAAATGAGTGCTTTTCAGTACCCAAGATATTAAAAGTAGTCAAGATGCAAAAATGTGTGTTTTTCAGCAATAATATACAGACAAATACAAACCCGGGTTTTCTTAAGTTCAGAGGCAGCTTTCCACAGCAGCAAAATGAAAATTGAAATCAATTAGAAGAAGATTATCGAGAAACCCATCGTAAAGCATCCAACCGTTACCCATGGACTCAGCCTTTCACTAATCCTTGCAACCTTCTTGCCTTATAGTTTGATCCTCAATTCTCATGTATCTATTTTTATGTAGGTGTGATCACCCTACCTATATAGTCATATAGATATAAGTTACTGACATGATGCATAAGAAATAACTGCATTTTTTATGTTTGGTAGCGGTTGCTGTTGCGGTTGCAGTTTTTTGTTTAGCTTGGGATCAAGTTTGTTGTTCATTCAATGTACCTTTTTTATACCTGGGAGAAGTTAACTGGACCCATTTTTCTTTGTGTCGAGACCCGTAAATCTTGACTTATTAATTCAAATTTGAAGGGACTCATTAATTTAGGGTCAAACTTGACCCATCTTTTTAAGTCTAAGACTTTTGCATCAAACATGTTGGTGGCCTTCAAGCAAGATGTCTATTGTAATGTAATATAGTGTCAAATTAGGTACAAAGTTGCTACACTAAGTGATGATCGTTGAATATTACAAAGATTATAGAATAAGCATTTTCGTGGCAATGGCTACAGCTTTATAGTTTTGACATCATGATGATTTAGGTGATGTAATTGAAATTATGGCATTCGTTAAATGTAACTGACGCCAATGAGTTCGTGTTGATATCGTCTGTATGTATCCATATACATTAGTGAAAGTAAGGATAAACAACATTGATAATATGAGAGGTTTATCTTATTTTTCTTTTTCTAATCGTCTTTTTCAATAAAAAATTTTGTGTTGATTCTCACTTTGTGAACAATTTTCTATTTGATTGAATTTCAATGATAAAGGTGTTCAATTTTTGTTGAAGGTGCTAACCTGATGTTTAGATGCTATAATAAGGAATATATGACAGCAAGTAACAAGGAGCTGTATGGGTGTTAAAAAAGGGTGGACATGTACCTCATGAACGCGTTTAGAAGGTAATAGTCATGCAGTCGTGTCTGAAGGCTTGAGAAGTTGTATGTGTGGTGATCCGTGACCATTTGGGTATCATGGGCAGAGTCGTATTAAAGTCAACCAAGAAGCAGTGAAGTCTCGATATTTGTTGAGGTCAAAGTAGCGGAGCTTGATTTTATAATAGTGGATTAGGTGGGTGTGAAGTCAATTATACTAAAGTCTAACTGCCTACTTATTGATTCTTTTGAAGAATGATAGGATCCAGGTTATCTATTGTGGTAATGTAAAGTCGGATCTAAAACCAGTCGCTCTTTCGAGTCGATAGAGTTTTGTTTTGTTAGAAGGGACAGTAGTAAAGTTTCCCGTTTTTTGATTCATTATCCACGGATAGAATTTGAGTTTTCGACACATATATGTTGATATGTGCTCCGAGGTGATTGTCGAGGTTGTTTGCACCGATTTGATATCAGGTTTCATTTAAGTAATACAATTGCACTTACTAAATTCGGTACTGTTAGAGGCCACAATATTTCAATTAATATGATCAATTCAAACACTCGAGCACCGACGGGTACGCTTATTGTCCATCAAAATTATCTGTTTTTAAACCAAGGAAACACGTTCCTCATTGATCCTAAGATCTATTATGTACAATATTTTTGTCTTAATTACTACATTAAGACGGTATCTGTTAAAAATATAAAGTCCCATTTGTTGTACATATGTACTTGCATATAAGAGGTTGTTTGGTTCGCATGACGTAGGTATAAGGTATGGGGTTGGAATCTTTCAAAAAAAAAAAAAAAGGTATGGGGTTGGAATGAGCAAACCTCAACACAAGGTATGTGGAATGCAGTTCCAATCCCATACCATCTTGATATGATTCTTCATTCCATATTAACCTTTGTGCGAACTACACGGTCCTTAAAAAGGATAATCTAAGTTAGTTGTTGTAAATTATGCATATCGATTTACCATTATATGGGATGAATACCTATTAAAAAGGTATTAAAACTCAAATGAGACATTGATATGTTTGACGACGAAATATATACAACCTGACAATCATTAAGAAAAAGGTACTAAAGCTCAAACGAGACATTGATACGTGTATAAGAACTTTTATGCAAAACCATCCTGAATAATTTAAAGTTATTCGCAAATAAATGAAGTCATGATTGACAATAAAATACTTCGTGCGTTATTTTCTAAAGTGAAAATGAATATTTCGTATTTTTGTAAAATGAGTAGTTTAAACTTGAAAAAACGAAGAGCACTAAATGCAATGACAAAGAGAATACTACGTGTAAAACTGAAAGCTTTTACATGTAAAATCAATTGACATGAAGACAACAAGCTATTTTATTTATAAAAAGTATCACCCAATATTATACATAAAAAATCAAATGTATTTAGAAAAAATTCAAATTAAAATAAAGGATAATTTTATTCCCGTCATTTTCCAGTGGAGCCAACTATATCATTCTCAATTAAATTTAGCATAACTTGATAAAAAATGTCGATTACACACGAATCAACTTTATTACTTCCACACATATATTCTGTTTTTCATATCATGTCACATGAGTCGGGCAAGTTGCTTGCTTTCAGGATTTGGTTATATCGGCCGATTTAAAATAGGGGTTAAGTCAGTTACGAATCGAGTTATATATTTATATGGTTTGGGTTAGGGTCATAATACAGATCAAAAAATAGATTCGGCATCTCATTTTGTTACTTCGTAAGTTGTGAAAATATATTTTATAATATTAAATCATATTCGATATAACACGAATATTATCTTTATTAACAATTGAGCTCTTTCAAAATATTCTTTTCTAAAATTACTCTTTTTTTTTCTTTTTTTTTTTTTGTAAATTACACATGACTTGGGACTAGCTCTATAAATTATTTGGAATATAACTATTAACCGGTTACTATTTTTTTTTAATGTTTCGATACGATGATATTAAAATGAATTTTTTGTTCAACCAATTTATTTTGTCCATTACTTTATTTATCTTTTTAACTTCATCCGTGCAATTTGCACGGGTCAAAACTAGTAATATTAAAAGACAAATTGAGCATTTCCCTAACGCTATGTGGCATCGTTGTATAATTTTGAATTTGGAAATTTTTTTCATCTCTTTTTATTAGAAGCATGTTTGATCTTTGTATTCAAGTTACCACATCAATTTTTTTTCACTTTACTTGCTCCATTTGTAGGGATGTAGTTGTATGTTCAATAAGGATGTAATATAGGTTCCGAGAGTCTAAACAACATGAAATCCGATGCATTTTCTTCGCTGGGAAAAAAAAGCCTTAGACGTGAAACAAGAAATGCAATGTACTTTTGTCTCTATCCATAATAGACATCGGTTTTATGTGTTACTTCTGTGATATTTGTATCGAGAACTAGAAATAAGTTCAGGTCAAAATTACTATTTAAGATATCAAAAAGTGAAAAGAGTCGATGTTAAATTTTTTCTTGACAAATCTCACCATATCGGTTACATTATGTGAGTTTAATATATCTTCATCCCTTTATCTCAAATTATTTATGTCCAATTTGAAGTTACTGTCATCTTTTGGAAGAAGTAAGATTGATACAAATAGATGTTTATATGACATTGTTTGCCAAAGCCAAGAAATAGACAATTTGATTTTAGAAATTTTGTGCAACACTAAATAAATTAATACGAAGCATTTTTTTAGTTCGTAAAGAATGTCAATAATCGTCGTCAAAACTACTGTTAGAAAAATGCTAAAGAAAACACTATATTATTTGACTATCCGGTGTTTACTAAGAATTATTATTGAGTACTATAGGCCACATAAACATGGAAGTATGGAACATCTAAACGTTAGTGTAATATTTATACTCCGTACTATATACCTATAAATTCGTGGAAATTAACCACTGGAAAGAACTCGCACGACTAAAAATAAATTGCTTAAAACTAGATTATCCATGTCGAAGCTATTTAAGACCTTTAAATTTACGAATTACGAACACTTAAAATAAACACATTCACATTTTTTTCACGTTATTTATAACTTGTAAGATGTTCCCAAGATATCTCGCTATTAAAAAAAATGGAATTTTCAATTTCCATTGATCAAACCTATTGAAGGATAATGAGTCCACAAATTCGACATCAATATGAAATTGGTAAACAAGTTAAGTTTAAGAATGATAAAAGTATCGTGACTCAACCGCGCCTCAAAAAATTTCCCAAGCATTGCACGGCTAATAAAACTAGTTATGTATGTAATGTATCTTATTTGAACTTGAATTGTTGAAGATGAGCTTAATTACCCGTATATTATTACAAAAGAAAATGTGAGTACAAATGTATGATTGTATGTACTTTAAAAGAATCAAAGCAAAGTAATGTTCGTAAAAGGAAAATGTGACTACAGATGTAGGGAGTATGTACTTTAGAAGAGACTATTTACAATATTTTATTATTGTCCTTAAAAAATTTGCCCTTTTTTTAGGTAGAAACTATCATTGAAATGGAGAGAGTATGTATTTCAAAAGATCCTTAAAAGATTTGCCCTTTTTTAGGTAGAAACTATCATTGAAATGGAGAGAGTATGTATTTCAAAAGAGAATAAAAAGTGCAGGCTGTGGGGTTCGAACCCACGCGCACTTATGTGCAGAAGATCTTAAGTCTTCCCCCTTAACCACTCGGGCAAACCTGCTAGTTGAATGCTTAAAACTGGGATAACAAATATATTTGAGATTAATAGGAGTATAGAGTACTAACTATGAAGGGTTAGCGGCCAATTTATACCTATAGAGAAAGAACCGAAATTAGAAGATGGATGGGTTTTTGTTTTTGGTACACTGACAAGATAGACAGGGGGAGACTACAGAGAGGAAATAAGAAACCCTAAGAGAGTGTATGTAGATAGAGAAGAGGAGGAAAGGGAAAGAAATTAGGTATGGAATGGATTGGTTCGGAACCCATAGTGATATTGGATTCTAAATCCGTACTTTATGAAATTTGTCTGGTTCATTTTATTTTTAAGAAAGAAAGGATGGATTTGGAATCCATATGAGAAGGGTGGGGATGAGATTCCCATGGATTTGGATAGAGATGAAATCCATTAGGTATCCAACTCCATTCCTAAACACTCCAACCAAACATTGGAATGGAGCAAATCCATTCCAATCCATTCCCAAGTAGCCAACCAAACACCCTCTTATAGATTTAAGATCTGGGATGTCAGAGTACTGTTGTGTGCCAAGTTTGGCCCATTTTCCCACCCATTTAGACTCGTTTTCTTATCGCTTTTGTGAGATTTGTGTGCGATTATCGCCTTATTCAAGTCTTTCTCACTCTAGCAGTCTCTCTTGTGTATTTTACGTGCTTTTGGATAGTTTTACCTAAGAGTCTCAAACACGAGCCTTAAATGCTGTAAATGATCCTTTTTGCTTTTGTTGTCAACCAATATATCGTCAAGATAAACGACAACAAATCTACCCAAAAACGATTTCAATACCTCATTCATCAAGCGCATAAATGTGCTAGGTGCGTTGGTAAGACCAAACGGCATGGCGATCCACTCGTACAATCTGTGTTTTATCTTAAAAGCGGTCTTCCATTCATCACCTTCTCGCATTCGTATTTGATGATAGCCACTTCTTAAGTCGATCTTTGAGAATATGATTGAGCCATGTAACTCATCGAGCATATCATTCAATCTCGGGATCGGGAAGCGATATTTGATGGTAATATTATTAACAACACGACTGTCAATACACATACGCCACGTTCCATCCTTTTTTGGTACGAGTAACACAGGAATGACACAAGGACTAAGACTTTCTTAGACATAGCCTCTATCCACCAACTCACCAATTTGTCTCCGAAGTTCTTTTGTCTCCTCGGGATTGCATCGATAAACAGCTTTATTAGGGAGAGGAGCTCCGGGGACGATATCGATTTGATGTTCAATGCCTCGAATAGGAGGAAGGCTTGGCGGTAAATCTTCGGGAAAGACATCCCTGAACTCGAGTAATATCTCGTCCACGGGATTGCTCATCAAGGTTTCCTTACTCCACACCGATTCTTCATTGGCCACAAGGAAATAAACTCATTCCCCCTGGTCAATTACCCGCTCTACATCCCGTTCACTGATCAACATCGAAAGGCTTGTTGTTTTCTTTTTTTTTTACCTTTATCCCTCAACTCATATTCATTGCTTCTCTCTCGATGTATGACGTCTCGATCAAATTGCCAGGGACGTCCCAATAGTACGTGGCAAGCGTCCACAGGAATGACGTCACACAATACTTCATCGACATAGGAACCCATCGTCAATCCTACCCGAGCCTGTTTTGTTACCTTTACACTATTATCGTCATTTAGCCAATGGAGGGCGTAAGGCCTCGGGTGAGCTACCGTGACCAGACCCAGCTTTGTAACCATCTCGTTTGAGGCCACGTTCGTGCAACTCCCCCCGTCGATGATCACGCTACACCACTTGTTCTTAACTTGACATTTGGTGTGAAATAATTGGTCACGTTGATCCGAACCAATGGATCCGGTTTGGACCTATAAAGAATGCAAAACCAAGAGTGTATCGTAGGTGGGAGCCTCATTCAAATCCCTCCTCCTCCTCCTCCTCGTCCACGCCTTCCTCGAAGTTAAACACTTCCCCCAACCGTTCTTCCTCCTCGAACAACTCATCCCGACATTCTACGGCCTTTCTAAGTGTCACAATTCGCTTATTAGGGCACGTACTTTGATAGTGTCCGAATCCTCGACATTTTAAGCAACACACCTTAGTTAAGCTCGTTTCTTTAGGTGAATTAGCGAGTTTAGGGGTGACCATGGAACCACTCGGAGTGTTACCACCAGGGACCACAACCGAACCACTACTTGACCCAGACGCTTTTGAGACCGTCTTAGGTCGAGACCAAGTTTTGGTCTTCCCTAGATCCACACTCGACCATCCCCTATATTTCGACTTACCCTGCCCTTCTAATTTCAAGCATAACCCACAAAGAGTGTCAAAGTCGGAATAAGGGTATAACTCGACAGAATTAGCTATATTGAAATTTAAGCCCCGTAAAAATCGAGCCATTTTTCGCTCTTCTATTTCTTTTAATTCCCCCATCAATGAGAGGCTTTCAAACTCGTCAATGTATTCGCTAACACTTTGGCCCTGTTCTTTTCGGCTAAAACAGGGCTAAGCTGAGCTGGTCTGATAGGAGCTGAGCTGCTCTGATAGGAGCTGAGCTGGATTGATAGAAGCTGAGCTGAGCTGAACTAAAAGAAGCTGAAACTAATAACTACTTACGTAAATTATCTAATAATATTTTAAAAAATGAATAAAAAAAATTTAAAAAATTATAACACCAATTAATAATAATAATAATAATAATAATAATAATAATAATAATAATAATAATAATAATAATAATAACAATAATAATAATAATAATTGACACCTTTCTCTCTCTAGCTCTAAGGGAAAGGTTTCTCTCCCGACGGATTTGTCGACGATCGGGATGTCGGGGACAGAGAGAGGGAGAGGAAGGCCAAGGAAAGTACAAATCAACCGTAAGGAAGCTAAGGAATCGGATAAGGAAGCAAACAACTCAGAGGACGAAGATGTTGCGGAAATTGTGGGAGCTCAAACTCCAAGTTATGGGGGTTCGATCAATGATGTCATTCAGAAAGCGTTTCAATCGGTCACGGAAAAGGGGAATTCGAGTGGGTCTAAGGATGATGCTCAGAATGCTGCAGAGAGTTCTTCAGGTTTGAAGGAAGCTCCGGCTATCAAGATATCACCTGCAGTGCAGGTGGGAAATGGGATTCCGGGATCTGGAGAAGCTCAGACATGGGCAGGGAAAGCCAAAGAAACCAAAATGGGGATGGAACTGTTCTTTGATGAGGTTAGTGCTACGTCTACTGAAATTAACATTGAATTGGATGAATTTGAGGAAGAATTGAGCCTATGGAAGTTTACACTTATGGGTAATGTCATTGGTGCGAGACCTACTCTTAAGCAAATTCAGGAGTTTACCTTAAAGAATTGGAATGTTGCTTGTCCTCCTACTATATAGTATTATAAGAGGGGATGGTTTTCATTCCGATTTAATAGTAGGGAAGATATGGATGCCGTGATGAGGGGAGGACCATGGATGGTGGGCAAGAATACTCTGATCCTTAAACAATGGAGTCCTTTGTTCTCACAGGAAATGGACAGGATATCGATTGTCTCTGTTTGGGTGTTATTCCCGGATTTGGATCCGTATTTATGGACTTCTGCAGTCTTGAGTAAGATGGCTAGCAAGATAGGCCGCCCTATGTTTGCAGATACGAAAACAACCTTCAAGGAGAGGCTCTCGTTTGCTCGAGTTCTTGTTGAAGTGGATGTCTCAAAGGAATTGCCTTCAGCTGTTATCATTAATTTGCCTATCATTGGCCAATCTGTACAGCAAGTGGAATATGAATGGCTTCCATACCATTGCTTAGGGTGTGGGAAGTTGGGACATCTTAAGACCTCTTGTAAATGGGAGAAGAAGAAGTTGCAAGCTGTCTCTAAGGCACCTGCTACTCGTTATACTCCGAAGAAAGTTATCCCTCAGAGGGGTGGTACCTCAGTAGGGAAGGATGTGGAGCCTCCTATCCCTGCTGTAATGCATCGTGGAACCTCTGAGGAAGAGTCTGCTGGAGGCCTCTGTATCACTGGCTCAGGACCCCAGTCACTAGGCGCCTCTGAGGTGGGAGACCAGGTAGTGGACCAGGGCGATTCAGTTTTGACTGATCCTGTGTCTACTACTGGCTTCACTCCTGCCCATAGGCGCTCAGGATGTGGTGGGATAGGCCCTATGGTGACAGGCTTTGGTACAGGCTACAATGGAGGACTGGGTTCTATTTTGGAAGTTGTTACACCGAATAGGTTTGAGGCTTTGCAGGTTTTAGGGGGTACACAGGTTGATGATGTTTTTGGGGCTCCTGATCCTGGGATGGAGGGAGTCACTCCTGACATGACATGATTATTGCCTCTTGAAACATTAGAGGTAGTAATGATCCCTTAAAACAAAATGTTGTGTGTGATATTATTAGGGGTAGTGGTATTGATGTTTTAGGTCTTTTGGAGACTAGAGTTAAGATTAATAAATCTAGTGCTATTATCAAAGGGAAATTTGGCAGGTTTCAAGTAGCTACTAATTACTCTTGTCATTATAATGGGAGAATTTGGGTTATTTGGAACTCTGTCACGGTTAAGGTTGATATTTTGGCTACTCATGCTCAGTTTATGCATTGTTCTATTCATTACTTTGGTACGGGGATTGGTTGCTTTGTTACTTTTGTGTATGGCAAGAATGATAGGGCTGGGAGACTTGAGTTGTGGGAAGGGTTGAAGAATCTCAAGAATAATGTGGATAATTGGTTGGTGCTGGGCGATTTTAATATAGTTAGGAATATGGAAGAAAAGATTGGAGGCTCTATTCCTGAGGATGGAGAGATGGAGGATTTCAGTCATTGTATTAGTGATATTGGTTTGCAAGATCTTAGTGGACAAGGTTGTGAATACACCTGGACCAATAAACAGGACCCTGAACAGCGGGTTTGGAGCAAGTTGGACAGGGCTTTGATTAATACAGATTGATTTAATAGCTTTCCAGATTCTTATGCTCATTTTATGGGCTCTGGTGTCTCTGATCATTCTCCGGTTCTGGTGAGTGTGGTTCAAGGGATGGTAGTTAGGAGACGGTTTAGTTTCTTGAATTGTTGGGCTAAGGACTTATCTTATAGTGAGATTATCACCAAAGCCTGGTCTAAGAGGGTTTATGGGACTGCCGGATATAAGTTATTCAGTAAATTGAAGAATGTGAAGCATGCCTTAAAAGATTTGCATCACAGGAAGTATTCATGTATTGGTAGGAGAATTGAGGAGGCTAAATTGGAATTGGATAGGTGTCAACAACAGTTACAGTTACACCCTTTTTCTATTGAGATTATTGAAAAGGAGAGGAGTCTTTATAGCAATTGGATTGAGATGCAAAAAATTGAAATTAGCATTCTAAATCAAAGAACCGAGATGGATAATATTGCTCTCTCTGACTCTGGCACGGCGTTTTTTCATGCGAAAGTTAAGGAAAGGCGTCTATAGCAGGTCATTGGAGTGATTTTTGATCATAAGGGTACGGAAAGAAAGGGGTATGTTGATGTTTCCAAAGGTTTCATCGAGTACTATGAATCTCTTCTAGGTACAGAAGTGGATGTCGAGCCCATTGACTCTGATTTATTCTCCTTTGGGCCTAAGGTAAAGGAGGAGGATTGGGAGTCTTTACTGATGATTCCTGAGGAGAAGGAAATCAGATTAGCATTATTCTCTAGGGGGTCAGGGAAGAGCCCAGGACCGGATGGGTTTCCTGCTGGTTTCTTTAAGTCTTCTTGGGAGGTGGTTAGGGAGGATTTTTGTATGGCAGTCCGTGAGTTCTTCCTCAAATCAAAGATGATTAAACAAGCTAACACTACTCTTATTGCTCTTATTCCTAAGAAAAAAACTTGTTCTAATGTGCTGGATTTCAGGCCTCTGTCGTGTTGTTCAGTGTTGTACAAAGTTGTTACCAAGCTTATTGTTAATAGGATGAAAAAAGTGATAGATAATCTTATAGGGGGCGAGCAGGGGGCTTTCCTCCATGGGAGATGTCTTCAAGACAATATAGCTTTGTCTCAAGCATTGGTTAAAGGGTACAAGAGGAAGTATCTCACTCCTTGTTGTTTAATGAAAATCGACTTGAGGAAAGCTTTTGATTCAATTCATTGGAAATTCATAGGTGAGATGTTGAGAGGTCTAAATTTTCCCCCAATATTCATTGGGTGGATTATGGAATGCATTCAAGGTTCGTGGTTTTCTCTTAAAGTTAATGGGTCTGTGCAAGGGTTTTTAAAGGCAAAGGGGGTGTTAGGCAAGGTGATCCTTTATCCCCTTATATCTTTGTTTTGGGTATGGAGATGTTGTCGAGAAGATTAAGGCGGATTAACTATATGCGTCAGGTTTCTTTTCACCCGAAATGTACTCCCTCCGTACCACTAAGTTCTTCCCACTTTTATTAGGATGTGAGGGGTATAATAATCAAACGGGAAGATCATTGTGGTACGGAGGGAGTAGGAAATTGCGACTTAATCACTTGGTTTTCGCCGATGATTTAATGGTTTTTGTGAGGGGAGATGTTCCTTCGGTGGTCGTTGTGGTTAGAACTCTTGATGATTTTGGAAATGAGGCTGGTCTTAGAGCTAACAAGGATAAGACTGAAATTTATTTTGGTGGTGTGAGCTTGGGTATTAAAGAGCAAATTCTCCATGTTACTGGGTTTAATGAAGGTGTGTGTAACAACCCGGATTTTTAAAAACTTTAAATAATATAAATAGTATAAATAATATGGTCAAAGGTGGCGGAAACACCCGACCGAATCCGAATCGTCACTTTCTCGACATTCAACTAATACATTATTCAAAAGTGTTTTAACTGAATATTAAAGACTTAATAAATAAAGGGTCTCTCTCTCCACAAGTCTTCCCCAACAACAAAGCAGTCAACAACATCCTGAAAGACCTAAAAAGGGGGGTCCACAGTCAGTGGGGAGTAACTAGATGCTCTCCCAGTCGTCTTTACAATAGGATGAAAGCAACTAATAATCAGCAACAATGAATAATACAGATAAAGGAATACATGAAAGCATTATCATACTCGACCAATTAGGATTATACCAATTACTAAGAAATTCAAACATCCAAACCGGACTGATCACACACAAATAACCTTCTTACACTACGCCTAGGGTATAGAGCGAACACCGGCTCGAGTGTATAACTGACACTCTCACCTGCTAGAGCATATAACTGATACTCTGGTGGACGGGTCGTATAACAGACTTCCCATCGGTGTGGAGCATATAACTGATACTCCACGGTACTATGTATAGCCGTATAACTGACAACTATATGTCTAAGCCTAGCTAGGGCTCTCGATGCAATAACTGTACACCGAACGACACACGGGACCCAGAGCGTATAACTGACGTCTCAAGGCACGCCCGAACATAGACCTTCGGCATTTGGCGCTTTTTCATTCCGATTGGTATATAACTGATACCGCACGTCATCTATACCACTAGCTTTCGTGTAACTGTACAGTATAACTGACTGCACAGGGCTCTTGTGAATAACGTCACAACTCCAATCCTAGTACAGTATAACCGACTGTACTAAGTGGCAACCCACCCCAGTATAGTATAACTGACTATACGAGGTAGTAATCAGACTTAGCATAGTGTCACTAGCTATACCAGGGAGAATCAAGCCCTAGATAGTGTAACTAACTATACCAAGTATTACTCCACTCCAATATAGTATAACCGACTATACTAGATAACAACCATGTCTCAAACATAGGACAAAATAACTGACTGAACTATGAAGAACATACATAGAAGTAACCTTTCAAGAATACATGAATAATAGATAGCACAACTAACTATAACCATAGAGTTAACCTTGCATATCTAATGCCTAATAGTAACCAAGGTTAAGGTTCGCAGACTATAACCCTGTCTACTAAGTTGAGGTTGACCTAACCTCAACCATAACCTCGTGGAGTTACGATAACTACAACAAGATTATGATGGTACGACGAGATTACATTAACCTCAAATGAAGTGGTGTAGTAACTTCTCAATGAAGGTACATTAACTTCAATCAAGGTTACATTAACCTCAGCTATAACATTAGCTTCTTGCTAAGGTTACATTAAACTTAGATATAACCTTAACTCCATGCTAAGGTTACCTTAACCTTCGCCTTAACTTTAACTCTAAGTTAAGGTTACCTTAACCATGACTATAACCTTGCAAAGTTCGGGAACCTCGACAAGATTATAACCCCGTGTTGAAGTTATCTTAACCTCAAGTGAAGTTGCATAGTACTTCTTGACGAAGTTACATTAACTTCAAATAAGGTTATGTTAACCTCAACCATAACCTCAACCACCGGGTGATGGTAGGTTGAGTCATCATTGAATCTAGGGTTTGAAACCCTAAAAGCATCGATGAAACACCCTAGCATCTCCACCAAGGGAGGCCACGGTCGGTTCATGCGCGTCCTAGCATTCTCTTACAAAACGACTCACAACTCTCTAAATCGCACAAAACGGTAATTAACGTCTTAACGATAAAATTAACGATACAATTAAATCGTGCAATCTATCAACGAAATAATAAACGTGCATAATAATACCACACAACATCCAATATCATATTAAACATTCATTCATCATATTAATGGCATTCACATATCATAAACACGATTAAAAGACACATCTAGTTACCTTTTTGGCAATTAATGATAAACATTAATAAGAAACACCATGAAGAACGCGACAAACAAAACCTTGTCTCCAACACGTGTCTCCATCCTCATAGATCGACTTTGAAAATAAACCGAAACCCATGTGATATAAATCATACTACACAAATCTTCTTTAAGAATGACCAAAAGAATGACATCTCCTTCTTTAATAAGAGACCCTAAAGGTAGGTCCAAAGGTTCATGAAAATGTATCTCATAAAATTAATTGGAGATGAATATGTTGTAGAGGAAAGAGCCAAGATTATGAAAATATAATTTATGTATGCATTTGAAAGAAAGATAGATGCATAACAATGGAGTTTAATGGAGAAAAGAAAATGAAAGGAGAAGAAAGAGAGGAGGGAGCCGCGCCATAACAAACGCACAAACATAATTTTTGACCTAGTTGCTTGCTAGGTTAATTCCTTTTTATAAGGGGATTAACAAATGGGCTTTGGGTCTATTACCTAATACAATGGATCATCCAATCACAAATTGGGTTAGACCATAATAAAACGCTTGGAGAATAGATATAAGAAAAGCGGTTATAATTTTCCAATTGTCAAATTGTGTACCGATATTTTAACCCATTAAAAGTGAGTCAAAACGAGACAATAATTTAAAACGGATAAAAGAGGCAATAAAATATAGAATGCATATTATTATAAAATGCGGAAATAATTATTTTAAATAAATAACTTTGGAATACAAATTAATATAAAATACGGGGTGTTATAGTGTGTTTCCTTGTAGGTATCTTGGTATGCCTTTGAATGACATTACCAATAGAAAGGAACATTACAGTACCTTATTGGCAAAGATCCAAGAGCAGGTTGGAGGCAGGTCGGGGCATAGACTGTCTTTTGTCGGGAGAATTCAACTTTTAAATACTGTTATCATGGGTGTTATGAGTTTTTGGTCTAGTAATACTCTTCTTCCTGTGAATGTTATGGAGAGCATTATCGGGCTTTGCAGGAATTTCTTTTGGACTGGGTCGGATCAAAGGAGAGGTATGGTGCTTAAGAGTTGGGATAGCATTTGCACTCCTTGGGATGAAGGAGGATTTGGTATCAGAGATCTTAAAGCTTGGAATAGGGCTTTAATGGTGGAGAAACTTTGGAGATTTATGCAGGGGAAAGACGACCTTTGGACGGTCTGGAACACGAAGTATGTACTTGGGCCTCGTACCATTTGGGAAATTCACAAGCAGGATCGGTTTACAGGTACACTAAATAGCATGATTGCTGTTCGTGATGCCATGATTGAGGGTGAAGGAGACAAACATAAGGCGATTAACCTTATTCAGTCTTGGGTTATTGGGGACAAGTTCTGTGTTTCAAAATCGTATGATTGGTTTTGATTAAGAGGAGCTAGGAGGAGATGGCTGAAAGGATTAGGGTGTCAACATGTTATGCCTAGGCATGGGGTGATCGCTTCGTTAGCCTGTCAACAGAAATTAGCCACTGTCGATGTCTTGCAGAAACGCGGGTTGCAGCTTGTTAACAGGTGCATACTCTGCTGTAACGCTTTGGAAACACACTCTCATCTGTTTTTCAGATGCCCTTTTGCAGCGGATGTATGGGCAGGTCTTAAGCATTGGATGAATGTTAGAGGAAGGGGTAATACTCTCTTAATGGAAGTGAAATGGAGCGCTGCTAGAAAGTTTAGAAAGCATTGGAAGGCAAAGTGGTACTTAGCCTGTCTTGCGGGTGCGACTTATTACATTTGGGGGGAGCGTAATAGCAGACTTTTTGATGCTAATTGCAGGTCTTCGGATACCATCGTCAAGCTCATCAAGTTTGATATTTTTGTTAGACTCAAGCATGAACGTATAGATCTGAATTTATATAGGTTATAATTGATTGTTTGGTTGGTTTATAGGGGGTATTATTTGTAAGTCAGGCTTCTTTTATTCCCTTTTGGATGAATAAAATGAGTCATAAATTCTTGCAAAAAAAAAAAAAAAAAAAATAATAATAATAATAATTAATAATAATAATAATAATAATAATAATATTATTATTATTAATTAATTAATAATAATAGTAATAATAATAATAATAATAACAACAACAACAACAACAATCATAATAACCTTATTGTAATTTGTTTTGATCTTAATGCAATTTTTGTTTCATAATAATAATAATAATAATAATAATAATAATAATAATAATAATAATAATATAATAATAATAATAATTATTATTATTATTATTATTATTGAAGTATTATTTTAGGAGTTGAAAATATTGGAGTTGGGCTGAAAATATTAGAGCTGAGTTGAGCTTATAGGAGTTGGGCTGAGCTGATAAGAGCTGGACTGAGCTGATAGAAGCTGAGCTGGTCTGAAACGGGATGAAAATAAGCTGAAAAGAATAGGGTCTTAGTTTTCCTTGACGGAACTCAGCTATTCTACGGTATGTCGCTATTTTGTGTGTAGCAGGGATATACCTTTTTCAAAGCTTGCGTTTCAATGACTCCCAGAACGTGATTTTCTCCTTCCCGGCACGAGTCCCCTTCGAACCATAGCAATGCTCCTTTTCCCAATTTCAGGATCGCGTACTTCATATTTTCTCGTCGCTAATATCCTTGAAATCGAGCATACGCTCGATTTTTCTTTCCCATTCCAGGTAATCCTCGGGATCAGTGCCTCCTGTGAGCTCAGAAAGTTCCGAGACCTTGAACTCCTCAGGTTTGGAACGAGGACCAGTTCGCAGGCCTGTGCGCAACAAGTCTCGTAAGTGAGAAAGTAACATATCGTCATCAAGATCGGTCATATTTTGGAATGATATTTTTTTTTGAGTGATACACAGAAAGAAAAAAAAACAGAGGAAAACAGGGGGATCATCTCGACTTTATAAAAATCAAGAAACGAAGCTCTGATACCACTTATGATACGAATTTGCAGCGGAATTAAATGAACTAGATAAATGACCCTCGAATTAGACCTATGACTTGATTGATCGTGATTGAAAAGCTAGACCTATAGCTCGACAATCGGGAATTCAAGAACTAGGAGATAATATGTTTTGATAATTGAATGATTTCATTAATTGAATATGCACAGCAATATATAGGGATGTACAAGATATGTTGACTAAGTTAGATGATCATAATTGATCATGAGTATCTCTAATGAAGGTAGGATATGATATGATATACAAATTATAGTGTTGCTATATTTACGGAGATTGTGATGGAATCATAATCTTATCATCCTCCCGCAAGATTGACGGCGGTTCGGAAAGTCCAATCTTGGGAAGTAGCATAGTAAATCTTGGTCGGGGAAGAGCTTTCGTGAGTAAATCGGCTAGTTGGTCATCCTGATCGACCGTCGTGACTCGGAGTGACCCGGATTGAACACGTTCTCGTATGAAGTGAAAGTCGAGAGCTACATGTTTCATTCTCGAGTGGAATACTGGGTTGGCACTGAGTTGAGCAGGTCCGATGTTGTCACAATAAATGGTAGGCATGGACGGGAGAGTGACCTGAAGTTCTTTGAGAAGATTGGTGAGCCAGATGAGTTCGACTGAGGTGTTAGCAACTGACCTGTACTCGACTTCTGTCGAGGAACGGGAAACTGTTTTCGACGTTTCGAGCTCCAGGAGATTGGATTTCTGCCAAGATATACGAGATAGGCACCTGTGGATAGGAACTTGTCTGCGTCACCTGCCCAGTCTGAGTCCGAGAAGGCATGGAGTTTGCAGGGGGACTCGATGTGAAGCGTAATCCCGTGGCTAGGTGTACCGGTTAGGTACCTTAGAACACGTTTTAGAGCCCGCCAGTGGACATCCGTCGGTTGGTGCATAAATTGGGACAATTTGTTTACCGCGAATGCGACGTTGGGTCTGGTGAAGGAGAGGTACTGGAGAGCTCCAACTAGGGCACGGAACTCGGTGACTTCAGAGTGAGGAGAACCATCCTGGAGGGTGAGTTTTTTGGAGGCATCTAAGGGAGTGGTGGTGGGTCGAACGTCAGACATGTGGGCCCGCTCCAGTAGATCAAGGGTATAGCGGTTTTGGTGAAGAAAGAGGCCGTGAGGACTTGGAACAACTTCAACACCAAGGAAGTATGAGAGGGTGCCGAGATCCTTGAACGAGAAACGACGAGCTAGTGCGGTAATGAACGTATTGACTACATCCGGGTGAGAACCTGTAACAATAATATCATCCACATACACCAAGACAAATAAGGTGACGTTAGTGTGAGAGTAAAATAAGGAGGTGTCGGAGATAACATTAGTGAACCCGACACTGAGGAGATGATTCCGGAGCTCAGTGTACCAAGCTCGGGGGGCCTGTTTAAGGCCATATATCGCTTTTTGGAGGCGACACACGTAGTCGGGATGATCTGGGATCACAAACCCGGGTGGTTGGGTCATGTGCACCGTATCGGTGAGCGTGCCTTGGAGAAAGGCATCATTGATGTCGAGTTGGCGGAGGGGCCAGGCACGAGTTACAGCAAGAGCAGACACTAGACGAATGGTAGCGGGTTTGATCACCGGGCTGAAGGTTTCGGTGTAGTCAAGAAAATCAGGGCGTTGGTGGAACCCTTTAGCGACTAGTCTAGCTTTGTGTTTGTCAACGGTCCCATCGGGTTTGTACTTAGTTCTAAAGATCCATTTACACCCAATGACATTTTGGGAGGGGTGTGGTGGTACTAGGTCCCACGTATGATTGGTAAGGAGGGCATTGTGTTGGGTGGTCATGGCGGCTAGCCATGTGGGGTCGGAGAGGGCTTTCTTTAGGGATCGAGGTTCGGGGGAGGCAAGTTCAGCGGTTAGGTTAAGTTTCTATATGGGTTTGTGAATGTTATTTGAGGCACGTGTGGTGGGTCGAGTAGGTTGTGGTGGAGTGCGGTGAGTGACCTCGGTGGCAGTTGGGTTGGCAGGGGGTGGTGTAGGTGGTGCAGGGGTTGACACGGGGGGTTCGGGTGTGGTCGTGGGAGTAGGGTCAGGGATGGTTGGGTTAGATGTAGGGTGGTCAGTGGAGGGGGGAGCACGGGTGGGATACAGAGATATGTCGGGATTGGTCGATGGAGGATTGGCTACTGGGGGGTCGGGTATAGAGGCAAGACACCAGAGGTCGGGTGTAGGGAGAGGTTCGGTCGGGGCCTTGTCCCGGAGGGGATATTGGGTGTCCACAAACCAGACGTGTCGAGAGACATAGACACGATTACAGGTCGGGTCAAGACATAGAAAGGCATGTTGGGTCGGAGAATAGCCAACAAAGACACATGCTATTGACCTCGGTTCAAGTTTGTTGGTTGTGTATGGTCGTAACCAAGGGTAGCAGAGGCACCCAAAAATTGTGGAGTTAGTGTATTTGGGTTGGGTTTGGAAGAGTCCGAAGTAAGGCGTGGAGTGTGAGAGAGAGGCTGTAGGCACCCGGTTTATGAGGTAAGTTGCGGTTTGGAAGGCGAGAGGCCAGTAGGAGAGAGGCATGGAGGCATGATCTAGGAGGGCAAGACCGGTTTCTACTATGTGACGATGTCGCCGCTCAGCATAGCCATTGTGCTCGGGTGTGTGTGGAGGCGAGGTGAGGTGGGAGATCCCGTGCGAGGCAAGTAAGGAGGCAAGTTTTTTGTATTCACCTCCGTTGTCGGAATATAGTGTTTTAATGGGTCGGGAGAATTTTTTCTCAACTAAGGCTTTGAACGCGGTGAATATAGGTAGCGAGTTAGATTTATTTTTAATTGGGTAGAGCTACATATATTTAGAGTAGTGGTCAACAAATATGATGTAGTATTTGAAGTGATCGTGAGAGTAGTATGGTGATGTCCAAACGTCACTAAAAACAACATCAAGAGGTGCATTACTTTGTAACGATGACACGGTAAATGGTAATTTATGAATTTTATAAATAGAACATGAGTGACAGTTCTCAATTTTATTGGGAGATATAGCTAAGGTGGACATTATTCTTTGGAGAACAGGGTGAGCGGGGTGACCAAAACGGTGATGATAATCACCCCCTTTGAGCGTGATGGCTAGGACTTGAGCAGACGACATAGGAGGCCAATAGTAAACACCGTCTCTTGCCGGACCGGTGAGAAGTGTAGCACAGATGACATTATCCTGTACAATGAACGAATTTTGTAAGAATCAGATAGTAACATTATTGTCATGACAGAATTTGTTTACAGATATTATGTCTTTGCGCATTTGAGGGACACAAAAAACTTTAGAGAGAGTGAAGGGTCGAGGGGAAGAGGTAGGTTAAAGTGACAGAACCAGTATGGGTGATGGGGAGACCGGATCCATCTCCTATAAAAATCACATTGGTGCCATCATATGGATAGTGAAGGGAGAGGTTCTCAAGATCGGAGGTGACGTGGTGCGAGGCTCCACTGTCGAGCAGCCATGGAGGAGAGGACGCGGGAAGTTCGAGAGTAGTAGAATTGGCTTGGGGAGGGCTTTTGTTGGAGCGAGTGGGACGAGGAGCGATGATGTGTGGGTAGAGTTTTTTGAATGTAGAACAGTAGTAAAGAACATGGCCACGGATATTGCACCATTGGCACCTTCTTTTGAATGGGGTGGTGGTTGTAGGGGTGGAGTTGGTGGTAGGAGGGTTGGAGTTGGTGGTGGGCCGAGGGGTAAAGGATCGGGTGGAGGCCGGTGGCGTGAGCCACGGCAGGGGTCGGGGTGGGATGGAGGTTGGATTCAATTGTGAGGGCAAGTTCCCGATTGATTAACTTCTCATGTAGTTCATGGAAGGTTATGGGAGAGTCACGAGCTTGCACGACCTCAATGACAGACCGGTACCGAGTGTCTAGCCCATCGATGACAATGGCTGTGATGTCCTCGAGGGAGACCGGGGCACCAAGGCTAGCAAGTTCGTCGGTGAGGGTCCGGATTTCGGTCATGTAGGTGGAGATAGAGTCAATTCCAAGGGTGGTGGCCACGGGAGGAGGAGGCAAAGGTGTTGGCTAGGAGTTTCCAGGCATCATGGGTGGAGGTACAACCATTGATGAGGGGTGAAACAGTTCGGTCGAGGGTGCTGTAGAGGGTGCTAAAGAGGAGCTTGTCTTGCTGGAACCACGTGCTATAGGCCGAGTTCGGGAGTGTTTGTTTGTCGTCACCGGTTATGGTTTTTGATGGAACTGTGGTACCATCAATATAAGATTGAAGGAAATAACCGGTTATGAGGTATTCGAGTTGCAATCTCCAGTCACGATAGTTGGTATTGGTGAGTGTTGTGACGGAGCTGGCATTGAGGTGAAGGAGGGGTTTTGAGGGTTCAGCTGGGTTTGGAATTTGAGAGCTTGCCATGGTAGGCTGATTGAGATTTGTCGTGGAGGAGGAGGGTGAAATTTGAGTTGTATTTTTTCTTTCTTTCAAAGCTCTGAATGATTTCATTAATTGAATATGCACAGCAATATATATGGATGTACAAGATATGTTGACTAAGTTAGATGATCATAATTGATCATGAGTATCTCTAATGAAGGTAGGATATGATATGATATACTCCAAATTATAGTGTTGCTATATTTACGGAGATTGTGATGGAATCATAATCTTATCAAGAGACGCGTCCTAATAATTGAGAGCGAATTATCTTGATAATTCTGAGTTTGTAAGACAAGTTTTTTTTTTGTGTATTCGTTGATGTCTTATTCCATCAAATATGCGAGACTAAATAGTCAAAGTTCGGGCCTTCGAGTACAACTGAAAGGTCTGCTCATAAGAGCACCTTAATTAGGGAATTCAAAACTTAGTAATCAAAGCTAATTAAGTAAATTAAAATCTTGACTAGTTACCGAAAAGATAATAAATCCTATGATCAATATTATCTTTATTTGTCGTCACTCGAGCCATAAACCCGATTAATTAGCTTGCAAGTGTGTCAACAAACTTACGAAACGAGTCATCGAGCTTAATTGAATTCCTCCTTCAGTCGATACCACCATCGATTCAGCTCCCGGTTCATCCTCATGCTCAACCGTATCAGTTCATATCTAAAAGGTACATATTCTTTATTTGGTTGTTCAAATCCAATTGATCCCTTCACTTTTTAGTCTATTTTTTGGGCCAAACTATCCCTAACTTATTAAGATATTTAAGTCTAGAGGTATAGTCTCAAGCCATACAACTCCCACAAGTTCGCGCTTGCAGGGGCTTGAACCTGAGACCGTCCAATACCTTGTGGACAATACCCAGTATTTTAATTTTAAGATTTTTTTGTAAAAGTGAAAAGTATCACTTGAATACGAACAAAAACAAGTACTCCGTACTATGTATGTGGGTAGTGTCTGATCGGCCGCATTTGAAATTGAATGTGAGACGACTATCAATCTCCCTCAACTCTCTCTTTCTCCATCAAAAACAATAGTCAAGCAAGTCCAGGTTTACACAATGGATCCAATCTCAGTTTTACAACCCTTGTTTCCCTCTTGGGCCGCTGTAAGTTTCTTCACCATTTTCATCTTCTTCACTTGAATTTCTTATTATGATTGATGATTGATGATTGATGATTGATGTGATTGTTGTGTTCAGGCAGGGTTATTGGGGTCGTATTTTGGGTACTTGGCTATATTTGGGTCGTTTTTACCAGGCAAAATCATTCCTGGTGCTACTTTGCCTGATGCCACTCATCTCAACTATTGCTGCAATGGTTTCTACTTCGTATATCCATTGCTATTATTATTATTATTATTATTTTGAATGAATGAATGCATATTTATTTATTTGGTTATGAATATGAATTCTTGGCGATTGATTCATATGGGGATATTATTTTGATATAGGTCTGTTACAACTTGCTTTGCTGGTCTTGCTTCTTGCTGCTGGAGTTGCTGCTGGTTTTGTTTCACCAACAGTAAGTTTTATCATCAAATGAGATGCTATGTCCATGGGGGTTGGGTTGGGTTATCGAGTGCTGCATTTTCATATCTACATTGGCCATCGATTTACTAATTTTGCAGGTTATTGCTGACAGAGGACTTGAGCTACTCTCCACAACATTCATTTTAAGTATTATTGTAAGTACCACATCACAATTCACAACCCCTATCTATTTTGTTGAGCTGATTCCGCCATCATTAAGGGACTACAAACTCATGCAAACCTAATCACCCCTTCCTTAGTCTGCCCTTTTGCTTCAAAATCCTTTACTCCATTGGTAGTGCTCTAAACACGTTCATATCTTCTACTGTATTAAGGAAACAGTTCTACTTCACTGATTTTTTTAATGGATTTCTTCTGTTCTAATTAAACCGACTTATCGAGTTTTGCTTTCGATTTCATGAATTAATGAGTAGCTAGTTGTGATTTTGTCAACCTCGCTTCTTTATTTTGGATGTCTGTATATTCTCCATGCTACATGTCTATGCACTTACCTATTTCTTGATTTATTTTCCCGAGTTATTGAGGTACTCTATTATTTATGCTTTATAGAGTTGTTATTGTTTATATATTGTTTGTGTCTATTTGTTCTCGTATGTATGCCCAGGCAACTTTCTAGTAATGTTATTGTTAACATTTCAGGTAACCTTATTACTTTATGTTACGGGCCGGGTTTCACGTTATCAAGGTTCATCGCTGAAGCCTCATCTCTCCGGAAACTTGATTCATGACTGGTACTTCTTATTGATAGCTTAATATGCAATCCACGGATTTCAATGTTGCATTGTGCCATTGTTTCCTAAGCTAGGGCTTAATACGACGCATGTCAATGCTTTGTTTAGTATGAATAATATGATATCCAAAAGTATTAGGAAGAGTCAGCTACTAGAGTAGCTGAAACAACTTACCGCACAAATTAGGGGAAGAAATCACCCTCATAAGTGCTACTCAGTTCTTAGGGATATGGTTTCAGTTAACTTTTGGATTAAGTCTGTGACTTATGCAAATCCCAAGTGGCGTGGAACAATTTTGAATTCACTAATGAGATGGATTAGATGGTCCTTCTTGAAGATAATTGCCTTTTTGGGGGTGTTCGAAGTTCAATTTTGCGCACACCAAAGTGAAGCACTACGGTAATGGTTGAAGCCCTATTTACGTTAGAATGTTTGAATCACCCTTTCTCTGGAATTATAATGGGGGAGGACTCGTTGAAACTAAATAAATCACCTTCATAGGTTCTATTACTAGTTGAAACTAATGGTTGGTAGAAGCTTGTTGTTTATTAAATTAAACTATTTATCATTTTTAAATTCTCTTAGTAAGTGGTTGAATGGGAGAGGACTCAGTGTCTCATTTACCAGCTTCATTTCCTTTTTTTTAGCATGAAAAAATAAGCTAGAAAGCTCAACCACAAGTGCTCAACTAATTTGTCTTCCACAAGTGCTCAACTAATTTGTCTTTCGATTGTGGTGTCTTGTAGGTGGTTTGGGATACAACTGAACCCACAATTCATGGGCATTGATTTGAAGTATGTCTCTCTTTCACTTCCATTGTATATATGTGCATATAGGATTTTCACATAATAGATGATAACACCTACGTCCTCCATCCCATTTTTATTGTTGCCATCTATACTCTTTCCATTGGTTGTGATGATCAAACAATGTTAACTTTGACGTCATTATTTACATAACTAGAATAATGAAATTGTAATAATTGTTTTGTTAGCATTTCGTGACTGGATGAGGACACTGTTAATATAATGAAGGAAATTGGTCTCATTACCTTCCTAGCTTGTTGCAAGTTAATTCTCTTTAGTCTAAAATTAGGAAATTATTATGATCTCCCATATTTCCTCTCCATGCCACTTTATTGCTATTTAAATTCTACAGTCTAAGATCAGGAGATAATTATAATCTAAGCCATAATTACTATTTCATCACATTGGATAAAAAAGGTCTTGGCAAATAAGGACAGTAAAAGTTAGAACAATGGAAGTGACAACTTAAAATACTTTTATAGTGACATGATTTTCTTGGTCTCAAAAATGTTTATAGGACATTGAGGAAAAACTTGTGTACTTCAAGTTTTTTTTTAAGCTTTACTCATAAGTCAATACCCATTCTTCATTAAGTCGGCATTAGATAATTTCCGCTGCACTGATAACTTAACCTGATTGTGCTCCATAACCCCCTTAGGTTTCTTCCCTCCCTGAATGTTATACAATGTGTGCCAAATTGTAGTAAAGGTCTATAATGCATCAATTTTCATCATAGAGACTGCATGACCATCAATACATGTACTGAAATATCGCATAATGTTTTGCCTTTATTCAACCAAATTTTCTCCATATGATTAGTCGCATATTCCAGAAGGTGGAAATCTGCTTTTCGTTTCCGTTGCATTGGATTGTCTTTATACATTGGCTTATTTTTGTTGTTTTTCAAGTTATGTGTTCTTTGTTTATGTTTTGCTTGAAAAGCACCCTTTGATGAGTCGTCACTTTTATCGGAGACTTTTTCTTCATAGGCTTGGAAAGACCCAAATGGTTGTTTGACTTACATTCTCAAAAAGAAAATACTTTATAGAAGATAATGAAATTTTACTAGAGTAATGGTAAAATTAATTATTTATAATGTACGTATTTTAAAATTATCAAATTGATAGTGAAAAATATTTGTATAAAATATCCACTTAATGATTAGTAGTCATACACTTTGAGCCATATTCAAAACAAATACTCCGTATCTTAGAAAATCAATGACGTGTATAAAAATGTTACTATGACTAGATTTATTTTATGAACATATTGAAAAAAATCAGTGTCGAGAAAATTAATTTCGCCCTCACCAAGAATATGATTTTGGCTTTGTCCCTGCCTGAAACCAAATATAAGCTTCTCATCATACAGCGACTAAGCTTCCTAAGCGTTGTACTTTTTTGTCTTTAGTTTTAAACACAATTTTTTTATTGACCCTCGAATTATAAATTAATTTTAACTTCAAGCCTTTGAAGTTCCTTTACGCTCCTTCATTTCCAGGTTTTTCTTTGTTCGAGCTGGAATGTTAGGGTGGTTGCTTATTAATCTTTCGGTTTTGGCAAAAAGTATTGAAGAAGGCTGCTTGATCAGATCGATGGTTCTTTATCAGCTATTCTGTGCTGTACTCTCTCTCTCTCTCTCTCTCTCTCTCTCTCTCTCTCTGAGAATATTACACCCATATAAATTGCTTAAACACACATAGATTTTCTTATTATTTTCTTTGTTTTGTTTTCCTTCTGACTTTAATACATATTGCTTACTTTTGCTTCTTCTAACAGTCACATTGACAATCAGCCTAATTAATTTCTGTCGTTTTGTTTTCCATTTGACTCTAATATATGTTTGCTTATTCTTCGTATCTTTATTATTTCCCAGTTCTATATCCTGGATTACTTCTTTTACGAGGCATACATGACTTCCACGTAAGTGCCTTTCTTATCCTCGTCTCTTTTTTTTTTTTTTTTTTTTTCTCACAAGTTGGGTTCGTCTTGATAATGCCAAAGGCGTAAATATTCCTTTCGGCGCGGGAGAGAAGGATGCAAAATGGCTGGGTTGACAAAGTTTGAAAGAAGGCACATCTTCAACACTTTGGTGGTGTACTTGGATTTCAAAGAGCAATCATATTTTTAAGGACATTGTTTCATCATTTTATTTAATTTTGATAAAATTTGACTCCTTTATACCTCAAGGTCATTTGAAAGCCCTCCAAAGCGGAGTAGACAAACCTCATGCCACCAAAGTGATTAGATCAAACCTCAAGTTACCCTAATGGAAACTTTGCTTAGCAAAATCCCGTGTTATAATTCTAGCTCTTGCCCTAGTCTCCCCTCCTCTCCTGCCGCTTTATCTCCCCACCAAAGTGATTAGATAAAACTCCAGTTACCCTAGTGGGAACTTTTCTTAACAAGATTCTCTCTCTTTCTCTTTGTCTGTTATACAATTTTATGTGATTTGATTTATTTTTTTCCTGCTGTATGTTAGCGATACTTGATTGTTTAACGTTAACTGAACATCTGATTTCTTAATTTGGCAGATGGGATATAATCGCCGAAAGACTAGGTTTTATGTTAGTCTTTGGGGATCTGGTGTGGATTCCTTTCACATTTAGTATCCAGGTACATCATGTCAGAAAATTAGTTGCAGCTTTGAATAGTTTGAGGTTGCGTGTAGGGCAGCTTTTAATTATGTTTGGGGTTTTTCTTTCCACAGAAATTAGTAAAGCCAAAGATTTACTCTTGCTGCGGCTCTGGGTTTTGTTTTAGTTTTGTTTGTTACTTGTGGGTAATTAGAATTCAGATATTTAATAAGTTAAGGGGGCGTTGGGTTCATCAATTTTGCATATACGGTATGGGTTTGGAATGAGTATAAAACAGTTCCACCCAAAAAATTACCAACAGATGTATCCTGTAATGTCTGTATGAAGTCTGAAGGATGACAGTTATTACCTGTCCTAAAGAGCAAATTTGTGTTGCAGGGATGGTGGCTCTTGAAAAATAATGTTGAGTTAACAACAGCTGCAGTTGTCGCCAATTGTATAGTTTTTCTGATGGGGTAAGATGCTACACGCCACTGTTTCAGTTGTCTTTCAATGTTCCGGCTGTGCTCCCATGTCTTTTTTCTATGTTTTCAAATTTATTCCATTGGTTTATTTAAAAATAGAAATCTTCTCCAATTTTTTTTATGTAGCTTAACTGTCTATTAACTATTTATCCTGTTTACTTTTCTTCTCCCTATTTATACCGTTTAATTTTACCTTTTCGTGGTACGATAACTAATGTTAGCTGATCCAAACTCAATTTTGGATTAAAAATCAGCTGTTGTTGATGTCTGTCTCTCCTTCAGTGCTTGTCCCTCGCACTTAGTAGCTATATGAACCAGCGTTGATACCCTTTCTTTCATTACCTGACAGTCTAGCTTACAAATTTTTGTAATTATGGCAGGTATCGTATCTTCAGAGGTGCTAACAAGCAAAAACACGTGTTCAAGAAGAATCCTAAAGCACTTATTTGGGGCCGACCCCCAAAGGTTATTGGGGGAAAGCTGCTTGCCTCAGGCTATTGGTAAGCGTCCTTCACTTGCATACCCTTCAAAATTGAGTAATATTTTCCTGCTAGTAGTCATTATCTCGGGACTGTAACTTCTCATTTGTTGAGTCAGGGACTACCTAGACTGAAATGATAGGAACACTTACAGTCTGTTTGGTTGGGTTCTTTGGGATGGGATGGAATGGAATGGTTACCACTTACCACTTACCACTTACCACCATTGCGATGTTAATGGATTCTAATTCCACTCCAACCCGGAATACCATACCCACCTCTCACCACGGGCTTCAAACTCCGTTCCCTTCTCTTATAAACTTTGATGAACCAAACAAGTTTTACATGGAATAGATTTAGAACCCCATACCTCTATGGAATCATATATTCATATCCCAATCCATTCCAAATGATTGAACCAAACGCTCCCTTATAGAAATGTATGCATGACTATGTTATCGAGATGCGGTTTCAAGTGCCGGATGCAAGTGCATTTCAAATTGTTGGACACAGATATGATGTTAAAAGGTTCTTGTAGCCAAAAATATACTACTCCCTCCATCCCATTATTATTGTCCTACATTTTATTTTGGAAAGGATTTGAGAATAGAAATGAACAATGGGATAGATAATGTTGAAAAGCAACTCCTTTCCTCAACTACGATTGAATAGGGGCAATTAATTAATTAAGGGAAAAATTAAGTGGGGGAAAGGGACAATAAAATTGGACGGAGGGAGTAACAGAGAGCCCTAAGACAAGTTTTGAGTATGACGAGGTTGTGATGTATACCACTTCTTATGAGTCACTATTTTAGTAGGTGTGTTAGCTACTACCATTTGTATCCTACGATAAAGTGTTGACGTTCAGCAAAGAAAACAAAGGAGATCTTCATTCTAGTCTGTGCAGTTCCATCAAACACTTTAAGATCATAATTGCTTAGTTCTGGGTATAATTACTAAATTCTGTGATCACAGGGGAGTTGCTAGACACTGTAATTACTTGGGAGACTTGTTACTGGCACTCTCTTTCAGCTTACCTTGTGGAATCAGGTGATTCCCAACTTTTATCTATACCCAATAATAATAATAGGGAGGGATAACTGTCTTGAGTCCATTCTAACCGAAATTTCCATGATGCTTTCTCCTTGTAGTTCGCCGGTTCCATATTTCTACCCAATATATCTTCTTATTTTGCTGATATGGAGAGAGCGAAGAGACGAAGCTCGATGTGCAGAGAAATACAAAGATATATGGGCCGAGTATTGTAAAGTGGTTCCTTGGAGAATTTTGCCGTATGTCTATTAGTGTTTTGCCAATCAAGATCCTCAACGATACACATACACACATACACATACATACCCTTACCTTTTTGTTTCCCGGAAAGAATGTTGTTTGTCTGTTATCGAACCCTAGTTGTAGAAGTATTTGACCGTTTCCTTGGGGCACTCTGTGAATTTTGATTATCCTTGACTAATTATTTTCTTTGAAATTTCAAAAGCAGAGACTCTTAGTTCCTCATGGACTTTTTCATCGTGAAAGTTTAAAGACTCAATCATTCATTAAGCCACAAGGGAAAAATAAAAATCCCATACAGTGTATTGTGTACAATGACCCTGCTTGTTTGGTGAAGTCAATTTGAGAAGAATTGTAGGGAGTAATCGCTTACCTCATAATAAAAGGTGAAGAGTTGACTTAGTCGTTGACTCTGCGGAAGATGTGGGCGATGTAGACTATGGAGTCTTTAGATTTCGCGCGATGTACAACCTACTAACTACTACAGATATTTACACTAGTCAAATATAAACCCGATACCAACTAGAATCGAAACAAACACAAATTATGAGGAATTAAATTTCAACTTCATACCACCTTGGTATGATTTTTCATTCCAAATCCATACTTAAGCACGAAACAAACGCCCCCTTACAGTCATGAACCTGTTTTTTTTACCCGAATCTCAAATGACCCGTTAATTTAACGTTATGACCTACCTCGATCTGTTCAACCCGTTGGTAAAAAGACACTACAAGCCTTAGTCTAGAAAGTCAGTTCCATCCAATATATTCTCATGCCTAGATTTGGCTAAAACTCTAATTTTAATCTATTAGTTATTCGATAATAATTAATTTTTATTTGAATATAATTTTGTGTTTAATATTAACTTAATTTATCTAGCACTTTTAGTACATCTCTCTTATACAGTTGTACATAGAGAGAATAAAGTTGTATTCTCGTGTTAAATAGTAATGTTATTATTAGACCTTACAAAACTTGACCCGACCCACCTACTCCTTTTTTCATAGGGGAAGAATTAAGACCTCCAAATCTTGATCGATGACTCGATATTTTAAATTACGAATATAAACTAATACTACCTCCAAGTCTGATTGATCCCCCCATTTGTTTTAATCAAAAGGTAAGATCATTCAAACCCAGAGGGAGTATTCATTTTAATACAACTTTTTTTTTAATCTTTTAATAATAAAATAATTTTAAAAATTCATTGAAAAGTAAATATATAATCAAAGAGTTCAAAAATAATATGATGATTGATTTATTCAACATAATTAATTATTATATATTAATCAATTTATTTGAATATGATTTTGTGTCAATTTATATATTAACTAGTTGGAAAGCTGTGCGATGCACAAACCAATTTTTAGTGACAATAATACTGACACCGAGTTAGAGAGTTGCATAAATTGGTGAAACTACTGATTGACATACTTTTATTTATATGATAGAATTTTATCGTCTTATTATAATTTCTTAATGTGGGATAATTTTACTTCAATTTATAGCCTTAAGAGTTGTTATAAGACTCAAGATTTTTCTGACTAATATCTAAAATGAATTATTTATCTTATTTATGATATATAGTATAAAATTTAATCGGTTCATCATAATTTTTCAATGTGTGATATTCTACTTAAATTTATAATTTTAAAACTCTTTCTAGGATTCAAATTATTTCTAATTGATATCTAAAGACGATTACTTTTATTTTTATAATGAAATTTCATCCTCTTATTGCAATTTTTTGATGTGGGATAATTTTAATTCAATCTATAGGCTTATGAATTGTAAGGAGGGCAATCATACTTTTCAATTTGAGGAGATTCATGACGTAAGCCTCATTAGGGTGAAGACCCTGGAAGATACACATGTTCCTATAGACCCAGATGGTCCACAGAACACAAAGTAAGGTAATCAACCCCTGGATAGAGTCATAATTGTCTTGAAGATAGTCAATTCAATCAATCACCCAATCCTTAATGTCAATGAAAGAATTAGCAGCGATATTGATTCCCAGATTACATCCCTTCCAAATACGAGATAAGAATGGGCAGTCTCTGAAAATGTGGGCGACAAATTCCATGATGTTCTTATTATTACACGTCCTGCAAAAGGAGTGTCCAGAAATGTTGCGCTTGTTGAATTCTTCTCCTGTCGGGAGCGCATCATTGATGAGCTTCCAAAGAAGAGTCCGCCATGCCATTTCGCAGGCCCTTTTAATTTCCATAGCGCAAGCATTTGCTATTCAGCGGAGGCACTGTCTTTTGATGCTAGATTGATATTGTGATTGTTCATCAAAGGCCACTCTATATCCGTCCACTCTTAACCATGTATTCTCCAGATGGTGTATTATTCCAGTAGAGTTGGTCAGGAGCATTTTGGGCGGGAAGGTTACTGCATAAAATTAGGTTCACTCATTCAGTTTCATAAAGGGCATCAAGCATTTGAATATTCCACTGTCCATGTGAGAAATAAGATCCTGAACACCAAGCGAGTCAACCCAGGAGGATAGATGCGGTGGGATATTATCCTTGAATATAGGAGTCAGCCCATTTGCCCATTTCATGTGTTTTTTTTTTTTTTTTTTTTTTAATGAGACTTGGGTTACCCGGTATCCAGGCCATAGAGTTTTTAAGAAGATTCAGACCTCATTTGACCCCAGTCCACCCCCATGATTTATTACTTTGTGGAGCTTGCAGAGTGAGATCAAGATCTAAAGAAGTGCACTTGTATCTGGCAGATAATACCTGACTTAGGAGCAGCTGAGACTCTTGAAAATATTCCATCCAACCTTAGCGAGCAAGGCATGGTTCATACAATGAATGTGTCTCAGGCCAAGGCCTCCCTCCGATTTGGGTAACGAGAGATAGAGACAGATTCGCCAATGGATATTTTTATTCCTTCGAGCTCCAGCCCACCAGAAATGGGCTAATAGTTTATTGATTCTATCCGCTACACTTACCGGTATTTTGTAAACTGATAGGAGATTAACAGAGACGAAGGCTAGAACTGAAGAAAGCTTTGCTATTACGGTTACTATCCAATGCAAGACCCAAGTATTTATCAATGGAAGAACGCGAGGAAATTCCAAAGGTTTTAATACAATTTTTAGCTATAGCCATTGTGGTGTTCTGGCTGAAGGTGAGGGAAAATTTATCCTTATTAATTTTCTGCCCTAAAGCATCACAAAATTCTAGGATCGTGTACTTGAGATTCTCAATGCTCTGTTCATTCCCTTCTGTGAAAAAAATGGCATTGTCTGCGAAGACCAGATGAGAAATTGGAGGAGCGTTTCTCGATAGTTTGATACCTCGAAGAATATTTCTATTTTGCAAAGAAACTAAGTTGGATGATAGAACTTCGGCGCATAAGACAAAGATGAAGGGTGAGAGTGAATCCCCTTGTTGCAGACCTCTTCTAGGGGTGATACTAACTCTTAGAGAACCTTTGATGAGAAGATCATAAGTAACGGTTGTAATACACTGCTGATGCGTGCTATTTATATATGATTATTCCGTCTTTTACGCACGCATTTCCAAGCATATCGAGTAGCATTGTCTACTATTTTCCCCCGAATTTGACACTTTGTGGTCATGTTGCATCTTATGCAGGTTTGAACCCGGGGACGCATAAACAAGACAAAACTCGTGCTTAAAGATGAAATCTTATGCGAAATAAGAAAAGAGAATTATCGTTTCCAAACAGGTCTACTTAAAACGTAAATATCTTGAGTTATACAACTCCAATTGAGCTGATTCCAGTTGCGTTGGAAAGCTCTTTCTCTTAGCTTTCCAACGGTATATTATACGCTCGATTTGAAGAAGTAACAAAGAAATGGAAAGCGTTTGAAGTTGAGCGTGCAGTGCTGAGAGCGGAAACAGGTCACAGATAGTCGAACGACTATCCATAATAGTCGACCGAGACTAGACGAATACCGAGACTTTCCTAATTTGATGTTTAGGGTTAATAAGACTTTTGGGCTTTTGTTTTAACTTAGTATTTAAGAAACTATTAAACTAGAATTCTAGGCCTCAACCTCTTCTTTTATATTTCTCCATACGTCTCCAACTTTTCTTTAAATATCTTCTTTTATGCTTCTAATTCTCTTTAGACTTTCTTTAGATTCTCTACTTTTACACTTTACTCCTAGACTTTCATCTCCTTTCCTTATTCTCTTTAGTTTAATTTCTTCCCAACACTCGATTATTGTAAGACTTTCGGATTCGAATCGCCTTCATTCCTTTTGGTAATTTTATCTAATATTTCTTCATTCTTCTTCGTTCTTGATTGTTTTCTTCTTCATATTTAATTATTCTTAATCGTCGTTTTATGCTTGTCGTAAATTTATTCATCATGTTTAATCTAGTAAATTCTTTTATTAATCTTGTTGTTCTTAATTTAATTATGAGTAGCTAATTTCCTTCGCTAGGATTTAGGGGATCTGCGAATTGAATGTGGTCGCTAAATAATTTATAGATCTGTCAATGATATTGTGTCTGAGTTGTCAATTGTAGCATATAATCGCGATTAGTCAGTTAATGCGCATGATTGATTAATTGAATTCGGTAAACTTGAACCTAAGATCGGAAGCCTGGTAAAGGTTAGACCTGCTACAACACATTAGTTTGCCCTAATAAGATCGGAAGCTTTTAGACGCATGCTAGGGTGAATAGCGGACCGGAAGGACCTTTTCAATACCCCTTAGACCAATATCTGGGACAGACCTGTGACTTAGACCGTGACCATATGAGATTCGTAGTGCACCGACAATCCTAGTTTTCTCTCCATATATTTATTCATCTTTATTCGTCTTATTTTATTTTAGTTATTCTTTCTCTTTTAATTCTCTTTCCTTCACTACTTTAGTTTAGATAAACACAAAACATAAAAACCCCGATTGTTACTTAGATAGACTTTAATTGCAAGTAGGATTTATTTGTCTCCCTGTGAAATCGATCCCGACTTCCCTAGCTATATTTTTAGTTGGACCGTAGTTGGTTATTTTTGATAGGTACACGACTAGCTTATCAACTGCATAATGAGCTTATTCAGATGATCGGAAAAACCCATGGACTCAAGAGTGCGGTGGACAAAGTTCTAATACATTCTATCAAAGGCTCTGCTGAAATCGACTTTCAATGCAACCTTACTCGTTTTTGGTAACGAGCATTTAGATTTAATATCATGCATAAGCTCATGAGCGACAAGGATGTTATCACTTATATATCTTCTGGTGCATTTTGGTACTTACCAACAAGCTTCTCAAGGACTCGTTTGATACGATTAACAATGCATTTAGTCCTGATCCACATGAGAACATTACATATGCTGATAGGTCTCAGATGATCAACCTTTTCTGGGTTACATACCTTAGGGATAAGAGCAATAAATGTATGGTTGAGTTCTTTATGAACATGCCCGACATTAAGAGTATCACAAACCGCATCAATAACGTCCTTTTTAGTAATGGTCCAGAATTTCTGAAAAAAGATATCCGGCCCTAGTGATTTCATGCCACCCAATTGGAATACATGTAGACACCCACATTTTGACCGCCAGGTGTCTATAATAGTTTCCGACAAACACCCGATGATGATCGGACGCGAACGTGCTTTAGTATACTTGAAAACGGGCTCAAAATCATTGGCATTTGGCTTGGGCTTATTACGGAGTACAAATCTCACAAAACCAACCTCAAATCCAGGCCCAGTGGGTCGTTTCGAGTCAAATAAGACTAATTTGGGTCGAATCCGGCACCAGGGGCAAAAACCGTCTTTTAGCGACCGGGTCAAACCCGGTCAAAGATATTTTTTCAAGGCACACGGACCAGCCGTGTCACCTCACAAATTCGGCCTAGGCTCGAATACTACAAAAAATCAGCCTCGAAAATATTAAACAAATCCATTTAAGGATAGAATTCGATGTCAAGTAGGAATTCTATCCGGATACCGAATCGAGCACTCGACCAAGCATCAAATACTCGGCCGAGCAGCCTCGTGCCAGCCAAAAACCGTGACTTCCCCACCAAGCAAGCGGAAGTCACGTCCCTCTCAAATTGTTTATTATTCCTATCCTTAGACGGAATCTCATCTCATTCCAACCGGTGACTTTTTTTCCTTTGCAAGTCAGTCGTTCCCTATAAATAGGACCCTCTCATCACACAAAATAAAGTCATCACTCATCTATAACATACATTCATACATCTACAATATCTACGATTTAATTCCCGACATACAGCAACTTCGTTACATCAAACATAGCATCGAAATACCGACAAAATAACCCGACGAATCCGACCCCAAAACCGGTCACCACCCGTCACCTTACACGTCCAAATGCACCACCCTAACTCACCCACATCGTCTCGACGCTCCCGTGCCTAAGCCACTTTCCGACGAGCCTTTTTTCGAGAAAACAAAGCATGTAGGTTGAGGGTGTAAAATCAAACCCAATTCTTCCCTTCTCTCTTCCTTTCCTCTCGTCCTTTTCTTCTTTTTTTCGTCGGTCGGTCCATTTTTTTTAATATGGATCGTTGTCGCATTTTTTTATTTTCTAATAACGATATTACAAAAATATTTTCATAAAACAAACGTTCTTACAATACGATATCGATTCTCTAATCAAATATCGTATCTAACAAGAACTAAATTAAATCTCGTTGATGCTAAAAAAAAATCGTTACATCTTTTTAAACAAAATACGACGATTTTTAACGCGGAGAGAATTAACATTTTTTCTTCTTTTCGTTCAAATTCTTTTCAAAATAAACTTTTTTTTACCTTTTCTAAAATCATTCCGACTATTTGATATCGATTTCATAATCGAATATCGAATACGACGAAAATCGAAAATATAAATCGAGTATAAATTAAATCCATATTTATACGCGATTATCAAAATTAACGATTTTAGAAAAAAAAAAAGAAAAAAAAGCAAACCCGAGACAGCCACCCGCGAGAGTCGCGCCCCACCCGGGCGAGTCGCGCGGGCTGCTGTAAACCGCGACGTATTTTTCTCGTTTTCCAATTTTTCTAGCATCGTTTTTTTTAACACAAAACAACGGTTTTTTCGGTATATTTTCAGATTTCGATAAATACTTTTTCGACCTCGGTCCACACGTGTTTATCCATCACGTGTCATAAACCTTTTTCAAAAATCATGCATATCATCGTATTTACATCTTTATTCAATTTATGAATCGTTACTAACACGTTTGTTCATCTTTTTATCAATCTCTTTTCATCTTTTGTTTTATTAGACTAAAACGAATCTCACATGCTAAATATAACTTTGACGTTATAAGTTTAAGATGCATTAAACGACTTAGCAACCCATTTAATTTTTCTCACATGCATAGGGAAAATAATGTTTGCATATCATTCAACTGTCGAACTAACGCGTGTACACCAAAAACGAACGATATCTTAGTAAAGGCCGCTAAGTGCGGGCGGGGTTGGGTGTTCTTAGTGAACTTCCCAACACGTACCCTCACCCCTTACTTAGAACCATGGTTTCCGGATGTCCGAATCCATTGGCAACGAGAGTCATTCAATACACGATATCCGATAATGTCGGTATCGGTATCATAATGCAAAGGGACGAACCCAATAAGCTCTGACATCGGAAATGTGCCGTATTTTGTATACGGCCCACTACGATATAGAGTGGGTTCGAACGGGCCCGAACTCCCACAAAGTTCGGTGGCGACTCCTACTTCGATTTAAATTTCAATTTGACCATCTCATAAGGAGATTCATTCGCCTCCCCAAACCCGCGCGTGACCGCGTCGGGGTGGACCTATGTCATGTCCACAATTTGGCGACTTCGCTGGGGATCAACTGATGAGTCACTTACCATTGGCATCCTCAGGGTGAGACTCGAAAAGAAATCGTTCGAATAGTAATGTACACGTTTTAGTTCAATGGTTCATGCATAACCCAATCTTTCCCGGGCCGGTTACTTGTGACCGACGTCCCACTATACCACGGTGCGTTCCTTAATGGCGCACTAAAGACTTCGATGGCGGAACTTGCATGGGTTTTACGGCAGGTTCTAAGACCAACTCGGCTTAGGAAGACCGTCCTGATTTGCGAGAAAGCTATCGTCGTTGGTATAGACCCTCTTTCGACCGACCGAGACTTAGACTAAGAGCATACATGGTGTCATTATACTGTTTCCATGACTACGTGCTACTTGATTTTCTTTGGTCCTCTTTTTTTTTTTTTTTTTTAAACCGTTGTTTTCAAAAATTTGCGTCCTTTTCAAACCTATCCATTTTCCAAAACCAGAAAAGCTACCGAATTTAGAACTTATGATTTTGACTCAAAATAGCCTATTTTTAGCCGGTATGCTGTCCAAACCTTTTCAAAATTCCGAAATCTCGGCCCGATAACGTTTTTTTTTTTTTTTTTATTTTTTTTTTTATTTTTTTATTTTCAAAAAAAAAATCGGGCCATCCTATCCGACTTTGTTCGGTTTTCAAATCCAAATTCTCTTTTCAAAACTTTCTTCTTCTTAGGACTTCCCGTATTTAGCAGTGTCGGGTCTTGTCATAAGTTGTTAGAGTCTATAGCGTCGAAACTCCGTCGATCCTACATCACGAGTTTCTACCCCATCCCAGTCCGCCTTATTTGTCAAGGCACAGCCCACCTGCGTAGGACGAACTCCTACAAAGGAAAGCCCATTTACACATTCGAGTCTAAAGTCTGGGGAATTCACACATGGATGTTTCTTCGAACGGGACTAAGCCCACTTTGCCAAATCCTAAGGAAGGCCCATCGTCCACGAGTCACCCGTCTAGGAGTCGGTTTCTCAGTCCTTTGTCTAAGTCTAGTCTTTCCTTGCTCAGGATGCACTATATGGGTCCGATTCAGATTACACGGTGTTCTTACAGATATGCCACCTTTCACCCGAACCATGACGCAACAGGCCGTAGATGCGCTGACCGCCTCTTTGACTAAGCTACAAGATCAACTGACACAGATGAGGGGAGACCAAATCGCCATCCTTACCCGGGTAAGTGTCGTGGAGCAAAGTATGCCGAGGGACGAAGATGAAACCAAGGGGCCATTAGCCGAATTGACTAGCGCAGTCCTCAAGCTGCAAGAGCAGGTCCATCTGTCGACCCACAACTCGATCCATACGGAGAATGCTCGAACCTATTCACCCCTGACCGACCAACTACCTGCCAATCTCAACTTGACAGGCCTCCCGATGTTCGACGGAACTGAAGACCCGGTATTACATATCCGGGCTTTCAAGGAATTTATGGCCCTAAAGGGAGTCAAGTCAGACATGTTCAAGCATTTGTTTGCCTCTTCCCTCGAAAAGCACCCGAGAGCCTGGTTCTACAGGCTCGATTCCAAGAAGTACAAGTCTTGGGATAACGTGGCGACGGAATTCGCTCGGAACTACGCCGACAACACGAAAATCTAGACCACAATGCGCACCCTGGAAGTAATGGCCCAGGAACCTAAGGAAGGATTTATGAAATACCTTCAGCGCTGGAGGGCTGAAAGCGTCAAACTGGTCGATAAGCCCAGTGAAAAAGTGCTGGTAGAAGCCTTCGTCAAGAACCTCCTTCCTGCTTACCGGATCCATCTCCGGTACGCCATCATACCTAGTTTCGCGGTCCTAACTGAAATGGGGACAAGAATTGAAGATGACCTAAGATTGGAGAGCCTCACCAAGGCCTCCACCAAGGGTTACCAAGGGGCCAGCTCATCGACAAGCAAGCCCACATCTGCTGCTGCTACTCGTAGCATTTTTGACGAGGTGAATCTACTTGATACCCCGTCTAAGAAGAATACCACACCTCGGGTATTCACCGACATAGGCACCACCTATGCAAATGCCTTACAAAGGCTCTCATCAAAAGGCCTGATCAACCCGATAGGCCCAACACCTGAGATCCCGGTCGAGCGTTGCTCCAAGGCCTACGACATTCAGGCCTACTGCCAGTGCCATCGTGGCAAGGGACACGATACCGAGAAATGCTGGAAGCTAAAGCACCTTATCCAGGATCTCATCGAAAGTGGGAAGATCCCTTTACCTGGAGGCAAGCCCAATAACAAGGATAATCCGTTGGCCACTCACGCCATCTTCTCCGGGGAAGTAGTTGACTGCTCACATCTCATTTCCTCATTTGTCTCGCAAATAAACGGGATCTGGTGCGACGACGAAGATGACGTCTATCTCACCAAGGGTGAAGCTGTCCCCATCACACCTGAAGAGATCCAGAAGGTTAAGTCCAAGGTCTTAGCCAGTAATCACGCCTTTATCATCGCCGAGCCATCTAGGTTGGAGGCCGCCCCGGAAGAGCCAACCACCGAAAAGGCTCTCGTTAAGCAGCTGAGCAAGACTCGAGTTGACCTCTCTATATGGCAACTCCTAGTTAGCTCACAGGAACATCGGGAGGCACTCACTAAGGCCCTCGATCAAGTCAAGATCGACTCCATGGCTACTCCAGCTGAAATGGTAGCCACGGTTCTGCCCCACCTAAAGGGGAAGGCTAAGGAAGAAGGCCCACTTATTACCTTCTCCAACGCTGATCTACCACCGTTCGGGCCTACCCACAACATGGCCCTCTACATCACGGTAATCTGCCGTGGAAAGTACCTGCCCATGACCCTAATTGACGACGGGTCCGCAGTCAACGTCCTCCCCTTGAGGACCGCTAAAGCCCTCGGCATCACCGAGACCGACTACATTCCTACAGCTCAAACCATTCAGACCTTCGACAGAAGTCCAAAGTCAGTAGTCGGGGCCGTAAAACTTACTATCATAACGGGCCCGATAGAGAAGGACCTGGAATTTCAAGTGATCGATGTGACTTCTTCCTTTAACCTTCTTTTAGGAAGACCTTGGATCCATGCGACCAGTGCAGTATCCTCCACTCTGCATCGAAAAATCAAGCTGCCTCTGCACGATACCGTCATCACTTTAGAAGCCACACCTATGACCGTGGCTAACTGCAACACCTCAGGCTGCACCGATCTCTGAGGGTTTGACTTCATAGGGGCAATCGAGGAAGAGTATCTTTTCCGACCCTACTTCATGGTTAGCACTGACCGGATGCTGCAGAATATGGGCTATCTACCGGGGGCTACATCAAGGCCCAATCTCCCTGCAGGGAAAATCCTCAAAGTTCTAGATAACGGGAGGACCCAAACCGGTCTGGGTTACACCATAACCCCGGAAAATATGGGCCAAACCGGAGCCAGCAAAGTCACCTTTTTCACTCCAGTATTCGAGCCCGTCCAGACAGGTCTATATCGGCCCGAAACCACATGCCCTGGGACCCACTTGGCCCAGGACTGCAACTTCATACCAGACGACATCTTCGCTCTCATCCAGTCTGAAGATGCTAAGAATGCTGAGCCCGCACTGGGGCTAGTTTTCGGAGAGGAACTCGCGGCCCCAGCACCAAAGGAAGAGTTGGTCAGTCTCATTCTCCGCAGCCGCAACTTTGATCCATCTAAACTGATCTCGGATGTCGGATCCGGGACAAGGAAAAGAGCCTGGAGGAAGACTGTCAAATGGACTTACAGTCAAGGAAGGACCTACAAGCTGATCACAGGGGAAGAAGAAATGCCTGAGTCTGAGTCTGAGTCCGAGTCGGAGTCTGAGTCTGAGTCTGAGATTGAGTCTAGTGAGTCCGGTGCTAGGGTCACTCCTATAACTTCCCCTCTCCCTTTAGCTACTCCTAGTGCCTCAGGGTCTGTCCCAGGCACTTTACCTATCCCGCCACTGACTAGCGATCAGATGGCAGCTCTTTTCGAGCTATTTTCTCAATTTATGAGCAACAATAACAACCGTTCTGCTTACGACTTGTCTCATTTTCAAAATTTTCTTAATTTCAAAAAGATTCTACGCAATGACATTGAGAAACCCGACGAACAGGTATCCTTGCCTCCACATCTGATCGAGCAGCTAGAACAAAGGGAATCCCGCAATCCGGTAATCGAAGAAACCGAATCCATCAACGTGGGAACAACCTTAGAGCCTCAACTGCTTAAGATAGGGTTATCTTTAGATCCCAAGGAGAAACAACAATTCACGAATCTCCTCCAAGAATTCAAGGATGCCTTCGCATGGTCCTACAAGGACATGCCGGGGATAGATCGCGAAATAGCCGAGCACCATATACCGATCAAGGAAGGGTTCAAGCCGGTTAAGCAGAAACTCCGCCACATGAGGCCCGAGTGGTCCCTCAAGGTCAAAGTGGAAGTCGACAAACAATTCAAGGCTGGGTTCATACGAGTTTCCGAGTATCCAGATTAGGTTGCAAACATCGTACCGGTTCCTAAAAAGGACGGTAAGGTGCGTGTCTGTGTAGACTTTTGGGATCTTAACAAGGCGAGCCCGAAAGACGACTTCCCGTTACCACACATCGACATACTGGTGGATAACACAGCTGATCATGCCCTTCTATCATTTATGGATGGGTATGCTGGGTATAACCAGATAAAAATGACATAAGAGGATATGGATAAGACCACCTTCATTACATCTTGGGGTACTTATTGCTATACTGTTATGCCGTTTGGTCTCATCAACGCCGGGGCCACCTATCAACGAACCGCCACAACTTTATTACACGACATGATGCATAAAGAAGTGGAAGTTTACGTGGACGATATGATCGTCAAATCTAAAGACAGGGACGGTCACATCACCGCCCTGAGAAAATTCTTCACCCGATCACGCAAATACAACATGAGGTTAAACCCTCATAAATGAAGTTTCGGGGTAACATCTGGCAAATTACTGGGTCATATCGTTAGCCAACGTGGTATCGAAGTAGATCCAGCCAAAATTAAGGCCATCACCGAGATGCAACCCCCTAAAACCGAAAAGGAGATAAGAGGGTTTCACGGAAAAGTCCAATACATCAGCAGATTCATTTCAAAGCTAACCATGGTGTATGAACCGATCTTCAAGAAGCTGAAAATAGGGGAACGGTTACTATGGGACGACAAGTGTCAAGCAGCCTTTGAAAAAATAAAAGAAATCTTGTCTTCACCGCCGGTCCTGATGCCACCTCAACCTGGTTTGCCTTTGTCACTATACCTAACCACGACAGAGACAGCCATGGGGGCTATGCTAGCTCAGACGATCAACTCCGAAGAACGGGCTATATACTACATCAGCAAAAAGTTTTTAGAATACGAGTGTAAATACACCATGCTCGAAAAGACGTGCTTAGCCTTGGTCTGGGCCACTAATAAGCTCCGACATTACATGCTCAGCTATGAAGTACAAGTGCTGTCAAGAATGGATCCGATCAAGTACCTATTCGAGAAGCCCATCCTCAACGGCATGATATCAAGATGGACCCTAATGTTGGCAGAGTTCGATCGAAAGTTCGTACCATTGAAAGCCATCAAAGGCCGAATAGTAGCCGAGTTTCTCGCCGACAGTCCCATAACCGAAGAAGGGCACACCGACACTTGGTCCTTCTCGGATGAAGATATTTTCCATACCGACACCAAAACGTGGGACTTACACTTTGACGGGGCATCCAATTTCCGAGGATTTGGAGTCGGGATCCTCCTAATCTCGCCAAGAGGGGAACATACCCCCGTGTCCATCAAATTGGACTTTGACGTCACCAACAATGCCGCTGAGTATGAAGCATGTATTCACGGGCTACAAGCCGCCGCCGATTTATGGGTCACAAACCTCCGAGTACACGGCGACTCATCTCTGGTCATTAACCAAGCGCTCCAAAAATGGAAAACCCGAAATGCTAATCTCGTGGCTTACCAGGCACGAGTAAGGGATCTCGAGAAACAATTCCGAAAGGTAGAGTATATATACCTGCCTCGGGAAGAAAATCAGTTCGCAGATGCACTTTCAAAACTGGCATCTTTACTAAACATTCCCGATCATGTGACCAGCATGCCAATCTGTGTCGAAAGGCGATCCGAGCCAGCATATATCCACGACATCGAAGATATCGAGATACCTGATCCCGAGCCGTGGTATAAGGCTATCCAAGCATACCTGACAAATGGGGAGTATCCACCCGGGGCCGACAATCGAGCCAAAAAGGCCTTACGTAGGCTAGCAGCCCATTTCATCTGTACCGACGATGGGCAACTTTACAAAAAGACATCGCAGGGGGCTCTCCTTTTATTTGTTGATAAAAGTAACGCCGAAAAGGTTATGGTCGAAGTGCACGACGGCGAGTGCGGTCCACACATGAACGCCTAGATGCTAGTCTGGAAGATCATGAGACTCGGATACTACTGGAATAGCATGGAAACCGATTGCCAACTATGTGTTAGACATTGCCATAATTGCCAGATTTTCGCTAATGTACAACATATGCCGCCATCCCTGTTGTATACCATGACATCACCTTGGCCGTTTTCAACATGGGGAATCGATATAATCGGAAAGATAAACCCCTCAGGAACCGGAGGACACTGCTTCATTTTGGTAGCAATCGACTATTTCACCAAATGGGTCGAAGCAGAATCCTACCGTATCCTCAACGCCAGTCAAGTCGCCAAATTTATCCAAAATAGGATAATATGCCGGTATGGGATCCCTCATGAATTCATCAGTGACCACGGGACTCATTTTCAAGCCGAGACGGCAACCTTGTTGACTAAATACAAAATTCAAAGGCATACATCTTCACCCTACCGACCCCAAACTAATGGAGCGGTAGAAGCGGCTAATAAGACAATTGTCACCATACTCAAAAAGATGGCTGATAATTACCGGGACTGGCCCGATAAGATACCATTTGCACTTTGGGGATATCGGACGTCAATCCGTACTGCGACCGGGGCAACACCGTATTACCTTACGTAGGGATGGAAGCGGTCCAACCCATTGAGTTAGAGGTACCGTCCCTCAGAATCCTACTCGAGAGTCAAGTACCCGAAGCTGATTGGGTTCGAGCACGATATGACTCGCTAGTCCGTTTAGACAAACGACAATCTCGTTCCCTCAATAATATACAAATATATCAGAAGAGAATCCAACGGGCCTTCAACAAAAGGGTAAGACCCAGGAACATCAAAGAGGGAGATTTGGTTCTCAAATCTGTTCGAGCTTTATTACAAGTAGACCCAAGGGGGAAATTCAAACCTAACTAGGCCAGACCATATTTGGTAAAGAAGATTTTATCAGGCGGAACAGTAATGCTAACGGATCTGGACGGGAATGAGTTTGTCAACCCAACTAACCTGGACCAGCTGAAGCGTTACTACCCTTAACCCATTTCTCTCAATGTCATTAGCAAAGTTTATAAAAATCATTTCCAAATAAACTTTCAAGAGCAAGTCAAAAGCTAGAATTACTTATTCTACTGTTATAAACATCTTGAACCAATAGTCTTGATGTATTTCGAAATTGCAAATTAAGTCTGAACTACGTTTGGTTTGATTCCGCTAATTGTGGATACGTAGGCAGCCCCTCAAAAGGGCACAACCATCGAAGAAAAAACAGGAACGGTTTAAATAATAAACTTCCTTTATTTATTTCAAAAAAAAAAATCCGAAAAACTCGGGAAATTACAAAAATTCCAAAAAAAAAAGCACACGACACAAAATAAATAGTACTAATACTTAAATAATAAAAACTAGGGCATCTTCCCCTTTCCTTTGTCCTTAGCTTCTTTATTCGTCCATTGGCGACGACGTGGAGGTGAGCGCTCCCGAATCACCAAGGGAACCTCCTTAGCCCGGGCTCGTTTCTTCAAACTTGATTCCCCGGTCACCTCAGTCGGTCCTAGTCGGGCCCTCACCCTCTCAGGTAACCGGTCACGCGGGCCCAGCCTGTCTCGGATCGCTAATTTCGGTCCGAGCCTTCTCTCCAAGTCACTAACGCCGGTCTCTTTAGCTCGAGTCTTAGTTTTTGACTTAAAACCCTACTCCAGTCGGACAAGGGTAGCAGGAGTTTCCCCTTCATCAAAGAACCACCTGTTATCTTTCACGGTCTCCCTGCGAACCAAGTCAAAGGCCTCATCAGTCTTCAAAGCTTTACGGGCCTCTTTAGATTCTTCGGAAGTCCATTTACGGTATGCTTCTGAGACCCAAACAGATTGGCAGGGGCGAGGTATGGTCCATGTAACACAGGTAAACCAACGTTGTAGCCACGTGTCACACATAGCGTCCGTCAATTGGAGCGAAACGCTAATGATTGCTTCAGTCTCGGGGATCTGCTGAAACAAGCCGAACTGCCTCAAGATACGGTCCGGGTAGATGTGGACAGTCCAATCCAAGGATAGGATCACTAAGTAGCGGGCCTTATCTCTCTTAGCTAACCCCGTCAGTTTTGAGAGAAACCACCAGACGACAGTCCATCTAATCAAGGGCCCATCATGGAATTTTAGCTCTTCATCCCAATAATTCCGATTTATGTGATGACTTGAGCTTATCCGTCGTGACCGTGAACAAATCTGACAGCTGCGATATCTGGATATGCTCACCGGGGGCTCTATGATCGATAGGCGCTCGGATAACCAGATCTGTCAAAAAAAAAAATCGGAAAATTCGGAAAATTTTCGGAAAAAATTCAAAAAAAAAAATTGGAAAAAATTCAAAAAAAAAGAAAAGAAAAAAATCGAAAATCGGGAAATTCGAGGAGAGCGCGGTCCAATACCTGCAAAAGACGAATGCTTCCCGTCAATTGTCTATCTGGGTCAAGTCTTCTAGCATCAAGACCCATAATAATCTCCCCGGTTATCAGCCAAGCTGGGCGACTATGCTAATTAGCCTAATTTCGCCTAGGCACGAGTCAACATCCATCCGACCTTCAAAGGCATATCGATGCAGCATACAAAAGGCGAAGGCCCTACGCCTATGGGTAGAAATAATTCTTGCGCCGTTTGGATTTATGAATTTATCAGCTAGGTCGAACAGGGAAACAGAATTCCCCTTTACCATACGGGCTGTCTCAGCATGTGACAAACCAAGAAAGTCCCTCAGTCTCCTCCTTGGGTCAGGATAAAAAGGTGGAATAGCAGGACGAGCATTAGGGCACCAGCCCCCTATGGCTGCAATCTCTTCAGGAAGGGGACATATCTCTCCTCGAGGAAAGGCAAAAACGTGGTGGGTAGTATCCCAAAAGGATAGGCAAGCATCCAAAAAGTGTGAATCTACCCTAAGTCGCTGAAGCGGGAATAAAGCGACAATTCCCATTTGAGTTAGCTGAACTTTATCTTCGTCTCGAAAATTTTGAGCCCACACATGAAGCATTGCAGACAGATGTTCAATACCCATGGCAAGAATCGTTTTTTGTCTTAAAAATCTAAGGGATTTTAAGATAGAAGAGAAGATTTGGGTTGGAATATGAAAAATTTAAAAAGCAAGAATCCTCTATTTATAATAGAGAAAATCCTCTTCATAGTCACCCCAGGAATAGGAATTTTAATATTCCCCACTTCATTTAGGCATACAGGCCTAACCTGAGATTTTTAGGAATCCGTGTCAGAACCTGATTAGGAATCAAGTCATCCCAAGCATTCCTATTTCCAAAAAAATTCAAAAAAAATTCGGCATTTTCTTTCCAAAAAAATCAATCAATCAAAAATCATTTCTTCCCCAGCGTGAGTCGGTATTTTGCCTAAATGTTACAAACAGATTGCTATGTATCAGCATATAGGTACACCAAGACTCCCGAAGAAATTTTATTACAAAAGCAGAAGCCCTATGCAGCATTTCTACTGGAAATAAGGGATGTGTCTGCAAGCGGACACACCCATAACTTCCAATGCAAGCTCCTGCGCAACTCCAAAATGGGATGCGTCTGCAAACAGACACACCCGAGACTATTTAAGCAAGCCCCCACGAAACTATCGGCATCTATCCATGTATGATTTCTATCTTATGGCTGGCGAGCCCTGTTACGCAAGTCTAATGGACTATAAGTGACCCGATCGGAAGTCTGTCGGGTCTTAATCCTCGATTGGCCTGACAGCTACTCTGACTTTTGCCTTGTCCAAGCCTCAGTCAGAGTGGGGGCTCTGTAGACACCCATATTTTGACCGCCAGGTGTCTATAATAGTTTCCGACAAACACCCGATGATGATCGAACGCGAACGTGCTTTAGTATACTTGAAAACGGGCTCAAAATCGTTGGCATTTGGCTTGGGCTTATTACGGAGTACAAATCTCACAAAATCAACCTCAAATCCAGGCCCAGTGGGTCGTTTCGAGTCAAATAAGACTAATTTGGGTCGAATCCGGCACCAGGGGCAAAAACCGTCTTTTAGCGACCGGGTCAAACCCGGTCAAAGATATTTTTTCAAGGCACACGGACCAGCCGTGTCACCTCACAAATTCGGCCTAGGCTCGAATACTACAAAAAATCAGCCTCGAAAATATAAACAAATCCATTTAAGGATAGAATTCGATCTCAAGTAGGAATTCTATCCGGATACCGAATCGAGCACTCGACCGAGCATCAAATACTCGGCCGAGCAGCCTCGTGCCAGCCAAATACCGTGACTTCCCCACCAAGCAAGCGGAAGTCACGTCCCTCTCAAATTGTTTATTATTCCTATCCTTAGACGGAATCTCATCTCATTCCAACCGGTGACTTTTTTCCTTTGCAAGTCAGTCGTTCCCTATAAATAGGACCCTCCCATCACACAAAATAAAGTCATCACTCATCTACAACATACATTCATACATCTACAATATCTACGATTTAATTCCCGACATACAGCAACTTCGTTACATCAAACATAGCATCGAAATACCGACAAAATAACCCGACGAATCCGACCCCAAAACCGGTCACCACCCGTCACCTTACACGTCCAAATGCACCACCCTAACTCACCTACATCGTCTCGATGCTCCCGTGCCTAAGCCACTTTCCGACGAGCCTTTTTCCGAGAAAACAAAGCATGTAGGTTGAGGGTGTAAAATCAAACCCAATTCTTCCCTTCTCTCTTCCTTTCCTCTCGTCCTTTTCTTCTTTTTTTCGTCGGTCGGTCCGTTTTTTTAATATGGGTCGTTGTCGCATTTTTTTATTTTCTAATAACGATATTACAAAAATATTTTCATAAAACAAACGTTCTTACAATACGATATCGATTCTCTAATCAAATATCGTATCTAACAAGAACTAAATTAAATCTCGTTGATGCTAAAAAAAATCGTTACATCTTTTTAAACAAAATACGACGATTTTTAACGCGGAGAGAATTAACATTTTTTTCTTCTTTTCGTTCAAATTCTTTTCAAAACAAACTTTTTTTTTACCTTTTCTAAAATCATTTCGACAATTTGATATCGATTTCATAATCGATTATCGAATACGACGAATATTGAAAATATAAATCGAGTATAAATTAAATCCATATTTATACACGATTATCAAAATTAACGATTTTAGGAAAAAAAACAAAAAAAGCAAACCCGAGACAGCCACCCACGCGAGTCGCGCCCCACCCAGGCGAGTCGCGCAGGCTGCTGTAAACCGCGTCGTATTTTTCTCGTTTTCCAATTTTTCTAGCATCGTTTTTTTAATACAAAACAGCGGTTTTTTTCGGTATATTTTCAGATTTCGATAAATACTTTTTCGACCTCGGTCAACACGTGTTAATCCATCACGTGTCATAAACCTTTTTCAAAAATCATGCATATCATCGTATTTACATCTTTATTCTATTTATGAATCGTTACTAACACGTTAGTTCATCTTTTTAGCAATCTCTTTTCATCTTTTGTTTTATTAGACTAAAACGAATCTCACATGCTAAATATAACTTTGACGTTATTAGTTTAAGATGCATTAAACGACTTAGCAACCCATTTAATTTTTCTCACATGCTTAGGGAAAATAATATTTGCATATCATTCAACCGTCGAACTAACGCGTGTACACCAAAAACGAACGATATCTTAGTAAAGGCCGCTAAGTGCGGGCGGGGTTGGGTGTTCTTAGTGAATTTCCCAACACGTACCCTCACCCCTTACTCAGAACCGTGGTTTCCGGATGTCCGAATCCATTGGCAACGAGAGCCATTCAATACACGATATCCGATAATGTCGGTATCGGTATCATAATGCAAAGGGACGAACCCAATAAGCTCTGACATCGGAAATGGGCCGTATTTTGTATACGGCCCACTACGACATAGAGTGGGTTCGAACGGGCCCGAACTCCCACAAAGTTCGGTGGCGACTCCTACTTCGATTTAAATTTCAATTTGACCATCTCATATGGAGATTCATTCGCCTCCCCAAACTCGCGCGTGGCCGCGTCGGGGTGGACCTATGTCATGTCCACAATACAGCAACCTAGACTTTTTGTCCAGTGAATGGCTTACTTAGATGATTGATATCATCATGATCCAATTTGTTTGTGACATTGGTAAAAAGATAGGAGAAAGCCTCTTTATAATCAGAATAAGGAAGAAGGGCTGGATCATTTAGATTTCCAACATAAGTAGCCCGAAAGTGATTATTAATCACCTGGGATACACCGTTCTCTTCCGCATGCCACTGATTATGATCATCCATCAGCCCATTAATGAAATTTCGAGTTGATCGTCCCTTGACCAAATTGAAGAAGTATCTCGCGCGTACAAGTGTCGCCGTCAATAGCCCAGTTAATTTTCACCCTTTGTCTCCAATAAATATCCATGGCTTTAACAAAAAAGTTGAGCTCCGTGTGGGTTGTATCATATTTTTCCTCAGAACCACTGGTTAAGAAGTCATTAATACCTTCCTCTAGTTTGTCATCAAAATCAGTCCAACGTTTATTCCATTCAGCATACCCACGATTCGGCTCGATGGATTCACATGTCATGTATCCTCTATATTCCAAGCATTACGGATCACCTCCTTGCATGCATCCATGTCTAGACACCAGGCTTCTATTTTGAAAGGTCTTTTCCCTTTTTTTAGTCGAGTGTAGATCAATTTCAATCATTGTGTGGTCCGATATCTGGATTAAGTAGTGCAACATGCTGGTATTCAGGAAGAATTCACACCAATTAGAGGATGCATAGCAACATAGGCCTTGTCCAACCTTTCGTAAACACGCTTCTTCTCCTCGCCTTCCTATTGTTACCCTTTCTATTGTTACACCATGTGAAGTTTGGCCCTTTATACGGAATTTCATAAAGTTGGTGATCGAGTTTCGATGTGACAAAATTTTCGATTCCCGGGATCATTCCTCTTTTATTACTTCCTCTAACTTTCTAAGATCTTCCTACTTGATTATTAAATACTCTCTCAAATAACTATCACATGGAAAGATCATAGAAAGTTGGAGGAAGTACTAAATTTATCCTCCATTGAGTCTTCTTAATTGAAATCTCCAACAAGGAGGTACGGAGGGTCAGTCGAAGTGAGCCACTCCGATAAGAAGTCCCAAACAGCTTGTCACTCCTCAACACAAGGATGCCCATACACACAACACAAAAGCCAATCCGAGCCACTTGAAGTGACTTTCATTATAATATAGTTGGAGCAGGAGAACAAGTGATTGAGAAAAACTACATCCTTCCAACCTAGCCATAGTCTACCACTACTACCCAAAGCATCGACTTCTACATAGTTAATAAATCCTAGGGAATGAACTTCCTAAAGCGGAGGCCTTCCTTACACTACATTTAATTTCCATTAAGAACACAAAATCATACTTATTTTTGCCTCCTAAAACCGCTCTAAGCTTTCCAATTGTAGAGGCGAGCAGGTCATTTAATCCCCTACAATTCCATGCAACGCTTATCATGGCGACCCCAGAGGTTTTTTAAGGCCAACCTCCTCGGCCTCATCGTTATTGTCCGAGCTTTCATCCATATGATCCAAGTGTTCAACAAATGTCATACGAAAACCTCCAGAAGAAGAAGCAAGACCCACCTGTTTTGCTTTCTTTTTAAGTGAGTGCAGATAATTCATTGCATCAGCCTTAGAAGCTAATGCCTCTACCGGAAGTCACATTGCTCGCTCGGGATCAGTAAATGATTTTCTTTTTTTGTATGGGACTTGATTACTCTCATCATCTCCCAAAAAACTGATAGCTTTGAGTTTTCCTACCTCATTAGGGTCATTGTTGTGGTCGTCAATCAGCATTGAAGTACCAAAAAAAACTCAAATCACCCTCCAAAAAAACAGAGAGTGCAGGCGGCAGACTGGATTCTTTCAAGACATGTACTTGTTGCTTTTTCTTGACTAAGTTCCTATGGGCGAGAGCCAGATCAACGTTATCCAGGTTAACATACAAAGAAGGTTTGTTTGATGAAGACCCTTCATTGAAATCAGTATTAGTATGATCAGCTTCAGAGCTGAGGCCAGCCCCAGTTCAGTATTGGGCTCCTCCACATTCTTGTTTAAGTCGGTACTATTCTCCATAATATCAACAGCATCCCCAAAGCTTTGGTCCTCATCATCAGAATCATCCTGTCCTAGGGGCCCTTGATTGGGCCATTCAGGAGTAGAAAAAGGAGAGGAATCGGAGTCGGAACTTACATCAATCCAACCACTAGCGTTTGTTGTTGCATTTTGTTGAATCTGACCACCATTCATAGGATTCTACATCTACCCATGATGCAGTACCTGGTTCATTTTATCATTCATTACCACATCCTCATGCGTCTGATTAGTAGTAACTTGTGTGCTTAGAGGATGTGGGGGTGGCATGTGCGGGTTGAGATCAGAATCGATCGGATATGGATAGAATTGAGGGAGATTCAGTGGGTGGATGAAGGTTTGATTCCAGCCCCTTGCCTCATCAACTTCTCTTGCATAATCATAAACGCCCTCCACACGATGTCTTATAGCCACTTGCTGAATAACATCAAGGTCATTCAAGAATTCAGCCTCCCAACCTCTAGCACCCATTTGGTAGGATCACCACTCAAATTGATGAAACTTTCGAACACATGTCCATCGGCTCCTTTGTGCATGGTTGTTTCTCTGCTCCGCAGCCCTTGAACTCTCAGGTTGATCCCTTGCTAAACCTGCAACAGAGTGAGCCTGATTCTGATTCACCTGTCCATTAGAGAACAAAACATGTGCTCCGAAAGGTTGTGATTTCACCAAAAATCTCATTCCGGGTTGAACCCGTCCACCAGGGAAAAATTCCTAATTCGAAAACAACAAGCCTATCTGCAAAAAAATCAGCCGGGACGTTACGATTATCATTGTTACCCATCCTAATATCTGAAGTGAGAAACCTTGTTGATGAGGGGGTGGCTCGTAAGTCTAGGTTGAACATAGTGTGTGTACTTTCATCTTCAAAGACATGAAAATCAATCTCCACAACACGATCCAGAGCTCTATGAATACCCGAGATGATGCTAGCTAGATTGAAGTTCCCTACATTGTGAGGCTTTGCGACCCACTTTACCGCATCGTACACAATACTTGAAAATATCCTCATATTTAAACTGCACCCATAGCAAATATCTATTTTCGCATGAAATGAAGAAGCTAAGGATCAAAGGGTCGCTCAAGTACATCCGTGCTTTGATGCGTAAATAGTCTCTTTCAGGGATAGTAGCAAATTCTTCCACTTCATAGGTAGCACTTAGGAGTCGCCCGACCACGTTAGCAACATTCATATTCAAGTATTCAAAGGGTAGTCCACACACATGGACCCAAAGATCAACCGATGGGAATCTTACAATTCAGGGTATCATATCCGGGGTCCATCGCTTGAGCACCATAAAAGCCCTCTTAAATTAAGCATATCCCTTCAGTGCTAGCTCTTGCATGTCATCCATATTAGCACAATGGAAGACATAAATGTCGCCCATTTTTAAAACCTTATTAATCACTCCTCTAGTAATCCAAAAGTCCTTCATAACAATGTTCACTAAAGGGGCGATGAGTTTTCTATAGTCGACCAAATAACCCAGAACGCATCGCTCCCAGAAAGCGATGTTCTCACCAATAACCTCTGGATTAATAGCAACAATTGGCCCAGATCGAGGGTATCTCCAAGCAGCCCTATAGGCATGCAACACCCCTAATTTTTACTCCGTATAAATTAAATTTGTATTCATATTTTTATTTCGTTTGCGATTTAACTCGTATTCCATTTTAATTCTTCTCGCAATTACTTTTAATTCATCTTGAATTCCTAAAATCTTTATTTTAGCTCGAATTTCAACTCGAAACTCGTTAAACATTTTATTATCTTCTCAAGAAATCATTTTATTAAACTTTCATTGAAAAGTATCATTTTGTTTTCAAGAAATCAATTTAATTCATTTTCGTTGAAAACAATTTATTCGTCAAGAAACTCAATTTCTTTACAAACAATTATTCAAACTTGAGATAGACTCATTTGATTTCGGACTTGACCCAAATATTTATTTTCAGACCGAAAATAGTATTTTACAACTCATTTCACAATTTGGGCCTAATTCTTTCCTAACACGTTTTTAACCCGATTAATTCGTAGATTATTTATTTTTACTAATGATTTTCGATCAAACCGTAAATTATTTCCTGACCCAAATCAAGTCTGTTACTTTATTTATTTATTCATTCATCCTAATTCTATTCAACAACTCCAATTTTGGTTGTTTTACGTTACTTCTCCAACTCTTTCTTTTTATACTCCCTCTCCAATTCTATTAGTTCTATCATTACGTAAAAATCATCCTCCTCCAATTCCGTTTAATTACGTTATTGCTGCTCAGCCTGTTTTGTATCTCTTCTCCTTCGTTCATTCTAATCCGAGGGTAATTTAATTACTCTTATTCTCCATCTCGTTTCCCTCTTTCTATTCCCTTCTTATGTGGTTCTAATACCATATGTTTTAATTTTTCGTAGGCTATCGTGCTAGATCCGATGAAGACGGTTATTTTATTAATTCGGATCTCGATGAAGGTAACACATGATGGCATGAATCGGTATTGCATGATATATATGTTGTAGTTGCTTGTAGTATCGTTTTAAATCGAATTCTTATACTAGTAAACGTGTTTGAACTATATTATGATAATATGTTTCAAATCTTCTAAAATTATTATAAGGCCGAGACAAACATGTATAAATAAGAATTAATTTCTTAATTTTCATGATTTTTAATATGAATTATCAAATTGAAAGTTTTATTGTTTTATTAAAGTTACAGCATGTTTTCAAATCTGTTACTACTTTTGTACGATTTATTACTCTTGTTTAAAGACTTTATTTTCAAAAACTTTTAACAGATATTGTTATTTATTTTAAGTCTAGTTTGTGTATTTTAAATTTCGTAAATTAATTCCAAGTAGTCTCGTCACAATAAATCTTTTATTAAACTATGACGGATTCGTTTGCGAATCTGTCAGTTGTTGTAAAACCTAATTTAAAACGATGATAAACTTTGATTTTAATTTTGTTAATTTACGTACTTTAACTTTAAAGAGTATAGTTAATTTTTCTAATTGGATTTGTTTTAAAATAAAATTTTAAAATTGTTTTATTAAAGAAATACGATCGGGTGTCGGATTCTGTCAGTTTACAAAACTACGAATAAAAACCCCTCTTAAGTTAATAATTTGGATTTTCTCCAGAAACAAAAATTGTATTTAAGCTTTTAAAGTTTTCAACCTCACTGATCTTATATCGTTTTGATTTTTAATTATTTATTTATGAATTTTATAGTGAGACAGTGCAAATCTGAAAAATCTATAAATTTGTAATTTATTACTTTTAATTACTTAAACTCCAACCTTTTGAGAAATAATTATGAATTTTACTTTCTTTGACTTTTGATCATTAATTATACATTTATCTAATAAATATAATGTTTATATCTCAAGGCCTAATATTAAATATTTTATATAACTCATATGTTAAACGATTTCTAATTATAATAACACCTATTTTGGAAAGTTACTATTTGAAGAAAGTTTCTATCTTTGGAAGGTTACTATTTTGGGAATATTTAAGATATCTTCAGATAAAATATTTATTGGTTGAATATGGAATAATGTTGGAAATGAGAATGTACAGTATATAAGTCTAGAATATGTTGTTTGTTGTCATCAGCTATATGGTCAGTGTATTTGCGTTAGGGATACATTGATTGTCGAACTGGGTATCGTTTATGCTCAGGAGTCATGTGCATGTACTTAGGCTAGGACCTCACTGAACGCAGTCCTAATATAGTTTGAGTTGTTTGGTGAGAGGGCTTAGGAGTCGCTTCGTGGGCACTGAGTTCCTTAACTAGTGAGGCTTAGGAGTCGCTTCGTGGGCACTGAGTTCCTTATCTAGTGACACTTCGGTGTTGTTTTGACATATCTCTAGTAGTAAAAGCTGTACTGATCATCGGTTTTTATATTTCATTATTCGTTTTGACGCCGTCAGGCTGCTGAATTTTTTTCTGGTTTTGAATCTATTTTGATATATATAATGTTTTGAGTTTTAATCTATTTTCGTATATTATGCTTCTATTGCTTATATATTATGTAATATGGCTGGGAGAACTGCCTGAGTTGCTCCCCACTGAATTGTGGTTGTTATGTTTATAACATGACAGGTATTCTTTGTTCCGGGGTTTGGTGTGCGCTAGCGAATGGCATGGATCCTACTCTGCTTTAATCATGTTTATTTATGGATTGTGTTACCCATTTGAAGGATTTTTAATTTTTAGCCCTTTTGTGAAAAGTGGCATTGGTATTGACTGACCGTTCTTTCTGTAAAATATAGAACATCAGTGTGTTTAAATCCCAAATCTACAGTGTTTTCGCCACTGTATTGCGTTAGAATTTATAGGGGATTACAGGGCATGCTTAGAACAAATTGCAGGACCATTCAGCGGGTTGTTTGCAACCTGTGGGATCGAGCTCCCATCACCAAAGGGGGTGTTTTTATTTGCCATTGGAAGGAAAGCAGTAAGATAGACAGGGAAGAGAAAAGAGGAGTGAATAGGTGATTGTGTGAATGATTTTTGTGATGATTGAGCACAATAAAGGATCAGTATTTAAAGAGAAAAAAAGGAGGGGAATTTTAGGGAAATGAACTAGCAATCATGACGTTAATAGAAATACCTTAAAAAAATTAAGGGTTTTTCTACGTTGTACCCTTCTGTTTTTCCGTTTTCTACCATATACCCCTCCTGTTTTCTAAACCCTCACTTATACCCCTGTAGTTGATTAATTTCATTAAACGTGACCTAATTACAATTATTCTACTAAAAAACCCTAATTAATTTTCATATCCGTCTCCTATGTTTTCTCTAATTCTAATTTTGCATGCATAATTTTTGATTTTTTTTCTTTATTTTATCATAATTATTTCACTCTTTATTTTAAGTGCAACATTAATACTTTGTTTGTTAATGTGATTAAATTAATTTCGTTAGAAATCAGTAAAATATTATTATTTTAAGTTAAAGAATAAGTTAGGGTGAAAGTTGAGGAAAATCAATTAGGTAATAAAGAATAAGAAGTTGATGTATAAAATAAGAAAAATGGGGAAAATTAATGAAATGGAGGAAAAGTTGGGGAAAATAGAGGGAATACAAGCCAAGGTCGTCAAAACTGGTTATGTCGTAGCCTAGAATCACTCTCATGCCATCTAATTAACGGAGCATTAGACGGATAATTGTGATTAGGTTACGTTTTATGAAGTTAATCAACTACAGGGGTATTAGTGGGAGTTTTGAAAATAGGAGTAAATGGTAGAAAATGGAAAAACAGAAGGGTACAACGTAGAAAAACCCAAAAATTAAAATCCTAATACTCCATTGGTGAGTAGTTGGGCGGTTTTATCCAGCAGATAGGGATGGCAATTTCACCCGCATCCGTTTCGTACCCGACCCATCCGCGAAAATTAAATGGGTGAAAACCCGAATAAATTGATGAATAGCGGGTGATGGATTGGGTCGGATCCGGATGGAACATCATCCCACCCGTAATCCGTTAACCACCCGATCCGACATCATCCATTTAAAAAAAATATGCGGCTTCAAGAGTCGAGACTATGAAGCTTAATCACATGTTAGTTTGTGACGGAGATTTTATAATGTCTAATTTTCATGTCAAGACTATGAAGCTTCCATGTATGGATTTAATTTTCATGTCGGATTTGTAATGTTTAAATTTATATTGTATTTTCGCAAGGCAACGAAAAACGTCGAGTCGCAAGCTAGGGCTCGCAAGATTTTTTTTTCCGATTTGGTATTTATTTCATAAAATAATGGTACAAGTGAATCACCCGTTAAGCACCCGAACCATCCGTTTCACCCGTGGATGACGGGTGGATCGGATATGGATGATACCTTTAGTGGATGATGGGTGGATCGGATGAGCGGATAAAGACGGGTGATGGATGCGGGTGAGGCTCCACCCGATCCGAATCCGACCCATTGTCATCCCTAGTTGCAGAAGGCTGCCCAGTACCTAAAGCAAGCGTGCATGGAAGATTGAAAGTTTGCACCAATGATGGGAAGTTTGCAGGTTATAAAGTTATCTTTTGGTGTTTAGCTCATATTTCTAATAATTGAAAGTCTTCCCACTGGACAAGCCAGGAAAACACATGCAACTTCTGACAAGCTTTAATCTATTCAACTTATCAAGAGGATCGTGAGTTTAGAAGAAGTGTGAAAAATAAAGATTGAAGGAGAAATTGTAAGAAGTGTAAAGTAGATGAAAAGGGAACTGAATTAATATTATTATTATTATTTTTTGATGACGCTTGAAGCTCTCACTTAGAGAGAGAAAGTCCTCTATAGAAAGAGAGGGAAGTCCGCTATAGAGAGAGAAGTCCTCCTTCGACTAAAGATACATCATTTGTTATTCATTTACAATCAGTCTCATGAGGTTGAGACATATGGTAGACGATTTTCATCAACAACCGAAGTTATGTGCAACGAAGAATGTATGGAAAAAAAGCATTGAAAAATTTTCATCTATTCTTGACAAAGCTAACATGGTGGTTGTTTGCAAGAGGTGGGCACAAATGTTTCTATTACGTTCAGATGCACCTCGGTGGAATGTGGATTACAATAAAAACTTGCAAACAACTCATATTGATGGAGTGACAATTCTTCATAGGAGTGGAATAGCACGTCTTCATGGACCTTCTCGTGAAGATGCAGAAAAAATAAAATTTTGAAGATGTTCTGAAAGAATATTTCCGTTCACCATCGTTACATGCTGCACTCTTGTTTGACCCAAGAGACTTTTATCCATATGTTTAATGTAACATATAAACTAAATTCAGTGCCTTCTATATCATTTTATGCATGGAATTTTGGTTATATCTATATAATTACTATATAATAAAACAGAAATCATACCATTGTTTTTTGAAGCCAAAACACAGTTTCTCGAAACATCACATTTTCTATATTAATCTAATATAATATAGTATAATATAATAACCATTAATTTAATATAATATTAATCATAATTTTCATATTAATCAGATATTTTGATAGTAAATCATTCATTTAAATATTTATGATATAAAGACACAAATTTAAAATATTTTGATGTTAATACTCCCTCCCTTTTTTATGTTTTTTCCCGCTTTTTAAGATTTGTTAGAAGTATTTAATTGAAACGGGAGAAAACATAAAAAACGGAGGGAGTATCATTTATTTAAACGAGTTACAACATTTGAAAGTATTACATGTTATGTATAAACACGCAGACAATAAAACTTAGGATCATTTAACATAAATAATCTGAACTATGGACGGTATTCTTAGAATATACTACTCCTTCCTATTATGAGTAATCTTCTGGTGCGCGGGCGTCGTGACCCGTACAATCAAACAATATTTTTAACTCCGACAAACCTAACTAATGTAGTAGTGGTAGGTCGGGATCGATCCGCAGGGAGATGGGTTAAGCCATATTGGTCAAGTCTAGAGTCAAATCATGGTTGGGATTGAGATGGGGGTTTTGGGTCGGGAGAGGTCGAACTATTGCTAACGAGCTATTCTACGAAGGCTAGGGTCAATAAATAGGAAAGGTGTTGGGGAGAGTCGGGATTCGGAAATGGGGTCTTAGAGTCTCGGGATCGAATTTTTGTTACAACGTTAAAAAGGGAGAATTCCACCTTTCGGTTTCTTCACCCAACCCACCTAAACCCGCTTTCGCGACGAAAGGGTAAGTCTCAAATTAAGATAATTTCTACCCCGAGTTTCCCCATATTGGTAGAAATGAGTCAAGGTCGGCCTAGTCGCGATTCTAAGTCAACAAAGACACAAAAAACCTTAAAATTGATAATTATCAAGTAAACAACCCACCAACATCTCTTACATCAAATAATCCAAATCCTCCTCCCTAATTCCCCAACAAAGAAATCTACTCACTAGTCATGATGATTAACAATAAAACACTAATAAAAGAGAAGTTGTCTAAAACATGCATAAAAACTACACTAATAAACTAATAAGTCAACAAAGACACAAAAAACCTTAAAATTGATAATTATCAAGTAAACAACCCACCAACATCTCTTACATCAAATAATCCAAATCCTCCTCCCTAATTCCCCAACAAAGAAATCTACTCACTAGTCATGATGATTAACAATAAAACACTAATAAAAGAGAAGTTGTCTAAAACATGCATAAAAACTACACTAATAAATTATACTAATGGAGAAAAGGGAGAGGAAAGAATTTTACCAACAATGGAGAAGATTAAAGAGGAAGATGAAGATTAATATAAAGATTGAATCTTGGGAGAAATATACAAAAATTTGTCACTAATCCATGCATAAATCTTCAATCTTCAATACAAGAAATATGAATCTTCAAGAATATAAACAAGAGCCTTTGTCACATAAACCCTTGCAAAACCCTTGAATCTTCAACAATAAAGCATAATCTTCAATAAAGATGGAAACTTGTCTACTAATTATACTAATACTAAGTAGATCTACTAATTGTTTGTAGAGATTTTTACTAAGATAGCTTACTACAATCTACTACTACTACTAAAGAGTTTTCTACCCTGCTCCTACTCCTAAGAGGCACACTTAAGGCTCAAGGAGACACAAAACCCTAGGAGGGATATATATAGTATTCTTAATGGGTTGCACAAACTTCAAGGTCCACATCCAATTCCTCTTCATTTAGCTGGACCTTCACCCTTTGCATCTTCATGAGGCGAAATTTCGCCCCGCGGCTTGACATAATAATCCCACCGGGTGAAATTTCACCCGGTGAGATTTTCTTCGCTTTTCGCGTTTTCGGCCCGGTTTCTCCATTGGGCGAAATTTCGCCCGGACATTTCGCCCGGTCGTGCGTGCCGTGAAAATCTTCGGGGTTTGAAAAATGTCGTCGGGCGAAACTTCGCCCGGTGATGACTCACCGGGCAAAATTTCACCCGGTGGCCTTCTGGCTCTTTTCCGGTCTCTTTCTTTGTCGATCAATTGGATTACTTGAACTTTCAGTTGTGTGCTTTGCTCTTGGACCGTATCTCTCTCTTGCTCGTAGAAGCTCAAACACGTTTTCGCTCGAAAATCCTATCAAAATAGACAGAAAACTACCAAAAACACGTAAAATGCAAAAGAGGACACTAATGTGAGAATTACGCAAAATACGGTGATAATCGCACTCAAGTCTCACAAAACAGGAAAAACGGGTCTAAATGGGAGGAAAAACGGTCCAAATTTGGCACACAACATCTTCTCTCTTTTCTTTTTGTCACTAGTTTGCTTATCTTCTCTCTTTTCTTTTTGGGTTGTACATTTAATCAATTCTTTATTCTTCTTTCAAATTTTTTTATTCTTTCTTTTACACACAAATCCAACCATATTTCCACTTTATACCCATTTTTCTTGCTTTAATCACTTCTTTATTTCTTTCTTATTTCTTGTGCCAAAAAAAGAGAGGGAAGATTACTCTTAATAGAAGGGAGTATATTTTAACTCAAATAAACCCAAGTTTGGGTACGATTTCTCAAAATAGACTTGCCTAAGTTTTGACCTATTCCAGTATGTTAAAGATGACATCTCGTTGACATGGCGATGATGTGGCTATTTATGATTAATAATAATAATAATAATAATAATAATAATAATAATAATAATAATAATAATAATAATAGGGACATGCTAAATCATACCCAACTTTTTTCTATTTCATACCCACATTTCCTAAACTACCCTCCTCATTTTTTTCAATCAATTCATACCCACCCCATTCTTTTTTTCCCCTCTCTCTTTCCTCCATCAAATCACCACCACAATCTCTCTTTTCTTCAATCAATTCACCACCATAATTTTTTACTTTTCCTCTTTTTCAATTTTTCTCAATCAATTGATTACCTATCGTCCGCGGTCGTAACCATAACTATCATTTTCACCACCTTACCTCCAACCGTCTAACCACCATTTCCACCACCTTACCTCCAACCACCCTAATTAGGGTTTAATTAGAAAAAAAATCAATAATATAACTATATTAAAAAGTAATTATTAATTGTGTCATACTGTATATGAATTAAGATTTGTTAGTGTAGGGTTACAACCCTTAAACCCAAGGACCTGTTACGAGTATTAACCGAAAAGACAAAAGTAGAGAGATAACAATTATACCTTATTTGCAGCGGAACAGCGTATTAATAAGAATTATAATAAACCCATAAATATATATAATCTCCACGGACAGAATAAATAATCTTCACGGACAGAATAAATAATTCCCACGGACAGAATAAATAATCTTCACAGATAGAATAAAGCACCCCAAACGTGATGCCTCCTTTGATATCCACACGGGTACAGAACTGCGACGTATATGCTAGTATAAAGATACGTGAGACCGTCTCACAACTTCTCTCTATATCTATCTTATAACTCTTTATAAGAAGAATACTCCGTATATATATTACTCCGTATGAGTCAATACTCTTAATTCCATACATTGGTTCATCATATGAACCTCCTTATATAGGAGATGAGAAAGTAGAATTAGGTTATTACTATAACTCTAATTACCATAATTAGATTATTAGTATAACTCTAATTACCATAACCCGACAACGCAGCTGGGTCCGTATTACTACTGACCCGATATATTTAATATATCGATATATATTAATAATATCCCGTACATATTGTGTGTGACCCAATGGGCCCACTTAAGACTACCAGACACGTAACTCATTTACATGTCAATCCGACATCGACTTCTAGCAAGGCATATCGGATACATAGACTTAAGCGGGTTAATCCGTAGGACAGTGGACATAACTCCTTCAGTCTCCCACTTGTACATGTCCTCTCACGAATAACGTTAAGTCTCTTTCTACTATTGTCTCCAATTGAGAATGAGGTAAGAAGAAGTGTCATCCTCACATATCTCAATCTTTTACTCGAATCTTTGAGTTGACTTGTTAAAAGAGCAGATAGATGACAATCATCCTATCTGAGCGCGGCCACGCATTTGCACAAATCACACTCTTCGAGTGGCCAAGAAACAATAAATTTCCTTCAATAAAGGAAGAGCAAATCCCCTCTTGTCTAACCACACCCTATCACGTGATCCATGCATGCCCAATAACCATCCATAACCCCCTTTCACAGCTGACGAGGGATGGTATCAAAGCATACACATCACATGTACAGCATAGTCAAAGACTCAGGTCTAAAGACCGTACAAGTTCATAACTTGCAAAGAACTTTACTGACACTAAGCGAAATCTTAGTAAAATCCTTTTCGGCGGGTCTGTCTAATGCATGTTCTTAACATACACCCGTGTGCCTGGTTTAGTATCTCAATATCTATGACTCAAGGAACTTAGTCATCAACCAACTCACACACCAGTCATTTAAGGGTATTCAAATGTCCCAACACAATACCCTAACTAGAGACAAAATAATTACATCATCCAAATAGAGTTCCAAGACTAAGTCACGTACTTAGTGATCTATTTCATCAATGTAAATTATTTAGGGACAAAACTCGATTATATTAACCAATGACAATATGTCATACATATATCAATTATCGAAATAACTCCCACTAACCAATATGATTTTTATGTAGAGGAGGTTTCGGGACATACAACATTGTATCGGCTATTTACAAGCATATGATCAATCTACCTTCTCTCTATTAAGGCAAACTGTTAGTTTCATAAGCAATAAATTGCTTCATAAACTTTAAAGTTGAGTGTGTGCTTGATTCGTAATCAAACGTCTATTTGTTTCAAAAGCAATAGAACACTAACTTTAGTTATAATATTAGTCATAAAGTTGTCCTTTGGAACCGTTCCAACACACAACTTCTCATCCAAAACAAAATTTACTGAGATTACAATCTCACGTCATCTTTGTCTATTTGAAAATATGAATCGTTATAACTTGTTTACAATAATTCGCTTATCACATCATGCGCATCTCTTAAATAATTTCCCTTTTGCTTCTTAAGCGCAAAGGAACAATTCCTAGATAGCATTCTAGTGACACTCACTAGATTAGTATCTACTCGTCACACGAGCACATAATAAACACATTTCTTGCAAAGCAATCAAATGTCGTTTAGTTAGAGAAGTATGTCACTTACATACCAAATCATAAAGATAAATGCACTCCCACTAGCCTCTTGTACACACTGTCTTTCTTCGTCTCAAAGGAAAACAAACATCTTTGAATTACCACATTGAGAACGAAGATACTACTCCATAATATTTGCTCCAATCAAATTGGATCATTCACATTTGTCTAGCAATTTTGATAATATAAAATTCATATGATGAATCGCACACATCATATTGCATCTCTTTCAAGAAATGTATTTCACATATATATGTCCAAAACTCATCAGAATGAGTGATGACATTCAAAATGCTAAATCAATCTTAATAGACTTAAGCATAATGTTGTAAAATGGGTTTTTCCATAGTCATTACCATGAGATCAATCCTTAACTATCAACTATGCTTCATAGATACTCTTATATCAATCTACATCGTCTTTATATTGAAGACTATTCTTCACTATAAGACCCATTTAACCAAAGTCTATACTTGGTAGTTATGGTATATAGAATCTATTAGATTTTATGTGACTGTTGGAGTCTTTGCCCATTATTGTTTCATTATAGGTCAAACCTATGCGGGGTAATATTTTACAGGTAATTAAGATGATCATGACTTTTCATGGATGCATCAATATCCTCTTCAACAGTTGTAGAGAAATCCTGTTAATCTTGAACAATTCAAGGTTGATTCTACTCCCACTGTTTCTATTAGAAATCACATATTTTTAAAAGAAACATATCACTCCATGCAACAAAACAGTTTTGTTCTTTGGATGGTTTGTAGAATTAACATAATACCCCTAATAAAACACATGTCATAATTGAGTCTGAGTTCTAGAAAACAATTTTTCTCTAAACTTTAAGACTTAATAATTAAGAAAAGACTATTTTAGAACATTTCAATCCATATCTCATATGGTGTCTATTCTCCGACTTACATGGACAATCTCATCAATATTTGTACAAAGACTTTTATAATGCATAACTTTCTAAACAGTCAATAAAATCTGCATAACTCATCATAGACCAAATCATATCAAATACGGTTCGATGTAGTTTGAAACACTTTTCACTACTTCTAAGATGATCACAATCTTTTAGTTCAATTCCTCCCTGTTTCAATCATATCGAACGACTCGTATCAACTTATCAAGTTGATCTTGTACTTTTATCTGAATTTCCTTGAACAATTCAAAGCATTCAGTTTTAAAATTCATCAAATGAACAAAACCATACATGTTACCTATTTTTGCAACACTACTAGTTAAACTCACACGTATCTGTATATGTGTGATCCAACAAGTCTAAGTACCCTCCCATTACAAATAATAGGAGTCACTTCTAATGTCATTTATCCATCTTAACGAGATCCATTTACCTCAATTGATCTTTATCAATAAGGTTTACAATTTCATCATTATGAAACTATTCTTATGTTTCTTGTCTCATGGATTAAGGACAATGCCATAATAGGTAAAACTTGAGTCGAGGGACTTGAATCTTTTGGTCGTTATGTTACAAATAAAACATTCACTACTAGGAATGTAGAGCCCAACAATCATGTTAGCCTTGTTGTACTTCATATTCTTGCAAGATATAGAGCAACAATTGTTCTACTTTTATTAAAACTTTTCATGCCCATACATGAGACAGAATCAATATTCTTGCTTATGACTAGTACAAGAATAACAATTATTCAATTCCAGTAGTCAGCTTTATGGTAAAATTAAGTGATTTTCCTTTTATATATGAAACAACAACGTTTATCCATTTCAGTCATAAAACACTTCACTTATATACCATTATTCCACCCTCTTCGAGCCATCACATCCACAATGTAATAGTTGCATTTGGTATCTTATACCAGAACAGTAGAATGAAAGTAACAATTACTTTAGTAACATACACACCAAAAGTCATACTTCAATAATTGATTTGCAGATTTTCTAGACACTTCTAGAAACTATCTACCAATGTCTTATATTTGTCATCACATTAATGACTAATAAAATCGTACCTAATCTAAATTTGGCAATAAGTTTGGGTATGACAACGATTGTCCTTCCCTTACTTTAACCAACGTCTTAGATTCATTAATCATTATCTCAAACAATTTTCTTAATGAACTCATAGAACATTAGTATTATTTGCCTTCTTGATACAATGTTCAATCGTCTTTTAACATCTCATGCTAAAAGGTGAGAAACTTTATTAAGTCACATGTTTATTATATTCATAATAAAGTGACCTAAACTTAGGACTAATTGAAACGATTTCAGTTCCTAATTCTTTAGAAAGAAGCATCCAAAATTTCCTGATTATCAATATAATCACGTCATCGTATGACATATGGATTAATTAGATCATCTTCAATATTTTCTCACTTAATGGGAACTGTTCCCTTTTATTGAAACAATTGATTTTAGTACTTATAGTCATCTTCATGACTCTAATACAGTCCATATTGTACATTAGCATTGGTAGTAATCTATCGGAATTATCCTTCACAAGGACAAAATCCGTATCTCTAATTTTGAGAACAATTCTCAAGATACCAATCGACGAGGTTTGAACAATTCAAACTCTTCTTTAATAAATGTGATAACGGTAACTAAATTACAACTACATGTATATGCAAAGTAAACGATAATTAATATTAATAATCATAAACAATTTTAAGGAAAAAATCATGCAAACTACCCTCAAGTTCGCATAATATTCCAAGATCCTAAACCTTTTGTCGCTCAAGTGAACTTGGACTCACTGCTCAAGCTCCAAAAGTAAAGGTAGACAACAACATTGTCAATTACATCAATATGTAATTCTTGGTTCGTCGGAATTAGTCATCATATGACACCAACTATTTGCCTCAAAGCCCAAGTCCGACTTGATAGCAATGTTAAGCAAACCAGACCGAACCTGTGGGTAACCGTTATCCACCTACTCAGTCCACACACATCGGCAAAGCACCGCTTAGGCAGTCACTTCAACCAATGATATGAAATTGTTGTAGTGGTCAATTCTGGAAAGGCAATACTTAATATTTGTGCGAGGGATTAAATGCATATGGGTCCTAAACATGTTGCTAGGTCAACTTACAAGGCAACACTACTACAAAACATACAAAACATTACGGTTGAAAACCGTCCTAAAAGAAGATAGTAACCGTCATATAGGTCACCGTGATCGTTGATAATCAATCACGGTTTTAAAGCAAGTCAAACCGTCATTGTTGTTATTCTTCCAGAGCACGGTTAGACTACATGACCGTCATTGTTGTTATCCTTGCACATCACGGTTGGTATACATAACCGTCATTGTTGTTATTCTTTGCAGAGGACGCTTTTTTATACCAACCGTCATCTTTGTTAATCTTCTAAGATCACACTTCAAATACATGACCGTCATTGTTGTTATTCTTGGCAAAACACGCTTTCTTCTATCAACCGTGATCTTTGTTGACCTTCTAAAACAACTCCCTTTTTTAAAACCGTCATCTTTGTAAAAGAAAATATGTACCGTGTGTATGACAAAACAGCTAAACCTCCAATCTAAAAGATCCCAACATTGTATTTCAACAAATAACGCTACTAAAGAAACTGCGATTCCATGAATTTCAATATATTACAAACAGTAGGACCGATTCCATCAACTCCAATATATTACAAAGAGTAAGAATTCGACAAAAGAAACGTCATATACATGAAGGCTGCAAGAGGATCAATATTTACAAACAAAATACATATTCTTGCATAAACAAACCAAAATACATCATAATAGCAACTTGTAATTGCATAGTCTTCGCAAATTAGTGAATGCTTACAAAGTCAATCCAAAATCCATTCCAAGTGCCTGATGACTTCGTGTAGACATTGCGGATACGCTGTAGAATGACGTCAAACCAAGAATGAAAACTTGTCTTTACTAGCCATATACGGAGTAGTTTTTATAAGTTCCACTTGAAAGGACTAAATAAACCTCACAAAACTACAAGTCAACATGATTTAAAGTTTAAACACACAATTTTTAATCCACCATATAAGTAAAATTTAATCTCTAAAACATGAACACTTAATAGAATTGGTACTTTAAGGATAAAGTTGGATAGAAATTCATCTAGATCTAGACTAACCTGAATTTCAGTAACACTTATTACAGCTTGAATTGGAGTACATACTTAGCCCAAATATCACGCACCTCTTCAATTTGTTGAGCCGAATACGTCTTTGAGGGTCCAATCATAAATTGGTACATAACAACGAAATTAAGCAGCGAGAAAAATATATGTATGATATATAGAGTAAAGGTTAGAAAAGAAAGTACATATGAATTCTGAGATAAAAACATACATCCGAAATAATAGCTAAGTGTCTTCCTCGGATGATCTCCTACATGTATCGGCAAACATAATATCCGCATAGAATGGTGCCTAGAGGCTAGTGATGATCTGTTTAGTGAGCCTGTTTCCTAACGACCTGATGAATATTGCATACAGCGTAAAAATTTATCATCTTCAACCATCAAAAACAATATTAAAGGTTATATTAAATCGAATACCTAACAAAATTTCAAAAAAGCATCAATATCTCCCTAGATCCACTTGAAATGTAACCAACAACTTCCATAAGAAAAAGAACATTTCAGATGCCAAAAGAACACAAAAAATGGTATGAACTACTTAACATACCCTTGTCATTCTTGAATTTGTCGTTCTTTCAGTTTGTTCCCAAAGGCAATCATCTTGAACAATCTGGTCAGGAAAAAAATGACATAAATAATTAAACAAAAAGAATCCAAACGTTTCCGAAACCTCTCCAAAACACAATTATCAACAATAAAAAGAACAGTAGATCACTAAACAGATTACCAGTCTTGACACGACAATGAAGTAATGAACTATTGTAATTAAACTGTAAACCACACTATCTCATGAAACAAAACAAAACACAAGAGTAAGCAAACATATAATGTAAGATCAAATCCTTGTCTCACGGCTATTTATAGCATGTGTTACACTAAAACTGTCAATAGCTTAGTTGTAGTACAATAAGTGAAGAACAATACTCACAAGACTACACCATCTCATTCTTTCAACTTGTTGAAAATTCATCCATCAAAACATAAATTACAAAAGAAATTGCATTATTTAACTATAAATTATTCCATCATCTTGTAAAAAATTAATAAAATCAACAGTTTAGCAGCCAATTCAAATATAAATCATCAGGTAGTGTGCCTATCATGCTTCAAAAATTAATCAAAATCTAGAGCATTAAGAACCAAGGAAAGTATAAACAGCTAAATAGAATGCTCATGTTTCGGTACCTTGCTGGTCTAATAAGTAGCATTTCAGAGCATATTAGCATTACACTAGCAGATTAACCTGTTGCTGTTTGACATACTCATATTCACGAACATAGCAATTGAAAAGTCCCATCATGAGCTCCAGGTTATTAGGAATTTTTCCACATGCATAATCGTACAGGCTAGTAGCCAAATCCACTATTCAGATTCATTCATTCATTATAAACAAACAGGCAAAACATAGACATGAGAGGGTAAACGGAATATAATGGAATGGTGGAGGAAACGGCCAGTTCGAATCGAATTGAAAATGCAGGGAGTATTGTACACAATATCATTTCAGCTCTATCAGTACAAAATCAACAAAAATTAATTGAAACGAGAAGAAATCAAAGAGCGCACAAAATCAACAAAAATTAATTGAAACGAGAAGAAATCAAAGAGCGCAATCAAATCGCTCAAAAACGCAGGGAGTACCAAAAGTACAGTACACAATAATTTCACTGAAACAGCTAAATTCCTAACTTCCTTTGTATCAATCACCTTCATCGTGGATAAACATTACATTGAACAACATTAAAATGATAAGCCGAATCGAAATTAGAAACGGAGCTAAATTTCTCACACTCCATCCACGATTAATCATCTAATTTCATATCATCAACACAATTTCATGTTTCTACACAAAAAAATACTCGAACACATCGAATGATAGATCATTCACGTAGAAACTATAGAATTCAAGAACACTCATTGTGTCAAAACCGATAACCCAACCAAATCAAATCAAATGAAATACATAGAAAGAAAGAAACTAAAACCTGTAAAATGAGCTGAGAATGATGAGAAACATCATCAGCATTGACAAAAACCGTAGAATGCGAACCACGAGAAGGAGAACTTGTAGCAGTACCACTACTCGCACAACCGTTAGAGTCGGGTTTCGAGTTGGGGGAAAGGAGTCGGATCGGATAGGGATAGGATGATGAAGAGGAGGCCGAGTTAGTGTAGGAAGAAGAGGTGAATCGGGAGGAGGGGAGTCGGAATCGAGTTAGGGTTCATGAGAAAGGGGCAAAAAAATGTTAGAGAAATGAGAAGGGGGTTGTGTATGATAGAAGAATTTTTATTTAAGTGTGATAAAAGAATTATTTAGTAAGTTGATTAGAAATCATTAAAATGATGCCTTTGTATTAGATTTAATTTGTTTAGAAATCATTTTTTTGAAAAATGATGGGTTTGTATTAGATTGAATTTGCTTAGAAATTAATTTTTTTAAAATGGTGTCTTTGATAGTAGATAAGAGACCACTTATTTGAGATAATTTATTTCTTTAACCAAAAACACCATTGAATATACTTAAATGATTACTTATTAATGATTCCGTTTAGTCTTATTCTAGTAGTGAGCGCGCGATAACAAGGAAGACGAAGATCGATGATGGCGAATGATGGGTAGGTGAATTAGAGGACTAACGACGTAATAGAGGACGGCGAACGGAGGTCGACCGGCGTCTTGGGTACCGGAGGCAAGCGCGAACGGAGGTAGGTGACGGAGGCAGGTGAAGTGGAATGACGTAGTACAGTTTAGGTTTTTGATAATAAGAGTGATATGAAATTCCAATTTTACGTATCTTAGGGAAGTTAGAGTACGTCAAAATAAAATATCATTATTTTCATTTATGTCGCTTTAAAGAATCAAACGACCTCTTTGTCTATCATAGAGGTCGCTTCTCCTTCCAAACCGGTTTCTTAAGTAATAGAGGTCGTTTTGTTTGACCAACCGTCCTCTTTGTTGTACATAAGATCTCACTTTTTCACCAAAACCGTCATAATTGATAATTTTTTTTCCCGCCAAAAACCAAATGTACCTAGAGGACGGTTCTGTGTGTAAGCGTCATCTTATAAGCGTCATCGTAGGCTAGAATTGTAGTAGTGCAACCTAAGCACACAAGTCACAAGTCTAAACAATAAAATTTATGCATCATATGACATAATTATTTAATTGTTATTTGTAATTTGCGCATAAAACAAGTTAAAAGATCCCATATTTTGATTCATAATCATATAACAATTCATAATTGCTATTTGGTTTGAACAATTTCACCAATATCTTTCATTTTTCCAACTATGAGAAACAATTTCCCACCCGAAAAAATTGAACGGATATACAAAATTCGATTCACAATCAATCTGCAACTTATAATTGTCATGTATAATAGATGAACGTTTCATCAAAATCAAATAGGACTCGAGAACCTCTTTTCCGGACCCATTTATGATAACATGATTATTAAAATGCATAATATTATTTAACGATTTAGAAAACTAACTTTCGTTGTTTCGGAAAAATAAAAGTATAATCCATTTTGATTCATAATCAACACACCAACGCGAGAAAATGACTTTTCTTAAAAGCGTCGCTCGACCCGACACCATGTCGTCCGAGTAAATATTGTGTCGTCTTGGTCAAACCTTTGCCGCCCGGGTCATCCCGTTCCGACCGGGACACACCCGTGCCTACCGAGTCATACTCGTGCCAACCGAGTCACACCCGTTCCGTCCGAGTCATACTCGTATCGACCGGGTTGACCTTGTTTCGTTCCGTCTCCACCATAATTAAAACGAGTCTTGTCCTAATCTTAATAGGTCTCATCGTCAACGATAAATTCTAGTAATTTTACGTTCCCAATTTCAATCGAGTCTTGACTAATCTAATTAGTCTCATCGTCAACAAAGAAATTTGAGAATTATAGTGGGTCAATTTAGGATACAATTAAATTAAAAGTAATCAATATTAGATCTTAAATTAATTTTAAGAGTCAATTTTAGAATTTAACAAATTAAATTCACAAATTAAAACAAACCCTAAACTTGATCGAAAATTTCATAGAGTAGCCGCAATATCAATGTAACTTTTACAAATCATTACTCAAATATGATATAAAATATTGTCAGGCTAAAGATTATCTAATAATCGAACCAATCTACACATGATATTATCAAATAATTACTTGTTGTATGCTAACCTATGGAACTTTCATGCAAACAATATACTCCGTACAAAGCATGCATGTCAAACGAAATGTAGTGCATAAGCCGGCATGTCAATACTATCAATACTTGGATAATATTATCAATACACTATCAATATACAAAGCATGTCAAACATGGCAACATTATCAATACTAATTAACATGCGAAAATTATACGAGAACAACAACAAGAACAATTCTCGGAACTGAAAATATAATCAAATTAATACGCGGGTGGAATCCCTCATAACCAATTATGAGACAAAGATTCACGTCGATCTGATTAATACTACGTAACAGAGGCTCTGATACCACTGTAGGGTTACAACCCTTAAACCCAAGGACCTGTTACGAGTATTAACCGAAAAGACAAAAGTAGAGAGATAACAATTATACCTTATTTGCAGCGGAACAGCGTATTAATAAGAATTATAATAAACCCATAAATATATATAATCTCCACGGACAGAATAAATAATCTTCACGGACAGAATAAATAATTCCCACGGACAGAATAAATAATCTTCACAGATAGAATAAAGCACCCCAAACGTGATGCCTCCTTTGGTATCCACACGGGTACAGAACTGCGACGTATATGCTAGTATAAAGATACGTGAGACCGTCTCACAACTTCTCTCTATATCTATCTTATAACTCTTTATAAGAAGAATACTCCGTATATATATTACTCCGTATGAGTCAATACTCTTAATTTCATACATTGGTTCATCATATGAACCTCCTTATATAGGAGATGAGAAAGTAGAATTAGGTTATTACTATAACTCTAATTACCATAATTAGATTATTAGTATAACTGTAATTACCATAACCCGACAACGCAGCTGGGTCCATATTACTACTGACCCGATATATTTAATATATCGATATATATTAATAATATCTCGTACATATTGTGTGTGACCCAATGAGCCCACTTAAGACTACCAGACACGTAACTCATTTACATGTCAATCCGACATCGACCTCTAGCAAGGCATATCGAATACATAGACTTAAGCGGGTTAATCCGTAGGACAGTGGACATAACTCCTTCAGTTAAGGCTTAATGGAATTAGAGTTTAATTAGAAATTGAATACTACAAAATTAGGGTTTCAAAAAGAAATTGAATACAAAATTACGTAATCAATAAGATGATTTACAATAAGTATATTAAAAAGTGATGTAATTAATAAAAACAAAAAAATTATTTGTCTAACATGTGAATTATGATCCATAACCGTAAACCTACCGAATAATTTAGTTAGTTTGTTAGAATCAATTGGTTAGGTTTTGAGAGGATGAGAGAAGAGAGTTTTTCTTAAGAGAAAAGGGTAATGAAGGGAAAAATAATGAAAATTTGGGTATGAACTAGTAAAAGCTGGGTATGATTTAGCAATTACGTAATAATAATAATAATAATAATAATAATAATAATAATAATAATAATAATAATAATAATAATAATAATAATAATAATAATAATAATAATAATAATAATAATAATAATAATAATAATAATAATAATAATAATAATAATAAAATATTAATAATAATAATAATAACTATTATTATTATTACCTTTCTTACCTTTCTCCTTGACACGGCGATTGGGTATGATTTCTTACCTTTCTCCTTCTCCTCGCTCGGCGAACTCGACACGGATGTTGTTTCTCTGCTCCAACGGATTCGGAAATTCGCTTTATCACAAGATGCTGGAGCGCGTGTCGCAGTTCATATTTTCAATAGAATTAGCTTTGTAATTGCTAAGGGAGTGGGGGCCCAGATAGTATCTCGGCTCCCCTCTAACTTCTTGTAATTTGTTCTGGTGTTTTATGCGAGTTCCGTTTCATAATAAAAAAATAAAATAATAATAATAATAATTAGTTAAATAATAGTAACAACAATAAAACTTCATTTTACCCCATTTATTTACTTATTCGGTCGATTTTATGTGCTTAATCCGTTATTTAGCTCATTTTAGAAGTTAATTAGTAATTAGTAATATATATTATAATTATTTCTTGATAATGTTATATTTCGAGAAATCCGTACTACTTTTGTTAATTTGATTTTGTAGGACTTGGAGTGGGAATCACCGAGAAGAGATGGGTCAAAACGAAGTCGAGAAGCGAGACGGGTAAAGAGTTAAGACATATTAGAATCGAGCGGGCAATGAAAAGAATGAAAAATTGACCTTAACCACCTCCATTCTGCTTCACTCAAGTTCTCTGCCAATTCAATTAAGCAACATTATTTCAACCTGCCATCGTTAACCATTTCAATGGTATTAACCATCAATCCATCATACACCCTCCACCAACGGACCACCATTTTCGTGCATCAACTCCAGCGACTCACGACACTCGGCACAGATTAGCCACCGTGCCATCTTCTGTCGACCACCTTGACCTCCGTGTTCTCCAATCAGGTCCCCACCTCCGACCACCAGCATCCAATTTTTGGAGCATGTGTCACAGGTCGCTCCACGATATAAGTCATTTCAGTTTCAAGCCCAAACAACAAGTAAACATAGCTTTTGTGTGACTCACAAATTGTCGACCGATGATGGTTTAATGCTTAACGACACCTTCAAATGTTCTCTTTTGATACTAAAATTTTGTGGGCGCATCTTATTTGACCCATAAAATCTCAGAAAATTTCAACCAATTTTATTTCGAACCCCCTAATCTCAGGAAAACATGTGTAATAAAGTTCAATTTCAGCCGTACATTTGAGAAGTCGGATAGTGCAACGTTTTATCTTCTCCCGATTTATATACCATGTGTCAAGGGTGCTTCCCGATCTAACTCGTTCAATTTCAAGCCTAAACAACAAGTAAACGTAGCTTTTGTGCGACTAACAGATTGTCGACTGACGTTGATTTATTGTGTACCAGAACCCTCAAATGTTTTCTTCTGGTGCTAAAACTTTGTGGGGGTATCTTATATAAATCGTATAACACCCCGCAAAATTTTTGGCCAATTTTATTTCAGATCCCTGAATCTCAGAACATGTATAAGACTACAATTTCAGAGGTTGAAGGTCGGATAGCGCAATGTTTTATATTCTCCCAAATTTTATACCACTTGTCATAGGTCGCTTCACAATGTTACTCGTTCGATTTCAAGCCCAAACAAAAGGTGCACTTCGTTTTTGTACGACTAACAAATTGTCAACCGATCCGTGTTTAGTGCGTACTGGCACCCTTGAATATTCTCTTTTGCTTCTAAACTTTTCTGTGGGCTTTTTATATGACCTGTATAACACCTCGAATATTTTAGGCCAATTTTTTTTCGGATCTCTGAATCTGAGAAAAACATGTACTTCCTCCATTTTCTTTTTATCTTCCCAATTTCTTTTTCGGTCCACTTTTTTTTTATCTTCCCATTTCATTTCTTTCCTTTTTGGTCCATAATTTTTACCATACTACCCTTACTATTTACAACACTTTTCATCTTTATTATTTTCTATTTACCCACACTTACCATTCTACCCTCACTATTTTTTAAATTTATTATTTTATATTCATTACAAAAAAAATGGAGGAAAAGTAAATGGGAAGATAAAAAGAAAATGGAGGAAGTAGTATAACTTACTCTTCAATTACAGTCGTTTAGGAGGTCGGATAGCGCAACGTTTTATCTACTCCCGATTTTTATACCACATGTCAAAGGATGCTTACCGATGAAACTCATTCGATTTCAAGCCCAAACAACAAGTACACGTAACTTTTGCATGATAAATAGATTGACGATCGACTTTGGTTTATTGCGTATCGGGGCCCTCGAATGTTCTCTTTTGCTACTAAAATTTTGTGTGGGTATCTTATATGACCCGTATAACACCCAGGAAAATTTTTGGGAAATTTTATTTATGGCCTCAGAATCTCAGAAAAACGTGTATAATACACTTCAATTTCGACCGTTTGGAGGTAGAATAGCGCAACGTTTTATTTTCTCCCAAATTTTATGCCACTTGTCATGGCTCACTTCGCGATGTTACACGTTCGATTTCAAGTCCAAACAAAAGGTACGAATGGCTTTTGTATGACTAACAAATTATTGACTGATGCAGGTTTATTGCGTACCGGCACCCTCAAATATTATCTTTTGCTTCTACAATTTTGTGTGCGCTTTTTATATGACTCGTATAAAACCTTGGAAAAAATTTCGACCATTTTTATTTGGGACCCCCGAATCTCAAAAAAAACATGTATAAAAGCAATTCAATTTCAGTCGTTTAAAAGGTCGGATAGCACAATGTCTTATATTCTCCCAAATTTCATACCACTTGTCATGGGTCGCTTCACGATGTTACTCGTTCGATTTCAAGTTCAAATAACAAGTACACCTAGCTTTCGTGCGAGTAACAAATTGTCGACCGACGTTGGTTTATTGATTACCGTCACTCTCGGATGTTCTCTTCTGATTCGGGGGTTCTTTTCACCCTTCCCTCTCGAGGCGACGAGAGTTGGCCCGATCATTCAATTCGCTCTGTACACCACAAATAGGAGCTAATAAAAAGGTCTGCGATTCCAGTTAAAATTTTGTGGGCGTATCTTATATGACCCATATAAAACCCCGGAAAATTTCTCACCATTTTTAATCGGATCTCTGAATCTAAAAAAACGTGTATAATACATTTCAATTTCAACCGTTTAAACGTTGGATAACACAATGTTTTATATTCTCCCAAATTTTATACCACTTGTCATGGGTCGCTTCACGATGTTACTCGTTCGATTTCAAGCCCAAACAAAAGGTACACATCGCTTGTGTACGACTAACAAATTGTCGACCGATGCGGGTTTACTGCGTACCGACACCCTCAAATATTCTCTTTTGCTTATAAATTTTTGTGTGGCCTTTTTATATGATTCGTATAACATTCGTCTGACTTGTCGGCGGCGTAGCATATCTGCTAAGATAGTCCCCGCGGGTACCACTTCTGTTCTCGTCGGCTTCTCTTGTCCTCTGGCGCACCTTCGACCATATGAAGACGTTGGAGTCTTTTCGCCAGTCGGCTTCTTTTTTCTCCTTGTCTTTATTGTTCCTATTTCCTCTTGTCTCATATGCGGCCAACGAGCATCGGCGTATGAGATCCTCAATTTCGTCTTTCAGATTCCGGCACTCCTCGTGTGTCTTTTGCTGTCATGAAATGCACAGTACTTGCTCTGGTCTGCCTTTGGGTTGACCCTGGTTGGCCTTGGTCGACTCCACTTGCGGCTATGCTTCTCGATGTCGAATATCTCCGTCCTAGGCAGTGAGCGCTGTATAATGGTCAAAACGAGCGGTACGATGTAAGTGATTTTTTCTTTTCTCCTTTCTGATCGGCTTCAACTGCGCTTCATCTCTTTGTCCTCGTCTGGGCTGCTTGCTCAATTCCTTCGTGGGGCCACCGCGGTCGGGGCATCTTCATACCGTCGCCGATACTCCTCATCTATCATATACCCTTCTCCTGGCCTCAACTTGGGGTGTCGGTCGCTCCCTCAGCAATTGGCTTTTCAACAATCCGTCCACCAATATTATGTGGGTTCGAGCACATGTTACCGTGGAGGTGTCGACGGCCCTCACTTACTGGCAATCCAGATCGAACTTCCTAACATATTCCCTGATGGATTTTTTTTACCTTGACGCTTGGTCATCAGGTCAACAGTGACAATTTACCTTCTTCGGCTGCCAACATATTGGTCGATGAAGGCCTGATAGAGCGCTAAGAATGTGTGGATCGAGGTCGAAGATTAGAGTTGGCAATGGGTCGGGTATGAATCTAGTCTGGCAGGACCCAAACTCGTACCTGACCCGGACCCGCAAGGGTCCAGAATTTTCATACCCTAACCCGGACCCGATGGGTACGGGTCGGGTCCGGGTTCTTCACGGGTCCAAGCTCGACAATTTTATATGTGTAATTCTTTTTAATATATACTCCCTCCGTTCCAATCATTTCCATGCATTTGAATATTATGCACTATTCATAGATGAGAAGATATACGATAAAATATAGTCATGTGAGATCTTGTTTAAATTGTCTAATCGAATGCATCATGAATATCAATTTTTTATAATTTTTAGAAATACGTAGTTAAAGATATAGACAAAAGAAAACGTGCATCGACAAGTGTGAAAAAGCAAACGTATGGAAATGATTGGAACGGATGGAGTACAATTTATAACAGCATTAAAAGACAATATAAACATTTCAGAAGCAAAATTAAAAGACAAAGTAAAAAAATCTTGTTTCTTAAACTAAGTGAATGGTCCCGAGAGGCAGAGACTCCTGGATACAAACACAAACAATAGAGATTCCAATAGCTTTAAAAAACAATTAGGGTGGTAGTTAAAGTTATTTTTTTTCTTTATTTAACAATTAGAGTGGTTCACAAACAATCGATAAATTTATTTTTATTTTATTTTATTTTTTTAACGAGTCCGAGGGTTGGGTCCAGGTCTGACTTTTAGGACCCAAACCCGAAATATTTTTGAAGGACCCATACGCGATCAATACCCGCACGGTCTAAAAAATGGGGACCCATACCCGATCCATTAGGGTAAGACCCGGCAGGTTCGGGCAGGGTCCCAGACCTATTGTCATCCCTACCGATGGTAGTTCCCTGAACCAAGATTGCGCCAGCCCCAGACAGAGTCGTGGGGAAGACCATGCACCACACATCATCGTCTATCTCGAACATCGTCATGTGATCATCTAAGTCAATCGTCTCATCAAATTGGACGTTTGGCATCTTTACCCTTAAGACTAGGCATTTCAGTACTTCGGTATGAAAGGAGGACGTGATGGGCCAAGTGCCCAACCCTTATGGGGGGTTCTTTTTGTGGGCGTGATTACCTTTAATTCGCCCTCGTCTTCCATGTGAGCTTGGGACGCCTATCTGGTAGAATGGTGGGTCCTTGAGGCCGACGATTTCAAGGAATGACTTCTATAGGTATGCCTCCGGCTCTTCCTGGAAGGTCTCTCTCGCAGCCTGGTGAATACTGAGTCACGACAGCAGGGGTCGGCTGACGTTTCCCTAGCGCGTGCCTCCTTCGGGTCGTCTGGCTTGTCATGGACACTTTGCGACGTTCATTTTCCCTTTCCCCTGGCCGAGGCAATGGAAGACGGTTCTCAGAGGGCTTTCGTTGCATCGCCGTTTTCTCGCGTCGGAGCCGAGTCATTGGAGCACTATTGGTGTTAGACTGCGGCTTCTTGCTCGCTCTCGACCTCTTCTCCTTCGATTGGTCTCTGGGATGGCTACTAGATGACAAGGCTAAAACCGTATTACCTATATCAAAATAACCTAACAAACAACTATTAAATAGCTAGCGTCAAACAGGGTCGAACCACAGATAGAGGGATGAATATTGCAAATTATCTAGAGCCGATTCTAAGCAATACATTAAAATTCGATTTTAGTTGAATTTTATATAAACTGATGCGATTATGTAAATTAAAAGAGGTTATAACAATATTAAAGAAATCTGGGGTATGGTTTTCTGATTCACTATGCAATTAAATTGGGTAAAGTTAATTAATCATTCAATCAGTCACGATTATTTAGGGCAAAGACACGACCTTTCGGATATTTAGGATAGATTCTGGCGGACTCTCGCGACTTACTAGATTATCCTACCCACATAATTGTAAATTTACCCTTACCAGGCGTTCGATCTTAGGTTCGGGTACCTAAACATTGATCTAGATAGTTCAACGTCTCAAACTAGCAAAACAATGATACAAGACAAATAGTAAAGTAATAACATATGAATGATCAATCAAATAAATAATCAAGCTAACCTCCCCAATTCAATTAACATAGATCTCCTTCAACTCTGCAAAAATTATTTAGCTACTCATACTAAAAGATAAAGCAATAATGATAATTAAGCATACTAAAAGACAATATGAAACTAAGAGAATAGGGAAAAATATCAATTACGAAGAACTGAAAAATAATTGAAAGATTGAATAATCTAAGAGTATGATTAAAAGCATGGATAATCCCAATGCTAATAAAATGTCTGAACTAAAGTTTCGAATAATAAAGCGTAAATAAAACTAACCCTAAGAAGGATATTTATACTACCTCCTCATACTCTTTGGAATTGTCTCATTTGAATAAAATATATTTCACATATGAATAAATAATTGGGCAATTTCTATGAATTGGAGGGAGTAATATACTCTCTCTGTCCCATTAAGATTGTATCGTTTCATTAAAATACTCCTCACATATAATAGGAAAATGGGACAATCTATTAGGGGTAGAGGGAGTATATACTAGGGAGTCTAATCAACCCTACTTTCCTAAAGATTGGTCAAAACTAATAAAGTAAGAATATCCCGTAAAATAAGAACTACAGTAAGATACGGAGTATAAAACAAAAAATCCTGCGAAATAGCTTTAAACTGGTCGGTTCACCCCGACCGGTGCAAGGCTGTCCCGACCGGTTTGGGTCCGTCCCGACCGGTTCAAGTGTCTTTGCATTGCGCACTGAATTTGTGACGCTTGTTGTTTCTTCGTTACATATCGGAATTGAACGTTTGATATACCTTGGAAAGCTAAGAGTAAGAGCTTTCCAACACCACTTGAATAAGTTCGACCGGAGTCGTAGAACTCAAGATATTCAAGTTTTAAGTTGACCCTTGTTTTAGCAATCATTCTTTCTTCTCGATTCGCATTCGTTCAAGCTTTCCAACTTATTTTTTGTCGTTTATTACTGTTTCTTCACTCCATGTCCTTCTTCAAGTCTTCACTTAGTATCCTCTAACTCTTATCACTTATTCCTTGTATGATTTCATAGCTTGGCCCTCGTCATTGCCCAAAATATAACTCAATCGCCTTCATTTGTTTCGTTTCCTACAAAATGTAAACAAAATAACTGGCATAACAAACAAGGATAAAAAGCTAGAAAAATGACTAATAGGACACAAACCAAAATAAAGGAAAAGTTGAGGTTAAAAATATATACGAAATGAGTTCATCACTAGTTCATCATCCCTTATTGGAATTACCACATCCACGGCAGGGTATGTCTTAGGCGCCAGCGGGTCACGTATGCGCCGACCTTTTTTATGCCATGCACGTAAGCGCTCTTCTTAGCTGATGGGCTCCTTCTTAGGGAAAAGCCTACTAGGGGACACTTTGGCCCTCTGGGGAGCGGCGGCCACAGGAGGAGGTGGTACCTTCAGAAGGGCTACGAATAACTGTTGGGCAGCTGTCAGCTGCTTAGGGATAAACGCCATCTCTAATGCAGGGGCGGGTATTACCACGGCCAAAGTGGATGTCTCAGGCATTGATCCCTTCCCTTTGTCAGCATTCCTCGGAGCTGATGACAATACACCTCCACGTGCGCGAGGTCCATTGGCGACGAGATTTCTTGAGGTGCGTGAGCGGCGTCTTCGTTCGCCATTGGAATTTTCTTGAGTAAGTAGGTAGGGAGCTTTTTGGTTAGGTTTTGCACAAACGATGCCAAATTGTTGGGTATAAATTAGACAATGAAAAGGTATCGACCTCGTCTGGCCGGCGTCTTCCATTCACTTCATGTAAGCCAGTTGGTCGACCTCGGCTCCAGCGTAAGGAGCAACCAAGGGCCTCGGAGGGTGCCGATATTGCTTCTCTGATGGCTAAATCGGTGAGAGATTAAGTGGGATAAGGTAGCCTTAAGAGTTAGACTTTACCTTAGGTTTTAGTGAGATGTGGTGTGTTGTGTTGGATCCTTTTGATTGGGCAAATAGTGCTCTATTTATAGGAGTCAATAGGTGACCTTCCATAAATAGAGTTCTATGGGCGTGATAGTTCTGGCCCCGGAGGGTTGTGGCCGACATATGACATGGGCAGTCGATAGGCTCGGTCGGGTCGATAACTTGCCTCATTAGAAATATAACTTATGCGATGGGATAAAAACTTTGTGAATGATTTTACAGTTAATACAATATTTAATCAGTTGTATATGGGGTTATTTATGTAATAACAAGTTAGCGAAATGATGAAGGTGGTTATTTTTACGTAATTACTTTTTCCTACCGATGTTTTAGTCAATCCTAACAAATTTAATCCAGTTTTTTCAACTTTACCATCTTCATTTATTCTCTCTCCTAGACCTATTGACTAGTTCTCTAAAAAAACGACTGACGGCGACAATTAGCCACATCTCCGGCATCACCGACCCACACTTACGCATGACCACCGTTACCCCCCTCCCCTGATATTGATTTACGCATTTACTTAATTATTTGATTTAGGGTTTAGTTTAGTGTTTAATTAATTTTTTAATTCATGGTAAATCATCGTGGTGATTGACCGATGGTTCTGAGTGGAAGTGTTGGTGGTTCTGGATTGTCGGAGTGAAGGCGCCTTGGTTGGGGAGTCACAACGGAGAAGGGCTGGTGGTCGGCGATGGTGCACTTAGGGGTTGTCCCTTTTATATTTCGGTACACCGCGTCTCTGACGTGCACAACCAATGCCTGTTGTTCGTAGTAATTCTATTCAATAATGATGGGGACCTCCACATTCCATGTCAATACAATTCCATCAATCTGGGATTCATTTGGGGTGGATGTTAAGCTAATTGAAAACATTCCATCAATTGAATTTGGGTTTTCTTTTAAGAGAAAACTAACAGAACGATTGAGAAGGTTGTGAAATGGCAAGGGCTATTTGGTAAAATATCGTTAGAATTAAGTAAAGTTCCGTTAGGAAAAAACACGGCCTTATATTTATTGTGGATTACTATATTCAAGTAATAGATACTTTGATACCTTACTAAATACGAGTATATAATACTTGGACATGTAAGAACCAATTAGACATACAACCATTCATATAGTAATTTTTGCATGTCAATGCAGATGATACAATTACAAATTGTTGTTATGCTCCAAAAAAAATAAGGTTATACTTAAGCATGAATATCTACTATGCACCTAAATTTTAATTGTAAAAAACATATAAGTGTATTTAATTTGATCTTTGTTATCTTCATTTAATTACATGACGTATATTGTATCAAGTATTTGATGAAAATTTAAAAAACATATGATCATAAATAAAGTATTTAATGAAAACTTACAAAGCACACAAAAAAAACATAACACGATGCTTTTCTATCTATTAAAATAGATAATGTTATGATATATCATTTTCGTCATAGTCTTTTGTTTATCTTTTATACATTATTTGCGAGTAATATTTTCATCAAAGATAACAAGTATAAAAACAAAATTTCAACTTAATCGTAAGACAAAAATATTATGGGTAGAAACTCTTGAATTTAATGCTCTATTTCCTTTTGACCCAAAAATGCACTATTTCCTTATATTGTTCTTCATATTACTTCCATAACACATCTAACATTATTTAGAAAATGGTTTTATATCATTTTAAATTCATATTCGATACATTTTAAAGTACGGATCATAAATAAATATGACATACATGTTTTGCTAATTTTGTCCCAAACTATATATCACTATAATAAATTATACTCAATCTTATTCATAATGTCTTCCTTACATAGATGGATACAAATGATTTTTCAAAATACCTCAATACGTTAGTTTGATTATGTTTTTATGTGTATACGTTAGGTTTTTTTGGTAACACGACTTCCTCTATCTCAATTATTTATTTACATTTTTTAAAAATATTTTTTAAAAATAATATGAAAGGTAAACAAATGATGCAATTTGTAAAAGACTTTTAGATGGTAAATAGACTAATGGAAAGAAGAAGAAAAATGGTGATAATAACATTTGTCTTGTTCATTTACATATTCGTTAGGAACATTTGTCAGTCACGTGCTTTAGTGTAACATACCCATGACGATTAATTGTGCATAAATCACGTGCTTTAGTGGAACGTAAAGGTGAAGGTTAAGAATTACGCACAAATTACGTGCTTTGGTGCAAGGTACATGCACAGTTAACAAATCGAGTACGCAATTGCTTTGACTAGCTTTCCGTAAAAAACAATAAATTTATCATGAAATAAATAAATAATCAAACCTGAGATACCAAACTGATAAAGTTAAAATAAAATTAATTAATCATACGTAGAAAGACAACAAAAAAACAATAACGAGATAAATTTAAAACAGAGGAGGTATACATAAAATAACGTGGTAATATATGTATTAATTAATAATTAAGTAAAAGTCAAAAGAATGATGTTAAAAAAGCAACAGTAAAGATAGCATAAAGGAAGAAATCGTCGGACATGTCGGAGATGACAAGTACGAATCGATAAATAAATAAAGTTAAATGAGGACAATATAAATGAGATGCGACGACGCGGAAAAGTTTAGCAGGAAGAAGAGAGAGATATGAGTTTCAGTTTCAGAGTGAGGTGAGGTGAGGTGAGAAAAAAGAGATTTGTTTTGATAATAATAATAAAATATTACTCCTGGAACAAATAAAAAATATAAATATTAAATATAAAAATTGCATGAAATAGTACTAGAGGGAGCACTGAATAAAAGAGCACACCCACCCTATCTTTTCTTCTTTTCATTCTTTTTTAACATCTCTCTCTTTCTCTCTCTCTCTCTCCTCTCACACCCTCTTTCTTCCCTGAATGACCAACTGTTTGGTAAGTCACGTACCACCTCTCTCTCTCTCTTTCTCTCTCCTCCCACCGACCGCCGGCTTGGTCAGTCGGATCTCCGGCATTGACCCGTTTTACCACTCATTTTATCTACCTTATTTGCCTTTCCTCTTAAATTTTTACTGTTAATCTTTTTTTTCCTTTTTTTTTTTTTTTTTTAGTTATTTCCAAAGATATCAGTGAATCATGATATTCAGCTCAGAATAATCAGCTGAAAAATCAGTTCATGTATTAATTTTTCTTTTGGGGGTTTATTGTCCTTGATGAAACAGAATATGATTCACAGTTCATATTTTTTTTTTTTTTTTGAGGGGGGGGGACAAAATAATAGTAGTATTATAAATTGGTAGGTGAAAATGTGTTGATCTGGGGGATCTGGGAGTAATTGTAATTTACTTTACTGCGTAATTAATCAAAAATGAATCAGGTTATGATCCATTTTTTCTGATATCCCTGAGCTGGGTTTTACCTTATAAGTTGTCTGGATTATATTCCTTTTGCATAAATTTATTTCCAGAAATGAATTTAATTTCCCTTGTATTTCCATTTGCAGGTAATAATAAAGGGAATGGGTCTGATCTGAGAGGGGGTTTTGCCCAGGAGTTTTTTTAGGGAACCAAAATTTCCAGGTCAAATATTCCTCCAACCACCCACCTAATTACAAGGAAGATCAGAGGGAGAAAAAAAAAAAAGGGCAAAGTTGGTTCTTTTGATGATTTTCCACCGAGGTGGATAATGGAAAGTCAGGGAGGAAGATCAGTGCCAGTTGTGAAAGGCTCCTGGACACCTGAGACACCAGTGAAGCCAAACATTCCCCGGCCGAGCCCAAGCCTTAGCCCCAACCCGATCTATGAGGGCACCCAAGGGGGGCTGCTGGCTCAAGCATGGGGAGAAAGATTTACAGCACAAAATGATTTGTCATACTCGGTAGAAAAGAGGAGCTACCCAGCTACAAGCAGTGACATTTGGGGAAATCCCATAGAGTTAGAGAGAGGAAATGGCGATGTCCAAAGACAGGATTTGGAAGAGTACCTTCCCCAGTGGAGTAGTCAGAGTAGGAGATCAGTGATGAGTTATGGTTCCACTGACCTTGCTTCGGTCAGTTACCCCATTTACAGTTCCTGGAATGCTAATGGGGTGGTCAGAGAAAACGGAGCCATCCTGGATCAAAATTTCTGCGACTCTGACTTCAATGCAATGTCGTTCAGGGACCTCTTGAATATAAATGAATCACTAACCTTGCAAAATCATGGTGATAATACATCAAAAGGCGTGATGTTCACTGGTTGGGGTTCTCAGTACGAAGGGTACGGATTGAACAACCCCCCATCTCTCAACAACCAAGAAGCTTTCCATGGAATTAACATGCAGGGTAGTGGCTTCCATGACCTCGGAATGAAAACTGGTATGACCCTTTGTTCAGTTTTGATTATAAGAATACTTCTGTCCCTTGTTAACTGGTCCTTGGTGTGGTGCATGATAGTTATATACTCCTTGAGTATTACAGAGTACTAAATGGTGTCTATCATCTTAAGGCTCTTAACACTGAGGCTTGGCCTGGCAATAAAGTAGGGCATGTGGACAACCGGTTATAGATTTGAAATTCTAACCCTTTGAAATTGTGTTGCCTTTGATCCTCTTAGACATACCGGAGATTGATGAACTTTCAAGAACTTGATCTCGTCTAAGAAGTAATGTAGATTGACGATAGTTTACATGCAAAAATTCAGCAAACATAATACTAGAACGCCAAGCATAAGAATAAAACAAGTCTTACAATGGCTGTAGCCTGTATGTAAGACAGATAGGGAGAGATGGTTTGATTCGTCAGAAACAAAGACCTGGACAACATTGAATTGATAGGGTGTTTTGATTGGAATAGGAGAAAACAGAAAAACCGTTGCATGATGAACCGATGTGTCCAATATGTCTAGAGTGAATGAAGGGAAGTCTGTGCTTAACATTTGCAAAATCTTGAAGCCTATATAAGTCAAAAGAGAACCAAGGAAACAAATTGCAAAGGATGTCATGGAAAAAAAATGTCTTTTGTAGGGCAGTCCTTTGGATATTATACAACCACCATTTAATTACCATATACACTATAAAATACGAGTAGTAATTTTTTAGCAAATACTCTCCCCATCCCACTTTTAGTGTCTTCATTAACTAAAGTTTAATTTTAAGAAATACGTAGTAAAGATATAACATCACTACCCTTTGACTAATTGATTTAAACATGAGTAAATATGAGTAGTAAAATGGGAATGAGAAGCTCGTTTATCTAGGAAGGGGACAATAAAAGTGGGGTGGAGGTAGTACCTTTTATATGGATGCTTGAATAAATAACCTCGCAGTTTACAGTACTGTTTATACTCCCCAAAGGCTATTACACAAGCATTTCTTGAAACACCAAAAAAAAAATGTGTATCATTAGTCCTTACCTCTCCTTGGCTGTTTAAGACTTTGCATGTTCAAAGCAGATAGTCTCCCACAGACCAAATTCATCCTCACATTGATTGTTTACTTGTTTTCTTCAACAGAAATAACAATGACCGCTCTTTAATGTTTCAGATGCTTTACCAAGCCCATTCTGCAGTAATGGTGATTCCAGTTCACTTCAGAGCAATAAGCATGAAATTGGAAGTTCTGTTTTTGCCCCTGCAACTCCAGATACATGGCAGAGATTACAAAGTAATACACCCACCGGCATCAATCAAGAACAGAATGAGCAAAATGTGTTGCAAGGACCCAGTAATGGTGAGAACCACAACGAAAATGTTTCGGGGCCCGTCGCAGAATCATCTCTTGGTAAAGTCTCAATAACAGATGATCATGATAAGGGTGGCGACGAAGGTATAGACCTGAATAATACACCTCAAAGGAAACCTAGGAGGAGAAGATATCAACCCAAGGTGATTAGAGAAAACAAGCCAAAACGCACCCCAAAATCTAACACCCCCAAGCCCAAGCCCACTGAATCTCAAGTTAAAAGGAAATATGTCCGGAAGAACAAAACAAGCACTCCAACAATGCCCCCCACAGAAGCCACAGAAACCACTGAACCCGATCCAGATGCTGATCCCGAAACTGAACCAAAACAAACAGCTAAATCCTGTAAGAGATCCTTAAACTTTGACTTGAATGGACAAGTGGGTGAAGCAGGTGAATATCAGGAAACAGAAAGTCAATCCAACCATCCTGTACATTCTAAAGCCTCAATGACAGCATATGACCTCAATCTCACTGAGAATCAGCAACTGAGGGATTACATGTCACTGCCAGTGGAGGATAGTCTAGACAATTCACAGACTGACATAAACATTTTCCTTGGGCAGAAAATAGAAAGCACTGTCAATTTATCTAAAGAAAATGCTGAGAGGTCCATAAGGAAAGACTCCTGTTCAGCACAAAGCCCCAACACCAGCCCTTGTGCAAGTTCCAGTGAAGCAGTACAAACCAGAGGGTTAAAAAGAAGCCTTTCCTTCACAACTAACCCGACAGAAAGTGATGTTGAAATTGTGGCTTTCAAAGATACAGAACAGAAAAATGCTACTCCAGATATTTCTAAAAGAAAGAGAACAGAAAAGACAGAATGGTCTCACATACAAAACACATTTTCACCTGTGGCCGTGTCTGAACATATCAGCGAAGTAGGTAAGGATCATAGACACCCACAAGTCCAACTCACGATGTCAAAGTACTACTGCAACTCTACACATGTTGGAATCAGTGGAATGACTAGTAATCATGCAGCACTCATGGGAAGATCAAAGAATAGAGATCAACTCATGAAGACATGGGCTGACCTTTCAAGGTTGAAAAAAAGAATGCCGCCAAAAGGGAGTCTTCATGTTAAGGATCCTGCTCAACTTTCCGAGATAGAATTAGCAGTGAAAGGTCCACAAATGAAGGAATTTGATCCGAATAATGCTAGTATAAATGGGCTCTTATCCTGCACAGACGGGTTAGCTGCTGACACTAATACAACCCAGAAAACAAAAGGGAGTTCAAAGAAACAAGCATCTGTGAGCAAGAACTGGGACATTGTCCTGTATGACAATATCCATCCTGCAACAGGTAGACAGACATTGTTGTCAACCGCCACTCTAATGTATTGTTTGCCGATTAGAATGCAACTAACATAACATGTCAACAACTACAGGTTCCACTCGGGCACTGCCATGTAGGAAGAGAAACTACACCGTTGGAAGATTAACCCAATTATTTAAGCAATTAGATATCAACAGAGAAAAATCTAAAAAATCAAGAAGAGGATTGAGGAAGTCAATTGTTCCTTATCAGCGGCATAAGCAAGAGCAGCATGCACTTGTTCTCTATAACCAAGATGGCTCAATTGTTCCTTTTGAAGGCCCCTTCAATCCCGTAAGCAAGAAGCGTCAAAGGGCTAGAGTCGACCTTGACGATGAGACGACTCGAGTATGGAGGCTTCTTCTTGAGAACATTGATAATGAAGGCATCAACGGAACAGATGAGGATAAAGCCAAATGGTGGGAAAATGAACGAAGAGTCTTTCGAGGACGGGTGGACTCGTTTATAGCGCGCATGCGTCTGGTTCAGGGTACCATAGAAATATCTGAACTTCTTCCTTTTTTTCAAGAGAAAAATAGTAACAGAAAAGGCTGCAGGATGATAAATCATCAAGGCTTGCAAAAACTAGTTGATTGATTTATAACAAAGATTTGCTTTTTTGCAGGAGATAGACGCTTTACTCCGTGGAAAGGTTCTGTGTTGGATTCTGTTATTGGAGTTTTTCTCACTCAGAATGTCTCAGACCATTTGTCCAGGTAAGAGCAATAAAGCACAACAAGACTTTTCATAGAGGTATATGACCAATGGATAATTATTAGTTTTGCTTCTTGCTCTATGCAGCTCTGCTTTCATGTCAATGGCTGCACGCTTCCCTCTAAAGCCGGAAAGTCCTGGAAGTACCCTGTCGGAAGAATCAACAAGCGCTTTTTTTGTAGAGCCCGAGATTCGTATATTAGAACCCGAGGAAAGTGTTGCTTGGAATGAAAAGATAATAGATCAGACAAATATTCAGAAGAATTCTGCTGTTTTCCATTTTGACCATAGTGAAGAAAGCTGCAGTGAAGCTTGTCAAAAGGCCTCCACCTATTCAAGGGGTTACACTCCAAACAGCCAAAATACAGAGATAGAAACAGCTTACCTTGTAGGAGAAGATAAAGCAAGGGATGACGTAACTTCGTCACAGCAGTCAGTTATCTCATCTCAGAACTCTATCAGCTCACCAAACCAGCAGATGGTCGGAATGATGAACACTTTTTCAGAAAGCAACGCAAGAACAAATGTTGTGACATCCAGCTCTAAATTCAACAGTCTTGATCATACAGCTTCTTTCATGGGGCTACTACAGATGGCAGAGGGAAACATCCACCACCAATCTAATAGCCAAACACAAGTACAAAGACATTACCAATTTAACCTTGAAGCAGAATTTCATGTAAAAGATGCCAATGGACTTGATATGCTTGAAGTAGAAAGCAAAACTTCTGATATGTCGAGGAAAGATGAGAACAGCCCAACAGAACAAAGCAATCTTTCCTCAGAAATAACAGATCAGGAGAAAAGTCCAGACAGCTTTCCAAGAGTTACTCAAAATATGGCCTCATGCTATATTCTTGAGGGGGAGACAATGGTTGTACAATCACAAATGCAAGCAGCCAAAGAACCACTGGATACTATTGCCTCATCTGTCAGTGCAGGAACAACTCCAGCTTGTTTAGGTATAAATATACCACTTTCATCCCAAGATATGGCTGATGTTAGAGAAAGCACCAGAGAATTGGAAAGAACAAGAAATAACAGGGAACAAGTTAAGCAAACTCATGACCATAACTATGCCCCAAGTATGGTTTCTGACATAGCCAACTCAAACCCTAACCAAACGGGGAAAGGGAAAGCTGGAAAGGGGAAGAAAAGTGAATTCGACTGGGACAGTTTGCGTAGAGAAGCACAAGTTGATGGCAAGAAACCAAAAACAGCTAACACAATGGACTCACTGGACTGGGAAGCAGTAAGACATGCTGACGTCAACGATATTGCTGACACCATAAAAGAGAGAGGCATGAACAATGTGCTTGCAGGGCGTATAAAGGTAAAATTAAATAGCTAAACTCTAAAACGTCCAGGTTGTAGTAACACATTATTAAGAACAACCCAATTCCATAATATGCCACACAATGGTGCCAAGGGCCCATTATTCTTTTGGTTTTGGTTTATGATTTATAATGAAATAAAGTGAAATGACTCACTAAAATGGTCGTGCTTCTTCTTATGAACAAGTCATTCAATGCTTTTCTCGACACAATTTTCATCTTAGGTCGTTCGGAGACCATCTATATGTTGTTAACACAAGGGTAAGGTTGCATACACCTAACCCCTCCTTACCTCGTAATTTGCAAGACCCCTCGAGGCATTGGGATTTGGGGTAATGTAAACTCCAATAAATTACTATATTTTTTTCAAAAAAAGAAAACATATTTGGTTACTCGTAGAGATTTATAGGCAGGTAATATATTTGTTAGTCAAAATTTTCTCAGCTAGTGACAAGAACAGATGCATATAATTTTATCGTACCTAGTACTCATTTTAGTGTATCTAAATTCTTTGGTTTATCTAACTCCTATTTCATTTATTTAAAATGCATTTAGCGTACATGTTACCTTTTTGTACATTAATACACATTTTCTTACTATTATCATTAAACTATGCTTAGTTATATGCTTATATCCCATAAAAGTGTTTGAATGGGCTAAACTAGGGGTAAATGACTCATCTAAACGTTCGAAATAAAATTTGTTGAGATTTGGTGGTGGTTCTCATGTATATATGTAAACACACATACACACTTGATTAACAATCTTTAATAAAACTGCAGGACCTCCTGGACAGGCTGGTGAAGGATCATGGTGGCATTGACATGGAATGGCTAAGAGATATTCCACCAGACAAAGCAAAGTAAGGGAGGAGAGGATACCCAATCTCCATTTGTAGGTTTATGTTAGTTGATGTGCCACTTCAAAATTTAGAATGCATCTGTATCTCAGCGACATGACCTAGCTTTCTAAGATAAAGGTAAAGATAAAAGGATTTGTTACTTTCCATTGCTGTAGAATGGAAGGAAAGATTGTTTTGGAGCCAAACAATCATGTCTATGATGGCTAGTCAAATTGATCATTGCATGTGAACATAAATGAAGTACTCAAGACTTGCAGCTTATCGGGGACATGATAGGAATTAAGATAATCTCGTTGAGATCGAAGGAGCGTCTTCTTTTATAGTCTTTCAATCCATGTGAAAATATAAATTTAACACCACTCTCAAACTTTCAGGGAATACCTTCTAAGCTTCAGAGGTTTGGGCTTAAAGAGTGTAGAGTGTGTGCGCCTTCTGACTCTGCATCATCTCGCGTTCCCAGTAAGTTTATAGAGATATATAAACAAGTTATGGTAAGAAACATATTGCATATGTCAAACTGAGTTTCACAATTCTCAAACAGGTTGACACTAATGTTGGCCGCATAGCTGTACGACTGGGGTGGGTTCCCCTTCAACCACTGCCAGAGTCACTGCAATTACATCTTTTAGAAATGTAAGTTACGCACTATTTTAGAATTGTATAATGTTGTTAAGTATCACGGATACAGTTGGATGATTACTAATATTTTTGATCCCCTCAGGTATCCAATCTTGGAGTCCATTCAACAGTACTTATGGCCACGGTTGTGCAAACTTGATCAAAAGACATTGTAATTACAGTATTCCCCCAAGATTTATTTGTTGTATATTTAACTATGATTTTCACACAATGACAGTAAAATATACAATAGTTGATTAATTTCCCCTTTTAAAATTGATTCAGGTATGAGTTGCACTATCACATGATCACATTTGGCAAGGTATGTCTAGGAGAATAAGCATACCAGCAATTACTTTTCGTATGGATCAGAAGCGTTTACATTTTGCTTTCATCCAGGTATTTTGTACCAAAAGGCAACCAAACTGCAATGCTTGCCCCTTAAGAGGAGAGTGCAGACATTTTGCCAGTGCGTTTGCTAGGTTTGTACACCGCTTCTACAGATTAATCAACATAAATGGGAAAGAGCATGACCAGAGTGGGGGGGGGGGCATATTTGTACATCCCTAGTCCTAAAATGATCCGTACGACCCTGCCAATCTAGGGTAAATAACATCTTCCTTTCTGGATGTGTGGGAATGACGTGCCCCAATCAGACGTGAACTAAACAAGCTTGCAACAGAATAGTACGGAGTAATAACTATTATGTTGCATCCAGCAGCCATGAAACAGAAAAATGTATTCAGCAAATAATGGGAGCTAATTGATAACTTTAATCAAACATTATTTTATCAGAAAACATCATTGCTTGACGGACCCTTTAAATGGAATTGTTACCCAAAAGTCCTTTTAGTATAGAGATGCACTTGGTGAAAAAGCTTGCAATTGGATCTCTGAATGTTGATGGAAAATATTCAGTAAAGTAAAAAACAGAATAAGTACCTCTCTGTGATGTGTATCATCATGAATATTTAACAGTTTGACTTCTTGGTATAGTGCTAGGTTTTCTCTCCCAGGACCGGAAGAAAAAGGCATCATGCCTGCAAGTGGCAACGCTACACCACCCGTAAATTTGAGAGCTGACACCAAGCTTTTGACTTCTACCGCCTCATGGGAAAATCATAATCCTCATCCAAACTCTGAAAGCTATGGCACAGCAATAGTTCAAGGCCCATCGTACCCAATGTCAGCAATAGTACAAGGATCATCATGCTCTTTGTCATTGCCTTCGCAACAGACTGTCCATTTAGAAAGGAAATCCATAAACAGCATATGTGAACCAATTGTTGAAGTACCAGCATCACCAGAACAAGAACCACAACATGAGCAAGCATTATGTGACATCGAAGACTATGAAGATCCTAATGAAATTCCAACAATCAACCTTAATATGAAAGAATTCACCGAGACTTTACAGAATTTCATGTTACAGGAAGCTGGGATGTCATCGAATGCCTTGGTAGCTCTAACATCTGGGGCTGCTTCCATCCCTACACCAAAGCTGAAAAACATTAACCGTCTAAGAACAGAGCATCATGTGTAAGTTAACACCTCTTCTTTTTCTATAGTTGATGGCTATATCCTAAAGGCTGTCTACTGCAATCCCTACTAACTAAAAAATAGACAAACTGAACTAATACTCCAACTAATTAAACAAGTTGACGGATATATCCAAAAGTCAAGCTAGACATAAGTTTTGTGCAAATTCTGTTTTCTATCATATAGCCTGATTGGCCGTGAGCAGTGAGTTAATGAAGTATATAATTAAAAGAAAAGGAAAATAAGTGCCTGCATCACTAATTCTCTCAGTAAATTTATACTACTTGTCATCAGCCAAAAGAAATTTCAAAACCCAAGTTCTTGACAGTAGGAGTGCAGAAAAGGTTGGAAAATAAGATCTCAGTTTAAACTATTGATAACGAATTGCACAAATGTTCTTCATTCTTTATCTTGCATGATATTTTTGAAGAGCAACATGTTCGACCCAATCTCCCCTGGAAACCTTTTAATCTAACACTTAACTAGCAGATAGGTCATCGATATCACAGCAAATAACCAAGTTTTAAAACTATGGAGGTCTCGTCAGAATAAAATAACCTACTGTTTTACAAATACAAATTGCTTTTAAGTATTGTAATTAATTGTTTCTCAACATCGCAGTTATGAACTTCCTGACACACATCCTCTTCTGCATGGGGTAAGTTTTTTTTTTTCAAGCTGGTGCCTTTCTAGCATTTTCGAATGGTTTCATGTTTAACATAGGACACCTTATTGCAGTTGGAGAAGAGGGAGCCTGATGATCCATGTTCATACCTACTTGCAATATGGACCCCAGGTCAGTACATCTCACTTCATGATAATGATCTGCAGAAATGAGGGGCTATAAATTGGCCAATTTTCAAATGTCCAGCAGCTTATTGAGGAGAATAGCAACTCATAGTTAATGGTTCTTCAGGTGAAACGGCAAACTCAATCGATCCTCCAGCAAGAAGATGCCATTTTAATGACCCTAGCATGCTCTGCAATGAGGAAACATGTTCTTACTGCAGCAGTCAGCGAGAAGCAGACTCCCAAATTGTACGAGGAACACTTCTGGTAGGAATATTTCATGTGATACATACTGTAGACAAGGGTGTCATCCTCATGCAACTACTAGGTCGAGATATACAAAATACTAACAGTCAAACTTTCCCTCTTTTTTAGATCCCAACCAGAACTGCAATGAGAGGTAGCTTCCCACTCAATGGGACATACTTCCAAGTTAACGAGGTATAGTTATTAAGTTGTATGCTTTACACTGTAACCCTTTGTTTAGTTGGGAAAATTTAGAGAGAAAGGAAGGGAAGGACTTTGGAGAAGACAATTTCTTACATCTAGGTAGCAAAAAGAAGGCAGAGAGTTTTGGAGGAGAAGCAAATTGGATCCCTCCATTGCCCTCCTTCAAGGCAACCTATTTTCCCTCAAGCCAAAGATATATTTGGAGGGAAACTTCAAAAAACCCTCCATACATTTCTCCCTCTCTGTTATTCCTTTCCTTTCATTTTTTGTGTCGAAACAAAGGGTGAATCAGACTGGATGTTTTCATACAAAACTAACAAAGCACATTGTGTGCAGGTATTTGCCGACCATGACTCGAGCCTAAACCCAATTCCAGTGCCCAGGTCTTGGCTGTGGAACCTTCCGAGGCGAACTGTTTACTTTGGGACATCCATACCCACCATATTTAAAGGTAGTGTGAGAGTAATACTCCTAAAAAGCTAATAGTCACTGTTCCATACTCCTAAAAACCATATCTATAGTCACTGTTCACTCTAATAGTCTAATCTCTGTATTTTCTTCCAGGCTTGAACACTGAAGACATCCAACATTGCTTCTGGAGAGGTATGGTAATCCTGTAGAAACCAACATACGGAGTATGATATATTATAATATCTCCTGTACCCCTCCACAAAAAGATAATATCGTTCACTTGATTGATCTCAACCCACATCTGTACTTATTGTTGCACTGATATGTTCACCATATTTTCTTCAAGTGCATTATCACATGTGTACCTTTTAAATAATATCAGCAAAAGCTTAATTTCCCTTCATAAGTGTGCTTATGTTCTAGTAAAATAACTTGCAGGCTACGTTTGTGTGAGAGGGTTCGACCAGAAAACAAGAGCACCTCGTCCACTCATGGCCAGATTGCATTTTCCAGCCAGCAGAATCGTAAAAGGGGTGAAAGGAAAGGCATATGATGAGTAGGTAATAATGATCTGACTGCTGTTAACAAGACCATATCCAGAAGATTGATGAGGTTAGAGCAGCAACATATCCGAGTTTAGGAGATGGAAGGTCATAGTAGTCTAGGCCCTGGAGGCCTTGTACATCATTACAAGATCGTAGGCAATTTAATTTACGCTCGAATTGAGCAATTTTTCTGCAGACAGGAGACTAGCATAGGTTGGAGTGAACACATGTGAAAATGCTGTTTCATAATATGTTATCAGTGAACACTTAGCTGGTTAGCTGGTAGAGTACCTATAGGAAGATACATGAGAGCCTCCACAGTTGTGAAAGAACGGAATGTTCCCCCAAAAATCATAGGAAGCACAATGTGGATCAAATCTGTGTTCGGATGCCATTGTAATCTTGATCAACTTCTAAAGGTAATAAAAATAAACAGGCACAGCTCAACTGAGAGCAATTGGTAGAGTTACAGACGAGTAAAGGGCTGGAAACATTCGGAAAACAGTCGCGGGGTCCCAGAATTCGGTAGGTCAGAAGATTACGATTAGATTTTGTACGATTGATGACTTAACCCAAAACAATCCTTTTTTTCGTATGACGTAACTGATTTGATCAATCAAAAATCAAGTAAAAAAGAATGAACTAAGAAGTTGTCTGTTCTTTACTACCAAGTAATGTTACGTTAGAATCAAAACTGGCAGAAACACCTCAAAAACCACCAATTTCATCATAAAAAGGTGCAGCAGTTGGGATAAATAGCAGAAGTTCAAAAGGTCATACCTGTAGCAGTGCGATATACACCAGCCCCTCTACCTCTACCATTTGAGCTAATGAGGAAAAATGCAGAGACGAACAATGACGAACTTGATCTCGCAGAATTCATTTCCCCCTCTAGACCGGCCAGTTTCAAGAATGGAGCTATCAGCCGATTCTTTTTTATTTCACCAAGATCGCTTTACTTTCCCCATTTTCCTGTTTTGCTAAGTTCTGCGCCTTATAAGGGCTTGTGCAATCCAATAGTTACACTGCACCAACACATAATTTACGAGGACGAATTAGTGACTATTAATTCTGAAGCTATTTGATATACACAAAAACTAATTTGGTGGGAGACGATCTCTTTGTAGACCTATTCATTAATATCGATCGCATCTATTGTAATACGGAGTATGTGTTTCTATTTATTTTTCTCATGGATATGCAATAATTGCCGTATTCGCTAACTTGCTATGACAATTCAAAATTTAAAATTTAAAATTTAAAAAAGGAAAAGAGGTGATGCTCAATTAAAACAAACATTCACACGAACGGAAAAAAAAATAACCCTGAAATTATCAAACTGCAATCAGGGACATCAACGTTCTGGGAATTACTAAACATGTAACCGAGCAAGAAAATTGAAGCCTCCAGTTTTTAAAACCTAAAAAATGGCGACTGCTTCAGTCCAGGCGAGATTGAAGACGGATAAATATGGATCTTACTGAAATCGAAACACGACATTCATTCGAATCAAGATTAACTCTAATCTTACTCCCTCCACTTTGATTACTAACAGATATCAGTGTAGTTTGTAACAAGATTTTCATTGGTACTGGATGGAGTAACATCTAAAGAAACACGATTAGGATTAAAAAAAACTACTTAGCTCTGCACTAACTGCAGATCTCATACAAATACCATTGGTTGCTACACATACTAACATCTACAATAATAATAATAATAATAATAATAATAATAATAATAATAATAATAATAATAATAATAATAATAATAATAATAATAAGTGATGCTTCAATTGATATGGAGGAGTAAAGTGCAGGTATTGCAAGGAAATTACATACTTGTCTGAGAGCAGAGTTGGGGAGAGGATGATCGGATCAGAGACGAGAGAAAGAGAGAGAGAGAGAGAGAGAGAGAGAGAGAGGGAAAAGAGGGAGGCGACTCAAAAGGGAAGTTCGAAAGTTTGGGGTGGGGGGGAAGGTTGCCGCCTTGCGCTCAAATTCTTTGAGCCTTCCCTCCTAAACTATTTTCACTTTGCCGCCTTCCCCTCAAATTCATCCACTCTTCACTCTTCACTCTTCACTCTACTCTAATCTTTACTTCATCCCAACTGCGGCAAAACCTAGGTACCACCCAGGGGCGGACCCCCGACAATTTTTGAAACAAATAGATTTAAACCATTTACAATATCAGTTTGACGGGGGTTGATGAGTTGGTTTGATCATTTGCCCCTGATCAATAGCTCAAGAGCTCGAGCCTTGTTAATAACATTTCATTTGTTAAATTATTTTGTAACTTTAGTAATGTAAAGAAAATAGTAGCGTAAAATATGGATTAATTTATAGAGAAAATAATAGCGTAAAATGTGGCTTAATTTATAAGCTTAAAAAATGTCGGAATTTTTTTTTGTGCCTCCCTAGGGGGAAAATCCTAGGTCCGCCACTGGTACCACCCACACGGGAGACGATCCTACACATGATATGGCATTTTAAATTTTATATGACACAGATATGGTAGAAAAACAACAAAATAGTCAATATACATATCTAAATAAAGAGAATTTTTGAATATTTTTATATCTTGAAAAATTATTTTCGCAAATAAAATATTTTATTTTTTTTAAATTACAAATTATTCCGTTGTAAAAACATGGAAAGTTAATTATCGGATCATCAAAAAAAATTCTTTCGTTAAATAAGATTTAAGACTCGAAAATATTTTTAATATTGAACTATCATTTTAACATTTTCTCGTCTCATAAAAATTTAGAAATAATTTATCGAATTCTTAAAATAATGATTACTTATAACTATTGTCCCAAATTACTATTTATCGTTTATTTTACTTACCGTTTCACAAATTTCTTTTTAAAAATAAATTTTATGGTTTTCATTATTTTAATTCCATAATCTTATATTTCAACCCTTTAAGAATGAAAGAGAGATATTTATACAAAAAAACAGACCGAAACTCAAAAAACTTGAATTTCTAATTACATCTCAAGTGTACTCCCTCCCCTACGTACTACCACCCTACTCCTCCTCCTGCACTACACCTATACACCCCACGTCCCCACCTATACATGCACATTGGTTTTCATCTCCCTCTTTTTCATCTTAGGCTAAGTTTATCCACACATCTATCTTTTTTTTCCCTTACTGCCACCTCAATTTTTCACTTGTTTTTTATTCTTCAGACTCAGACTCAGCACATTACAAAAGCACACTTTATCCACAGACTCATCTCAGATTCTCTCACCTCACATACATTATTTTATATTATTATTTTTATTCATCTCACCTCAACTTTTTACCTACCTTATTTTATTTTATTAATTTTTTATTTATCTCATCTCACCTCAACTTTTTACCTACTTTATTTTTTATTTTTTATTTTTTATTTATCTCATCTCAACTTTTTACCTATCTTTTTTTTATTTACCTCAATATCTACGTTTATTAACTCGAATAATTACAATTAACTAATTAATTGTTAAATAAATCTTGTGACATAAGAATAATTTTATTTCCAAATGGTCATTATTAAAGGTGGCAATCGGGCGGGTGGGTCGAGTTCAGGTTGGGTTGTCGGTAGACCTGACAAACAAGTCAACCGGGTCATGTGAGTTTCGCGTTGACTTTGGGTCAGACCAGATCATTTTGGGTTTTGGGTTATGGGTTTGTTATTTTCATCTCTTTTAATTAGGGATATCGACTTGTTTTTTATAATAATAGTCGGGTCAATTTCGGATTAGCTCGAGTCAATTCAGGTTACGGGTTAACCTCAGATCTTTAGTTTGAGTATCAAATCAAGTTCAGGTTGGCTTATTCGGGTCGGGTCATTCAGGTTACGTACAATATTATTTATCATTTATTATACGAATTTGGTTTTTCATCTATATACAACTATATTACTTAATACAAATTATTTTGGTCATGTCCTTTAGGACGGAAGTGAATTGAGCTAAAGTGGAATGAGTTGAATTGAACTGAACTGAACTGAGTGGAACTGAAATAAATTAGCATGAAATAATAATAATAATAATAATAATAATAATAATAAATAATAATGTTAATTATTATATCAAAAATATTAATTATTATTATATTAATAATAATAATAATAATATTTGTTCCGGTTGAGGAATCGGTTGACCCGACGACGGGTCCGGGTCCTAAGTGTTCGGATATCGCTTGCTTGATTTCCTTTGATCTCTCCTTTCCCTTCTCCTGTGGTCGGACCTTCCCGGCGGAGCGAGCCTGCACAAGCAACGCACAGGGCCTCGGAGGTTGTCCGAGGGAACCCTCTCCGATGCCTAAGTCAGTCCGTGAATGCCTTGACGAACCTAGCTCGTGAGGAACTAGGTGGCCGTTTTTTAGGAGTAAGAGTCTAGAGAGAGAAAATCCAACCCCTTCTAAGTGGGGAATAGGTGGGTATTTATACCTTCCCACAAGAGAGAGGGTTGGAGGGAAAAAAGAGCGGGAGAATGAGTGGATACCTGGGTTACACGTGGACCTGCCTCATCCACTCATTCCCTTTTACCTGAGGCAGAAAGACGAAGGGACCCCCGACAATCCCTGCCCTGCTCGGGAAGGAGGTCGCCTGGGGACAAGTGGACGAGAGGAGTATTCTGGCTCCTCCCAGCTGGTCGCCCTTCCCTGTTGGACAGGCGACCCTGGTGTCCCACCTCGACGGCCTGCTGGACAGGCCCTTCGGCTCCCGGGTTGGGTACTTGCAGGACCTGCCAGGCGGGCGACCCGGCGCAGGCTCTTCAACCCTCATCAATTGGCCCTCACCGGCCGGGGGGAGGCAAGGTTTCTCCCTGGCAGGTGGACTTTTGAGGGTGAGTAGTTGACTTGTGGCTATACCCTTTGCATTTAATGCGTTCGCGTATTCCCGAGGGGGAAGGTTTCTTCTGCATTGGGCATGCTAAGAGTTTGAGTATCTTCTGGTCATGATTGCTTTCCAGACCCAAGGGATTTTGGGGCAGCGTGCTTGTATGCTGATTGGTTGTGCCCCCTGTCGAAGTAGTTGGGGCGCCATTTAATGTTTTGGCCACCCTTTTCGTATAAATTGCGGTTCTTTTGCCATTTTCACAACCCATCTTCAACCTTCTCTTCTTCTTCCTTCAGTGAAAATGTCGTGGATCACCAAAGTACTTTTCTGCCATGGGGCTCGTGTAGTGAGCCGTCACTTTACGGGGCGCAGGAAACTAAGGTATCCTCGGGCATCTTTTCTCATTTTGCGCCGTAGCTGGCGGTCTCGCATTCAACGTCCTCGCAAGCTCAGGAGGGCTCTTGTCAAAGCGGGCAAGCGTCCTCAGAGGGCTCCTCCAACCGCCCCGAAATTCAGGCGCTGTCCCCAGGGTGGGGGTTGTTTCGACAGGGGGTGCCATGAGTGTTTTCCATGGCTACACCCTGAGCAGTTCGACCCCGACTGCTCAGAGCTGTCCTCCTCTCCTGAATCGGGCCCTTCCTCTCCTCTAAAAAGGAAAGTAGGCTGCGGCTCTTGTGACGATACCGAGACAGTCCCTTATGGTCGGGACTGGGATGTCAGCAGCCGGGATTCCGGCGACAGTGACGGCCGGGGTTACTCCTCTGGTCGTGAGGATGACGAAGACTCGACGGATCCCTTCAAAGATTCAGACGATTGGGACTGGGGATCTGATGCTGGGGGATACAACAGCCCTTGGGGTTATTCCCCAGGTTTTGATGATGATTAGGTCTGCAGGCAAAGTGAGTCAGAGACAGGGGCTCTTTTTGTATTTCTGGCTTACATGCAATGTAACTTGCCCGATTTTCGGGTTTTCCTTAATTTAATGAAAAAGTCAGACGATTCTGTTTACATGTGTTATTTTTATTATTTGCTATTACTTGTTTTTGTTATTTGGAGGTAAGGTGGACGTCACAGTGTGATTGTCCTTCCAGCGTCCTTTTGTCTTCTCGAGGCCATCCTTTCGGCTTGGCGACTTTTCGTCTGCCTTTCCCTCTATAAAAGCAATCTGTCACTCATTCCTCCTCTTTTTCTCTTTTCAAACTTCCTTTCTTTCCTTCTGCAACCTTCTCGGTGTGAAAACTCGAGCTCTTCTTCGTACCTCCGTTTTTCTGGGAGACTCTTTTTTCAAGCTTACACTTCCTCGGCGGCCGTCCCTAGGTTAGACTTTTAATTTCCAACTCTTGCTCCCTTTTCTTTCAATTTTCTTGCTTTTTCCTTCCCTCTTAGGGTTGCCATGTCTAGAACCCGTCCGCGCATTCTGTCATTCACCGACCCATCGAGGGAAGAGGAACTGGAAAAGGGGAGGGAGGACCTCGCCTCCTCCTCTAGGGAGGTTGATCTTGGGATGGCTGAGGAAGAGGACCCGGCGGGCGATGGGGGTGGCAACTCCCCAGAGCCTGCCCCCCGCGACGTTATTGATTCGGATGACGAGGCAATGGAGATCGACCCCTCCAGGACCTCTGGTCCCCTTATTCCCCGGGAAGAGGGGAGGACTTATTACTTAGACAAAACCAAGTACCGTATTCCCTTGAGTACATATCCTGACCCAAAAAATCGGGATCTGATTCTTGCAAAGAACGCCGCCAACGCGATTGAGCGTTTCTATAATTTCGGGGACGGGTATACAATTGTCGTCCCCGGCGAAAAGGACACCGTGTGCTGCCCTCCCGATGGGTGCATTGCGGTTTATCATAAGTGCTTAGAGTTTGGCCTTCGCTTCCCCCTTCATCCGGCCCTAGAAGAGATTTTCAGGCGGATGAATGTGGCCATCGCCCAGCTGACAGCCATGGCTGTCAGGTCATTAATTTCGTATGTGTGGACCTCCCTGTTCCATCGCGCCGAACCCTCTGTTGACGCCCTAAGATTTATGGTTGGCCTGCAAATGGTCTCTTCCGGGAGTGAGGGCTCTCCTGGGTATTGGTCCCTTCTGAGGCAGAAAGGACATACACTGGTGTGGCCTGCTATGGACAGCCTGAGAGATTGGAAAAACAATTTTCTCTATGTACATAGCGCCCATGGGTGGAGAATTCCCCGCCACTTCAGGAATCACGTCCACACCAGGCTTGAGACTCCTGAAGAATATCATCCTGGCGTGGGGGGTAAGGCTCTGGAGGTGAAATTGAGCAGGCAAGACAAGGACTTGGTGGACAAGTTTGCTGCTAGTAATGATAAGCATGGGGTGTATGGTCCTTCAGTATGGCTTCCTCATGCAGAGGTCATTGCTACTGACAGGTACCTGACCCGGGTGGGCATGAATCCGGGCTTAGACGAAGGTAGTTCAGGAGTGTTGATGATTTTTCCTTACTCGTTTTTTCTTCTTTAACTGGCCTTTCTAACCAGTCGTCCGCTTGCTTTGCAGACCTTGCCACTTTCCTTTGGAGAAAAGGGGAGGTGAGACGTTTGGGTTTGTCTGGGACTCTCGACGTTATCCAAGTCCGTCCTTCCCTTCCTCCTGACTTCAAGAGGGGCGAGAAAAACCTGATGAAGCATCTGAAGGGCCTTTCGTTCAGCAGGCCGAGGCTCCCTGCTCCCCCGAGGTCGACCCCCGCCAAAACGGCGGTCTCTGAAGCCACTCCTTCCCCGTCTGTGAAGAAGGCGATTGCTTTCGAGGCTACTCCGCCCCCTGCCAGCAAACAAGGAGGTCCTTCTGCGGGGGTTCAGATTCCCCAGGGGCCGCAGGCCGCTGGCTCTGAAGAGACGGGAGAAAGCACTCCCAGGGGGCTGATTAGAAAGAGGAGCAGGGGGACTCCATCTACAGATCATGTGGTGGATCTGGAGGCTGATACGCCTGACCCCAAGCGCCTTGCTCAGGGAGTTCCTAGTACCTTTTTCTCTGAGGAGAATGCTGAGTTCCGTTATGCTGCCGGCGATAGCCAGGATGTCTCTGCCCTACTTTCTGATTCTGGGGCGGTTTTGGCAGACCATCTCCTTAAGACTGTCCACTCTGCTACCCACCAGGTGACCCAGTACATCCAGCGAACTACAAGGGTTATTCAGGCCTCTGCTGAGTTAGCGGCCCTCAGTCGTCTGAGTGACGAGGAGCTGGCCAACTCCGACCGCCTGACTACAATAGAAAGGGACGCTGTCCTTATTGCCGGCCTAAAAGATCAGCTGGCAAAAAGGGAGAGCGAGCTGGAGGAAGCCAGGAGCCAGGTGACTCACTGGAGGTCTCAAAGCGAGAGGGTTGTTCGAGAGGTGTCCCGCCTGGAGGAGGAGGCGAAGAGAGCCAAGCAGGCCTTTGCTGAGTTGGAGCAGGCAAAAAGGGCTTTAGCCGAGTTGGACCAGGTCAGGAGGAAGGCCGCCGACCTAGAGGAGCGTCTTTCCAAGGCGGATTCGGCTCTTCAGGCGGCCCTCGGCGATCTGACGGCGAAGACTGAGGAGTGGCAGAAAGAGAAGGATGAGATTATCTAGGAGGTGGAAACTGCCGTGTCAGCAGGCTTTGTTAATGGTGCCAACTCTTGCCTGGGGGTGGTCATGGAGGCTGTGAGGGAGATGTTCCCAGGCTTCGATGAAGAGGCTTTTCGAGCCCTCTATACTGCCAAGGACGAGGCCCAGATGCGCAGGATGGATGAAGAAGCTGCTACATCTGCCCCAGAAGCTCCCCCCGCTTAACATGGAAGGCAGTCATCCTCAGAGGGCTCATGCCTGTCCCCTGCCGCGCTTACGCTAATATTTTGACTTATCTTTTCCGCGCACCGAGCCTTTTTGTGGTCGGCTGCCGTACTTGATGTAATTATTTTTTAGAAAAACCTCTACTTGGTGTATCTCCTGCTACTTTATTTCTTTTTCTAAGGATTTTCCCGTTTGTTTCCATCCTGCCTCTGTTTGAATTTCTTGAGGTATGTCCTACCCTCTGTTTGCCCAGAGGTTGGCGGGGTGATTTATGCGTTTTTTATACAAGGTTGGGGGGCCTGCCCCCAGTCCTTGTTCGTTTGGCCTGTTCCTGGCTCTTGGTCAGAGTCCAGGGGCCTGCCCCCTGCCTGCCCAGAGGCTGGTAGGGTGGCATTATGCGTTTTTTATACAAGGTTGGGGGGCCTGCCCCCAGTCCTTGTTCGTTTGGCCTGTTCCTGGCTCTTGTTCAGAGTCCAGGGGCCTGCCCCCTGCCTGCCCAGAGGCTGGCAGGGTGGCATTATGCGTTTTTTATACAAGGTTGGGGGGCCTGCCCCCAGTCCTTGTTCGTTTGGCCTGTTCCTGGCTCTTGGTCAGAGTCCAGGGGCCTGCCCCCTGTCTGCCCAGAGGCTGGCAGGGTGGCATTATGCGTTTTTTATACAAGGTTGGGGGGCCTGCCCCCAGTCCTTGTTCGTTTGGCCTGTTCCTGGCTCTTGGTCAGAGTCCAGGGGCCTGCCCCCTGTCTGCCCAGAGGCTGGCAGGGTGGCATTATGCGTTTTTTATACAAGGTTGGGGGGCCTGCCCCCAGTCCTTGTTCGTTTGGCCGGTTCCTGGCTCTTGGTCAGAGTCCAGGGGGCCTGCCCCCTGCCTGCAGGGAGGCGTTTGAATTTTTGTTGGGGGGGCTATTTTCCTTAGTTCTGGCAACAGGGGGGCCTCCCCCTATTGCCCCCTGCTCGTTTGTGTGTGAAAACGCAAGTTTGAACAGGCAACGAGTATAGACTTTGAGGATCTTTTCATTTCTTCGTAAAAAATCTATCACAAGGGTGGTCGGAGCCGTCGACATTCTTTGACCGTTCTCCGCCAATTTTAAAGAAACGAAGACTACCTTAAGATTCTGCTTTAAACATAATATTTCTTCAGGGTGTCTGCGTTCCAGTGAGCACTCAACTCTTGGCCCTCTAGATTGGCGATTTTATACGTGCCTGGCCCTAAAATTTGAGTTACATGGTATGGACCTTCCCAATTAGCGCTAAGTTTGCCGTGCTCCCTCGATCTTCCCACGGCCTGTGTCTTTCTGAGGACTAGATCACCCATCTGAAAATTTTGCTGATGCACTCTTTTGTTGTACGCCTTCCTCATTCGTTGCTGGTAGGCGACGATATTGGTGCTGGCTTCTTCCCTTACCTCACTGATCAGGTCCAAGGCCTCTGCTATTGCTACCTCATTCTCAGCCTGGTCATATTGTAAGGAGCGCAGGGAGGGGATCCTGGCCTCAATTGGTAGTAGGGCCTCTGCACCATACACCAGGCCGAACGGGGTCTGGCCCGTAGATTCCTTCCGGGTGGTCCGGATTGACCAGAGTATGCTGGGGAGTTCGTCGGCCCACCTGCCCTTGAGATCATCCACCATTTTCTTTAGGCCATTCAAAATCTGCTTGTTGGCTGCCTCTGCCTGCCCGTTGGTTTGAGGGTGGCAGACGGCAGAATAAGCAACCGCAACGCCGTGACCTTCCAGCCATAATCTTAGGGGGTCATTATCGAATTGCCTTCCATGGTCAAAAACTAGCATTTTTGGCAGGCCGAACCGGGTGATAATGTTCCGCCAAATCACCTTCCTGACCACAGGCTCGGTGATGTTAGGCACTGCCTCAGCTTCTACCCATTTGGTAAAGTAGTCAATAGCTACGATCAAGAACTTTCTTCCCCCGGTGGCTATAGCGAAGGGGCCCAATATGTCCATCCCTCACTGAGCGAAGGGGATGGGAGACAGGATCGGCCTGAGTTCCTGGGCCGGGGCATGGATGGATGGGGCGAAAAGCTGGCATTTTCTGCACTTTTGGGTTAAGTCCTTTGCGTCGGCCAGCAGGGTCGGCCAGTAGTATCCGGCTCTCAAGGCCTTGTGTGCTAGTGACTTCCCTCCTATGTGATGGCCACATATCCCGGAGTGGATGTCGTCCAACACCTCCGCCGCCTGCTCTGCCCCCAGGCACCTGAGCAGAGGGGACGAGAAAGATTTTTTGTACAAGTCTTCTCCTATTATGATGAACCATGCAGCCCTTGTTGGCATTTTTCTTTTCTGTACAGGGTCAGTCGGCAGGACTCCGTGCTTTTTGAACAGGATGATGGGGGTCCTCCAGTCTTCAGGCCCTGCTTCCCCCACCGCACCGACGGTTTGACAGGGGACGGTAGATTTCTCCTGGACGACGTCCACCCATACTGACCTTCTTATGTCTTGCAGGCTGGAGCTAGCTAGTTTTGACAGGGCGTCCGCCCTGTTATTCTGGGATCGTGGGATCTGTCTGATTTCATATGATTTCAAACCTGATAGTTCCCTTTTTACCACTTCCAGGTACGCGGCCATTGTTTGATCCCTAGCTTCATATTCTCCATTGATTTGGTTGGCGATGAGCTGGGAGTCTGTGGCCAAAACGACCCGTTCTGCGCCTGCAGCCTTGGCCAGGTTGATGCCTGCAAGTACTGCTTCATACTCGGCTTCATTATTCGAGGCGGGGAAAACAAATCTGAGCGCATGCTCAAAATCGGCCCCTTCCGGACTGGTCAACACTACCCCCGCCCCTGCTCCGTTGGCCGTTGAGGACCCATCGGTGTATACGATCCACTCGCCGGAGGTTGGGCCATCGTCTTCGGAGTGGGAACATTCTGCCAGAAAGTCGGCCAGGGCTTGGGCCTTGATGGCTGTTCTTGACTGGTATGTTATCCCCAATCCACTCAACTCGATAGCCCACTTCAGCAATCTGCCTGATTTCTCAAACTTCTCTAACACCTTCTCCAGGGGTTGGTCTGTTAGTACTACGACGGGGTGTGCGTCGAAGTAAGGCCTCAACTTTCTGGCTGCTATAACAACGGCGTAGGCCGCTTTCTCGACCATAGGATAATTCTTCTTTGCTGCCCCTAGGGCGTGGCTTACAAAATATATGGGCTGTTGAGCGCCCGCTTCTTCCCTTAATATGACCGCGCTGACTGTTACGTTGGTTACAGCGATGTAAAGGAAGAGCTTTTCTCCTGCCACCGGTCTTGCCAGGGTGGGGAGCTTCTTTAAGTGCTCCTTCAACTGCCCGAACGCTTCTTTTTGCTCGTCATCCCATTTGAATTGCTTGTTGCCTTTCAGCACCTTGAAGAACGGGGTTGACTTGTCTGCTGACCTGGCAATGAACCGTGCCAGGGCGGCCATGCGACCTGTCAGACGTTGGATGTCCCTGATGGTTTTTGGCTCAGGAAGGTCTAGAACAGCCTGAATTTTCTCGGGATTAGCGTCTATCCCTCGAGAGCTTACCAAGAAACCCAAGAATTTTCCAGAGCGTACCCCAAACGTGCATTTCTTCGGATTGAGCTTCATTTTGTAGGCGCGCAGGGAGGAAAAGGTCTCCTGCAGGTCTGCCAAGTGATCTTTGTCTCCCTTACTCTTCACAATGGCGTCATCGACATAGGCCTCTATGTTTCTGCCTTTCTGGTTTTCGAACACCTTGTCGACCAGGCGCTGGTACGTGGCTCCTGCGTTTTTCAGCCCGAATGGCATCATCTTGTACATGTAGGTGCCTGAACTGGTGATGAATGCGCACTTAACTCTGTCTGGCTGCCATAAGTAAACCTGATGATATCCTGAGAAGGCATCCAGGAAGCTTAGCATAGTGTACCCACTGGTAGCGTCCACCAGTTGGTCGATTCTGGGGAGCGGGTAGCAGTCTTTTGGGCAGGCCTTGTTGAGGCTCGTAAAATCCACGCACATCCTCCACGCGCCTGACGATTTCTTGACCATGACCACATTTGCCAGCCACTCAGGGTAGTCACAAACTTCTATAAAGTCTGCCTTCAAAAGTTTTTCGATTTCTTCCTTGATTGCCAAGTCTTTTTCTGCGGACATGTTCCGCTTTTTATGCTTCACAGGGCGGGCGCCCGCGTTTACGTTCAGCCTGTGAACGATGCACGTTGGATCGACCCCTGGCATTTCATCCGCCGAGTAGGCGAATACATCCTTGTTCTCCTTCAGTAGCTCGACCAGTTCAGCCTGGTAGGATTCTTCCAGGTCAGCCCCTACAAGGACTTGTCTCCCTGGCTCCAGGTCCACCAGCATGCTTTCTGCCCCAGGTTCCAGGTGGTTTGGTGCCTGGTTACCGGCTGGAATCTCGCCTTCTCTGCTGGGGGAGCTGTCGGCTTTTCTTTTCCCTTTTCTTTCGCTCTCATGAGCCTGCAGGGCCACGGAGTAGCACTGTCTGGCCGACTCTTTGTCTCCGCGTACTTTGCCTTCTAGGCCGAAATCAGTGACATAGGCTATAGTGAGAGCCCTGATTGATATGGCCGCTTCAATCTCGTCCAGGGTGACTCTGCCGATCAGGGCGTTGTAAGCAGACTTCGCATCCACTACAACAAATGACGCTCTGACGTTCCTGGCAGTAGCTCCCTCCCCAAATGTTACAGGCAGATCTATGATCCCTACGTGCAATACGCCTGCTCCGCTGAACCCATACAATGACCCGGGGGCGGGTCGTAGGTGCCTTTTCTCCAGACCCATTTTGTCGAAGGCGTCTTTGTACAGCAAATTCGTGTAGGCACCGGTATCTACCATTCATCTCCGGACAACGTGGTTGCTAATTACCAAGGATAGCACCAGGGGATCGCTGTGAGGGTACACCACCCGCCCTGCATCCTCGGGGGTAATGCTCAGCGTTACTCCTTTTGGGCTTCCTGCTCTTTCAGCGTAGCAGATTTGGTTCCTTAGCTCACGAATCTGCCTTTTTTGCCCCCTTCGACTGATTGGACCTTCTGCATCCCCTGATATCACATGGATTACCAGGCGGTTCTGTACCGAGCCTTCGGGCTTTTTAGGCGTCTCTTTCTGGGATTTGTTCCTGGCTGCGTAGTTGGCCAACCAGCCGTTCCTGATCAACTTCTCGATTTCGTCTTTCAGGTGACGACATTCTTCGGTGGTGTGGCCTACGCAGTCGTGGAAAGTGCAGAATTTTTTGGGGTCCCCTCTTGGACTGCGCGGCTTGCTCGGGCGATTCCACTTGGCGGTTTCTTTTTCCAGCTCGAAGATTTCTGCCCTGGATTTATTAAGGGCTGTGTAACTGTCGAACCTGGGCTGATAAGCAGTGCGCTCCTTTTTGGGGGTATCCCCCTCCTCAGTCCTGTGTCTTCCAGATTCGTTTCTCCCGCGTCCACCCTACGGTCCCCCTTGCTGCCTTGTAGGGCCTGCAGGGGTCTCCGGCAGGCTGTGGAACTCTTCCTGCAGCATAAACCCCTCTGCAATCTTTCTGGCCTTGGCTAGGGTCTCAGGCTGGGCCCTGATCATTTGGTTTTTCATCTCGCCGGGTAGCAGGGAGTTGGTTAGCGCATACGCTGCTGTCGGGTCGTCAATTTCTTTCACCTGTTGGAACGATAAGTCGAACCTCTTCAGATACTCTCTGACAGTTTCGCCTTTCTTCTGCCGGAGGGTCATCAGGTCAAAGCGGGTGAGACGTCGTCGCTTGTTTCCAGCATACTGGTCCAAGAACATCTCCGCCAGCTCGACGAAGAAAGAGATTGACCCTTGCGGGAGGTCCCTGAACCAACCCTGGGCTAGGCCTACCAGGGTGGTGGGGAAGATTTTACACCAGACCGCGTCGTCGGCGTCGTACATGCCCATGTGGCTCTCGTACGCAGCCAGGTGATCTTCCGGGTCTGTAGTTCCATCGAACTTTACAGTCGGCATTTTAATCTTCGGGATCGGGTGCGCTTGGACCTCGGGGTGAAGCGGGGTTTTAGTTGGCCTGCCCACCATTTTCGACCTGCTCGCATCTGAGTAGCGACCGTAGTCGTCCCATTTATCAGGGGTCGGTCGCCTGCCCTCAGGAGAGCGGTGCCTTGGTGGGAGCCTTGGCCTGCTAATCGCCTCGTCGCCCTGGGAAGGGGAGTGATACCGCGAGCGCTTCTTCTGGGCGGACTCGAGGTCATCACCCTGTCGGTACCTGGGCCTCATGGGCTGGCCGTTGTTGAGCCTGGATTGCAGGCTTTGGGACAGCCCAGGTGCTGGCCGCAATCCTTCACCCGGTGACAGCCTGGAGAATACATCCCGTTTCTCTCCCAAGCGCCTGGATACTGGCTCTTTGTGCTTCATGCGATCCTTTAGGTCCTGGGATAGGCCTCTTCTTTCGCGAGCGGCTGTGGATGCCGTGGTGTGGATGGAGAACGCGCCCTCCGGACCGGCTACTTCTTGCCGTGCAGGCGGTTCCTGACGGGTTTCAGAAATTCGCCTTTGTACTTGTGCATAAGCCTGAGCCGTCTTTCTCGCCTTTTTCTGAGCGTTTCTGACGGCGGTTCGCTTTGTGCCCCCATCGAGTGATACCGCGAGCGCTTCTTCTGGGCGGACTCGAGGTCATCACCCTGTCGGTACCTGGGCCTCATGGGCTGGCCGTTGTTGAGCCTGGATTGCAGGCTTTGGGACAGCCCAGGTGCTGGCCGCAATCCTTCACCCGGTGACAGCCTGGAGAATACATCCCGTTTCTCTCCCAAGCGCCTGGATACTGGCTCTTTGTGCTTCATGCGATCCTTTAGGTCCTGGGATAGGCCTCTTCTTTCGCGAGCGGCTGTGGATGCCGTGGTGTGGATGGAGAACGCGCCCTCCGGACCGGCTACTTCTTGCCGTGCAGGCGGTTCCTGACGGGTTTCAGAAATTCGCCTTTGTACTTGTGCATAAGCCTGAGCCGTCTTTCTCGCCTTTTTCTGAGCGTTTCTGACGGCGGTTCGCTTTGTGCCCCCGGTTCCTTCTCCACTTTCAAAGTGGAGCAGCCTGGGGGTCGTAGCGACCCTGCCTATCAGATCGTTAGGGGTGAATTCCTGATCCAACATAGCTGAGAAGAAGGCCGCAGTCTGTACCATCTGGGCAGGGGTGAGGTTTAGGACTGGCCTCGACTGGCTCCCCTGCCCAGCCATGGTAGCTGCTCCTTGGCCCGGTGCCCCCTGCAGACTGGCCCGCCCCACACCTGGAATCGTGGCGGCAGGCGTCATTTCGGGCGGCATGCCATACTGGGGGGCTTTGGGTGGGTTTGCCACTGAACTGGTGTCGAAAATCTCAGGCATACTCAATTGCGAGTGGTTAATTTTGAGTTTTAGAGTGGTTGATTTTGTGGGTAATCTCGTGAGCACAACCTAGATCTTCCCCACAGACGGCGCCAAATTGTTCCGGTTGAGGAATCGGTTGACCTGACGACGGGTCCGGGTCCTTAGTGTTCGGATATCGCTTGCTTGATTTCCTTTGATCTCTCCTTTCCCCTCTCCTGTGGTCGGACCTTCCCGGCGGAGCGAGCCTGCACAAGCAACGCACAGGGCCTCGGAGGTTGTCCGAGGGAACCCTCTCCGATGCCTAAGTCAGTCCGTGAATGCCTTGACGAACCTAGCTCGTGAGGAACTAGGTGGCCGTTTTTTAGGAGTAAGAGTCTAGAGAGAGAAAATCCAACCCCTTCTAAGTGGGAAATAGGTGAGTATTTATACCTTCCCACAAGAGAGAGGGTTGGAGGGAAAAAAGAGCGGGAGAATGAGTGGATACCTGGGTTACACGTGGACCTGCCTCATCCACTCATTCCCTTTTACCTGAGGCAGAAAGACGAAGGGACCCCCGGCTATCCCTGCCCTGCTCGGGAAGGAGGTCGCCTGGGGACAAGTGGACGAGAGGAGTATTCTGGCTCCTCCCAGCTGGTCGCCCTTCCCTGTTGGACAGGCGACCCTCTTGGAGGCACATTCACAGAGGAAAGCTCTGGTGTCCCACCTCGACGACCTGCTGGACAGGCCCTTCGGCTCCCGGGTTGGGTACTTGCAGGACCTGCCAGGCGGGCGACCCGGCGCAGGCTCTTCAACCCTCATCAATATTTATAACAATAACAATAACAATAGTAGTAATAATAATTAATAATAAGATTAATTATTAATAATATAATAATAATAATAATATTAATAATCCACATTAATATATATTTAATAGTAATAATATTAATAACAATAACTGTTCCGGTCACGGAAACAATAGACCCGACTTCGGATTCGGATCCTTTGATTATGATATTACTCGGATAATGATCATCCGACTTCCTTTTACCTCTCCTTCTTCTTACTCCGATGATCGGACCTTCCCGACGGAGGTGGCCTGCTCCCTGCACACAGAACGCACAGGGCCCCGGAGGTGTCCGGGGGAACCCTCTCCGATGCCTAAGTTAGTCCGTGAAAATGCCTTGAGAAACCTTACTCGTGAGGAGTAAGGTGACGGTTTTAGAGTAAGAGTCTATAGAGAGAAAATCTAACCGTTTTTATGTGGGATGTGGAAAAGTATTTATACCTTTCCCCAAGAGAGGAAAAAAGAGAGAGGGAAAGATGAGGAATGAGTGGACGGGAAGGTGACACGTGGGCTCACCTCGTCCACTCATTCCCCTTTACCTTAGGCCTGGACGGAAAGGGTTCTGACTTCCCCCCATGACCCTGCCAGAGGCGTGAGTGCCCTGAGGAATGGCAAGCAGGGGGGCTCGACTGGCTCGGCCAGCACGCGGCATGACCCTAACGGGCAGGGAAGGAGTCTGCTTGGAGCTCGGGGCAGCTGAGGCCACCTTTTGGAGGCTTCTCAACAAGGTTTTGCTCTGACGGCCTGCCAGGCAGGCCTCTCCCCATTTTCGGGTCGGGCTTTCCCAGGGCCCGGATGGCGGGCGACCCGAGACAGGCTACCGACCCCCATCAATTGGCCCTCATCGGCTGAGGGGGAGCAGGGCTCCTCTTCAGTAGGCGACTTCTTGGTTGGGATGGCGGGAGGTTGACTTCTTGAACTCCACCTTGGCATTTAATGCATCGCATGTTCCCGAGGGAAAAAGTCTTAACCGCTCTAGGCATGCAAAGAGTTGGAATGTCTTTTCTCATGATTACTTTTCTCGTAAAGTGGTCTCTTGAGCAGCGTGTCAGGTTGATGATTGGTTCTTCTTCTTGCAGAGATGGTTGGGACGCCATTAATGTCTTGCTTTTGCCTTTGTATAAATTCCGACTTTTCTTCACCATTTTCGCAATCCATCTTCATTCCTCTTCCACTCTTCTTTTAAAGAAAAAATGTCTTGGGTGAGAAAAACGATCTTTCGTTGTGGAGTTTACGTGGACGTTCTCTGCTTCAGGGGGCGTTGGAGATTGAGATACCCTAGGCAGGTACACCTGGCCCTTCGTCGTAGTAGGCGAACACACTCTCGTCCTCTGCGGATTGTTAGGAGGAAATCTTCATCCAGGACCAGTAAGCAAGTGCCCCAAAAAGTCTTCATCTCCCGTAGGGCCCATGCCCAGACGCTGCTCCCAGGCGGGAGGTTGCTTTTACAGGGGATGCCACAGATGCTTCCCCTGGTTACATCCTGAACAATTCGACCCTGACTACCCTGACTTGGGCTCTTCCCCTGAATCCGGCCCTTCCTCCCCCTTGGTGAGGAAAAAGGGGGATCATGGCTCCACTGAAGATACCAGGGTGGTCCCTTATGGCAGGGACTGGGACGTGAATAGTCACGACTCAGAGGATAGTGAAGGCCAGGGCTATTCATATGGCAGGGACGAAAGAGAGGGCCCTGATGACCCGTTTGAGGATTCCGGCAGCTGGGACTGGAGATCTGATGCTGGCGGCTGTGATAGCCATGGGGACTATTCCGCGGGTTTTGATGATGACTAGGCCTGCCTTGTGTTTGCAGGCAGATTGAGCTGGAATATCAGGCTCCTTTTGTATTTTTTCTTTCTTGCCCCACCCAACTTGTAATCTTGGCCGCTTGGGCCTTTTTAATTAATGAAAAATCTGGCGGGCTTTTGGCCTTCATGTGTTTATGTTGTTGTGTTATATATATATATATATATATATATATATATATATATATATATATATATATATATATATATATATATATATATATATTTGAATGAGTGACGTCATGTGATGATTTTTCTTTGCCCTTTTTGCTTTCTCGAGGTATCTTGGGATGTGATGGGTGATTGACTTTAAAATGTGTGACACGTGGGGGTTCTTCTTGGGGAAGCTTCCTGACTGGGCGACTTTCCATCTTCTCCTGCCTATAAGAGTATCATTACTCCTCCCCCTCCCCCTTTTACACATTTTGAAAACTTTGCAAACCCTCCTTCACATTCTCTCTCTTTGTTAAGCGTTTTAGACTGAGAAGCTTTTTCCCGCGTCTTCATCCGGCGGCCATCAATTAGGTTAGAATCTTCATCCCTATCTTCCTCGTCTTTCTATTTCTTCGCTTTTCCTTATCCCTTTGAACGCCATGAGCAGTCGTCGTGCTCGAATTCTCTCTTTTACTGGTCCTTCGACTGAGGGGATTGAGGGTAGGGATAGGGTTAGCGCTGATTTTGCCTCCTCCTCCGGGGGCCAGGTGTTAGGGTGGCTGAGGAGGGCCACTCAGAGGATAGCGGGGGCGCCAACTCCCCTGAACCTGCTCCCTTGGATATTATTGATTCTGATGACGAGGCTTTGGAGATTGACACCTCCACCATCGCTGGCCCCCTGATTTCTAGGGAGCCAGGGAGGACCTATTACCTAGATAAGACTAAGTATAAGATCCCCTTGCGAACATACCCGGCCCCCAAGAACCGGGATCTTCTTTTGGAGAAAAGCGCTGAGGAGGCTATAACCTAGCTTTACAACTTTGGGGAGGGATACACTGTTATTATCCCTGGGGAGAAAGACACCGTGTGCAATCCCCCTGACGGCTGCATAGCCGTCTACCACAAGTGCTTAGAATTCGGCCTGCGCTTTCCCTTGCATCCTTTCTTGGAGGAAACTTTCAGGCGCATGAACATGGCTATTGCCCAGTTGACGGCCCTTGCTGTTAGGTCGTTGGTGGCTTATACCTGGACCTGCCTGTTCTGGGGTGAGGGGTGATCGCCTCCCAATCGGCTCGGTCGTTTAGCGAAGGACGGGGGGTCAAACAATATTTATAGACTCGGAATAACACAAAAACAAACAAGTAATCGTGGTAAGTCGAGGTCGGTCCACAGGGAACGGAGTGGTACGACAAGTTTAAAGCGGTGATAGCTAAAGGTAATCAATCTAGGGAAAGGTGTTAGGGGGAAGTCGGGATTCGGTACTTGGAATCTAAGAAGGTCGGAATCGAGTTTTTGTTGCAACATTGATAAAGGAGAATGCCACCTTTCGGTTTCTTCACCTAACCTACCTAAAAACCCGCTTTCGCGGCGAATAAGGGTAAGTCTCTAGCTATGGTAATTTCTATCCCGAGTTTCCCCATATTGATAGAAACTAGTCAAGGTCGGTCTAGTTGGCCGGACTAAAACAACAATGACATAACAACCATAAACAAGATAAACCAACAAGCAAGCAACCCACCAACATCCCTATATTCAAATAATCCAAGTCCTCATCCCTAAACCCCCCAACAAGAAATCTACTCACTAATCATAATGGAAGACAATAAAACATTAACTAGGGAGAAAATCACTACAACATGCATATTAACTAGATCTAAAGAAACTATCAACTAAACAATAAGAAAACTATGATCTAACAATTACCCACTAAACTATGGAAGAAATGAGATCTAACATGTAAACTAGAGAATAATCTAGAACAACATAAATGAAATCTAGAGAAACTAACAACACTAATATGATCAAAACAACAATCAACAAAACTTAAACATAAATAAAGCAACAATCTAAAACAACATAAATAAAGATGATCTAAATAAGACAATAATGAAAGAACAATAAAATAAATCTAAACTAGAGATTAGAGAGTGGAAAGAAATATACCAACTATGAAGATCTACAAGAAATAAGAAGAATGCATAAACAAAGATTGAATCTTTGATGAATAAAATGAAGAACTTGTCATTAATTCTAAAATCGATTTTTCTAACATGTGCCCACTGGGCACAAGTTAATAAGTTAATTAAGGAAAGACTAATCATGATATTGTATAAGTATGGTAAATAAAGTTTAATATTTCAACTTCTCATGATAATATCATGATTAATCTTCCCTTAATTAGGTTATTAACATGTGCCCAGTGGACACATGTTAGAAAACCCGTTCTAAAATAAACCCAACAAATCTTCAAAATAAAACTTGAGATAAATAAAGGTTGAATCTTTAATGAAGAAAATGAATAACTTGTCACTAATTCTTCAATAAACCCCACAAATCTTCAAAATAAAACTTGAAATAATAATCTTCTACAAACTTGAATGTAAAACTAGAGAATTGTTGATGGAAACTAAGTAGATGTACTACTAATTACTATGTAAACTACTCCCTCCGTATCACTAAGTTCTTCTCACTTTTATTAGAATGTGAGGGGTATAATAATCAAATGGAAAAATCATTGCGGTACGGAGGGAGTACTAGAGTTGTAGAGAATTACTACTAGAATACTACTACTACTACTCTACTAATGGATGGTGTAATAAGGTGGAATGGTGTAACTACACTAATGATGGGATGTCTTGGGCAGCAAACTAGGGTAGACATATATATAGTAAAGCCTTAATGGGTATTTAACCTAAAGCCCAAATCCAACTTTTTGCTCCATTAGTGAGATTGTGGACATGATAAAGGTCCACCCCGACGCGGTCACGCGCGGGTTTGGGGAGGCGAATGAATCTCCATGAGATGGTCAAATGGAAATTTAAATCGAAGTTGGAGTCGCCACCGAATTTTATGGTTATTCGGAACGGTTCGAGCCCACTCTATGTCGTAGTGGGCCGTGTACAAAATACGGCCCATTTCCGATGTGAGAGTTTATTGGGCTCGTCCCTTTGCATATCGATATAGACGCCGACTTGAGCGGTTAATCGTATATTGAATGACTCTCGTTGCCAATGGTTTCGGACATCCGGAAACCACGGTTCTGAGTAAGGGGTGAGGGTACGTGTTGGGAAGTTCACTAAGAACACCCAACCCCGCCCGCACATTAGCGGCCTCTACTAGGATATCGAATGATGTTTTAATACGCGCGTTAGTAATACGATGAATGATATGCAAACATTGTTTTCCTAATCATGCGAGGAATTGAATGGGTTGCTAAGTCGGTTTTAATGCATGAAAAATTTAACGTCAAAGTTGAATTTAGCATGTGAGATTCGTTTTAGTATAATAAAACAAACGATGAAAAAGATGTGAATTTGCTACAAAGGATAAACAAACGAGTTAGTATCGATTTGTAAAAATAATATAGCAAACGAAATAAATATACGAGATCGAGAAAATAAATATTAATCGAAATCTGAAAAATATTGCTAAAAACGCTGTTTTGTATAAAAAACGAAGTTCGAAAAATAATAAATAAAACGAGAAAAGCGCGTCGTGGCAGCCGGCCGCGCGGCTCGCCCGGGATGCCGGCGAGTCGCGTGTCGGGTTGATTTCGAAAGCGGTTTTTTGAAAATTCGATGCTTTTATTAAATCGCGTACAAATATCGCATAATTTGTAATCGATCTAATATTTTCGATATTCGTTATATTCGATAATTGACTACGAAATCAATATCAAATACTTCGAATAATTTTAGAAAAGATGTAAAATTTGAAATCGTTTCGTAGAATAATAAAATAAAACGAACGAAAAAGCTAAAAAAAGACTCGGGTTTCAGGCCTGTGCGCGAGTCGCCTGGGCGTGGCGCGACTTGCGTACGGGTCTGTCCGATTTTATTTTTTTGTTCGAAATTGCTAATTTTGATAAATCGCGTACAAAATATGAATTAATTTGTATTCGATTTATGTTTTCGATATTCGTCGTACCCGATATTCGATTATGAAATCGATACCGAGTATTCGGAATGAATTAAAAAAAGGTTTTGTAAAAAGAAGTTTGAACGAAAAAAGATGTAACGATTTTTAATATCGTCGAGATCTTAATATAATTCTTTTTGATACAATATTCGATTATAGAAAATCGATATCATATTTTTAAGAATGTTGTTATATGAAAATAGTTTTTGTAGTATCGATATTAGAAAATAAAAAAAATAACGACGACGACCCGTAATAAAAAGGACGACCGACGAAGAAAAGAAGGGAAGAAGAAAAGAAATCGGGTTTTGTTACACCCTCAACCTACATGCTTCTGTTTACTCGGATCGGGGCTCGTCGGGACGTGGCTTGGGCACAAGAGCATCGAGTGGATGTCGGTGAGTTGGTGGTGGTTCGGTTCGGGCGTGACGAGTGAAGGGTGTCGGGTATCGGGCCGGTTTCCTTCGGGTTTGTAATATCGGTGTATCGATGCTAGATTTTATGCTTACGAGTGTGTGTATGGGAATAATTTGTGATGCTTTTATGAATATTTGATCGATAATGAATGTATATTGTAGATGCCAATTGTTGTGTAAAAGTGTGTGTGCAAGGGGCTATTTATAGGGAGTTCCCGACCTTGGCTAGGAGAGTTTGAACTACCGGCCGCTAGAGATAGGAAATATAGGAAGCTGTAAGGCATGAGAATTCCGCTTTCTTGTCAAGGAAGAAAGGGAACACGGCTGGAATATGCTGCTCGGCCGAGTGTTTGCACTCGGTCGGGTGTCTGAATCGGTTTTCGGAAAGGATTCCTACTTGAGATCGAATTCCATCCTTAAACGGATTTGTTTAATATTTTATGTAGCTGATTTTTCGTAGGATTAGAGTTCGAATCAGCCGTGTGAGGTGTCACGGCTGACTCACGTGCCTCGTAAATAATTTTGACGGGTTTTGACTCGGTCGTAAAAAGATGGTTTTACCCCTGGTGTCGGAATCGACCCAAATTAGTCTTATTTGACTCGAAACGACCCACTGGGCCTGATTTTGAGGTTGGTTTTGTGAGATATGTACTCCATAATGAGCCCAAGCCAAACACCAATGATTTCGAGCCCGTTTCTGAGTATTTAAAGCATGTTTGCGTCCGATCATCATCGGGTGTTTGTCGGAAACTTCTATAGACACCTGGCGGTCAAAATGTGGGTGTCTACAGAGATAATCACCCTTAGCATCTTCATGGGGTGAAACTTTGCCCTGCGGTCATGACGACTAATCCCACCGGGTGAAAATTTCGCCTGGTGAGATTCTCTTCTTTTTTCGCGGTTTCCGGCTCTTCTTTCCATCGGGCGAAATTTCACCCGGTGGGCGAAATTTCGCCCGGTCAGTTTCGCCCGGTGGGGAGTCTCGGAAAATCTTCGAGGAGGCATTTTTACCGTCGGGTGAAATTTCGCCCAGTGGTGTCTCACCGGGTGAAATTTCGCCCGGTCATTTTTCTGGCCTCTTTCTTGTCTCATTCTTCGTCGATTGATTGGATTGCTTTAAACTTTAAGTTGTGTGCTATGCTCTTTGGACGGTATTCCCTTCTCTTGTGCTCGTGGAAGCTCGATCGTGATTTCGGTGCCAAATCCTATCAAAATGATAGAAAAACTACCAAAAACACGTAAAACGCACAAGAGGGACGCTAATGCGAGAAGTACTCAAAATATAGCGATAATCGCACTTTATTCTCGCAAAACGAAGGAAAAACGGGTCTAAATGGGAGGAAAAACGGTCTAAATTTAGCACACAAAAATTCTCCACACTAAACCGTTGCTCGTCCTCGAGCAATAAAGACCCAAAAAAGAAATTACAAACTACTACTACTAGCTAGACTATGCTAAGCCGATACGGGGCAATTAACGGGCCCGCTCCGTCCCTTCAACTTACATTGAAATACCCATGAGGTAGAGTACATACTCCCATGCAAGGCAAGTTGGGGCTTGCTCAAAATGGTGGATGCGACTAAACACACAAAGACATATAACACGAAAGAATAGACGCATCCAAAGGAAAAATAAAACACTGAATCCCTCATCGAGACGGCGGGGAAGACACTGATTACTTACCTAAAACAACAATAAACTTCCAAGATAAATCACCCACGTAAACAAGAACCAAAGCCTGATACTATGACAATTAAGCAATATAGATGTTGATAACTTAGTCTAGGTCCTCCTAATCTTCTAAAGGGGTACTACGGGGCGTATAACGGAGTGGAAAAAGTGAACCATGGATTCGTTCGACACTGTAGGTAGGTGCAGTCCCGCTCTCTTTGGCTAAGCCAAGAGGGTCGTTCCAAACTCGAATTTCCTAAATTAACCCACCCAAAAAGGTGGAGTGTTTACAATTATTGGGTTGATTGACTAATCACCGCTATCTTCCGACCTCGGGACTCGGTCCTCTAGTTGGCACTTCACGGCGACAAATCGATCAAAGGGTTTTTTTTTTCAATAGGAGACATTTTTGATGATACGATTTTCATTTGAAGCTCCTTTTCTTCTCCTTTGTTTTTCTTTTTCATGTTTTTGTGCCTTTTTCTCTTGCTTTGGTTTGCCCTTTTTGGCTTTTGATGTGGTTTGAAACCAAGCTTGGAGGTTATTTTTGTGTAAACTTATTGTGGTGATGTATAGGTGGAGGAAAAATAGGTAATCGAGAACGTGCGCCATTCCTGGATAACCCACAAAAAGCGGAAGAAATTTGGACTAAAGGTGCAATGGTCATTTGATGGAAGGGATTTGTCGTGGATCCCTACCAACAAGTAAAACCAACTATTCCTAACTGGGTAGATAGGGCAAGTCGGGTCGAAACCACAGGGACGAAAAATGGGTTTAGACTAATGGGTGCTATGGTCCAAGACTAGGTCCGAGACAAGCTAAACTAGGGTGATGGCTATTGGCTAAACTAGGTCTAAAACACGAAAAAGAAAGACAAAACAAGCAACTAATGACTAATGGAAGCAAAGATTAACAAGAAGGAAAACTAGGGCTAGTTCGGGTTCATGGATGCCAAGGAGATCAAAAGAAGGAAACAGGGTTACTAGCATGCTTTCGTAGCCTAGGTTACGATCGGGCTCTCGCTACTTAAACGACCTAGGGGTCATCTTCACCACGCTCTCGCTACTAATGAGGGAACCAAACCAACCAACCAAACAAACACATACAAGAGAAGGGACAAGAAAAACAAGGATTGATCATCTCTAGTCTCACAAGCATTTCATCAAACATGTAGAGTGCAAGGTAAATGGGAATCAACAAAAACAACAACTAGTACCACCCATCTCACCCTAATCATCCCTAATCACACCTAATCCCCCTACTAACCCTAGGGGATAACTACTCAAACATAACTAGACTAAAACTAACACTAACAAGAGAAACAATCAAAGGAACAAAAGAAACATTCATTATGAAGAACAAGGATGAACAACAAACAATAAACAAAGATGAAAACTTGAATAACAATAAAGATTAAGAGTAAAGGGATGAGAAAGATTATACCAACTAGAAAGGAATGGAAAAGATGAACACTTGCATAAAAGAATACCCAAACATCCACCAATGTTGTCAAGATTGGTAGATTCTTCAAGAATCCCAATAATACAAGAGTAACTAACTAGATTAAACTAAGATTAAAGAGTAATTAAAGAGGGATTAAGCTAATCTACACTAATCTAATCTAAAAGTAGTCTAGGGTTTCATGAGATGGTCTAACAATACAAGAGGGGGGTATATATAGGGTTACAAGAATAAGGGAGGCGGAAAAGTGAAGACAGCCCCGATTTGGGCCCTTCCCGACCGGGAAGAGGGGCATCCCGACCGGGATGGAGTGGTCCCGACCGGGAAGGATATGGTCCCGACCGGGATCATGCATAACACCGGGCGGTGTTATGGTCTTCCCGGTCGGGAAGAGACTGATCCCGACTGGGATGGGGTGATCCCGACCGGGAAGGTGATGATCCCGGTCGGGATGGGCAGTCAGAGTCCGCTGTTTGCTTTGCACTTCATCCCGGTCGTGATGGATGTGTTCCCGACCGGGATGGGTCTTGTAGGCTTCAAATATGGTCTCATAGGTCCCTACTTGCTCTTCCTAGGCTTCTTATCGATTCTCGGTGCTCGTGAATGGGTCCCAAGGGCTCGGGATCGAGTCTAAGCCACCGAGTGATTGTCGCTTCTCTTCGTTGGCTCCAAATGCGTCGAAAACGAGTCGGAATCGTTCCATTTCTTCAAGATAGGCCTTAGGAACCTAAAACAAACTAGAAGAAGCGTAAGTAGCCTCGAAAACCGCTCCAAAGAGCAATTCCACAAGAGAAACTGGGACCAAACACAAGGAATAAGCACTAAAACACACTTATCAACTCCCCCACACTTAACCCTTACTTGCCCTCGAGTAAGCACGAACTAACTACTAAACTAAAAAGAACTAAAATACTAGCCGAGCGGGTATTAGCGCACCCAACGCCCTTTCAACTCACGCGAGAACACTTAGAGGAAAAGTGCTCTCCGCAAGGCAAGTGAGGTCTTGCGACAAAACTGTGGATACAACCGAACACGAACACACACACAAACAAACAGACAATCGGTTGCATCCAAGAAGAAATAAATACCGCTTCCCTCAACAAAGCGGTGAAAGAAACACCGGTTAGGGACTTAAGGCAAGTGATAACGTTCCCAAGCTAATAGAGCAAATCGAGATGGACAAAATCCTAATAGTATGACAACAAAGCAATAAAAACGTTGGCAACTTACCTAGGTCCTCCTAACCTTCTAAGAACGTACTACGGGACGATCGACAGGATGGAAAAAGGAAGAACCACGGAGTTAGTCGATACTGTAGGTAAGTGAAACCCCGTCCCCTTCAGCGATAAGTCAAGAGGGTCGTCCCATGCTCCAAAATCATCCAACTAGTCCAAGTAAAAAGGTGGATATGGTTGCAAAGTGAGGGAAGACCGACCATTACCGCTATCATCCTTCCTAGGGATTCGGTCCTTTGGTAGGCTCTTCACGATAACAGTCGGTAAAAGGCTTATTTTTGAGGGGGTGAGAATTTTTTTGTGAGATGATTTTCTTTGGCATTTTTCTTTTGTATTTTGCTTTTGATTTGCTATGCCATTTCTTTTCCTTCTTTTCTATTTTGTTTTTGATTTGTTGTGCCTTTTCTTTTTCTTCTTTCTTTTCTTTCTTTCTTTTTTCTTTTTGACTTGGTTTTCCCTTTTGGCTAAATTTTGTTTTGTAGGCAGTCATCACAACCAAGTATAGAGACCTCGTCAAAATGCAACTTATTTGTGGAAATGTGTAGAAGGTAAGGAAAAAGGGGGAAACTTGGACTAATCAAACAATTTCGAATAAGGTCACCTAAGAGACGGGACTCGGCAACCAAGGCCTTTTCACTCTGTGGGTGGACAAAGTGGTCAAAATGCAAATCCCGCAGTAAATCCCTAGTAGACTAGGTGGACACAAGGTAAAGAACCAAAGAAACTATAGATTTAAAGTCATTCTACTAGACTAAAGTCCAAGAATCGATTCATGTCACTAAAAAGGGAAAGTAAACACTTGCGCACTAGCCTCAAAACCGGGTTTTCGAAAACCTTTTGTTACACAAGACACAAACTAAACAAGACAAAAAAAAGACGCAACAAAAACGAAAGAAAAGGAGACAAACACAACAAAACCAAACAAAACAAACACACAAAATAAACAATCACCACCCTGAAACTTCCAAACAAGTCACCACATCCACTACAACTTCAAAAAGCTCCACTCGAGCACACACCATCACAACACACCCTCCGAACTCCACAAAAAGGAAAAAGGAGAAAGAAATGAGGGGATATTACCGGATGTCTTGAGCTTTTTTGAAACTTATCGATGATCGCGCAACCTACAAGAAAATTGGGGGAGAAAAACACACAACACAACAAAAATACGCCACAAAGACTCAAAAGAAAAAGACACAAAAGATTTTTATTTTTTTTGGTTTTTTATGAAAATTTTCAAATCTTTTGGAATTTTTTAAATTTTTTCGAAAAAATTACGAAAATAAAGCTAAGCTAGACTAGGATATCGCTCCCCCACACTTAAACCGAGCAATGTCCTCATGCTCGATCGGTAGTGTGTGGAAGACACTAAAAAGAAGAGAAAAAGGGAAAATAAAGCTAAAAGTCAAAAATGAAAGTGAAGAAAGGGTGGAATGTGTCCGGCCGGGGTGTAATCAAGTCACCAAGGGCCGAGACAAGAAAAGATATGGATGGGGAAAGAAATAAAAAGAAGAAAATAAAAGGAAATGGGAGGGGAGGACCAGGTGTAATCAAGTCACCTAGCCCGGATTCCGCCTAAATCTGATTAAATTCAACAAAAAGGAAATAAACCAACTATCCTATCACACAAATACAAAAAGAAAAGGAAATTCATCTTCTACGCCTCCATAGGCATCAAGAGCTCGGAGGAATAAGTCAAATGCTCTAGCAACATCTTCGTTGAGGCTCACATGGCCGAGCCTAGCTACTTTCAAGAGCTTCCAAGTCGGAGGTAAGAAGCGATCATCTTCATGCGCGGGTGACTCGTGATCTTCGAGGTCTTTTAAACCAACATAGCAACGACTATTATGACCATCCGATAGGTATAGTGGTCTAAGGTCATGCTTGGCATTATGGTTTGAGAGATCACACCCTAAGGGTGTTGCTTCTTCTACGGGGTCAAGGGTGAAACTCTTTTCCGCCGCCCGACAAGGATCCAATTCATCAACCATCTCACAAGACAAGGGACTCGAAATCAAGTGCGATAAAGGAGGTGAAGGCATCAAGTTTTCTTCATTGGAGGCTCTAGGGAGACCTCATCGTTGTCCTCACTAGAATTCTCACCATGAAGAAATTCAAGGCCTTTGATGGCAGCCTCATTTTCTTCGACGGTTTGGTCTAGCATAGCATCTCTAAATCCCCTATTCGGCTCCTCCAATTTCCCATTCAAGGCAAGTTCTAAGGCATCTATCTCTTTCTCCCAAGTATTACCTTCATTTTCACTCACCTTGTCAAGTTGGCCTAGAGGAGTCTTCTCTTCACTTGGCTTTGGATTGTCAAGATCCGGTTCATCAAGAAGAAAATCATACAAGTCCAATTTAATAGCCAATACATTGGCTTCCCAAGAGTTACTTTGAGAATCATGTTCAATTTCCTCCTCATTGTCAACCCTTGAAGCTTCAACTTCCTCCATTATTCCCATAGCTTCACCATCCGAGCAACTCTTGATAACACGCATATTTGGACCGTTTTACCCCCTATTTTCACTCGTATTTGACTCGGTTTTGTGCGCTTCAACGTCAATATAACTCATTTTTGACTATATTTTGTATTTTCTATTTGAATTTGGTTTTTTCGTATTTATCGTCTTTTTCGTAGAATTTCGTATTGCTTTTGTGTGTTTTTGTCTTTTAGGTACGTGTTCGTGAATAAAGGGGTGAATTGAAGCGAGAGGAGCCAAGTCAAGAGATCGAGACAAACCCCAAGTCAAATCCGACTCACTCAACCCATAACCCATCTCACCCTTATACTCCCCACCTCACTTAAACCCAAATCACTCCCAACTTGGCCCAACTACAACACAAACCCAATCATTCAACTCAATCCAATTCAATCCAACCCAAATCCCTCAAGTCAAACCGACTTTGACCAAACCAATCCATCAACCCAAGTCAAGGTCAAACCTGACCTTGACCCTTGACCCAAACTCAAATCTCCCTACTTCACCACCACAAACACCACCACCTTCAACACCACTAGCTGACCTCCGCCTCCGGCCACCAGCGCCACAGACCACCATACTCGACACTCATCTCCGACGCCTTCCTCAACCAACCTCCAACCACCACCATACCTGACCACCGCGACCGCACCCTTCACCACCTCCTTCTCCAACGCCCTTCCTTCATCTCCGACCTGCTCCCGTCGCGCGACACCGGACCTGAACCAACAACGGCAGCAGCGCCAGCGAGCGCGGCAACCAGCAGCGGCGGTGGCCCAGCCGCATCTCACTCCGTCCTCCACCAACTAGACCCGACCTCCATTATCACCATCAATGTCGACCCAAAACAGCCGCCACCCTTAGCCTCCTTTGCCGGCATTCCCTCGCGCCTCCAACCTCCGTTTTCCTCTGTCGACTCCGGCGACCACCACGCGCGCAACAGCCCAGAACCGGCAAGCAATGGCGACGACAACATGAACAACAACAACGGCAGACGCAGATTCCGGCGACCGACGCGGCAGCAGCGACTCCGGCGAGCCCAGCAATCCTCGCCGGAACTCTGAACGAACAACAACAACTCGGCCAGCCTGCTCCTCGATTCCGTTCTCTGGCAACTTTCGCCGGTGTCGACACCAACTCCGGTGTCGACCCGGTTCGACCCGTATCCGGAGTTCGAGATTAGAAACCGTCTTTTGAATGAGATTCGGAGTTATTGAATCGAAATAGTTGGGGTGAGTTAAGTTGTTAATGTGTGGACGGTGAGATCTAATTTGGATCGAGAATTGATGTGTGGACGGGTGAGATCTAAATGGGTCGAGATTATAGTCGAGTTGGGACGAGTAAAGGCGAGGTGTCGGGTGATTCTTCACCCTAGGAAGTGACCGGGCGAAATCGAGAAAACCGCAGGGCAAAGTTTTGGCCGGTGGTTAATTATGCAAAATCGAAGGGTGAAATTTCACCGGATGAGAATGATAGGGTGAAATTATGGGTATTGAAGTATTGGGATGCCACTATTGGGCTTAGAAGATTAGGGTTTTGACACCTCTTTTCTCTCCTCTATATATATGTAACTCCTCATTTTTGAGGAGAAGACACAATTCCACCACTTCACACAACACTACCTAAGCTATTAGAATAGTAGTAGATTATTGTGGACATGACATAGGTCCACCCCGATGCGGCCACGCGCGGGTTTGGGGAGGCGAATGAATCTCCATATGAGATGGTCAAATTGAAATTTAAATCGAAGTTGGAGTCGCCACCGAACTTTGTGGGAGTTCGGGCCCGTTCGAACCCACTCTATGTCGTAGTGGGCCGTATACAAAATACGGCCCATTTCCGATGTCAGAGTTTATTGGGTTCGTCCCTTTGCATTTGATACCGATACCGACTTGATCGGATACCGTGTATTGAATGACTCTCGTGCGCCAACGATTTCGGACATCCGGAGACCGAGGTTCTGAGTAAGGGGTGAGGGTACGTGTTGGGAAGTTCACAAAGAACACCCAACCCCGCCCGCACATTAGCGGCCTCTACTAGGATATCGTTTGATTTTTACGCGCGTTAGTAATACGATGAATGTTATGCAAACATTGTTTTCCTAAACATGCGAGGAATTGAATGGGTTGCTAAGTCGGTTTAATGCATGAAAATTAATGTCAAAGTTGAATTTAGCATGTTAGATTCGTTTTAGTATAATAAAACAAACGATAGAAGGAAATTGCTAAAAAGATGAACAAACGTGTTAGTAACGATTGAATAAAAAATATGAATACGATAATATGCATGATTATGAAAAAGGATTTTATGACACGTGATGGATTAAACACGTGTTGACCGAGGTCGAAAAATATTTGTCGAAATCTGAAAATATGCCGAGAAAGCCCCTGTTTTGTCTAAAAAACGATGTTCGAAGAATAATAAAAAATAGAGCGAAATCGATTTTTGTGTCGCGTTTTCAGGGAACCGCGCGCCTCGCCCGGGACGCACGCGACTCGCGTCCCGGGCTGTTTTCGAAATTGATTTTCGGAAAATTTTAGCTTTATTAAATCGCGTATAAATATTGCATAATTTATACTCGACTTAATTTTGCGATATTCGTTATATTCAATATTCGACTATGAAATCGATATTAAATACTCGGAATGATTTTTTTAGAAAAGGTAAAAAAAGGTTTTTGTAAATCGTTTTAAAAAATTAAACTAAAAAAATGATGTTTGACTCTCTCCGCGTTAAAATCGTTGTATTTTGTTTTAAGAAAATTATGTAGCGATTTTTTAGCATCAACGAGATTAATTTAGTTCTTTTTGATACAATATTCGATTATAGAGAATCGATATCGTATTTTTAAGAACGTTTGTTTTATAAAAATAGTTTTGTAGTATCGATATTAGAAATAATAAAAAATACGATGATGACCCGTAAAAAGAAATCGACCGACGACGCAAAAAAGGGAAAAGACGAGAGGAAGAGGAAGAGAAAGGAGAGAAACAGGTTTGATTTTACACCCTCAACCTACATGCTTTGTGTACTCGGAACGGGGCTCGTCGGAATGTGGCTTAGGCACGGGAGCGTCGAGTAAATGTCGGTGAGTTATGGTGGTTTTTTGGTTTGGACGTGTAAAGGGTAAGAGGTGGCCGGTTTCGTCGGATCTCGGATATACTATCGGTTTCTCGATGCTAAGTGTATATTTCTGAATCGTAGATGTGTGATAAAAAGTTGATGATTGATGATTGATTGGTGATCTTAGATGTGTTGTGCAAGGGGCCTATTTATTGGGAAGTTCCCGACCTTGGCTAGGAGAGGTAGTTGGATAGGAACTACCGCTTTGGATAGGAAACGTAAGAAGTTGAAAGGAACGAGAAGTCCGCTTACTTGGTGAGGAAGCAAGGAAATCTCGCCTGAAAGGGGCTGCTCGGCCGAGTATTTTGATGCTCGGTCGAGTGTTTGATTCGGTATCCGGATAGAATTCCTACTTGAGATCGAATTCCATCCTTCAACGGATTTGTTTAATATTTTGTGAAGCTGATTTTTTGTAGAGTTTGAGCTCGAATCAGCCACGGGAGGTGTCACGGCTGGTCAGTGTGTCTCGAGAATATCTTTGACCGGGTTTTGACTCGGTCGCTAAAAGACGGTTTTGCCTCTGGTGCCGGATTCGACCCAAATTAGTCTTATTTGACTCAAAACGACACACTGGGCCTGATTTTGAGGTTGGTTTTGTGAAATTTGTACTCCATAAAAAGCCCAAGCCAAATGCCAATGATTTTGAGCCCGTTTCCGAGTATATTAAAGCACGTTTGCGTCCGATCATCATCGGATGTTTGTCGGAAACTGCTATAGACACCTGGCGGTCAAAATGTGGGTGTCTACAAATATTTATAGAATATTACTTCCTCCCCTTCACTAAGATGTTCCACATTTTCTTTTTGGGAAAATTCACTAAGATGTCCACTTTTCTTTTTAGTATACATTGTGTGATTCTTATTGTTTGTGACCCCACTCACTTTTCTTCCCATTCATTTTCCTCCACATATTCCATTCTTCTTAAAAACTTCCCAAAATCCAATATGGAAGATCATAGAGAAGGGGAGGGAGTATTAGTTTATTAGTAGATTAATTAGTAGGGAGATTTTTGGAGGGTGATAATCCAAAAATCTCTACTTATTCTAGATCTAATTAATTAGTATAAAGACTTCATCTTTATTGTAATCAAGTTTTTATTGAAGTTCTTTTGGAGATTTTCAAGGGGTTAGTGACAAATCCATTGTCATCTTCATCAAGCTTCTTCTTTTATTATTATTATTATTATTATTATTATTATTATTATTATTATTATTATTATTATTATTATTATTATTATTATTATTATTATTATTATTATTATTATTATTATTATTATTATTATTATTATTATTATTATTATTATTATTATTATTATTATTATTATTATTATTATTATTATTATTATTATTATTATTATTATTATTATTATTATTATTATTATTATTATTATTATTATTATTATTATTATTATTATTATTATTATTATTATTATTATTATTATTATTATTATTATTATTATTATTATTATTATTATTATTATTATTATTATTATTATTATTATTATTATTATTATTATTATTATTATTATTATTATTATTATTATTATTATTATTATTATTATTATTATTATTATTATTATTATTATTATTATTATTATCGTTTTCCTCCGTAGTCGGTATATTTCTCTTCCTCTCCCTAATCTCTAGTTAGATTTAATCATCATGCATGTTTTAGTTGATTTCTCCTTAGTTGTTATTTTAGTAGTTTCCATTATGAATTTTGAGTAGATTTCTTGTTAGGGGTTAAGGGATGAAGAACTTGGATTATTTGAATTGAGGAATGTTGGTGGGTTGTTTGCTTGTTGATTTATCAATTTTGAGGTTTTTGTGTTTTTGTTGACTTAGAACCGCGGCTAGGTCGACCTTGATTCATTTCTACCAATATGGGGAAACTCGGGGGTAGAAGTTACCTTAATTTGAGACTTAGCCTTTTCGTCGCGAAAGCGGGTATAGGTGGGTTGGGTGAAGAAACCGAAAGGTGGCATTCTCCCTTATCGACGTTGTGACTAAAACTCGATTCCGAGACTCATAGAACCCAATTTCCGATTCCCGACTTCCCCTAATACCTTCTCCTTATTAGACTAACTTCTCGTAGTTTATAGCTTCTTAGTATAGACTAGTGTAGACTTAACCAAAAAAAACCCCAAAAATAGACCCCGGACGTCCAAACGTGCTTAGACTTTGACTCGATCGACTTTACCTAGACCGTCCCTAAGGATCGATCCCCGACTTACCGCTACTACGTAGTAGTTAGTTGGAGTTTATAAATATTGTTTGATCGTGTTAGATAGGCGACAATCTGACGCGCATCAACTCTCAACAATGATCCCTTGGTTGATCCTCTCTTCTTCATTCGTGGCTTCATAATCGGGTCGATTGCCTTGTTGAGACAACCGATCTTCTTGCCCAAATGAACCTTCCTCAACAAGTTGTGGAGCCCGAGCGGTCAACATCGTGTAACGAGCTAGGAGTGCATTAATTCGAGCATCAAGCACCTCATTTTCTGTTTGATGTTGAGTCATGAACTCATCCTGGTCCCTTTGCATTTGAATCATCATCTCTTGTTGACTCTTTTGCATTTGAATAATCATCATTTGACAAAGCTCAAAGTTGGGGATTTTTGGTTGTAGGTCATGTGAAGGTATTTGGTAGTTGTTAGGACTTTGGAATGATCCTTGACAATTTTCATGGTAGCCAAATGAAGGGGGTTGATAAGATTGTTGATGAGATTGAGATAGTTGGTAGAATTGTGGGCTTGGTAATTTGTCCCATGATTGTCCCATGAAGATAGATGGTAGCTTGGATGCGCCATTGTCATAACGTTGCCTCGATACATTGGATGAACTAGAAACACTTGAGCAAACGTTAGAAGCCTAGTGCTTTTGAGGCACTAGGAAGAGAGAAATAGGCACACAAGAAGAAAGAACGGAGATACACAAAGAGAAGAAAACACAAAAATCAAGAACAAAGTCTAAAACTAAGCACACAAGAGTCTAAACTACGCCGTCCCCGGCAACGGCGCCAATTTGATGGAAGGGATTTGCCGAGGATCCCCACCAACAAGTAAAACCAACTATTCCTAACTGGATAAATAGGGCAAGTCGGGTCGAATCCACAGGGACGAAAAATGGGTTTAGACTAATGGGTGCTATGGTCCAAGACTAGGTCCAAGACAAGCTAAACTAGGGTGATGGCTATTGACTAAACTAGGTCTAAAACACGAAAAAGGAAGACAAAACAAGCAACTAATGACTAATGGAAGCAAAGATTAACAAGAAGAAAAACTAGGGCTAGTTCGGGTTCATGGATGCCAAGGAGACCAAAAGAAGGAAACAGGGTTAGTAGCATGCTTTCGTAGCCTAGGTTGCGATCGGGCTCTCGCTACTTAAACGGCCTAATTTTTCGAATGTGAGATAGTTTTACTTAAGTTTATAGTCTTAATATATATTTTAAGACTCAAAAGATTTTTGGTTAATATCTAAGAACACATGATTACTACGGAGTATTATTTATAATATAAAGTTTCATCACCTTATTATAATTTTTCGATGTGAGATTATTTTTACTTAAAGTTTGTAGTCTTATTAAAAGACTTTTTAATTTAAAAGTTTTTTTTATTGATATTTAATAACGAAGGATAAGTCTTATTTATAATATAGAATTCATCAACTTATTATAATTTTACGATGTGGGATAATTTATTTAAGTTTATCATCAGCTCTTTTTAAGACTAAAAAAATATGGAGTACGTCTTTACTCTTGTTTATAATATAGAATTTCATCACCTCTGTAGACACCCGCATTTGGCTGCTAGTGTCTATAGCGGTCTCCAACAAAACACCCGATGATGATCGGACGTAAACGTGCTTTAATGCGCTCGAAAATGACCTCAAAATCATTAGTGTATAAACCCACATTTTGACCGCCAGATGACTATAGCAGTTTCCAAAAAAACACCCGATGATGATCGGACGCAAACGTGTTTCTACGCGCTCGGATGTGGGCTCGAAACCATTAGTTGCTGGCTTGGACCTTTACGGAGTACAAATCTCTCAAAACAAACCTCAAATTCAGGCCCAGTGGGTCATTTCCAATCAAATAAGACTGATTTGGGTCAAAACCGACACCGGAAATAAAACCATCTTTTAGCGACCGGGTCAAAACCCGGTCAAAGCCATTTCCGAAGAGCAAACCCGGTCCATCAGATCAAGTCCATCAAGGCACTAAACCCTAGACAACAACGGGGAGCAATCGCCTATATATACACCCCTTGCATGCAATTAAAACCCTAACTTTCATAACTACACCCATCTTACACACAACTCTAAAAACCCTAAGGCAAACCCTAAGACAACTCTAATCAATTCTACATCCTAATTACCATCCTAAACCCTAGCAATCTAGGAACCATAAACCACCATAACTCAACCTCCATAGACCTCGAAACTCCCGTGCTAAAGCCACAACGAAACGAGTTCCATCCGAGACAAGAAACATGTAGGTTGAGGGTGCAAAATCCCGTTTTTTTCTTTTCTCCTTTTTTTCTCGTGTCGTCCGCGCATCGTCGTCGTCGTTCTCGTCTTTTTCCGTTTTTTATTTTTTATTTTTTTTATCGTCGCGTCTCTAATATCGGTAATAATCTCTAATATAAAACATTAAATTACTTGCTAATTCGTGTCGAACACGAGGGATGACGGGATAAGAAAATCCGAATATTACGAGGGTAACGCATCCGATGTTGACGGTCGTTTATCCCGACACCCCGAATGTTTGATTGTTGAAGCAAGTCAACATCAATAATCGCTTTTTATTTCGTTGCGTCACTAGTCACGTTTTTTTTTATTCGTGTCGTTATCATCATCATTCATCACATCTTTATCAATTTCGAAACTATTTTTTCAGGTAAGGCATCTTTTTTTTTAGGTAAGGTCGAAACCCGTTGATGCGGATCCGACATCACACAATCCGCAAGGATTTATTATGATGTCGGGATGCGGAGGGAATCAAGTCGAGTCTTTTTTTATTCAAGTGTCGATCCACTAGATTCGATACCAATTTAATAGTTGGATGTCGAATTTAAACGATCTAGTCAACAAATCCGACTAATACGATTTTCGTTGATGCTAAAGTAGTTGTCACCTAATTCAATGGAATTAATACGACACTATAAACGCGAAGATTAGTCGTATCGTTTTAATCCGATTTAAACGACTTACAAAATCATATTTTCAAAATTTACTCTAAGTATTCGGTATTGGCCCTATAACCAAAAAACCGGGTACAATGAGTAATGCGAAATCGGGACCGAGATCAGTCCGTCGCGCGAGTCGCACGCGCTCCGCGCGAGTCGCGCCCCTCTTGCGCGGGTCGCGTGGTTCCCTGAAAAACGTAACATAAAATTAATTATTCCGTCTTAATTTAATTAATAACAATTCTTCCAACATTCCTTTTTTAGACATACTCAAGATATTCGATATCGATCTCATAATCGAACATAGAATATGGCGAGTATCGAGAGATTCAGGTCGAGTATAAATCACATTATATTTCTACGCGACCTAATAGATCGATGCTTTTCAAAACCGTGAGTCTTTTAATATTCTTTAAGTCCCAATAAAATATTTTTGATGACTTCGGTCAACACGTGTCAAATCAATCACGTGTCATACTACTTTTCAAAATCATGCATCATATTTCGTCTTATCATTCTATATTAGTTGTAAGCCGTTATTATCGTTTTTTTACCATTACTAACGCGTTTGTTTCTTTTATTGATTTATTTTTCGTTGTTTATTTTATTGTACTAAAATAAACCTCGCATGCTAAATATAACTTTGACGTTGGTATTAGATGCATTAAATCGACTTAGCAACCCACTCAATTTTCGCATGCTTAGGGAAAACAATGTTTGCATATCATTTCATCGTTCTACTAAAGCGCGTATTTCAAAATCAAACGATATCCTAGTAGAGGCCGCTAATGTGCGGGCGGGGTTGGGTGTTCTTTGTGAACTTCCCAACACGTACCCTCATCCCTTACTCAGAACCATGGTTTCCGGATATTCGAATCCATTGGCACACGAGAGTCATTCAATACACGGTATCCGATAATGTCGGTATCGGTATCAAATGCAAAGGGACGAGCCCAATAAACTCTGACATCGGAAATGGGCCATACTTTGTGCATGGCCCACTACGACATAGAGTGGGTTCGAACGGGCCCGAACTCCCACAAAGTTCGGTGGCGACTCCACTTCGATTTAAATTTCAATTCGATCCATTCTCATATGGAGATTCATTCGCCTCACCAAACCCGCGCGTGGCCGCATCGGGGTGGATCTATGTCATGTCCACAATTTGGCGACTCCGCTGGGGATTAACTGATGTGTGACTTACCATCGGCATCCTCAGGGTGAGACTCAAATAGAAATCGTTTGACTAGTACAATACGCGTTTTAGTTTTACGGTTCATGCATAACCCCATTTTTTACCCGGGCCGGTACTGGTGACCGACGTCCCACTATACCGTGATGTACTCCAATATGGATATGTCAAAGGTGTCCATAGCAGATTCGTATGGGTTTCGCGGCATGTTCTAAGCTCAACTCGACTTAGAGAGTCCGTCCCGATTCACGTCTAGGCTATGTGCACTGGTATAGACCCTTTATAGACCGACTGAGACTTAGTATAGAGCATACATAGTGTCGTCATAATGCTTGCGTGACTATGTGCTACTTGGTTTCCGTGTCATTTTCAAAAACCGTCATTTCAAAAAGTGCATCTTTCAAAAAATATTCAAATTTTCAAAAACCCGGATGCTACCGAAATTAGGACTTACGATTTGACTCAAAGTAGCCTATTTTTAGCCGGTATTTTATCCATTTCAAAAAATTCAAAAATTCCCGACTTTTCAAAAAATTCGGACCTTACGGCATTTTTGCCGAATTTAAAAGTCGGGATCCTGCTTTCGATTTTCAATTTTTCGGAAATTCATTTTTCATATTCAAAATTCCGACATTCCAAAAATGCATCTTTTCAAAAAATATTCAATTTTCAAAAACTCGGAAAGCTGCCAAAATTTAGGACTTATGATTTTACTCAAAATAGCCTATTTTCTAGCCGTCATGCTATCCATTTCCATATTAAAATTCTCGATCCGGGAAGCATACCGAATTTAGGACTTATGATTTTACTCAACATAGCCTATTTCTAGCTGGTATTCTGCCCATTTCAAAAAATCCGGGACGTATACCGAATTTAGGACTTATGATTTTACTCAAAATAGCCTATTTCTAGCCGGTATTCTGCCCATTTCAAAACCCGGGACGTATACCGATTTTAGGACTTATGATTTTACTCAAAATAGCTTATTTCTAGCCGGTATTCTGCCCATTTCAAAACTCGAAAATATTTTCGAATTCTCAAAATTGAGGCCGAATACATTTTTTCTAATTTTTGAAACCCCCCCCCCTCCACCGAATTTCTTTCGGATTAAAAAAAAATCCTTTTCAAAGCCTTGCTCTTCTTAGGACTTCCCGTATTTAGCATGTGTCGGGTCGTGTCATAAGTCGTCGAGGTCTTTAGCGTCGAAACTCTGTCGATCTTACATCACGGGTTTCCTCCCTATCCCAGTCCGCCTTATTTCAATAAGGCAGGGCCCACCTACGTAGGACATACTCCTACTAAGGAAAGCTCGTTTACACACTCGAGTCGAAATTAGAAAGTCCCACGCGATCCTTCCCTCTAGCAGGACGGTCCTCACGACCTTTCCTAAGGGAATTTCGCCCGTCTTTCAGTCCGTTAGTCGAGTCATCCTAATTCGAGAATCCTTTAACTTAAGGGTCTACCCTAATCACAAGGTCTATCCTTATTCGAGTCAAGTCGAGGGTTTCTAGCGTCGAGACTCTGTCGATCTCACATCGCAAGTTTCTTCCCTTACCCCGTTTGTCTTTCCTCAAGGCCGAGCCAACCTTTTACAAGGTATAGCCCTGTAACAAAAGGTTCTTGATCCTTACGTCTAAGGGTCACTCGTCCAACACTCGAGTCACCTAGGGTTAGGTCACCACGGTCGGTCCGAGCACGTGGCACGGTCAAACATGGTCGCCCCATTTCCGGACTCACCCTTCTGCAGCTCGAGTCTAATCCACGGTCGTTACTTTGTCGAGGTCAACGTTCGGGTATCCCGATCCAAGAATTATAGTCATTCCCGCCCCCCGGGCCGTGTCTAGTTTGACTCTCTCTCTCTTGCATTTGTGCAAAGCTGAGTTTAGGCGAGTCGTGGCACCCGTCGTTCTTTCTAATCAAGGACCTTACCAAAAAGAACATATACCAACCACCGAACATCCAAAAGTCCAGATTTGATTTGAGTCTAAGTCTGAGTTCGAGTCTAGGATACCATACATCCTCATTTCTAAATAAGAGTCGGAGTCTTTTGCATTCTGTCCTCTTTTCAAAATTCAATAAAATCAGCTTTTCTATTTCTCATATATACCTTCCTTATATGTTTCCGAGAACATGATGAACACCATCATACACTGTGAGCACATGCACGTGACTATTATGAGCACATCTATAATGACTGCAGGATATTGAGACCCGTGTTTTCATTTACATGTTCCATGTCTGACATAGAAAGCCACAAAACTACACTTAGCAGGAGCGGTATCGAATCCTATGACGAATCTAGGCAGTCTCCTAGTTTGGGTTCCAGACGGGAGGCAAGCTCATTTCCCACAATAAACACCCCTCCAATAAGACTGACCATCCCTACCTTAGCTGTTAGTCTGACCAACCGAAAAAAAAAACAAAAAACAAAAAAAAAAAAACAAAAGTCCGAGAAAAAGCAAAAGTCGAAATAAAAAGCAGGCAAAAGAAGCACCCATGACCGGGACTAAAAGGCCAAAAAAAAGAAAAAAAAAAGCAAAAGGCCCTAAAGAAAAGAGCTGGCCATGATCAAAAAGAAAACCCATGACCATGATCAACGGTCAATTCAAGTGAAAGTCCCATGACCAGGTGTAGACACCCACATTTTGCAGCTAGGTGTCTATAGCAGTTTCCGACAAACACCCGATGATGATCGGACGCAAACGTGCTTTAACATACTCGAATATGGGCTCAAAATCATTGGCATTTGGCTTGGTCTTTTTACGGAGTACATATCTCACAAAACCAACCTCAAATTCAGGCCCAGTGGGTCATTTCGAGTCAAATAAGACTAATTTGGGTCGAATCCGACATCAGGGGCAAAACCATCTTTTAGCGACCGAGTCAAAACCCGGTCAAAGATATTTTCGAGACAAACAAGTCAGCCATGTCACCCCACGTGTCTGATTCGAGCTCAAACGCTACAAAAATCAGCTACACAAAATATTAAACAATTCCATTTAAGGATAGAATTCGATCTCAAGTAGGAATTCTATCCGAATACCGAATCAAATACTGACCGAGCACAACATACTCGGCCGAGCTCCTCCTTCCCAGCCGAGATTTCGTCTCTTCTTCACCAAGTAACGGAATTCTCGTTCCCTTCAACTTCTTACATTTCCTATCCTAATCGGTATTCCTTATCGCTTAAGCAAGAGTACCTATTCTAGCTTCAATCGAGGACCTCTCCTATAAATAGGACCCTCACAACACATTAAATTCATTCAGAAATAATCACACATCTACGATTCATAAAATACATACACTTATTAAACCTCGAGACTCATACACTTAGCATCGAAAAAACCGATAGTATAACCCGAGATCACGCCACTTTAGCCTTGGAACCGGCCGCCTCTTACCCGACACCCTACACGATCAAAACCACCATAACTCACCGACATTAACTCGACGCTCCCGTGCCTAAGTCACATTCCGACGAGCCCCGTTTCGAGTAAACAAAGCATGTAGGTTGAGGGTGTAAAAATCAAACCCGACTTCTCCTTTCTCTCTTCCCTTCTCTCGTCTTTTTTCCTCGTCTTGTCGTCGTCGGTCGTCCGTTTTTTTTATTATGGGTCGTCGTCGCATTTTTTTATTTCTAATATCGATACTACAAACTATTTTCATATAAAACAAACGTTCTCAAAATACGATATCGACTCTATAGTCAAATATCGTATCTAAAAAGAACTAAATTAATCTCGTTGATGCTAAAAAATCGTTACATCATTTTAAAAACAAAATACGACGATTTTAACACGGAGAGAATCGACATTGTTTTTTTTAGTTCAATTTTCGAAACGATTTATTAAACTATTTTTTTCATCTTTTCTAAAATTTCATTCCGAATATTCGATATCGATTTCATAATCGAACGTCGAGTATAACGAATGTCGAAAATTTAAGTCGAGTATGAATTAATTTATATTTGTACGCGAATTAATAAAATTATCAATTTTTGGAAAAACGACCTCGAAAATAGGCCGCCATGCGAGTCGCATGTGACCTGTGCGAGTCGCATGGCAGCGCGAGTCGCGCCATGTTCGCGCGGGTCGCGCGGTCTCCTGAAATCCGCAGCATCGAAACGCAATTCCGTCTTATTTCTTCCGACATCTTTGCTTTATTAAAACGACGGTTTTCCTTGGCATATTTTAGGTTTCGATATATTTTTTCCTTGACCTAGGTCAACACGTATTAATCCGTCACGTGTCATAAACTTTTTCGAAATCATGCATATCATCATATTTATATTGTTTATTCGATTTACAAACCGTTACTAACTTGTTTGTTCGTGTTTGTAGCAATTTCTTTTCTCATCATTTGTTTTATTAGACTAAAACGAACTTCACATGCTAAAATACAACTTTGACGTTAACTTTTAGATGCATTAAATCGACTTAGCAACCCGTTCAAATTTTCGCATGTTTAGGGAAAACAATGTTTGCATAACATTCGTCGTATTACTAACGCGCGTATTCAAAAATCATTCGATATCTTAGTAGAGGCCGCTAATGTGAGGGCGGGGTTGGGTGTTCTTTGTGAACTTCCCAACACGTACCCTCACCCCTTACTCAGAACCTCGGTTTCCGGATGTCCGAAACCATTGGCAACGAGAGTCATTCAATACACGATATCCGATCAAGTCGGTATCGGTATCAAATGCAAAGGGACGAGCCCAATAAACTCTGACATCGGAAATGGGCCGTGTTTTGTATACGGCCCACTACGAAATAGAGTGGGCTCGAACGGTTCCGAATAACCATAAAATTCGGTGGCGACTCCAACTTCGATTTAAATTTCAATTTGACCATCTCATATGGAGATTCATTCGCCTCCCCAAACCCGCGCGTGGCCGCGTCAGGGTGGACCTATGTCATGTCCCCAAACACGTACCCTCACCCCTTACTCAGGATCGTGGTTTCCGGATGTCCGAAACCATTGGCACACGAGAGTCATTCAATACACGGTATCCGATCACGTCGGTATCGGTATCAAATGCAAAGGGACGAACCCAATAAACTCTGAAATCGGAATGGGCCGTATTGTGTACACGGCCCACTACGACATAGAGTGGGTTCGAACGGGCCCGAACTCCTGCAAAGTTCGGTGGCGACTCCAACTTCGATTTAAATTTCAATTCGATCCATTCTCATATGGAGATTCATTCGCCTCCCCAAACCCGCACGTGGCCGCGTCGGGGTGGACCTATGTCATGTCCACACCAGGGTACGGTCAAAATTCATACCATCAAATAAGGGAGAGATAATCAAGCTGGTCAGTTAACACCACATCTAGTCTTCCCACATTGCAACCCTCAAGACCTTCTCGAGACCTAGGCTAGAGGCAGCCCGGTATTTCGAGGATTCAAGCTCCATAGGATACCCCTAACCATTAGGGCCAGACATGGAAACCAGATCCCGCATCATCAAACCTACCCCGATCAAAGTTCGAGCCATTTTTACTCGACTTCCCCCTTGCACAACAACTACAACACAACACAACACGACACAACAGAATTCACAATCACCATACGCAAACCCGAGATCAAAACTCGTCAAAGACCCGAGATCGAAACTCGTCAAAGACCCGAGATCAAAACTCGTCAAAGACCCGAGATCAAAACTCGTCAAAGGCCCGAGATCAAAACTCGTCAAAGATCCGAGAGCAAAACTTGTCAAATTCCATCCCAATTCTTCTCATCCAAACCAGTTACCAACCCCAAATACGGGAACTCAACTTGTGGTCGGCATAGAACATGCCCAAATAGTTCACACCACCTCTGGGGGCTACCCCGGAGAACGTTCACAGTCACAGGATCAATATCCTAACCATTCTAGCCCTTTGATCAAGACATCATTTGGAATGCACCTAGCCTGCACCATCGCTATGGCTAGTTACACACAAAGTCCTATTAGACTAGGCACCATAATATATCTTTCAATTCACTGAACAACGGCTTGGTTTGATTTCACTACACGTGAATACGTAGGCAGCCTTTTAACAGAGGCACAACCACCCACATTGACACACATTCAAAAAGCACCATCATTCCGATCACGACATTATCATGTTCTCAACAGCTAGCTTTGTCATTCTGGGGGCTTCTCCTAGGCAGAAACCTCCATCCACTCACAAAATCCAGATAAATTCAAAAGAATCTAGCCTCCTTTCTGTAGTGTATCCTAATGCTCGGCTCAGTCGAAGATAAGAATTTATCAGGACTCGAAGCAATACCCACTTTGGGAATGTACCCTAAAATCAAAAATCCAGAAGAGCACTAGACTACAATAGTCTCATTACAGACTATTACACATCTTTCCCATCCCGAAGTTCGACAGTGTTGTCACTCGCCTAGGCTACGGAATAGCGCAATTTAAGAGTCTTGTTAGGTGGTCCACCCCCCTACCGAGTCACGGTCCAATCCCTCGAGAGTCCAATCGTGTCTGTCAACTCGTCCGGTCACGTCCAGAGTTGAGTCTGTCGGTAGGCCTCTCTCTTCAAATTCTACTTTGAAATTTGCAAAACTTAGCCATTTGAGAAAATCCTTTTCGACAAGGTCAAATTTCAGTCTATTTAAACTGCAAATTTCTTTTCTACCCCTTTCAATTTTAAAAACATATCTCCTAGCACGTGAGTTTCTTTTAGGACTTCGATTTCAAAATGAAGCAAAAATCATTTCCCCAGCGCAAGTCAGTCTATAGATGCTAACTGCATTTCCTGTATGTTATCTTGTTGTCTGCTATATTTGCTATCTCTGCCTGTATATCTAAGAATTTCAGGTACCAGCTTGGCTTCCCAAAGGAACATTATCAAGTTTTTTATTCCCCAGCGCCTGCGCAACTCACATATCTCCCCAGCGGAAAGCCCAAGGCGGCATTTTTTATGGGATGGGCTCATATATAAGCACACCCAGGACTAAGGCGACAAGTCCAATTTCCCCACGGAATTATCATCATCGACTCAGGTATGATTTCTGTCTTATGGCTGGCGAGCCCTTCACGCGAGTCTAATGGACTATAAATGACCCGACCGGAAGTCTGTCAGGTCTTAATCCTCGATTGGCCTGGTAGCTACTCTGACTTTCACCTTGTCCAAGCCTCAGTCAGAGTGGGGGCTCTGTAGACACCCACATTTTGACCGCCAGGTGTCTATAGCAGTTTCCAAAAAAACACCCGATGATGATCGGACGTAAACGTGTTTCTACGCGCTCGGATATGGGCTCGAAACCATTAGTTGCTGGCTTGGGCCTTTACAGAGTACAAATCTCTCAAAACAAACCTCAAATTCAGGCCCAGTGGGTCATTTCCAATCAAATAAGACTGATTTGGGTCAAAACCGACACCGGAAATAAAACCGTCTTTTAGCGACCGGGTCAAAACCCGGTCAAAGCCATTTCCGAAGAGCAAACCCGCGGTCCATCAGATCAAGTCCATCAAGGCACTAAACCCTAGATAACAACGGGGAGCAATCGCCTATATATACACCCCTTGCATGCAATTAAAACCCTAACTTTCATAACTACACCCATCTTACACACAACTCTAAAAACCCTAAGGCAAACCCTAAGACAACTCTAATCAATTCTACATCCTAATTACCATCCTAAACCCTAGCAATCTAGGAACCATAAACCACCATAACTCAACCTCCATAGACCTCGAAACGCCCGTGCTAAAGCCACAACGAAACGAGTTCCATCCGAGACAAGAAACATGTAGGTTGAGGGTGCAAAATCCCGTTTTTTTCTTTTCTCCTTTTTTTCTCGTGTCGTCCGCGCATCGTCGTCGTCGTTCTCGTCTTTTTCCGTTTTTTATTTTTTATTTTTTTTATCGTCGCGTCTCTAATATCGGTAATAATCTCTAATATAAAACATTAAATTACTTGCTAATTCGTGTCGAACACGAGGGATGACGGGATAAGAAAATCCGAATATTACGAGGGTAACGCATCCGATGTTGACGGTCGTTTATCCCGACACCCCGAATGTTTGATTGTTGAAGCAAGTCAACATCAATAATCGCTTTTTATTTCGTTGCGTCACTAGTCACGTTTTTTTTATTCGTGTCGTTATCATCATCATTCATCACATCTTTATCAATTTCGAAACTATTTTTTCAGGTAAGGCATCTTTTTTTTAGTTAAGGTCGAAACCCGTTGATGCGGATCCGATATCACACAATCCGCAAGGATTTATTATGATGTCGGGATGCGGAGGGAATCAAGTCGAGTCTTTTTTTTATTCAAGTGTCGATCCACTAGATTCGATACCAATTTAATAGTTGGATGTCGAATTTAAACGATCTAGTCAACAAATCCGACTAATACGATTTTCGTTGATGCTAAAGTAGTTGTCACCTAATTCAATGGAATTAATTTGACACTATAAACGCGAAGATTAGTCGTATCGTTTTAATCCGATTTAAACGACTTACAAAATCATATTTTCAAAATTTACTCTAAGTATTCGGTATTGGCCATATAACCAAAAAACCGGGTACAATAAGTAATGCGAAAACGGGACCGAGAACAGTCCGTCGCGCGAGTCGCGCCCCTCTTGCGCGGGTCGGGTGACCGCGCGAGTCGCGCCCCTCTTGCGCGGGTCGCGTGGTTCTCTGAAAACCGTAACATAAAATTAATTATTCCGTCTTAATTTAATTAATAACAATTCTTCCAACATTCCTTTTTTAGACATACTCAAGATATTCGATATCGATCTCATAATCGAACATAGAATATGGTGAGTATCGAGAGATTCAGGTCGAGTATAAATCACATTATATTTCTACGCGACCTAATAGATCGATGCTTTTCAAAACCGTGAGTCTTTTAATATTCTTTAAGTCCCGATAAAATATTTTTGATGACTTCGGTCAACACGTGTCAAATCAATCACGTGTCATACTACTTTTCAAAATCATGCATCATATTTCGTCTTATCATTCTATATTAGTTGTAAGCCGTTATTATCGTTTTTTTTACCATTACTAACGCGTTTGTTTCTTTTATTGATTTATTTTTTGTTGTTTATTTTATTGTACTAAAATAAACCTCTCATGCTAAATATAACTTTGACGTTGGTATTAGATGCATTAAATCGACTTAGCAACCCACTCAATTTTCGCATGCTTAGGGAAAACAATGTTTGCATATCATTTCATCGTTCTACTAACGCGCTGTGGACATGACGTAAGTCCACCATGACGCGGCCACGCGCGGGTTTTGGTAGGCGAATGAATCTCCATATGAGAATGGATCGAATTGAAATTTAGGTCTATGTGGAGTCGCCACCGAATTTTGTGGTTATTCGGAACCATTCTAGCCCACTCTATGTCGTAGTGGGCCGTATACGAAATACGGCCCATTTTCGATGTCAGAGTTTATTGGGCTCGTCCCTTTGCATTTGAAACCGACACCGACATTATCGGATATCGTGTATTGAATGACTCTCGTGCGCCAACGGTTTCGGGCATCCGGAAACCGAGGTTCTGAGTAAGGGGTGAGGGTACGTGTTGGGGAGCCCACAAAGGACACCCAACCCCGCCCGCACATTAGCGGCCTTGATGTGGGTTAAGTCGCGTCACCCAATCAAGGAAAACCCAATGCTACTAACTAGAAGATAGCGGCAAGTAAGGTATCGAATCCACAGGGAGACGGTTAAACAAGTCTAATAGCTATGGTGATTCTAAATGCTCTAAACGGTTTGATTGATGGAAAAATATAGAAAACTACTAAAATATGAATATGAATAAAGGATTCTAAAAATGAGCGGAAAACTAAGGTCACAGGTTCACGATAGATGTTCGACAATTATGCGACAATAATAATAAACACATAAACATGCTAGTCGGCTATAACACGTTCTCTCGAATCGTGCCAACCTAGGAAAGATCTAACGGGCTCTCGCAACTTATTAGACTCCCTACCAAATCGCGCGTGATCTAATCCTAATTCGGCTTTCGCACAAGAACTAGAATTTCTCGAACAGATTAAAATGTTGTGGCCTTTAACAAATTAATCGACAAACAAAACGCGCGAAAGTGGTACTAGCATAATTATAAATTTAGTATCAAAGCAACATAATCGTATAATAATCCATCAATCCCCCTCGACCCTAGCGAGAAAATTAGCTACGCATGATGATTACGAAACAACAAATCGCATACATGGAATTCATGATAAAAAGGTGAGGCAAATAAATCTAATAACAAACGAATGAGAATCTAGCGAACTAAAGTAAACAACGAATTGCAAATAAAGAAAATTGCGACGAACTAAGTAATTTACGATGAAGATTGAAACGTAAAACTGAAAATTGCATAAACGAGTGATGGGAGGGGATTCGTCACGTCCCAACCGTCAATAATATAACCGGCTAATCCTAACTAGGGTAGATAGGGTAAGTCGGGTCGAATCCACGGGGACGGTAAGAGGCGTCTAGACTAAGGTCGCCTAAATACGAGACTAAGTCAACGAGCTAAGCTAGAGAATGATAAGGAGGGGAGAGAGCTAGACTATGACTATGGCTAAGGAGAAAGAACAACTAAGGAGAACGGGCTAGGATTAGGTCGGGGTCAAAGGGGTAACGGAATGGTCAAGGGAGGACTAGAGTGAAGGAGGTAGTAGGGTAATCTAGGTTGGTCCGGGCTCTCGCAACTTAGACCCACCTAGAGGTTCCACCTAAAACCCATCTCGGCGATATACAACACAAACGGGGTTCTAGCGCGCTATGGTGGCCTAGGTCGCATCCGGGCTCTCGCTACTTAGACCGGCCTAGGGGTCGTCCTCACCGGGCTCTCGCAACTTAATGAGGGGACCGAACCCACAACAAACTAACACCCACAAAAGAAAGGCAAGAAAACAAGCATTCGTACATACTTAGTCATTCAAGCAATTCAACAAACATGTGATGTGCATCAAACAAGAGGAAACCCAAATCTTCCACCAACATCTCCAACCATCCCCTAATCATTCAATTAACACCCTAATCGCCTTACTAACCCTAGCAAGAACACTACTCTAACATATCTAAAGGAAATACTAACAAAAACAAGGTAAACAAACTCAAACAACCAAACATACACAAACAAACTAGTGAAAACAATAAACAAGAACTAAAGATGTAAACTTGATGAATAATAAAGGATTAAGAGTAAAGAGATGAGAAGATTATACCAAACTAACAAGAGAATGAAAAGGAGAACACTTGCATAGAAGATAACCCAAATTCATCCACCAAGGTTGTCAATCTTGGATGGATTCTTCAAGAGATCCAATATTACAAGCACTAATCTATGATTAACCACTAATTACCGACTAATCTACACTAATCTAATCTAATCTAACCTAAAGTAGTCTAGGGTTTAGTGTCTAATGGAGTGCATATGCTTGACATAACAAGGGAAGAGTATATATAGGGTTACAAATGAAAGGGAGAAGAAAAGAAAACAAAGCGGAGTAGCAGTGGCCCGTCCCGGCCGAGACGGGGTGGTCCCGGTCGGGACGAGGTCGGTCCCGGTCGGGACGCCTCCATCCCGATCGGGATGGGCCCAGGTCAGCAGCTTCTCTTTTTGCTTCTTCATCCCGAACGGGATGAGCTTATCCCGAACGGGATGAGCCTTGTAGGCCTCCATTATGATCTTTTTGGTCCCTCCTTGCTTCTCATGGGCTTCTCACTGATTCTCGGGACTCGGGATCGGGTCTCGGAGGCTCGGGATTGGGTCCCAAGGTCTCGGGGTCGACTCCAAGGCATCGAGTCATCGTTCCTTAGTTTCGTTGGCTCCAAAATGTGTATGTATGGAGTCGGATTATCTCCAACTTTTCCAAATCGGTCTCGGGAACCTGAAACGAACTAAAGGAAGCATAAGAAGCCCCTAAACCGCTCCCAAAGAGCGATTCTACAAGGAAAATGGGACCAAAACACTACGAAATAGGCACTACAAATGGCACTTATCAACTCCCCCACACTTAACCCTTACTCGCCCTCGAGTAAGCACAAACTAACCACTATACTAGCCGAATGGGTATTAGCGCAACCTACGCCCCTTCAACTCACGCGAGTTCACTTAGAGGACAAGTGCACTCCGTAAGGCAAGTTGGGTCTTGCGACAAAATTGTGGATGCAACCGGACACAAAACACATAAACAAACAAACACACAAACAAACACATAATCGGTTGCACCCAAAACAAAAGAAATACCGCTTCCCTCTAAAAGCGGTGAAAGAAGCACCGGTTTAGGACTCGAGGTAAGTGACAACGTTCCCAAGCTAGTAATACCAAGGTGAACTAAACCCTAATAGTATGACGATAAAGCAACAAAAACGTTGGTAACTTACCTAGGTCCTCCTAACTTTATAAAAACGTACTACGGGACGATCGGCGGAGTGGAAAAGTGAAGAACCACAGTGTTAGTCGACACTGTAGGTAAGTGAGACCCCGCCCCCTTTAGCGTGAGCCAAGAGGGTCGTCCCGTGTCCAAAACCGCCTAACTAGTCCAAGTAAAAAGGTGGAAATAAGCAAAATGAGGGAAGACCGACTAATGTCGCTATCATCCTTCCTAGGGACTCGATCCTTTGGTAGGCTCTTCACGGCAAAAGTCGGAAAAAGGCTTATTTTGAGAGGATTTCTTTTTGTGAGACGGGTTTTCTTTTGGCATTTTCTTTCTTCTTTTGCATTTTCGCTTTGTTTTGCCATGCCATTCTTTTTCTTCTTTTCTATTTTCTTTTTGGCTTTTGTGCCTTTTCTTTTTCTTCATTTCTTTTCTTTCTTTCATTTTTTTTTCTTTTTCTTTTCTTTGCCCTTTTCGGCAAGATTTGACTTTTTGGCATTTCCTTTGTATTACAAGAAAGGTAGAAATCATCAAATTGCGTTTTATTGTGTGGAGATGCGTAGGAGGTAGGTGAATGGGTAAGTCGGGGTTGCGCATTCCCTTTCAAACCCACAAAAAGTGGAGAACTTGGACTAATCAAACGATCCTAAACACGGTCACCTAGGGGACGAGACTCGGTAACCAAGGCCTTTTCACACCGCGGGTGGTCATAATGGTCGAAAGTGCAAATCCCGTAGTAAATTCCTAGTAAGCTAGGTGGACTCAAGGTAAAGGACCAACGAATTCATTGATTTAGGGTCATTCTACTAGATTAAAGTCCAAGACTCGATTTATACTACTAGGAAGGGAAAGTTAGACACTCACACACTAGCCTCTAAACCGGGTTTTCGAAAATGGTTTACACACAACACAACACAACACAAAATAAAGACACGACGAAAACGAACGAAAGAAAAAGAAGCAAAAGCAACAAAACAAGAACAAAAACAAAACAAACACATACAAAACACACACCACCCCGAACTTCCAAATGAGCAACCAATCATCCACAAACTTTACAAAGCTCCACCCGAGCACACCACAACACATACCTCCTCCAAACTCCATAAGAAACAAAGAGGAAAAAGGGTTGAAAAGATGTTACCGGGTGTCTTGAAAGCTCTCCAAAGCTAGCGGTGATTAAGCGACCTATGAGGAAAAAGGGAGGCAAAACACGCACACAAAACAAATATACGACACAATGACACAAAAGGAAAACACACAAAAGAAAAATCTTTTTGATTTTTGTGAAATTTTTTCAAATTTTTAGGGATTTTTAAGATTTTATCGAAAAAAAACTAAGAAAAAAAACTAAACTATACTAGAATATTGCTCCCCCACACTTAAATCGAGCCATGTCCTCATGCTCGATCGTAGGGTGCGGAGAGACAAAAGAAAAAGAAAAGAAACTACGAAAATAAATCTAAAAATCAAAAAGAAAAGCGGAGAAAAGGGTAGAAGGTGTCTGGCCGGGGTGTAGTCAAGTCACCAAGGGCCGAGACGAGAAAAAGATATGGATTAGGGAAGAAATAAAAGAAGGAAATAAAAGGAAATGGGAGGGGAGGGCTAGGTGTAATCAAGTCACCTAGCCCGGATTCCGCCTAATTCCGACTACATCCTCAAAAAGAAAGTGAAAATCTTGAAAAAATTTGGATTTTTGAAAATGACTCTCGATGTAGTCACATCATCGAGAGTCGGGAGCGACATATACCAAGGCCTTGAAGGCCACCATGACACAAAAGATAAGGGAAGGGGATAAACAAAGGAAAACAAGCAACAACAAAAACGGAAAAGAAAGGATAGTTGCCGTACCATAGGTTAGCAACTCACTCTCTCCATCGTCTCATAGATCAATAAAGGCACTTTCTTGTCTTCATCATTGCTATCCCGCTTCAAGCTCGATAATACCGCATGGTAGAGGTAGTAAAGGTGTGAGGGGGTGGGGTTTGATGTGGATCTCGGTGTGTAAAGTGAGGTGTATATGATAGGAGTAAGGAGGAGTAGGGAGGTTGGGAGGGGGTATAATGGATGGGTGGAGTCAAGGGGACCATCCTGGTCGGGATGGATGGTCCCGATCGGGTTGATAAACCCTTCCCGATCGGGAAGCCCTCGTCCCGGTCGGGAACGCACTCCAGTGAGTCCTATTTTCTGCACCTTCATCCCGATCGGGATGGCTCCTTCTCGGTCGGGATTCCTCATCCTTCCCGGTCGGGAAGCCCTCTTCCCGGTCGGGATGAGTCTTCTTTGCTTCCCCAAGCCCAAAAGCTTATCATAAGCTTCAAAAACCGACTTCCTCTCTCGCAAACCAAACTCTATCATCAACCACCCCTTTCTAGGAGTCACCTTCACTTCACCTATCACAATAAACTCAAACAAAACATCAAATTCTCTCCCTCACAACGCTCATCAATAATCCAATATTACAAGAATATCACAAAACTACTAAAATCAAGAGATAAAACACAAATACAAGCACAAGTACTCTAAAGAAGAGGAAGGGAATATACAACATGACGGTTCTTTAGGAACTCCGTCAAACCTAGGATGGTGGACTTCATTCTTCAACCATAGCCCTCAAGGGCATGGAGGAGCAAGTCGAACGCGCTACCGACATCGTAGTGAAGGCCCAAGAAGCGCTTGAGCTTAACCGACCTCCACGGCCTCCAAGGAAGAGGCAAGAAGTAGGATTCCCAAGACCCGACATCATCTTCAAAGTAGTCTCCGGAGTCTCTCCATCCTACGAGCTTAACCGACCTCTTCCTCCCTAAGCATTGCCTCCAATCATTAGCAAGCTTCATCTCCAAGAAACAAGGCACAAAAAGTGGTTTTGGCCTCACTTCCTCGTTGCATACCCCCACACTTGCCTCAAGTTGTGGTTCCCCATCTTCATCACTCGGCCCCACATCATCATGGAGGAGAGAATCGAAACTTCTACCGACGGTTTCAATCTCTTCCAAACCATCTCTCGGTGTACTAGCAAGGGGCTCTTGATGCATATCCACATTATCGCATAAGGGCAACTCGAGGCTATCAATCTCACCTAACAACCTCACAAACTCCACCAACCCATCCAACTCACTATCCTCCCCCAGTTCCTCACCAACGATGCCTTCACCAAGAGTTATCTCCTCATTCGTCTCTTTTTGGGTAGACGATTGAGGTTCTTCAAAGCAAATCTCTCTAGCAAAGGGAACTACATCGGCGGCTTCGTGATTAGGTTGCTCCTCTCTCTCAAGTGGGCACCCTCCATCTAAATGCGATGCTCGGGATAAAGACATTACGGTTTGAACCGCTAATGCATTTAAATGAGCATTCCTCGCCTCGTTTGCCCTTCGCATTTGGGCCATCAATTCCTCTTGTTGTTTTCGCAATTGAATGGCCGTTTCTTGAAGGCTCCTTTGCATTTGAAGCATCGATTGTTGTAACTCTAAGTTTGGCGATTGGTGGTCATTGGGGTCTTGTAAAGCTCCTTGATAATCTTGATGATGCCCATAGGGTGGGGCATCATATTGTTGGTAGCAAGGTTGGGGTGATTGGTAGTATTGTGGGTCATGGGGTTCATATTGTGGTTGGGGTGTAGGGTAATATGGTGGGTTTTGGGGGTATTGGCTTCCATAAGGTGGATCTTGATTGAACATGGTGGGTTCACAATCATAGCTTGAGTAATATCCACCATGATCGTAGGAATGATAATCGTCCACTTGTTGGTAGCCGTTTTCATATTCTTGAAGATCATACCCATCTTGATTACCCCAAGAAGCTTGATAATGGTAGGGGGACGTCATGTCATAGCTTTGGTTCATGGAAGAAGAGTGGTAGCTCATATCGGCTCCCGAGTGTGTGGAGTTTAGATCAAACCCCATGCTTGCTCGAAAATCGTAGTCCATACCCGGTTGGAAACCACTCATTCTAGCAACCGTCCGTTTAAGCGGCTCTGAGTTGCAAGAAGAAGATAATCACCACCTCTAAGCACAAACTGTAGACTAAGAACAAACGTGAGAAGCCTAGTGCTTTTTTGGGCACTAGACAAGAGAGAAATAAACCGCACACACACAAGAAGCAAAGTAACAAGCGTAGATAGGGTAGATAGGGTAAGTCGGGTCGAATCCACGGGGACGGTAAGAGGCGTCTAGACTAAGGTTGCCTAAATACGAGACTAAGTCAACGAGCTAAGCTAGAGAATGATAAGGAGGGGAGAGAGCTAGACTATGACTATGGCTAAGGAGAAAGAACAACTAAGGAGAACGGGCTAGGATTAGGTCGGGGTCAAAGGGGTAACGGAATGGTCAAGGGAGGACTAGAGTGAAGGAGGTAGTAGGGTAATCTAGGTTGGTCCGGGCTCTCGCAACTTAGACCCACCTAGAGGTTCCACCTAAAACCCATCTCGGCGATATACAACACAAACGGGGTTCTAGCGCGCTATGGTGGCCTAGGTCGCATCCGGGCTCTCGCTACTTAGACCGGCCTAGGGGTCGTCCTCACCGGGCTCTCGCAACTTAATGAGGGGACCGAACCCACAACAAACTAACACCCACAAAAGAAAGGCAAGAAAACAAGCATTCGTACATACTTAGTCATTCAAGCAATTCAACAAACATGTGATGTGCATCAAACAAGAGGAAACCCAAATCTTCCACCAACATCTCCAACCATCCCCTAATCATTCAATTAACACCCTAATCGCCTTACTAACCCTAGCAAGAACACTACTCTAACATATCTAAAGGAAATACTAACAAAAACAAGGTAAACAAACTCAAACAACCAAACATACACAAACAAACTAGTGAAAACAATAAACAAGAACTAAAGATGTAAACTTGATGAATAATAAAGGATTAAGAGTAAAGAGATGAGAAGATTATACCAAACTAACAAGAGAATGAAAAGGAGAACACTTGCATAGAAGATAACCCAAATTCATCCACCAAGGTTGTCAATCTTGGATGGATTCTTCAAGAGATCCAATATTACAAGCACTAATCTATGATTAACCACTAATTACCGACTAATCTACACTAATCTAATCTAATCTAACCTAAAGTAGTCTAGGGTTTAGTGTCTAATGGAGTGCATATGCTTGACATAACAAGGGAAGAGTATATATAGGGTTACAAATGAAAGGGAGAAGAAAAGAAAACAAAGCGGAGTAGCAGTGGCCCGTCCCGGCCGAGACGGGGTGGTCCCGGTCGGGACGAGGTCGGTCCGGTCGGGACGCCTCCATCCCGATCGGGATGGGCCCAGGTCAGCAGCTTCTCTTTTTGCTCCTTCATCCCGAACGGGATGAGCTTATCCCGAACGGGATGAGCCTTGTAGGCCTCCATTATGATCTTTTTGGTCCCTCCTTGCTTCTCATGGGCTTCTCACCGATTCTCGGGACTCGGGATCGGGTCTCGGAGGCTCGGGATTGGGTCCCAAGGTCTCGGGGTCGACTCCAAGGCATCGAGTCATCGTTCCTTAGTTTCGTTGGCTCCAAAATGTGTATGTATGGAGTCGGATTATCTCCAACTCTTCCAAATTGGTCTCGGGAACCTGAAACGAACTAAAGGAAGCATAAGAAGCCCCTAAACCGCTCCCAAGGAGCGATTCTACAAGGAAAATGGGACCAAAACACTACGAAATAGGCACTTATCAACGAGATTACCGAAATCGAATCCGAGTGAAAACCGGGTGCTAGAATCTTAAGGGTCACGAGTTTTCTAAAGCTAAGTATGAAAAGTGATGGTTTTTCCATAATACATCTCCCTAATTATACAAAATAGGCGGAATTGAGCTGGGTGTGCGCCCCGGCCGGCTGGCAGGCCGTCTGCCACATGCAGGGGCCGACGCACACCTAAAATTGAAGTTAAAATGGCCCTTGTGTCATGTCGGCCGGCCGGCAGGCCGCTTGCCACATGCAGGCTGGCGCGCACAACACTACTAAAACAAGTATTGGGCCGCTTTCCTTGGCCCAACGAATCGACACTTCTCATTTATTCTCCGCCTAAACGTCTTGAAGCACGGGTTTTGTCTCGGGATCGTTCTTCTAACCAGATATGAGTGTAAATGCACATAAAGACCTGAAATCGTGTAGAATCTACAAAAACACTCACTCAAGGCAAAATGTTAGAAGAAACGGCTCCAAAGAGCGCGTTCCGACCGGAAAAGACAACGGAATCGAGGGAATAAAGTTATATAAACACGATACATCAAACTCCCCCGAACCGAACCCTTGAATGTCCTCAAGCAAGATCCGTAAGAAAATAACTAATATAATACCGAAACAGCTCAAAGCAAATAATAGGCAACCAAATACTCAAGTCCGTCATAGCGAACATCGAACCAAGTCTAAGAAACGGATTCCAAGACGGGAAATAGCAGGAAAAATAATCCATCAATAAATGCACAACTTCACCAAGCATAATATGTAGAAACCACATTTTCAACCAAAACCCTTACATAGGCTACTCACGGAGGCACTCATCGCTCAATTAGGAAGGGTGTGTATATATGTGAAATATATATGTGAAAACGCTCAACTACTCCAACTCATGGAAATATGCCCGCAATCTAGTATGGTGTCGACCTCTAAATTTTTACAAAACATGCTAAGATCACATAGGGAGGCAAGGATGGTGATAACAAGGTAGAAGGTGGAAACCGATATGGTCATGTGAGGTTAAAGCCAAGCTAGTGAACTAACTAGTGCGATAATGCTCAACTCAAAAATTCTTCCACTTCCATAAACAAAACATACAAACCACCAACCAACGAGAACGAGTCCGGGGTCAAAAGAGGGCGCTCAAATTTCATCAAGTAAACGGAAAATAAAAGTAACGAGAATAATATATTTTTTTGTTGTTTTGATTTTTTTCTCTTTTTTTTTTTCTTTTTTCTTTTTTTTCTTTTTTATTTTTTTTTTGATTTTTTCTCTTTTTTGATTTTTTCGATTTTTTCAAAGCTTGATGAAATTAGAAGCAAATATAAACAATGACTCAAATTGACCCGGACAAAATCTACATACTCCCTTGAAACAGATTCAACCACATCCAAACATCCATCGAAAATCTCCATAATCGCACAATAACGAGCATAGAACGCACTAGGCGACCTACTTCATCAAGCTTGGCTAGGTAGGCAAATTTGATTTTGTAGTTCATTTTGTGAATTCTTTTACATATTAGCCAAGGAGAAAATGGATAGAAATAGATGAAAAATGAAAATATCCCAAAAATGATCACTAGGCAAGTTAGTCAAAATAAAGGGGAAAACACCATACTTATGCGTATTGACATAACATATTCCACGAGGAGACCTACACACACAACCTAAGTGGTAGCCAGGTATGAATGTACTGGCTACAGGAGGCTCTAAATCTCACCAATTTTGTAGCTAAAGCCTAAATGCAAGGTCGATCTAAATGAGAATCACAAATTATAGCTCAGTTGATTGCATACTTGTCGATTAATTATTATTCCACATAACAAAGGTCAAATGAATGCCAATTAAGAAAGAGTAGGTAGCCTAAAGAGCGCAAATTATCATCATTGCTGCATAATCGGTATCATAGACAGACGCTAAGACTCAAGGAAATAAAACTAGAAATACTAAAAACTCCCCCACGCTAGACTCGACATTGTCCTCAATGTCCATATCATACAGACTCAAAACTGGTGGAGGGACACAAATAAAAACCGAGGATAGAGAAAAGACATACCAAATATATACACGGAGAGGTAGCGGAATCAGCAATCCGCTACTGATCATCATCACCAAAATCATCATCATCACCGAAATCATCATCCTCCATATTATCATCTGCAGCAGTCCTGGAGCCAGATGCACCACCCGTATACCAACCACCTCCCTGAAAATCACTAGCGGCTCCAAAAGCAGGGCCCGTCGGGGCACTGAAATAGTCAGTGTGAAGATGGAAGCCGCCATGAATCAAAGGATCAGTATAACCACCCACGGGCCACGAAAAGTAAGAGGGGTAAGGGCCCTGTGGTGGTACAGCCGCACGCCTAGCATAGTCATCATATACGGGATACATCCCGAGGCACTGATCAGCATATAACCTGTCTAGACAAGCGTGAGTAGCAGCGGTGTCGGCACGAGTCTCCGTGCGAAGAGTATCCAAATCAGAACGGGATGAACCGGCACTCAACTCCATGCGCTCAATCCAAGAAATCAGATCGGGATGGAGGGGAGCATACTGGGGTGGTGGAGGAGGCTGCTCAAAAGCAGTAGTGGTGGGGGGCTCAGAAGCAGGCTGAGATGGACCGGGCTCAGAGGCGGGCTGGGAAGTACAAGGCTCGCTCGTCGGGCGACGAGTATAGGTAACAGCATGCGACGAGGGAAGAGAGCTAGGGACAGCGACGGGTAAGAAATAATTAGGCTGATCAGCCTCAAGTGACAAAACCGACCCGGCTTGCAAAATAATGGTCGCCTGCTCATGAATAAGCCAAGCCCAACGATTCTGATGCCTAGAAGAAATCCAGTTAAGAGAAGCCAAATATCGGAGGCTAAGGGTAATCTCGCCCTGGACCGGATCATGATCCGCTTCGTTAAAAGCGGTCAACCGAAGAGCTAATTGCGTGAGTAACCCGCCTATATAAATAGGAACATCGGCAACAGTCGTAGCAATTCTCCTAAACTGAAGGACGAGGTGATATGCCACACCTTCGGCTTACGCCGCAAATACGAGCCCAAAATAGACACCTCCTCGGTGCGCACATTATGTGGCTCCTTCCTAGCAAAAATCGTCCATCCCATGAACCTCTGCCAAACCTTAATAACAGGATTATGAATATTGTTTGAACTCATATGCCCCGCGGTAGTGTACGGGGCATCAGCTATACATTCCCGAAAATCACCCACCCTAAAATTAGCATGCTCGGGTGGTGTACGGTCATCATAATCCTTAAGGTCAAAACAATTCCCAAACTGCTTCAGGCTCAGCGCAAAACTAGTATTCAGTAAACGGAACTCAACAGAAATATCACCCGACCGTCTATTTTTATGTACCTCAAATGAACTCAGAAATTCCAACGTAAGCTGGGTATACGTATTACGACGCATCGTAAAAAATGTACCCATACCAACACCCTTAAACAATAGTTCCAAAGCAGAATCTAAGCCTAAAGTTCGCATAGCATCACGATCGATAAAACGAGTTGGAACAATAGACCGCTTTCTCAAATTTTGAAACTGTACCTTTTGGTCAATAGTGGTAAAAATTACACTTGGAAAAACTGGATCGGGCTCAATGTCAGGTTGAGCATGGTCGTTTCTGGTGCGCTTGTTCCGAGGAGGCATTGCAAATGGCTGAAAGTAGCAGTTTATGGGGAAAGTTGGGGAAATTTGGAGGAAATTTGGAGGAAATTTGGAGGAAAGGTGAAGCTGGGAAATTAGGGAAATTGGGATTTTGGGGGATGAGAGAGAGAAGAGAGAGGCGAGAGAGGTGAAGGAATGGAGCAAATGACGAGAAAATGGGGTTTGGGGGTCTGATGTACGCCCCAGCCGGTCCGGACCGGCGGCCGGCTGGCCGGCCTGAAGAACTTTCCCCTTATTTTCGATTTTTTTAATTAAAAATTCCCTCATAGCTCAGCCGGTCAGGACCGACCGGCGGCCTGCTAGCCGGCCTGACCCTCTTTTCCTTCAAATTTTCGAGATTTTGATCCCACCTTTGCTCTTTTTTCCATGTGCCTCGGCCCCTGAAGTCCATAGGGGGCCTGGGCACAGGCTGAGATGCACAACTTCTTCTTTTTGAGCTCAAACTCAACTCGTACCTCGGCCCCTAAACTCGACAGGCCCCCTAGGCCTAGGCTGAGGTGACCTGCTATATTATCACAAGCACGGTGAATTTTTCCTCTTTTTTTTCTAAAATCTTCAATTCAAGTCATTTCCGATGATTCTGCGCGTCTCCAAAAACATTAGTCCCTCCTCTCGTCCTCACTAAAACATCTAAAAAATAAAAATAAAAAAAACGAGAATGAGGGAAATTATTTACATACTCGGGCTGCCTCCCAGTAGCGCTGGTTTAGAGTCCCGCACGACTTGATGAGTTTCAAGATTTAGTGGAATGAGGGAACGGGATGAAGTCGTATAACTTCAATCGCTCCAACTTGAGCACCTTCATGATATAACTTCAATCGTTGACCATTCACCTTGAATCGTTCACCCAAATCACTCTCGACTTCAATCGAGCCAAATTTACCCACATGGGTGACAGAAAAAGGTCCGGACCAACAAGATTTTAACTTTCCGGGAAACAACCGGAGTCTAGAATTAAACAATAATACCTTATCCCCCACATTGAACTCACGGTGAAGGATATGCTTGTCATGCCACCGCTTGGTGCGCTCCTTATAAAGCCGAGCACCATCATAGGCACCAAGACGGAATTCTTCTAACTCATTCAATTGCATGAGTCTCTTCTCCCCACTCAAGTGTGGATCCAAGTTAAGCTCCTTAATCGCCCACCAAGCTTTGTACTCAAGCTCGACCGGTAAATGGCATGACTTGCCATAGACCAATCGGTAAGGTGAAGTACCAATCGGCGTTTTAAAGGCAGTACGATAAGCCCATAGTGTATCATCTAGCTTAGAGCTCCAATCCTTCCGAGCTTTTGACACGAACTTTTGGAGAATAGACTTAATTTCCCTATTGGACACCTCCACTTGCCCACTCGTTTGAGGGTGGTAGGCAAGACCGGTACGGTGAGAGACACCGTACTTAGCAAGTAAAGCATCAAGTCGCTTCTCATGAAAATGGCTTCCACCATCACTAATAATCGCTCTTGGAACACCAAAGCGGGGAAAAATAGTCTTTTTAAATAGAGATATTACCGTTCGAGCATCATTAGCAGGAGATGCTACCGCCTCCACCCACTTGGAGACATAATCAACCGCAACCAAAATATATCGGTTGCCCTTGGATGACGGGAACGGGCCTTGATAGTCTACACCCCAGACATCAAAAATTTCTACCTCGAGAATCCCATTTTGAGGTATCTCATGCCTTCTAGAAATATTACCGGTCCTTTGACATGCGTCGCAGGACATAATAAAAGCTTGGGCGTCTCGGAATAAGGTTGGCCAATAAAAACCCGACTGGAGGACCTTAGCCGTGGTTCGGCTCGGTCCATGATGGCCACCATATGGTGATGAATGACAGCTCTCTAGAACTCCCTGAACTTCCCACTGAGAGAACATCGACGGAAAATACCATCGGCACACTCCTTAAATAAATAGGGGTCATCCCAGAAAAATTATCGAACATCATGTAGAAATTTTTTCTTTTGTTGATAAGAGAGATCGGAGGGTAATACCTTGCCAACTAAATAATTGGCATAATCCGCATACCAAGGTCCTTCGCTTTCACCGGTAGTTAAGGCCATAAGAGAATCATCGGGAAAAGAGTCATCTATGGGGATGACAACTTCTTCCTCCTCAACTCTAAGCCTCGATAAGTGATCTGCAACGGCATTTTCCGCTCCTTTCTTATCCCGGATCGATAAATCAAACTCTTGGAGGAGGAGGATCCATCGAAGTAATCGGGGCTTCGCTTCTTTCTTAGCAAGGAGGTACTTGAGAGCCGCATGATCGGTGAAAACAATGACTTCCGATCCAACCAAGTAAGGTCTGAACTTCTCCAAAGCATACACTATAGCTAGCAATTCCTTCTCGGTAGTTGCATAGTTAACTTGAGCATTATCAAGTGTTTTACTAGCATAGTATATAGCATGCAAGACTTTGTCCTTCCTTTGGCCCAAAACCGCTCCCACAGCATAATCACTCGCGTCACACATTATCTCGAATGGCAAATTCCAATCCGGTGACTGAATAATCGGAGCAGAAATGAGGGCATTCTTAATCCTGTTAAAAGCTTCAACACACTCATCAGTAAAATCGAAAGGGGCATCCTTTAGGAGCAATTGTGTAAGTGGCTTAGCAATTTTGGAAAAGTCCTTGATAAAGCGGCGATAAAATCCCGCATGACCAAGGAAGCTTCTCACTCCCTTTACATTCCCCGGCAACCGCGCCAAATTTGATGTGGGTAAAGTCGCGTCACCCAATCAAGGAAAACCCAATGCTACTAACTAGAAGATAGCGGCAAGTAAGGTATCGAATCCACAGGGAGACGGTTAAACAAGTCTAATAGCTATGGTGATTCTAAATGCTCTAAACGGTTTGATTGATGGAAAAATATAGAAAACTACTAAAATATGAATATGAATAAAGGATTCTAAAAATGAGCGAAAAACTAAGGTCACAGGTTCACGATAGATGTTCGACAATTATGCGACAATAATAATAAACACATAAACATGCTAGTCGGCTATAACACGTTCTCTCGAATCGTGCCAACCTAGGAAAGATCTAACGGGCTCTCGCAACTTATTAGACTCCCTACCAAATCGCGCATGATCTAATCCTAATTCGGCTTTCGCACAAGAACTAGAATTTCTCGAACAGATTAAAATGTTGTGGCCTTTAACAAATTAATCGACAAACAAAACGCGCGAAAGTGGTACTAGCATAATTATAAATTTAGTATCAAAGCAACATAATCGTATAATAATCCATCGATCCCCCTCGACCCTAGCGAGAAAATTAGCTACGCATGATGATTACGAAACAACAAATCGCATACATGGAATTCATGATAAAAAGGTGAAGCAAATAAATCTAATAACAAACGAACGAGAATCTAGCGAACTAAAGTAAACAACGAATTGCAAATAAAGAAAATTGCGACGAACTAAGTAATTTACGATGATGAAGATTGAAACGTAAAACTAAAAATTGCATAAACGAGATTACCGAAATCGAATCCGAGTGAAAACCGAGTGCTAGAATCTTAAGGGTCACGAGTTTTCTAAAGCTAAGTATGAAAAGTGATGGTTTTTCCATAATACATCTCCCTAATTATACAAAATAGGCGGAATTGAGCTGGGTGTGCGCCCCGGCCGGCTGGCAGGCCGCCTGCCACATGCAGGGGCCGACGCACACCTAAAATTGAAGTTAAAATGGCCCTTGTGTCATGCCGGCCGGCCGGCAGGCCGCTTGCCACATGCAGGCTGGCGCGCACAACACTACTAAAACAAGTATTGGGCCGCTTTCCTTGGCCCAACGAATCGACACTTCTCATTTCTTCTCCGCCTAAACGTCTTGAAGCACGGGTTTTGTCTCGGGATCGTTCTTCTAACCAGATATGAGTGTAAATGCACATAAAGACCTGAAATCATGTAGAATCTACAAAAACACTGACTCAAGGCAAAATGTTAGAAGAAACGGCTCTAAAGAGCGCGTTCCGACCGGAAAAGACAACGGAATCGAGGGAATAAAGTTATATAAACACGACACATCAGGCCTCTACTAAGAACTCGAATGACTTTCTAATTCGCGCGCTAGTTAAACGGGAAAATGATATGCAAAGATTATTTTCCCTAAGCATGTGAGGAATAGAAAAGAGGGTTTCTATGTCAATTTAATGCAATTAATTCTACGTCAAAGTGGAATTTTAGCATGTGGGTTCATTTTAGTAAAATAAAACAAACGATAAAAATTGACAAAGGAAACAACAAACGGTTAGTAACGATATAACGAACAATAACGGTTTGTGAAAATATTGAATTGAATTAAATGATAAACAAGATGATGCATGGTTTGAAAAGATAGTAAATACATGTGATTAATTAAGCACATGTTGACCTAAGTCGTAAAATACTATCGAATTTAGAAAATAGAAGGATTTACGACTCTCGTTTTGGTCGTGATGAGGCCACTCGATCGAGTGGTCGATAGACTCGATCGAGTGGATCTTCAAAAAAGGATTCTGCTTTGCGTTTCAGACCTTACTCGGCCGAGTTATTGGCCAACTCGGTCGAGTATGTTGCTACTCGATCGAGTCACTATGAGACTTGACCGAGTAGAGGTCGAAAGAGACATTCTGACTCGATTTTGTGATGTCACTCGATCGAGTGACTAAGGCACTCGGTCGAGTGGCACCTGTACGAAACGAGTTCGCTTGCAATTTTATTATTGATTTTGAAATTGCTTTTGATTTTTGATAACTCGACGATTCTACCAAATCAGACATAAATATTGCACGATTTATGCTCGACTCGGATTTTATAAATTGTCGATTTTGTTGAATCGAATATAAATATTGCGGGATTTATATTCGATTCTAAATTTGAATACTCGTAGTATCCCATATTTGATTATCGAATCGATATGGAATACTAGAGTGAAAATAAAAGGAAAATAATTTAATTTTAGTCGTCTTAAATTAATTATCGCGATATGGATGAATCGCGTCAATTAATTTATGTGACTAGATTGCTAGATTTGACATCCAATTATGAAATTGGTATCGAATCTAGGGAATCGACTCTTTGCTTGAATTAAAGGACTTGATTCCCTCGACTTCTCCGACATCGAAATAAATCCCTAGGGATTGTGATGTTGGATCCGTGTCAACGGGTTTCGACCCTTATTAAAATACAATGCTTGTTTTGAAAATTGACATAAATATGTGACTCGAATAATGGTGGAAACGAAATAAAAAGGATTATTGTTTAAGTTAACTTATTTCAATAATCAAACGATCGGGGTGATGGGATAAGCGACCGACGACGCGTGTGCAGTACACTTGTATATGCGGTTTTCCTTATCCCACCATCACTCACATTCGACACAAATCAATAAGTATTTTAATGCTTTGATATTAATAGTATGATCGATATTATGATGCAATGAACGAAATAACAAAAAAAACGAAACTAAGGACGAAAAAAAAGAGAAGAAGGCGACGAGAAGAGAAGGAGAAAGGAAAGGGTTTTGACACCCTCAACCTACATGTTCTTGTCTCGGACCGGACTCGTAATTGTGGCTTTAACACAAGAGTTTCGAGGTATATGAAGGTTGAGTTGTGGTGGCTCGGGTTTGATTCCTAAAACTAGGTTTAGGGTTTGCTAGTGTAGAATTGCTTAGGGTTTGCTTAGGGTTGTGTGTGTAAGACTAGGGTTGTAAAAAGTTGTTCAAGATGTGTGCATGGGGGTTGCTTATATAGGACTAGGGCACCCGGTTTAGGGTTACTCGACCGAGTAGGTGGCTGACTCGGTCGAGTGGCCCGTTAAGCCTGCAGCCGGGCTCGAAGCAGGCCCACTCGATCGAGTGGGTCGATCGAGTGGCCCAACTGGGTCACGTGAGTCCGTTGACCTTGGACCGTGACTTGAGTTTGATGGGTTTTGTGTTTGACTTGGAATTTTGATGATGTGGGGGCTGTTTTGTGTGTCTCGGAAACGATTTTGACCGGAGTTGACCCAATCGCTAAAAGTCGGTTTTTATTCCGGTGTCGGTTTTGGCCCAAACTAGTCTTGTTTGACTTGGAATGATCCACTGGGCCTGGATTTGAGGTTGATTTTGTGAGATTTGTACTCCGTAAGTGCTTAAGCCAACGACTAATGGATTTGAGCCCATATCCGAGCGCGTAGAATCACGTTAGCGTCCGATTATCATCGGGTGTTTTTTGGGAACTGCCATAGACACCTGGCAGTCAAAATGCGGGTGTCTACGGAGCCCCCACTCTGACTGAGGCTTGGACATGGCGAAAGTTAGAGTAGCTACCAAGCCCGTTAAGACCTGGTAGACTTCCGTTCGGGTCGTTTATAGTCCATTAGACTTGCGTGAAGGGCTCGCCAGCCATAAGATAGAAATCATACCTGTGTTGATGATAATACTCCGTGGGGCATTTGGACTTGTCGCGTAAATCCTGGGTGCGCCTGTGTGTAAGCCCATCCCGTGAAGATGCTGGGGAGATTTAGAGGGTTGCATATCCCTGCTTGGGTCATACCTGTTTAAGTCACATAAAAATGCATGTAACACGTAGGTAGTAAAATGACTCGTGCTGGGGAAAATGATCCTTGAATTTTTTTAAAATTTGAATTTTTAAAATTTTGAAATTTTTCGAAATTTGAAGCTTTGAGATTTTTTTAAAAAATTTGATTCCTAAAGAAATTAGGAAAGTTCGGGATGAATATTCCGTACTAGTATCGGGACTAGGCTCATGGGTTGATTCAGAATAGAATTAGGAAACTTTTCCTAAAAGTGATATGGAAAGAGGTTTGCAAGGCTAATGCTATATATAGCCCCCTTTTGCTCTTGATTCCTCCATAATTCTCATCACAAATCAAAAGAAAATCTCTTTATTTCCCTAAAGGCAAAAAGAAAGTCTCTTTATCCTCTTAAGAAAATCTAGCATGGGAATCGACAGGTTGAGCGCTATGCTGCATGCATGGTCCCGACAATTTAGGGATGCTGATAGGGTGGTCTTGAACCAGACGGGCATAACTCAGCTGTACCCGTTCCGTCAGATGGTGGTTGAATTGACCGCTATTTCTTGGACGCATGCTTGACTTACTGGGACGACATATATCATGTATTTGCCTTTCCTCGGGGCGAAGTCTGTCCTTTACCTGAGGAGATTGCAGCTGTAGGAGAATGGAACTCACTGCTTCGTCTCGCCGTCCCGTATTCGGTCTATGACTTGAGGAGGAAGCTTCGAGAATTCTTGGGCCTCTCCCATAATGAGGTGTCTCGAATGACCCAGGAAGACAACACGGTCTCCTTGATTGATTTGGCCGAAAAGTTTATGAACCCACACAATGTCCGGGTGAGGTCAATTCATAGCCGTAGGGCTTTTTCTTTTTGCATGCTCCATGTATATGCCTTTGAGGGTCACATGGACTTATTATCATGTATGGGTCATATCCGTCTATTAACCGTGGTTGATTTAATGGAGACGGAGCATAGCCCGGCTTGGTTGATCACGGGTGAAATAATCCAAGGCTTGGACAACCGCAAGAGGGATCTGTCCGTTCGTCTCACCGGAAGTACCTGTTTGCTGCATGTCGGATTTTTATTTTTTTCTTGACTTCTCGATTTTTTGAATTTTTTTGAGAATTTGGCTACTGCAGTGGGCACTCGATCGAGTCACCCTGGCACTCGATCGAGTGCCCTCGATAAGACCCTTCTGTTTTGCTTTCAGAGGTGCCACTCGATCGAGTCACCCTGGCACTCGATCGAGTGCCCTTAGGCTGATGCCTATTTCGACTCGGGAACTCATGCTTTTGTTTCCTTTTGCAGATTTGGCTATATGAAAGGCTATCAGTGATAGACCCTCTCCTTGATGCGAGCAACTATCGTCATAACCAGGTGATGACAAGGAGGCGGACCATTGACTTTTCTCGTCTGATTACTCAAAAGTATTCGGACGAGGTGCTATCAATCCATGGTGGACGGCTAATTCGATGGGTTGTTTCATGGTGGCCCATCTATGCTTGGTCTGGCTTGGACCCGAGGGACAGGGCCCGTTACCAAGTAATCTTGTCTTTCAGGCAAACAGTTCATCTTTACCCGGATCGCATACTAAGGCATTACGGTCGGGCTCAACGGATACCAGAAGTTGAAGCAGTTGTGAGTGACCCTACCCAACTGACTGATGTAATGTGTGATACTTGGGCGCAAAGATGGTATACCCGACACACTTGGCTCGTTTCCAAATCTCGTCACTCGATCTGGGTTTCGGACTCATATGTGAAGTGGACCAAAGCAGGTGATGCTAAGGCCCGAGCTGCTTTGAAGGTTGATGAAGCCTTTGACCCGCTGAGAAGGGAGCAAGGTAAAGACAACAGAGGGTTCTTTGATGAAGGAGACATTCCGGCTACCCTAGTTCGTCTAATGTCAGGACAGAAGAAGAAGACTAAGACTCAAGCTGGAGGGTCTAGTGCTAAAGGTGCTTGGGGGAAAGTGAGCCCCCAGACGGACTTGGAGAGGAAACTGGGCTCCAGACTAGCCGTGCAGGACCGACTTGGCCCACGGGATAGGCTACCCGAGCATGTGCGAGCCCGACTTGGGCCGAAGACTGTGATTGAAGACCCGTCGTCAAAGAAGCGGGTTCGTGCTAAAGAGGCTCCCCTTGTGATTAGGGAACGCTCCTCCCCACCTCGGCGACCTCGGGATCCACGCGACCCGAAGGACAAGGGGAAGGGGAAGATGCCCGGATATTAGTCTCCTCATTTTATTATTTGAATATTACTATTATTTTTTTGGTGTGATTTCTTTGTATTTTTGCCTTTTTTTTTTCTTTTTTGTAATTCCCGAGTTTATCGAGATCTTAATAAAAGACATATTATTGAATACCGTTCCCGCCTTTTCGTTATTGCAGTGGTTGTACCCTTTTGAGGGGTTGCCTACGTATCCACAATTAGCGGAATCAAACCCAACGTAGTTCGAAATTTGATTTGATTGATTTTTTTTTTTTGCAATTTTCGAAATACATCAAGATTATTAATTCGAGATGTGCGATGGTAGAATAGTTAATTCTAACTCATTGACTTGTCTAAAATTTTAAAAATTTATAAAAAGACAAATTTTTATAAACTTTTGCAAATGACATTGAGATAGGGGTTTATGGGTAATAGCGCTTCAGTTGGTCCAAGTTGGTCGGGTTGACGAACTCGTTCCCATCCAAGTCTGTTAGCATTATCGCTCCTCCTGATAGGACCTTCTTGACTAAGTATAGCCCAGCCCAATTGGGTTTAAATTTCCCTCTTGGGTCAACCGGTAGTAAGGCACGGACCGATTTCAGGACCAAATCCCCTTCTTTGATGTTCCTGGGCCTAACCCGTTTGTTGAAAGCCCGTTGAATTCTCTTTTGATATACTTGAATATTATTGAGAGGCCGGGATCGCCGTTCGTCTAAAAGGACTAGCGAATCGTATCGGGCTTGGACCCAATCTGCTTCAGGTACTTGGCTTTCGAGTAAAATCCGGAGGGATGGTACTTCTAGCTCGACCGGTTGGACTGCTTCCATTCCATATGTCAGATAGTATGGAGTTGCTCTAGTCGCAGTGCGAATTGAAGTTCGGTACCCCCATAAGACAAAGGGTATTTTGTCGGGCCAGTCCCGATAATTCACAGCCATCTTTTTAAGTATGGTGACAATTGTTTTGTTGGCCGCTTCTACCGCTCCATTTGTTTGGGGTCGGTAGGGTGAAGATGTATGCCTCTGAATTTTGTATTTTGCCAATAATGCAGTGGTTTCAGCTTGGAAGTGGGTCCCGTGATCACTGATAAATTCGTGAGGGATCCCATATCGGCATATGATCTTATTTTGGATAAATTTGGCCACGTGCTTGGCGTTCAAGACACGGTATGACTCGGCTTCGACCCATTTGGTGAGGTAGTCGATGGCCACCAAGATGAAGCAATGTCCTCCCGTCCCGGAAGGGTGCACTTTCCCAATTATGTCAATACCCCATGTCGAAAATGGCCATGGTGATGTCATGGTATATAATAGGGAAGATGGCATATGCTGTACATTACCGAAGATCTGACAGTTATGGCAGTGCTTGACATATAACTGGCAGTCTGTTTCCATGGTGTTCCAGTAGTATCCGAGCCTCATGATTTTACGGGATAGCATATGGGCGTTCATATGCGGACCGTTTTCACCGTTGTGGACCTCGGCCATGACCTTTTCGGCCTGTATTTTGTCGATGCATAAGAGGAGAGCCCTCTGTGCCGTCTTTTTGTACAATTGCCCGTCATCAGTACGAACAAATTGGGTCGCCAATCTCCGCAAGGCCTTTTTGGCCCGATTTTCAGCTTCCGGGGGATATTCCCCCGTTGTCAGGTAGGTTAGGACGGCTTGATACCAAGGTTCTGGGTCAGTTATCTCGATATCCTGAATGGCATGGATGTATGCCGGCTCGGACCGCCTTTCAACACAGATTGGCATGCTGGTCAGGTGATCCGGGATGTTCAGTAAAGATGCTAATTTAGAAAGTGCATCTGCGAACTGATTCTCTTCCCGAGGCATGTAGATATATTCCACCCTCTGGAATTGTTTCTCTAGAACCCGTACCCGTGCTTGGTAAGCCACGAGATTGGCGTTCTGAGTTTTCCATTTATGGAGCGCTTGATTAATGACCAGTGATGAATCACCGTGGACCCGGAGGTTTGTTACCCCTAAATCGGCGGCGGCTTGCAACCCGTGAATGCATGCTTCGTATTCGGCTGCATTTTTGGTCACGTCGAAGTCCAACTTGATGGATAAGGGAGTGTGTTCCCCTCGGGGTGAGATCAACAGAATTCTGACCCCAAATCCTCGGAAGTTGGATGCTCCATCAAAATACAAATCCCATGTCTCAGTATCGGTATGGAATATGTCTTCATCTGGAAAGGCCCAAGTATTAGTGTGGCCTTCTTCGGATATCGAGCTATCGGCGAGGAACTCGGCTACTACCCGACCTTTGATGGCTTTTAATGGTACAAACTTGAGGTCGAACTCAGATAACATTAAAGTCCATCTTGACATCCTGCCGTTGAGGATGGGCTTCTCGAATAAGTACTTGATAGGATCCATTTTGGATAACACATGTACCTCGTGACTGAGCATGTAATGTCGGAGCTTTTTAGTGGCCCAAACCAAAGCTAAGCACATTTTCTCGAGCATGGTGTACTTGCATTCATACTCGAGGAACTTTTTACTGATGTAGTAAATAGCCCGTTCTTCTGAATCAACTGTCTGGGCCAACATAGCCCCCATGGCTGTCTCGGTCGTTGTTAAGTATAACGACAGAGGCAGACCGTGTTGAGGTGGCATTAGTACAGGCGGAGCAGACAGAATCTCCTTGATTTTGTCGAAAGCCGTTTGACATTTGTCGTCCCATAGCACCCGTTCCCCGATCTTCAGTTTCTTGAAAATGGGCTCACATACCATGGTTAATTTCGAAATGAACCGGATGATGTACTGAACTTTCCCGAGAAACCCCCTTATTTCCTTTTCGGTCTTGGGTGGCTGCATCTCGGTGATGGCTTTGATTTTAGCTGGGTCGACCTCGATGCCGCGTTGGCTAACGATATGGCCCAGTAATTTGCCCGACGTTACCCCAAAACTGCATTTTTGTGGGTTCAGTCTCATGTTGTACTTACGTAGCCGGATAAAGAACTTCCGTAGGGCCGAGATGTGGCCGCTTCGATCTTTGGATTTGACGATCATGTCGTCCACATAAACCTCCACTTCCTTATGCATCATGTCATGTAGTAAGGTAGTGGCGGTCCGTTGATAAGTGGCTCCGTCGTTGATAAGTCCAAATGGCATAACAGTGTAGCAGTAAGTACCCCAAGGTGTAATGAAGGTGGTCTTACCCATATCCTCTTCCGCCATTTTGATTTGATTGTATCCGGCATACCCGTCCATGAATGATAGTAGGGCATGGTCGACCGTGTTATCCACCAGTATGTCGATGTGTGGTAACAGAAAATTGTCTTTTGGGCTGGCCTTGTTTAGGTCCCGGAATTCCACGCATACTCGCACCTTGCCGTCCTTCTTGGGTACCGGCACGATGTTTGCTACCCAGTCTGGATATTCAGACACTTGTATAAAACCCGCTTTGAATTGTTTATCGACCTCTTCCTTGACTTTAAGAGACCATTCGGGCTTCATTCTTCTGAGCTTCTGTTTTACCGGTTTGCACCCATCCTTGATGGGTATTCGGTGTTCTGCTATTTCTCGATCTATTCCCGGCATGTCCTTGTAGGACCATGCAAAGACGTCTTTAAATTCTAGGAGGAGGTCTGTGAATTGTTTTCTCTCCTCTGAATCTAAAGATAGGCCCAACTTAAGCATCTGGGGCTCTAAAGTGGTTCCCACGTTGATGGATTCGGTGTCTTCAATTACCGGATCTCGGGATTCCCTTTGCTCGAGCTGCTCGACTAGATGCGGAGGTAGAGGTACCTGTTCGTCGGGTTTCTCAATGTCATTGCATATAAAATTTTTGAAATTGAGAAAATTTTGGAAATAAGACAAGTCGTAAGCAGAACGGTGTTCGATATTATTATTGATGGTAAATTTTGAGAAAAGCTCAAATAGAGCTGCCATCTGATCATTGGTCAGTGGCGGGATAGGGAGAGGTCTTGGGACAGGCCCCGAGACCTCAGTGGCTAAGGGAAGATGGGTTACAGACTCGGCACTAGCACCAGACCCTCTAGACTCGGACTCGGACTCCGACTTTGACTCAGACTCAGACTCGGACTCGGTATCCGGCATGTCTCCCTCGCCGGTGGTCAGCTTATAGACCCGTCCTTGACTGTCGGTCCATTTTATGGTCTTCCTCCAAGCCCTCGTCTCGGTGTTGGTATCGACCTCGGTGATTAGCTTGGTTGGGTCGAACCGATCGCTGCGGAGGATCAAGTTGACCAAATCATCCTTTGGGGCAGGGACAATCTTGTCTTCCCCAAATAAGAGCTCCAACACGGGCTCGGAGTCGCTTCCACCTTTCTCGGACTCATCCTGGATAATGGTGAATATATCATCGGGGATATAGTTGCATTCCCGAGCCGTTTTGGTCTCGGGATATGTGATGGTGGGTTGGTAGAGGCCCACTTGAATAGCTCCGAAGACTGGAGTGACGAATTTGATTGCATCGGCCCGGCCCACATTCTCCGAGCTTATAGTATATCCCAATCCGAGTCGGGACTCTCCATTGTCTAGGACTTTGATAACCTTCCCCGCTGGAAGGTACGGCCTTGAAGTGGCTCCGGGTAGGTAACCCAGATTTTGTAGCATCCTGTCGATGCTAGGGGCGAAGTAGGGCTTGAAGAGATATTCCTCTTCGATCATACCCACGAAATCAAATCCTCGTGGTTTGGCCCGGCTTGTGGCGTTACAGCTAGCCACGGTCATTGGGGTCGCCTCCAGTGTGATGATACCGTCTTTAAGCGGCATCTTGACTTTTCGATGGAGTGTGGAGGACACAGCCTTGTCTGCATGGATCCAAGGCCTTCCCAGGAGCAGATTAAAAGACGAGGTGACATCGATCACCTGAAATTCCAACTCCTTTTCGATTGGGCCGTTATGATCTTCAATTTAACGACCCCGACGACTGGTTTTGGGCTTCCGTCGAAAGACTGGATAGTTTGTGCCGTCGGGAGATAGTCGGCATCAGTGATGCCGAGGGCCTTGGCAATCCTTAGAGGTAGGACGTTCACGGCTGATCCATCGTCGATAAGGGTCATCGGGAGGTACTTACCCTTGCAGATGACCGTGATGTATAGAGCCAGATTGTGATTGGGCCCAAATGGTGGCAGATCAGATTCGGCAAAGGTTATGAGTGGGCCTTCGTTCTTGGACTTGCCCTTGAGGTAGGGCATGATAGTGGCTATCATTTCAGCAGGGGTAGCTTGTAAATTGACCTTGATTTCATCGAGAGCCTTAGTCAGTGCTTCTCGATGTGCTTGTGAGCTAACCAATAGTTGCCATATAGTTAGATCAGTTCGAACCCTCTTCAGTTGTTGGACAAGGGCCGTGTCGTTGCTCGGCTCTTCGAGGGTAGACCCCGTCCTGGCAGGTTCAGTGACGGGTGTTGGAGTGGCGCGCCCAGCAGTGGCGAGGTGGTTGGTGGCCAAGGCCTTGGACTTGGCTTTTCGGACCTCTTCAAGGGTGATGGGGACAGCTTCCCCTTTGGCTAGGTACACGTCGTCCTCGTTATCGAACCATATCCCATTGATTTGTGGGATAAAGGAGAAATGAGGTGAGAACAATCGATTACCTCCCCCGTGAATATTGCATGGGAACTGAACGGGTTTTCTTTGTTGCTCGGTTTGTCTCCGGGCAACGGGATCTTCCCGCTCTCGATACGATCTTAGCTTGGATCAGATGCTTTAGTCTCCAACATTTTTCGGTATCATGTCCGTTGCCCCGGTGATACTGACAGTAAGCTTGGGCATTATAGGCTTTGGGCCTCTTCTCTACTGGAGGCTCTGCAGTTGGGCCTATCGGTTGGATCAGGCCCTTTTGATGCACGTCGAATCGTCGCCTATCCAACGCGGTCAAACAATATTTATAAACTCCAACTAACTACTACGTAGTAGCGGTAAGTCGGGGATCGATCCACAGGGACGGGCTAGGTAAAATCGGTCGAGTCAAGGTCTAAGCGTGATTGGGTCGAGAAAGGGGGGTTTTGGGTCGAGAGGTCGAGAGATTGTAGGCTAGGGTCAATAAGTAGGAAAGGTGTTAGGGAGAGTCGGGATTCGGAAATGGGGTCTAATAGTCTCGGGATCGAGTTTTTGTTACAACGTTAAAAAGGAGAGTGCCACCTTTCGGTATCCTCACCCAACCTACCTAAGCCCGCTTTCGCGACAAAAGGGTAAGTCTCAATCTAAGGTAATTTCTACCCCGAGTTTCCCCATATTGGTAGAAATGAGTCAAGGTCGGCCTAGTCGCGATTCTAAGTCAACAATGACACAAAAACCTTAACATCGATAATTAACAAGTAAACAACCCACCAACATCCCTTGAATAAAATAATCCAAATCCTCCTCCTTAATTCCCCAACAAAGAAATCTACTCACAATTCATCATGGAAATCATTTCAACGTGCATATTAATTAGATCTAAACAAGATAATGATGAGGAAACAACATAAAAACTAAATTAGAGATTAGGGAGTGGAAGAGAATTATACCAACTATGTAGATCTATAGGAAATAAGAGGATTGCATAAGTAAAGATTGAATCTTTGATGAATAAAGTGAAGAACTTGTCACTAATCCTTCATTAAACCCAACAAATCTTCAAATAAAACTTGAATAATCTTCTTACAAACTTGAGATCTAGATAATTGTTGATGGAAATTATGTAGATCTACTATTAATTACTATGTAAACTACTAGAATTTTGGAGGATTTCTACTAGAATACTACTAAACTACTACTAATGGATGGTGTAATAGGATGGTGGAGTGGTGTAATGTCTTCCCTCCTTAGCACAATGGAGAGGTGAGTTGGGCAATGAATTAGGGTAACATATATATAGTAATCTCTTAATGGGTATTTAACCTAAAGCCCATAATCTAATCCTTGTCCATTAGTGAGACCTTGTCCTTTAAGATGCAACTTTGCCCAATGAGTCTTCATAGGGTGAAGTTTTGCCCTGCGGTTGACGACATTAGCACCACCGGGTGAAATTTCACCCGGTGAGATTTTCTTCTCGAATCGCCATTTTTGACGCTTTTCTCCATCGGGCGAAATTTCACCCGGTGGGCGAAATTTCGCCCGGTCGTTTCGCCCGGTCATATCATAGGGTGAAATTTCACCCTATGAACTTTTTGTCCAAAATGGTAATCTGGGGAGGAACACCGTCGGGCGAAATTTCGCCCGGTCAAATTCTCATCGGGTGAAATTTCGCCCTGTGACTTCAGAGGGCCATAACTCTCTCGTTTGATCTCCGATTGGGGCGTGTGATATGTCGTTGGAAAGCTAAGAAGATAAGCTTTCACCTCCAACTAGAATCGCTTCGATCCTAGGTCAATTCTAGATATATGCATTTGAAGTTCGACCTCTCCGGTGAAGATGCACAATGGACTATACTTTTTCTTTTTCACTCAAGGTTTCACCTCTTGGGTTTGGACTTTGGATTTTAAGTTGTGCGCTTTGCTTTTCAGACGATCTCCTTCTCTCTCTCATGCTCATAGGAGCTCAGACACGCTTTTGGTTGAAAATCCTATCAAAATAGACAGAAAACTACCAAAAACACGTAAAACGCAAAACAGAGACGCTAATGCGAGAATTACTCAAAATACGGCGATAATCGCACTTTATTCTCGCAAAACGCAGGAAAAACGGGTCTAAATGGGAGGAAAAACGGTCCAAATTTGACACACAACACCTTTGAAGATAGCCTTTGTAAGGCATAAGTATAGGTAGTCCCTATATCTGTGAATACCCGATTTGGTATGTTCTTTTTGGATGAGGTGTCGAGCAGGTTTACCTCATCAAAGATGCTGCGAGTTGCAGCTGCAGGTATGGGCTTGTTTTTGGATGAACTAGCCCCTTGATAGCCCTTGGTAGAGGCCTTAGTCAGGCTCTCTAGTCTCAAGTCATCCTCGATTCTCGTGCCCATTTCAGTAAGGACAGCAAAGTTTGGGATGATAGCATACCGGAGGTGAACCCGGTAGGATGGGAGGAGGTTTTTGACGAAAGCTTCCACTAGGGCCTTCTCGCCGGGCTTGTCAACCAGCTTCACACTCTCGGCCCGCCATCTTTGTAAATATTTTGTGAACCCCTCTTTGGGCTCTTGGGCCATTACTTCCAAAGTACGCATTGTAGTCTGGATTTCAGTGTTATCGGCGTAGTTTCGAGCAAATTCGGTCGCCACATCGTCCCCAAGTCTTGTATTTCTTGGGGTCGAGCCTGTAGAACCAGGCCTTAGGGTGCTTCTCCAAGGAGGAAGGGAATAAGTGCTTGAACATAGTGGACTTCACCCCTTTGACTGCCATGAAGTCCTTGAAAGCCCGGATGTGGTGGACCGGGTCTTCGGTACCCTCAAACATAGGAATTCCCGTAAGGTTGAGGTTAGCCGGAAGCTCGTCATTCAAAGGTTAATAAGTACGAGCATTTTCGGTGTGGATCGAGTTGTTCGTCGATAAGTGGACTTGCTCTTCAAGCCTACGAACAACACTGATCAACTCGGCTATGGGCCCGGTGGGCTCAGCTCCTTCAACTGGGGCCGTTTTCTCCACGGTGCTTAGGCGGGTGGATAAAGTCGCTTGGTTAGCCTGGATGGCAGCCAGTTGGGTCTCGATCTTGGTCAAAGCATTTTTCAACTCGTCCATTTTGCATTGGTGCCTGGTTTCGGGTGGCCTGTCTGTAAGAACACCACGTAATCAGAAACTAGCCCAAAATCCCGGAATAGAAAGTACATCCCGAACAAGACTAAAAGGGAAATGACTCGGAAAAGACACCTAGACGGGTGACTTGTGAAATGTGGGCCTTCCTTAGGATTCGGCGAAAGGGCCTAGTCCTGTTCGAAGGAAGGTTCACGTGAGACATCCCCAGACTTTTGGACTCGATTGTGTTAACGGGCCCTCCTTTGTAGGGGTTTGTCCTACGTAGGTGGGCCTTGCCTTAGTCTAATAAGGCGGACTGGGATAGGGAAAAAACTCTTGATGTGAGATCAACAGAGTTTCGACGCTAAAGACATTGACAACTTAAGACGCGACCCGACACTGCTAAATACGGGAAGTCCTAAGGAGAGGAAGGTTTTGAAAATTGATTGTTTTTTATAAAGGTCCGAAAAAACTCGGTTGAGGGCCCAATTTTTTGGAAAAAACAAAAATGGTATTGGGCCACGGGTTTTGAAAGTTCGAAATGATTTTCAAGTTTTGAATCGGGCAGCATACCGTCTAGAAAATAGGCTATTTTGAGTAAAAAAATCATAAGTCCTAAATTCGGTATGTGTCCCGGGTTTTGAAATTGAATAGTTTGAAAAAGAAAAAATCTTTGAAAAAAGACGGTTTTTGAAAACGACTCGGAAACCAAGTAGCACGTAGTCACACAAGCATTATAACGACGCCATATATGCTCTATACTAAGTCTTGGTCGGTCCATAGAGGGTCTATACCAGTGTACATAGTCTAGACGTTGATCGGGACGGACTTCCTAAGTCGAGTTGATCTTAGAACATACCGCAAAACCCACTCGAATCGACTATGGACACCTTTTAACATATCCATATTGGAGTACATCAACGGTATAGTGGGACGTCGGTCGCGAGTACCGGCCCGGGAAAATATGGGTTATGCATGAACCGTAGAACTAAAACGCGTATTGTATTTGTCAAACGATTTCTATTCGAGTCTCACCCTGAGGATGCCGATGGTAAGTCACGCATCAGTTAATCCCCAGCGGAGTCGCCAAATTGTGGACATGACGTAGGTCCACCCCGACGCGGCCACGCGCGGGTTTGGGTAGGCGAATGAATCTTCATATGAGAATGGATCGAATTGAAATTTAGGTCTATGTGGAGTCGCCACCGAATTTTGTGGTTATTCGGAACCATTCGAGCCCACTCTATGTCGTAGTGGGCCGTATACGAAATACGGCCCATTTCCGATGTCAGAGTTTATTGGGCTCGTCCCTTTGCATTTGATACCGATACCGACATTATCGGATATCGTGTATTGAATGACTCTCGTGCGCCAACGGTTTCGGGCATCCGGAAACCGAGGTTCTGAGTAAGGGGTGAGGGTACGTGTTGGGAAGCCCACAAAGGACACCCAACCCCGCCCGCACATTAGCGGCCTCTACTAAGAACTCGAATGACTTTCTAATACGCGCGCTAGTTAAACGGGAAAATGATATGCAAAGATTATTTTCCCTAAGCATGTGAGGAATAGAAAAGAGGGTTTCTATGTCAATTTAATGCAATTAATTCTACGTCAAAGTGGAATTTTAGCATGTGGGTTCATTTTAGTAAAATAAAACAAACGATAAAAATTGACAAAGGAAACAACAAACGGTTAGTAACGATATAACGAACAATAACGGTTTGTGAAAATATTGAATTGAATTAAATGATAAACAAGATGATGCATGGTTTGAAAAGATAGTAAATACATGTGATTAATTAAGCACATGTTGACCTAAGTCGTAAAATACTATCGAATTTAGAAAATAGAAGGATTTACGACTCTCGTTTTGGTCGTGATGAGGCCACTCGATCGAGTGGTCGATAGACTCGATCGAGTGGATCTTCAAAAAAGGATTCTGCTTTGCGTTTCAGACCTTACTCGGCAGAGTTATTGGCCAACTCGGTCGAGTATGTTGCTACTCGATCGAGTCACTATGAGACTTGACCGAGTAGAGGTCGAAAGAGACATTCTGACTCGATTTTGTGATGTCACTCGATCGAGTGACTAAGGCACTCGGTCGAGTGGCACCTGTACGAAACGAGTTCGCTTGCAATTTTATTATTGATTTTGAAATTGCTTTTGATTTTTGATAACTCGACGATTCTACCAAATCAGACATAAATATTGCACGATTTATGCTCGACTCGGATTTTATAAATTGTCGATTTTGTTGAATCGAATATAAATATTGCGGGATTTATATTCGATTCTAAATTTGAATACTCGTAGTATCCCATATTTGATTATCGAATCGATATGGAATACTAGAGTGAAAATAAAAGGAAAATAATTTAATTTTAGTCGTCTTAAATTAATTATCGCGATATGGATGAATCGCGTCAATTAATTTATGTGACTAGATTGCTAGATTTGACATCCAATTATGAAATTGGTATCGAATCTAGGGAATCGACTCTTTGCTTGAATTAAAGGACTTGATTCCCTCGACTTCTCCGACATCGAAATAAATCCCTAGGGATTGTGATGTCGGATCCGTGTCAACGGGTTTCGACCCTTATTAAAATACAATGCTTGTTTTGAAAATTGACATAAATATGTGACTCGAATAATGGTGGAAACGAAATAAAAAGGATTATTGTTTAAGTTAACTTATTTCAATAATCAAACGATCGGGGTGATGGGATAAGCGACCGACGACGCGTGTGCAGTACACTTGTATATGCGGTTTTCCTTATCCCACCATCACTCACATTCGACACAAATCAATAAGTATTTTAATGCTTTGATATTAATAGTATGATCGATATTATGATGCAATGAACGAAATAACAAAAAAAACGAAACTAAGGACGAAAAAAAAGAGAAGAAGGCGACGAGAAGAGAAGGAGAAAGGAAAGGGTTTTGACACCCTCAACCTACATGTTCTTGTCTCGGACCGGACTCGTAATTGTGGCTTTAACACAAGAGTTTCGAGGTATATGAAGGTTGAGTTGTGGTGGCTCGGGTTTGATTCCTAAAACTAGGTTTAGGGTTTGCTAGTGTAGAATTGCTTAGGGTTTGCTTAGGGTTGTGTGTGTAAGACTAGGGTTGTAAAAAGTTGTTCAAGATGTGTGCATGGGGGTTGCTTATATAGGCAAAGCTAGGGCACCCGGTTTAGGGTTACTCGATCGAGTAGGTGGCTGACTCGGTCGAGTGGCCCGTTAAGCCTGCAGCCGGGCTCGAAGCAGGCCCACTCGATCGAGTGGGTCGGGCACTCGATCGAGTGGCCCAACTGGGTCGCGTGAGTTCGTTGACCTTGGACCGTGACTTGAGTTTGATGGGTTTTGTGTTTGACTTGGACTTTTGATGATGTGGGGGCTGTTTTGTGTGTCTCGGAAACGATTTTGACCGGGGTTGACCCAATCGCTAAAAGTCGGTTTTTATTCCGGTGTCGGTTTTGGCCCAAACTAGTCTTGTTTGACTCGGAATGATCCACTGAGCCTGGATTTGAGGTTGATTTTGTGAGATTTGTACTCCGTAAGTGCTTAAGCCAACGACTAATGCATTTGAGCCCGTATCCGAGCGCGTAGAATCACGTTAGCGTCCGATCATCATCGGATGTTTTTTGGTAACTGCCATAGACACCTGGCAGTCAAAATGCGGGTGTCTACACGCGTGTATTTCAAAATCAAATGATCTCCTAGTAGAGGCCGCTAATGTGCGGGCAGGGTTGGGTGTTCTTTGTGAACTTCCCAACACGTACCCTCACCCCTTACTCAGAACCATGGTTTTCGGATATCTGAATCCATTGGCACACGAGAGTCTTTCAATACACGGTATCCTAAATGGCACCATCTTCGTCTTTCTTTAAAAATCTCATCAATGCCCGTAGTAGCAAATCATATTCCTGCGCATGAGAAATATGAAAGCAATCATAAGTCAATGACAAGGTATAAACGGTATAAATCAAGAGGAATAGATGCAATATCTTATCAAACCCGACACCAGTTGTAACACGAACACTCCACTCATCAGCAGGAGATGAAGTATAAAGCTTGCCATCATGACACACAATGTTAAAATCCATCGGGAAATCATTATAAAAATTTAAATTAGATGGATTAGTAGATTTACCTTTCATCAAATCAAATGAAATGAGGAAAATAGGAAAGGGTTTACCAACATTGATGTCAAGCAGATCACTGGCGCATAATGGTAGTAGGGAAGCCAAACACGGAGGCGGATCGGGAGTGCACAACGGTGGCAATTGACATGGAGGAGGATGGAGTAAAGGAGCTGAGGGAACTACTTCCATATGCATGTTGGGAGAAAAGGTAATCGACTCAAAAACCAAGGAATTCTTCAACCCAATGTTATTTCCATTATTCCCTCGAACCTCCAAATCAAAATCAAGAGATTCCATGGTACCCTCATTACTAAACTCCTCACTAAAAAGGCTCATGGCTCCTTCACAATCGTCACTCTCAATGGCGTCAATAACTAAGGACTCGAAGAGGACCTCATCACAACAAGTCTCAACGGTGGTCTCAATGGAATCCTCAATAGTAATAATAGCATCAGCAAGGAGTTTCTTAGGCACAACTAGAGGAGTTCCTTCAAGAGACTCAAAAGAGGCTATTACATTGGCTTCTCTAAAAGGATGCTCGCTATGGTTCATCATCTCAGTTGACTCGACAACAACATGGGCCATCTCGAGAGTGGTAATCTCAACAATATGGGGGATTGGGTCAACGGTAGATGGAATATTAAACCAAAAACTCGGTTCATCATCATCGTCATCATCGTTATCCAACAATTCATGATTATCAAAAACTTGAGACTCACATGGAGGAGCATGATAATCACTAAGATAAGTGGTTACCGTATATCGAGCCGTACTACAAGTATCCTCGCAAGCTTGTTGTCGAAACATCGCGTCACTTGCAACCTCATTTTGGAACGATGCATTATCGTGAATATAAGCTAATGGCTCACTCTCATGAACCACGTGATCATCATTAGGCACAACGTCATTAGGCACATTTTCACCTGCCATCTCCTTTAGCATTTTGTTAATTCTAGCCTGACTGGCGTAGAATTATGTTTCAAAGCTAGTTGGAGTCAAATTTCGTTTTACCACCTCGCGGGCTTGTGCTTGGGACATCCAAGCTAAATAGTGCAAGAAATCCCATAAATCCCTTGTATTTTTATCGTAAATACCTCCCATGGTCATGTTAACGGCTAATTCACGACAGTCGTGATTCATTCCTGCAAAAACAGCATGACCCAATTCGAGCTCATCATAGAAATATCCGACGGAAACAAGGTTATTAACATATCCCTTGAATCGATCAAGATACTCATGAAAAAGTTCCTGCTCGCGTTGTGGGGAGATAAGAGAGAGATTCTTACCTGAAAAACACTACAACTACAAGAAAAAGGTGAGATGGATCCCATGTTCCTTGGGAGTAGAATTAAAGCGTAACGGGCCATTAAAGCATCTACAAGGAACTAATGAAATCAGTTTCGAGGAAATTTTCGTTCCCCGAAACGAAAGAGAGTAATAAAGAAACAAGCTAAAAGCAGTAAAGACCGACTCCCCGGCAACGGCGCCAAATTTGATGTGGCTAAAGTCGTATTACCAAATCAAGATTATCCTAGTACTACTAACAAGATAGTCAGTGGTAAGTAGGGTATCGTATCCGCAGGGAGAAGGTCAAACTGTTAGAAACTATGGCGATTCTTAACTGCTCAAACGGTTGATTTTGATTGGAATTAACTAAGACTAGAAATACGTAATCAAAATATGAATTATTCAATTAAAAGAAAATCTAGGGCTATGGGTTCACAATGAGTAGACAAATGATCATGCAAGAATAATCGATAAACACACAAACATGCTAGCTGTCTATAATACGTCCTCTCGGATCGAAATCAACCTAGGAAGACACTAACAGGCTCTCGCTACTTATTAGGCTTCCTACCGAATCACATGCGGGTCTAATCTCAACTCGGCTCTCGCACATGAACTGAAATTTTCCTAATTCGATTAACAAGTTGTGGCCTTTAACAAATTAATCGGCTTTTAGAGCATGTTAACAAGGCACTAGCATATATATGAATTCATCAAACGTTCAACAAGAACTTAAATTTTACTCATCTATCCCCCTTGACCCTAGTAACGAAATTAGCTACTCATAATTAAATTCACACGAAATAAACAATTGATAATGAAATGCATAATGATTGATATGGAAAAAGGAAAACTAATAAAATCAATAGTAGAAATGAAAATAGACAATCAAGAACATAAAAGATGAATAAGAATTGAAACTAATTGAAATGATTACCGATTGGAAATTGTAGCAAGAACAAGAGTAAATCTTCCAACTAGAGAATGAAAAGAGTAATATTATTCTAATACTAGGCTTAGGGTTCTTAGGAAATGAAAAAGGTCCGTTCAAAACTAATACAAGGCATTCCTATATAGCAAAAGAAAGGAGAAGCTGAAAAGACACTACAGCTATGTCGTCCCGAATCGGGATGGAGTCCGTCCCGAATCGGGATTAAAGTCGTCCCATGGGATGAGGGTCGTCCCGAATCGGGACAGTTGAAAAATCCAATATTGCTCAATTTCCTTCATTTTGCCGTGAATAAGAAGATATGGACGACATCCATCCCTAGGGACGGACCTCGGGACCAACAAAAAGGACTCCTCTAGTCTTCTAAACTTCATGATATGGTTCCAACTCGACTCGGGATCAATCCATGACACCCACGCAACCTCGGTAGCAACACCTAGCTTGTGTATAAATAGTCACCGACCTCCATGTGAGCCATGATGAAAGGGAAAAGGCGTCAATATCGCCTATTTTCCTACGAAACCAACAAAACACTACAAAACACACTAGAGGAGAATATTAGTTCCCAAAACCGCTCCTAAGAGCGCATTTAACACGATAAATACATGGGAAAACGAGGATAAAAGCATATAGAATATCAACACATCAGGCCGCTAATGTGCGGGCGGGGTTGGGTGTTCTTTGTGAACTTCCCAACACGTACCCTCACCCTTTACTCAGAACCATGGTTTCCGGATATCCGAATCCATTGGCACACGAGAGTCATTCAATACACGGTATCCGATAATGTCGATATCGGTATCAAATGCAAAGGGACGAGCCCAATAAACTCTGACATCGGAAATGGGTCATACTTTTGATCGCCTCCCAATCGGATCGGTCGTTAACGAAGGACGGGGGATCAAACGATATTTATAGACTCGGGATAACACAAAAACTACTAGAGTAATCGTGGTAAGTCGAGGTCGGTCCACAGGGAACGGAGTGTGTTGTAAAGCTTAAAGTGTCGTGTTTGCTGTCTAGATGGGGGTTTTCTAAGGGTCGAGTCTATACTAGAGGAATGCCTACGATGATAGCTAGGGGTGGTCAATCTAGGGAAAGGTGTTAGAGGGAAGTCGGGATTCGGTACTTGGAGTCTAAGAAGGTCGGAATCGAGTTTTTGTCGCAACATTGGTAAACTCACCTAAAAATCCGCTTTCGCGGCGAATAAGGGTAAGCTCCTAGTCATGGTAATTTCTACCCCGAGTTTCCCCATATTGATAGAAACTAGTCAAGGTCGGTCTAGTTGGCCGGACTAAAACAACAATGACATAACAACCATAAACAAGATAAACCAACATGCTAGCAACCCACCAACATCTCTATATTCAAATAATCCAAGTCCTCATCTCTAAACCCTCCAACAAGAAATCTACTCACTAATCATTATGGAAGATAATAAAACACTAACTTAAGGAGAAAGTCACTACAACATGCATATTGACTAGATCTAAGGAAACTAACAATACTAATATGATCTAAACAAGATTATGATGAGAAAATAACATTAAAACTAAACTAGAGATTAGAGAGTGGAAGAGAAATATACCAACTATGAAGATCTATAAGAAATAATAATGTTGCATGAATAAAGATTGAATCTTTGATAAATAAAATGGAGAACTTGTCACTAATCCTCCAAATAAACCCAACAAATCTTCAAATAAAACTAGAATAATAATCTTGAATCTTTGATGAAGAAGATGAAGAACTTGTCACTTAATTCTTCAATAACCCAACAAATCTTCAAAATAATCTTCTACAAACTTGTAATCTAGAGAATTGTTGAAAGAAACTATGTAGATCAACTATTAATTACTATGTAAACTACTAGAATTATGGAGGATTTTTACTAGAATACTACTACTAAGAAGATGGTGTAATGAGATAGTGGAATGGTGTAACTACACTAATGATGGGATATGAGGATGATGGAATGGTTTAATGGCTTCCCTCCTTAGCACAATGGAGAGGTGACTTGGGCAATAAACTAGGGTAACATATATATAGTAATCTCTTAATGAGTATTTAACCTAAAGCCCAAATCCAACTTTATGCTCCATTAGTGAGACAATCTCCCTTTGCATCTCCATGGGGTGAAACTTTGCCCCGCGGACTTGACGATAATTCCCACCGGGTGAAATTTCGCCCGGTCAGTTTCGCCCGGTGGGGAGGTCTCGGAAAATCTTCGTGAGGCATTTTCACCGTCGGGTGAAATTTCGCCCGGTCATTTTTTTTGGCCTCTTTCTTGTCTCATTCTTCGTCATTTGATCGGATGGCTTTAAACTTTAAGTTGTGTGCTTTGCTCTTGGGACGGTTTTCCCTTCTCTTGTGCTCGTGGAAGCTCAATCGTGATTTCGGTGCCAAATCCTATCAAAATGATAGAAAAACTACCAAAAACACGTAAAATGCACAAGAGGGACGCTGATGCGAGAAGTACGCAAAATATGGCGATAATCGCACTCAAGGCTCGCAAAACGAGGGAAAAACGGGTTTAAATGGAGGGAAAAAACGGTCTAAATTTAGCACACAACAACTTTGTGCATGGCCCACTACGACATAGAGTGGGTTCGAACGGGCCCGAACTCCCACAAAATTCGGTGGCGACTCCACTTCGATTTAAATTTCAATTCGATCCATTCTCATATGGAGATTCATTCGCCTCGCCAAACCCGCGCGTGGCCGCATCAGGGTGGACCTATGTCATGTCCACAATTAGTATTTGGCTTGGGCTTTTTACGAAGTACAAATCTCACACCAACCTCAAATTCAGGTCTAGTGGACCGTTTCCAATCAAATGAGGCTAATTTGGGTCAAAACCAACACTGAACATAAAACCGTCTTTTAGCGATCGGGTCAAAACCTGGACAAAGACGAATCCGACATAAAAATCAGCCACATGCGCTTTTAGAAGAGAACCCAACAACCAAAACTCCTTCAAAATAGGATACGATTTTCTTCCTAAATTCACTCCCTCCGTTTTGACCCACTCGGTCGCGTAGGCTTGCGAACCGGGTGAACCGGCTTTGGACCGGGCACTCGATCGAGTGCACCCACTCCACTCGATCGAGTGGCCCTAAATCAGGGTATTTTCTCTATAAATATCCCGTCACCTCAACTCATTTTACAACTTTTTCAACCTTTTCTTCTACTTCAAAACCTACACATTTCAGCCACAATCACCATCATCTCGACATACATACATATATACGACCCTAATCCCGAGATCAAAGCTCGTCAAATCCATCACCATAAATCATACACGCCATAACTCTCCTATATATCTCGACGCTCCCATGCCTAAGCCACTACTAGACGAGCTGATTTCCGAGACAAAGCATGTAGGTTGAGGGTGTAAAATTCAATCTCGACTTCTCCCATTCTTCCCTCTCTTCTCTTCGTCTTTCTTTTTTTTTTTTTTTTTTTTTCCGTTTTTTTTTTCCGTTTTTTATTTCTTTTCTTTCGCTAATATTATTACTATCATATCACTATAAAATATTCCCCTATACGTGTCGAATACGAGGGATGATGGGATAAGGAAACACGAATACGAGAGTATTGCACTCGATGTTGCCGGTCGCTTATCCTATTACCCCGAGTATTTGGTTGTTGAAGCGAATCAACCTAAAAAAGAACCGTCTTTTATTTATTTCATTTCATCGTCGCGTTTCTAATATCGTTAGAATTTTTATTTATCGACGCTATTAAATAAAATCGTGCATAATTAATTATACAAAACGATTTTGAATCGAATATGCTTAAAAACGAATCCCGTTTAAGATCTTTCTAATCCCTTTACGAGTTGTAACAGTGGTGACATCCTTTCGAGGAGCGCCGCCCTAAACACTCAAGGGCGTGCTGTGATCGCGGACATTCGTCTTTAAATATATTCGGTTCCCATTTTTTTAAGGTTAGTACGAAACCTGTTGATGCAAAATCGAACATCACGTAATCCGCAAGGATTAATAACGATGTCGTGATGCATAGGGAATTAATTTTGTCCTAATCCAATTCAAAACGACTTTATTCAAAATTCCCGATGCCGGTCTCGCAATAATAAAATACATGTTGCGAGTATCGAAAACTGAGTAAAGTATAAATCACATCATATTTTTACGCGGCTTGATTAGTCATCAATTTAAAACTAAAAAAACAAAAATCGAGCTCGCTACTCTTTCTCGGATCGAGCCATATCTCAAACGGGGGCACTCGATCGAGTTACACCCAAAACAGAGGGCAGGAGGTTCGTAGCAGGATCGTTTATAACCCTAACCCGATGACTCTGACAGCCTGCAGTGCTGTACAACTTTCATCTTCCTCCTCCTAATCAACCTAAACAAAATTGAAATCAACCTATTCCTCCTCCTAATATATCATCTTTATTTCCTCCTCCTCGCTTATCATCCTCCTCCTCCTCCTCATCTTCCTCCAGAAAATAGAAAAGCTTCGTGGTGTTGGAAAGTTGAAAGTCGAAACTCTGAAGATTTTTCTCCTACTTCTGCTTCATTTCATGGGCTCATCAGTTTAAACTCTTTGCCCTTTAGGGAGTCAAGGTAATAGTATTTGTTTCGGATTGATTTTTGTTGTTTTCATGCTTGATTGAGCAATTTCTATGTCAAAATTCAGTTCGTTGGTGATGGTGAATTAGTTCGCCAACGAACTAATTCGTAAATCGGGCGAACTAGTTCGGAAATCGTGCCGGCGAGCTGCGAATCTGGTAACACTGTGCTTGTCTGCTGAGTGAGTAGTGTGATGGATTTGAATGCATCACCATTGCCTGAAGACGACGATGATTACTACGAACCACATATAGGGGAACATGTTACGCAACATGATCACGAGACATCTGTTCAAACTCTACGCCGGGTATGCTTTTTTTTTCTTTTTTCATTTTAATCTCATACTCATCCATTAGAGAGCATTTGCTTTGACGGTAAAGCAACAAGAATCTGATATTTTGTTCTCAACCTTGGTTATTTGTCCCTTTTGGAATCTATCTCAAGTGGGCTATGAGAACATTTCATATAATTGCATGCATTATATGATCGATAATTTATGTTGACGAATTCACATGATGATTCTTAGGTTTTTCATGAACTCAGTTGCTGCCTGAGTGAGAACTTTGATTTGTTGTTTTACTCTATTCGTACCTTCTGTTCTCTGGTCTTAATCTATGCTTGGAATGGAATGGCTGAATCTTGTGTGGGTGAGTGATGCGCTTGTAACTTGAGAAGGAGGTTAGAGACATAGTTTTGTCTGAAAGTTCTATTTTTCTGGCTGTGTGTATGGGGAAAAAGAAATTTGTGAGTTTGGTTTGGGAAATTATATCTCCTTGCATATATTTAGGTTTTTTGTTTCTTGAGATGACATTTTTAAGAACATTGTTGCATTTGTGATGTTTTTTGAGGCTCGTTTTTGCAGAAATGTTTTTTTTAAAGAATATTTTATCATTATTTTAATTGATTTGACACCGGATATGAAATTATGCGAGGTCGTATATATGGGTATTGTCTACCTCATATTGCTATTGCATTGAATATAGTTATTGACTTATTACTATTAACAGTTACTTATTTACTTGTGAAAAGATGTAGCTCACTTGCCACTTGTTTATGGTATATGTGGATTATGTTTGTTACTATGCACTTTGGGGTTCTGCATACATTAATTCTTTTGAGTTCTCTAACTAGGCAGATTCTTCGTTGTAAAATCAGTCTATTTTTTTCTGGTTCATATTTTATTGAACAACTGAGTAGTTTTGCAGAAACCAAAACTGTTCAACTCTTGAATTGTTAATGCAACATGGTTCGTACAAATAAAAATATGAAGGGAAAGATGTAAAATGTAGGGTGCTTAAATTGTTATTGTTATTGGAGTATTAAATAAAACAATGGAAGCTTTATTATATTAGAAGGCCACGTTTGACTAATGGATAAGGCTTGTATCTCTTAGATGATTAAGAACTAGAGTTAAGTAAACTAGAGGTCCACTAAAAAACACTCCCTCCAATTCACAGGAATTGCCTCATTTTTTATTCATATGTGAAGTATATTTTAATCAAATTGGGGCAATTCATATGGGTTGGTGGGAGGAATGATTATTGTGATTGTCGCCTTCTTGACTAGTAATATTTTATGAGAAAAGAAGCTAAAATTGGCTGCATCTTCCTCCTTACTTTGTCATACTCCAAAGTTTAGGCGCCCTTCATTGGCTGAGTTTGCTTTCCGCGTCCATATTATCAATTCCACTTCATGCATTAGCTATTTTGGTAAGCCAACGAGAATAAAATTAACCTAACGTGTTTGTTATCAGGTGCATTTTGGTATCAGTAAACCAATAAACTCTGAACTTATCCCTCCATTCATTTTCTTGACCGCCAAGGCGCCAAGTCATTCCTTAAATATGTCAAAACTTAGCCCTCCTAAGTTATCATAAATAAGATGAAGGGAAAAATAATTCATCCTATAATTTCTCCTTTAGCCCTCGCATATTGACTGTTAGTGTATATCAACTAGACCCTCTCCAGTTCCTTGAACAAATTAACGAGGATCTTGATTGCTTTGGGAGTGTGGCTCGAATACTTTAATTCAGGATTTAGGATTTATGAACCATGTTTGGTCTGCAGATTATGACATACTCCCTCCATTCAACTCCAATTTACCCATTTGGATTTTGGACACTATTCCTAAACCAAAAGAATCATCAAAATTTTACACGATCTATAAGACAAAATATTATCATGTGGGATCTTGTTTTATTCGTCTTGACGAGTAGAACAAGAATATAAAAAATTACTCCCTCCATCCTTTATGTTTCTTCTCGTTTTTTAAGATTTGTGAGGAGTATTTAATTGAAACAGGAAGAAACATAAAGGACGGAGGGAGTATAATTTTTACAAATACATAGTGAAAGATATTAACGATTTAAAATGCGACTCGGCAAATGTGCAAAAAGAAATGGTAAATTGGAGTTGAATGGAGGGAGTACTTGATTTCCATCAAGATATTTGTATTCCCTAGTTTTGAGTCTTCTAACAGTCGAAACAAAGATTAATCGACATGAGATTTAGATATCAATTGACTTTAATTTCTGGTTTGGTTTGGTCCTCCAAATTTTGAATTAGTTTTTTTTTTGTTTTTTGTTTTTTTTGTTGAAAAACTAGTGTAACATGATTTCTAAGTAAGAGTGTTCGCTCAATGGGTGTTCGATGGTGATGCTTTGCATTCTTGGGGTAATGTGTACACACTTTCGCGATTGGGTTAAAATGTATTACGGGACCCAAGGTCATATGATATTATTTAAAAAAGGGCTAATTGATTATGCTATGATCATTGTCTTAGGGCTCGCTTGGGATGGGGGTAATGTATCGGGGGTAATAGAGCTAAAATGAACCAGAAATGGAGGAGATTGGTACTTGGTTGTGGCATTTTATAGTGCAAAGGAGATAGGAGGGAGGAATAATTACCCTCGTTGGGGAGTAATGCATTACTTAGGGGGAGGGGAGTAATCTTTTCCCCTCAAATGACCTATATTACCCTCATTTACTCCATTTCTGCTTAATGTCATCACTACTCTCCACCATTTTCTAGTTTATTTTAGCTCTATTACCCCCGATACATTACCCCCATCCAAAGCGAGCCCTTAAGGTTTTTCCTTTCAGTTAGTTTTGGCGATTTGCAAAAACAATAATTGAGGCATCTTTACGTTTTGTTGTTACTTGATCATATCATAATGATACACGACCATTACATCTCTCATCTCTGTCATATTCTGTTCTCAAGTGTTATCTTTTAACTTTTAGGAGCGTGAAGAAAGACGAGATCGCATAAAGGATCATGTAGATGATAAACCCATGAAAGTAAGTAGGCCGCAACAGCGGGATGAAGGGCCCCATACAAAGAAGCTTAAATATGACAGGAACAAGCTTCCTCCTGGTAAGATGAGAATCTTTATAGCTGTATTTTTCTATTCCGAGGCTTTATTACAGTGTGCTTCAAATTAAACGGGCCTTGAAAATTGTCAATAATGTGCTTTTATATAGAAAATTTCCCACATGAATCTGAAGGCAGTATGAGTGAACTTGTGAGTTCTCTTAACATGTGGACCCTCATCTTTCTTAAAAGCCTTCCAGCTCTTTTCCCCCGGACTCCATTTTTCCTCTAACAGGATAGTGGAATCCATAATGTTGTCAAGCTATGGTCATCCAATTTCCCAAAATTGAACAGAATGGCCATTACCTGTGCTGGCCACTGGGCACCTGAAGGCCTGACCCTTCTTTAATTTGACTTAAACAAGGTTTTTTCTGAAGATTGATATTATAGCTCTTACGAGGGACATATAGTGGGGTGGGGGTGGGGGCAGGGGTGGGAACCTCTCAAGTCTCATGTAAGAGATGAGATTCAAACCCCACTGCTTGGGAAGCTATGGGATGTGGTAGCACTTTATGTACTAGTAATCAGTGATTTTCCGATGGTTACTTGTATAAGTTAATGCTGAGGTATTTATTGTTACTCTATGTTAATGCTCCATGCAATTGGTGTTGCTTGATGCATCAATTGTAGGTGGACTAGGCTGGAGGTTTCTTAGTGTCTTCCCCCGGGATTTTATTTTCTTATTCTGCACTCAAGGAAAGTTATGTTACCTTGAAGTGCTACTTTTGAGTCAAGCCCATGTTGTACCAAACACAACTGGATCTTGATATGGATTTGTACCAAATCCAGCAAGCAGCAACTGGACATGGGCAGTTGAGTCATGCAAATAAATGATAGAATTAGAAGATTTAACCAAGAGCTATGTTTTTTTAAAAAAAAAAAAAAAACTTAGCCTGAAGAGAGTCAAATCAAAGAGGATGCCGATGGGGGTAGCGCAAAGTTCCTTTTACATATTTAGGTCTTCATTTGTGTATTGTCCCCGCTTTATCATATTATATGACCAACATTACACTTGCATGCTTAGCACAGTACATATAGAACCCAACTATTTCATATTGCAAACCTTCTTCTGTCCTTATGCTAGGTAGTTGTTTTATATTTACTCTAATTGAAATTTATCATGCTCGCATTCCTTGTTAAAGATCTTCCTCCACATTGCCTTTTAAGGAGTCAAAGTTTTAACACTTTGACCATTAATAAGCAAAAATATTACATTGACCATAAATAAGCAAAAAAATTACAGATGGCTAAGATATTAAATTTGTTACAAGAAAGTATTTCGTAGAAAGTAAAATTTCAACCACAAAACTAGTTATAATACGCCCTCTCGGATTGATATCAATCGAGGAAGACACTAAAAAGCTCTCGCCACTTATTAGACTTCCTACCGAATCACATGCATCAACTCGGCTATGAAATGTCCTAGATCGATTAACAAGTTGTGGCCTTTAACAAGTTAATCTCCTTTTAAAGCATGTAAATAAGACACTAGCATAGGTACGCATTCAACAAGTATTCAAACACGATCTTAATTACTACTCATCGATCTCCCTTGACCCTAGTGAAGGAATTAACTACTCAGATCAACTTGATAACAAATAAGCAACAATTAACAAATTGCATAACTATTAACACGGAAAAAGAGAAACTAACAAAGGAAGATATTACGAAGAATAGATTACCAATGATCGAAAGAAATAAACTTGAACTAAACTAAAATTACCGGATCAAATCGTAGTCAAATCAATTGTAGCTTGAAGGAAAGGAAAAGTCGAATGCTAATTGTACTTATGGTATCTCCTTATGAAAAGCGTACTTCTAATAATCCCTAAACAAAGTACTTCAGCAAAATTCAAAACACGAGACTAAATGTAAAGCCGGGCCTGCCACATGTAGGCGCCGAGGCCTTTAAGAAATAAATCTCCATAAAGCTAGCAAAATAAGAAACAGTAGCCCAAATGTGCCCAGTACTGCCGGCCGGCCGGCCCACCGGCCCCTTGTCCTAGACCGGCCGGCCTCCCATCTATAGTGGGTCGAAAAGGCTCATATTATTGGGCTTGGTTTCGCTTCGGGCCTAGATCATCGAATATTTGGCTCATAGCTGCTGTTACGTAGTGGTATTCCGTGTCAAAACAGATAGAGAGAGATCTTAGAGGAAAGACCTAAAATGGAAAGGAGGAAGATCTTAGTGAAATGGTGGTAGTATGTCTTATATCATTGTGCAGTACACAAACTTTTTCTCTGGTTCTGGGCTTTTTTCGATACATCTATTTTCTATGAGATTCTTTGTTAAACCAAGCACTGTGTATTTCAGGCTGGCTGGATTGTCCAAACTTTGGTCTGGAAATTGCTTTTATTGTCCCATCTAAAGTACCACTTGATGAGACTTTTAATGATTGCATTCTTCCTGGTAAAAGATATTCGTTCCGTCAAGTTTTTCACATGTCAAGAGTAAAGAATTTCAAAGTAAGTAAGTATTTAATACCCTTGCTGGTAATTTTATTTAGTGCCTCACTACATATTCGAAGAAGAGCTTCTATATGTGCTCCAATTTCATTTTCGGTGGTTAAAGTAGTGATTTGAACAGATAGCTTATATTTAATGGCTTAGTTGATTAGTCTGCCTATATCATTCTTTTATCCATGATGGTTTGTATCTTTGTGGAGGAGATTGTCTCTTGGAAATTTGTTATGAATATAGGTGCGTGTGCACGTTATAAGCACCTTTATTGTGGTGTTTGCTTTTCTCCTTTTTTGTTATGGTTGTTGACCGTCATGTTGACTTTCAGTCAATGGGGAGGCAATCGGTTTAAGTGTTTGATTTACGCTTTCACCTGGCACACGATTCTCTCTCTTTTGTTTTAGTTTGATGATGATCTTATATTCTTACGTATGTTTGAAGTATTCTATTAGGAGCTTCATGCACAATGTAGAGCCGAGGTAATATATGTTATCGTGCTTGTTTTTACCCAGAATTTAACCAGATTTTTTGTTCAAAAAAATATTATCTGTTGTGTTGCGCTATTATGTTTGTTTTCATTTAAATGAGCGAAGGACTCAAATATCTTTAGCTATGGAATATGGTGGAGGCATTTTCGGCATCGCCATGTGCCAGTCTCATTATGATTGGGAGACGAGTGAGATGGTGACCTTGGATATTGTCAAGTGCAAAAATAATTCCAATGTTTGTGCGTGGACAACGTGGTAGACAACCGTTTGTTTTCAGTTGCAATATGAGTATGATGGGCTCACTAGGTTGTTTTCGTTTGCTATTATGAGTATAATCATAAGAAGGTATAGGTTTTGGTTAAAATTAAAACTTAGAAGAGTCTTCAACCACATTGATTGTGCCGACTAGGTTCAATTGTTTTATGCGATGAAAAAATTGGGAGGCTTGGAAACATTTTTTACTTCTTTGTAATGTTGTTCAAGTTTTGTTGTTGAGGTTCATTGGATTTTGTCAAGAAAATTGAGTGCGTCATAATGTGATTATTAATCACGGCAATTTAAATTTTGACGTCATTAAAATAACAGAGTTGGGAACGTGAGTGGTGTTAACTATTTTCGATGTGTGTGGTTGGAGTGAGATTCTTTTTTTCCTTACATGAAATAGACATGGAGGTGTCAATCGGGTCACTTGGGTCAAGGTATCATGATCTCTGGCTTGGTTGAGTCAAAATACTAAATTGGGTCTAGTCAGGTCCGAAGTTAGTTACTTAGGGGGCGGGTCACTCGGCTTAATATTTGTAACGAGTTAGTTCAAGTCCGGACGAGGTTGGCCATTAAAGGATTGGCTTATTTTGTGTGAGCATGCTTGATGTGGTTGAGTTGGGTTCAGTTTTGGGTCATTTCGCGAGTCAAGATCATAATTGTATTGTTGGATCAGGTTAAACAACAAATCAACTCAAGTTGTTAGGTGAATGAGGCTATTCGTTCGTTGTGATCGAGTCACAACCGGTTCGATTCATGTCATTTCGGATTGTATCAGCTCTCGGTTAGCCTCCTAGTTAGGTCAAACCGGTTACGGTTCATGGCATTCCTGGTTTATCGGTTATCGGTTACCTTTGTGTGAGGCGCCTTAGGCCATGTCGGTTTGCATTTCATATCATTTCGTGTTCCATTGACCATCGGTTAGCTTTTGAGTAAAGTCTGTTATGATTCATCAAATTTGGGTCGTGTGTCGGTTTCTCAGGTCAGGTGAACTTTTAACAACTCTAAATAGACATATTATTATATCATCTTGGGAAGCATTGTTCTTTTAATAAAGTTGCAGGGAGATCTTGTCATCATCAGGACCAGGATAGTCTAGTAATGTACATTCATTTAAATTGGACATGACTCCTTGTCTATAACGTCTTAATTGCTTTAATAATACTTGTAAGTGCTTCATATTTTGTGACATAGTATTCAATAGGTGCAATTTAGACGTCCTTACATGGCAAAAAACGAAAGCTTCTGAGGCACTTGGAAATTGTTATGTTGTTAGGGTTACGGGCCATATATATTTGTGTTTGTTTAGCTTCAACGTGTGATGTTAAATTGTTAATATTTGTAATTGGTATGGTGGTTATTTTGATGAATTAATAGTAGTAAGCTTATTTTGCAAGATTGGTATGGTGGTTGACTTAACGAATACAGATCGTTATTACTCAACGAGTGACTTTAAGAAAGAAGGTATTAAGTATATGAAGGTACGGTTTTTTTCGAGACTATTGGTTTATTTAAACTGTTATTTGCAGTATTTTTTTAGCTTCCTAATTTCTGGATTTCTGTAGATTCGGTGCCAAGGACGTGATTCCGTACCTGATAATGAAGCTGTAAATACTTTTGTTTTCGAGGTAAGTTGAGCGGGTTCATGCATGGTATTGGCTTCATCTTTTTTAAGGCATTTGCTACATTCTCGATTTCTAAGTGTTCAACGTTTTTTTTGAATAACATTTCTGATGATATGCTATACTCCTAAATCCTAGCTCTCAAATAGTGAATAAGTGTTGAACATGTGAATCATGATGTTGAGCCTCTTGTGATTTTATTTCATTAAATTCAATCAAAACTCTGCAAATACTAAGCTTGCTGTTAGTGGCAAGCCCAAAGGTGATTGCATGTCTCATGTTTGTGTCCCACCCCCTTCTCCTTTTGACACTGCTAAAAGAGTATAAATCAATGCAATTATATATTCTAGGGGTAATATGTTAAGACGAGAATGAGATGGATATGAGATGTGATCGAAATTTGGACAAATGATTTCAACTTGATCTTTACTTGACTTAGATAAACTACCATCCATTTTAAATCATCACTAATACCACCTTGTTGATTGTCCAACCACACTGTCGTCAATCCACCCCGCAGTCATCGTCGTCACTCCCTCGGTTGCCGTCGTCAACTTTCCGTCCCTTTCATACTCATTGGAAGTTTCTTCCTCCATGCGAACCTCCCACCGCTACCACTGCAACCGCTCACCCAAAAAAAACCTTGAAACCCTCTCCCACCACCGCCTCTCCCCCACCCACGAAAACACAAAATTTGAAACTTGATGATGTTATTGACGGGAAGCGGATTTCGGGTGGTGCGGAAGGTTTTTACGGGTTTCGAGTTGGTAGTTTTAGTAATGGCGGTTGGATATTTGTATGAAGGGATGACGTTTGCCGGGTGTTTAGTGGGAGTGCTGGCGAGGGGAGATGGTTTGCCGGTGAGATGGCAACCAAAGTAGTAGTGGTTGTGGTAGGAGTTTGGTGGTACTCATGGTGGTAAAGGGTGTTCAATGGTGGGTGAGAGTGATGTTGGGTTGATGGGGGAAAAGGAATGGGATACCGGGGTAGGGGGTTCAGGGTAGGGATGTAAAGGAGTTTAGAGGTAAAGGGAAAGAGAATAAGAATGGGAGACAAAGGTAATGGAAAGGAAAAGAAAGGATCACGTAGATCTCCCTTCTTGTTTGGTTTGAAATTACATGGGAATGAGATGCCGGGGGAGGGGGTTGAGGGGTAAGGATGTAAAGGAGTTTAGGGAAAAGGAAAAGAGAACATGAAATTACAAGGGAAAGCGAATAACAATGAGAAACAAGGGTAATGGAAAGGATGAGAAAGAAATTCGCTTAGATCTCCTTTCTTGTTTGGTTTGAAATTACAAGGGAATGGGAATCAAAACGATGAAATCCGACAACCACCATCACCTATTATCAACACCACCTTTTGACCCTAGCCACCACTGTTTGACACCAACCACCACAATTTATCCACCGCCATCACTCTTGAGGTCGCCGGACGCCGACGAGTCTCCTACTGCCAACGTGTGAGACCACTCCTGTTCCGAGACCCTCGCAACCCTTCGAAACTCACCCCACCACACTTTAGAATTTACCCTAACAACTATAAACACCCACCCACACCACCAAAACGCCCTACCCCATCCTTGGTAACACCGCATGTGATGTTCTAGGGGGTGAAGGAGGGCATTTTGGTGTTGTGGGTGGGTGTTTTTAAAAAAAATATATTTAGGTTTATACGGTTTAGGGTTTAGGGGTAAACAAACACCTACAAAGGGAATGATGTAACTTGATTCCCTTTCCCTTTGTTATAACCCTTTAACCAAACACACCCTTATTCGTTTGGCTATAAAAAGGGTATGAATCATTTTGTTTCCCTGTCCCTTTCCCTTTTCCGAATACTAAACAATCCCTTACTATTATATCTTACTTTCTTCATTGTTCATTGATTTCAATTTAATCTTCCTTTTCCATTTCATTTTCCTCTAAAAACTAGACAACTGGAACTTTGTATCTTCTTATCTAAACAATTATTTTGTGGATTGAGGCTTTTGAGTTGGTGCAGTCCTAATCTCCAAATTAAAACCTTCAGTTTCCTATCTTTTTTTTTTCTCTACACCACTCATATCTTTTCTTTCCTACCTTCAGACTTCAAATTAAAACACGACACGAACCTGACCCGAAATTAAAGGGGTTTGGGTTGAGGCTTAATGACCTATTGATGTAAGTGGGTCAACACGAACACGACACAAAACTTAAATGGGTATGGTTTGGGTTGAGGGATTTGTGACCCGTTTACCTATGACACGAACACAAACATGACACGACCCAATCTGTTTGCCAGTTCTACTATTTAATATTGTAAGATCTATTTACAGCAATTTTGAGTGCATATTACCCGGTGTTTTCTAATGTCATTCTATACAGAGATTAAACCCACAAATTTCCCTGTTATTTCATTCTAAACTATTTAATAATAGCAGGCAGTTATTGATTTCCCTTCTCTTTGTGGCAAATATCCTATGATTTCAAGAGGACCCATCACATTTTTTTCCCATATCTGTTGGAGTACATAGTTTTTCTATTTGCAGAAAGGTGCAGCTGTAACTTGTAATTAATTGTAGGTTGCACAATATATATTCAATCAAAGTGAGAGGCAGCCCAAGAAGCGTGTATTCCTTCATTGTACTCATGGACACAATCGTACTGGTTACATGATAGTTCATTATCTGATGCGAACACAGCAAGCTAGTACAGTAACTGAGGTAAGTGACGGTTTTGTTCTCCTTTGTCCTTTGTCCGTGGCTCATTGCTCTTACTAGCTTAGGTTTGTACTCCCTATGTCCATGAATAAACGCGTTGGTTCTTTTTTTTTCAATGTCCACAAATAAACATCTTGGTTTCTTTATTTGAAGTCCATGAATAAGATTCTTAATTGAAATTTTCTTCTTATCATATGATATGGTCATTATGATTTCTGATCCCACATTTTTTTATCTTGATATGTTCCTTATTTTTGTACACACCAAACTAGGAAATTTATTGATGTAACTTCTTGTGCACAGGCTATACAAAAATTTGCCAAAGTGCGTCCTCCAGGGATCTACAAACACGACTACATTGATTCATTATACGCTTTTTACCATGAAACCAAACCAGATGTGGTTATCTGCCCATCTACCCCTGAGTGGAAGAGATCTTCTGACTTTGATCTGAATGGTGAAGCACCACCAGAAGACGATGATGGTGTTCCTTATGCGCCTATCAATGTATGTACTAGTTACCTGGTATCGACATTTTTAGCGGAAGGCTACACCACTTTAACTGGAACTTATAAAGATTTTGATTTGACTGTGTTAGGACAGAATCTGGCGATTTGTTTCTCCTCTCGGTTAAAATATAAGAATTATTGCATCTGTCATTGTTTGAGTTATTGGTTTATTGTTGATCCCATGACCCTACTAGTTACTACGACCATTATTATGATTTCTCCGCTTGGAAGAGAAGGATGGAAAAAGTGTTATTGCCGAAGTCTTGCAGATGAATCCCTTGTCTATTTGGCAATGTACTTGGAACTAAAGAATAATCATATTTTTGATTATGTTGCTTCTACACGTCAACAATTTATGTTTTATTTTTTTTTGTGTTTATCGTATTATCCCTTGTCTATTTGGTGGTGTACTTGGAACTTAAGAATCATCATATTTTATGACATTGGTTCTACACATCAACAATTTATATTCCATTTTTGTGTTTATTGTATAATGGGAGTCAAGTGTGTCATTCTCGTAGACATGTCTTTTCTCTTGTTTAGACTCCTGATATCTTTAAAACTTAATTTTCTTGTCTCCTTTTGTGAATATTTAATCTTTTTGCTCTCCTTCTGCATATGGGTGACTCCCTCGCTGCCTTTTTGTGCGTGGCATCATCTCCATTGTTTCCTCTTATCACTATACTATGTTACTTGCAACAGCAAGAACTTGTTCAGACGTTTCAGATTTCTTCTTTCATAAGCTTTCTTGATTGTCTAACATATGTTAGTTTTGTTTGTTTTAACAGGAGAAACAGGAAGATACAGTGATGATGACCAATGATGATGTTCTAGGCGATAAAATACCTGATGAACAAGAATTTCAACTGCGTAGATTCTGCTTGGACATGCTCAAGCTACCTGCGCCAGTATGTTGTCTCTCTTTAAGCTGCAATTTTTCTAGTGGACTTGTTTTTTGTTTCCTAATTTGGGTATTGAGTTCTTTTTACTGATGTTTGATGCAAGTTGTCCCCTTATCCTCACCCCCTTCGCTTTTGAAAGAGAGTATAAGAGTGATATATATATATATATATATATATATATATATATATATATATATATATATATATATATAGGGGTGGGATCCGGTGCGAACCAATTTTCGGTGCTAACTTTTCCTTACGGTGCGAACCCCACTTACACTTCCTTGAACTTCCACTTACACTTTTAGGGGCTCTACTTACACTTTAAAAAATACAAAAAAAAAGGGTTGTCAGGCCGGCTGACCGGCCCCCTGTGCACCGGCGGCCTGCCGGCAGGCCCCCGCCCCCACCGGCCGGACTTGTGGGGTTCGGATCGTAAGCAATAGTTAGCACCGAAGTTGTGGTTCAAACGGGATCCTAAATCTATATATATATATATATATATATATATATAGAGAGAGAGAGAGAGAGAGAGAGAGAGAGAGGGGGGGGGGGGGAAGGATCAAGTGAGTCCACTTATTATAATTGAGTCCGCGAGTCCTCATCTCAACCCTTAAATTAGTGATATCTTAATGGTTAAGATTGTTTTGTCATTTAAGGAAATAACTAACTAAATCTTGGTAGATATTTTATTTTTTTTCTCTTTCCTCCTTAATTATCTTAATGCAAATTTCTCTCTTCCATCAAATTTTTAACTGCATCTTTCTATCACACAACAAGTGCGTCGTTTCATCTTCATTTTCACCAAAAAAAATAATCATCATTTCGATACTGCCATGTTATTCTAACTCATACATGTGTTACTTTAATTCATGAATTGTGTTATTTAACTCACAAAATCTGTTACGTTACATAATTGTGTCTTACAAAAACAGTACGTTGCAAAATGTATGTTTCTATTAAGGATACTCCAAAATAAAAATTATAAAACTTCATTACAATTCCAATGTTTCACACCAGTTACTCATAATCTGTGTTACTGTAACTCATTAAGGACATTACTCTAACGAATAATGTATGTTACTCTAACAATATACTATCCTACTTAGAATTCTTCTTCTTCATCCTCCTCGTCCTCTTCTTCTTCATCATCAACATCGTCAGAAGCTTTGATTTAATCTAACCATCGTGCCATCTTTTCGTTGTGTACCTCCTCACATCGAATCCACAAGTCAATGCGTAGATTTTATAGAAGTTTACTGATTCATCCACGTCCTTGAAGATCTGCCCTATGTATGGAGGAAACTCTCACCTACATCCTTACATCATGCTTTTGCGTCTACTGAAAAATAATAACAATGTCAATAAACGTGGCGAAAAAGAAACAATCAGAACTTGAAATATGGATTAAAGTAATAGATGACAAGAATTAAAGTAACAGATAAAGTGCATTGAAGTAACACTGGATTCAATTAACAGAAGATGCTTATACACCAGGTATAAAGTAACAGAGGCCGGACATTAAAGTAACAGATAGTGTGAATTAAAGTAACATATAATGTTCATTAAAATAACACCAGGCGTAGGTTAGTGCAAAAAATTCATATAATGATCAGAAATGAGAGTATGACGCAATATCTTTCTTTGAATGAGGGCGATATTCTTTGATATTGTTTCCTATTTTGAAGTCAATCACGTCCCATAATTATAGGAAGCAATATCTTTCTTTTTATTTTTTTATATGGCGGTATTCTAAATCCTTTTTGTCACTCCAATGCATTACAGTAACAGATGAAAAGAACTAAAGTAATAGATGAAGTGCGTTTAAGTAACACGAGATTCAGTTAACATTAAAATAACAGGGGTTAGCCATTAAAATAACATTAAAGTAACACAGTATGTGCATTACAATAACTCCATATATTTGTTCGTGCATAAAATTCATATAATGCTTAAACCTTTTTGTGTTACATTTTTGTGCTACTCTAATTAAAATTAGGTGTTACTGTAACTCAGAACGTATGTTACTTCAACGCCATGTCTGCTTCAATAGAAAACAAAACAATAGTATCAGTGAATCTTAAGAAAATCCTAAAGAATAAACAAAACAATAACACGAGAGTAATGGACCATTGATATGAATCTATGAATAATCAAATGAATAAAATTCTACCTTTTAACAAATATAAAAATTTGGAATTTATACTAACAAGAAAGTAATGAACTAGATATGAATCTATGATGAATGAACTGACCATGAAAGCAATATCGACATGAAAATCGACGAAAAACATGAAAGCAAATTGACGCAAATTAGTCAAGATGATGAATAAAAATTGACGCAAAACATGAAAGCAATAACGAAACTCACCATTGTTATAGTCGATGAATTGATTATCAACAGTTGATGAAGATGTAGCGGAAATTGAATCCATAGTAACGGAATTTCGAGCACAAATTTGATTGAACGAATGAATGAACGTGATGAAGGAATCGTTTTTTTTTTCTTCATGTTTTGATGAATGTTGTGACGTGAATGACAGAATGAAGAATGAACATGATTGTGGGAGTTATTGTTTCCTAAAATCATGTGATTTATTTTAGGATGCAAAATCTTCCCTTTTTTTTGTTTTTAATTTTTTTTTTAAATCAAATAGCAGGATGAGGACTTATGGACTCATATATAGAGAAGAACTCATAAGAGCCTCCCCCCCTCTCTCTCTCTCTCTATATATATATATATTCGTCTTCATTCTTTTCTCAATCATTTTCGTTTCGTCCTCGGTGTTCCCTTTTGTGGAATCAGGGACAGCCTGTATGTTTTCTTACACTTTGATAATTGGTTTTCTTGTTTGACTCTGTACATGCCCTTGTGAAGGATCTGTCAAACACTGAACATTCTCTCTTTCCCATATACTCCGATAATTTTCATTCGCTTTACCCCTCATTGACATGTACTTTTATTTCTCTTTGCACATCTACTTCTCGGCGAAGTAGAAACTCCAATTCCTTCGAATCCATTTGAACCTGAACCGGTTTGAATAATTTTTGCTTGAATTCCGCAAAGGAGACTCAATTTCTCCCGAAGAATCATTTCTTTGAAGTTGTAACACCATGTAAAAACTGTGAAACTTAAAGAAGTCCGGCAGGATTTTTGTTTTTGTTGAGAGGCGGGGGAATAGAGCTTAGGAGACAAACTAAATGTGAAGAACCATGTCATAACCAACTGTTAATGTTCATGTAAATGCTGAGTAAGGGTATGTTGTTGGAGATGAACATTTTTTTAAGCTGTAAATACGGCACTATTTAATAATTTAGTTTAACTAAGTCGTTTGTTAGTCATATTCATGCTTAAACACTTACTCAATATTTTCATTTTTAGACATTTAAATTCTATATGTTACTTTCTTGACACTTCTTATCCAGTTTATTGTCTTGTGCTGAACTACAAATATAGAAGTATCTTTTACTAGTACAAATATTGCTCTCTGCAGCTGTCTCTTATAGCCTTATACCTGCCTTCTTTTTGAGCTGTTCCTGTTGTCCAATAAGTTTTTATTTTCCAAAGCTCCAGTTGCTCCACCTTATCCAATCATAGTACTTACTACTACATATTTTTGTTGCAGACAAGGGGACATTCATATTTTCCGGGGTCTCATCCAGTATCACTTGACAGGTTGGGGCATGATCCACTTTTGTTATGGGTTCTTGTATGTAGCAGATTAGTTCTGTTTCCTTTATAACTTCTGGGGTGTAGGTTATCTGCGATTGTTATGTGGTCTCCGATTGTGTTTTCATTGTGCTTGAGTGAAGCCTTATAAAAGATAACTGTCTTAACTTTGGTTCGTTTTCTGGTACTTATCCTAGAAGTGTAGAGCATTCTGAAACTGTTTGGGTATTCTAGAAGACAAGTTCCGAGTTAGTGAAGTATATGGTTCTAGTTACATACGGAGTAATAGCTTCAAAAAAATGAAGCTTGAACTCTTAATGCAAAGAGCAAAGAGGCAACATCTTTAAAAATACATTGGTTTCTTTCAATCGAAGTGCACCATCATATAGCCAAAGGAACCATCTTCCGAACTCCTGCAATCCAACCTTCTCTTCTTCCAAGTAGAGAGTAGATCTTTCGCATTCCAAGGATCTTTCACATTCTCTTTAATATTTCATTTGCCATTCCCGCCTTTCTGTGGCTTCATACCCTTTTCTTCTCTCTTTGGCTTCACACTCTCACCAATTCACTTCACGTTGTTTACAGTTTCATATTTTACCCCCTTTTGCCCTTTGTTGCTTTCTTAATTTTTTTTGCTTCGCCTCTTTTTGTCTCTCTTTTAATTTCCCTAATGATGGTCCATGTTTGCCAACCACATTAGCAGTAAAAGTCCAATGCTTGCTTACAGCAAGTTTTTGACGGATTAGCAGTTTGCTGACTGAAGTGTCTTGCTTTATATTATTGCTCTAGAAGATTCTTATAAAAATGATTTCATGTACTGTTGGTCTGAATTTAATTATTGACAGCGTGTGGTCTTGAAACAGAGAGAACCTGCAACTGCTTAGGCAACGTTATTACTATGCTACATGGAAAGCTGATGGAACAAGATACATGTTACTACTGTCGTCTGACGGCTGTTTCCTAGTAGATCGAAATTTTAAATTTCGGAGGGTCCAGATGAGATTCCCTTGCAAAAGTATGGCGGAAGTATGTGATTGTGGACTTCCCTTTCTCTGAATTATTTTTAACTGGAATGAACGTTCTTTAATGCATATTCAGTTAAGATGGCTGATTTCATCCCTCTCACAGTTCCACCAGTTTACATTGCTCGATGGAGAAATGATTATTGATACCATAAGCCCTGAGAAACAGGAGAGAAGATACCTGATATATGACCTGATTGCTATCAATAGAGTGTCCATAGCTGAGGTTTGTCATCAAACGTTTATTTGTTACTAGCATGTTGGCCAAATATTGTACAGTATGATATAGGAATGTAGGATTGTTGTTATCATTATTTTCACTGTTGATTTTTTTTGCCTTAGAAGACAATTATTTGGCCAACATTTGAAGTACCACAGAATTCACTTGTGCATTTGGGTCTAAGCGTGTTTTTTTGTTGGAGTCCAATCCAAAGCTTATACTCTGTATTTAGTATAAAAACAGACCATCCAATCCAAACTTTACATTCCTTTTTGGAAAAAAAAAACTTTATACTCCCTCCGTTCATATCCAAAGGGTATGTATTCTTTTTTGGGTCGTTCAAATTCAATTGACCCATTTCTTTTTTAGTCCATTTTTTTTATCAAACTATCCTTAGTTTACTAGCATATTTACGCAATATGCCATTGTGATACTACATTTTGGATAATTAGACCTGTTCTTTTGGACTGAAACTGACTGAACTTAACTTAACTGAACTTAATTTAACTGAAGTGGGCTGAAATATAGAGACAAAATATGCCTCCTGGAGCTGAACTGAACTGAAACTGACTGAATATAAGTCCAAAAGAACAGGGCCTTAAATACTCCCTCCATATTCTTGAATAAGCCCCACTTTCCTTATACGGACTTTTTTTTTGTTAGCCCCATTTCTCAATAAGGCAACTTTCTATCTTATCAAATGACTATATCACCCTTATAATGTTGCCCCACATGTACTCCCCCATAAATTTATCTTCATTAGCTCTCCTCTCACATAATTACTTTTTAATCATTTAATAGTAAAGACGCCCACTACCCTTACCTTGAACACTTTTCTTAATCCTTGTGCCAAACCTAATGGGGCTTATTCAAGAATATGGAAGGAGTACTAATTTGTCCCAAATTATTGTACCTTTAATAGTATTTTAAGTTTTTATTAAACCTTGTGCAAAAGTGAAACGTACTCTTTGGATATGAACGAAGGGAGTAATTCTCATGTCTTTCCTCTATTTACACAAAATGCCATTATGTTTTAACCACTTTAATTTCGGGGCCCACATAAGACCTTGTGAATTACTAATAATACCCTTAGTTTTTGCCAACTTTCTTAGAACTTGTGAAAAACCCTATGTAAGGTTTGGGTTGGATGGGAGGAAGTAATGTAAAGGATCTTCTTGAGCAGAGTAAAGAAGGGATATACTAGGAAAGTAGGGCTAACAAAAGACCTACCTATTGAAACTTACCGGCAAGGGAAAGCCCATTGACATTTGTTTTATGCGTTGACCCAAATTTAAGATGGTAAAACTCTAACAGTAGACATGGTCATAGTATTAAATACTCCTATTGGTTTCGGTTACTTCGCGGTGTTGGCTGTCATGACTTAACCTCACTAAATATGTCCATTATCACCTCAAAATGTGGTCGTGGTGACCTCAGAAATCTTTATAACTCGCTCGCGTATTGGTTTTGCTAATATTTAGAACTGCGGACATGGTTAAGCTAGAAGCTTCGTTTTGGCAAGCCAATATTATGTGGCCACTGGCAATCATGTTTTGGTCTTTTGCCCTTGGGTATCGTAATCGTAAAACCCTGGCTCTATTCGGTGTATGTAGTAGTGTTCACCCTCGGAAAGTGAAAATTATTCTTCTAGCTTGGAAGAAGAAGAGGAGATTTTTCTTTGGATTTGTGCAGTGTTGAAGTAGGTCTTATGGCTACTTGGTGGTGTTACTGGTGTACTTGATACGAAAGGAATCATCTTTTTTAAATTGGTTGCTTTCATGTGGCAATAGTTCCATTTAAGCCTAATTGAGATTACCGTATAGTCAGGAGCAAGTCCTCTTAGTCGATTGTATAAATCATGATAATTTGTGAGCTTAATATTTTTAATCTTCTTTTGTATATGGGCATCATCCCTTGGTGGCTTTTCGTAAATGGGTTTCACACACTTGGTGTCTTTTTGTAAATAGGCATCACCCTATGTCCTGTACATGTGAATCAAGCAAAGAATTGTTTGAAGTATTTCAGTGGATCATTTGGGTGAAGTTTGTTATCCTCATTTGCCTCCAATTTTGTCAAACAACGGAACTTTGCCTCCTTTTTCTCTAAACTTGCCCATTCAAACATCACTTGGCTCCAATTTTATCAACTAACGGAAAATTCCTGATGGACGAACCGGACCATCTTGCCTGATGACCAATAGAAGAATGGACATAGGATACGGCCAACAGAACAATCGGGGTTGATTGGGGTTAACATCCTTACTCATAAGACCATTCGGACGTAGGATGATGGTTTGGGTTTGGAAATCGAGGGTTCCCTAGGCTCAATCAATTCTTGGAAGCTTAAGTCCTTGAGAGTTAAAATTAACAATTGATAATGAGGTGTATTTTAGAATGTACTCGACGATTGTATTTGGCAGTCATTGTATTGAGTGTATTGTGCTCCCATGACTTTCTCCCTGCGAATTTGAAAGCTCCCCTTGAACTTACGTTCAGATTGGTTCTTAATTAATGTCACTTGTCCGTAGTCACCAAAATTGCTTGTCAGTGCTGGGTTCTCTGATTGTCCTCTGATTGTCCTGTATTCCTTTTTTCATCTTTGGAGCTAAGTCATATAAAAGAAATGGCAAAGATCATGCTAGGATTCATGTATTCCCAATGTTGCACTCGTCTCGTATCGAAATGATTCAGAATGTGCACGTACTTTGCGAAAAGGTCATTTATTTTTGGAATTTTTACCATGGTTCTGATCGATGCTTTCGTTGCAGCTACCCTTTTGTGAGCGTTGGAAGTTGATTGAGAAAGAGGTGATTGATCCTCGAAAGTATGATCGTCGGTCAATGGATAAACACCCAAAACCTCCTTATAGATATGATCTAGAACCATTTAGGGTATGGAACCCCTCGTTTTTTGTAATCATTTTTTTTGACTAAAAGTTGTAATACTAGCTTATACGATGATGGGTTTCAGGTTAGGAGGAAGGACTTTTGGTTGCTCTCAACTGTGGGAAAGGTTTTGAAAGAATTCATCCCAAAACTTTCTCATGATGCGGATGGTCTTATTTTTCAGGTGCGTTCCTGCATCAGTTTCTATGTGGTGTTACTTTGGTGTGGTCTTTATTTACGCATAGTCTCACAAGCCTTGCTCGGTACTAACATCTCAGCCACCATTTTCAGGTTACCCAGAAATTCACTAGTAAATCGAATTCAAAAGTGGTACTCCCTCCGATTGCTTATTTTCTTCCCCTTTCGTTTTGGGGTGGAAAATTAGGGGATAGTATTATATTAATAAAAGATGAAAGGTGGAATGAAAAAGTAAGAGAGAGAAATATTATACGGAGTATTAATTAAATGAGAAAAAGTGTGGTAGAAAAGTATGAGAGATGAATATTATATTAATTAATGATGAGTGATAAACTTTCCTTAAATGGAAAGAGAGAAGAAATCAAACTCAGTCTAATAAGAAAAGAGGGAAGATAATAGGCAATCGGAGGGAGTATTAGATAGTTAAAGAGTCAAGTGTTGAGCTATATGCCATGGTCAGAATTTTTAATAAAAGGGATATATTTGATAAGATTATAATGTGCTCTTTCATTGATGCTACATTTTTACCTCATGTGAGATACATGGTAAATTCCAATTATAAACATGTTTTAAGATATTGTATCCGTTTTATCCTTTGGGGTTGACACATGGGAAAGGAGTGATATTCTTTGATAGCATCAGAACTTTTAAGGCAAGCCCTTACGATTTCACGATGAAATAGGAACTTCTCCCGTTAAGAATTAACACCTCTTCCCGTTTACTGCATGACTAGGGTTGGGATGATCCCTATGTTCCCAGGACTCACGAGGGACTCTTAAAGTGGAAATATCCTGAAATGAATTCAGTTGATTTTCTATTCGAGGTACCGTTTATTAACTGTTTTTTGTGCTCTTGGTTGGTCTTTTACATTTGACTTTTTGTGTGAAGCACTCCCCGACTGATTCCACTAGCTGTTTCGGTTTTTGCTTCCAGGTAGGAGAAGATGGTACTGAATATCTTTATTTGTATGAACGAGGGAAGAAGCGGTTGATGGACAACAACAGGGTTGTCTTCGGAGGTTATAGACTTATCGTTCATCTTTTGTGCTTCTGGTTCTTTCATTTTTCAGATTGCTTTTAGTTGACCTATCTTTTTTTTGGATTTAAAGTGATTAAACCAAACCTGTAAGTAGTGAGTTTTGACTGTTAAATACGAGTAGCATTTTTAAACAAGGGAGGAAGACAGGGGAAGGGTTTCTTGATCTTCTGGATTATAGGTCGTTGAGGGGGAAGGGAAGGTAATAATGTGAGTTGAACATCTTTCTTATTCGTGTCCCATGTCAGGTCTACTATATTCTCCTTTTGACACATCACACTTTTATACAAAAAATTGTGTAAGCTATACCAAGGTTGTCTTGTCAAAAGGGGCATCTCATAGGACATGAGATGGGGGCACTAATGGGATTAAAGATCTGTCATCTGTAAGCGATCCATCCTCTTCTAACTAGGGAAATACTCCCTCAGTAGGATAGACTGGGAGGGAAATTATGGGATATGCTCTTCCCGCCCCTTTTCCTCTTCCATCTCCACCAAATTTCCTTCCTGGTCTTCCTTTTGATGTATATTTTGTTTGGTGAGAATAAATACGGGACACCCTACTCCACATGCATTTGTTTTCATAAAAACCGAGTCAACAGAAAAATCCTAGCTTTGAACGGATTATGATTTGTTTATTTTGTTGTAAAAATAACTATTTGATCCTTGTGATGCATGAATTGGTAGGTGGTGTTTTTTTCGTCACAGGTAGTATCTATTTCCTATTATGAGTTTTTTTTTGTGAAACACGTCCCTTAATAAGATGGTTTTGCGAAATAACACCTTTAATGAAAAATTATGGAAACGTGATCCCCCCTCCCCCCCCCGTTTTTTTTTTTCCGAACTCAACTTTTTAGCCATATTTTGACATACTTAAAGCAAATCTGCAAGTGAACAAGGGTGCACATGGTTTGCCACTTTGGAGGGAAAATGCAAAATGAAAGGTTAAACCTAACATTGCACTTGGGACATTGTTCACTTTGCTTTAAGTTCTTAGAATCTGGCCAAAACGTTGTGTTTTGCAAAAAAAAAAAAAAACATTTTAAGAGGTTGTGTTTCAGAAACATATTTTCTATTAAAGGTGGTGTTTCACAAAATCATTTTATTAAAGGTTGTGTTTTTCCACAAAAAAGGGCCTCCTACTATCTACTAATTCAGATATTTAATGCTAGTGTTCTTGAACATTTGCAGACGGTTTTGAATCCGCATCGTCGTACGCTGGAAAGATTATCGAGTGCTCATGGGATTCAGAGGAGAATGTATGGGTCTGCATGCGAGTGCGGGTTGACAAGTCAACTCCAAATGAATTCAACACATACAGAAAGGTTCGTCATAACATATGATATACTCCGCACTCTGTATTTTTAAACTCCAAGCAGTTACATAAAACGTACTAATACAAAGTACTCAACTACATAGTTTATTTGTAAGAGGGTTATGTTATTTATGGAATCATGCAGGTTATGAAAAGCATAACAGACAATATAACCGAGGAGGTTTTGCTGAACGAGATAAACGAGATCATTACATTGCCAATGTATGCTGATCGCATTCGGATAGATAGCAGAAGCCAGAAGAAAGGGAAGCCGCCGCCTGGCAAAATGGAACGCATTTAGGTGTTAAACTTGCTGTGTATATTTATGACTATCATTGTTATAAGAAACTGTTAGCTGAGGTGCTAGTTCATAATTCTTCCTTCTTTCATAGATAGATTTGATGTAGTAGCCAAACCCCAGTAGGTCGACATCCATGTTGTGTTGTGTTGTGTACATTGTCGCGATAAGTCTTTTATTCTTCCCCGCTTTCCTTTGGCCTTTTTCAAATCACCGATAACGCTTATAGTTTAGGCCAATCAACTTATTTTGAGTTGCTTTTCGATAGTCTTGCGTCGGCAGGAGAATAGATTCGTATGGTTAAAACACTTCGTTTTAAGATTCTGCCGCCTCATTTACCGATGGGCTTGAGCATTAGTTAATATATTCAATCCTATTCCTTCTTGATTAAACGGAATTCCACTCTCCTATTATGCGTAGTCTTTCCCCTTTCTTTATGACACTAATTTGTTTATCTTCCCTTTTCTTTTTGGGTTAACTTTTAATCAATTTTTTATTATTATTTCCTTTATATAAAATTTCACTATATTTTCATTTTATATCTCACATTTTCTTACTTTAATTAATTCTTTATTTCCTGTGTCAAAAAAGAGAAGGAAGGTTATAGAGTACATAATAGAAGGGAGTACTCCATATTATTCGTATTTAGATTCAACTTGGACTATCACTTCCTCTATTCAAATAAAAGGGTACATTTTTTTCTTCTGAATGTGTTTTACATAATCAATATATTTCATTTTATCAGAAGAGTGTATGTTGACCTTAAACTTAAATATCGCATCGTGTAAATTGCGTTGGGTTGAACTGGACATGGTTTGTGTCTAGGAGGGGTGTGCATTACTTAAACTAGAATCTTGCTACATGTAGTCCTGTTATAGATGAGTTTCCTAGTTAGAGATTAAAGTCCGATATGTGTTAAGACTAAAGTTCTCGAAGCTAGTTTTTAGTATTATGTTAGTGAAAGTCTAGCCTTCAACACTGATTCTATCCATAACACCATTATGAATATTTACTTTATCATCGATATGTTTTGATTTGCAAATTGACAAATATTCTTAAGTTTTCTCCAAAAACTATTTTTTTATATCGTTTTTAATATTTTCCATTTACTATTTTGATATAGTAATATTATTATTTTTCATATGATATAATATGGCTGGGAGAACGTCCGAGTTAGTCCCCACTGATGTAACTGTTATGTTTATAACATAACAAATATTTGCTGTTGGGTTTTGGATGTGAGCTAGTGAGTAGCAAGTATCCTACTATTTCTTCATTCATGTTTATTTATGGATTTTTATAAACCCTTTTGGAGAATTTTTCATTTTAGTCCTTTTGTAAAAAGTGGCATTTGTATTGAATGACCGTTCTTTTTTTAAAACATAGAACATCAGTGTGTTTTAATCTCAACTCTACAATTTTTCCGGTATTGCGTTATATTTTCTAAGAAATTACAACTATTCACTCCCACCTTACCCAATATTACGTAAAGGTTGTTATTCACGAAAGGGTGTGAACGGTTTGACTTGAGATCAAACACGTATCTCTTGGACTTGTATATATACATATACATATCAAAACAAGAGAGTATAATCTTCATCTTCTCAAAAGAAAGTAGTTTATAGTTACAGAAAAGTGAAAGGCAAAGAGTTCTCTTCTCCATCAAATTGAGAATATTAAGGAGAATCAATCTTTATTTCTTATGATTATTGAGTGCGTTTGTAAGACATGGACCAAGGTTAGTCTTTTATTCCGTTCATCGACTGATTTAGGGTTGAATTAAATTGAATCTATAACCGATTGTGGGACAGATTTCTTTATCGAATCATAAAGTATATTTTACACCGTTTTCAAAACCTTGTACTATACCTGCATATAGTCGTCCCCCCACGCCTTTTAATTTGCCCAAACCCCAATGCTCGTCATCCCCAACCCCGACTCAATACCGTAGCAGTTAATCCGTCTCAATCTCCCGAATGGCTCATTCATTTCCAAATGTACCCTTTGGATATAGATGAAGGGAGTAATTATTAGTTTAATCTCAACTCTTTTTTGTACTTTATCCCTCCAATTCTTTTTTATCTTCCCACTCCCCTATTACTTCCTCCGTTCTAATCCAAAAGGTATGTTTGTTTTTTCACACTTGCCGAGACACGTTTTACATTGTCAATATCGTTCATTTTACATTAACAAAAGTTATAAAAATTCGATATTCTTAATCTACTCCTAAAGACGAATCAAACAAGATCCCACACGACTATATTTTCTCTCATAGATTGTCGGAAATATTAACGATTATCTTGAGTTGTGAATAGTGTCCAAAAGAGAAGAGCAACCTTTCGATATGAACGAAGGGAGTATATGTGAGGAGTATTATAATGAAATGGGATGATAAAAAAGAAATTGAGAGAGTAATAAGTTTACGTTTGAGCTCCTATTTACTGACCAAATATAATGTTGACCCATACCCACATGTAGAGCTGGCAGTTAGTCGGGCCGGGCCGGGCTTCGTGCCGTGCCCGGCGGGCTTCGTGCCTGGGTGGGCCGGCCCGGTCGTGCCTAGACCCGGGCTCGTGCCGTGCCCGGCACGGAGCTCTAGCCGACCATGCCGCCGAGGCACGGCCCGAGGCCCGGGCCCGGTCGTGCCGTGCTCGGGCCGGGTCTCGTGCCCGGTCGTGCCCGGCCCGTCGTGCTAGTTTCGTGCTCGTGCCCGTGTTTCGGTTTTCGTGCCGGTTTTCGGGTTTCGGGTCGTGCCTCAATCTATTTCATATTTTTTCCAGCAAAAACAAGACGCGTTTGTGTGCGACCCGAATATTTGTAGCCTTGTAGGTAATTATATATTATAATATTTGTAGCCTTGTAGCTATCACTCCACAAGTCCCACTTTGGAAATAGTTAATACTCTTTATTAAAAAAAATTGAAATTGTAAAAAAACACAATTACTAAAAATTACAATTACTAAAACAATTACAAAAAATAATAGTAATTATACAAACTAAAAATTATAAATTAAATCTTCGTAGGATGTAAAAGAAACTAAAAAATAATTAAAGTCGACTTGTGAAATTGTAATTGAAAAAATAATTATGTCTATTACTCTACGATTCGACACTGCCACTCGAAGGGGTATCGTCGGTGTCGACATCACTATCTCTTGGTTCCTGACCTTGTTTTCGGTCTCTTGCATCCATCCAATCTTTGTAGCAGACACACATGCGGAGGGTGTCGCAAGACAAAGACGTACGTTTGTCGTCCAACACCCTTTTAGAGGCATTGAAGCAACGTTCGGACGCTACAGATGAAACTTGAACGGCGTAGAAGTCTCGTGCCATTGCTGACATCACCGGAAGAAATTTTTCATGTTCTCGCCACCATGCTAGAAGATCAGTGCTTAGTGCATCGAATTCGGAAATATTGTTGAAATAATCATATCGTAGGTACATATGAAATTCAGCAAGATCGGACGCCCGTGTTTGTTGAGGAGATGGCATCAGTCGAGACATTCGTGACATGGCCTTGCCCAATCCTGCAACGATCGTCGATCGGCTACTGCTAGCACCTGCACCTGATCGAGAAGTAGTGGTGGGGTTAGTTTGACCATAAATCCGCTCGTATTCACCAAATACTACACCAAAGTCGTGTCTAACCGAGGCCGCATAGGCCTCCTTGTCGAATTCTAGGTTCATTGCTTTTTTATAACTTTCAACAACGTTAATGGCACCCTCAAATTTCCACCTAGGGTCTAAAATCATTGCAAATACATAGACAAGAGGAATATCGTCCCAATATTTTAACCATTTTTCCTCCATGTCGGGTAGAAACGTAGAGTAATCAGGTAGGCCTCGATATTTTTGGAAAACAGTGGCAATATTGTCAATATGAGCAATGAACAAAGGGACCGTGGGCTTATATGCATGAGAAAATGCAGTGGTCGCCTCCTCAAAGGCTGACAACAAGTCGATATACATTTCTATTTTCTCCCAATCATCTTCAAGTAATTGTTCATCGGGAAAACGAGTGTTCCAAAAAGTAGTTAGCGGATCCTTGTATTCTAAACATGACTGCAACATTGTGTACATTGAATTCCACCTCGTGTTGTTCTCTGCGGGAAATTTTCTGTATTTAATTTTATTTAATTTACAAAAGTGACGCCAATCTTGGCGCCTCATTTGAGACGTGTTCAAGTGAATAACTATTTTTTTAAACTTGGTGTGATAGTGTCGTAGACCCACTAAACCGTCCTTAACACACAGGTTTAAAATGTGACAAGCACATCGAACATGTAACAATTCACCATCTAAAAAAATATTTTGTAAACTGGTCTTCAACATGTTAGCACAAGAAGTCATAGACGTTGCATTATCAAAAGTAACTGTCAAAATTTTATCTCTAATTTCATACTCGCATATCGCTCTCACAATAACGTCGTGGATATTAGCAGCGGTATGCGGACTTTCTAATCTTGCAAATTCAATTATTCTTTTTTGTAAAACCCAATTCTCATCTATCCAGTGAGCTGTTAAACATAGGTAAGAGTAATCGATGCGAGAGTCCCAGCCATCGGATGTTAACGATATTTTAGACCTCATATTTTTGAAGCATTCTATAAGCTCCATTTTAGCCTCCATATATTGTTTCATTGCTTTACTTTTTACGGTTTTACGGCTTGTTTGTAGATGAGCCGGTTGGTTTGCTTTTACGTATCTGTTAAACGCTGGGTGTTCAGATAAAGCGAAAGGTTTTTCCGTTTGAATTATCATTCTAGATAATTCCTCAGCGCATGTGTTATAATCGTACTTATACTCTTCTTCTGATTCGGGTCGGGTCACAAATTGGTCAAGGGATGTTTGACCGACCTCTTTGGGAACACATTTTTTAGCATGTCGTCCTAGGTGACCGGTACCATTTGAACTTTTACCACTAAATATACTTCCACAATTATTACACTTAGCATATTTTTTATCTACACTCTTAGTGAAATTTAGCCATACTCTACTTATTCTACCCATCGCACACAATCTAGCCATTTCTTCTTTAGTCTCCCAAACTATACCGTCATCGGACGATTCGCTCGTTCTTGTTTGTACATTTACATTTGTGAATTGTGACACGGTTTGTGCCGATGTGTCGTGTTGTGCAGACTCTGTAAACGATTGTGGTCCTTCTGGACCTCGTTGTGTAAATTGTTGACCCGTTTGTGTAAATGAATACGATGGTAAAGGTGGTCTCCCCGACATTGCCTGATATGTCGACATATCGAAATTAAATAAGTTGGGTGTCATGGGAAAAGGTTGTTGGGACCCTTGTCCCGTTTGTGCCCCGGTTAAATCGTAACCGTAAGGGGTCGACCCGCTCGGATTGCCAAAGTTCATGAACGAAGGCGTGACACCGGACCATTGATTAAATTGTGGGGTCGTAAATTGACCATGTGCCTCCGATTGTGGTGTTTGTGAACCGGAGGGTCGTTCGACGCTACCTTGACGTTGTTGTGATCGACTCCTTTTTGACCCTGACTCGGTGTTGTGTGATTCAGACATGATTTAAATATTTTAACGGATTAACAATTAAATTATCAAATTAATTACCAAATTAATTAACAATTTAACTAACAAATTTAATAACAATTACCAATTTAGTATTTTAGTTCAATTGACAAGTTAATATGTAAAAAATTATTTAATGGTGACTTAATTATAAAAAATTAATAAGTGAAGATTATAATTAACTAATTAAGTAATAAACAAAAATAATTAACAAAATTAAAGTAAAAGAGATTAAGTAAGAAAATGCAAACAAAGCTTGTAGAGATCCGGAGATGCGGTCGAATATCGAGAATCGACAGACTATAATAAAAAAACCCGTAAACCCGATACGATCAATTCTTCAGTATAGTAGATTAGCACCAAAAAACGCAACCAAAACCTTCAATTCTTCAAATTTCAAGATTAATATATAATACTTGTTATATTAAGATTATAATATTATTTATATATTATTTATAAGATTAGTAATAATTTTTATAATTAATAATTTTTATATATATTAGTAATAATTTTATAAGATTAGACGATTAGAATTTAGAAATGTATACTTATAGAGTATTGAAATTTTCAAAAAATTGATAAGAATGATTATAAGATTAGAAGAAGAATAGAATGATTTGTGAAATGAAGATGGATGAAAGTGGGTAATTTATAGGAAAAGAAATGAAAAAAAAAATATAGAGGAATGGGAAGGATTGAGCCGTTGGATTGTTGGAATTTGGAAAAGGGAAGACTGAAGAGTAGAGGTGGCAGAGCAGCAGGCCAGCAGTCAGAGCAGAGAGCCGTTGAGGCCGTGCCTCGGGCCCGCCGTGCCCGGGTCGGTCGTGCCTGGTCGGGCCAGCCCGCGTGCCTGTCAGCGGGCTGTCAGTGGGCCGTGCCGGATCAGGCCCGGTCGTGCCCGTGCCTGGCACGGGGTTTTCACCCACTTCTTCGCCGCGGCCCGACCCGAGGCCCGACGGGCCGTGCCCGTGCCAGGCCCGATTTCGCACTCGTGCCGGGCCCGTCGTGCCAAATTTCGTGCCGGACCGGGCCGGCGGCGGCGGCCCGGCCCGAACTGCCTGCTCTACCCACATGAGTGGATAAAGACAAAACATTACTCCCTCCCCACCACTAAGATTTTCCACTTTTCTTAAAAGGAAACTCCACTAAGATTTTCTCATTTCAAAACTTTTCTTATTCATCCATTATACTCTCTTTCTATTGGTTACTTTTTGTGATTTGACATCTTGAATCGCACCCAACAATTTACCACCTTTCGTTACTCATTTCTTAATCCATGTGTCATTTATAAATAGGAACAGCAATGTGGTGGGGAGGGAGTATTTGTTATTCCAAATGCTTTTAGATTTAGTCTTATCTAACAATTTGGGTATGTGCTATTAGACCCGTTAGCCATTAGGCCATTATAAGTATATATGTGACAAGGGAGATCATAGATGGTGGTTTTGTAATGGAAAGAAGAGAGGGGAGTATGTACTATTGCTAAAATAAAGGTTTTGTGTTATTGAATTTTTGTTCCAAACAATTACATCGGCGTCCTATTTATAGGAATACGAAGATATGATCGCAATATTCTAATATCGGTGGCTAATATAATTATTCTATAATATCAATATTACGATATATTGGTATATTACAATATACCGTAATATTCCTATTCTTTTCTAAACTATATCGTGATACCGTAATACTACGGTATCCTCTGTCAACTATGTAGGGGAGAAAAGAGTCAAACAAACATTCATGACAAACCTCCTCTAACAAATCGGTTTTTGTGTACGTTGCTTTGCTTTCCTCTTTTTTCTCCCTTTTTCACCGCTCCAAGCAGTGTCTGTGTCTGTGTCTGTGTCTGTGTTTGTTTCCATTAAATAATTAAAGTAAGTTTGAGGCCAGATGACAAATCATTATCATTACGACATTTTCGTATACTACTAATTAGAAAAGCACACCACACACAGTGACAGTAGCGAGCTACATACATACATACATACATACCTTCACAAAACTCTTCCACCAAAAACTAACATTCTTAAACATATACGTACTGTACTCACTCCATAGCTAGCTAGCTAGCTTCATGTCTTCTTCTCTAAACTCAATAACTATCATTACTATTACTATTATTTCTCTTTGTTCTCCTGCAATGTACCTTGTGAGACTATAGTAGTAGTAGTAGTAGTCAGTAATTCATAACTCACTCTGGATCACTCGTCTTTCTATCCTAAATAACTACTGTACGTGCTCTTTTTTTTTTTTGCATCAAAGATGCTGCAAATAAGCTGCATTATTGTTGGGAGTCTGCTTGTATGCTCCATTTTCTCGGCGGCTTTGGGTTATGGCGGATTCGTTAACCTTACTCTTCCGGGCCAACACCCTGACCCGGAAGCAGTTGTATGGGATCTCCACAGGTATTATTCTTTCCTTTTTCCTTTTCGACTATCGCTAAGTTTGTTTTTCAAGAGAACTGGATTGGACCTCTTGCCAAGTTCAAATAAAACTAATAAATACTACTACTACGTATTAACCCTACTAATTAAATTAAGAGACCTATCTATCTCCTTACCATTTGTGTCATTGTGTGTTTGTTGATTTGCATTTCTTTTATTTCAACATTTACATTACACACTCCATCACCATTCCTTTAATCTTTCATCTTCCTATATATATATATATATATATATATATATATATATATATGCACGTATAAAGGTAGCATATATTGTTATGAGAAGCTAGCTAATTAAGTACTCCCTACAAATTTTATACATCGTTAACAAAATGTATAGAGATCGTCTTACTTAGAATATGTGTAACTCGATATATAGAGTCTACTACCTATGATTATACGAAATGGCTACAGTATATTTTTAAGATTTGTGATTAACATTTTAATCAAATACGGAGTATAATTATTGTTTATAAGGTAGGTTTAAACGATAATCGTAATATATACTCTCAGTATTTTTTTGCAACAATACAATATTTGCCATAAGGTTTTTAATTTGTTACTCCCTCCGATTCTTTAGGTTCGCAACATATTCCATATTTAACAAATTCATTAGGTAACTACATTTTCAATTTGGGCTTTATTTTTCTTATGAAATGACCAACCTACCCTTCACTTTTCATTATTATATTCCAAAATATCCACTAACTTTTTACCTATCTAACTTTTTCCATTATTATATTGTTTATTCTCACAATACTCTTAAGTGGTCCACACTTAGACCATGTTTATCCCTACTCTCTTTCACCAAGGTCCAACCTATATAATATTCTTCTTTATTTACAACCCAACTTATCAAACCCACACTAACTTTCCTACCTTTATTCACACATTCCTTTCACCATGGTCCTACATATTCTTTATTATTTTTTCCATCTAAATTTAAAAAATCATTTTATTGAACAATCAATAATTATTTTACGAAGTCGGTTATGTATTTATGTTAATGGGAAATATTACTTTTTACAAATTTACATTTTTATTATTTTTAAAAAAACATAATTTTTTTTTATTATAAAAAAAGAGACAAATACTCTAATTACGGTTGTTAAATTACAAATTTACAAAAGTTTTATCCATATTTTGAGTATTTTGAAGATAAAAGAGAGTAATTAATAAGGGAGAAAATGAATAAATTTTTTTGGAGTAAAAGTATATCAAAGTTGGTGTCTATTTTGATAGAGCATGAAAAAATATGAATATTGGTGAATTTTTTATTTTATTTTAATAAAGTATGTTTTAAATATATTCATTTTAAAGTTTATAACAAATATAAAAAATAAAAACCAATTACAAGATGCCAAGTGTAAGGTTAACAATAAGTTGGGAGAGGTCCTATTTGGACCAAATATTGAACAAAATAGGTTTGAGTCCAAATTTTTTATTATTAATCCACCCTCCACCTCCACCTTTTTCCCCACCCCTATTAATCATGGTCTTACTATTCTTATTTTTGGCGTGAATAGTAAATGTTGCGAACCTAAAGAATCGGAGGGAGTACTTCCTCCGTCCGTAAATGTTCTGCCCATTATATATTCATTTAGGTATTGGTATATTTTAATCAAATGGGTAAAACATACAAAGACAAAGAAAGTTTTTTTTTTTTGTGTAAAACATATTTTAGCTTTTTCAAAGGTTTAAGGAACGAATAGATGTTGAATTTGAGGAAGTATTAAACACAAAAATTCATATGAGGCGGTCTCACAATAATTTTGTTATACGGAGTATTTATTACTTTTTCTGAGTTCGACACGTATTTCTTTTTTGGGTGAGATTGATCTTTTACTTTTCATTTTACGTCATGAATATGTGGTACCATCCATTTTTCTTTCTTCCTCCTTCCCTTCTAAGTCACTCATTTTCACTTCTTTATTTTTCACCCAAAAACAAATAGGTCAATCATAGGAACTCGGAGAAAGTATTATGCAGTATATTATTTCTCTTACTTTTATAGTGCATTAGAAGCATGTCTGACACTATGAGACGGTCTCACAGGAGACTAATTGAGTACTCGTGTTAAAAAAGAGGGAAGATATTATGCCGGAAAATAGGATTATAGTCCGTCCACTCAGAGTATTATGTGGTCTTTTGAGGCAGTTCGTTGCGTTAGTTTGATTGTGTTGAGCTTGCTTTAACTTTTGAAGCTTTCATCTAATTAATAATTAATAATCAAATACTGGTAATTTATTAAATAACTTTATTTTAAAGATGGTAATTAACATTATCTTTAATTTTGTTTTAATTGAAGCTAGCTGCTAGGCCCGCGGTATGTCCCTTACATCCAGCTTTCAAACAATTAAAATAAATACGCACTCCATATTAAATTACAAATTATCACCATGTATTTGTTGTACAAACTACCACCACGTATTTCATTTTTTACAAAATACCACCCTATATTTCCCAACTCCCATCGTATTTCTATCCCGACATTCATTTAACTTAATTTCCGACTCTTTTAAGTGACCAAAATACCCTTGTTATATGCCCAGCACATTCACCCCCATGAAATTACCAACCACTCTTTTCGTCACATCTCCTTATTAGCCACCACCACGACCACCTAATGATGTCGACTACCTCCACACATGGACCATTTGAACCAACACCCTAACCTAATGATGCCGACCCACTTACAATTGAAACCATTTTCGACTCACCGGAAAACTACCCATGAAAAATCAAGCCCTATACCCAAAACACCGTCTCACGCCCATAACCAGCCACCACCATTCATTGAGTTCCTGCTCACCTGTCACCACCACCAGTTCTTTACTGTCTTGGAACTAATTATTGGAGTAATATTTTAATGATCTTATTAAGTTAATTATGAGTAGTTGATAATGGTGAACAACTAAAACAATTGGAAAACGTAGATGTACATTATTAATTGGAATAAAGCATCCATTCCCTTGTTTCTTAGAATGCTACTCCTATGTTAATAGGAATGGTACTCTTCTTCTGAGATCCGCCGTAGATGAGAGAGAAAGAATATATGAGAACAGTTTTTGTTCTTTTTATCTATGGCTTTGAAGTGAAAAGTTTCTTCTGTAAATTGGGGATATCTGCGTACAATTTCTAAAAAAGTTGCTCCGACGAATCTACCGCCTGATTTGCCGCCGATGGTAACCGACGAGGCGAAGTGGTATTTGGAGGTGGGAGCTCGGGTCAGGTTTAAGGTGGCTATGGCTTGGTTAAGTTGTGATGAAGGGCTATGGAGTTGGTGTTGGGACTGACCATGGACGGTGACGGTGACGGTGACGGTGACGGTGACCAGAATTGGGGGTTGTGGAGTTTGTGTTGGGGTAGCTGGGTAAGGATTGATTGAGATAGGTGAGTTTGTGAGGGTGGGGACTGGGGATTGGGGCATTTGTTTATGTAAAGGGTATTTTGGTCACTTACGTGGATTCACTTAAAAGAGTCGAAATTAATGTCGGGATAGAAACACGGTGGGAGTTGGGGAATATAGGGTGAAATATAGGTGGTATTTTGTACTCCCTCCGTTTCTATGATTTCTTCCACCTTAAAAGTGGTACATTTCTTAAGAAAAACAATAAAATAAATAAAAGTAGAGAGGGAGTAAAGTAAGTGGGCCACCTAGGTAAGAGAGAAGTTTGATAGAAAAAAAAAGTGGAAGAAATCAAAGAAATGATTGAAAAAAGAAATGTGGAAGATATCAAAGAAACAGAGGGGGTAAAAAATAAAATACGTGATAATAATTTGTAAAATACGACAAATACATAGTGGTAATTTGTAATTTTCCTTATTTAAAATGTTTTCCATAAAGCATGCACACTTGCTCACGCCTCCCTATTCCACGACTAGACTAGACAACTAACTAGAAAAGGCTAAGACCATCCCGATCCTTTTTTCATTGTCTATTGGGCCTCATTCTTTACTGCTTCCTCCGTTTCATTTGATTGTTTGCGTTTGCTTTTTCACACTTGCCAACGCACGTTTTCTTTTGTCTATATCTTTAGCTACGTATTTCTAAAAATTATAAAAATTTGATATTTATAACGTAATCGATTAGACAATTTAAACAAGATCCCACATGACTATGTTTTATCTTATATATTAGAAGTTACATTGAACGGAGGAAGTACCTTTTTTAAATTGAATGAAATATTGTTTTTCGATTTTTTTTATCATCTCACTTTTTAATAATGGACGGGTTATTATATTTAAATGAGAAAATAAATTAAAATCGAAGAAAGTAACATAATTGAATCGAGTTGAAAAAAAAGTTGAACAGTATAGCGAGATGATATATCCATTTTTTTTTCCATACAAGTACATTCTATAGAAAGATCTTGTTATTAGAAGTGAGGATAGTGTAAACATATAACGACATTCTATGGAAAGATTAATTAGCTGATTTGTATGGATTTTTTTGGTTGCGGTTGAAAGAACATAATTAGCTGAAAAGATATTTAACGAAATTAAATGAATATGAACTGAAAATAAATCAAAAAGAATCAGACTTTAATGAATGGTACATTCCACGCATTAATGTTAACGTTAGTTATTGTGATGTGACCGCAGAAAGGTGAATGGTTCAATAAGTAGAAGACATCTACTACAAGATGAAGACTCAAATTGCTTGACGGGTAACCCAATCGACGATTGCTGGCGGTGTGACCCGGAGTGGGGTAAAAACCGGCAACGGCTAGCTGATTGTGGTATAGGGTTTGGGCAATATGCGTTGGGCGGGAAAGGCGGACAGTACTACGTGGTCACGGACTCTTCTGATCATGATGCTGTTAATCCTGCTCCCGGTACCCTTCGCTACGCTGTTATCCAAACTGAACCACTTTGGGTTATCTTTGCTTCTAACATGGTCATCCACTTATCACAGGTGATTAATAATCATAAATTTTTTTATGAGGCGATTTCACGATAAATTTATTAACTTTAATGCATGGTGATACAATACAATACAGGAGCTAATATTCAATAGCTACAAGACATTAGACGGGAGAGGAGCAGACATACACGTAACGGGAGGAGGATGCATAACATTACAATACATAAGCAACGTGATCATCACCAACATCCACGTTCACCACTGCTACCAATCTGGCAACACCATGGTCCGATCAAGCCCAACCCATTACGGTTACCGGACGTTGTCGGATGGGGACGGGATATCCATATTCGGGTCCAAGGATCTTTGGATTGACCATTGCACCTTGTCTCACTGCAAGGACGGCCTCATTGACATCATAATGGGCTCCACTGGGATCACTGTCTCCAACAACCACTTCTCCCACCACAATGAGGTCATGCTCTTAGGTCACAGTGATGAGTATGACCCCGATTCCGGCATGCAGGTTAGTACAACTAAGGCACTGTCTTTCATACGTGTGATAAGACAAACTAAAATCAATCACCCTAGATTTAACTTAACTATACCAAATAACGATGAACATTGTTGATATGAATTGAAAATAAGCCGAAAAGAATAGGGAATAACATATTTTTTTTTGACTTTGTGACCGCCTTGCAATATATAATTATTGTAATTGAAGGTATGTAGTACAAATTACTTGTAGGTGACGATTGCTTTTAATCATTTTGGGCCAAAGTTAATCCAGAGGATGCCGAGGTGTAGGAAAGGGTATATTCATGTTGTAAACAATGACTTTACGCAATGGGAGATGTATGCCATCGGGGGAAGCGGAAATCCTACCATCAATAGCCAAGGCAATCGATATATCGCTCCTTATGATCATAATGCTAAGGAGGTAATTAATTAATCTCCCATCTTTTCATTTGCTTCATCTAAACATATTACTTGTAGTATGCATGCATGTAAATATCGTAAATATTTTATTTTTCGTGTTTAGCCTTATATATTGTAAATTTGTAATGTTAGCCTTAGCGACAGTCTCGGTATTCTATTTCACACTATGTTGTGGATGGAGTTGGACATGGTCACATGCCAAAAATTTTGTGAATGAGTAGTTGTCAAATGTCAATGCATGCCACTAAAGAAATACGAGTAATTGAAGTAGGGTTTGAGCGAGGAAGTGCATTTTCCAGTTAAAGATGGAGTGCAATGTGCATGCAATTAATGAACGTAAATGCATGCATGCATGAGTGAGGTACTGCGTACACTGGCATTGTCAGTTTGTGCTGCGAATGAAGTTGTACACTAGATACTATCTTTGTCAAAGTGTGCTGCGGAATTGTGAATTCTAGTTCATATTGAGCCCGATTTTGGAACAATTACATAGATAGACCAACTGAGAAAACAGCGTAAAACTAGGCAATTCATCATCTAAGATTCCTCTGTCAACATACGAGCAAGTTGCGATTAAATTAAATTTAATAAAAAGTGGTTTACTTTTTGACCTTTTTGGCTGATTTAAGGTCCCATTTATCCAAAGTGGGACACATACATATTATTTCGGTTGGACACCATTCCATTATCTGCAACTTAATTGTTGGGAGTAGTATAATTATTGTGCTGTCCCACGGGTATTAGCTTTATTTGTAGGGGTATAGCATGCATACTCCAACGTCATTAATTTACGCATGCATCTTCTTTATATACTTAATCTTTCACTACTTACAACCAAATGATGCATTATCAACTCATGAAGTGGACTACTCCATTAATTAATTAATTAATTATAAGTAACTAATATAATATTTGTGAAAATTTACGCAGTTGAAGTATTTTTTTGTATTAAAAAGGTAAACCATAATCCATAGTACTCCCTCCGTTTTTATGATTTCTTCCACCTTAAAAATGACACATTTCTTAAGAAAAACAATAAAATAAGTAAAAGTAGAGAGGGAGTAAAGTAGGTGGGCCACCTAGATAAGAGAGAAGTGTGATAGAAAAAAAAGGAAAGTGGAAGAAATCAAAGAAACAGAGGGAGTATATAAGAGATTCATACTTCCCTTGTTTCAATAATATCTTTCATCTTAAAAGTGGTATATTTCTTTAAAAAAAATGGTAAAATATAATAAAAGTAGGGAGAAATTAAAGTAAGTGAGTCACCTAGATAAAAGAAAAGTGTGATAACAAAAAAAACGGAAGAAATCAAAGAAATTATTGAAAATTGAAATGCGGAAGATATTAATGAAACAGAGGGAATACTGTTTTTTTTACTTAGGAATAGTATTATACATTGGTAATAGTTTTATTTATTTTTATGAAGAATGAGTATATATAGGGTTCGTTTGGTTCACCATGGGAAGATGGAGTTACTGGACACTTAAATTCACGTGAATTTGTATTTCAGGGTAATTACAAAAATATTGTTTAGTTGACGTGGGAAATAACTTCCTGCGGGAAGTTCTACACACCAAGGGGGACTTGGTGAGTAACTTCCCCATTATGGAGGGAGGGACAATTCCCGGGAAGTGGGCAACCAAACAGCATCCCAATTTTTCAATTCATGGAAATTTATACTTCCCATGATTTGAGAGGACAACTAAACGACCCCATAATACCAGTAGATAAAATGTGTGAATCCACGTAATATAATAATGAAGCCGATTTTATAAAATACTCGTACTACCAAGAGGTATGCTTTTATTGTCGAAGATTCGAAAGTGTTTGAGTGCACTGGTTAAGACTAACTATCGTATTATAAAGCGACTAAGTACATTATTTGTTGAAAAAAAAATATCATCGTTATATTTATTTGTATTACTGCAGGTGACAAAGAGAGTAAATACGGATAAGAAAGATTGGAAAGGGTGGAATTGGAGATCGGAGGGGGATGTACTCGTAAATGGGGCCTACTTTATAACGTCAGGAGAGGAACTGGAGGTGAAATACGAGAAGGCCTACAGCGTGGAGCCCAAGTCTGCTTCCTACATTGACCAACTCGTTATGAACGCCGGTGTTCTCGGTGATAGGTACGTACGGACTCACTACTACTATTACTACTTTTTTTTTTTTTTTTTTTTTTTTTGCAAGAACTACTACTATTACTCCACTTCTTTTTAAAATACTAAAAAAAGTAGACTAGTTACTTATTTCTATGGAGTATTTCTTTTTTGTCATTTCTATAAAGCCCATAGAAAATAGTGACCCGACTTCCTACTTATTCGGCGTTTCACCATTTTAAGGTGGGTTGGGCTTCTTACTTAATAGGTGTTGAACTATAATAAAGTGGACTGAGCTAAACTTAAAACACGAATTGAAGTGAGCTGAATTTTTCTAGACAAAATATATATCTAATGAAGCTGAAATGAATTGAAATAAACTTATTCGACTCGACTAAAGTAAAAATAAATTCAAAATAAACTGCATTTAAATAACCCATTTTTATCGTTAGTGTGAAGCGTGTGACCGAGTAACCACTTTTCCTGTACTATCGCCCGAGGCTTCCAAGAATGTGATCTGAAGGCTCGCTTGGGGTATGGGTAGTTAATGTGGAAATGAATGTTTTGAAGTTTGATTACGCAGGAAAAATGGGATGGGGAGGTGGACAGCAGGGCCAGACGACAAAGCAGGGATAGACTCAGAGGATTATGATAATGGAGATGACTATGATGGAACCACACCATCCATATCTTCTCCAGCTTCTTTATTTGTGTTTTTATTCCTCATCGCCTTTTCTCTCTATTTTCTGCTGTATCGTCCCTAAGCTACCTAGCTTCTTTCACAAAACTCCCTCCCTCCCCTCCTACTCATTACTCATTACTCATTACCCATTTTAGGTTTTTCACTGACCGGGGTCAAAATGAACATAGCACGTGACATTAAGTCAGTAGAAGGACCATATTTTCGACAACCAAACTTGAATTTAAGAGAACATTTTTAGGCTAAAAGCATGCTTGAAGTGTCTATGGATTCCTAAATACCTATGTATGGAGGTAAGAGGGAGAGGGTCGGGGATGAATTACGTATTATTTTAAAATTTTCAATTTGATGTTAATTGACTAAAGAAAGTTGAATTAAAGTGGGTTTCATAAACTAAACATTATGGTAAGTTAGTACTCTATGTCATAATTTGTCGAACTATTTCTTAGGGTTCGTTTGGTTACCTCTCTAATTCCGGGGAAGTGCAAGTTTACATGAATTACATTTTTAGAGAGTGGTTTGGTTGTCCATTTCAAGAGAATTACAACTTCTCAAGGAATTTCAATTCCTCAGTAATGGAGGAACTCATTCATCAAGCCCCCATTGGTGTGTACAACTTCTCGCATAACTCGTTTCCCTCATGACAATCAAACAACATTTTTGTAATTTTCATGAAATACAAATTCATGTGAATTTAAATTCCCGATAACTTTATCTTTCGTTCCATGGTGAACAGTGAACCACACGAGCTTTTATTCATCTCAGCAAATGGTGCAAACTACATAATGAATGTCACAGTATCAACGATTCTAACATAAATAATAAAACAGAAACGGAAGTGAAAGAAGTGCATTGGAAAACGAAAAAGAAGAATGATCAACACAGTTCGATTTTTAATTGGTTAGACCAACTCTCAAGAGCCTACGTCCAATTCAATTTTCTTTAATTAAACTATCTACTCCGATAGTTTAAAATTTATACGATTAAAATGACCAAAATAACCTACTCTGATTGAGACTTCAGTTTCAAGATTACTCTATCTAAAAGTCGACCCTCTATCTTATAGAAAGTTACAAAATCAATTTGCTCAACATGCATGTTCACATAAGAATAATGCATGAGGCAATGTTTAAGATCTAACCATCCTAGATAAGAGATAATGTAATACTCGATAGTACGGTTTAGTAAGTCAACTCTTAAGTCAAACCTAGTCAAGCCAGTAGAGTCAACTTGAACCGTTGGTCAAACCCGAGCAATAAGTTGGATTCTGTTCCTTAATTACCTATATCGAATAAAGCATGTCAAGCCCAATCTTTTTAATGTAAACCCTGCTTAATCATTTAGATCGGTAAATCATGAGTTTTTTTTTATGAAAGCATGGATTATGCCACAAATACGTAGTCAATCCGATTCCCTATAGGAGAGTTGACTAATGACTACTGAATCTAGATTGTCCCGTTATTTTCATATCCGTAAAATTACAAAAAAAAAAATCTAGGCTTCAAGTTGTTCAAACTAAAATAATTGTGGCATTGAATTTCTTGATGACCATTTGCCTTAGGATATTATTACTCATTTCTATATCTCGATCACGCCTTTCAAATATACAATTATCATTATATTGAAGCATTATGGAGACGACTTGTATTGTTGTAAAAGGAATATCACAATAATGTAGCCAACTAAACAAACAATGTTTTAATGTAGAAAATCTTATTGAAAATTCTAAAACTATGATTAGATGCAGTAAATAATAATGTGTGGTTGATGGTTTGTAATTAGCCGCGCGCGCGCAATCTAAAGAATGGTTTGCTTGATTGAATTATGGTAATTTGATTGGATGTGGATGGTCATTCATGCATATCCCTTCAAGTCCAAGCACCAGCAATAGAAGTCGGACCTTGAGATAGCCAATAATTCATGGGGTGACATTCGGCCAAGGTCTGCGTCCCTCCATTGTGCGAAAGTGTTACGGTTTTGTGCTTCATTTGCTAATGGATTCTCTTCCGCCTTGTGGTTCTGAGATCTCATTCTCATGTACAGTCTCATGGTCGAAACACAGTCTTCATATGGGTCTTGGATACCCGTTTGAATATCATACCTTTAATCAATTCACATCACATCACATCAATCATATAAATCAGCCAAGCTAAGCGAGCGAGCGACAAATCATTTAAAACGGGAGGGGAGTATGTATATGTATAGTCCATCGATCAGTCGCTCGGTCTTACCCGAGGTATGCTTGTGTGAGGTATTTGAGGGAGTTGCTTAGTTTATTTGTTTTCATCAATGGAGGATATTTCGCAGTATCTCTGGAAATTAATGAACGAACAAGGAAAATCAAAATACATATAAGAAGAAGAATTAAAAGCGGTTTGTATTATATACGTATGTAACAACGTACTAGTAGTACCTTATCATAGTAGAAGGATATTCGATTCCTAGGGATTGAAGGTCATGATCAAGGCCATACCCGACAAGAATCCTAGCTTTTCCTCCTCTTGACCGCATTTTCCATATAGCTTCCCCATTGCAAAGGAATTCTTCTATTTTTCGTTGTACTTGCTTCAATGGCATCGCCTCCCTCAAGTATTCTGCCCTTATACCCGTTGTTTCGTATCTACATATATTTATGGTAAATTAAATGTATGTTGTAGGTACGTACTGTGATGGATGCTAATTAATTAAGGAAGAGTACGTAACTTAATTAATAATTACGGAGTACATAGGTAGGTATATATTATATATGTATGTATATACCTGTAATTAGTGACTGGGATTTGAGGCTTGACATAGGCATGAAATATAATGTTATCATATTCATCAGTCAAGCAAATCCTGGCACACACATCAAGAGATCCGTCACTGCCTCCGCCAACCATTTTGCAAGCAAGGGCAACCACTTTCGGACTTCTTCCTCCTCCTCCTCCTCCTCCTCGGCCGCTATTATCCAACTTCACATCATCGTAAACTCCCATGTTACCCATACGTGAAACCAATGCCTACAAATTCAATTCACTCAGCTCCCTCTTTTCATAATCCAACGCAATAATGTTTTGTTTTTATATGCTAGCTAGCTAGCTCCCTCACATTTAAAAATATAAAATCATTTTATACGTAGTAATTTACAAGTATTATTTTTCACTAATAAACACTTGTTAATTATATGTTGTGTAAATCTGAATTTTAAAAGTATTTTATGAATATATAGAGTAGTTTATTGAGGTAGATAGATCAGAATTGATATAGATAGGGTGGCCGGGTACGTACGTTAGGGCGGGGGAATTGGCATGTGGGTCGGTGGATTCTTAGGGCATTAGGGCTGTCCAGGATGGTCAAGCAGATATTGCATCCTCTCACACTGAACACCTTTGCACATTCTACCTTTGGCAATGGTCCTGCATGCATCCGAATATTTATTTATAACACCCTCGATCACAACTTGCTTCATCAAACAATAATTCACATTGTAAGTCTAAATAAATAAATAAATAAATAAATAAATAAATAAATAATACTGAGTACTCTTTTAAACACTCTAATGGAGTAGTAATAGTACCATATTTTTTGATATGTGATAATGGTAATAGGATGACGATAGGGTACTACCATAATTGAAAAAAAAAAAAAATGAAAATAACTTTTATTTTACGCAAACTACTTAAAGGCTAGCTAAATAATTTTAAAACATAAATTATCTTTTATACAAAAACAATTCATTGCCATGATTATTATGTTTTCTTATCATTGTCAACGTTTTTATCAATATTTCAATACTTGAAGCATAAATATTCATCTTTATGTTCACCAAAAAAAATATTCATCTTTATTTTCTTACATACACATATCTTAGGATGAAATGCCGTCATTTGTCTTATCAACCGTTTGATTATTAATTAGATCAGACATCATATAACAAAATAATACTCCGTAGTACAAATAAACTTGATCCCGTGCTTAAATCTAAACTTATTACGGTATATTAATGTATATACGATATATTAACGTATATACAGTATAACACAATATGATAATATTGTGTGAATATTAACGTAATAAAACTACATCCGAAATGTGCCGATAGACACCGTTTCATTGTTTATCGAATTTCATACTACCTTCTTCCATTGAGATGTACTATTGCTTGTATGTGGGAAAATGGCTATCACTAAATTTCTCTCCCTTTCAATTTTGTTGTGTCCTATACCATATTACCACGAGGAGTGTAGTACGGAGTAACAAATTAACAACGATTCCCCTACAAATATGACTAATAATATTAAGGGAGGTAAAATCTAAGTTTTTTTACTACTAATATAATTAAAGTTAATTACTACATTTCCCTTTTACTACAAATTAAGTTAACATTGAAGTTTTTAAAAGTAAAAAAAAAATAACTGATTAAATTATTATGATGTATGTCATGTATCGGATGACGCACAAGTTAAGCGCCACTCAGTGGTGCTATCTCATTTTTGATGGCGATGACAGCAATGTTAAGGGGGAAACAATCCTCCCCTAATCGTTTTTGTGACATACTCCCTTCATCTTCTTGAATAAGTTCCATAAAAGAGAATGAGCAAGTAAAAAAAATACAATATATATATACCGATAAGGTGTTCCCTGAGGGATTCAAAAGATCTGCAATGCTTTCTACAGACGCCGCACATGGGCTCGTGGACAGAATGAAAGGAGGTCCTCATATGATCCACCAAGTGTTCCATTCGATTGAACTGCCTATAACAAGCTCCACATTTGTTTCTGCATGATATGATATGATATGATTATTCATCACCAAATCAAAACGTACGTACTGTACTCTCTTGTTAGCATACATATACAGTATAAGCTATATATTCCTCCACCAAACTCGTACATGCAATACAAGTAGTTATTTATTAAGTTAAGACATTCTTTGTTTCGTTCATTTGTTTGACTTTCATTAAACTACTCTTCATATATAAAAGACAAACGGATAAATAAAACTCTATATATAATAAGACTCATGCAAATGATTCTGTAAAATGCATGCATGAAACACTGCACTGCAGTGCACGAGGCTAGATCGAAGTAATGGGGGCCGGGTGCTTGCCTTGCGCTCTCTGAATTATCAATCGTTGAACGGTAATTCTCCATTGATATGTAAAGTGTTGAAGGAATGAAAATATGGGAAGAGGGAGGGAGGGAGGTTGAAGAAATAGGAAGAAAATAGGACCAAATTTATAGGAGTAAGTAGCAGCTATGCGTGCGTGCGTGCGTGCTAGGGTTAAATGAAAAAGATAGCCACTCCACTTGGAAATTGAAAAGATTCCTTAAGTATATATGTAGTCTCTCTAGTCTCTAGTCTCTAGTCATTATGTATGTATGACTGTATGTATAGACTTGTTACTCACTATTAACCATCAATTCCAGTTGGCCTGGGTACGTACGTACGTCGTCTGATTTGATTTGATCCCCTTCATTCCATTCCATTCCATGCATACAACATGCATGCATGTTGACTCCATCTTGTCATTATGTTAAGAATCTCTGCGCACGAATGTATGTATGTATGTATGTGTTTCTGATTGTGAAATCATTGACTCACGCATTACTCTAATAATTCAACATCCACACTTGTCATTTACTCCTTGTTCATCTTCTTTCTCGCTCAAACAATAATCTTAATTCAATTCAATTTAAAATAAATGGGATTTATTGATCCACCTTCACCCTAACCCACCTTAACACTAATTATTGTGTATGCGACAGTAGTAAAAATTTGCAACTTATGATAAAATTAAAAGTGATCATTTTAGGTTAGTTAGTTACCACTTTCAGATAAATAGTTACCACTTTTTCATATTAAAACGTGGTCACTATTTAACTTAGAGTGGTCACTAAATAACGTAAAGTGGTACCTTTTTACCATAAATTAAGTCCGTTGTACGGTACAACGGTTGTATAGTATAATTTGTGAACTTGTTAAATAAGAATAGTTTGCTAGTAGAAATCAATAAATGAATTAAATATAACTAAAAAGTAACCAATTAAAAATTATGAGCCGGTAAAATAGGTTATTATCGTTGCAATTTTTTTGATGAACGAGTGAACCCGCAGTCGCTACCTTTTTAGTGCGCTCTGGGTAAACCTCGGGGGTACGCATAGCATGCAAACCTGACCCTGAGACCCTTGGGCTGATGACCACAAGTTTTAATCACTAGGCAACACCCTTATGGGCAGTCAGCCTATATATTATCTTTAATTTTTTTTTCATTACCCTATATTAATTAACATAACATAGTAGTTGACATGACGATTTTTTTTTTGATCTAGAGAAGAATGTACTACGTCATAGATGGGAATCGAACCCAATCTATCGATCGGAGTAAGGAGATTTTTACCACTTGAACTTACATCTTCTTCTCAACATAACGAAATTTTCAACTAACATAACAAACAGTTTTAAATGGATCATTTTAAAAAACATGTTTTAACTACATAAGAAATTTGTCGCAGACACGCAAAGATATGTTATAATTTACTTATAAAAGACCGTTTGCAATAAGTTGCACTTGTTGAAAAATTACATTGCAAAATGAGCTCACTTTGCGGCAAAACTGTGTCACAAGGTTCTTTTAATTTGCGACTAAATATAATTCATTTTTATTCACGATTTTACATTTTTTATTTGTTGGTTATGCTTTTAATTTAATCAGTTTCAAAATATCTCAATACTACAACTATTTCACGAACTCAACCAACAAATATAATAACTCACATAATAAACATATACTGTACATAATATATGATATGGATGAAATTTGTCTGCATCGAATAACGTTAAAAGCTCGTTTGTGATGGACGTAACAGTGAATTAATTAATTAGGTGTATATGTTGTTGTTGAACCATTTCTGTAAATTAGATAAACGAGGAAGGAAACAATTATAATATAGGGAACACTTAATTGCATTATAATATAGGGGAGGAGAATTCGAACTTACGATCTATTATCACATACTACCTAATCTCCTTAGGTTAGAGCTGTATGCTGAAAAGATTGAGGTCCAGCCCCAAGCATATTACATATATATGCATGTAATGCAGGTCAATGGCAAAGGACTACTTTTTTTTTTAGCTTTGGATTTAGATGACGAAGGTATCTTTTCAAAGTTTCAAAACTGGAATCCGTTGAATTATCCCCACCTTAGTCAAAAGCCATATATCCTCTTTTTCAATCTATCTCTTTCCTCGATCAAGTTCCACCATATATCATCATAATACAAAATATTCACAACTCTATTCTTATCGCCTCCATCTTTAATTTCTCTCATGTACAAAAGATATAACAAACACAAACAAATAAAGTAACTAAGGTTGGTTTGATCAGTAAAAACATAACTAAACACAAACTCACGTATGATAACTAACTCATAAATTACAAATTTTAATTTTTATAAGGTAGCATTTGTAAACTCGTATTTCATTTCAAATCATCATTGTCAAATTAGAAAAGTGAAATGATGCATGAATTGTACAATGATATAGGTTAGGCCATGGTGTTATTTGAATTTTTTTTTACTTAAGGCTAGACTTTTACAATGATGGATTGTAATCCAAATCTAAATTCACCTTGTCTTCCAAACTTACCCTAAGAAAATTAAGTATTTGAGTCAAATTCAAATTTCAAAATGAAATTTTTGTTCCCAAACGAGCCATGAAAGTAATTTGGTACACAAATATGTCTAATAATTATGGTTTTTTACAACAAAAAATATAACCTTGTACCAAGCATGTTTTGCTTAATCATGAACTTTTCTATTAAAGTTCTAATTCAAAGTAATCGTTTTTCTTTTCTTCTCCAACTTCTGATTATGTTTGATTACGTTGTTAATTCTCATGTTCTAATAAAAAGGATGGCATATCACATGTATATAGGCTATAAGCTTTTGAATTTGCGTATGGATTCATCTAATGCGCAACAAAAAAGATAGCGGTTGCTTGTAACTCATTAAAAAAGAAAATGACAAAAGTAATAATCAAGATCAATATTCCATTCAATTCCAATACTTGTCATCGGGGGTGCAGCTATGCCCGGGCCGGATGGGCCATGATCGAGCAAGATTTAAGATATCGATAAGTATCAAATTGTTATCAGTAATCCATAGTGTGTCGTGGACAAATTGGTCTGTTGGCCTATAACATTTTCTGTATATGCCACGGGTTAAATATTGTTAGACCTAGATCAACTAATTAAGATGCTATAGTTCGACTAGTTCATTAGGTTTTGATGATGGCAAGTATTTGCTAATTATTATGTAGAGTAAGGATCAAGCGAGTCCTCTTATATATGTTGAGTCCATGAGTCCAATCTTGGACCATTGATCAAGGGGAAGATGGATGGTTGTGATTGTTTGAGGTGAAATAAAAGAATAACCGTAAATAAGGTAAATAAAAACAAATCTTCTTATTTTCCTCTACCAAATAATAACTATTTACCTCTCTCCTCAAATTCTCTCTCACTCACGCAATATCCCGCCATCATCACTCACGCACAAAACCCAAGGCCAATATCCTCATAATTAATCAAAATTCAAAACCCTTCCTCTTCATCTTCATAATTATTTCCTCTTCATATTTTTCAATCGTCATATTCAACAATCGTTATCTTCATAAGCTTCGAAATTTCTTCCTCACAAGCTTCAACTTAATCTTCAGTTCAATCCCTTCAACTATACTCAAGGTACGCTTCGATCATCTTTCTATGATTAGGGTTTATGAAATTTTCAGAGTTTTAACCTTTTTGTGTGCTAATTAGTGATTGTATATTGTCATCTGGGTATTTGACTTACATTGAATTCGATTCAATTAATTATTCATCTGTTATTCTTCAATTCAGAATTTGCATAACATGAATTTTGCTGGTTGATGGATAACGTAGACAAGTATGTGGAAGCGAGGCAAAAAATCATCGACGGTCCCAAGAGCAAGCAAACCAAGGGTCGAAAAAAATAATGTCTCTAATGAATTATGTCATCTTTTTTCTAATTACGAATATTGCTTTGTATCTTTTTGATACTTTTTATATCCATTGGTATTTTGATTATCACTAATGGAATAACGCTATTAAATTCTGTTACACTGACTAGGTGTTCCTGTTAATCTAAGGAACGACTGGTATTACTATGAGAGTGAATAATGTTAACCTACGATACAAATAAATTTGGTCTCATAATCAGCGTGTTACAACGGCACATTGTAGCTGTTACTTTAACGATTAAATGATGTTTACTCTAAGTGATGAATGATGGTATTTTCATAATGGTGGTGTGGACATGACGTAGGTCCACCCCGACGCGGCCACGCGCGGGTTTGGGTTAGGCGAATGCACCTCCATATGAGAAGGATCGAATTGAAATTTAAGTCGAAATGGAGTCGCCACCGAATTTTATGGTTATTCGGAACCATTCGAGCCCACTCTATACCGCCATGGTCCATACACAAAGTATGGCCCATTTTGGTTTGAGAGTTTATTGGGCTCGTCCCTTTGCATATCGATATAGATGCCGACTTGAGCGGTTAATCGTATATTGAATGACTCTCGTTGCCAATGGATTCGGACATCCGGAAACCACGGTTCTGAGTAAGGGGTGAGGGTACGTGTTGGGAAGCCCACTAAGGACACCCAACCCCGCCCGCACTTAGCGGCCTCTACTAGGACATCGTTTGACTTTTTAATATGCGCGTTAGTGATTCGGTGAAATGTTATGCAAACAGCGTTTTAGCTAAGCATGCGAATTAAATGTGAGCTACCTCAATTTAATGCATCTAATTTATTGTCGAAGTGATTTAGCATGCGAGGGTTCATATAAACGGTAAAACGCAAATAAATAAAGCAAAGCGAAATAAATCGGTTACAAGTTACACGGGCGGAATACAACCCGGAATTCACAATACGGCGTACAATAAAATAGAACAATTGAAATATACAATTGAAATGGCGAGCAATAATTATAAACGGACCCGTGTATAAACTAGACCGTGATTTTGTGTAGGTGGACGAACTTTAATTAGTTACACATTATATTGCGTATTAATCAAAGGACGGAGGTTCGAGACCTAGACGTGGTGCTAGCCCGATCTCGAACCTCGATGCCTTGTCCCGACTTATCACCTCGATAAATTGAGTCTAAATTAATTTTACATCGGATACGACTAAAGAGTCGTCGACATAAAATTAATAATGTGAGACCGTCGATCAAAATCGTTTAAGTGAAGTGATATGCATGAATTTTGGAAAAGCTACGTGATTAACTTTACACGTGTCGACTAAGTCGCTTTTAAAAAGACGAAGCTCGAATGATATAAAAAAGAACTCTCGGTTTCTGGGCTGCAGGACCCACTCGGTCGAGTCATGGCTGGATTCGGCCGAGTGCGTCCTGGAAGACGCTACTGCCCGTAATTTAGGGTGCTACTCGATCGAGTAGCAGGTGTACTCGGTCGAGTGGCACCTGTACGAGTTGTGACTCGTTTGTTTTAATGTGTTTTAAATCGATGATTGGCCGAGTCAAATAAAAATATTGACGGATTTAGGTTTAACTCGGTTTGTCGGTACTATAATCATGTCTTATATGATTATAATGCCGTTATCGGAATTTTGTAGAAAAGGTTATTGTTAGATGAAAAATTTGATTAGTGACGGAATTGCGTCCCTCTACGTCACGACATCGATATTAATCCTTACGGATTATGTGACGTCGGTTTTCGTGTCAACGGGTTCCATACTAATTGGAAATGGGATTAAATGCGTTCAACTATGACTTTAGGTTGATTATCATAGTCCAACGCATTCGAAACCGAATTTTCATACTAAAATGTATTTACGCGATATTATGAGGATAATGATGATAAAGAAAAGATGATACAAAAATGAAGACGCGAAAGTACGACAATATTAATGCTAGTGTCACTACTATGATTACGATTATAAATACGATACGAAAATACGATAAATAAAATGAAAATGAGACTAGAAAAAAAAGAGATCGAGATGGGGTTTAGGACACCCTCAACATACATGCTTAGTAAGGACCTCGGAAATGGACTCGTAATAGCGGCACGAGCTTGGGAGTATCGAGGATGTATGCGAGTTATGGTGTGTATATGTGTGTGTATGCTTCGCCGGTTCTCCTAGGGACGAGGGGCTCGGGTTTGATGTGTTTTGACTAGGATTGCTAGGGTCGTAATATTGTGTGTATGGGATGAGTATGCATGCAACAAGTTGTAAAGGTTGTAAGAGTTGTGTAGTTGCAAAAAGTGTGTGTTGTGCATGGGGGTCATGGGGTATTTATAGGGAGCCCCGGCCCTGGGTCACTCGACCGAGTGGCGCGGGTGCACTCGGTCGAGTGCCCTCGCGAATGCACCTGGACGGTCCTTGTGAGGCTCCACTCGATCGAGTGGTCAATCCACTCGACCGAGTGGATCAATTAAACCGGGCTATTTTGGGCGTGATTGCCCTTGATTTGCTCTTGATTGATTGTGATTGATTTGCATTGTTTTGGAATGATTTTGGCTGATTTTTGGATTGTGGCGCAAGTTTCGAGACGCATCCGGTCGTTTTTTGTGTCGGGTTTGTCTTGACCGGGTTTTGACCCGGTCGCTAAAAGACGGGAATTATTTTTGGTGTTGGTTTCGGCCCAAATTAGTCTTGTTTGACTCGGAACGACCCATTGGGCCTGAATTTGAGGTCTCTTTCGTGAGATTTTTACTCCACTAAATGTCCATGTCGGATATTATTGATTCCGAGCCCAAGTCCGAGTATACTAAGTCACGTTCGCGTTCGATCATCATCGGGTGTTTTTGGAAACTGCTATAGACACCTGGCGGTCAAATTTTGGGTGTCTACAGAGCCCCCACTTTGACTGAGGCTTGGACAAGGCGAAAGTCAGAGTAGCTACCAAGTCAGTTAAGACCTGGTAGGCTTCCGTTCGGGTCGTTTATAGTCCATTAGACTCGCGTGAAGGGCTCGCCAGCCATAAGTCAGAAATCATACCTGAGCCGCTGGTGATACTTCGTGGGGAATCGGACTTGTCGCATGAGTCCTGGGTGTGCCTGTATGTGGGCCCATCCCGTACCATTCCGGGGAAAATGTCGCCTTGGGCTTCCGTTGGGGAGATTTTAGAGGGTTGAGTCGTACCTGTAAAAGTCACATAAAACGTATGCGACACGTAGGTAGTAAAATGACTCGTGCTGGGGAAAATGATTTTTGAATTTTTTGAAATCTTTGAAAGTTTTGAAATTTTTGAATTTTTTTTGTGAATTTTCGACAGACTGCTCGGGATGACTAAATTCCTGTGTCTGTGAGGAAGAATCATGGGTCGGGCCTGTATGTTCTAGGCCCGCTTGGGCCAAGGAGGCACAGCTGCAGGGGAAGCTCCAGGGCTTTGAGGTTATAAATACATCACCCTGGTTCCTCTTTTTGTCACAACTCTCAAAAAGCTTCCTCTTCTCTTTAAAAGAAAACTTTTATTCCTCTCAAGAAACTTAGCATGGGTATCGACCGTCTGGTCAACATGCTGCAAGATTGGGCACACCGTTTTAGGGATGCGAGCAAGGTAGCTCTGAGGCAGTCCGGTATATTCCAACTGTTCACGTTTTGTCAGTTGCACGTGGACCGTCACTTCCTTGATGCCTGTCTGACCTTCTGGGATGACACCTATCACGTCTTCGCCTTCCCTCGGGGCGAAATCTGTCCCCTCCCCGAGGAAATTGCTGCCATAGGAGGGTGGAACCCATTGCTCCGCCCTGCTGTCCCTTTCTCAGTTCGGGACCCTAGGAGGAAACTACGGGAATTTTTGGGGCTTTCCCACGCTGAAGTATCCCGCATGCTCGAAGGGGATACCGTTTCTCTGCTTGCCTTAGCTGAGAAGTTCATGAACCCGTATGACATCCGGGTTACGCCCATTCATAGCCGTAGGGCGTTCGCCTTCTGTATGCTGCACGTGTATGCCTTTGAAGGCCATATGGACCTGCTGTCTTGCATGGGTAGCGTTCGTCTTCTCATTGTTGCTGACCTCATGGAGACGGAGTGTAGTCCCGCATCGTTGATCACGGGGGAGATCATCCAGGGTTTAGACAACCGGAAGAGGGATGAGTCAGCCCGTTTCACGGGGAGCACCCGTCTACTGCAGGTATATCGCTTTTTCCTTTTTTTCTTTCGATCTTCGATTTTTTTTTTTTTTTTTTTTTTTTTTTTTTTTGCGATATACTGCTACAGGGGGGCACTCGACCGAGTCGTCCTGGCACTCGATCGAGTGCCCTCGTAGAGGAGCATTCTGCCACGTTTTAGGGGTGTCACTCGATCGAGTGACCCCGACACTCGATCGAGTGCCCTTATGCGGACGCCTGAATTCGTCCGAAATTTCATAAACGCTACTTTTTTTCAGCTCTGGCTATTTGAAAGGTTGTCCAAGATCGAGCCTCCTCCCAACCCGAGTGAATATTGGTTCAACCAGGTGACGACGAGGAGACGGCCCACCGATTCATCTTGCCTCGTCACTCAGAAATATTGGGAGGAAGAACTAACGTTCCATCGTGGTCCGCTGATACGATGGGTGGTTTTATGGTGGCCTATTTATTCCTGGACGGGTTTGGCACCTGACGACAAGGCACGTTACCAGGTGATTCTGTCCTTTAGCCACACAGTTCACCTCTATCCCGACCGCATACTCAGGCAGTATGGGCGGACACAGCGCATCCCGGAGAATGAGGCGGTTGTGAGTGCACCTACCCAACTGACCGACATTTTGTGTGACACCTGGATTCAGAGATGGTATACTAGAGTTACTTGGTCCGTTCCCAAGCCGCTTCATTCTGCCTGGGTGTCTTATTCCTACGAAAAGTGGACCAAAGCCGAGATTGTCGAAGCTCGTGCTGCTCTGAAGATCGACGAGGCCTTCGACCTGCTTAGGCGAGAAAAAGTCAAAGACAACCGGGATTTCTTTGCTGAAGGGGAGACTCAAACTCCCATAGTCCGTCTGAGGCCAAGTCAGAGAAGAGGAACTAGGACTCGAGCTAGGGGGTCCAATGCTAGAGGTGTTCAGGGGGAGGTGAGCCCTCAGACCGATTCGGAGAGGAGACTAGGGCCGAGACTTTCAGCCCAGGACCGACTTGGTCCTAAGGATAGGTTGTCGGAGCATGTACGGGCTCGACTTGGGCCCGTGACTATAGCTGAAGATCCTCTGTCGAAGAAGAGGACTCGGTTTAAGGAAGTTCCCGTTGTCATTCGGGAGCGCCCGCCGCCGCCGCCGCCCCGACGTCCGCGGGCTCCTCAAGACCCGAAAGACAAAGGCAAGGGCAAGATACCCGGATATGACTAGTCTCTCTTTTTTTATTATTTGAAATATTATTACTATTTTTGTAGTGTTTTTTTTTGTGGCTTTTTGTGGCTTCTTTTTTTTGTAACTTTGAAATACCGAGTTTATCGGTGTTTTTTTTTTGGAATAATAAAAGTATTATTAGTGAAACCGTTTCTGTCTTTTTTCGTTATTGCAGTGGTTGTGCCTTTTTGAGGGGCTGCCTACGTATCCACAGTTAGTGGAATCAAACCAAACGTAGTTCGGGCGTAGATTTCTTGCAATTTCGAAATACACCAAGACTATGAGTTCAAGATGCGCGACAGTAGGATAAATAATCCTAACTTATTGACTTGCTTATAAATTTTGAAAAAGATGTTTTTTTTAATAATTTTTTGCAAATGACATTTGAGATAAGGTTTAGGGGTAGTAGCGTTTTAGCTGGTCTAGGTTGGTCGGTTGACAAATTCATTTCCATCCAGATCTGTCAGCATTATTGCTCCTCCTGATAGAACCTTCTTGACCAGGTATGGCCCAGCCCAATTGGGTTTAAATTTTCCCCTTGGGTCAACCGGTAGTAGGGCACGAACCGACTTTAGGACCAAATCGCCTTCTTTGATGTTCCTGGGCCTAACTCTTTTGTTAAAGGCCCGTTTGATTCTCTTTTGGTATATTTGGATGTTATTGAGAGCCCGGGACCGCCGTTCGTCTAAAAGAACCAACGAGTCATATCGAGCTTGAACCCAATCTGCTTTGGATACTTGACTTTCTAGCAGGATCCGGAGAGAAGGTATTTCCAATTCGACTGGTTGGACCGCCTCCATCCCATATGTCAAATAATATGGAGTTGCCCCGGTTGCAGTTCGGATCGATTTCCGGTACCCCCATAGGGCGAAGGGTATTTTGTCGGGCCAATCTCGATAATTATCAGCCATCTTTTTGAGTATGGTGACAATTGTTTTATTAGCAGCTTCTACCGCTCCATTTGTTTGGGGACGGTAAGGCGAAGATGTGTGCCTCTGGATTTTGTACTTTGCTAGCAAAGTAGCGGTTTCTGCTTGGAAGTGGGTCCCGTGATCACTGATAAACTCGTGTGGGATCCCGTACCGGCATATGATTTTATTCTGGATAAATTTGGCCACGTGCTTGGCGTTCAAGACACGGTATGATTTAGCTTCGACCCATTTGGTGAAATAGTCGATCGCCACCAAAATAAAACAGTGGCCTCCCGTTCCGGAAGGATTCACCTTTCCAATTATGTCAATCCCCCATGTCGAAAATGGCCATGGTGATGTCATGGTGTATAATAGGGATGATGGCATGTGTTGAACATTGCCGAAAATTTGACAATTATGCCAATGTTTGACATATAATTGACAGTCGGCCTCCATACTGTTCCAGTAGTATCCGAGCCTCATGATTTTTCGGGCTAGCATATGGGCGTTCATATGCGGACCGTTTTCGCCGTCGTGTACTTCGGCCATCACTTTTTCGGCCTGTGTTTTGTCGATACATAGGAGTAAAGCCCCCTGTGCCGTCTTTTTGTATAACTGACCGTCGTCCATACGTATGAATTGGGTGGCCTGTCTTCGCAGGGCTTTCTTGGCCCGGTTTTCAGTTCCTGGTGGATATTCTCCCGTAGTCAAATAGGTTAGAACAGCCTGATACCAAGGTCCTGGATCGGTGATCTCAATATCTTGAATGGCGTTGACATACGCCGGCTCGGACCATCTTTCGACACAGATTTGCATACTGGGCATATGTTCCGGGATGTTTAGTAAGGATGCTAATTTGGAAAGTGCATCCGCGAACTGGTTTTCTTCACGTGGGAGGTAGATATATTCTACCTTCTGGAATTGTTTCTCTAGAATCCTTACTCGTGCTTGGTAAGCCACGAGATTGGCATTCCGAGTTTTCCATTTTTGAAGAGCTTGATTGATGACTAAGGATGAGTCCCCGTGAACCCGGAGATTCGTAATGCCCAAATCAGTAGCCGCTTGTAACCCGTGGATGCATGCTTCATATTCGGCCGCATTGTTGGTTACATCAAAGTCTAATTTGATGGACAACGGGGTGTGTTCCCCTTGGGGTGAGATTAGGAGAATACCGACCCCAAAGCCTCGAAAATTGGATGCTCCATCGAAATACAAGTCCCATGTTTCGGTGTCAGTATGGAATATGTCTTCGTCAGGAAAGGCCCAAGTATCGGTATGGCCCTCTTCAGATATCAGACTATCAGCGAGGAACTCGGCTACTACTCGGCCTTTGATGGCTTTTAATGGTACGAATTTGAGGTCAAACTCAACTAGCATTAGAGTCCATCTGGACATTCTACCGTTAAGAATGGGCTTTTCGAACAAGTATTTGATCGGGTCCATTTTAGACAGGACACGTACCTCGTGACTGAGCATGTAGTGTCTGAGCTTTTTAGTGGCCCAAACTAGAGCTAGGCATGTCTTCTCAAGCATTGCATACTTGCACTCATATTCTAGGAACTTTTTACTGATGTAGTAAATAGCCCTTTCTTCTGAATTGACTGTCTGGGCCAGCATAGCCCCCATGGCTGTCTCAGTCGTTGTCAGGTATAACGATAGAGGCAAACCGGGTTGAGGTGGTATTAGTACTGGCGGAGCAGACAGAATCTCCTTGATCTTATCGAAAGCCGCTTGACATTTATCGTCCCATAGCACCCGTTCTCCTATCTTCAGTTTCTTGAAAATGGGCTCACATACCATGGTTAGCTTTGAAATAAAACGGCTGATGTATTGGACTTTCCCGAGAAACCCCATTATTTCTTTTTCGGTCTTGGGAGGTTGCATCTCGGTGATGGCTTTGATTTTAGCTGGGTCGACCTCGATGCCCCGTTGGCTAACGATATGGCCCAGTAATTTGCCTGATGTTACCCCGAAACTGCACTTTTGAGGGTTTAACCTCATATTGTACTTACGCAAGCGGGTGAAGAATTTTCTTAGGGCAGCGACATGCTCATCTCGGTTTTTAGAATTGACGATCATGTCATCGACATAAACTTCCACTTCCCTATGCATCATGTCATGTAATAAGGTCGTGGCTGTTCGTTGATAAGTGGCCCCGGCATTAATGAGCCCAAACGGCATAACTGTATAACAATAAGTACCCCATGGTGTAGTGAAAGTGGTTTTACCCATGTCTTCTTTTGCCATCTTGATTTGGTTGTATCCGGCATACCCGTCCATAAATGATAGAAGAGCATGATCAGCCGTGTTGTCCACCAATATGTCGATGTGTGGCAACGGAAAATCGTCTTTTGGGCTGGCCTTGTTAAGGTCCCGGAAATCTACACATACCCGAACCTTGCCGTCCTTCTTGGGTACCGGCACGATGTTCGCAACCCAGTCTGGATATTCAGACACTTGTATAAAGCCTGCTTTGAATTGTTTGTCTACTTCTTCCTTGACTTTGAGAGACCACTCGGGCTTCATTCTTCGAAGCTTCTGTTTTACCGGCTTACACCCATCTTTGATGGGTATACGGTGTTCGGCTATTTCCCGGTCTATACCCGACATGTCCTTGTAGGACCATGCAAAGACATCCTTGAATTCTTGGAGGAGGCTTGTGAGTTGTTGTCTCTCCTCGGGATCTAAGGATAACCCTATCTTAAGCATCTGAGGCTCTAAGGTTGTTCCCACATTGGTAGACTCAGTTTCTTCGATTACCGGGTCTCGGAATTCCCTCTGCTCTAGCTGCTCGATCAGATGTGGGGGTAGGGACACCTGTTCATCGAGTTTCTCAATGTCATTGCAAAAAGTATTTTTGAAAGTATTTTGAAAATAAGCCAAGTCATAAGCGGAACGGTTTTCGTTATTATTGATAGAGAATTTGGAAAATAGCTCAAAGAGAGCGGCCATCTGATCATTGGTCAGAGGCGGGATTGGGAGTGCTCTCGGGACAGACCCCGAGGCTCCGGTGGCGGTGACTACAGGGAGAGGGGTTACAGTTTGGACTCTAGCATCAGACCCCTTAGACTCGAATACAGACTCGGACTCAGACTCTGACTCGGACTCAGACTCGGACTCAGACTCGGACTCAGACTCGGAATCGGTGTCTGGCATATTTCCTTCCCCGGTGGTCAGCTTGTAGACTCGACCCTGGCCGTCGGTCCACTTGACGGTCTTCTTCCAGCTTCTTTTCCCGGTATCAGCACCGACTTCCGAGATCAGCTTTGAAGGGTCGAACTTGTTGCTTCGAAGGATCAGGTTCACCAAGTCTTCTTTGGGGTTCGGGCCCGCTTTGCCTTCCCCGAATAAGAGTCCCAGCACGGGCTCGGTATTATCAGTACCCTCCTTGGATTCAGATTGGATGAGGGCAAATATGTCATCTGGAATATAGTTGCATTCCCGAGCTGGTGCAGCCTCGGGATATGTGATAGTTGGTTGATATAGGCCAACTTGAATAGCCCCAAATACGGGTGTGACGAAGTAATCACTCAGCCTTGGGCTATAAGGGCCCAAGTAGGTATCCTTGATGATGTTGCAGGCCTTCTCAATTCCTGCTCGGACCACATTTCCCGGGGTTATAGCATACCCTAAACCGAAGTGAGATTCCCCGTCATTCAGAACCTCAATAATCTTCCCGGATGGAAGATATGGCCTCGAAGTAGCCCCCGGTAAGTACCCCAAGTTTTGTAGCATCGTGTCGATGCTCGTGGTGAAGTAGGGTCTAAAAAGGTATTCTTCTTCAATCATCCCTACAAAATCGAACCCCCAAAGGTCGGTGCGGTCCGTAGTGTTACAGCTAGCCACGATCATTGGGGTTGCTTCTAAGGTGATAATACCGTCTTGCAGGGGCATTTTGATCTTTCGGTCCAGAGTAGAAGATACCGCCTTCACGGCATGGAGCCATGGTCTTCCTAGGAGTAGATTGAAGGAAGAGGTGACATCGATCACCTGGAATTCTAGCTCTTTTTCGATTGGGCCGGTCACAATAGTCAGCTTGACGGCCCCGGAAACTGCTTTTGGGCTTCCATCGAAAGCCTGGATAGTGTGGGCAGTTGGTATGTAGTCGGCCTCAGTGATCCCGAGGGCTTTGGCAGTCCTTAACGGGAGGACATTCACAGCGGACCCGTCGTCAACTAGGGTCATTGGAAGATACTTACCCCGGCAAATTACCGTGATATACAGAGCCAGGTTGTGAGAGGCCCCGAACGGTGGTAGGTCAGCATCTGAGAAGGTGATTGACGGGCCTTCTCCTTTGGACCTGCTCTTGAGGTAGGGTAAGATAGTGGCTACCATTTCAGTAGGGGTGACCTGGGAATTGACCTTGATCTGATCGAGAGCCTTAGTAAGTGCTTCTCGATGTTCTTGTGAGCTAACCAAGAGTTGCCATATAGTGAGGTCAACTCGGGCCCTTTTCAATTGTTTGACAAGAGCCGTATCGGTGCTTGGTTCTTCAATGGCTTCTTCCGTCCTGGTAAGTTCAGTGACGGTTGCCTGGACTGAGCCGTCTTTGGTGAGGGAGCTACTGGCTAAAGCTTTGGATTTAGCCTTCCTGACTTCTTCGAGGGTAATGGGGACAGCTTCCCCTTTGGCGAGGTATACATCTTCTTCATCATCGAACCAGATCCCATTGATTTGTGGGATGAAAGGAGAGATAAGATGAGAACAGTCTATCACCTCACCGGTGAAGATGGCATGAGAGCTAAAGGGGTTGTCCTTGTTGCTTGGCTTGTCCCCGGGTAGTGGTATTTTCCCGCTCTCAATTAAATCCTGAATTAGATGCTTCAGCTTCCAACACTTCTCGGTGTCATGCCCATTGCCCCGATGATATTGGCAATAGGCTTGGGCATTGTAGCTCTTGGAGCGTTTTTCAACTGGAACTTCAGGAGTTGGCCTATCGGCTGGACCAGGCCTTTGGAAGATAGCCTTTGTAAGGCATATGTGTAGGTAGTCCCTATATCAGTGAATACCCTATGAGGGACGTTTCTTTTGGATGAGGCGTCCAAGAGATTAACCGTGTCGAAGATGCTTCGGGTTGCGGCCGGAGGTTTGGTAGTGGATGAGGAAGCTCCTTGGTAACCCTTGTTAGAGGCCTTAGTCAGGCTCTCCAGTCTTAGATCATCTTCAATTCTCATGCCCATTTCAGTAAGAGTGGTGAAATTGGGTATGACAGCATACCGGAGGTGAACCCGGTAGGAAGGGAGGAGGTTCTTGACAAAGGCCTCCACTAAAGTCTTCTCACTGGGCTTATCGACCAGTTTGACACTCTCGGCCCTCCAACGTTGGAGGTATTTAGTAAAGCCCTCCTTGGGTTCTTGGGCCATAACCTCTAGGGACCGCATAGTGGTTTGGATCTCGGTGTTATCAGCGTAATTCCGAGCGAATTCCGTAGCCACGTCGTCCCAGGTTGAGAACTTCTTTGGGTCTAGTCTGTAGTACGAGGCCTTTGGGTGTTTCTCCAGAGATGCGGCAAAGAGGTTTTTGAACATAGAAGAGTCCACCCCCTTAATAGCCATGAACTCCTTGAAGGCCCGCACATGTAGTAGCGGGTCTTCAGTCCCTTCGAACATAGGTAGGCCCGTGAGATTCAGGTTCGTGGGCAGTTTGTCACTTAACGGGTTATAATCCCGGCTATTCTCCCGATGGATGTTGTTATTCCCAGTTAAGTAGACTTGTTCTTCCAGCCGGCGCACTGAGCTGACTAGTTCAGCCAACGGCCCTGTAAGCTCGACATTTGGAGTCCTGTGCTCCACCGTAGCCAGGCGAGCAACAATCGCCACTTGACCAGCCCTCATTTCAGTCAGTTGGGCATCAATGTCGGTCTGCTTCTCGACCATGGCGTCCACAGAGGTTTTCAGATCAGCTAAAGCAGCTTCCATTTTGCGGGTGAGCCTGGTGGATGGTGGCCTGTCTGTAAGAACACCACGTAATCAGGAACCGAACCCATACCTTGGAATCAAAACAAGTACATCCCGAGCGACCCAAAAGAGAAAAAAAAAAGACTCGAGAAAGATATCTAGACGGATGACTCGTAGGTGGTGTGACTTCCTTAAGATTTCGGCCTCGGTGAGCCTAGTCCCGTTCGAAGGAAGGTTCACGTGAGACTAATCCCCAGACTTTGGACTCAAGTGTGTAGACGGGCCCTCCCTTGTAGGAGTATGTCCTACATAGGTGGGCCTTGCCTTAGTCTAATAAGGCGGACTGGGATAGGGAGGAAACTTGTGATATAAGATCGACGGAGTTTCGACGCTAAGGACCCTGACTACTTATGACACGACCCGACGCTGCTAAATACGGGAAGTCTTAAGAAGAGGAAGGTTTTGAAATTTGATAGTTTTGGAAAACCCGGGAAAATCTCGGGGAAAGGCCCGATTTTTCGAGAAAATCGGAAAGGGTATCGGGCCTTGGTTTTGATGGTTCGAAAATATTTTCGAGTTTTGAATTGGGCAGCATACCGGCTAGAAATAGGCTATTTTGAGTAAAATCATAAGTCCTAAATTCGGTATGTGTCTCGGGTTTTGAAAATTCGATATCTTGAAATTTGAAAATTTGAATGTTGGAAAAAAGAATTTCCGACGATTTGAAAATTTGAAGATGAGATCTCGAAGATTTGAAAATCGAAAACGGCATCTCGAAGATTTGAAAGTTGAAAATGGCATCGCGAGGATTTGAAAATTGAATTTTGAAAATTCGAAAATCGAATGGTGGATCGGAAATTCGAATTTTGAAATGGGCAGCATGCCGGCTAAAAAAATAGGCTTGTTTTGAGTCAAATCTTAAGTCTAAATTTCGGCAGCTTTCCGAGTTTTTGAAAAATTGAATATTTTTGGAAAGATGCATTTTTTTGAAATGACGGTTTTTGAAAACGACACGGAAACCAAGTAGCACATAGTCACGTAAGCATTATAACGACGCCATGTATGCTTTACACTAAGTCTCGGTCGGTCTGAATAGGGTCTATACCAGTGTTCATAGTCTAGTCGAGAAACGGGACGGACTTCCTAAGTCGAGTGGAGCTTAGAACATGCCGCAAAGTCCATACGAGTCGACCATGAACACCTTTAACGTATCCAAAGCTGAATACGTCGTGGTATAGTGGGACGTCGGTCACCAGTATCGGCCCGGGTAAATATGGGGTTATGCATGAACCGTAAAACTAAAACACATATTGTACTCGTCAAACGATATCTATTCGAGTCTCACCCTGAGAACGCCGATGGTAAGGCACTCATCGGTTAATCCCCAGCGGAGTCGCCAAATTGTGGACATGACGTAGGTCCACCCCGACGCGGCCACGCGCGGGTTTGGGTTAGGCGAATGCACCTCCATATGAGAAGGATCGAATTGAAATTTAAGTCGAAATGGAGTCGCCACCGAATTTTATGGTTATTCGGAACCATTCGAGCCCACTCTATATCGCCATGGTCCATACACAAAGTATGGCCCATTTTGGTTTGAGAGTTTATTGGGCTCGTCCCTTTGCATATCGATATAGATGCCGACTTGAGCGGTTAATCGTATATTGAATGACTCTCGTTGCCAATGGATTCGGACATCCGGAAACCACGGTTCTGAGTAAGGGGTGAGGGTACGTGTTGGGAAGCCCACTAAGGACACCCAACCCCGCCCGCACTTAGCGGCCTCTACTAGGACATCGTTTGACTTTTTAATATGCGCGTTAGTGATTCGGTGAAATGTTATGCAAACAGCGTTTTAGCTAAGCATGCGAATTAAATGTGAGCTACCTCAATTTAATGCATCTAATTTATTGTCGAAGTGATTTAGCATGCGAGGGTTCATATAAACGGTAAAACGCAAATAAATAAAGCAAAGCGAAATAAATCGGTTACAAGTTACACGGGCGGAATACAACCCGGAATTCACAATACGGCGTACAATAAAATAGAACAATTGAAATATACAATTGAAATGGCGAGCAATAATTATAAACGGACCCGTGTATAAACTAGACCGTGATTTTGTGTAGGTGGACGAACTTTAATTAGTTACACATTATATTGCGTATTAATCAAAGGACGGAGGTTCGAGACCTAGACGTGGTGCTAGCCCGATCTCGAACCTCGATGCCTTGTCCCGACTTATCACCTCGATAAATTGAGTCTAAATTAATTTTACATCGGATACGACTAAAGAGTCGTCGACATAAAATTAATAATGTGAGACCGTCGATCAAAATCGTTTAAGTGAAGTGATATGCATGAATTTTGGAAAAGCTACGTGATTAACTTTACACGTGTCGACTAAGTCGCTTTTAAAAAGACGAGGCTCGAATGATATAAAAAAGAACTCTCGGTTTCTGGGCTGCAGGACCCACTCGGTCGAGTCATGGCTGGACTCGGCCGAGTGCGTCCTGGAAGACGCTACTGCCCGTAATTTAGGGTGCTACTCGATCGAGTAGCAGGTGTACTCGGTCGAGTGGCACCTGTACGAGTTGTGACTCGTTTGTTTTAATGTGTTTTAAATCGATGATTGGCCGAGTCAAATAAAAATATTGACGGATTTAGGTTTAACTCGGTTTGTCGGTACTATAATCATGTCTTATATGATTATAATGCCGTTATCGGAATTTTGTAGAAAAGGTTATTGTTAGATGAAAAATTTGATTAGTGACGGAATTGCGTCCCTCTACGTCACGACATCGATATTAATCCTTACGGATTATGTGACGTCGGTCAACGGGTTCCATACTAATTGGAAATGGGATTAAATGCGTTCAACTATGACTTTAGGTTGATTATCATAGTCCAACGCATTCGAAACCGAATTTTCATACTAAAATGTATTTACGCGATATTATGAGGATAATGATGATAAAGAAAAGATGATACAAAAATGAAGACGCGAAAGTACGACAATATTAATGCTAGTGTCACTACTATGATTACGATTATAAATACGATACGAAAATACAATAAATAAAATGAAAATGAGACTAGAAAAAAAAGAGATCGAGATGGGGTTTAGGACACCCTCAACATACATGCTTAGTAAGGACCTCGGAAATGGACTCGTAATAGCGGCACGAGCTTGGGAGTATCGAGGATGTATGCGAGTTATGGTGTGTATATGTGTGTGTATGCTTCGCCGGTTCTCCTAGGGACGAGGGGCTCGGGTTTGATGTGTTTTGACTAGGATTGCTAGGGTCGTAATATTGTGTGTATGGGATGAGTATGCATGCAACAAGTTGTAAAGGTTGTAAGAGTTGTGTAGTTGCAAAAAGTGTGTGTTGTGCATGGGGGTCATGGGGTATTTATAGGGAGCCCCGGCCCTGGGTCACTCGACCGAGTGGCGCGGGTGCACTCGGTCGAGTGCCCTCGCGAATGCACCTGGACGGTCCTTGTGAGGCTCCACTCGATCGAGTGGTCAATCCACTCGACCGAGTGGATCAATTAAACCGGGCTATTTTGGGCGTGATTGCCCTTGATTTGCTCTTGATTGATTGTGATTGATTTGCATTGTTTTGGAATGATTTTGGCTGATTTTTGGATTGTGGCGCAAGTTTCGAGACGCATCCGGTCGTTTTTTGTGTCGGGTTTGTCTTGACCGGGTTTTGACCCGGTCGCTAAAAGACGGGAATTATTTTTGGTGTTGGTTTCGGCCCAAATTAGTCTTGTTTGACTCGGAACGACCCATTGGGCCTGAATTTGAGGTCTCTTTCGTGAGATTTTTACTCCACTAAATGTCCATGTCGGATATTATTGATTCCGAGCCCAAGTCCGAGTATACTAAGTCACGTTCGCGTCCGATCATCATCGGGTGTTTTTGGAAACTGCTATAGACACCTGGCGGTCAAATTTTGGGTGTCTACAGAGCCCCCACTTTGACTGAGGCTTGGACAAGGCGAAAGTCAGAGTAGCTACCAAGTCAGTTAAGACCTGGTAGGCTTCCGTTCGGGTCGTTTATAGTCCATTAGACTCGCGTGAAGGGCTCGCCAGCCATAAGTCAGAAATCATACCTGAGCCGCTGGTGATACTTCGTGGGGAATCGGACTTGTCGCATGAGTCCTGGGTGTGCCTGTATGTGGGCCCATCCCGTACCATTCCGGGGAAAATGTCGCCTTGGGCTTCCGTTGGGGAGATTTTAGAGGGTTGAGTCGTACCTGTAAAAGTCACATAAAACGTATGCGACACGTAGGTAGTAAAATGACTCGTGCTGGGGAAAATGATTTTTGAATTTTTTGAAATCTTTGAAAGTTTTGAAATTTTTGAATTTTTTTTGTGAATTTTCGACAGACTGCTCGGGATGACTAAATTCCTGTGTCTGTGAGGAAGAATCATGGGTCGGGCCTGTATGTTCTAGGCCCGCTTGGGCCAAGGAGGCACAGCTGCAGGGGAAGCTCCAGGGCTTTGAGGTTATAAATACATCACCCTGGTTCCTCTTTTTGTCACAACTCTCAAAAAGCTTCCTCTTCTCTTTAAAAGAAAACTTTTATTCCTCTCAAGAAACTTAGCATGGGTATCGACCGTCTGGTCAACATGCTGTAAGATTGGGCACACCGTTTTAGGGATCCGAGCAAGGTAGCTCTGAGGCAGTCCGGTATATTCCAACTGTTCACGTTTTGTCAGTTGCACGTGGACCGTCACTTCCTTGATGCCTGTCTGACCTTCTGGGATGACACCTATCACGTCTTCGCCTTCCCTCGGGGCGAAATCTGTCCCCTCCCCGAGGAAATTGCTGCCATAGGAGGGTGGAACCCATTGCTCCGCCCTGCTGTCCCTTACGGGAATTTTTGGGGCTTTCCCACGCTGAAGTATCCCGCATGCTCGAAGGGGATACCGTTTCTCTGCTTGCCTTAGCTGAGAAGTTCATGAACCCGTATGACATCCGGGTTACGCCCATTCATAGCCGTAGGGCGTTCGCCTTCTGTATGCTGCACGTGTATGCCTTTGAAGGCCATATGGACCTGCTGTCTTGCATGGGTAGCGTTCGTCTTCTCATTGTTGCTGACCTCATGGAGACGGAGTGTAGTCCCGCATCGTTGATCACGGGGGAGATCATCCAGGGTTTAGACAACCGGAAGAGGGATGAGTCAGCCCGTTTCACGGGGAGCACCCGTCTACTGCAGGTATATCGCTTTTTCCTTTTTTTCTTTCGATCTTCGATTTTTTTTTTTTTTTTTTTTTTTTTTTGCGATATACTGCTACAGGGGGGCACTCGACCGAGTCGTCCTGGCACTCGATCGAGTGCCCTCGTAGAGGAGCATTCTGCCACGTTTTAGGGGTGTCACTCGATCGAGTGACCCCGACACTCGATCGAGTGCCCTTATGCGGACGCCTGAATTCGTCCGAAATTTCATAAACGCTACTTTTTTTCAGCTCTGGCTATTTGAAAGGTTGTCCAAGATCGAGCCTCCTCCCAACCCGAGTGAATATTGGTTCAACCAGGTGACGACGAGGAGACGGCCCACCGATTCATCTTGCCTCGTCACTCAGAAATATTGGGAGGAAGAACTAACGTTCCATCGTGGTCCGCTGATACGATGGGTGGTTTTATGGTGGCCTATTTATTCCTGGACGGGTTTGGCACCTGACGACAAGGCACGTTACCAGGTGATTCTGTCCTTTAGCCACACAGTTCACCTCTATCCCGACCGCATACTCAGGCAGTATGGGCGGACACAGCGCATCCCGGAGAATGAGGCGGTTGTGAGTGCACCTACCCAACTGACCGACATTTTGTGTGACACCTGGATTCAGAGATGGTATACTAGAGTTACTTGGTCCGTTCCCAAGCCGCTTCATTCTGCCTGGGTGTCTTATTCCTACGAAAAGTGGACCAAAGCCGAGACTGTCGAAGCTCGTGCTGCTCTGAAGATCGACGAGGCCTTCGACCTGCTTAGGCGAGAAAAAGTCAAAGACAACCGGGATTTCTTTGCTGAAGGGGAGACTCAAACTCCCATAGTCCGTCTGAGGCCAAGTCAGAGAAGAGGAACTAGGACTCGAGCTAGGGGGTCCAATGCTAGAGGTGTTCAGGGGGAGGTGAGCCCTCAGACCGATTCGGAGAGGAGACTAGGGCCGAGACTTTCAGCCCAGGACCGACTTGGTCCTAAGGATAGGTTGTCGGAGCATGTACGGGCTCGACTTGGGCCCGTGACTATAGCTGAAGATCCTCTGTCGAAGAAGAGGACTCGGTTTAAGGAAGTTCCCGTTGTCATTCGGGAGCGCCCGCCGCCGCCGCCGCCCCGACGTCCGCGGGCTCCTCAAGACCCGAAAGACAAAGGCAAGGGCAAGATACCCGGATATGACTAGTCTCTTTTTTTTTATTATTTGAAATATTATTACTATTTTTGTAGTGTTTTTTTTTGTGGCTTTTTGTGGCTTCTTTTTTTTGTAACTTTGAAATACCGAGTTTATCGGTGTTTTTTTTTTGGAATAATAAAAGTATTATTAGTGAAACCGTTTCTGTCTTTTTTCGTTATTGCAGTGGTTGTGCCTTTTTGAGGGGCTGCCTACGTATCCACAGTTAGTGGAATCAAACCAAACGTAGTTCGGGCGTAGATTTCTTGCAATTTCGAAATACACCAAGACTATGAGTTCAAGATGCGCGACAGTAGGATAAATAATCCTAACTTATTGACTTGCTTATAAATTTTGAAAAAGATGTTTTTTTTAATAATTTTTTGCAAATGACATTTGAGATAAGGTTTAGGGGTAGTAGCGTTTTAGCTGGTCTAGGTTGGTCGGTTGACAAATTCATTTCCATCCAGATCTGTCAGCATTATTGCTCCTCCTGATAGAACCTTCTTGACCAGGTATGGCCCAGCCCAATTGGGTTTAAATTTTCCCCTTGGGTCAACCGGTAGTAGGGCACGAACCGACTTTAGGACCAAATCGCCTTCTTTGATGTTCCTGGGCCTAACTCTTTTGTTAAAGGCCCGTTTGATTCTCTTTTGGTATATTTGGATGTTATTGAGAGCCCGGGACCGCCGTTCGTCTAAAAGAACCAACGAGTCATATCGAGCTTGAACCCAATCTGCTTTGGATACTTGACTTTCTAGCAGGATCCGGAGAGAAGGTATTTCCAATTCGACTGGTTGGACCGCCTCCATCCCATATGTCAAATAATATGGAGTTGCCCCGGTTGCAGTTCGGATCGATTTCCGGTACCCCCATAGGGCGAAGGGTATTTTGTCGGGCCAATCTCGATAATTATCAGCCATCTTTTTGAGTATGGTGACAATTGTTTTATTAGCAGCTTCTACCGCTCCATTTGTTTGGGGACGGTAAGGCGAAGATGTGTGCCTCTGGATTTTGTACTTTGCTAGCAAAGTAGCGGTTTCTGCTTGGAAGTGGGTCCCGTGATCACTGATAAACTCGTGTGGGATCCCGTACCGGCATATGATTTTATTCTGGATAAATTTGGCCACGTGCTTGGCGTTCAAGACACGGTATGATTTAGCTTCGACCCATTTGGTGAAATAGTCGATCGCCACCAAAATAAAACAGTGGCCTCCCGTTCCGGAAGGATTCACCTTTCCAATTATGTCAATCCCCCATGTCGAAAATGGCCATGGTGATGTCATGGTGTATAATAGGGATGATGGCATGTGTTGAACATTGCCGAAAATTTGACAATTATGCCAATGTTTGACATATAATTGACAGTCGGCCTCCATACTGTTCCAGTAGTATCCGAGCCTCATGATTTTTCGGGCTAGCATATGGGCGTTCATATGCGGACCGTTTTCACCGTCGTGTACTTCGGCCATCACTTTTTCGGCCTGTGTTTTGTCGATACATAGGAGTAAAGCCCCCTGTGCCGTCTTTTTGTATAACTGACCGTCGTCCATACGTATGAATTGGGTGGCCTGTCTTCGCAGGGCTTTCTTGGCCCGGTTTTCAGTTCCTGGTGGATATTCTCCCGTAGTCAAATAGGTTAGAACAGCCTGATACCAAGGTCCTGGATCGGTGATCTCAATATCTTGAATGGCGTTGACATACGCCGGCTCGGACCATCTTTCGACACAGATTTGCATACTGGGCATATGTTCCGGGATGTTTAGTAAGGATGCTAATTTGGAAAGTGCATCCGCGAACTGGTTTTCTTCACGTGGGAGGTAGATATATTCTACCTTCTGGAATTGTTTCTCTAGAATCCTTACTCGTGCTTGGTAAGCCACGAGATTGGCATTCCGAGTTTTCCATTTTTGAAGAGCTTGATTGATGACTAAGGATGAGTCCCCGTGAACCCGGAGATTCGTAATGCCCAAATCAGTAGCCGCTTGTAACCCGTGGATGCATGCTTCATATTCGGCCGCATTGTTGGTTACATCAAAGTCTAATTTGATGGACAACGGGGTGTGTTCCCCTTGGGGTGAGATTAGGAGAATACCGACCCCAAAGCCTCGAAAATTGGATGCTCCATCGAAATACAAGTCCCATGTTTCGGTGTCAGTATGGAATATGTCTTCGTCAGGAAAGGCCCAAGTATCGGTATGGCCCTCTTCAGATATCGGACTATCAGCGAGGAACTCGGCTACTACCCGGCCTTTGATGGCTTTTAATGGTACGAATTTGAGGTCAAACTCAACTAGCATTAGAGTCCATCTGGACATTCTACCGTTAAGAATGGGCTTTTCGAACAAGTATTTGATCGGGTCCATTTTAGACAGGACACGTACCTCGTGACTGAGCATGTAGTGTCTGAGCTTTTTAGTGGCCCAAACTAGAGCTAGGCATGTCTTCTCAAGCATTGCATACTTGCACTCATATTCTAGGAACTTTTTACTGATGTAGTAAATAGCCCTTTCTTCTGAATTGACTGTCTGGGCCAGCATAGCCCCCATGGCTGTCTCAGTCGTTGTCAGGTATAACGATAGAGGCAAACCGGGTTGAGGTGGTATTAGTACTGGCGGAGCAGACAGAATCTCCTTGATCTTATCGAAAGCCGCTTGACATTTATCGTCCCATAGCACCCGTTCTCCTATCTTCAGTTTCTTGAAAATGGGCTCACATACCATGGTTAGCTTTGAAATAAAACGGCTGATGTATTGGACTTTCCCGAGAAACCCCATTATTTCTTTTTCGGTCTTGGGAGGTTGCATCTCGGTGATGGCTTTGATTTTAGCTGGGTCGACCTCGATGCCCCGTTGGCTAACGATATGGCCCAGTAATTTGCCTGATGTTACCCCGAAACTGCACTTTTGAGGGTTTAACCTCATATTGTACTTACGCAAGCGGGTGAAGAATTTTCTTAGGGCAGCGACATGCTCATCTCGGTTTTTAGAATTGACGATCATGTCATCGACATAAACTTCCACTTCCCTATGCATCATGTCATGTAATAAGGTCGTGGCTGTTCGTTGATAAGTGGCCCCGGCATTAATGAGCCCAAACGGCATAACTGTATAACAATAAGTACCCCATGGTGTAGTGAAAGTGGTTTTACCCATGTCTTCTTTTGCCATCTTGATTTGGTTGTATCCGGCATACCCGTCCATAAATGATAGAAGAGCATGATCAGCCGTGTTGTCCACCAATATGTCGATGTGTGGCAACGGAAAATCGTCTTTTGGGCTGGCCTTGTTAAGGTCCCGGAAATCTACACATACCCGAACCTTGCCGTCCTTCTTGGGTACCGGCACGATGTTCGCAACCCAGTCTGGATATTCAGACACTTGTATAAAGCCTGCTTTGAATTGTTTGTCTACTTCTTCCTTGACTTTGAGAGACCACTCGGGCTTCATTCTTCGAAGCTTCTGTTTTACCGGCTTACACCCATCTTTGATGGGTATACGGTGTTCGGCTATTTCCCGGTCTATACCCGACATGTCCTTGTAGGACCATGCAAAGACATCCTTGAATTCTTGGAGGAGGCTTGTGAGTTGTTGTCTCTCCTCGGGATCTAAGGATAACCCTATCTTAAGCATCTGAGGCTCTAAGGTTGTTCCCACATTGGTAGACTCAGTTTCTTCGATTACCGGGTCTCGGAATTCCCTCTGCTCTAGCTGCTCGATCAGATGTGGGGGTAGGGACACCTGTTCATCGAGTTTCTCAATGTCATTGCAAAAAGTATTTTTGAAAGTATTTTGAAAATAAGCCAAGTCATAAGCGGAACGGTTTTCGTTATTATTGATAGAGAATTTGGAAAATAGCTCAAAGAGAGCGGCCATCTGATCATTGGTCAGAGGCGGGATTGGGAGTGCTCTCGGGACAGACCCCGAGGCTCCGGTGGCGGTGACTACAGGGAGAGGGGTTACAGTTTGGACTCTAGCATCAGACCCCTTAGACTCGAATACAGACTCGGACTCAGACTCTGACTCGGACTCAGACTCGGACTCAGACTCGGACTCAGACTCGGAATCGGTGTCTGGCATATTTCCTTCCCCGGTGGTCAGCTTGTAGACTCGACCCTGGCCGTCGGTCCACTTGACGGTCTTCTTCCAGCTTCTTTTCCCGGTATCAGCACCGACTTCCGAGATCAGCTTTGAAGGGTCGAACTTGTTGCTTCGAAGGATCAGGTTCACCAAGTCTTCTTTGGGGTTCGGGCCCGCTTTGCCTTCCCCGAATAAGAGTCCCAGCACGGGCTCGGTATTATCAGTACCCTCCTTGGATTCAGATTGGATGAGGGCAAATATGTCATCTGGAATATAGTTGCATTCCCGAGCTGGTGCAGCCTCGGGATATGTGATAGTTGGTTGATATAGGCCAACTTGAATAGCCCCAAATACGGGTGTGACGAAGTAATCACTCAGCCTTGGGCTATAAGGGCCCAAGTAGGTATCCTTGATGATGTTGCAGGCCTTCTCAATTCCTGCTCGGACCACATTTCCCGGGGTTATAGCATACCCTAAACCGAAGTGAGATTCCCCGTCATTCAGAACCTCAATAATCTTCCCGGATGGAAGATATGGCCTCGAAGTAGCCCCCGGTAAGTACCCCAAGTTTTGTAGCATCGTGTCGATGCTCGTGGTGAAGTAGGGTCTAAAAAGGTATTCTTCTTCAATCATCCCTACAAAATCGAACCCCCAAAGGTCGGTGCGGTCCGTAGTGTTACAGCTAGCCACGATCATTGGGGTTGCTTCTAAGGTGATAATACCGTCTTGCAGGGGCATTTTGATCTTTCGGTCCAGAGTAGAAGATACCGCCTTCACGGCATGGAGCCATGGTCTTCCTAGGAGTAGATTGAAGGAAGAGGTGACATCGATCACCTGGAATTCTAGCTCTTTTTCGATTGGGCCGGTCACAATAGTCAGCTTGACGGCCCCGGAAACTGCTTTTGGGCTTCCATCGAAAGCCTGGATAGTGTGGGCAGTTGGTATGTAGTCGGCCTCAGTGATCCCGAGGGCTTTGGCAGTCCTTAACGGGAGGACATTCACAGCGGACCCGTCGTCAACTAGGGTCATTGGAAGATACTTACCCCGGCAAATTACCGTGATATACAGAGCCAGGTTGTGAGAGGCCCCGAACGGTGGTAGGTCAGCATCTGAGAAGGTGATTGACGGGCCTTCTCCTTTGGACCTGCTCTTGAGGTAGGGTAAGATAGTGGCTACCATTTCAGTAGGGGTGACCTGGGAATTGACCTTGATCTGATCGAGAGCCTTAGTAAGTGCTTCTCGATGTTCTTGTGAGCTAACCAAGAGTTGCCATATAGTGAGGTCAACTCGGGCCCTTTTCAATTGTTTGACAAGAGCCGTATCGGTGCTTGGTTCTTCAATGGCTTCTTCCGTCCTGGTAAGTTCAGTGACGGTTGCCTGGACTGAGCCGTCTTTGGTGAGGGAGCTACTGGCTAAAGCTTTGGATTTAGCCTTCCTGACTTCTTCGAGGGTAATGGGGACAGCTTCCCCTTTGGCGAGGTATACATCTTCTTCATCATCGAACCAGATCCCATTGATTTGTGGGATGAAAGGAGAGATAAGATGAGAACAGTCTATCACCTCACCGGTGAAGATGGCATGAGAGCTAAAGGGGTTGTCCTTGTTGCTTGGCTTGTCCCCGGGTAGTGGTATTTTCCCGCTCTCAATTAAATCCTGAATTAGATGCTTCAGCTTCCAACACTTCTCGGTGTCATGCCCATTGCCCCGATGATATTGGCAATAGGCTTGGGCATTGTAGCTCTTGGAGCGTTTTTCAACTGGAACTTCAGGAGTTGGCCTATCGGCTGGACCAGGCCTTTGGAAGATAGCCTTTGTAAGGCATATGTGTAGGTAGTCCCTATATCAGTGAATACCCTATGAGGGACGTTTCTTTTGGATGAGGCGTCCAAGAGATTAACCGTGTCGAAGATGCTTCGGGTTGCGGCCGGAGGTTTGGTAGTGGATGAGGAAGCTCCTTGGTAACCCTTGTTAGAGGCCTTAGTCAGGCTCTCCAGTCTTAGATCATCTTCAATTCTCATGCCCATTTCAGTAAGAGTGGTGAAATTGGGTATGACAGCATACCGGAGGTGAACCCGGTAGGAAGGGAGGAGGTTCTTGACAAAGGCCTCCACTAAAGTCTTCTCACTGGGCTTATCGACCAGTTTGACACTCTCGGCCCTCCAACGTTGGAGGTATTTAGTAAAGCCCTCCTTGGGTTCTTGGGCCATAACCTCTAGGGACCGCATAGTGGTTTGGATCTCGGTGTTATCAGCGTAATTCCGAGCGAATTCCGTAGCCACGTCGTCCCAGGTTGAGAACTTCTTTGGGTCTAGTCTGTAGTACGAGGCCTTTGGGTGTTTCTCCAGAGATGCGGCAAAGAGGTTTTTGAACATAGAAGAGTCCACCCCCTTAATAGCCATGAACTCCTTGAAGGCCCGCACATGTAGTAGCGGGTCTTCAGTCCCTTCGAACATAGGTAGGCCCGTGAGATTCAGGTTCGTGGGCAGTTTGTCACTTAACGGGTTATAATCCCGACTATTCTCCCGATGGATGTTGTTATTCCCAGTTAAGTAGACTTGTTCTTCCAGCCGGCGCAGTGAGCTGACTAGTTCAGCCAACGGCCCTGTAAGCTCGACATTTGGAGTCCTGTGCTCCACCGTAGCCAGGCGAGCAACAATCGCCACTTGACCAGCCCTCATTTCAGTCAGTTGGGCATCAATGTCGGTCTGCTTCTCGACCATGGCGTCCACAGAGGTTTTCAGATCAGCTAAAGCAGCTTCCATTTTGCGGGTGAGCCTGGTGGATGGTGGCCTGTCTGTAAGAACACCACGTAATCAGGAACCGAACCCATACCTTGGAATCAAAACAAGTACATCCCGAGCGACCCAAAAGAGAAAAAAAAAGACTCGAGAAAGATATCTAGACGGATGACTCGTAGGTGGTGTGACTTCCTTAAGATTTCGGCCTCGGTGAGCCTAGTCCCGTTCGAAGGAAGGTTCACGTGAGACTAATCCCCAGACTTTGGACTCAAGTGTGTAGACGGGCCCTCCCTTGTAGGAGTATGTCCTACATAGGTGGGCCTTGCCTTAGTCTAATAAGGCGGACTGGGATAGGGAGGAAACTTGTGATATAAGATCGACGGAGTTTCGACGCTAAGGACCCTGACTACTTATGACACGACCCGACGCTGCTAAATACGGGAAGTCTTAAGAAGAGGAAGGTTTTGAAATTTGATAGTTTTGGAAAACCCGGGAAAATCTCGGGGAAAGGCCCGATTTTTCGAGAAAATCGGAAAGGGTATCGGGCCTTGGTTTTGATGGTTCGAAAATATTTTCGAGTTTTGAATTGGGCAGCATACCGGCTAGAAATAGGCTATTTTGAGTAAAATCATAAGTCCTAAATTCGGTATGTGTCTCGGGTTTTGAAAATTCGATATCTTGAAATTTGAAAATTTGAATGTTGGAAAAAAGAATTTCCGACGATTTGAAAATTTGAAGATGAGATCTCGAAGATTTGAAAATCGAAAACGGCATCTCGAAGATTTGAAAGTTGAAAATGGCATCGCGAGGATTTGAAAATTGAATTTTGAAAATTCGAAAATCGAATGGTGGATCGGAAATTCGAATTTTGAAATGGGCAGCATGCCGGCTAAAAAAATAGGCTTGTTTTGAGTCAAATCTTAAGTCTAAATTTCGGCAGCTTCCGAGTTTTTGAAAAATTGAATATTTTTGGAAAGATGCATTTTTTTGAAATGACGGTTTTTGAAAACGACACGGAAACCAAGTAGCACATAGTCACGTAAGCATTATAACGACGCCATGTATGCTTTACACTAAGTCTCGGTCGGTCTGAATAGGGTCTATACCAGTGTTCATAGTCTAGTCGAGAAACGGGACGGACTTCCTAAGTCGAGTGGAGCTTAGAACATGCCGCAAAGTCCATACGAGTCGACCATGAACACCTTTAACGTATCCAAAGCTGAATACGTCGTGGTATAGTGGGACGTCGGTCACCAGTATCGGCCCGGGTAAATATGGGGTTATGCATGAACCGTAAAACTAAAACACATATTGTACTCGTCAAACGATATCTATTCGAGTCTCACCCTGAGAACGCCGATGGTAAGGCACTCATCGGTTAATCCCCAGCGGAGTCGCCAAATTGTGGACATGACGTAGGTCCACCCCGACGCGGCCACGCGCGGGTTTGGGTTAGGCGAATGCACCTCCATATGAGAAGGATCGAATTGAAATTTAAGTCGAAATGGAGTCGCCACCGAATTTTATGGTTATTCGGAACCATTCGAGCCCACTCTATATCGCCATGGTCCATACACAAAGTATGGCCCATTTTGGTTTGAGAGTTTATTGGGCTCGTCCCTTTGCATATCGATATAGATGCCGACTTGAGCGGTTAATCGTATATTGAATGACTCTCGTTGCCAATGGATTCGGACATCCGGAAACCACGGTTCTGAGTAAGGGGTGAGGGTACGTGTTGGGAAGCCCACTAAGGACACCCAACCCCGCCCGCACTTAGCGGCCTCTACTAGGACATCGTTTGACTTTTTAATATGCGCGTTAGTGATTCGGTGAAATGTTATGCAAACAGCGTTTTAGCTAAGCATGCGAATTAAATGTGAGCTACCTCAATTTAATGCATCTAATTTATTGTCGAAGTGATTTAGCATGCGAGGGTTCATATAAACGGTAAAACGCAAATAAATAAAGCAAAGCGAAATAAATCGGTTACAAGTTACACGGGCGGAATACAACCCGGAATTCACAATACGGCGTACAATAAAATAGAACAATTGAAATATACAATTGAAATGGCGAGCAATAATTATAAACGGACCCGTGTATAAACTAGACCGTGATTTTGTGTAGGTGGACGAACTTTAATTAGTTACACATTATATTGCGTATTAATCAAAGGACGGAGGTTCGAGACCTAGACGTGGTGCTAGCCCGATCTCGAACCTCGATGCCTTGTCCCGACTTATCACCTCGATAAATTGAGTCTAAATTAATTTTACATCGGATACGACTAAAGAGTCGTCGACATAAAATTAATAATGTGAGACCGTCGATCAAAATCGTTTAAGTGAAGTGATATGCATGAATTTTGGAAAAGCTACGTGATTAACTTTACACGTGTCGACTAAGTCGCTTTTAAAAAGACGAGGCTCGAATGATATAAAAAAGAACTCTCGGTTTCTGGGCTGCAGGACCCACTCGGTCGAGTCATGGCTGGACTCGGCCGAGTGCGTCCTGGAAGACGCTACTGCCCGTAATTTAGGGTGCTACTCGATCGAGTAGCAGGTGTACTCGGTCGAGTGGCACCTGTACGAGTTGTGACTCGTTTGTTTTAATGTGTTTTAAATCGATGATTGGCCGAGTCAAATAAAAATATTGACGGATTTAGGTTTAACTCGGTTTGTCGGTACTATAATCATGTCTTATATGATTATAATGCCGTTATCGGAATTTTGTAGAAAAGGTTATTGTTAGATGAAAAATTTGATTAGTGACGGAATTGCGTCCCTCTACGTCACGACATCGATATTAATCCTTACGGATTATGTGACGTCGGTCAACGGGTTCCATACTAATTGGAAATGGGATTAAATGCGTTCAACTATGACTTTAGGTTGATTATCATAGTCCAACGCATTCGAAACCGAATTTTCATACTAAAATGTATTTACGCGATATTATGAGGATAATGATGATAAAGAAAAGATGATACAAAAATGAAGACGCGAAAGTACGACAATATTAATGCTAGTGTCACTACTATGATTACGATTATAAATACGATACGAAAATACAATAAATAAAATGAAAATGAGACTAGAAAAAAAAGAGATCGAGATGGGGTTTAGGACACCCTCAACATACATGCTTAGTAAGGACCTCGGAAATGGACTCGTAATAGCGGCACGAGCTTGGGAGTATCGAGGATGTATGCGAGTTATGGTGTGTATATGTGTGTGTATGCTTCGCCGGTTCTCCTAGGGACGAGGGGCTCGGGTTTGATGTGTTTTGACTAGGATTGCTAGGGTCGTAATATTGTGTGTATGGGATGAGTATGCATGCAACAAGTTGTAAAGGTTGTAAGAGTTGTGTAGTTGCAAAAAGTGTGTGTTGTGCATGGGGGTCATGGGGTATTCATAGGGAGCCCCGGCCCTGGGTCACTCGACCGAGTGGCGCGGGTGCACTCGGTCGAGTGCCCTCGCGAATGCACCTGGACGGTCCTTGTGAGGCTCCACTCGATCGAGTGGTCAATCCACTCGACCGAGTGGATCAATTAAACCGGGCTATTTTGGGCGTGATTGCCCTTGATTTGCTCTTGATTGATTGTGATTGATTTGCATTGTTTTGGAATGATTTTGGCTGATTTTTGGATTGTGGCGCAAGTTTCGAGACGCATCCGGTCGTTTTTTGTGTCGGGTTTGTCTTGACCGGGTTTTGACCCGGTCGCTAAAAGACGGGAATTATTTTTGGTGTTGGTTTCGGCCCAAATTAGTCTTGTTTGACTCGGAACGACCCATTGGGCCTGAATTTGAGGTCTCTTTCGTGAGATTTTTACTCCACTAAATGTCCATGTCGGATATTATTGATTCCGAGCCCAAGTCCGAGTATACTAAGTCACGTTCGCGTCCGATCATCATCGGGTGTTTTTGGAAACTGCTATAGACACCTGGCGGTCAAATTTTGGGTGTCTACAGAGCCCCCACTTTGACTGAGGCTTGGACAAGGCGAAAGTCAGAGTAGCTACCAAGTCAGTTAAGACCTGGTAGGCTTCCGTTCGGGTCGTTTATAGTCCATTAGACTCGCGTGAAGGGCTCGCCAGCCATAAGTCAGAAATCATACCTGAGCCGCTGGTGATACTTCGTGGGGAATCGGACTTGTCGCATGAGTCCTGGGTGTGCCTGTATGTGGGCCCATCCCGTACCATTCCGGGGAAAATGTCGCCTTGGGCTTCCGTTGGGGAGATTTTAGAGGGTTGAGTCGTACCTGTAAAAGTCACATAAAACGTATGCGACACGTAGGTAGTAAAATGACTCGTGCTGGGGAAAATGATTTTTGAATTTTTTGAAATCTTTGAAAGTTTTGAAATTTTTGAATTTTTTTTGTGAATTTTCGACAGACTGCTCGGGATGACTAAATTCCTGTGTCTGTGAGGAAGAATCATGGGTCGGGCCTGTATGTTCTAGGCCCGCTTGGGCCAAGGAGGCACAGCTGCAGGGGAAGCTCCAAGGCTTTGAGGTTATAAATACATCACCCTGGTTCCTCTTTTTGTCACAACTCTCAAAAAGCTTCCTCTTCTCTTTAAAAGAAAACTTTTATTCCTCTCAAGAAACTTAGCATGGGTATCGACCGTCTGGTCAACATGCTGCAAGATTGGGCACACCGTTTTAGGGATGCGAGCAAGGTAGCTCTGAGGCAGTCCGGTATATTCCAACTGTTCACGTTTTGTCAGTTGCACGTGGACCGTCACTTCCTTGATGCCTGTCTGACCTTCTGGGATGACACCTATCACGTCTTCGCCTTCCCTCGGGGCAAAATCTGTCCCCTCCCCGAGGAAATTGCTGCCATAGGAGGGTGGAACCCATTGCTCCGCCCTGCTGTCCCTTACGGGAATTTTTGGGGCTTTCCCACGCTGAAGTATCCCGCATGCTCGAAGGGGATACCGTTTCTCTGCTTGCCTTAGCTGAGAAGTTCATGAACCCGTATGACATCCGGGTTACGCCCATTCATAGCCGTAGGGCGTTCGCCTTCTGTATGCTGCACGTGTATGCCTTTGAAGGCCATATGGACCTGCTGTCTTGCATGGGTAGCGTTCGTCTTCTCATTGTTGCTGACCTCATGGAGACGGAGTGTAGTCCCGCATCGTTGATCACGGGGGAGATCATCCAGGGTTTAGACAACCGGAAGAGGGATGAGTCAGCCCGTTTCACGGGGAGCACCCGTCTACTGCAGGTATATCGCTTTTTCCTTTTTTTCTTTCGATCTTCGATTTTTTTTTTTTTTTTTTTTTTTTTTTTTTGCGATATACTGCTACAGGGGGGCACTCGACCGAGTCGTCCTGGCACTCGATCGAGTGCCCTCGTAGAGGAGCATTCTGCCACGTTTTAGGGGTGTCACTCGATCGAGTGACCCCGACACTCGATCGAGTGCCCTTATGCGGACGCCTGAATTCGTCCGAAATTTCATAAACGCTACTTTTTTTCAGCTCTGGCTATTTGAAAGGTTGTCCAAGATCGAGCCTCCTCCCAACCCGAGTGAATATTGGTTCAACCAGGTGACGACGAGGAGACGGCCCACCGATTCATCTTGCCTCGTCACTCAGAAATATTGGGAGGAAGAACTAACGTTCCATCGTGGTCCGCTGATACGATGGGTGGTTTTATGGTGGCCTATTTATTCCTGGACGGGTTTGGCACCTGACGACAAGGCACGTTACCAGGTGATTCTGTCCTTTAGCCACACAGTTCACCTCTATCCCGACCGCATACTCAGGCAGTATGGGCGGACACAGCGCATCCCGGAGAATGAGGCGGTTGTGAGTGCACCTACCCAACTGACCGACATTTTGTGTGACACCTGGATTCAGAGATGGTATACTAGAGTTACTTGGTCCGTTCCCAAGCCGCTTCATTCTGCCTGGGTGTCTTATTCCTACGAAAAGTGGACCAAAGCCGAGACTGTCGAAGCTCGTGCTGCTCTGAAGATCGACGAGGCCTTCGACCTGCTTAGGCGAGAAAAAGTCAAAGACAACCGGGATTTCTTTGCTGAAGGGGAGACTCAAACTCCCATAGTCCGTCTGAGGCCAAGTCAGAGAAGAGGAACTAGGACTCGAGCTAGGGGGTCCAATGCTAGAGGTGTTCAGGGGGAGGTGAGCCCTCAGACCGATTCGGAGAGGAGACTAGGGCCGAGACTTTCAGCCCAGGACCGACTTGGTCCTAAGGATAGGTTGTCGGAGCATGTACGGGCTCGACTTGGGCCCGTGACTATAGCTGAAGATCCTCTGTCGAAGAAGAGGACTCGGTTTAAGGAAGTTCCCGTTGTCATTCGGGAGCGCCCGCCGCCGCCGCCGCCCCGACGTCCGCGGGCTCCTCAAGACCCGAAAGACAAAGGCAAGGGCAAGATACCCGGATATGACTAGTCTCTCTTTTTTTATTATTTGAAATATTATTACTATTTTTGTAGTGTTTTTTTTTGTGGCTTTTTGTGGCTTCTTTTTTTTGTAACTTTGAAATACCGAGTTTATCGGTGTTTTTTTTTTGGAATAATAAAAGTATTATTAGTGAAACCGTTTCTGTCTTTTTTCGTTATTGCAGTGGTTGTGCCTTTTTGAGGGGCTGCCTACGTATCCACAGTTAGTGGAATCAAACCAAACGTAGTTCGGGCGTAGATTTCTTGCAATTTCGAAATACACCAAGACTATGAGTTCAAGATGCGCGACAGTAGGATAAATAATCCTAACTTATTGACTTGCTTATAAATTTTGAAAAAGATGTTTTTTTTAATAATTTTTTGCAAATGACATTTGAGATAAGGTTTAGGGGTAGTAGCGTTTTAGCTGGTCTAGGTTGGTCGGTTGACAAATTCATTTCCATCCAGATCTGTCAGCATTATTGCTCCTCCTGATAGAACCTTCTTGACCAGGTATGGCCCAGCCCAATTGGGTTTAAATTTTCCCCTTGGGTCAACCGGTAGTAGGGCACGAACCGACTTTAGGACCAAATCGCCTTCTTTGATGTTCCTGGGCCTAACTCTTTTGTTAAAGGCCCGTTTGATTCTCTTTTGGTATATTTGGATGTTATTGAGAGCCCGGGACCGCCGTTCGTCTAAAAGAACCAACGAGTCATATCGAGCTTGAACCCAATCTGCTTTGGATACTTGACTTTCTAGCAGGATCCGGAGAGAAGGTATTTCCAATTCGACTGGTTGGACCGCCTCCATCCCATATGTCAAATAATATGGAGTTGCCCCGGTTGCAGTTCGGATCGATTTCCGGTACCCCCATAGGGCGAAGGGTATTTTGTCGGGCCAATCTCGATAATTATCAGCCATCTTTTTGAGTATGGTGACAATTGTTTTATTAGCAGCTTCTACCGCTCCATTTGTTTGGGGACGGTAAGGCGAAGATGTGTGCCTCTGGATTTTGTACTTTGCTAGCAAAGTAGCGGTTTCTGCTTGGAAGTGGGTCCCGTGATCACTGATAAACTCGTGTGGGATCCCGTACCGGCATATGATTTTATTCTGGATAAATTTGGCCACGTGCTTGGCGTTCAAGACACGGTATGATTTAGCTTCGACCCATTTGGTGAAATAGTCGATCGCCACCAAAATAAAACAGTGGCCTCCCGTTCCGGAAGGATTCACCTTTCCAATTATGTCAATCCCCCATGTCGAAAATGGCCATGGTGATGTCATGGTGTATAATAGGGATGATGGCATGTGTTGAACATTGCCGAAAATTTGACAATTATGCCAATGTTTGACATATAATTGACAGTCGGCCTCCATACTGTTCCAGTAGTATCCGAGCCTCATGATTTTTCGGGCTAGCATATGGGCGTTCATATGCGGACCGTTTTCGCCGTCGTGTACTTCGGCCATCACTTTTTCGGCCTGTGTTTTGTCGATACATAGGAGTAAAGCCCCCTGTGCCGTCTTTTTGTATAACTGACCGTCGTCCATACGTATGAATTGGGTGGCCTGTCTTCGCAGGGCTTTCTTGGCCCGGTTTTCAGTTCCTGGTGGATATTCTCCCGTAGTCAAATAGGTTAGAACAGCCTGATACCAAGGTCCTGGATCGGTGATCTCAATATCTTGAATGGCGTTGACATACGCCGGCTCGGACCATCTTTCGACACAGATTTGCATACTGGGCATATGTTCCGGGATGTTTAGTAAGGATGCTAATTTGGAAAGTGCATCCGCGAACTGGTTTTCTTCACGTGGGAGGTAGATATATTCTACCTTCTGGAATTGTTTCTCTAGAATCCTTACTCGTGCTTGGTAAGCCACGAGATTGGCATTCCGAGTTTTCCATTTTTGAAGAGCTTGATTGATGACTAAGGATGAGTCCCCGTGAACCCGGAGATTCGTAATGCCCAAATCAGTAGCCGCTTGTAACCCGTGGATGCATGCTTCATATTCGGCCGCATTGTTGGTTACATCAAAGTCTAATTTGATGGACAACGGGGTGTGTTCCCCTTGGGGTGAGATTAGGAGAATACCGACCCCAAAGCCTCGAAAATTGGATGCTCCATCGAAATACAAGTCCCATGTTTCGGTGTCAGTATGGAATATGTCTTCGTCAGGAAAGGCCCAAGTATCGGTATGGCTCTCTTCAGATATCGGACTATCAGCGAGGAACTCGGCTACTACCCGGCCTTTGATGGCTTTTAATGGTACGAATTTGAGGTCAAACTCAACTAGCATTAGAGTCCATCTGGACATTCTACCGTTAAGAATGGGCTTTTCGAACAAGTATTTGATCGGGTCCATTTTAGACAGGACACGTACCTCGTGACTGAGCATGTAGTGTCTGAGCTTTTTAGTGGCCCAAACTAGAGCTAGGCATGTCTTCTCAAGCATTGCATACTTGCACTCATATTCTAGGAACTTTTTACTGATGTAGTAAATAGCCCTTTCTTCTGAATTGACTGTCTGGGCCAGCATAGCCCCCATGGCTGTCTCAGTCGTTGTCAGGTATAACGATAGAGGCAAACCGGGTTGAGGTGGTATTAGTACTGGCGGAGCAGACAGAATCTCCTTGATCTTATCGAAAGCCGCTTGACATTTATCGTCCCATAGCACCCGTTCTCCTATCTTCAGTTTCTTGAAAATGGGCTCACATACCATGGTTAGCTTTGAAATAAAACGGCTGATGTATTGGACTTTCCCGAGAAACCCCATTATTTCTTTTTCGGTCTTGGGAGGTTGCATCTCGGTGATGGCTTTGATTTTAGCTGGGTCGACCTCGATGCCCCGTTGGCTAACGATATGGCCCAGTAATTTGCCTGATGTTACCCCGAAACTGCACTTTTGAGGGTTTAACCTCATATTGTACTTACGCAAGCGGGTGAAGAATTTTCTTAGGGCAGCGACATGCTCATCTCGGTTTTTAGAATTGACGATCATGTCATCGACATAAACTTCCACTTCCCTATGAATCATGTCATGTAATAAGGTCGTGGCTGTTCGTTGATAAGTGGCCCCGGCATTAATGAGCCCAAACGGCATAACTGTATAACAATAAGTACCCCATGGTGTAGTGAAAGTGGTTTTACCCATGTCTTCTTTTGCCATCTTGATTTGGTTGTATCCGGCATACCCGTCCATAAATGATAGAAGAGCATGATCAGCCGTGTTGTCCACCAATATGTCGATGTGTGGCAACGGAAAATCGTCTTTTGGGCTGGCCTTGTTAAGGTCCCGGAAATCTACACATACCCGAACCTTGCCGTCCTTCTTGGGTACCGGCACGATGTTCGCAACCCAGTCTGGATATTCAGACACTTGTATAAAGCCTGCTTTGAATTGTTTGTCTACTTCTTCCTTGACTTTGAGAGACCACTCGGGCTTCATTCTTCGAAGCTTCTGTTTTACCGGCTTACACCCATCTTTGATGGGTATACGGTGTTCGGCTATTTCCCGGTCTATACCCGACATGTCCTTGTAGGACCATGCAAAGACATCCTTGAATTCTTGGAGGAGGCTTGTGAGTTGTTGTCTCTCCTCGGGATCTAAGGATAACCCTATCTTAAGCATCTGAGGCTCTAAGGTTGTTCCCACATTGGTAGACTCAGTTTCTTCGATTACCGGGTCTCGGAATTCCCTCTGCTCTAGCTGCTCGATCAGATGTGGGGGTAGGGACACCTGTTCATCGAGTTTCTCAATGTCATTGCAAAAGTATTTTTGAAAGTATTTTGAAAATAAGCCAAGTCATAAGCGGAACGGTTTTCGTTATTATTGATAGAGAATTTGGAAAATAGCTCAAAGAGAGCGGCCATCTGATCATTGGTCAGAGGCGGGATTGGGAGTGCTCTCGGGACAGACCCCGAGGCTCCGGTGGCGGTGACTACAGGGAGAGGGGTTACAGTTTGGACTCTAGCATCAGACCCCTTAGACTCGAATACAGACTCGGACTCAGACTCAGACTCGGACTCAGACTCGGACTCAGACTCGGACTCAGACTCGGAATCGGTGTCTGGCATATTTCCTTCCCCGGTGGTCAGCTTGTAGACTCGACCCTGGCCGTCGGTCCACTTGACGGTCTTCTTCCAGCTTCTTTTCCCGGTATCAGCACCGACTTCCGAGATCAGCTTTGAAGGGTCGAACTTGTTGCTTCGAAGGATCAGGTTCACCAAGTCTTCTTTGGGGTTCGGGCCCGCTTTGCCTTCCCCGAATAAGAGTCCCAGCACGGGCTCGGTATTATCAGTACCCTCCTTGGATTCAGATTGGATGAGGGCAAATATGTCATCTGGAATATAGTTGCATTCCCGAGCTGGTGCAGCCTCGGGATATGTGATAGTTGGTTGATATAGGCCAACTTGAATAGCCCCAAATACGGGTGTGACGAAGTAATCACTCAGCCTTGGGCTATAAGGGCCCAAGTAGGTATCCTTGATGATGTTGCAGGCCTTCTCAATTCCTGCTCGGACCACATTTCCCGGGGTTATAGCATACCCTAAACCGAAGTGAGATTCCCCGTCATTCAGAACCTCAATAATCTTCCCGGATGGAAGATATGGCCTCGAAGTAGCCCCCGGTAAGTACCCCAAGTTTTGTAGCATCGTGTCGATGCTCGTGGTGAAGTAGGGTCTAAAAAGGTATTCTTCTTCAATCATCCCTACAAAATCGAACCCCCAAAGGTCGGTGCGGTCCGTAGTGTTACAGCTAGCCACGATCATTGGGGTTGCTTCTAAGGTGATAATACCGTCTTGCAGGGGCATTTTGATCTTTCGGTCCAGAGTAGAAGATACCGCCTTCACGGCATGGAGCCATGGTCTTCCTAGGAGTAGATTGAAGGAAGAGGTGACATCGATCACCTGGAATTCTAGCTCTTTTTCGATTGGGCCGGTCACAATAGTCAGCTTGACGGCCCCGGAAACTGCTTTTGGGCTTCCATCGAAAGCCTGGATAGTGTGGGCAGTTGGTATGTAGTCGGCCTCAGTGATCCCGAGGGCTTTGGCAGTCCTTAACGGGAGGACATTCACAGCGGACCCGTCGTCAACTAGGGTCATTGGAAGATACTTACCCCGGCAAATTACCGTGATATACAGAGCCAGGTTGTGAGAGGCCCCGAACGGTGGTAGGTCAGCATCTGAGAAGGTGATTGACGGGCCTTCTCCTTTGGACCTGCTCTTGAGGTAGGGTAAGATAGTGGCTACCATTTCAGTAGGGGTGACCTGGGAATTGACCTTGATCTGATCGAGAGCCTTAGTAAGTGCTTCTCGATGTTCTTGTGAGCTAACCAAGAGTTGCCATATAGTGAGGTCAACTCGGGCCCTTTTCAATTGTTTGACAAGAGCCGTATCGGTGCTTGGTTCTTCAATGGCTTCTTCCGTCCTGGTAAGTTCAGTGACGGTTGCCTGGACTGAGCCGTCTTTGGTGAGGGAGCTACTGGCTAAAGCTTTGGATTTAGCCTTCCTGACTTCTTCGAGGGTAATGGGGACAGCTTCCCCTTTGGCGAGACTTCCTTAAGATTTCGGCCTCGGTGAGCCTAGTCCCGTTCGAAGGAAGGTTCACGTGAGACTAATCCCCAGACTTTGGACTCAAGTGTGTAGACGGGCCCTCCCTTGTAGGAGTATGTCCTACATAGGTGGGCCTTGCCTTAGTCTAATAAGGCGGACTGGGATAGGGAGGAAACTTGTGATATAAGATCGACGGAGTTTCGACGCTAAGGACCCTGACTACTTATGACACGACCCGACGCTGCTAAATACGGGAAGTCTTAAGAAGAGGAAGGTTTTGAAATTTGATAGTTTTGGAAAACCCGGGAAAATCTCGGGGAAAGGCCCGATTTTTCGAGAAAATCGGAAAGGGTATCGGGCCTTGGTTTTGATGGTTCGAAAATATTTTCGAGTTTTGAATTGGGCAGCATACCGGCTAGAAATAGGCTATTTTGAGTAAAATCATAAGTCCTAAATTCGGTATGTGTCTCGGGTTTTGAAAATTCGATATCTTGAAATTTGAAAATTTGAATGTTGGAAAAAAGAATTTCCGACGATTTGAAAATTTGAAGATGAGATCTCGAAGATTTGAAAATCGAAAACGGCATCTCGAAGATTTGAAAGTTGAAAATGGCATCGCGAGGATTTGAAAATTGAATTTTGAAAATTCGAAAATCGAATGGTGGATCGGAAATTCGAATTTTGAAATGGGCAGCATGCCGGCTAAAAAAATAGGCTTGTTTTGAGTCAAATCTTAAGTCTAAATTTCGGCAGCTTTCCGAGTTTTTGAAAAATTGAATATTTTTGGAAAGATGCATTTTTTTGAAATGATGGTTTTTGAAAACGACACGGAAACCAAGTAGCACATAGTCACGTAAGCATTATAACGACGCCATGTATGCTTTACACTAAGTCTCGGTCGGTCTGAATAGGGTCTATACCAGTGTTCATAGTCTAGTCGAGAAACGGGACGGACTTCCTAAGTCGAGTGGAGCTTAGAACATGCCGCAAAGTCCATACGAGTCGACCATGAACACCTTTAACGTATCCAAAGCTGAATACGTCGTGGTATAGTGGGACGTCGGTCACCAGTATCGGCCCGGGTAAATATGGGGTTATGCATGAACCGTAAAACTAAAACACATATTGTACTCGTCAAACGATATCTATTCGAGTCTCACCCTGAGAACGCCGATGGTAAGGCACTCATCGGTTAATCCCCAGCGGAGTCGCCAAATTGTGGACATGACGTAGGTCCACCCCGACGCGGCCACGCGCGGGTTTGGGTTAGGCGAATGCACCTCCATATGAGAAGGATCGAATTGAAATTTAAGTCGAAATGGAGTCGCCACCGAATTTTATGGTTATTCGGAACCATTCGAGCCCACTCTATATCGCCATGGTCCATACACAAAGTATGGCCCATTTTGGTTTGAGAGTTTATTGGGCTCGTCCCTTTGCATATCGATATAGATGCCGACTTGAGCGGTTAATCGTATATTGAATGACTCTCGTTGCCAATGGATTCGGACATCCGGAAACCACGGTTCTGAGTAAGGGGTGAGGGTACGTGTTGGGAAGCCCACTAAGGACACCCAACCCCGCCCGCACTTAGCGGCCTCTACTAGGACATCGTTTGACTTTTTAATATGCGCGTTAGTGATTCGGTGAAATGTTATGCAAACAGCGTTTTAGCTAAGCATGCGAATTAAATGTGAGCTACCTCAATTTAATGCATCTAATTTATTGTCGAAGTGATTTAGCATGCGAGGGTTCATATAAACGGTAAAACGCAAATAAATAAAGCAAAGCGAAATAAATCGGTTACAAGTTACACGGGCGGAATACAACCCGGAATTCACAATACGGCGTACAATAAAATAGAACAATTGAAATATACAATTGAAATGGCGAGCAATAATTATAAACGGACCCGTGTATAAACTAGACCGTGATTTTGTGTAGGTGGACGAACTTTAATTAGTTACACATTATATTGCGTATTAATCAAAGGACGGAGGTTCGAGACCTAGACGTGGTGCTAGCCCGATCTCGAACCTCGATGCCTTGTCCCGACTTATCACCTCGATAAATTGAGTCTAAATTAATTTTACATCGGATACGACTAAAGAGTCGTCGACATAAAATTAATAATGTGAGACCGTCGATCAAAATCGTTTAAGTGAAGTGATATGCATGAATTTTGGAAAAGCTACGTGATTAACTTTACACGTGTCGACTAAGTCGCTTTTAAAAAGACGAGGCTCGAATGATATAAAAAAGAACTCTCGGTTTCTGGGCTGCAGGACCCACTCGGTCGAGTCATGGCTGGACTCGGCCGAGTGCGTCCTGGAAGACGCTACTGCCCGTAATTTAGGGTGCTACTCGATCGAGTAGCAGGTGTACTCGGTCGAGTGGCACCTGTACGAGTTGTGACTCGTTTGTTTTAATGTGTTTTAAATCGATGATTGGCCGAGTCAAATAAAAATATTGACGGATTTAGGTTTAACTCGGTTTGTCGGTACTATAATCATGTCTTATATGATTATAATGCCGTTATCGGAATTTTGTAGAAAAGGTTATTGTTAGATGAAAAATTTGATTAGTGACGGAATTGCGTCCCTCTACGTCACGACATCGATATTAATCCTTACGGATTATGTGACGTCGGTCAACGGGTTCCATACTAATTGGAAATGGGATTAAATGCGTTCAACTATGACTTTAGGTTGATTATCATAGTCCAACGCATTCGAAACCGAATTTTCATACTAAAATGTATTTACGCGATATTATGACGATAATGATGATAAAGAAAAGATGATACAAAAATGAAGACGCGAAAGTACGACAATATTAATGCTAGTGTCACTACTATGATTACGATTATAAATACGATACGAAAATACAATAAATAAAATGAAAATGAGACTAGAAAAAAAAGAGATCGAGATGGGGTTTAGGACACCCTCAACATACATGCTTAGTAAGGACCTCGGAAATGGACTCGTAATAGCGGCACGAGCTTGGGAGTATCGAGGATGTATGCGAGTTATGGTGTGTATATGTGTGTGTATGCTTCGCCGGTTCTCCTAGGGACGAGGGGCTCGGGTTTGATGTGTTTTGACTAGGATTGCTAGGGTCGTAATATTGTGTGTATGGGATGAGTATGCATGCAACAAGTTGTAAAGGTTGTAAGAGTTGTGTAGTTGCAAAAAGTGTGTGTTGTGCATGGGGGTCATGGGGTATTTATAGGGAGCCCCGGCCCTGGGTCACTCGACCGAGTGGCGAGGGTGCACTCGGTCGAGTGCCCTCGCGAATGCACCTGGACGGTCCTTGTGAGGCTCCACTCGATCGAGTGGTCAATCCACTCGACCGAGTGGATCAATTAAACCGGGCTATTTTGGGCGTGATTGCCCTTGATTTGCTCTTGATTGATTGTGATTGATTTGCATTGTTTTGGAATGATTTTGGCTGATTTTTGGATTGTGGCGCAAGTTTCGAGACGCATCCGGTCGTTTTTTGTGTCGGGTTTGTCTTGACCGGGTTTTGACCCGGTCGCTAAAAGACGGGAATTATTTTTGGTGTTGGTTTCGGCCCAAATTAGTCTTGTTTGACTCGGAACGACCCATTGGGCCTGAATTTGAGGTCTCTTTCGTGAGATTTTTACTCCACTAAATGTCCATGTCGGATATTATTGATTCCGAGCCCAAGTCCGAGTATACTAAGTCACGTTCGCGTCCGATCATCATCGGGTGTTTTTGGAAACTGCTATAGACACCTGGCGGTCAAATTTTGGGTGTCTACAGAGCCCCCACTTTGACTGAGGCTTGGACAAGGCGAAAGTCAGAGTAGCTACCAAGTCAGTTAAGACCTGGTAGGCTTCCGTTCGGGTCGTTTATAGTCCATTAGACTCGCGTGAAGGGCTCGCCAGCCATAAGTCAGAAATCATACCTGAGCCGCTGGTGATACTTCGTGGGGAATCGGACTTGTCGCATGAGTCCTGGGTGTGCCTGTATGTGGGCCCATCCCGTACCATTCCGGGGAAAATGTCGCCTTGGGCTTCCGTTGGGGAGATTTTAGAGGGTTGAGTCGTACCTGTAAAAGTCACATAAAACGTATGCGACACGTAGGTAGTAAAATGACTCGTGCTGGGGAAAATGATTTTTGAATTTTTTGAAATCTTTGAAAGTTTTGAAATTTTTGAATTTTTTTTGTGAATTTTCGACAGACTGCTCGGGATGACTAAATTCCTGTGTCTGTGAGGAAGAATCATGGGTCGGGCCTGTATGTTCTAGGCCCGCTTGGGCCAAGGAGGCACAGCTGCAGGGGAAGCTCCAGGGCTTTGAGGTTATAAATACATCACCCTGGTTCCTCTTTTTGTCACAACTCTCAAAAAGCTTCCTCTTCTCTTTAAAAGAAAACTTTTATTCCTCTCAAGAAACTTAGCATGGGTATCGACCGTCTGGTCAACATGCTGCAAGATTGGGCACACCGTTTTAGGGATGCGAGCAAGGTAGCTCTGAGGCAGTCCGGTATATTCCAACTGTTCACGTTTTGTCAGTTGCACGTGGACCGTCACTTCCTTGATGCCTGTCTGACCTTCTGGGATGACACCTATCACGTCTTCGCCTTCCCTCGGGGCGAAATCTGTCCCCTCCCCGAGGAAATTGCTGCCATAGGAGGGTGGAACCCATTGCTCCGCCCTGCTGTCCCTTACGGGAATTTTTGGGGCTTTCCCACGCTGAAGTATCCCGCATGCTCGAAGGGGATACCGTTTCTCTGCTTGCCTTAGCTGAGAAGTTCATGAACCCGTATGACATCCGGGTTACGCCCATTCATAGCCGTAGGGCGTTCGCCTTCTGTATGCTGCACGTGTATGCCTTTGAAGGCCATATGGACCTGCTGTCTTGCATGGGTAGCGTTCGTCTTCTCATTGTTGCTGACCTCATGGAGACGGAGTGTAGTCCCGCATCGTTGATCACGGGGGAGATCATCCAGGGTTTAGACAACCGGAAGAGGGATGAGTCAGCCCGTTTCACGGGGAGCACCCGTCTACTGCAGGTATATCGCTTTTTCCTTTTTTTCTTTCGATCTTCGATTTTTTTTTTTTTTTTTTTTTTTTTTTTTGCGATATACTGCTACAGGGGGGCACTCGACCGAGTCGTCCTGGCACTCGATCGAGTGCCCTCGTAGAGGAGCATTCTGCCACGTTTTAGGGGTGTCACTCGATCGAGTGACCCCGACACTCGATCGAGTGCCCTTATGCGGACGCCTGAATTCGTCCGAAATTTCATAAACGCTACTTTTTTTCAGCTCTGGCTATTTGAAAGGTTGTCCAAGATCGAGCCTCCTCCCAACCCGAGTGAATATTGGTTCAACCAGGTGACGACGAGGAGACGGCCCACCGATTCATCTTGCCTCGTCACTCAGAAATATTGGGAGGAAGAACTAACGTTCCATCGTGGTCCGCTGATACGATGGGTGGTTTTATGGTGGCCTATTTATTCCTGGACGGGTTTGGCACCTGACGACAAGGCACGTTACCAGGTGATTCTGTCCTTTAGCCACACAGTTCACCTCTATCCCGACCGCATACTCAGGCAGTATGGGCGGACACAGCGCATCCCGGAGAATGAGGCGGTTGTGAGTGCACCTACCCAACTGACCGACATTTTGTGTGACACCTGGATTCAGAGATGGTATACTAGAGTTACTTGGTCCGTTCCCAAGCCGCTTCATTCTGCCTGGGTGTCTTATTCCTACGAAAAGTGGACCAAAGCCGAGACTGTCGAAGCTCGTGCTGCTCTGAAGATCGACGAGGCCTTCGACCTGCTTAGGCGAGAAAAAGTCAAAGACAACCGGGATTTCTTTGCTGAAGGGGAGACTCAAACTCCCATAGTCCGTCTGAGGCCAAGTCAGAGAAGAGGAACTAGGACTCGAGCTAGGGGGTCCAATGCTAGAGGTGTTCAGGGGGAGGTGAGCCCTCAGACCGATTCGGAGAGGAGACTAGGGCCGAGACTTTCAGCCCAGGACCGACTTGGTCCTAAGGATAGGTTGTCGGAGCATGTACGGGCTCGACTTGGGCCCGTGACTATAGCTGAAGATCCTCTGTCGAAGAAGAGGACTCGGTTTAAGGAAGTTCCCGTTGTCATTCGGGAGCGCCCGCCGCCGCCGCCGCCCCGACGTCCGCGGGCTCCTCAAGACCCGAAAGACAAAGGCAAGGGCAAGATACCCGGATATGACTAGTCTCTCTTTTTTTATTATTTGAAATATTATTACTATTTTTGTAGTGTTTTTTTTTGTGGCTTTTTGTGGCTTCTTTTTTTTGTAACTTTGAAATACCGAGTTTATCGGTGTTTTTTTTTTGGAATAATAAAAGTATTATTAGTGAAACCGTTTCTGTCTTTTTTCGTTATTGCAGTGGTTGTGCCTTTTTGAGGGGCTGCCTACGTATCCACAGTTAGTGGAATCAAACCAAACGTAGTTCGGGCGTAGATTTCTTGCAATTTCGAAATACACCAAGACTATGAGTTCAAGATGCGCGACAGTAGGATAAATAATCCTAACTTATTGACTTGCTTATAAATTTTGAAAAAGATGTTTTTTTTAATAATTTTTTGCAAATGACATTTGAGATAAGGTTTAGGGGTAGTAGCGTTTTAGCTGGTCTAGGTTGGTCGGTTGACAAATTCATTTCCATCCAGATCTGTCAGCATTATTGCTCCTCCTGATAGAACCTTCTTGACCAGGTATGGCCCAGCCCAATTGGGTTTAAATTTTCCCCTTGGGTCAACCGGTAGTAGGGCACGAACCGACTTTAGGACCAAATCGCCTTCTTTGATGTTCCTGGGCCTAACTCTTTTGTTAAAGGCCCGTTTGATTCTCTTTTGGTATATTTGGATGTTATTGAGAGCCCGGGACCGCCGTTCGTCTAAAAGAACCAACGAGTCATATCGAGCTTGAACCCAATCTGCTTTGGATACTTGACTTTCTAGCAGGATCCGGAGAGAAGGTATTTCCAATTCGACTGGTTGGACCGCCTCCATCCCATATGTCAAATAATATGGAGTTGCCCCGGTTGCAGTTCGGATCGATTTCCGGTACCCCCATAGGGCGAAGGGTATTTTGTCGGGCCAATCTCGATAATTATCAGCCATCTTTTTGAGTATGGTGACAATTGTTTTATTAGCAGCTTCTACCGCTCCATTTGTTTGGGGACGGTAAGGCGAAGATGTGTGCCTCTGGATTTTGTACTTTGCTAGCAAAGTAGCGGTTTCTGCTTGGAAGTGGGTCCCGTGATCACTGATAAACTCGTGTGGGATCCCGTACCGGCATATGATTTTATTCTGGATAAATTTGGCCACGTGCTTGGCGTTCAAGACACGGTATGATTTAGCTTCGACCCATTTGGTGAAATAGTCGATCGCCACCAAAATAAAACAGTGGCCTCCCGTTCCGGAAGGATTCACCTTTCCAATTATGTCAATCCCCCATGTCGAAAATGGCCATGGTGATGTCATGGTGTATAATAGGGATGATGGCATGTGTTGAACATTGCCGAAAATTTGACAATTATGCCAATGTTTGACATATAATTGACAGTCGGCCTCCATACTGTTCCAGTAGTATCCGAGCCTCATGATTTTTCGGGCTAGCATATGGGCGTTCATATGCGGACCGTTTTCGCCGTCGTGTACTTCGGCCATCACTTTTTCGGCCTGTGTTTTGTCGATACATAGGAGTAAAGCCCCCTGTGCCGTCTTTTTGTATAACTGACCGTCGTCCATACGTATGAATTGGGTGGCCTGTCTTCGCAGGGCTTTCTTGGCCCGGTTTTCAGTTCCTGGTGGATATTCTCCCGTAGTCAAATAGGTTAGAACAGCCTGATACCAAGGTCCTGGATCGGTGATCTCAATATCTTGAATGGCGTTGACATACGCCGGCTCGGACCATCTTTCGACACAGATTTGCATACTGGGCATATGTTCCGGGATGTTTAGTAAGGATGCTAATTTGGAAAGTGCATCCGCGAACTGGTTTTCTTCACGTGGGAGGTAGATATATTCTACCTTCTGGAATTGTTTCTCTAGAATCCTTACTCGTGCTTGGTAAGCCACGAGATTGGCATTCCGAGTTTTCCATTTTTGAAGAGCTTGATTGATGACTAAGGATGAGTCCCCGTGAACCCGGAGATTCGTAATGCCCAAATCAGTAGCCGCTTGTAACCCGTGGATGCATGCTTCATATTCGGCCGCATTGTTGGTTACATCAAAGTCTAATTTGATGGACAACGGGGTGTGTTCCCCTTGGGGTGAGATTAGGAGAATACCGACCCCAAAGCCTCGAAAATTGGATGCTCCATCGAAATACAAGTCCCATGTTTCGGTGTCAGTATGGAATATGTCTTCGTCAGGAAAGGCCCAAGTATCGGTATGGCTCTCTTCAGATATCGGACTATCAGCGAGGAACTCGGATACTACCCGGCCTTTGATGGCTTTTAATGGTACGAATTTGAGGTCAAACTCAACTAGCATTAGAGTCCATCTGGACATTCTACCGTTAAGAATGGGCTTTTCGAACAAGTATTTGATCGGGTCCATTTTAGACAGGACACGTACCTCGTGACTGAGCATGTAGTGTCTGAGCTTTTTAGTGGCCCAAACTAGAGCTAGGCATGTCTTCTCAAGCATTGCATACTTGCACTCATATTCTAGGAACTTTTTACTGATGTAGTAAATAGCCCTTTCTTCTGAATTGACTGTCTGGGCCAGCATAGCCCCCATGGCTGTCTCAGTCGTTGTCAGGTATAACGATAGAGGCAAACCGGGTTGAGGTGGTATTAGTACTGGCGGAGCAGACAGAATCTCCTTGATCTTATCGAAAGCCGCTTGACATTTATCGTCCCATAGCACCCGTTCTCCTATCTTCAGTTTCTTGAAAATGGGCTCACATACCATGGTTAGCTTTGAAATAAAACGGCTGATGTATTGGACTTTCCCGAGAAACCCCATTATTTCTTTTTCGGTCTTGGGAGGTTGCATCTCGGTGATGGCTTTGATTTTAGCTGGGTCGACCTCGATGCCCCGTTGGCTAACGATATGGCCCAGTAATTTGCCTGATGTTACCCCGAAACTGCACTTTTGAGGGTTTAACCTCATATTGTACTTACGCAAGCGGGTGAAGAATTTTCTTAGGGCAGCGACATGCTCATCTCGGTTTTTAGAATTGACGATCATGTCATCGACATAAACTTCCACTTCCCTATGCATCATGTCATGTAATAAGGTCGTGGCTGTTCGTTGATAAGTGGCCCCGGCATTAATGAGCCCAAACGGCATAACTGTATAACAATAAGTACCCCATGGTGTAGTGAAAGTGGTTTTACCCATGTCTTCTTTTGCCATCTTGATTTGGTTGTATCCGGCATACCCGTCCATAAATGATAGAAGAGCATGATCAGCCGTGTTGTCCACCAATATGTCGATGTGTGGCAACGGAAAATCGTCTTTTGGGCTGGCCTTGTTAAGGTCCCGGAAATCTACACATACCCGAACCTTGCCGTCCTTCTTGGGTACCGGCACGATGTTCGCAACCCAGTCTGGATATTCAGACACTTGTATAAAGCCTGCTTTGAATTGTTTGTCTACTTCTTCCTTGACTTTGAGAGACCACTCGGGCTTCATTCTTCGAAGCTTCTGTTTTACCGGCTTACACCCATCTTTGATGGGTATACGGTGTTCGGCTATTTCCCGGTCTATACCCGACATGTCCTTGTAGGACCATGCAAAGACATCCTTGAATTCTTGGAGGAGGCTTGTGAGTTGTTGTCTCTCCTCGGGATCTAAGGATAACCCTATCTTAAGCATCTGAGGCTCTAAGGTTGTTCCCACATTGGTAGACTCAGTTTCTTCGATTACCGGGTCTCGGAATTCCCTCTGCTCTAGCTGCTCGATCAGATGTGGGGGTAGGGACACCTGTTCATCGAGTTTCTCAATGTCATTGCAAAAAGTATTTTTGAAAGTATTTTGAAAATAATCCAAGTCATAAGCGGAACGGTTTTCGTTATTATTGATAGAGAATTTGGAAAATAGCTCAAAGAGAGCGGCCATCTGATCATTGGTCAGAGGCGGGATTGGGAGTGCTCTCGGGACAGACCCCGAGGCTCCGGTGGCGGTGACTACAGGGAGAGGGGTTACAGTTTGGACTCTAGCATCAGACCCCTTAGACTCGAATACAGACTCGGACTCAGACTCTGACTCGGACTCAGACTCGGACTCAGACTCGGAATCGGTGTCTGGCATATTTCCTTCCCCGGTGGTCAGCTTGTAGACTCGACCCTGGCCGTCGGTCCACTTGACGGTCTTCTTCCAGCTTCTTTTCCCGGTATCAGCACCGACTTCCGAGATCAGCTTTGAAGGGTCGAACTTGTTGCTTCGAAGGATCAGGTTCACCAAGTCTTCTTTGGGGTTCGGGCCCGCTTTGCCTTCCCCGAATAAGAGTCCCAGCACGGGCTCGGTATTATCAGTACCCTCCTTGGATTCAGATTGGATGAGGGCAAATATGTCATCTGGAATATAGTTGCATTCCCGAGCTGGTGCAGCCTCGGGATATGTGATAGTTGGTTGATATAGGCCAACTTGAATAGCCCCAAATACGGGTGTGACGAAGTAATCACTCAGCCTTGGGCTATAAGGGCCCAAGTAGGTATCCTTGATGATGTTGCAGGCCTTCTCAATTCCTGCTCGGACCACATTTCCCGGGGTTATAGCATACCCTAAACCGAAGTGAGATTCCCCGTCATTCAGAACCTCAATAATCTTCCCGGATGGAAGATATGGCCTCGAAGTAGCCCCCGGTAAGTACCCCAAGTTTTGTAGCATCGTGTCGATGCTCGTGGTGAAGTAGGGTCTAAAAAGGTATTCTTCTTCAATCATCCCTACAAAATCGAACCCCCAAAGGTCGGTGCGGTCCGTAGTGTTACAGCTAGCCACGATCATTGGGGTTGCTTCTAAGGTGATAATACCGTCTTGCAGGGGCATTTTGATCTTTCGGTCCAGAGTAGAAGATACCGCCTTCACGGCATGGAGCCATGGTCTTCCTAGGAGTAGATTGAAGGAAGAGGTGACATCGATCACCTGGAATTCTAGCTCTTTTTCGATTGGGCCGGTCACAATAGTCAGCTTGACGGCCCCGGAAACTGCTTTTGGGCTTCCATCGAAAGCCTGGATAGTGTGGGCAGTTGGTATGTAGTCGGCTTCAGTGATCCCGAGGGCTTTGGCAGTCCTTAACGGGAGGACATTCACAGCGGACCCGTCGTCAACTAGGGTCATTGGAAGATACTTACCCCGGCAAATTACCGTGATATACAGAGCCAGGTTATGAGAGGCCCCGAACGGTGGTAGGTCAGCATCTGAGAAGGTGATTGACGGGCCTTCTCCTTTGGACCTGCTCTTGAGGTAGGGTAAGATAGTGGCTACCATTTCAGTAGCGGTGACCTGGGAATTGACCTTGATCTGATCGAGAGCCTTAGTAAGTGCTTCTCGATGTTCTTGTGAGCTAACCAAGAGTTGCCATATAGTGAGGTCAACTCGGGCCCTTTTCAATTGTTTGACAAGAGCCGTATCGGTGCTTGGTTCTTCAATGGCTTCTTCCGTCCTGGTAAGTTCAGTGACGGTTGCCTGGACTGAGCCGTCTTTGGTGAGGGAGCTACTGGCTAAAGCTTTGGATTTAGCCTTCCTGACTTCTTCGAGGGTAATGGGGACAGCTTCCCCTTTGGCGAGGTATACATCTTCTTCATCATCGAACCAGATCCCATTGATTTGTGGGATGAAAGGAGAGATAAGATGAGAACAGTCTATCACCTCACCGGTGAAGATGGCATGAGAGCTAAAGGGGTTGTCCTTGTTGCTTGGCTTGTCCCCGGGTAGTGGTATTTTCCCGCTCTCAATTAAATCCTGAATTAGATGCTTCAGCTTCCAACACTTCTCGGTGTCATGCCCATTGCCCCGATGATATTGGCAATAGGCTTGGGCATTGTAGCTCTTGGAGCGTTTTTCAACTGGAACTTCAGGAGTTGGCCTATCGGCTGGACCAGGCCTTTGGAAGATAGCCTTTGTAAGGCATATGTGTAGGTAGTCCCTATATCAGTGAATACCCTATGAGGGACGTTTCTTTTGGATGAGGCGTCCAAGAGATTAACCGTGTCGAAGATGCTTCGGGTTGCGGCCGGAGGTTTGGTAGTGGATGAGGAAGCTCCTTGGTAACCCTTGTTAGAGGCCTTAGTCAGGCTCTCCAGTCTTAGATCATCTTCAATTCTCATGCCCATTTCAGTAAGAGTGGTGAAATTGGGTATGACAGCATACCGGAGGTGAACCCGGTAGGAAGGGAGGAGGTTCTTGACAAAGGCCTCCACTAAAGTCTTCTCACTGGGCTTATCGACCAGTTTGACACTCTCGGCCCTCCAACGTTGGAGGTATTTAGTAAAGCCCTCCTTGGGTTCTTGGGCCATAACCTCTAGGGACCGCATAGTGGTTTGGATCTCGGTGTTATCAGCGTAATTCCGAGCGAATTCCGTAGCCACGTCGTCCCAGGTTGAGAACTTCTTTGGGTCTAGTCTGTAGTACGAGGCCTTTGGGTGTTTCTCCAGAGATGCGGCAAAGAGGTTTTTGAACATAGAAGAGTCCACCCCCTTAATAGCCATGAACTCCTTGAAGGCCCGCACATGTAGTAGCGGGTCTTCAGTCCCTTCGAACATAGGTAGGCCCGTGAGATTCAGGTTCGTGGGCAGTTTGTCACTTAACGGGTTATAATCCCGGCTATTCTCCCGATGGATGTTGTTATTCCCAGTTAAGTAGACTTGTTCTTCCAGCCGGCGCACTGAGCTGACTAGTTCAGCCAACGGCCCTGTAAGCTCGACATTTGGAGTCCTGTGCTCCACCGTAGCCAGGCGAGCAACAATCGCCACTTGACCAGCCCTCATTTCAGTCAGTTGGGCATCAATGTCGGTCTGCTTCTCGACCATGGCGTCCACAGAGGTTTTCAGATCAGCTAAAGCAGCTTCCATTTTGCGGGTGAGCCTGGTGGATGGTGGCCTGTCTGTAAGAACACCACGTAATCAGGAACCGAACCCATACCTTGGAATCAAAACAAGTACATCCCGAGCGACCCAAAAGAGAAAAAAAAAGACTCGAGAAAGATATCTAGACGGATGACTCGTAGGTGGTGTGACTTCCTTAAGATTTCGGCCTCGGTGAGCCTAGTCCCGTTCGAAGGAAGGTTCACGTGAGACTAATCCCCAGACTTTGGACTCAAGTGTGTAGACGGGCCCTCCCTTGTAGGAGTATGTCCTACATAGGTGGGCCTTGCCTTAGTCTAATAAGGCGGACTGGGATAGGGAGGAAACTTGTGATATAAGATCGACGGAGTTTCGACGCTAAGGACCCTGACTACTTATGACACGACCCGACGCTGCTAAATACGGGAAGTCTTAAGAAGAGGAAGGTTTTGAAATTTGATAGTTTTGGAAAACCCGGGAAAATCTCGGGGAAAGGCCCGATTTTTCGAGAAAATCGGAAAGGGTATCGGGCCTTGGTTTTGATGGTTCGAAAATATTTTCGAGTTTTGAATTGGGCAGCATACCGGCTAGAAATAGGCTATTTTGAGTAAAATCATAAGTCCTAAATTCGGTATGTGTCTCGGGTTTTGAAAATTCGATATCTTGAAATTTGAAAATTTGAATGTTGGAAAAAAGAATTTCCGACGATTTGAAAATTTGAAGATGAGATCTCGAAGATTTGAAAATCGAAAACGGCATCTCGAAGATTTGAAAGTTGAAAATGGCATCGCGAGGATTTGAAAATTGAATTTTGAAAATTCGAAAATCGAATGGTGGATCGGAAATTCGAATTTTGAAATGGGCAGCATGCCGGCTAAAAAAATAGGCTTGTTTTGAGTCAAATCTTAAGTCTAAATTTCGGCAGCTTTCCGAGTTTTTGAAAAATTGAATATTTTTGGAAAGATGCATTTTTTTGAAATGACGGTTTTTGAAAACGACACGGAAACCAAGTAGCACATAGTCACGTAAGCATTATAACGACGCCATGTATGCTTTACACTAAGTCTCGGTCGGTCTGAATAGGGTCTATACCAGTGTTCATAGTCTAGTCGAGAAACGGGACGGACTTCCTAAGTCGAGTGGAGCTTAGAACATGCCGCAAAGTCCATACGAGTCGACCATGAACACCTTTAACGTATCCAAAGCTGAATACGTCGTGGTATAGTGGGACGTCGGTCACCAGTATCGGCCCGGGTAAATATGGGGTTATGCATGAACCGTAAAACTAAAACACATATTGTACTCGTCAAACGATATCTATTCGAGTCTCACCCTGAGAACGCCGATGGTAAGGCACTCATCGGTTAATCCCCAGCGGAGTCGCCAAATTGTGGACATGACGTAGGTCCACCCCGACGCGGCCACGCGCGGGTTTGGGTTAGGCGAATGCACCTCCATATGAGAAGGATCGAATTGAAATTTAAGTCGAAATGGAGTCGCCACCGAATTTTATGGTTATTCGGAACCATTCGAGCCCACTCTATATCGCCATGGTCCATACACAAAGTATGGCCCATTTTGGTTTGAGAGTTTATTGGGCTCGTCCCTTTGCATATCGATATAGATGCCGACTTGAGCGGTTAATCGTATATTGAATGACTCTCGTTGCCAATGGATTCGGACATCCGGAAACCACGGTTCTGAGTAAGGGGTGAGGGTACGTGTTGGGAAGCCCACTAAGGACACCCAACCCCGCCCGCACTTAGCGGCCTCTACTAGGACATCGTTTGACTTTTTAATATGCGCGTTAGTGATTCGGTGAAATGTTATGCAAACAGCGTTTTAGCTAAGCATGCGAATTAAATGTGAGCTACCTCAATTTAATGCATCTAATTTATTGTCGAAGTGATTTAGCATGCGAGGGTTCATATAAACGGTAAAACGCAAATAAATAAAGCAAAGCGAAATAAATCGGTTACAAGTTACACGGGCGGAATACAACCCGGAATTCACAATACGGCGTACAATAAAATAGAACAATTGAAATATACAATTGAAATGGCGAGCAATAATTATAAACGGACCCGTGTATAAACTAGACCGTGATTTTGTGTAGGTGGACGAACTTTAATTAGTTACACATTATATTGCGTATTAATCAAAGGACGGAGGTTCGAGACCTAGACGTGGTGCTAGCCTGATCTCGAACCTCGATGCCTTGTCCCGACTTATCACCTCGATAAATTGAGTCTAAATTAATTTTACATCGGATACGACTAAAGAGTCGTCGACATAAAATTAATAATGTGAGACCGTCGATCAAAATCGTTTAAGTGAAGTGATATGCATGAATTTTGGAAAAGCTACGTGATTAACTTTACACGTGTCGACTAAGTCGCTTTTAAAAAGACGAGGCTCGAATGATATAAAAAAGAACTCTCGGTTTCTGGGCTGCAGGACCCACTCGGTCGAGTCATGGCTGGACTCGGCCGAGTGCGTCCTGGAAGACGCTACTGCCCGTAATTTAGGGTGCTACTCGATCGAGTAGCAGGTGTACTCGGTCGAGTGGCACCTGTACGAGTTGTGACTCGTTTGTTTTAATGTGTTTTAAATCGATGATTGGCCGAGTCAAATAAAAATATTGACGGATTTAGGTTTAACTCGGTTTGTCGGTACTATAATCATGTCTTATATGATTATAATGCCGTTATCGGAATTTTGTAGAAAAGGTTATTGTTAGATGAAAAATTTGATTAGTGACGGAATTGCGTCCCTCTACGTCACGACATCGATATTAATCCTTACGGATTATGTGACGTCGGTTTTCGTGTCAACGGGTTCCATACTAATTGGAAATGGGATTAAATGCGTTCAACTATGACTTTAGGTTGATTATCATAGTCCAACGCATTCGAAACCGAATTTTCATACTAAAATGTATTTACGCGATATTATGACGATAATGATGATAAAGAAAAGATGATACAAAAATGAAGACGCGAAAGTACGACAATATTAATGCTAGTGTCACTACTATGATTACGATTATAAATACGATACGAAAATACGATAAATAAAATGAAAATGAGACTAGAAAAAAAAGAGATCGAGATGGGGTTTAGGACACCCTCAACATACATGCTTAGTAAGGACCTCGGAAATGGACTCGTAATAGCGGCACGGGCTTGGGAGTATCGAGGATGTATGCGAGTTATGGTGTGTATATGTGTGTGTATGCTTCGCCGGTTCTCCTAGGGACGAGGGGCTCGGGTTTGATGTGTTTTGACTAGGGTTGCTAGAGTCGTAGTATTGTGTGTATGGGATGAGTATGCATGCAACAAGTTGTAAAGGTTGTAAGAGTTGTGTAGTTGCAAAAAGTGTGTGTTGTGCATGGGGGTCATGGGGTATTTATAGGGAGCCCCGACCCTGGGTCACTCGACCGAGTGGCGCGGGTGCACTTGGTCGAGTGCCCTTGCGAATGCACCTGGACGGTCCTTGTGAGGTTCCACTCGATCGAGTGGTCAATCCACTCGACCGAGTGGATCAATTAAACCGGGCTATTTTGGGCGTGATTGCCCTTGATTTGCTCTTGATTGATTGTGATTGATTTGCATTGTTTTGGAATGATTTTGGCTGATTTTTGGATTGTGGCGCAAGTTTCGAGACGCATCCGGTCGTTTTTTGTGTTGGGTTTGTCTTGACCGGGTTTTGACCCGGTCGCTAAAAGACGGGAATTATTTTTGGTGTTGGTTTCGGCCCAAATTAGTCTTGTTTGACTCGGAACGACCCATTGGGCCTGAATTTGAGGTCTGTTTCGTGAGATTTTTACTCCACTAAATGTCCATGTCGGATATTATTGATTCCGAGCCCAAGTCCGAGTATACTAAGTCACGTTCGCGTCCGATCATCATCGGGTGTTTTTGGAAACTGCTATAGACACCTGGCGGTCAAATTTTGGGTGTCTACAGGTGGTTAAACAACGCTGTTTTCATCAGTTACTTTGATGCATTATATATGTTACTTCAAGGAACGAATGTTGTTATTTTGGTAATGAATGATTCTAACCTAAGAAAGAAGGTTGTTAACCCACATTACAAAGTTGGTTTCATCATCAAGGATTGGGGTTCTTACACTAGCAAAAAAATATGTGTTACTCTAACGCAGTGTAACTGTTACTTTAACGAACAAATCATGTTACTATAAGGAATGATTGTGGTTAATCTAAGAATGAATGGCAAACAACGCTAATATCCTTAGTTACTTTTATGCATTATATCTGTTACTTTAAGAAACGAATGATGTTACTCCAATACATATGAGACGTTACTCTAACCAACAACACAAGTATTAAATAAATATAGAGTTAACTGCAACGTTGCACATCATTATGTATAAAAAATGTGTAAAAAATCAGTTATTCTTGTAAACTCACAAAAAAACAAATTCGAATCCGCAAGCAAGCGCATAGATTTTATAAAATTCCACCGCCTCATCGATTTCCCCGAATACTTGCCTCATGTACGGAGTGAATGCCTCACCCACATCTCTTCACCATTCCTGTGCGTTCGCGTCTTTGCCAATTCCACCTGCAAAAAATTAAACAACATTACGCCCATGCATCACATGTGTTACTTCAACTCCTAAGTTTAGTTACTCTAACTCGTAAAGTAAGTTACTTCAAGTGATTACGTGTGTGTTAGTCTAATTAAAAATTAGAGTTACTGTAACTCAGAAAGTATGTTACTTCAACATCGTTTCTGCTTCAATAGAAAACCAAAACAATAGCATCAGTGAAGATTAAGAAGAACGTAAAGAATGAACACAACAACCTGAAATCTATACTAACACGAGAGCAATATCGAAAACTTACCATTGTTTTCCAGTGCATTCGCGTCTTTGCCAATTCCACCTGCAAAAAATTAAACAACGTTACGCCCATGCAACCCATGTGTTACTTCAACTCCTAAGTACAACGCCTACGCCCATACAATTGACGTAAAACATGAATACAATTGACGCAATTTCGAAATTCACCTTTTTTGTGCTTCACGAATTGTTTATCAAATGTTGATGAAGATGTAGCGATCATTGAATCCATAGTAACGGGTTGTGGAGCACAGATTTGAATGAATGAATGAACGTGATATTGGAAGCGTTTTTTTTAGGTTTGATGAACGTGAATGAATGAATGAGTGAATCAACGTGATATTATTATTTTCTAAATCATGAGAGTTATTTTAGGATAAAGTATCTTTTTTTTAATGCAAATATTAGAATGAATCTTGTCCATCCATCCCCATCCCATTCAATGGATGGGATGAAGACTTAGAGACTCATATATAGAGAAGGACTCATAAGAGCCTTACTCTTATTATGTATGTACGTATATGATATCAAGTGCTATATATATATATGTATATATAGGGGGGATCAAGGGAGTTATTAACTTCTTAAGAGTCTCTTATATATAGGGGGGACTGACATTGTACAGCAAACGCCGCGCGTCAACCCTTACCCAATCAGTCACTTCCTTCCTCTACCTCCTCTACGTACTGTCATTAACTCTTCCTCCATACTCCCGCCTATTACCCATTATACTTCCCCGTCACCCCCTTTTGAATTCATTTTATCCGCCACACACTCATTTCATCAGCCACAAACTCCTCTACTCTCCCATTTCGCTCTCTAAAAAAATTCATCGTGCTCCATCTGTCCTCTGATCATACTCCGATTTAATTCTTAAGCTCCATCTGTGCTCCGATCATACTCCGCCAACATCTTCGATCATGCATAAACTTCCGATAATCATACGAAGGTATTTTCAAAGTTCCATTCTCGAACTTCCGATAACCCTAAAACTAATAATGTATTTTTTTTTTGTTCACCTCCGATCATGCATAAACCCTAAAATTCAAATAATGTATTTTTGGTGCAATCATACGTGGTTGCAGTTGTATAGTCATGTAATCTGTACAGTCAAAGATTTTCTTAAGTTTTTATTTCTTTTTTTTGAAGGATGTAATGACCTGATATTTCCTTGTTGAAGTTCTGTACAATCATCTTATTTTTTCATGTTGAAGTTCCCATAATCATCTTTCTAATTATGCATGTGACATTGCTAATGCGGTTTTTGTTGTATCGTTACACTGGTGACATTGTATAGTAATTATGTTGTGGAGTCGCACACATTCTTGCTGTAGTCAGGGGTGATATTGTAGTTGTATAGTCATACAGATTATGTTCTATAATCACACGGTTGAAGTTGTATAGTCATACGGTTGAAAGTTGAAAGTTGAATAGTCATACAGAGTAGGTTGTATAGTCACACGTTTGAAGCTGTATAGTCGCACTTGTTATGTTGCAGAGTCACACGTTTGAGGTTGTATATTCCCAATCGTTATGTTGTCTAAACACACAGTTGAAAATATATAATTACAGACATTTTGTTATAGAATCACACAGTTGAAGCTGTATACTCAGTTGTACAGTCACACTCATTGTAACACCCCATATTTTTCAAATAGAGTTAAAATTTTAAACATTTATTTAAACCAAGTTTTACGTTTAAAAAAAAATTATTTTCGTAAATAAAATATTTTACTTTCGTTAAATTAAAAATTATTTCGTTATAAAAATATGAGAATTTATTTATCGAATTATTAAAAATTTTATCTTTCATTAAATAAAGTTTAAAACTCGGAAACATTTTTAATACCGACCTTTCATTTTGACATTTGTCGTCTCGTAAAAATTTAAAAATAATTTATCGAATTCTTAAAATAATTATTTCTTATAACTTTTGTCCCATAATACTATTTATCGTCTGTCTTACCTATTGTCTCGCAAATTTCTTTTTACAAATAAATTTTACGGTCTACATTATTTTAATCCCGCAATCTTATATTTCAACTTTTTAAAAAAGAAAGAAAGACGTTTGTACAAGAAACAGACCGGACCGAAACTCGACCTCCTAAGTTCCTCACACGTTGCCTCCTATACTTACCGTTGCCTCCTATACTTACACACATATATCCCTATGCTCACTACAACCCTACACCTAACTCTACCCTAAATCCAACACCTACCCACCCTATGTTTACTACTCCTAAACCACAAAGTACTATATATATACACGTATGTACTCTCACTTTCCTACACAACCTACACACTTGCATACTTATATACGTAGGCCAAATAACCAAATTGATAAAAAAAAGTGGGTGGATGACAAATTGGTAAAAAAACTTTCAAACATGACAAATTGGTAAAAAAAAAATTGAAGTTGGTGACAAATACACCAAAAAAATACTCCGTAGTTATTAAGATTTTTACTTCATATTTCGCATCAAGATTTTATTTCGAGTCGTCGGAAATTTTATTTCACGTTGTCGGGTTTCTAGGTGAATTACCGAAAATACGTATTATTTTATCCACCAACTCGGAAAACCAAAAAAGTGTAGCGAGCTAATTAATTGTTATGCAAACTAATTGAGTTGAGAAAACTAATATCGATTTGACTAAAAAAATTATCGTTGAGGTTACAAAGTAATAATAAACTCGATACCTTATATTGGTGGAATATTGTCGTATCTAGAATTTTTAAGATTCTTTCGTAAGTAGGATTTTTATATATAATAGCCCCATTCAATTTTTAATGAAATCGATGAAAAAAAATTTAAAGATGTAAATGGTTTAAAACAATTAATTCATTGTATTTTTTAATGAAATCAAACTTTCTTTGGAATGTAATCGGTTTTATTTTTTGTCGGTATTTATTAGTTCGTAGTATTAGCCATTAGCTATTAGCGATGACTATTTTTAAGTGAAATCGATATTTTTTTCCCACATTTGATGAATTTACTTTGTACTCCATAACGATTAATTAATGGTACCTTTTTCAATTTTTTTCGATAAGGTAAGAACAATAAATATTTTAGGTAGTTCACATTAAATCTCGACTACGCAAAGTAAAAATCCCGTCAATGAATATTAGTGCTCGAAAACATATACCAAGCTTTTTTGGTGTATTTGTCACAAATTTGAAGTTTTTTACCTATTTGTCATGTTTGAAAGTTTTTTTTACCAATGTGTCATCCACCCCTCTTTTTTTTTACCAATCTGGCTATTTGGCCTACATACGTACATACTAACTTAATTACATATTACTACGTACTACTTTGTACGTGCTTACTCCGTATATACTACTCGTACTACTTCTACTTATTATAAGATATACTCCGTACTATATACTATATTTACTCCCTCATCATTTTCTATAATTGGAGCATCGGGAATGAGGAGCTGTCCAGTATTTGGCGGAATCACTTTTCTAGTACCGTATTTGGGTCAAATCATTTCGACCAAAAATTCTTTAAAAGAGGAAGGAGATGACTTTTCTAACGTAGACCGTATTATTGGCCCAGACGATCTTTAATTCTTAATAACGTTAATAAATACTCCGTAATAGCTTGTTAAGGTAACCAAACTCTTCTTCTAACAACATTTCTTATATATAAGTATATTGTGTTACTAACTTAATAAATTGCTTACTTAAATATTTAGGCTTATTTGTATGACTAAATTACTTATGTATATAAAAATGTTACGTGATATTTTATTTGTGTTATATATTTATTTACGACTAAATTCAACTTGACTAAACTATCACTTGTTTAATTCATTTATTTATCACCTTTACATTTCTGTTTATATGAAAAATGAGGAAAATAAATAAAAGAACTTAAAATGATAAAATTTACTTATATCATTTTCATTGTATTTTATATGTATGTTTAATTCTATTTGTTCTGTATGTTTATTCTATTTTCTATATATTTTAATTTGTATGTGTTTTATATAATTGTAACTTTGGTCATATTTAATTTTCTTTAGTACTTTTACATTTGTTTATATATTATAATAATAGAGTAAATTAGTAACTTGCAAAATGTTTTATTTTGATAAAAACTTCACTTATTATTTTTATATAGGTATAAAATTATAAATTTCATTTTCTAAAATAAATGGATTTGTTTTATTCCAAAATTTTTACACGACATTTATAAATATTTTTAAAAATGATTTTACGTCAAAATTTGTAAATCGACTAAGTACAAATTAATTTATATTTTTCAGAAACTTTTATATTCTTTAGAAACTATAAATTTTAAAATAATATTTTATTATTATTATTATACCTTAAATTTTAATTTTATATAAAACTTCATTTAAAAGATTTACTATTTTAAAAATATTATACGATATTTGGAATATAATGTTTCGGGTGACACTTGAGGATTAAAGTGTAACGTTGTCACACTGAAAGTAAGTATTTGAGGATTTGACTGTTTCAAATGAGTCCGACCAATTATTGAAAGTCACCAAATAAAATATTACTTGTTCACGGACGACTTTTATATAAAGTTTACGATGCGAGTCTGGGACGAATAGCTTGTGTTGGATCCTACCATGCGTGGTATTTCGACTGCACTTGTAATGAAAAGCAGACTCGGAGGCTGCGGTCCGAGAGTCGACCTAGTGTTTAAGGTAGTTGTCCTACGGCAGTGAGAGTTGCGGTTCAAGAGTCTGCGTAGGGTATGTGCGCACGTATAGACAAGTACTTGATCAGTATTACCACCTAGGTAGCGGGGGCAGAACAAGATTCTGAAAACTGCGGGTTCCCTCTTGGTGATGCAGAGAATGTAATCATCAGCTTTCATTTCAGCCCAGAGCCCCGTTTGAATAAACGTATAATATAATAAAAGTTCGGGCCCAATTGAGCCTTATGGGTGAGATGTAAACCTCATGAGATCGGTTCGATCTACGAGTCAGTAACACGGTTACTTCTATTGGTGAGATGCAAGCCAATATGGAGTAGCGGTGATACTAGGAGCCACGACTCGTGTGTTTATTCTGTGTTTACGTGAAAAATGATTTTAAAAATCAAATGGCTGCCAATGTCCCATCTTTTAAACCTTATCGTTTTCATCACCTCACATGTTGATTAATTGAAGTAAAAGAAACTATCTGTTACGTGATATCCTTTAATATTTTTATAATTATATCATTGGTTATTCACATGATTATCTTATGTGTATGAGGTGATATTAGATGAACGGTTTGGTTGCTGTCCCGCTCAGCGGTCTCTTTATTCTATATATTTGTGCAGGTATGGGGCGATGGGAAAGGATCGAGCGAGAGAGATTTAATAATATGTTTGTATAAAATACAATCTATATTTTGTACTAAGTGAATCAAGACTATGTAATTAATAGTCGTTTATTGTAAGGATCCGTAGCGATCCGGATTTACTTACACTCTGATATAATTTTAATTAAATGACTTAGATAATTTTCCGCATTATCTATTATTTTAAGTCATCAAAAATCCGGGTTGTTACACTCATTACGCTTGTTGTTATTGCAGCAAAAATGCTGGTGGGAAGAAAAATGTTCGAACGAAGGCCGGTAAGAAGAAAGACGTTAAAGAGACAGCGGCCGACCACGTCGTTCGCGACCATGTCATTGATGAGGAAGTGGTTGTGGAAAAAAAATTGGGTAAGAAGAAGAAGATTGTGAAGGATACATCGGGGGGCCACATCATTGGCCAGATGGATGTGGGGGAGACAAAAATTGTCGAGGAAGGCAGTGCAAAGAAAAAGAAGGTCACGTTTGATACAGCGGTCGACAACATTGTTGTGCGCGTGCCGGAAACAACCGCTCGAAAGTCTGGGGGTAAGAGGAAAAGAGACCAACAACATGATCAACCAGTAGTGAAAAGAGAGCATGGAGGTCAGCCGGATGTTCATTGTAGGCCCAGGCGGTTGTACCAAGTAATTTCAAAATCGACAGCTGATCAGATTGAAAGGGTACGTGATGTGGGGACCATGCTTCGGCGGGCTGTTGGAGTTGAGGTTCAAATCGTTCCCCCTAGACCACGCGCTTATGTTCCTCCGTGCGTTTTCTGACGGGTCTCATATTTTTCGCGCCTCACGTCGGGAGGCATTCATGATGTCAAATCTAGGTTGCACGGACACGCCTCATTTGTGGCGTATCCGTGTCGGACACCGACAGGCCTAGGACACGTGTCGGACACACCAAAAATAGTGTCTTGGTTTTTTAAAAAAAAATGGACACGTATTGGACACGGACCGCACATTTAGGACACGGTTCAGGACAAAAAGAAAATAAAACTCTCCTCTTTTCAAACGCACCCGCCACCAACCATCCCCTTATTACCTTCTTTCAAGTTTCAACAACCCTTTTTACCTGAACCCGATGCCGATGCCAACCCCAACTCCGATGTCGATGACGACTCTGATTGGTCCTCCTCTACGACAATCGACAGTGATGTATTAGTTCATTACTTCTTTCTTTGTGGCCTTATAAGTGACCAAAATTTGAATGCTCGTTATAAAGAGTTATTCTTTATTTCGATATACATATTGTCTTTTTTTGCCGTGTTCCCGTATCTTGAAAAAATATGAGCGCCGTGTCCCGTGTCCGATATGTGTCTGTGTCCGTATCGGTGCAACCTAGTGTCAAAGTACGACGTGCACGATTTCTTCCTGCTACCTTTTGGACCTCACCCAGTAAAAATAATCCCCAACAAAAAACCAGAAAGGGACAGACTCACCTGACGTGATCAGGTTAAAGAATAGTTGGAGGAAGCAGTTCGACGTTAAGAATAGTCGGCGGGCCAATTAAATTAGGGAGCGTGCACAGAAAGTTAATGGTAACCGATGCCGCGGACGACGACTTTGTCCGTAGGTTCATGTTGTTCGCATTGTCATCGTTCCTCACGCCTTCTACGAACAACTCACTCGACCTCAGCCTGCTGGCCGCAGTGGAGGACGTGGGATTAATTCAGGGACAGGACTGGTGTAATTTTGTGCTACAAGATCTGGTGTGGGCGGGTAAGGAGACACGTGACTCCAGTAGACACCCTAATTACCTCCGGGGGTGCATCCCAGTTCTGATGATTGCCTACTTCCAACGCTATGATTTCCGTAGCCAGTCTTGCAGATACGACATACCGTTTATCGGGTATTGGGATGCACGGAGGGTAAGCGATCGTCTTGATGGGGAACTGGAGACGGGGTCACTGGTAATCAGTTGCATTCGAAGGTGTCGTACCCACGTACATGTGGGGTAACAGGCAACGAGGGTTTCCCCGCTATAACTCTGCCCTCTGACAACCAGCTCCCTAGTCCCGAAAGAATAACAACGGGGATCGAGAGCGACGATCAACTGAAGGACAGAGCCGTGGACATAAGTTATCTCACAGCCACTCTTTATACCATCAATTAATTGTTCGTAAACCATTTAGTGTGACTGCCTACCTGTATTTATAAAGACTGCGTACCTGTGTTTACAATACAGTTAAAATTCAATAGTCACGGTCATTATGTTGTAGAATCACACTCATTGTGTTGTATAGTCACACACATTTGGTACATTCATTATTCCGTATAGTCACACACTTTGAGATGCTTAGTCACACTCAGTATGCTGTGTAGTCACGCTGATTGTCTTGTACAGCCATATGTTGCCGACCATGATTTTACACCATTGAGCTTTACACAAATGATTTGACTTTGACTGACTTATAGGCGACAATGAGTTTTTCATGAAGTTCCGAAGGAGTGCGCTAGCCTTTTGCAAGTGCTGTGAGGAGGCTGCCTCCACTGTAAAGGAAATAGCGACGAGGAACCTGGCAGTTCCAAGTCAAAACCCGTCCTGTCAATAATTCTGGGAGGATCCAACTGTCCTCCAGTATATTGATGAAGTTGTTTCGTTGATCGACCACTTGAGGCAGACTACCCAGAATGCCCCCGTCATTGAGGGCGAGGACCAACGTAATACTGATGTCCTCAAGCAGGTACACACGATTGTGGATGACTTGCGTGATGCTGGATACTTGGATAAATATATTGAGAAAGCTTGTATATTGGGCAAGGATCTTAGTGGGAGACCTCGTGGTGAGAGCACGAGAGGTTACGATGATGAGGGTACTTTTCAAGGTGGCATCGTGTCAACAGGTTTCTGTGAGGAAGAAGATCCCGAGGACGATTACGAAGAGGCTGCTGATGGTACGCCCGAGCCTGTTGCGGCTGAAGAATTCAACGAAGGCTGCAAGGTGCGGGGTTCGGTTGGTATGAGTCCGACGGTAAGCAGGGTGGGAGACCGCGGACGCGCGGTCGGCCGTGTCCGAGATGGCCAGGGAATCTGTCTTGCCAGCCATCGTTCACAACGATGGGACGTCGGACCAGGGGATGCGTAAGGTAGTACCGGCTCTGCGCGATGAGACAGTCACCGTGAACCCGACGCCAATTCAAAAAATGCGAACGGACAGGTCAGTTCTAGCCTTGAGGAGGCACTGCACAAGGCAGGATGGGATGTAGCGGACGCTGTTATCATTACGCTTGCAACGGCAGAAGTCATCACGGATGATACTCAGTAAACATGCGAGACTGCGGGAACCGAAACGCACACTGCTCCAGGAGTGCATGGGTAACGTTCCAGAAAATTTGGGGTGCACATTGGACTGTGGGTCTATAATAAGGGGGCAGCTTGTGGTATCTGGATTCATGTGCTCCAATATAGTCATCTTCTCGGATGTTCTTTGCGTGCGGAAGGATGTAATTGACTACGTCTTCGACCGATCGACGCCCTTTCCGTCAGGGTACGTATTAATTGTGCTGCTCACACTACAAGAAAAACAGTCCCTAGCGTCCACCTGGTGGCCACCGACAGTGGTTGCTATAAAGGAACGGGCGTCCGCAAACAGACGCCAGAAAGCGGAAGCCACGATCGGTCGCCCATTTTTAAAATGGGCGTCCACTATTGGACGCCAACGGAAATGGCGACCGACAGTGGACGCCATGGATGGCGTCTGACTGTGGACGCCAGGTGTCCCTGGGTGACGTCCACAGTCGGACGCCATGGTCCTGAAGTTGGCGACCGACTGTGGACGCCATCCAGGGACACCTGGTGTCCACAGTCGGACGCCATTTTGGCTTACCCTGGCGTCTGTCATGACGTCCGTTATTGGACGCTATTTACGTTGTTGCATGACCGCAAACATGCGTTCAATGTTTAGCCAAAACCTACAAAATAAACCACATCCACAACTCTCAACCAACCACAAATGTCGACTATCCGCAATACCTCAACCTCATTCACTCTCAGTCAACCAAAAGAGTTCATCTCTCGACTCATTTATGCTGAAAAAACTTATATAAAAAAGATTTAACATACGGTTTGAAGGTACACAAATCTAAACTAGTTCGAAGATACATAATCCGTAAATAAAGTTACAACAACAACAACAAAAAACAATCAACTAACTGTGAAGCTAGCTGGAGCACCGGAGTTACCACCATCCCCGTTAAAGGGGTCTCTGTCGTTTGAAGGGGGTGGGGGAGGACCTTGGTTGCATTTGTTAAACATGGCCCAAAACATGGCCATCTCATCCTGCATCTTCTTTATGTTCTCCGCCTGTTCCTTCAGCTGTTCCTTCATGGCCTCCTTTTCGGGTCGGGCTACTGAGATCCGGCCGGCGTGTACTCCATTTGTGTGGAGGTGCTCAGACGCGATGTGGGAGGTGTGAAGTACATACCGTGTGCATTTCCTACACCGCACACACTTCCTTTCTTGTAACCCTTGACGACCTCGAACCAAGTCTCATTTGGGTCGACTTCCTTCACATCAGGATCAGCCTCGAGTCTCGCTATCTCTTCTTGGTAGGTGTTCTGCGTACAGAAGAACGATTTCAATTTAAGTTATTATTAGATGAAATCATTGAAGATAGTTATCCACCACCTACAGACGATTTATTTGACATATTTAGTACTCACCCAGGTCGCCTGATCCTTTTTCGTCTTAAAGCGAGTCCCTTTTTCATCGGTCTTCCCATGCATGTCTAAGAATATCTCCGCCGCGGTTGGCTCCCTCCCGAGCTCAGCATGCAGCTATTAAATGAGTATGAACGTTAGGCAAATATAAATTATGCAAACATAGTTTACGATTATTCAAGGAAGAGTACGGTATTAATTAGTAGAAATCATACCTTCTTGGCACGGCTGAAAGAAGACTGAGAACCCTGATGATGTGTCGGGTTTGCGTGGCCCTCATGCTCACAGTTCGCCAACTTGTTCCTTTGGGCAATTTTAGACCTGACCTTAAAGTCTTTCTTATCGTGGTAGGCGATCCATCTCTCCAACGCGTCCCCTAAAATATGACGACCCAATATATTATTTAATACAGTGAAAGATTGAAGTTAGATTGTTTATTTGTTAAAATTGATTACCAAAAAAAAAACTAACACCTTTAAGGTCCTTCAGCAGAGTCCCCCGCGTACGTCGTTTATTCATCACACAGGTGAAACGTCGTGTGCACGTTTCATTATTGTACCGGTCCTAGACCCTTCCATCTAACTCTGAGGCCCAATTGAACTTGAACTACACAGTCATGACAGATTAATAATTAGTATGAAAAATATTTACAAAGTCCAGATTATAAATTAAAAACTCGGTAGCAAAAACAATTCACGTACCTTGAATTGGTTGAACCACCACTCTCGTACCTCTGCCGGTACCTGACTCCAACATGCATACCCCTGCCCTTTGTCGACCATGAAGCTGTTAGTACAGCCTCTGACGACCTGTTTGTGCAGAAACCTGCACCGAGTCGAGAAGCACATATGTAGAAAATCATACAAGATGTAGTCCAAAAATAAATATGTTACAAAAGAATAATCAACATGTTAGATTATATTACCATGTGCCTGTTGGTTTGAGAACCACCCGACCGACATCGTCCTTCTCCAGCTCCTCCTCCGGCCCCTGTTGCTGCTCCTCCTCCTCATGCTCAACGGTCGGCTCCGGTCCCATTTCGGGGACCATCTCCTCCTCCTCCTCCTCCTGCTGCGTGGTGGACGTGTGAGCATACCTACTACCCCTACCACGTTTCCTGGTCGATCTACCGCCTGCCATTATCTTAACCTTGCAAAAAATTAAACAATGTTAACAACAATTAGCAATTACATTCTAACTTGATTCAAGTAATGTACCCAATAACTAGCATAGTGACCAAACCATGTAAACATCAATATAACTTACTATAACAACTCTAGTAGTCACCGTCGTTGTCGTTATTGTCTTCAGCCTCATCCTCCTCAGTCTGATCCTCCTCCTCCGTCTCCTTGCCCTCCACTTGATCGTCCTCCAAATTCTCTTCATCGTGTCCGTCATCCTCCTCAAGGATCTCCGGAACATCCCTGACCATGTAATCTCCTTGTCCATCATTATCGTCATCCTCAAAATCTTCCTCTGCCCCTTCATTCTGATCTTGTTCGGAGAATATGTTCTCTTCAATAGAAGATAAGCGTGTACCAGTTGAAGCAACATCTTCCTGGAACAGAGAACTGTCTATTTGTCCCCGTGGTTTAGTCGTAAAGACTGCCCACCATTGACTTTGATTTCTGTCATTTTTCGTGTAAGGAGAAGGAGCAAAATAGACTTGCTTCGCCTGATGCACGAGTATGAACGGATCGTACGTAGGATATTTCCTTGTGTGATTAACTTCCACAATCTTGTAATGTTCATGCACTCGGGTCCTGTTCACGGAGCTGTCTTTCCACTCACACTTGAATACCACAGCTCTATACCCTCGTTCTTTGCCAGCATAACACAACTCAAAAATATCCTCCAAAATACCATAGTACTCATCACCATCAAAAGATGACACACTCACACCAAAATTGCATCTAGCCTTGTTCTTCCCGTAGTTGAATGTGTGAAAATTGAACCCATTCACCGAGTACCGGTTTCAGGTTTTAACCACTCGCACTGGACCAAATGCCAAACTTCTAACCAAATCATCACGTATGTCTAAGGCAACTACGTGATCCTTGAGCCACTTCGGGAAATGTTCGTCGTGCTTACTCCAAACTTCATCAGGGTTCAAGGCAGGGTTTGCAGCGACATATTCAGTTACAAATTGCTTCTCATAAGGCTCTAAGATCTCACAATTCGAGAGTAGGTAAAGGTGCGCTCGGTTGTACTCTTTCTCATCTAGCGTCCTAGAACCCTCAACGGATGAAGTTCCTTCATCGTCCTTCTTTTGAAAAAACTCGGGTATAGTGGGGTCAATGGACACTGAATGTCCTAGGTTCAGGTTCTTGGTTTTTGTTTGGACATCTTTATCGAAGTAGAGGGAGCAGAAGTTTGCAATCTCTTCTCTCAAATATGCAATACAAATATAACCTTCTACCCTAGCCTTGTTACCAATTTTCTTCTTCAAATGATTCAGGAACCTAAATAAACAAGTTATATACTTCAATCAATACAAATTTGTTAAGCTAATTTTTTTTTAAATGAAGTTACTAACAGTTACGTACCTTTCAAATGGGTACATCCATCTATACTAGACAAGTCCTCCAACCTTAGCCTCGTAGGGCAAGTGGACAGGTAGATGCTCCATGGAATTAAAGAACGACGGTGGGAAGATCATCTCAAGTTTGCATAGTATCTGTGGAATTTGATCCTCGAGCCGAGACATGTCCTCAATTGATACTGTAGAACAACACAAATCTCTGAAAAACTGAGATATCTCAGTTATAGAATTCCACACCGTCGGTGGCAAAAGGTGCTTTAGTGATACCGGAAACAACCTCTCCATGAAGACGTGACAGTCATGACTCTTTAACCCTTGCAGCTTCAAGTTCTTAAGATCAACACAACGTTTGAAGTCGGAGGCGTACCCATCAGGGAACTTCAACTTCTCTACCCACTCCAACAACGCCTTTCTCTAAGCCTTATCAAATGTGAACAAGGCTCTCGGTTTCGACCCATCCCGTTTTATGTGCAGTTGAGGACGGTCACAAAAATTCTTTACATCTCGCCGGGAGCCTATAGTGTCACAACTCTTCCCCTCCACATTCATCACCGTGTGAATCAACTGCTCGAAGAAGTTTTTCTCTATGTGCATCATATCTAAATTATGACGAATTAACAAAGTCCTCCAATATGGTAGGTCGAAGAATATGCTACGTTTAAACCAACCATTTTTCAACTTCTTGAGGTCTTTGAACTCCTGCTCTGTTCCGTCGATAGTGGACGGGTAATCGGAAATCAACTCCCATACTTCATCTCCGGGGAGTCGATCAGGTGCGTCATCAAGCACAACCTCACCCTTCTTGAATGCCTTCTTATTCTTTCTATATGGGTGACCTTCTGGTAGAAACTGCCGATGACAGTCAAACCAACTTTACTAGAATTTGGAAGATAAAAAGCTTTGCTCTCATCCATACAACACGGACATGCTTTCTGACCCGCAGTAGACCACCCCGAAAGCATACCGTACGCGGGAAAGTCATTTATAGTCCACAACAAAGCTGCTTTCAACTGAAAGTTTTGTCTCAGAGAGACATCATAAGTTTCCACCCCTACCTCCCACAGTTGTTTCAGTTCCTCAATAACAGGTTGCAAGTAAACATCCAAATGATTTTTCGGGTTTTTCGGTCCGGGCACAATAAGAGATAGGAAGATGAAAGGCTGCTTCAAACACAACCAAGGAGGTAGGTTGTAAGGTGTGATCATCACTGGCCAGCAAGAGTACGATTTACCAAATTGGCCGAACGGTGCAAATCCATCAGTGCACAACTCAAGCCTTACATTTCGGGGTTCTAACGCAAAGTGGGGATGTAGTCTATCGAAACACTTCCACTCTTCACCATCACTCGGATGACACATCTTCCCTAGTACCCTAATGTCCTCCTTGTGCCACCTCATTTGCTCCGCTATGGTTTTTGTGGCATACAATTTCTGAAGCCTAGGTGCAATAGGGAAGTACGTAAGCTGACTTATTGGGATTGGTTTCTTACCCTTGACACCACTTTTCCCTTTTCTACCTCTCAAAACAATATCCCCCTCAACCATCTTATACCTACCCTTACCACATCTCCTACATTCATCAAGCATTGCATCATCCTTCCAAAATAGCATGCATCCATCTGGACAAGCATCAATCTTTTGATGCGGGAGTTGAAGTCCCTTCACAACCTTTTTGGTTGTGTAGAATGATCGGGTCATGATATTGTCTTTTGGAATAACTCTCTCGAGCAAGGCAGCAATACCATCGACACAAGCAAAGGGCAGGTTGAACTCACATTTAAGGCTAACTACCATAGACGCGACTTCTAACAAAGTCACATCGCACCCTCCGTATAACAGTTTCTCCGAAGCGTCCAACATGTCAAAAAACGCCTTTGCTCGTGGGTTAGGCTCTTGTGGGTTAGGTGAGTCTTGTGGGTTGGGTGAGTCTCGTGGGTTAGGTGAGCCGTCATTCCCATATGTGTTCTCGTTATTAAACAAGTTGCACTCCACAACATCAACTATCATACCTCTCAATCCCCCCTCATTTTGATGGTTTTCGGGTTCCTCAGACTGAGATGACTCACCATGACATATCCAATAATAGTAATCGGGTGAAAAACCACTATAGATGACATGTTCCTTCACTACAAGGACCTCAAAAAATTTTAGGTTCTTGCATTTAGTACACGGACACCTAACCTCCCCCCTCGATGCATAATCTACTGACGTTTTAGCCACCTCGACAAATGATTCAACACCCCTTAAAAATTCGACGGTGGGACATCTCTTCTTATCAAGTCTTCCCTCATACATCCATTTCCGTTCAATTCTCTTCATTTTCTATGTTCAAAAAATATATATAACAACTTAAAGTTTAATTTTCCTAACTTCATTTATAACATACTAAACGAAAATTTAATCATCATTTAACTTAAACTTAATTTCTCTAACTAAGTTTCCTCAATTTAATCACTAATACGTCACCGATTTTAATCACAAATGTAATCACAATTTCATCGCAATTTACGAAAACCCTAACTCATTTTTCAATTTAATCCCAAAATAACCAAACGAAACACAAAAATTCATGGCCTAGGTCCGACAAAAACAGCTAAAACAGGTCAAATTTTCGGATACAGATATCAAAACTCCGAAAGCACCGCTAACACCTAATTACAACCCCGGTCAAGATAGAAGTGGTTTCGGGAAAATCCGGCATTATTACGACACCTTTTGGTCCGTCCTAAGTGACACAAAAACTCACGGAATGCCCTAGAGGTCATTCTAGCTCAATTGAACCAAATTGATCAAACCCTAATCAAAATTGTGATGGGCAAAACTAATCAACATAATCGAATTTGGCCTAAACTAATCAACCTAATCGAATTTGGCCTAAACTAATCAACCTAATCTAAATTTAGACCTAAACAATATTTACTAGCAAACTATCAATAAATAACGATAACAATAAAAAACAAGAACTAAATATAATAAATAACAACTAAGTAAGTAAGAAAACATACCAAAGATTAGGAAAAAATTGAGGAGAGGAAGAGAGTTAGAGAGTGTTTTTTTTCGAGAGTGATGGGGGAGAGGGGGGTGCGCGACTATTTGTCGCCAATATCAACCCGGCGGGCGTCCACTGTCGCACGCCATGGGTGGACGCCCGTTTTTCCTAATTGGCGTCCGACAGTGGACGCCATTTGGGGTAAATGGCGTCCGCCTGTGACGCTCGTTGGCCTGAATTTCGTCCTTCCCAAATTCAGTCGGACGCCAATTTTGGCGTCTGACTGTGGACGCCCGTATATTTTTTCCGACGCCATGTAGGCGTCCATATGCCGAGGACGCCAACCAGGTGGACGCCCGGGACAGTTTTTCTTGTAGTGCCATCTATTTTGGAAGTGTGGACATGACATAGGTCCACCTCGACGCGGCCACGCGTGAGTTTGGGTAGGCGAATGAATCTCCATATGAGAATGGATCGAATTGAAATTTAGGTCGAAGTGGAGTCGCCACCGAATTTTGTGGTTATTCGGAACCATTCGAGCCCACTCTATGTCGTAGTGGGCCGTATACAAAATACGGCCCATTTCCGATATAAGAGTTTATTGGGCTCGTCCCTTTGCATTTGATACCGATACCAACATTATCGGATATCGTGTATTGAATGACTCTCGTGCGCCAACGGTTTCGGGCATCCGGAAACCGAGGTTCTGAGTAAGGGGTGAGGGTACGTGTTGGGAAGCCCACAAAGGACACCCAATCCCGCCCGCACATTAGCGGCCTCTACTAAGATCTCGAATGACTTTCCAATACGCGCGTTAGTTGAACGGGAAAATGATATGCAAAGATTATTTTCCTTAAGCATGTGAATGGAATTGAAAAGGGGTTTCTATGTCAATTTAATGCAACTAAAATTAACGTCAAAGTTTTATTTTAGCATGCGGGTTCATTTTAGTACAATAAAGTAAACAATAAATCAACAAGAATAACAAACGGTTAGTAACGGTATAACGAATAATAACGGTTTGCAAATTAATGAATGAAATAGAATGATGTAAAATTGGACGATGCATGGTTTGAAAAGATAGTAGTACACGTGATTAATTAGGCACGTGTTGACCGAAGTCATTAAAAGAATTGACGAGACTCGAATGATGTGGTAGGACTCACGACATTGATCGTGATGATGGGCTACTCGATCGAGTGGGCTAGGCACTCGGTCGAGTGCCCCCTGTACGAATTATAATTCGCTTTGCAATTTATTATTGACTTCGAAATTGCTTTTGATTTTTGATAATTCGATGGTTTTACCGAATTGAGCATAAATATTGTATGACTTATGCTCCATTCGGGTTTTTTATGAATCATTGATTTTGTTGAACCGAATATAAATATTGTTGAATTTGTACCCGATTCTAATTTTGAATACTCGTTGTATCCCATATTCGATTATTGAATCGATATGGAATACTAGAGTGGAAATATTAAATTGATTTTAGTCGTCTTAAATTAACTATCGCGATATGAGTAAATCACGTTAATTAATTTATGTGACTAGATCGTTAGATTCGACATCCAATTATGAAATTGGTATCGAATCTAATGGATCAACACCTTGCTTTGAATTAGAAAACTTGATTCCCTCGGCTTCTCCGACATCGAAATAAATCCCTAGAGATTATGATGTCGGATCCGCGTCAACGGGTTTCGACCCTAATTAAATAGAACGCTCGTTTTTGAAAATCGATGTAAATATGCGACTTGAATAATGATGAAAACGAAATAAAACGGATTATTGTTTAAGTTAACTTGTTTCAATAATCAAATGATCGGGGTGATGGGATAAGCGACCGGCAACGCTGTGTGCAGTACACTTGTATATTCGGTTTTCCTTATCCCGCCATCATTCACATTCGACATAAATCGACAAGTATTTTAATGTTTTAATGTTAACGATATTATTGATATTATGATGCGATGAACAAAATAAAAAAAATAAAAAAAAGACGTGGAAAAGGAGGAAGATGACGAGAGGAAGAGAAGAAGGAAAGAAAGGGGTTTTGGCACCCTCAACCTACATGTTCTTGTCTCGGATCGGACTCGTAATCGCGGCTTTAACACGGGAGTTTCGTGGTTTATGGAGGTCGAGTTATGGTGGTTAGGGTTTCGATTTCCTAAAGCTAGGTTTAGGTTTTGTAGTATTAGGGTTTGAATGTATGTAGACTAGTGTAGACTAGGGTTGATTTTGATGAGTTGATTAGGGTTTTTTGAAGTTGTAAAAGACCGATTAGGGTTGTGAAAGGATGTCTTGAATGTGTGTTGCATGGGGTGCTTATATAGGCAAAGCCTAGGTCACCCGGCTAGGGTTACTCGACCGAGTAACCAGCTGACTCGGTCGAGTGGCCCGTTGTGCCTGCAGTCGGGCCTGAAACAGGCCCACTCGATCGAGTGGATGGGCTGGGTCGTGCGGGTCTCTTGTTTTGGACCGTGACCATGGATACTTGATGGGTTTTGTGTTTGAATTGGACTTTTGATGTTTGAATGGCTGTTTTGTATGTCTCGGAAACAACTTTGACCGGGGTTGACCCAATCGCTAAAAAGTTGGTTTTATTTCCGGTGACGGTTTCGGCCCAAATTAGCCTTATTTGATTGGAAACGGCCCACCGGACCTAGATTTTAGGTTGATTTTGTAAGATTTGTACTCCGTAAGTGCGTTAGCCAGCAGCTAATGGATTTGAACCCGTATCCGAGCGCGTAGAAACACGTTAGCGTCCGATCATCATCGGGTGTTTTTTGGAAACTGCCATAGACACCTGGCAGTCAAAATGCGGGTGTCTACAGGAAGACATATTGTTTATATATATATATATGTGTTAATTGGGACTTTGTTTGATCTACAACGAAGGATTGGTCGAGTACACAGATTATGACTGTATACCGAGGGACGACATGCAGTCGCTCGAGCCTGGCCTACAGGTGACAAATAACATCGTTGACTGCTGGTGTAGGCTACTGAACCAGCTGATCTACGAGAAATCTGAGCAAGAGTAACCAGTAGATGTTTCTTCTCTTTTGGACATACGGTACGTTCACCCTCCAAAAGTCTGCAGCTCCAAATGTTTTTTGAAGGTGTATAGTCACACACTATAAGTTGTATAATCACACACTTTGGGGTGTACAGTCGCACACTTTACCATGCATAATCACACGCTATAAGTTGTATAGTCATACACAAAAGGATGTATGGTCACACACTTTACGCTGTACAGTCACACACTTTTAGGGTGTATAATCACACACTATAAGTTGTATAGTCACACGCAAAAGGATGTATAGTCACACACTTTACGCTGTACAGTCACACATTTTTAGGGTGTATAATCACACACTATAAGTTGTATAGTCACACGCAAAAGGATGTATACTCATGAATGTCAACCACACATTAACTACATGTATTAACATCGGTGCATGTGAGAGCCAATGCTGGAATTGTGGACGAAAAAAGGCAAGGGCATAAATCTGGACGAACAGATATTTTACGTGTGGGACCATTGGAGGCAAAACAGTGTCTCCGACTTTGCTTTGGACTCAGACATGGTATTATTCTGCATATAATGTTCGTTAGTAGTTGTTATCAGGACAAATTTCTGACGCATTGGTTGCAGGTGTTCGTCCCGGTTTTATCGGGAGACGATGGCCACTAGAGTTGCGCCTACATAAAACTTCAAATCAGAGTAAGTAGAGTACCTCGACAACAGGTTGTACGATAAGGATTTTGCTACGTTTCCTTACTGTGGCATTGCTCGAATATCAGTCAGACCCTTTGACATGACATGTGTGACTATTAAATCAATTTTTTGACTGCGAGTGTGTTCAAAAGTTGGTAGATCCTGGTTTAACTTGTTTTTTAGGCTGATAAAACGGGGGAGTACATGGTACAGCGAGGGGTGAGAAAGGGTGAGTGAGTCTGTGCGTTTAGGATGGTGAACGTTCCCTTATCTTGGCAGGGGGGTGGGCTACTCCGTCAATGACTGTGGAGTGTACTTGATGATGCACATGATGTTGTACGCTGGATCCCCATTTCACTACTCTTTGGGGACAATGGCGGCCATGAATATGTTCAAGACGGAGATCGTGGCGACCCATATTCTGAGCGACGTGAACAGAGTGAGGGACGCTGTTTTGAAGAAAGTAGCAGCATTCGGAAAGTACAAGGAATTGCTTGTTGTCCGCCCGTGCGAATGAAAGAACTCATGTGAAGACAACCTCCCAGAAGCGGAAGCATCCGAGCGGAACACCGAAAAATTCTAAACCCAAACCCCCAATCAGTCCCAGAAGAAAGCCAGTCAGCAATCAAGTCTCGATCACGGGACGGTGGGGATGGGTTGGGTTGCTTTTTAATCCAAGGGGAACTGGACCCCGACGCCATCGTCATGTCGAGCTTGTTTCGCATGAACCGGCCGCTGACGAGTAGGATGCTCCGCCTGCAAAAGCACATCGCCGACTACTGCTTCCTTGATGATAATGGGTACGAAGAAAGGTACGCAACCGTTTTTGATTACTGGTTCATGTTGCATATTACACATTCTAACCAATAAGGGCCGCAGTGAACAATTTGGGTACTACAGCGCTCATGCGCAGCTGGAGAGGCATGACATTCGAACACTCCTGTCCGTAGATAGCATGAGCAAAGCGGTGCTGGAGTGTTGGTCGCACCTGATGAACTGGTTGGAAGTAGACGACAAACGGCGTGGGTTATCCTCCCCATCTGGAGTAACGATGGCCTAGTTCGGAATTCGGCACATGGTATGCCCTCCTCCCCCTACCTATTACATTAAATAGTACAAATGACTTCATACACATTAACTGTAAGATGTAAAGTCTGGGTAATAGTAAGGCTGGATGATCACAGACTTCACTTTGCACAATCGCACACTTTAAGATGTAAAGTCATATGCTGTAAGTTGCATAGTCAGACAGCTTAGAATGTACAATCACACACTTTGTCGTGTATAGTCACGGGCTGTATGCTGCAAAGTCACACAACTTAGGTTGTACAATCACACACTTTGTGGTGTACAGCCACACACATGATATAGTTCTGACGATGTACCCTATCACTTATGGCAACTAATATTCACCCCTGTTAAGACTCACTGGCCCGTATACTGGAACGACCCGACTTCTAGGGGGCACTACGCATGCATCTGCATCAACTTTAGAGAGAGAACCGTTGATCGATATCCTCAATCACCAGACACACGGCCTGGGCTCATATATGTTCGAGGTGTCAGGCAAAATAGTAAGTTGCACGAGTATGCTTTAATTTACCGCGTCAATTATTCTACTGCTTCCGTAAGTGTTGACATTTTCTTTTACCTAATATTGCAACAGTCGTACGCAGTGTCCGACTACATGGTCAACAAGGGGCTGATTAAGGGCGTTCACCTATCGAAGTTTACGCATCGCCGGGTAAATTTTGAAGGCAGAGCACTAGGAAGAACGACACGGAATCCGGCATTTTCTGCTTGATGCACATGTCCCTGTACGATGGTGCGCTGTTCAGCCACGATGATATTGGGTCTAAGATCGGGAGGCGTTATTTGTCGTTCGAGGTTGCAGCGTCCCTCGTCCTTGCTAACATGAATGAGGCTAGTGGGGACGTGTTGCGGAAAATTCACGCTTTCATAGCGAACGCGCCGACCATATGGAAAGACCTCGACGCTAGGCGTACGATAGTAAAAACCGTAAGAGGCGTAAGGCCTCGACGTTAGGCGTAAGACCTTGACGCACCGTAACGCGTGTATATGTAGCAATTGGTGTACATATTGAAGTAAATCAGTTTTGGAATTATCGAAAAATCCCATGTTGAAGTATCTTTTGAGTATCAGAAGAATGACAACTCAATATTTTTGGATTTATGATTTGGCCAGTGACTTTACTTGAGCAGAGTCACATGCTTGATGTGATACAATCACGCCACTTCCAACTCATAATCACGGCCAAATTCATGCAGAGTCATGACTGCCAACCACAATTCACTGACTAATTAAACAAAGTAACCTAAATATATGACAATTCATTCCATTCAATTTATATAATTCGTAAAAAAAATACGATTTAATTCGCCAGATACACAAAACACAAAACAAAATTATTACGACTTTGGAATTTGTACTCGGTGAAATTATGCAGAACAAAACACACACGTAAATTATTTTCACAACCAGATTTTTTCACAAAAATATCGATGGTTCAAACTGATGTCGACGACAAATAAACAATACACATCGAGTACGTGACTGAAAGGGATGATTGTGAGTCTCAATGCACATAGAGAACACAAACGTTCACCTCACTCTTCTAACCCTAATTAATTTAGGCAGGTAGACCCCTCACCTAACCAATTAATTTTTCAACTCTCTCCTCTACCCTCTCTTCTACCACCAATTAAATTTTCACAGCTCTCCTCCCTCCCCCCTTTAAATACCAACGTCATTTTCACCCCCTACTTTCAACTTCACCTCTTTAACCCCATAATTCATCTTCAACCTAAAAAAAATGGCCAGCAAAATAAAAGAAGGAGTTTGATAGAGGAGTACAACGGTTTATTGGATGCCATTAGATCCAAAGAATTAACAGCCATGCAACTAGTCGCCACTGCCATAGACGCAAGGAACTTTGTGGCATCCATGGGCGATGCGGAGAAGAAGGCCGAACTGGACAACTACGTCCAATTCTTGATGAAAATGTCTCTTGAATGTTTCCGCACTAGGAAAGGGTTACAGCGTGATTTGGCCAACTTGAAGAAGATACTTAAAAAATACGAGGGTTAAGTAGGTATGGGTTAAAATGTAGCCAAAAAATATAATATGTAAGGTTTGATGACTGTTTTCCTAGTACAACCCGTTATGTCGTAGAATGTTTTTATGTTTCAAGTACTAGGTCGTAGAATGTTTTTATGTTTCAGGTATTATGTGTTGTGTAAAAGATTGACTTTTTCTAATATACAAATATTTCCATCGCTGTTTCGCTATTTCCATCGCTATTTTTCTAATGTACAAATAAATTGTATAGTCACGCTCAACATGATGTATAGTCACAGTCATCAAGTTGTAAAATCAGTTTAGATTTCTGACTTTCAAATGTCGCACACTTCAATTTATATAGTCGCCCCCATTTTGTAGAATCACACTCAGTATATTGTAGAATCACAGTCAGTATCTTGTACAATCACACTCATACAATTAGTATAGCCACGCTCCCCCTGTTTTAGAATTACACTCTGCCTATTGTAGAGTCGCACTCATTACGTTGCACAATCACACTCACTTATTTCGTGTCAACAAAATCTGACATTCTTTACAAAGATTAAGGGCATAATGTTCTTGTACAGCTGTATTTGTAGCCAAAGATAACACATTTCAAAGACACACTTGACGCATTTCAAAAACAATTGATAGACTTCTTTTCAAACGATTGCTATTTCAAAGTATTTTTACAGTCAATCAACCAAAAACAATTTTGCCCCATGATTTACGACTACACCATATTAGAAATGATTGAGGTCCGCGATAGGCGAAAACAATATCACGGACCTTGACCATTTCAAACGTCGACAATCTTTATGTTTCCAAAAATTCTTTCTCCACAACAGAGGATATACACAAACAATCCTCGACAACCCCTACCATGTCCTCCTCCTCAACATCGACAGACAAGTCAGGAATAGGTGGGCCCTCGACGAATGGGTTGGGGCAGTTCCTCTTATCATGGTGCCCCATCCTCTTGCAGTTGTTGCACAACCGTTTAGGCTTCACATCAATTGCAGCAGCATTCACCTTAGAAGACAACATCCGCTTCCCACTGCCCTTGTTCTTGGCTTTCTTTACTCTAGAATTGACCTTAGGGTATCTTTGATTAGGGATACGACTAACCCCTGTCAAATTTTGGCGCCGTTGCCGGGGAGACGGTGTTATTTAGTTGTTTATTTTTCGTTTTAGATTCTAGGTTATTTTTCGCCCCGGGGAACATCAGTTCCTTGGGGCAGTTCTCACTGGTTTCTTGTAGTTTCCTCTTGTACCCAGGTTACTACACTATTGCAAGATGCCTAAGCTTGCCAGTTATTCAGAGCCAGTGGAGACGGCTTTGCCAAAGCCGATCAAACGACTCACTGCCACAACTGGGTCGTTTGAAATCCGTCCTGCTTTCATCACTTTATTGGAGAAAAATCAGTTCGGAGGTACAGCCGGGGAAGATCCGGCGAAGCATATGCGGATCTTCACCGATTATTGCTCCACCATTCCACTTCCCCCGGGAGTTACTCAGGAGCAGGTGATGGAGATGTTGTTCATGTTCTCCTTACGTGACGATGCTAGGGATTGGATCACCGACTTAGATCGCACAGCTGACGAGATTACCGATTGGAAATCTCTTGCATTAGCATTCTACAAGTACTATTACCCACCTCAGAAGACGAACATGCTAAGAAGTCAGATAACTAATTTTCGTCAAACCCCTCACAAGAATATCCACGAGGCTTGGGTACGATTCAAGAAGTTGGTGAAAGAATGCTCGCATCACGGGTTTCAGGTATGGTTTCTGTGCAATCAGTTTTATAACGGTTTATATGACGATTGTCGTGCTACACTTGATTCCGCAGCTAATGGGAGATTCCAAAACAATGTCGACGACGACAAAGCTTGGAAGATGATAGAGGATATGGCTACTCACCATGCCCGATGGGTTAATCCACGAGGTAACACTCGCAAGATAGGTTTAGAGAGTGAGACAGCCAATGCAGTGGCAGCACAGTTAGCGGCATTGACTAAACGTCTTGATGCTTATGAAGCCTCCAATACCAAACGAGTGAACGCGATTCAAGCTTCGCGTCAGATTTTGCCGCCATCTCCAAATAACAATCAGGTTGTTGCCTCTGTTTCCCCTCATGATCATAATTTTCAGTCTAACTTTAACAGGCAAAATCAAGGGGGACAACAATTCTATCAACAACAACAATTTGATGTCGTTTCTCAAGCTCAAGCGAGTAACGAATATGGGGAGATTAAAGCGCTGCTCCTACAAGGCTTGCAAGCTTACCAAAAGCGGGAAGCACAGATTAATCAGGTGATTGCACATCATAAGATTTTGGACAATCAAATTGCCCAACTGTCCGCTCAGAAGCAGAAAAGAGTCTCGGAGACTGAACATGTCAATGCTATTACCATACTACTCCAACCCGGTGAACGTGACTTAGTCGACATCGTTGATGAAACCGAGTTGAAGAAGCAAGAGCTCACCAAAGAAGCATTGGGTAGACCACGGATTGAGGCTACTCGATTGAGTAACACCACATCACTCGATCGAGTAGACCCCCTAAAATCCGGCAGAGAGCAGTCAAGCAGACCACTCGACCGAGTCACGCCAGACTCGATCGAGTTGACGGTCACTCGACCGAGTACAGTTAGCCAACTCGACCGAGTAGACCATCCAGAATCGACCAGAAGCTCTTCAACGATACCACTCGATCGAGTGCCTCCAGGTGACTCGATCGAGTATGATGGCACTCGACCGAGTCAATCCGGACTCGATCGAGATGCGCACATTCGTTCTAGTCTGGTCCCTCCCGAGACAGCTAAAGATGCTCCAATAAAGATCGCACTTCCATTTCCACAGCGACAATGCAAGAGTCAGATTGATCAGCAGCTCAGTAAATTCATGGAGGTAGCAAAAGATCTTCAGGTAACCGTTCCCTGTACTGAATTGATTACGCAGGTACCCGCCTACGGAAAATTATTGATGGAAGTAATCGCTCGGAAGAACGCTTTTGATGAAGCCGAGACCGTGGCATACGCCGAGGAGTGCAACGCAGTCCTAAATAGCCAATCTCCACCTAAGCTTAAAGACCCAGGGAGTTTCTCTATTCCTTGTACTATTGGCACTTTTACTATCGATAATGCTCTTTGTGATTTAGGAGCAAGTGTCAGTATGATGCCATTTTCTATATTTACAAAATTGAACATGGGTGAGATGAAAAGCACGAGTATGACCTTGCAAATGGCCGATCGCTCTCTTAAACACTTTAGGTGTCTTGGAGGACGTCCCGGTCAAGGTTGGAAAGTTTTTTATTCCTGTAGATTTTGTGATTGTAGATATGGCTGAGGACTCAGTGGTTCCAATCATCTTAGGTCGACCCTTCCTACACACGGCGGGGGCGGTTATAGATGTTAGGGACGGAAAGCTAACACTATCGATAGGAGAAGATAAGCTTTCCTTTGGTTTTGGCTTGACTCCAAAACATATAGCTGAGTCGTGTTATACTATTTCTGTTATTAACACGTCATCTAATGAGTCTGTCAATGCTATTCGCAGGAATATCGAGGAAGCTACCGTGCCACCTAGCCTTGCCGAGCTGGAAGTGCGAAGATGCAAAGAAGAAGTGGATGAAATCGAGCGCTTGAATGGAGATCCAGTGAGAAAAGTTCTTACTTGGGAAGAAGAGGTCGATGAAATTGAACGACTGTTCAACGGTGAAGTGTTTGAAATTGAGCTGGTTCATACGAACGATTGCGGCGGGCAATCTGAATTTTGGAGAGTCGAGCTCGATGAGATAGAGGCTGCCCTCCGAGAAGATAGACCCCTCAGGACGATAAAGGATAATTTATGCAATATCGATGACATTTCCGCTGTGACGAATCATCCTCCTCCATTGCTCCAGACACCAATTCGGGAACCTCTTACCGAAAACCGTGCACCTGAGCTTTCTATGCCTAATGAATTAACCGTTCGAGTTAATTTCGTCCTGATTGGTGATTTAGGTGGATGCGATCCACCTAAGGAATTCCCTTTTTCTCATTTTAATTTTTTCAATTTAATTGACAAAGGGGAATTTGAATCCGAAAACACGGAACGCTCATATAAATCGTCAACTAAGCTGAGACGGTTTGATTTTCCGAATTTTAACGCCTCCGTACTTATATTGTGTTACTTATGTTTGTATGTAGCACATGCCCGAATGTTCGATTTGCTCCTACGGGCTCTGAGTTGTTTTGATTTTGACCGAGACGAAATCATGTTTCTTAAAACGGGTGAAGTGGTCGTGCGGGACCTGTCTAAAACCGGCGCTAGTCGGGAGGCAACCCGACATCATTTGTATATGTTCCCCCGCTTTTCAGCAGGTTTGGGGGAGCTACCCTTGTACACGGTAATTTCTTTCCTTTTTATTTCTGTTTTATTGCTTTCTTAGATTTTTTTTTTCTTCCCCTTAGGTCGAGTTGTCCTTAGGATTGGCTGTGGAATTTCCCATCTTATATGCTGTAGAGTCACATTGAGGACACTGTGACATTTAGGTTTGGGGGAGAGTTTGTGTGCTTTTGTGTGTTTTCATTTTTCGTTGTGTGATTTTATTGCTTTCAAAAATTCTAAAAATCCAAAAAGAAAAGTTGAAAAATCATAAAAAGCCAAAAATATTTTGATTTTGCGTGTTTTTGTGTGTTGTGTCTGATGTAGAAGCATGCAAAACGGCGATGATGATAATGCTCTTAACATGATTTCTCCTAATTTTCAGCTTACTTCGTGCCTGAAAACGTGTTTTGTCTTGAATTTTGATTAAATTGATATAATATGCCTATTTGAACTTTTAATTGCCAAATGAGTAAATTTGACCACTTGTCGGCAAACCACATAAATTCTGAGGATTTAGAGCTTCCTAGGCCAGTAACATCCCTAATTGGTCTCATTATTATTTAGGAATTGAGTGGTTTTCTCCTTGTGGAATGTGTAACATCAATTTGCATAAATATGAAGTCCGTCTCTTGATATTGAATACGTGTTTGGTTCGAGGAGGAGGTACATGAGGAAAGGCCATTCTGTTTTTGATGAGCTCCACATAGCCAAAAATGACCCATTTTTACTACCTTGTAGATTTAGGCCATTTTCCTTTGTTTAGCCCATTTCAGCTGTTGTAAGCCTATTTTTACCGCCTACATCATTTAGCTACAACCCAGAATAGCCTACCCTGTTGGGACAGTCGCAGTGAACTTAATTGGAATTATTCACTATTTGGTCGTGTTTGGAGATTTCTACATCTTATGGACTTAGTGTGTAATATTGTTGTGCGACTTTGTATTCGCCTTCCCCCTATTCGAAATTTGAAAAAAAAAAATAGAAGCATTGAAAAGAAAAGAAAATGAATTGAAAACGAAAAGAAAAAGAAAAAGAAAAAAAATGAAATATATGCTTCTTGTAATATTTCGGGGAAAGGTCGAAAAGATTGAAACTAGAGATCAATTGTGAGGATGAACAAAATTTCCTCTTACACCTAATCTTGAATTTATATCTCTAGTTGGTGGTTCGGCGTTATTGTTGGGGTTTTTGATGGGTAGTTTTTATTGTGTAGCTGTGACTGGGCCCGTTTTTAGCTCCACATTCCCATACGTGCTTAGGCACAATCCATTTTCTTCCCTTACCCATTTAGCCACCCTTTGTAAGTCCTTGGCATGTACTATGGTCCTGGTTGGTGGAAAACGTATTTGATTGCGCAGATTGATTTCATATTCGATTGCATGCATGTTTCATAAGCTAAGTCGAGTGAGTGTTCTTATTCCTTCTTATCTTCACATTTTTATACTCACCCGTTCTTATGAGTGTTGAGCGATAACCGCGAGGAAGCCCGACATTGATGGTCTCGCAAGGTTGAAAGTTTGGCAAGCGATCGTTTATTCATGGCATGATTATTGATTTAGTTTTATTCTCTGACATCCCGTGTTTTCTAGCCGGTTTAAGATGATTTTTAGGAGCATGATTGTAAGTTTACTTTGAGTCGTGCTTCGCATCACTTGTCCTCTCTTGTATTATATGTTTAGTTTGCTTGAGGACAAGCAAAGAGTCGGTTTGGGGGAGTTTGATCAACACATTTTATATCTATTTATTTCGTCCCCCGACTGTTGATATGTCACGTTTTCTTCTCCTGATTATGCCTTAACTGTCGATATTTTCTAGAAAGTCGATACTGCCGTATCTCGGGTTATTTTGCAGAATATGTGTGCTTTTGGACGCATTTACGTCTTGAAGAACTAAAAAGATTAAGCTGAGGACGAGGATGGGAATCGAGAAGGAACAAAGAAGGAAACAAATGCAAATTGAGAAGAAAGAATGATCGCCTACACAAGGATCAACTTCAAACGTCCATATCTTGAGTTCTACAACTCTAATCAGAGTGATTCCGATGGCGTTGGAAAGCTATTTCTCTTAGATTTCCAATGGTATATTGCACGTATAATTTGAGCAAGTAACGAAGAAATGGCAGCCGTTTGAAGTCGAGCGCGCGATGCTGTGACCTACAGCGATACTCGATCGAGTGCCCCTACTGCACTCGATCGAGTGCCACTCCGTGAAGCTTCTGCCCATATTTTAGGGGATCACTCGATAGAGTGCCATCAAGCACTCGATCGAGTGCACCCAGTTTGCGTCGCGCGTCATTCTTATTTCAACTTAGAGTTTTGGGCCTGCTTTTGAGTCCAACTGATACTCTTTATATATCAGTTGTCTGACTCTTGTTTGAGGGACTTTTTATCTTTTCTTTTACCTTCTTCTACACACTTTTCATTATTTTAGTTTTCTTAGTCTAGTTTACTTTGCCAGATACATTGAACCTAGTTCCCCGTCTCAGATCTTGAATTCTCCGGTATTATTATTCTTAATTTCAATTCCAATTTAGTTTTCTACTTTAATTTCTGTCTCTATTTATTCTTCGTATTGTTTTAATATTTTCTAGCGTAGAATTATTATTGCTTTCCGTAGATTAATTCATATTGTTCTCGTTATGTTTAATTGCGATTCGTATTTTGTTAGTTTATTTAATTCTAGTATGCATAGCTAAATTCCATCTAGGGTTTAAGGGGATCGATGCGTATTATTAGGGTTATAGTCAATTGACCTGTTTCTAATCGTATGAACTATCGTCTGAATATCGTTTTAATTCTGATTAATTGTTTGATGCATAATTCAATTAATTAGTATCACAATTAGGACTTTTCGCCGACCGGGTTAAGGACTAATTAGGCCACGATATTTTGGGTAGACTGACTTAATGCTAGCGACCGCAGGTTAAGTTTAGATCTAAAGGTTGTAGTGTACCGACCGGACCTGCATCTTAGGTAGTTCGATTATTGACCTGTTAGTTGACTCCCTGACCCGAGTAATATTCATTGTGAACCTGAGGCCCTAGACTTTCTCCCTATTGATTTATTTATCAGTAATTAATTATTAGCCTACCAAAACCAATTCATACCGTGACCCATAACCTAGAGTCTAATTCTTAGGAATAGACGACTAAATCTTGTCTCCTTGTGGTTCGACCCCTGACTTCACTATCTACATTAGTTGGTGTCCTTAGGGTATCTTTGATTAGGGATACGACTAACCCCTGTCAATGTTGCACGTGTACAGCGAAAACTTGACCTCTTTCTGAAAGTGTGCAAACGTCACGTGCGTGTACACCCTTGCCGCGTCGGTCTCCATCGGATTCGTCGTTCCTTTTTTGGGATATGTCTGCCAGTTATCGTTGTTTAGCCTCTTCTGCATGTGCCTCTGTTGGTCCATCACACTCTTGAATCGCATCCAGAACTGGACCAACGTACCTTTGTTGTCTTCAAACTTTTTGAAGTTCTCACTCGATCTCTGCGTTGTCCTCATAATTCCGGACATCCTCAACTCCCTGCAATGCGCGGCGACCCATTTACTCCTGATGCCATACACATATTCGAAACATTCGATCCCCACCGCATCATGGTCGATCATAATCCGCCCCCACCTATCATCGAACTCCGACGCCTCGATGACATCATCCCAAATAATAGCGTTGAGGTCTTTTATGAATTCTGAGGCCTTCTTTCTTGATCTGCCGTACTTTGATGGGACCTTGTTCATGATGTGCCATGTGCAGCACCGTTGGTGCGCTGGTTTGAATATTTCCGGGACAACATTTAAAATCCCGGCATCCTGGTCTGTCATGATATAACACGGTTCCTTCCCACCCATGGCTTCCAGAAAGCGGGAGAGGACCCAGATAAATGACTCGCAGTCCTCTTTCAATAGCAATGTCCCGCAGAACGTGACAGATCGTTTGTGGTTGTCCATGCCGATGAACGGTGTGAACACCATTGAATACATGTTGGTTCCCTAGGATGGGTCGAACAATACTGCATCCCCGAATGCAGCGTAGTTTCTTCACGTTGTACCATCCGCCCAAATGGCACTGCGTAGGCTTCCGTCTACATCGACATCGTAGTCAAAGTAAAAATCCTTCTGACTGTCCTTCATACTCTTGAACAGGTCTACGAACAATTGACCATCCTGCTCGTGAACGAAGAACTTGAGTCCCTACCCCAGTTCTTGAAATCAACCAACGATGCTCCGATGTCTGAAAACCGCCCGACATCTTCTTGCACATCATGTATGTCCGAGTCGCCCCAATCTTCAGCTGCACACACAAATTGCAACTGTATTAATCACGCATGGTCGACTGTCAACCAAACACTAACGACATTGTTCACAAACGTTACACACCCTCGAGTTACAAACGATCATCTCCTTGTGATATCTTGAGAGACTTCGAGATGACTTTTGAAACTCTCTGTCGTTGACCATCACAAGTTCGTGGTTGTGTTCCTCGATGAACTCATCAATAAAGAACCCACCGATCATCGCACAAAGCCTAATCCTTGTGCCACATTTCGTCCTCGTCGCCTTTGTATTCCTTTTGGGTTCATATGATCCCACAAACTCTTGCCCCTCCTTCTCTTGCGTGCTCGACAATGCAACTTAACCATGCTCTGGTAAGCTGTTTTGCCCTTCTTATTACAAGCCAACAATTTCTTCTTAATCGAACCATCATAGGATCTAGTTGTCGTGTACCTCTTCGCCTCGAAACCAAAAGAGTGTGCGTAAGATTGATAAAACCGGAACGCTCCGTCGATGTCTGCGAACTTCTGCCCTACGTAAGGCACACTAATTGTGTCTTCAGCTGACATATAAGTGAACGAAGATGCAAATATCAGAGATTGGAATGAAATTTATAACAACAAAAGATGTGGTTTAAGAGGGGGAAAAAAATAAACCCTAGATTACACCTTATAAACTATGAATCTTGCAACACACACATTCAACTCTGACCTTAATGAAATGTGACTTTTCTCAACAACGACTGTGACTTTGCCGAACAACGACTGTGACTTTGCTCATATAACTGCGTGCTTATTGTGACTATAACTTTCCACAACAACAACTGTGACTTCGCTCATATAACAGCGTGATTGTTAAAGATTAACACCCAAACAATATAAGAACTACAAGTACAAAAAACCAAAATGCAATACTCAACAAAACAAATGACAGTAATAAACATAACAATAATAAAGTAACCAAAATGCAACTTCCACAAAATACAACTACAACTACAACTAAAAAAAACAACAAAAAACTACAACTACAGGGAACCAACACAAATATTTGAAATATTGACTTAAAAAAGTATTAATTTGGAACCAACACAAATGCAATATTGACTTAATAAATATTTGGAATGAAAACATCAACAACACAAATCGGGAAAAAAAAAATAGGATTTAGTAATATCTAATGACATCATAATAACCCACGTATCAAAAACTGTACTCAGCGACGTGTGACTTTCCTTCATATAGAGTGTGACTATCACATTGTAATTATGTGATTCTTCAAATTAACAAACCAAAAACAAAAATGGAATACAAAATGTAAGATACCAAATGCAGAGGCAAATATATATATATATATATATATATATATATATATATATATATATATATATATATATATATATATATATATATATATATATATATATATATATATATATATATATAGAGTAAAGATCAAGTGAGTCCTCTTTTCATTTTTGAGTCCGTAAGTCCTAATCACAACCATTGATTTAGAGGGAGATGGATGGTGGTGATTGATTTGGGTAATAAAAGAAGTAACTGACATATATGGTAAAAATATATGAAATCTCTCTTCCCTTAATTCTCTCTACTAAATCTTCCTCTCTCTCTTCTCATACACATAACGTACAACCTTTCCTCCTTCATCTTCATAATTATTTTCTTTTCATAATTTTCAATCTTCATATTCAACAATCGTCATCTTCATAAGCTTCGAAATTTCTTCCTCACAAGCTTCGAAATTCAAAAAATTTTGCAGTCATATTCATTTCAATCCCTTCAACTATACTCAAGGAACGCTTCGATCATATTTCTATGATTAGGGTTTACGAAATTTTCAGAGTTTTAACCTTTTTGTGTGCTAATTAGTGATTGCATATTGTCATCTGGGTATACGACTTACATTGAATTCGATTCAATTAACTATTCATCTGTTATTCTGCAATTCAGAATTTGCATAACATTGATTTTGCGTGACATGGATTTCGATGGTTGATGGATAACGTTGACAAGTATGTGGAAGCGAGGCAAAAAATCATCGACGGTCCCAAGAGCAAGCCAACAAAGGGTCGAAAAAAATAATGTCTCTAATGAATTATGTCTATCTTTTCTCTAATTACGAATATTGCTTTGTATCCTTTTGATACTTTTATATCAATTGGTATTTTGATTATCACTAATGGAATAACGCTGTTAAATTCTGTTACACTGACTAAGTGTTTCTGTTACTCTAAGGAACGACTGGTGTTACTATGAGAGTGTATGATGTTAACCTTCGATACAAATATGGTCTCATAATCAGTGTGTTACAGCGACACATTGTAGATGTTACTTTAACGAATAAATGATGTTACTCTAAGTGATGAATGATGGTATTTTCATAATGGTGGTTAAACAACGCTGTTTTCATCAGTTACTCTGACGCATTATATACGTTACTTCAAGGAACGAATGTTTTTACTTTGGTAATGAATAGTTCTAACCTAAGAAAGAAGGTTGTTAACCCGCATTACAAAGTTGGTTTCATCATCAGGGATTGGGGTTATTACCCTAGCAAAAAAAACGTGTTACTCTAACGCAGTGTAGCTGTTACTTTAACGAACAAATCATGTTACTATAAGGAATGGTTGTGGTTAATTTAAGAATGAATGGTAAACAACGCTAATATCCTCAGTTACTTTTATGCATTATATATATCTGTTACTTTAAGGAACGAATGGTGTTACTCCAATACATCTGAGATGTTACTCTAACCAACAACACATGTATTAAATAAATATAGAGTTAACTGCAACGTTGCACATCACTATGTGTAAAAAATATGTAAAAAATCAGTTATTCTTGTAAACCCACAAAAAAAAACTTCGAATCCGCAAGTCAACGCGTAGATTTTATAGAATTCCACCGCCTCGTCGATTGTTCCGAATACTTGCCCCATATACGGAGTGAATGTCTCACCCACATCTCTGCACCATTCTTGTGCATTCGCTTCTTTGCTAATGCTACTGCAAAAAAATAAACAACGTTACGCTCATAGAACATATGTGTTACTTTAACGAATAAGTTGTGTTACTCTAACTCGTAAAGCAAGTTACTTCAACATCAGCGCCAAAAACCTTTTCCAGTGTTGTCTTGTGCGTTCGCATCTCTGGTGCAACTACCTGCACAAAATCAAACAGTGTTACATCAATGCAAATAATGTGTTACTGTGATTCATAAGTGGTGTTACCCTAACGTGTACAATACGTTACTGTAGCATATCATCAAAACCCTTTTCCTGAACGTTCATTTGTGTTACTGTAATTGCAATTAAGTGTTACTTTAATTCGGAAGGCATGTTACTTCAACGACGAATCTGCGTTAATTGATATCAAAAAAGTAGTATAAATGGATATCAGGGAAAATCTTGATAAAAACCATAAAGACCTGTAATCTATAGAGATCGAGATATCAAAATACCATTGATACGAAACTGTGATATCAAAACGCAATGACATCAAAAAGACGCAAATTGATACGAAATGACAATGAAAGCACTATAAACATGAAGATCGAAGTAAAAAAAAACGCAATTTGACGCGATAAAACATTGATATGAAAACGCAAATTAAAAGCAATTTTACTATTGAAATCCATGAAGAAAAAACGAATAAAAACGTGAATGAAACACTGAAACTCACCATTGTTATACTCGATTAGTTGCTTATCAACCGTTGAAGACGATGATGCGGTCATTGAATCCATTGTAGCAGAATTTCGAGATCAAAATCGATGAATTAGCGTGAATGAAGAAAGGAGTTTTTTTTTTAGGTGTGAATGAAAATGAACGTGAATGATAGGAAGTTATTTGTTTCCTAAATTCTTGTGAGTTATTTTAGGAACGTAAATCTTCCCTTTTTTTTTTTTAATTGGATGCATCTTGTCCATCCATCCTCATCTCATCCAATGGATGGGATGAGGACTTAGGGACTCACAAAGAGTAAGGGACTCATAAGAGCCTTACTCTATATATATATATATATATATATATATATATATATATATATATATATATAGAAGTGGGATCAGGTGAGTCCACTTATATATGTTGAGTCCGTGAGTCCCCATCTTAGCCCTTGATTCAAGATTAGATTAATGGACAAGATTTGATCTCATAATTTAGGAAATAACTAACAAATCTGGTAAATATATCATTTCTCTCTCTCCTCCTTAATTATCTCAATGCAAATCTTTTCTCTCTCTTATCAATTTTTTAAAATGTTTTTTTCTCTCACACAACAAGTTTTTTCAAAATTAAGTTTTTTTCATTTTCACCAAAAAATCATCATTTTCCTACTGCCATTGTACGTATGTTACTATGTTACTGCCATAATCCATAAACTATGTTACTTTAACTCATATAACGTGTTACTTTAATTCATGAACTGTGTTACTTTAACTCATAAAATCTGTTACGTTGTTTAATATATTCTCTTGCAAAAATTATTACTCTAACTCATACAATGTGTTACTCTAATTTATGAATTGTATTACTTTAACTCATAAAATCTGTTACGTTGCATAGTCTCTTGCAAAAATTGTTACTCTAACTTATACAATGTGTTACTTTAATTCATGAACCGTGTTACTTTAACTCATAAAATCAGTTACGTTGCATAGTAGTCTCTTGCAAAAACAGGAGTTTCAATTAACAAAAAGAACAATGTTTGTTTTTATTAAGATACTCCAAAACAAAAAGTGGTACAACATTCCAACTAAATCAACTCCATTACAATTCCAATGTTTCACACTTGTTACTCATAATGTCCTACTTATAATTCTGCTTCTTCTTCATCCTTCTCGTTCTCTCCGTCTTCTTCTTTTTCATCTTCTTCATCATCATCTCAGAAGCTTTGATTTAATCTCACCACCGCACAATGGAGGAAACTCTCACCCACATCCCTACATCATTCATGTGGATAAAATAACAGATAACAAGAGTTAAAGTAACAGATGAAGTGCATTGAAGTAACATTGAATTAAATTAACAGAGTATGCTTATACACCGGGTATAAAGTAACAGAGGTCAGACATTAAAGTAACAGATAGTGTGAATTAAAGTAACAGATAATGCTTATCAAAATAACACCAGGTATATGTTAGTGCAAAAAATTCATATAATGATCAGAAATGAGAGTATGACGCAGTATCTTACTCTTTGATATTGTTTTCTATTTTGAAGTATATCACGTCCCATAATTATAGGATGCAATATTTTTTTTTATATGGCGTTACTCTTTGATATTGTTTCCTATTTTGGTGGCAATCACGTCCCATTATTATAGGAAACAATATTTTTTTTAATATGGCGGTTTCCTTTATCCTTACGACACTACAATGCACTACAATAACAGATGAAAAGCACTAAAGTAACGACTGGAATGTATTAAAGTAACACGACATATAAAGTAACAGATGGTAGACATTAAGTAACAGATTCTATACATTAAAGTAACGCAGTATATGAACTACAATAACTCAATATATTGTGAGCGCGCAAATTTCATATGATGAATATGCAGTTCAACGTAGAAAATTAGAAAATAAATCAATATCTTTTTCCTATTTTGTTGGCAATCACGTCCCACTATTATAGGAAACAATATCTTTTTTTATTATTATTTTAATATGGCGGTTAATATATCCTCATGACTCTTTAATGCGTTACAATAACAGACATTATAAACCAAAGTAACATTTTCGATGAATTAAAGTAACAGACCATAAAAGTAATAGATGTTTGTCACTAAAGTAACAGACACTCCACACTAAAGTAACACAGTATGTGAACTAAAATAAACCAATATATTTTCGTGTGCGCAGATGAATATGCAGTTCAACGTAGAAAAGTAGAAACTAATAATCTAATATCATCTCAATGACTCCCATATACAATCCAGTATAAACTACAATGTATATACTCACCGTTTATGTTTACTACGATTTGCGTATCAGCCATTGAATGAAAAGTAGAAGTCGGATTGATCGAACGTATAATGCAGCGCGATGAAGACGATTACTGATTGAATGTGGTCTTGATTGCGTGGTTTTGAAGGAAGAATGAATGATTGAATGAGCGAGAGAACGATGAAGAAAGTAATGGAAACTGAATTGATGAACGAGAGAACGATGAAGAACGATGAAGCAATATCTTCTTTTTTTTTGAACGAGAGAACGATGATGAACGAGAGAATGATGATGAACGAGAGAGAGAGAATGATGATGAACGAGAGAGAGAATGATGATGAACGAGAGAGAGAATGATGATGAACGAGAGAGTGAATGATTGAATGAATGTGAATGATACGTTACTGAATGATATTCTCCTTCCTATTTTGTTGGAAGCAATATCTTTTTTTTTTAATAATATAGTGATTAATCTCGTCCCTTCATCCATCTCCCATCCAACGGATGGGATGAGGACTTAGGGACTGAACACTTATATAGGGACTCATTAGAACCTATCTATCTATCTATCTATCTATCTATTTATCTATCTATCTATCTATCTATCTATCTATCTATATATATATATATAGAGAGAGAGAGAGAGAGAGAGTTAAGATCGGGTGAGAACCTATCCATCAATGAGAACTATGAGAACCATTAAATAGTTCAATTATTCAATTACTCCCTTCCTCTTGCTGTAACGTGACACCTGGAAAACCACATCAAAGAATCATACACTTCCATATAATCATTCAATTTAAGGTATTATAACAAGTAGAAGAGGAACAATTATCTGAAATATCAACACAAAGAAGACGATAAGAGGGATTCGTAAGAAGCATCCTAAATTAAAATATAACGGCAATTTGATTCCGAATCTAAATACTCTAAATATTTTAAATCTTGTTTCGAGATTTGATCTAGGAATTAGCCGCCAAGTCTTGATGTCAGTCAAAAAAGGCTAAAAGCCGGCCAAAACCACTTTGAAATGTGTTCGTGGGCTCTTGGCAAGCTTCATAACCTTAATAACTCAGTTGTGATTCACTCACGACTCATGTTTAATACAATGAAATAACAAAATTAGCAAGATCGGTCCGTCTATAAGCTACTGTATTCATTCTATATATCTTACGGACTACAATTATTCAATTATAGTTCAAGTAGCACCTCAATGTTATGTACGGAGTAATAACTTTTCGGTTTTTCACTATTAAAGATTGGATCGATGTAGCCACGTTTCTTTTTAAAATTCAAAAAGGGTACACCAAAACGGGTACGCTAAAATGGAGAAGGGGTACATCAAAATTAAAAAATGTACGCTAAAATTCAAAAGTGAGGGTAGGCTAAAACTGAATTGAAAAAGGGTACGATAAAATAGAAAAAGGGTACACTAAAAGTGAAAAAGGGTACGCTAAAATTGAAATTGAAAAAAAGTACGTTAAAAGTGAAAAAAGGGTACGCTAAAATTTGAAAAGGGTACGCTAAAATTGAAAAAGGATACACTAAAATTGAAATTGAAAAAGGGTACGCTAAAATTGAAAAATGATACGATAAATTTAAGAAACAGTACGCTAAAATTGAAAAAGGATACACCATAATTAAAAGAGGGTACGACGATGGTATGATAAAATTGAAAAATAGTACGTTAAAATTGAAAAAGAAAATTAAATCGAGTAGGGCTTGAAGAAGAAATGTTGTATTCCATATAAAATCCGTACAAAAGGAAATTAAAGGACAATATTTTAGATGAACTCCTAAATCAATGAGAAAATTTGGGAAAAAAACGATAGTTGAGATTATTGCAATTATATTTACCGACAATAATACTATTAGTATTATAATGAAATAATGAATTTAATCGAATAAGTTAACTCATAAAATAATTAATTTTAAAAAAAAATTAAAAGTTACTTTGGTTGTTGGGGTTCAATACCAATTGTGATGAATTGATGGATTGAAGAAAAGTCGATTGAAAAATGGATGGATTGAAAATTGGATTCAATGGTCGATTGAAGAATTATGGATTAAAGGATTACGGGTCGAAGAATTTTGTAGAAGGAGTTACGACCTTACGGGTTGAAGGCTCGAGCAATTGTGAATAATTGATGGGATTAAAGAATTTTGAAGGATCCAACGAATGAGATTCAACACTATGATCTAATGGCTCATACTATAGTTCTCACGGTTCTCATTGAAGGAGTGGTTCTCACATGAACCTAAATCTATATATATATATATATATATATATATATATAGGTGGGTTCCGGTGAGACAGGGTAACTCCTTACACCCATTGAGGCACAATCTAAACCATTAGATTAAGATGGGACATACATCCAAATAAGTGTTATATACACTAAAAAAATTCATTATATACGTTATTAAACTCACTATATACACACACTTAAGAACTCAATATATACAGTAAAAAAAATGTTATATACACTTAAATAAAAAAAATGTTATATACACTCAAATAGTTATTATGTACACCAATTAATCAACAATGGAACATACATCAAAATAACTGTTATATACACAAAAAAAACTCAATATATATGCTATTAAACTCACTGCATATATACACTCAAGAACTCAATATATACAGTAAAATAATTGTTATATACACCCAAATAATTAATATGTACATCAGTTAATCAACAATGAAACATACATCAAAATAACTGTTATATACACTAAAAAAACTCATTATATACGCTATTAAACTCACTACATATATATATACACTTAAGAACTAAATATATATACAGTAAAATAGTTATTGTTATATACACTCAAATGGTTACTATGTACATCAATTAATCAACATATATACACTGAAATAATTGTCATATGTACTTAATTATTTGATATAATAGAATTGTTATATACCTTAAAACAGTTATTATGTACACTGAAATTGTTTTTATATACACCAATTTTATTTTAAATTTCGAATTTTTTTTTTCGGATTTTTTTTTTTGGAAAAAAAATTTCGGATTTTTTTTTTCGAATTTTTTTTTTTTTTTTTGGAAAACAATATTCCGAATTTTTTTTTTCCCGAAAAATATCGATTTTTTTCCCCAGGAAAAAAAATTGGGGAAATTTTTTTATGTATGCGTTTTTCTTTTAATCTTAGCCTTTAATTTGATTTTAATCTATGGTTGAGATTGTGCCTCAATGGGTGCGGCGAGTTGAGCTGCCTCAAAGGATCCTAGATCTATATATATATACATATATATATATAGTGGAAGGATCAAGTGAGTCCTCCTATATATATTGAGTCCATGAGTCCAATCTTGGACCATTGATCAAGTGGAAGATGGATGGTTGTGATTGCTTGAGGTGAAATAAGGAAATAACTAAAAAATCTTGGTAAATATATCATTTCTCTCCCTTCCTTAATTATCTCAATACATATCTTCTCTCTCTCATCTCAATCTTTTAATCTTTTAATTGCCTCTTTCTCTCACACAAGGTTCTTCAAAATTAAGTTTTTTTCATCTTCACCAAAAAATCATCATTTTTCTACTGTCATTGTACGTAGGTTACTATGTTACTGCCATAATCCATAAACTATGTTACTTTAACTCATACAATATGTTACTTTAATTCATGAACTGTGTTACTTTAACTCATAAAACTGTGTTACTTTAACTCATAAAATCTGTTACGTTGTATAATAGTCTCTTGCAAAAACTGTTACTTTAACTCATATAATGTGTTACTCTAATTCATGAACTGTGTTACTTTAACTCATAAAATCTGTTACGTTGCATAATAGTCTTTTGCAAAAACATGACTTCCAATCAACCAAAAGAATAATGTATGTTTCTATTAAGGATACTCCAAAACAAAAATTATAAAACTCCATTATAATTCCAATGTTTCACACCTGTTACTCTAAGAACTGGATATTGGAAATCAAATTACACTCATAAACTGTGTTAGTGTAACTCATTAAATATGTTACTCTAACGCATAATGTGTGTTATTCTAACTCATTTTACTCCAATAAAGGATGTTACTCTAAGGACTAGATATTGGAAAATCAATCAAACTCATAAACTGTATTACCGTAACTTATTCAGTATGTTACTCTAATGAATAATGTATGTTACTCTAACAATATATTGTCCTACTCAGAATTGTGCTTCTTCTTCTTCATCCTCCTCTTCTTCTTCTTCTTCTTCTTCTTCTTCTTATTCTCATTCTTCATCGTCAAACAATGACTTACATGACGTTTCCTAATGATTCTTTCTTCTTCTTCTTCTTCTTCTTCTTCTTCTTCTTCTTCTTCTTCTTATCATCTACATCTTTGAAGATCTGCTCTATGTATGGAGTGAAACTCTCACCCACATCCTTGCACCATTCCTCTGCTTTTACGTCTACTACAAAAACAAGAACAATGTCAATAAACGTGGCGACAAACAAACAATCAGAAATTAAAATATGGCGGTATTCTAACCAAAACATTAATAACTAAATCCGATGACATGTTACTCTAATGCTTCAAACGTGTTACTGTAATACATTAGGTATGAATGACAGTATGAATGACAGTATAAACATGTATACTGCTATGAATAAGAGTATGAATGAGAACGTTATACTTTGATATTGTTTCCTATTTTGATGGCAATCACGTTCCATCATTATATGAAGCAATATTTTTTTAATATGGCAGTATTCTAAATCCTTTGTTACTCCAATGCATTACAGTAACAGATGACAAGAATTAAAGTAACAGATGAAGTGCATTAAAGTAACACGAGATTCAATTAACAAAAGATGTCTATACACAGGGTTAGACATTAAAATAACAGATGGTCTATATTAAAGTAACACATTACGTGCATTACAATAACTCCATATATATGTTTGTGCGAAAAAATCATATAATGATCAGATCTTTAAAAAATCATACTATGAACGTAAAATCTAATAATATGGAGCATCTTAATGACTTACATGACAATGAAAGCATAACAATTGATGAAGATTATGAAAATCCTAAATAATAATCAGTGAAGATTATGAAAAAAACCTAATAATAAACCTAACAATCTGCAATCTATACTAACACAAGAGCAATGAATCGTTTATATGAATATATGATGAATGAAATGAATAAAATTGACGCAAAACATGAAAGTAATATCGAAACTCACCATTGTTGTACTCCACGAATTGCTTATCAACAGTTGATGATGATCTCGCGATCGTTGAATCCATAGTAACGTGATGTCGAGCACAAATTTTGAATGAATGAATGGATGAACGTGATGTTGGAAGCGTTTTTTTTAGGTTTGATAAATGAATGGGTGAATGAATGTGATATTATTGTTTCCTAAAATTATGGGAGTTATTTTAGGAAGCAGTATCTCCCTTTTTTTTTAATGCAAATTGTAGAATGAATCATGTCCATCCATCCTCATCTCATCCAATGGATGGGATGAAGACTTATGGACTCATATATAGAGAAGGACTCATAAGAGTCTTACTCTATATATATATATATATATATATATATATATATCCTACGTGTTAGACTGTAAATTTTTGATTGCAAATTTTCGAGCATATGATCATCGAATGAATTTTCGAGGAACAACACCATTGGAGCATGGAGATGTGGAGCAAATTAGGAATTAGGGTTTAATTATTTGAATGGTAGTATGAATTAGGAGATGAATTTCGAATTTTAGGGGATGAATTTGGAATTTTAGTCAAAGAGGAATGGTGTGATTGATAGTGAGGGAGTGAGTTGCATATGATGCATGCTGCTGTTGCTACTTTTTCCAATGCTATTCCTGCTGCTGTCAAGTACGCCTGTCAATCAGGCGTACGATTTTTTTTATAAATTAATCTAAGTCATCCATCCAACCCAGAATCAATGGCCAACAACAAAGCTCTTCAACTTCCCAATCCACCACCAACTTCCTTGATCCCATTTCTATATATATGTATGTATGTACACACACATATGGAGTATTGTGTATGCATATATGTGTGATCATTTGTTCAAATTTAAATATGTAGTAACAAACATCGATATCAAAGAATGTCGAGATCAAAGAACCTTAACAATATAATGAAGAATATCAAAATATAAGAATGTCGAGGATGAAGATCGAGTGTTGATCAAAGTGATGAGAAGTACAAAGCTTGAGGAATACAAGATTGAAGTGAAGAAGAAGATTAGAGTGTGTGTCCTAGCTATAGTTGATGGGCTAATCATACACTTATAAAAAATAACTAATTTAGGTCTAACTAATATAGCTAGGGAAGTCGAGATCGTATCCACAGGGAGACAAATAAATCATACTTACAACTAAAGTTAGCTTAAGTAACTAAATCCGAGTTTTTTGTATGTTTGTTTACCATACTAAATAGAATCTATTCTAGTAACTCCCTCTCTCTTAAAAAAAAGCTATTTCCACTCACTAAAAAAAACCCTAACCCTAGCAGCCTTGTAGCTGTCGCCGCCCCTCCTTCACTCAGTCTCGCCATATCACTTCTGGCCGGAGATATGACCGACTCTCTTGGCTTATCTCCGGACACTCGTACAAGTCTACTCTTGCCTTTTCGATCCCTTTAAGCTCCCCACCTCATCAGTTTACCCTTCTTATTATCGTCATGGGTCACATCCTTTGTCTTGCTTGTCTTGCTTATCTTTTTTCCATGATTTTCGTTTTGCTCAGTCCTATCTCCGTCTCCCTGGTGGTCGTCATCGGCCCTCTCCGATTGGCATCCCCGTCTTTCCTTGTGCTCCCAAACGTCCAACCCTCACCCTCATTCTTCTCTGACGCTGGCTCCCGTCGAGGGTATTCCCCCTTCCCTTCCCCCCCTCCCCCACTCTTTGGCGGTCGGCGTCCCATCCCGTAGTCCCCCCCCCCCCTCCCCTCATCCCCTTCCCCCACCCTCATGTGTCGGTCGATGTCGGTTCGTGTTAGGTATGGTGGACTCGTCTTTCTTAATTTCTCTCGAATTATTTGTTTTTTGTTTGTCTTTTTTGTTGGACGATTGGTTCCTCTTTTGTTTCGTAGGGTTTTGGTCAATGGTTGTGTCCTTGTCGATTTTCTACGCTGAGATGGTGGTCTTTAATTTGTTTTGTTGTCTTTAATTAGTTTTCTGCTCTTGGTATTTTGAATAAATTGGGTTGTTGGAATAATTTGTGCTGTGACCCTTCGATTTCGACGGTTGCAGGTAAATTTGTTGCGGTGCCTTGTGGAGTTGGGAGCTTTGCTGGGTTGTTTTTTCTTTGGATGACTTGTCGGGGTGGATTTGGTCGGCTGATGTGTGGTTGGATTACGGGTGGCTTTCTTCCAAGATGCTCCTTTTTATAACTCCCTCACTTCTTTCTATTCTTTTCTTTAACCTTATTAGTGGTATCTTAATAATAATCTTGAGTAGTGTTATGACGAGTAGGACTAGTATAACTCTTATGGATCTTTTGCGTCGTATGTGGGTTGGGTTCGTCAGAAGACGGTGCGTTTTGGCAACTATGGATATGTGTGGACATGACGTAGGTCCACCCCGACGCGGCGAAGCGCGGGTTTGGGTAGGCGAATGAATCTCGTGGTAAGATTGTTCTCGGGTTCGAAATTTAAGTCAAAATGGAGTCGCCACCGAATTTTGTGGTTATTCGGAACCATACGAGCCCACTCTATGTCGTCATGGGCTTTACACAAAGTAAGCCCACTCCGATTTCAGAGTTCATGGGGCTCGTCCCTTTGCATTGCGATACCGATACCATCTATACCGGTAATCGTGTAAAGAATGACTCTCGTGCGCCAAGGGTTTCGGACATCCGGAAACCAAAGGTTCTGAGTAAGGGGTGAGGGTACGTGTTGGGAAGCCCACTAAGGACACCCAACCCCGCCCGCACATGACGGCCTCTACTAAGACACCGTTCGTGTTCGTGTACGCGCGCTAGTAAATTGATTAAATGATATTCAAACAACGTTTTGTCTAAGCATGTGAATTTTGCGTTAACTACGTCATTTAATGCATCTTGTTATTCGTCGAAGTGATTTAGCATGCGAGGTTCATTTATAAAGCGTAAAAGCAAGTAAATAAACGAAGCTCGAAAATAAATAAATAACGTACAAGTTACACGGGCGGAAATACAACCCGGAATTCACAATACAACGCTACGTAAAAATAATGAATGGAAAATAATGCGATATAATTAAAGGAACGGACCCATATGTAAACTAGACCGTGAAAATATGTAGGCGGACTAACCTCGATTAAATATGCATTATGTCGCATATTAAACGAAGGACGGGAACATGAGACTGCGGCATATTGCTAGCCTAATCTCGCGTCCCGTAGTCTTGTCCCGACTTATCACGTCAAAGTGGTCAAAGTCGTTCTACGTGTCGTGATGTGTATAGTTTTGAAAAATAGGAAGGTCGGACGATGGTCTAAAGTCGATAAAGAACGGGGCTCGAAATATGTGTCTAAGCCCTCGGTATTGCGGGTTATGAGACCCACTCGATCGAGTCATTGACTGACTCGGTCGAGTGTGTCATTAGCGTGGCTACTGACCACTTTTTGGGGTGCTACTCGATCGAGTGCCATCGAGTAGCCTATGGCACTCGATCGAGTGCCCCCTGTACGAGTGATGATTCGCTCGGTTTTATGACTTGAAATCGATAATCGGCCTAACCAAGTACGAATATTACATGATTTGTACTTAGTGCGACCTCCGGTATTATAATCGTATATGAGCGATTATAATACCGTCATCGGGATTTTATGAAAATATTTTACGTTAGATTAGGAAATTTGGAATTGGTGACGAAATGCATCCCTCTACGTCACGACATCGGAACTAACCCTTTCGGGTTATGTGATGTCGGTATTCGTGTCAACGGGTCTCGTACCAATTATAGAAATGGAATGAAATTCGTTCAACTACGACCGTTTGCGATCGCGTTACGCCCTTGAGTACATTGGGGCGGGGCTCCTCGAAAGGGCTCCACCTCCGTCGTTGCTCGTAAAGGGATTAAACGGATCTTAGACAAACATCGTAGTCGAACGGATTTTAGACCGAAATTTGATACTAGTTTTATATGTACGTGGTATTATTAATGACGTTAGTAATAGAAAAATGACAATACAAAATAAAGATGCAAAAAAGGTATAAAAAAACGTTAGTGTTAGTGTCGGTGTTACTACGATCATAATACGAAAATGTACATAAAACGATATAGAAAAGAGATAGAGAAGGGGTTTAGGACACCCTCAACATACATGCTAGTATAGACCTCGGAAATGGACTCGTGAATAGCGACAAAGCTTGGGAGTATCGAGGATGTACGTGAGTTAGGGTGTGTATGGGTGTTGTGTCGGTTTCCGAGGTATAAATGGCTCGGATTTTGATGTGTTTTGCTTAGGGTTTGTAGTGTAGGTATGTAGGGTTGTAGTAGGGTAAAAGGTGACTGAAGTTGTAGGGTAAAAAGTGAATGTAAAATCTCAAATGCATGGGGGGGTGAAGCGGTATTTATAGACTTCACCCCTCGACATAGGGGCACTCGATCGAGTGGCCCTAGTGCACTCGATCGAGTGCCTTTGAAAACGGGCCAAGCCCAGTTCAAGGCGCTCCACTCGACCGAGTGGGTCAATCCACTCGATCGAGTGGATCAGTTGGGCGAGAAAAATAAGGAAGACTTGGTCTTGTTTGTTTTGGTTGCTCTTTTTGAATTCGAATTTATGCGCCAACTGAACTTAGCTGATTTATGAGACGGTTTCGTCTTTGACCGGGTTTTGACCCGGTCGTCAAAAGACGGGAATTATTTTTGGCGTCGGTTTTGGCCCAAATTAGTCTCATTTGACTCGGAACGACCCACTGGGCCTGAATTTGAGGTCTGTTTTGTGCGATTTTTACTCCGCTAAAAGTCCATGTCGGATATTATGAATTCCGAGCCCAAATCCGAGTATACTAAGTCACGTTGACGTCCGATCATCATCGGGTGTTTTTCGGAGACTACCATAGACACGTGGCAGTCAAAATGCGGGTGTCTACAATATGAAATTGGTTGAGGGGCTGTCTGTTACATGCTTGTTATGCTTCTCATATTGTCGTGCTCATGATCAAAGAGTTCGATCACCTAGGTGTAAGAGTTTTATCTCCATCGACGACAAACTTTTTCGTCGTGCTTGTCACCATTTCTTTCTACGTCCTTTTTGCAAGAACGTAAGTACGCCTTATTCTTGTCATCCGGCGATTCTTTTGTATTGGTAGTGTTCGGAGTTTGGCAACATCAATCAAGAAGATTCTAATGCTCGTGCCCACTTTTCCTTTTTCCATTGCACTCTCGTTAATCGATGAATTTGTTGTCCTTATGTTGGTTTTATTTTTAATAATGGATGTAATAAGGACTTTTATAGTCCGAACATTATGTAATGCATTGTGTTTTCCTCCTGGCAAAAAAAAAAAGTTGTGAAGGAAGACAAATAGATATAGAAATCGAATCTACAGTAATTGTCAGTAATAAAGATGAGATTATAAGTTTGTTTGGGATGCAAACAATCAATACGAGTCGGCTAGGATCGTTAGTAGGTTCTTCCTTTTGCTTCCTTTACAAAGCATGACCAAAATAGAAATGAAACAATTCAATGAATAGGGCGAAAATAGAAATGGGGCAAATCCTATGGTTGGTGGGAGTAATGGCTATGACCTTCTTGAGTGAAAATCAACCTGACGAGGTCAGATTCCAAAAGAGTGTATCTGTTTTATCTTCATCCACGACAACTTCAAAGGTAGTTATCATCTTAAGTATTTCTTCATTGAAAAATTCATCGAGGACGTCTCATTTCCTGCCCACATATAATTGACCGTGGTGTCGATAAGGTGGTTCGGTACATCAAGGGTGTCAGGTCGGCGAGAGGAGTATTAGTATCCCACGCTTGCTTCCAAAACAAGGTTTTTAGCCCACTGCCTATCGAGGCACTCACATTTTTTTCACCGTTTCAAAAGCTTTCACATATCCCCTTCCAAACATCGGAGCTATGTCCTTTTTCTTTAAACATGCCCATGTCACACTTCCTGTGAAAATACTTGTAACAGAGAACCCGCGCCCAAAACGAATTCGGTTCATTTAGCATTATTCTCCATCCTAACTTAGCTAAAAAAGTCGTGTTCACGTGTCTAGCTCATAGCTTTTAAATCGAGACCACCATCATGCTTATCCTTAGTGACATTGTCCCTGGATAGTAAAATGGATGCCCTTTTTTCGCTCGATCTTATCAATATTGTCGCAAATCTTCTGGTAAATCGGTTTTAGGTTTATTTAAAAGGTCGGGATGACAACATTGATCGGAAGGTGCTGCTCGTATTTGGTGGAAAGGAAGTAAACGGTGGACGACACATAGATTAAGTGTCGTCCCAGGGGCACGGACCCTCGTTTTCCATTTGAAAATCTTGACCTTTCTTTTCACGAAAGAAACACAGAAACAGGAGTTTGTGTTCTCCTTTATATATAGAGTGCACAAAACCCTTCCATCCCCTGATTCCCTCCTCTCCTGTGTGTCTCCCCTCCCCCTCCCCCTCCCCCTCCCCCTCCCATACCTTAATTCATCATCGTTCAAATTGTAGCATTGAAGCATCAACAATGCCGTCTAATAACTTGCTCCTGGAAGAACCCATAAGAATGGCCTCCATTCTTCAGCCTTCCAAATCTGTATGTACTTCCCAACCCCCTTTCCTTTATGATGTTCCCTTCCTCCTTCTCGGAAACAATCTTGGATGTTTGATTTTGTGCAGAACTTTTTCTCAGCAATGACGAAGATCGTCGGCACACTCGGCCCTCGCTCTCAATCCGTCGAGATTATTTCCGGCTTACTTAACGCCGGAATGTCCGGTATTTTTCTACTCCATTCTCCCATTTTTAGGGTTTTGTTTTTAATTTGGAAAGTTGGGATTTTTATGTAATTTGTTGTTGGGGTGAGTGTAGTGGCTCGATTTGATTTCTCATGGGGAGATGCTGAGACTCATCGTCAAACTCTCGACAATTTGAAGATTGCTGTTAGAGCTACCAACAAACTATGCGCTGTATGTATTCTTTTGATTGACTACATTTATGGTTCTTGTCGCTAAACAAATCATAAGCAATGGAATGGAGGGAGCTGTAGTATCGGAGTCTATATATGTTGCTCCCTCCGTTTTCTACGTTTCTTCACGCTTTTTAAGATTTGTGGGGAGTATTTAATTGAAACGGAAAGAAACATCAAAAATGGAGGGAGTAGTTTTGTGCATTCTGTCACTCTGCGGTGAAGGAATTAAGGGGATAATAGCAGCTGAATATATTTGCTTACTAATTGTGATTGGGCTGCATGCTGAAATGAATGTGAGGAATGCTGAATAATAGCGTGTTGTGGGGATTTCAGGTGATGCTTGACACAGTTGGACCAGAGGTGCAAGTTGTAAATAAAAGCGGGCAAGCGATTTCTCTCAAGGAGAACGAATTCGTCACGCTTACACCAAATCTCGACACTGATGCCTCCTCAGATGTACTACCCATTAGTTACGATGGTCTTGCCAAGGTCTGTGCTTGAATCTTCTGTTATTTCAATCAGCCATTGCCTCTTTCATGACCCAATCTTTATATTTCCCTTCCTTTTGTTTTGGACAAAAAAAAAAAAAAAGAGGAAGGGGTTCAACTATGACACATTTACTATTTCCCCCTTCATAATAATCGTGGTCTCCTGTATCACAACTGCACATAGCTCTCTACTCATACGATTTATGGTGGAAGCGGTTTAATGAAAGTAACAATTTTTGCATGGAGTACGTTTTGTAAACGCACCAATGACACGTAATATGTAATTTGTCTAAGATAGACCTGTATTTTAGCCATCGGTTGTCTCGATTGAAGACCTATGCATTCTTGACAGTTCAATCTAAGCAGTAATAGTCGTTATCTATAGATACAGGTAACAATGTATGTCGAAGACAATGAAATCTCTCCATTTATTTGCTAAACAAACAAATCATGATTTTGCAGGTGGTGAAGAAGGGAGACATGATATTTATGGGTAAATACTTGTTCACAGGTAGTGAGACCACATCTGTTTGGCTAGAGGTATGTATCCAAGTAATCTATGGTAATATTTTGGGTATGCTTGGTTTTCGATATCTGAGGTTGGTTCTTCAGGCATTTGAAGGAAATCGAGTGCTAGTTACACTTGTCACGAGTTAAATGACCCATCTGCATTGCTCATACATGTACTATTAGGTGTCTGAGACTAAAGGTGGAGATGTCATTTGCATGATCACAAATTCAGCAACATTAGATGGAACATTGTTTACTTTGCATGCTTCACGAGTTCCTATCAGTATGCCGACTCTCTCAGAGAAAGATAAGGAGGTTATTTTCTCTTCTAATTCATTTTTTCCGACTATTCTCTTGTTAATAATTTTACATTGTTATTATGAATGGACTTGCCTTAGTATTCTCTTGTGCTTGTTCAGATCATAAGTTCATGGGGGGTTCAAAACAAAATCGACTTTCTCTCACTATCGTATACTCGTCATGCAGAGGATGTTCGTCAGGTGGGTGTTCTGTGGGTCGTATGAAGTTAAGAATCTTATTATATTGTTCTTGAGCTTCAAATTTTGTCGATTCTGCAGGCTCGTGCTCTCCTGTCAAGTTTAGGTGACCTAAGTCAGACGCAGATATATGCAAAGATTGAAAATGTAGAGGTGAGGCTATTTACATGCTGTGAGTTGCTTTAAGACTTTGCTATACTGTCAAAGTGGTATCATATCAATTCAATGCAAATTCTCGTTAGTATATATTCTTATTGTACTGCTTCTGTAGGGTCTGACCCACTTTGATGAAATACTTCAAGAGGCAGATGGTATTATTCTTTCTCGTGGAAACTTGGGTATCGATCTCCCTCCTGAGAAGGTTAGCCTGCTTAAGGCTCTTATCCACCATTCTCTGTGTTACAAGTCTATGCTGAATGCCTTATGACAAGTTTTATTTGTCTGCCTATCTCCCCTGAAGGTATTCTTGTTTCAAAAAGCTGCTTTACATAAATGTAACATGGTTGGCAAGCCGGCAGTTGTTACTCGCGTAGTTGACAGCATGACCAACAACCTCAGGCCTACTCGTGCAGAGGCTACTGATGTTGCTAATGCGGTATTGGATGGTTAGTGGTCCTAAGAGATTCCTTTACGTTTTCTGCATATTTGTATACAAATCTTCATGTCTTCCAATGTACCATTGTCTTTCCTGTATTTGTATGTGCCGTCACAAAGTAGGTTATGACCTTTTGGCATTGCTTTACTATTGCGATGTTGCTCACACAAATTCATGATTGTTTTCATGGTTGAATGTGGTCTGCAGGAAGTGATGCGATTCTACTGGGAGCGGAGACATTTCGAGGCTTCTACCCTATTGAAACTGTCAAAACTGTTGATAGAATTTGTTTTGAGGTCGGCTGGGAACAACATAGACTCGTTTCAATTGTTAGCTGCCATTTTCTTGTCTTATTTTGAGATGACCTTTTGTGCAGGCTGAGAAAGTGTTCAATCAAGCTTCATACTTCAAGAAAACTATTAAGTTTGTGGGCGAGCCAATGACTCACCTGGAATCTATTGCTTCATCTGCTGTAAGCTCTTCCTGGAAACTTTAACACATTGACATGTACGAGTAACATCTTTGGTTATGTCTGATAATATATCTCTTTCTTATTCTCGGCAGGTGCGTGCCGCCTTAAAGGTCAAGGCATCTGTTATTATATGCTTTACTTCCTCTGGAAGAGCGGCAAGGTATTACTAAAAATTAGTTACTATGAGGATTGTCTTTTGCTTTAGTGAAGTTCCACTGTAAAATTTCAAGATCAAAAAATTAAATGAAAATAGAGACCTAGAAATTATTAAGCAAAAGATCTTGTGCTGAATGAAAGCTTTGTTTGATACTTCTTATCTTTGGAGTTTGGCTGATATATTTACTGCATCCTAATTAAATTGGTTAAAATATACGGAGTACTTGGTAGGAACGACATGCATGTCTACTCTTCTGTCTGCAGTTATAACTTATAAGGACTCATGTTTTTTTTTGTCGGTTCCAGGCTAATTGCTAAATATAGGCCAACAATGCCAGTTCTTTCAGTTGTGATCCCTCGTCTTAAGACAAACCAACTTAAATGGAGTTTTAGTGGTGCCTTTGAGGTATGGAGGCTTAAATCTGATGTATTTCGATTTTCATTCCAGATGTTTATTGACACATATATATTTTTCAGGACGTCCAAATTGATAATCCTATATTTACTCTGGTAATAATAGCATCTTACCAAAGTAAATCTTTATTTTAATGCCAGAACGATGCTACAAGCACTTTTGAATAGCTTATGTCCAAGTTCATTACTCCGTATGTGTTTGGCAGAAGCATTCAAATTTCAGAACATTCATCGATTTTGGTTGTTTGTTTTGAGTCTTGAGTCCTGACTCCTATTGATCTCCCATTGTCTTGGGTAATTTTGTGTTATCAAGCTTTTGGGCCTCGTTTGAATTTGGAGATGTTTGCATCCTTTTTCTTAGTTTGAATTAAATTACATGCTGGAAAATGATATTTCTGTGTTGTGATGTGTTGTATGCCATCTATATTTCTGTACTCGGCCAGTTTGTTCCTTTGGGTTTTTTGGGCCTACTATTACCTTCTGAGTTAGTCAACTGAACTGCATACACCATGGTTTTTGCCTACTGCATGGATGTCCCTGCATCCTCATTTCGAATGGTTATTAGTGGCGACTGGACACTTTTTTTCTTGTGTTGGGTTTGTCACCTCCATTTTTCGATTACTTTTTTTTTTGCACTAGTAAATTATGTTTTGCTGTGTAAGTTGTTTGCAGTTTATTACGAGTAACTCATTTAGTCATTTTGTGCCTTAAAATTGATCATCAGGCCAGGCAGTCATTGATTGTTCGTGGTCTCTTCCCCATGCTTGCCGATCCCAGACACCCTGTAAGCTTGCGTTCTTGTTTATTGATAATATCCCAAATCGTTTCAGACTTGATGTATAATGAGGATGTGGTTGTGTAGGCGGAGTCAACCAGTGCAAGCAACGAGTCGGTGTTGAAGGTGGCTCTTGATCATGGGAAGGCACTTGGTATTATAAGATCACATGATCGAGTTGTAGTTTTCCAGAAGGTTGGTGATGCTTCTGTGGTTAAGATTATTGAACTGGATGATTAGAATATCATTAAGTCCTCCTCCTCCTCCGGACCCGGACAGTATACAACTACGTATTCTGAACATCGTCATCCTTTTGATGTCCGGTCATCACCGAAAATTTTGGCACTAAGATTACTCTTTTATTTTGCTGTTTGTGCTTCGATTCTTTTTTTACCACAAAACGATTCTTGGTTCGTCGGAATGTGATATCTATCAGTATTCAGTAGTCCTAACGCTTGTCATCGTAGTAGTGTGATGAAATCTTGTTTGAAAGATGCAAATTGTAGGCTACTTTCTGGTAGAGCTAGCAATTACGAGTACTACCTCCAACCCACTATGATTTACCCACGGGTCTTGGTGTAAGTTGGATTCAAATTGCTAATCGGTAGTTGCCGGATCATACCCAAGGTCCCAAGTATTACTACTATTCCCTTGGTTACATTTAGAGTTGGCAAGCCTGACCCGACCCGACCCGAAACTCGAGTAAAATTGACCCGATCTGACCCGAAAATGTAGTGACATAACCCGATCCGATGATGACCCGTAACCCGATATGACCCGCTTCAGGTCGACCCGAACCCGGATCCGACCTGTAACCCGAAATGACCCGATAAATTATCTGACCCGACCCAAAAGCTGACCTGATGTGATCCAATAGAGATAAAAAAATAATTTTAAATTAAAATATTATTTAGTCTTGTTCTCCGGATATTCTTAATTAAACATCGTTAAAAAACAAGTAAATAACTTTTAAATATTAAATAAAAATTGTTTTAAAATGTACTAATCAGACCTAAGTCAACTCGCTAATTATTGATCCGATAAGACCTGACCCGACCCGACCCGACCCAAACTCGACCTGACTCGTCCAATTTCCACTCCAAGACCTATTTTATTAAATTCATCGTTCGTAGTATTTACGATTTTAATCTTCAATCAGAACTTATTTTTGTTACATATAAAATACTCCGTGTCTACCAAAACTATTGAAAAACACAAGGAAAAAATGAAAATAATTTGTATCAGATGATAGTCATATACTCCGTAGATAATAAACAACCAAATTCTTGTAATAAATGATAAATAATACTAGACCAGACTTAATGTTTTAAACTAGACCAGACTAAACAAAACCTAGTCTGACCCGAACCCGACCCAAACCCAGATGACCCGACATCTCAACCCGAATGACCCGACCCGGAAGTGACCCGTAACCGACCCGACCTGAACCCGACACAAAAGTTGACCCGACTAACCCGACCCGTAAGCGACCCGAAACTGACCCGAACCCGACCCGTAAGCGACCCGAACCCGACCCAACGACAGTCATGACCTGAAAATGACCCGACCCGATATAACCCGACCCGCCAACCCGATTGCCACCTCTTACATTCATATCTTCCACATTTTTTTTTCAATCATTTTTTTTATTACTTTCACTTTCTTTTTTTTTGTTACAATTTTCTCTCTTATCTAGATGATTCACTTTATCCATCGCTACTTTCCTTCACTACCTTCATAGTAGAATTTCTATTACTACTCTTATTTATAATATAGAATTTTATTATATTATTATAATTTGTTGATGTCAGATAACTTTACTATTTTATACTCTCTCCTATTCTGAGTATTCCTCCCACTTTCTTTTTTGAGCTTACTTTGATTTTCTTCCAACTTTTCTGTTTTGAAAATAATTTTAATCATTCTTTATTCTTCCTTCAATTCTTTATTCTTTTCCTCCACACCTAAACTCAACACCTTTAAACTTTATACCCCACCTTTTACACTTCATATCCCCACTTTCTATTCATCTCTCTTACTTTATCTCCACCCTTTATTATTATTTTATTCCCTCCTTGGTTTCCCCAAAAATATTTGGGGAGAAATACTCTGAATAGGAGGGAGTATGTAATAAATTAATCACTTTTTCGAGCAAATAATACTTGTGAAACAAATTATATTAAATTTATATTATATTCTAATGAAAACATTTTTTTATCAAGAATTAAATGAAATTTTGTTGTTAATTATTAATTATCAAATCAGTTAAAAATGAGTTAAGTTACCTAAAAGTAAATGAAATTGGTATTATTTTGAGAAAATGTTCTATAATTGGTATTTATTGCTGTTAAACCACCCTTTTAAGATTTGATTTTAACTTTGAGTTTATAAGACTTTAATTTTTTTGTTTTGTTATCTTATGATAATTGCGATATTGCAAGTAACCAAACCTATATTTTAGATATAGAAACTTCAAATTCTCTTTGTTTAAATATATATACTGTTTATTTTTCCGTGTTCTACAAAATTTAAAGCGACGTGTCGCGTGTCTGATACGTCTCCGTGTCCGTATCGATGATACCTGGATGATGAGGAGCAAACAATCATAGATATGTGACATGTCGAGACATATTGCCTGCGTTTCCTACCCTTTTATTGTGTGTAATAGAGCCGCTACTATAAGGAACAATACAACTTAAACAAAACATGGAGTAAACGCTAAACAGAAAGTACACAATTTTCCTATGGTGTTGTTATGTATGTGTAGTGTGCCATATGATGGATTTTCTTCTGTGGACGTTACTAGAGAGAGCTCTCAATGTCGATCACAAACCGGTATTTGACATCTCTCTTTAAGAGCCTTCCAATGGCTTCGTTTGCATACTGAATCGGTATAACTTCGACCTTGGGATATATTTGATTAACCGCGCAAAATTCTAACATTTCTTGAGTGGTTTTGGTTCCACCAGTTAAGCTTCCGGACAACGTTTTCATGCCTATAAAAGATCGTACATACTATCAGTTCAAATACACTCACAATAACGAATACAAAGGTTACGAGTACATTGTAATTATTGATTTGTGATCGATTATATGGGTTGTACGTTTGATCACAGCAGTTGTAATAGCACACATACCAAATAGAAGGCTGCGTGCACTCAATTGAACTTCTGAAGGGAAGCCGCCTACGAGAGCATAAGACCCAAAGGTCTTCAAAAGCTGCATGTACGGTTCAATTAGGTGATCTCCTGATGCAGTGTCTACTATAAAGTCCAGTGACTGCGCTACACCCTGCAACAAACCAACATTCAACCAATGCAATACCCGAGCAGGCCAGGCGAGAACAGAACATACTGTAATAAGATCTCATACGTCGTGTCGTGTATGTATGATAATTACTCAAAAGTGAAGGAAGGGCAAGTATTAACCTTCATCTGGTGTTCATCGGATGAAAGAACAAAACTGTCAGCACCTAGTACATTCAAAGCTTCGTCTTTCTTCCCCATGCTGGTGCTAAAAACGGTGACTTTTAGCCCGAATGCCTTCCCGAACAATACAGCCATATGTCCAAGACCACCGAGGCCAATCACCCCAAGACTTTTACCAGGTTGGTTCATATTATGGCGCATCATGGGCGAGTAAACCGTGATTCCAGCACATAATAAGGGTGCTGCTAAATGCGGGGGAAGATTGTCAGGGATCTTGTAACAGTACCTGACAATTGGATTCCCGAGACGAGATGACTAACTGATCATTTTGTGTGTGAATGGGTACTGAAACATAGATCACTAGATAAAATACGGACCTTTCATGAACGACTATGGAGGTTGAGTAACCTCCTTTGGTGATTGTACCATCTGCATCGAGTCCATTGAATGTATAGATTGCACCTTTCACACAACCGACCTCCATCCCCCGATCGCAATGTTCACAATCTCGGCATGAATTCACAAAAGTTCCCACTCCGACAATGTCCCCAGCTTTGAAGCGGAGAACATTTGGGCCCACCTCTTTAACTTTTCCGACAATCTCATGACTTCAACACCAATCAACCACCAGCCAAGCTAAGATAAGTAACTAGGAAAAAAAGTGCAACCTAGTTTCCGTTTTCTTACCTCTTTCTTTTTTCACTGTACTTTTAATTCATTATTTGTTCTTTTATTTTATTTTTACACAAAGCACTATCTATCTTTACAGTTTATACATACCCATCAATTCTTTTACTCTTTGCTTAATTTTCGTGCAGGGAAAAAAAAAACTAGGAGCGAGCGAGTATGACACGTGGGCCAACGAAATGATTGATAACTCCAAAATGAAAGACGACAGGGACATGCATACATACCCCGGTACAACAGGGTATTTGGAGTCTTTTTGTAGGTTCCTCGTCCAGACTACGTCAGCATAGCATACTCCACAGTGCGTAATCTTAATTGAAACGTCGTCATTTGCAACAACCCTTGATTCAACAAATAATGATTAAGCTTAATGTAATTGAATAATACACATACATTCAGCGAGCGCAGCATACATACCTTCGGTTAAACTCGATAGGTGAAAGAAGTCCAGATGGATCCCTGGCTGCCCAGCCTCGGCAATTTGCAGCTGATGTCTCGGAACTCATGCTAAACTATTCCGCTCGCTCGATCACTACTGTCAGTCGTAAAACCATATTTAGTACGTGACTCCAATTTTATCCATCATTGAAATAACAAGTAAAAATTCAACAAAAAACAATTTTACAAAGGATAAGCAAAATACTACTCGTAGCAAATATACATAAGTGCTTTTACTGTAATGTGACTCTGTGAGTCTAGTATGAGACCGACTGGAAGCTGATGTATTTCTGGGATTTATTGTGAAGTAGTACGTACTGTACTAGGTAGTAGTTATTGAAGTTAATGGATTATCGATCTATTTATGGTGGATTGTGAGAAGAAAGATTCAAAAGCTGAGATCGATTAGTTAATTAGTTGGTCCAATATTCACCATTGCAGAGGTAAGTGATGACATGTACACTCTCGAATATCATATGGACTTTTCAATAACCGACAACTAAAAATTACATACTACTTTACATTGATTTGTCAAGAGTTTACTCAAATCCAGTCTTTTAAGGCACTTCCCACCTTGACCTCGCTAAGGGTTTCCATTATATTCGGGCGTTGTTATTTTGGATTGAAACTGAACTGGAAGTTCCTTTTTTTTTTTGTACTAAACGGGAAGTTCTTAACTAAGTTAAATTGAATGTATTTTTTTTTTGGTAAACAACTAAACTGAATGTATTTGAACTCAAGCCAACTTAACTTAACTGAATAAATAATAATGATAGGGGGCTACTTCTTGTCGTTTGTTCATTTACTTAACGTTCTTCATATTTTATGATTAAATTACCGATTTATCCTTATTTTTAATTTAGTAACCTAATTTAACCTAACTATTCATTTACCTAATTCTATTATTCTAACTACGATTCTGATAACAACAACTTTAAACGCTTAATGTCATTACTTAGCGTCACTCACTACTAATTATGCTAGCAAATTCTATTTTAATTATCTCACTTATTTATTTTGATACTCGTACTAATTATTCCATATGCTAAGAGGTTGTTTGACTACCCTCTTAAATCATGGGAAGTAGAACTTCCCATGAATTGATAATTTGTGATGGTGTTTGGTTGCCCACTCCCCGGGAATTGCCACTTCCTCCATAATGGGGAAGTTACTCACCAAGACCCTCTTGGTGTGTAGAACTTCCCGCATGAAGTCATTTCCCACGTGGCAACCAAACACTATTTTTGTAATTCCCATGAAATACAAATTCACGTGAATTTAAGTTCCCGGTATCTCCATCTTCCCATGATGAAACAAACGAGCCCCAATTATAGATACATGTCATTCAACATAAAATGAAGTGGAGTTTACAGCAATTAATCATTCAATTTCATCAGTCAAGACATTAATGAACACGAAAAAACACTAAGGGGTGAGCATAGATTTAGATGCACTGCTCATTTTGATTTTGATGCCCATTTTGATTTAGCTGCGCTGCCCGTTCAATTTAGACAAAAATTCATGGCTATGTGTACAACCATCTATATAATTGGTTCGTGAATTCATTATTGTTTTAATGGATAAACACAAATCTAACAGTTTTGTGATTTGCTAGTGCATATTGGATTTTTGCAACATAAAATAAGACTACTCCAATGAAATCAAACCCAGAAACAAGACGCGGGACAATCTGATTCTGGGTTGAAGCGTGGCAGATCTGCGATTCGACATAGGCTGGGGCTTGGGAGATCTGCGACTCAACCTACGCTGGGACTTGGAGGATCTGCGGTTCGACCTATGATGGGGAATGGGAGATCTGCGCCTCAACCTGGGTTTGAGCGTGGTTGTTCTACGCCTCAACCTGGATTGGGGCGTGGATATTTTATGTCTCAAATTGGGTTGGGGCGTGGCAGTTCTACGGTTTGATCTAGAACGAGGCGCCTCAATTGTATATTTTGGTCGCGATTTCTTACTATAATGATACGATTTATAATCATGCTAAATTAAGAAAAAAAATATCAAGAGAGCTCAGAATTAGAATGACAAGAATGAGCTAATTGGAGTCGGATTGCTTGTAATCGGTTTTCAATTTTTATAAAATATGATTGAAGTTGAGCGAAGCATGGTGGTTAAATGTAAGCGAATGTATAAGGGGATGATAGTAAGTAAAAGGGTTAAATAAGGTGAGGGGTAAAATACCTTCTACCTCAAGATCCCAACCCACCGTACTGAAAACCCACCAACCTACCATGAAAAACCAACAAGCTCCTACTTCAAAAGATCAAGAATCTGATGGCATACGGACAAACCCTCCAACTACCTTTTCAATGATAAGGCGTCCAACAATGTTTCACAAAACACCATCTTCCTCAGTCGTGACCACTAATTTAAAGTCCATATCTTCACCTAGAATGTTTTACTAAACATCATCTTCCTCAGCTGTGGCCACCAATTTAAAGCCTGGTCATGTTGCATTTAATGAAATGGAGAATGTTTGTCCATAGGTAATGTTTCCAGTTTTATATAAATTTTAAGTAATTCTGGTCAGTAGTAATTTAATCAAGGTCACTTGTACTGTTAATCTATTTAGTAGGGATAAAGTTGGTGATGTAGTAGTTGTTTTTATATTGTTTTACATGTATGCTTTGGCAGATGCGGAAGGAAATTACAACATGGTTAATGATTTCCCGAAAATCAATGTTACTAAGCCAGTGTCTGCAAAGGTTAATACGTCATTCATAAATCCTCAAGAAAAAAAAAATCTTGCAATGGAGACACTCCAATAATTGGGCAAAATGAACCAAAAGCTTTCAAATTGAGGCGAGGTATGACGACACCCGATTGGCATGCATTTAATGAAAAGGAGAATGTTTTGTCCATAAGTAATGTTTCCAGTTTTATATAAATGATAAGTAATTATGATACGTAATAATCTAATCAAGGTCACTTGTACTGTTAAGTTATTTAGTAGGGATAAAACTGGTGATTATTAATGCTTGTTTATAGCCTTGAATAGAATGGATGGATGGAATAGAATGGATATAACCTTGCGTGTGGGTGATGTCACTACAAGAAAAATTGTCCCGGGCGTCCACCTGATTGGCGTCCTGGGCATACGGACGCCTACATGGCGTCCGAAAAGTCAGACGGGCGTCCGCAATCGGACGTCAAACTTGGCGTCCGATTGAAGGTGGGGACGACAAAATTGAGGACGAAAGGCGTCCACAGGCGGACTCCATTTAACCCAAATGGCGTCCACTATCGGACGCCATATTCTGCCGAAATGGCGTCCATATGTGGCGTCCGATAGTGGACGCTTGTCGTCTTCAATGTGGCGTCAAATAGCCGCTCACCCCCCTCTCCCCCTTCACTTGTTAAAAAAAAAAATTCTCTCTACACTCTCCCTCTACGCTCGCCGACCCCAAATACCATTTCTCTCCCACTTTTCATCCTTTATTCCTAATTTTGGTACGTTTTCTTAGTTTATTTCGTTTCTATTCATTATAATTAGTTCATATTCTCCATTGTTAGCGTTATTTATTGATAATTTGTTAGTTAATTTCGTCTAGGTCTAAATTTCGATTAGGTTGATTAGTTTAGGCCAAGTTCGATTAGGTTGATTAGTTTATCCCAAATTCGCTTAGTTAGATTATTTTTGCCCATCGTTATTTTGACTAGGGTTTGATCAATTTGGTTGAATTGAGCTAGAATGACCTCTAGGGCCTTCCGTGAGGTTTTGTGTGACTTGAGACGGACCAAAAGGTGTCGTAATAAAGCCGGATTTTCCCGAAACCACTTCTATCCTGATCGGGGTTGTAAATAGGTGTTAGCGGCGCTTTCGGAATTTTGATATCTGTATCCGAAAATTTGACCCTTTTTTGACCTGTTTAAGCTGCTTCTGTGTGACCTAAGCCATGAATTATTGTGTTTTGTTCGGTTGAATTGGGATTACATTGATAAATTAGCTAGGGTTTTTGTAAATTGGGATTAAAATGTGATTAAATTCGGTGACTAATTTTTGTAAGGTCAATTAATAATTAATAAGACATTTGCAAATTAAAAATTGGGTTTACTAAATTTTTGTAAGGTCAATTCTAAATTAATAAGACATTTGGGTTTATTTCGACGTATTAGTTAGAGAAATGAAGTTTAAGTTAAATGGTGATTAAATATTCGTTTAGTAAGTTATAAATTAAAGTAGGGAAATTAAACTTTAATATGTTATATATATTTTTTGAACATAGAAAATGAAGAGAATTGAACGGAAATGGATGTACGAGGGAAGACTTGATAAGAAGGGATGTCCAACCGTCGAATTTTTGAGGGGTGTTGAGTCATTTGTCGAGGTCGCTAAAAAGTCGGTAGACTACGCATCGAGGGGGGAGGTTAGGTGTCCGTGTACTAAATGCAAGAACCTAAAATTTCTTGAGGTCCTTGTAGTGAAGGAACATGTCATCTATAGTGGTTTTTCACCCGATTACTATTATTGGATTTGTCATGGTGAGTCATCTCAGTCTGAGGGAACCGAAAACCATCAAGATGAGGGGGGATTGAGAGGTATGATAGTTGATGTTGTGGAGTGCAACTTGTTTAACTCATCTAACCCACGAGACTCACCTACCCCACGAGACTCACCCAACCCACAAGATTCACCTAACCCACAAGAGCCTAACCCACGAGCAAAGGCGTTTTTTGACATGTTGGAAGCTTCGGAGAAACCGTTATACGAAGGGTGCGATGTGACTTTGTTAGAAGTCGCGTCTATGGTAGTTAGCCTTAAATGTGAGTTCAACCTGCCCTTTGCTTGTGTCGATGGTATTGCTGCCTTGCTCGAGAGAGTTATTCCAAAAGACAATATCATGACCCGATCATTCTACACAACCAAAAAGGTTGTGAAGGGACTTCAACTCCCGCATCAAAAGATTGACGCTTGTCCAGATGGATGCATGCTATTTTGGAAGGACGATGCGATGCTTGATGAATGTAGGAGATGTGGTAAGGGTAGGTATAAGATGGTCGAGGGGGATATTGTTTTGAGAGGTAGAAAAGGGAAAAGTAGTGTCAGGAGTAAGAAACCAATCCCAATAAGTCAGCTTACGTACTTCCCTATTGCACCTAGGCTTCAGAAATTGTACGTCACAAAAACCATAGCTGAGCAAATGAGGTGGCACAAGGAGGACATTAGGGTACTAGGGAAGATGTGTCATCCGAGTGATGGTGAGGAGTGGAAGCGTTTTGATAGACTACATCCCCACTTTGCGTTAGAACCCCGAAATGTAAGGCTTGGGTTGTGCACTGATGGATTTGCACCGTTCGGTCAATTTGGTAAATCGTACTCTTGCTGGCCAGTGATGATCACACCTTACAACCTACCTCCTTGGTTGTGTTTGAAGCAGCCTTTCATCTTCCTATCTCTTATTGTGCCCGGACCAAAAAACCCGAAAAATCATTTTTATGTTTACTTGCAACCTGTTATTGAGGAATTGAAACAACTGTGGGAGGTAGGGGTGGAAACTTATGATGTCTCTCTGAGACAAAACTTTCAGTTGAAAGGAGCTTTGTTGTGGACTATAAACGACTTTCCCGCGTACGGTATGCTCTCGGGGTGGTCTACTGCGGGTCAGAAAGCATGTCCGTGTTGTATGGGTGAGAGCAAAGCTTTTTATCTTCCAAATTCTAGTAAAATAAGTTGGTTTGACTGTCATCGGCAGTTCCTACCAGAAGGTCACCCATATAGAAAGAATAAGAAGGCGTTCAAGAAGGGTGAGGAGGTGCTTGACGACGCACCTGATCGACTCCCAGGAGATGAAATATGGGAGTTGATTTCTGATTACCCGTCTACTGTCGACGGAACCGAGCAGGAGTTCAAAGACCTCAAGAAGTTGAAAAATGGTTGGTTTAAACGTAGCATATTCTTCGAACTACCATATTGGAGGACCTTGTTAATTCGTCACAATTTAGATGTGATGCACATAGAGAAAAACTTCTTCGAGCAGTTGATTCACACGGTGATGGATGTGGAGGGGAAGAGTTGTGACACTACAGGCTCCCGGCGAGATGTGAAGAATTTCTGTCACCGTCCTCAATTGCACATAAAACAGGATGGGTCGAAACCGAGAGCCTTGTTCACACTTGACAAGGCTCAGAGAAAGGCGTTGTTGGAGTGGGTAGAGAAGTTGAAGTTCCCTGATGGGTATGCCTCCGACTTCAAACGCTGTGTTGATCTTAAGAACCTGAAGCTTCAAGGGTTAAAGAGTCACGACTGTCACGTTTTCATGGAGAGGTTGCTTCCGGTATCACTAAAGCACCTTCTGCCACCGACGGTGTGGAATTCTATAACTGAGATATCTCATTTCTTCCGAGATTTGTGTTCCTCTACAGTATCAATTGAGGACATGTCTCGGCTCGAGGATCAAATTCCGCAGATACTATGCAAACTTGAGATGATCTTTCCACCGTCGTTCTTTAATTCTATGGAGCATCTACCTGTCCACTTGCCCTACGAGGCTAAGGTCGGAGGACCTGTCCAGTATCGATGGATGTACCCATTTGAAAGGTACGTAACTTTTAGTAACTTCATTTAAAAAAAAATTAAGCTTAACTAATTTGTATTGATTGAAATATATAACTTGTTTATTTAGGTTCCTGAATCATTTGAAGAATAAAATTGGTAACAAGGCTAGGGTAGAAGGTTCTATTTGTAATGCATATTTGACAGAAGAGATTGCAAACTTCTGCTCCCTCTACTTCGATAAAGATGTGCAAACAAAAACCAAGAACCTGAACCTAGGACATTCGGTGGCCATTGACCCCACTATACCCGAGTTTTTTCAAAAGAAGGACGATGAAGGAACTTCATCCGTTGAGGGTTCTAGGACACTAGATGAGAAAGAGTACAACCGAGCGCACCTTTACCTACTCTCGAATTGTGAGATCTTAGAGCCTTATGAGAAACAATTTGTAACTGAATATGTCGCTGCGAACCCTGCCGTGAACCCTGATGACGTTTGGAGTAAGCACGACGAACATTTCCCGAAGTGGCTCAAGGATCACGTAGTTGCCTTAGACATACGTGATGATTTGGTTAGAAGTTTGGCATTTGGTCCAGTGAGAGTGGTTAAAACCTGGAACCGGTACTCGGTGAATGGGTTCAATTTCCACACATTCAACTACGGGAAGAACAAGGCTAGATGCAATTTTTGTGTGAGTGTGTCATCTCTTGATGGTGATGAGTACTATGGTATTTTGGAGGAAATTTTTGAGTTGTGTTATGTTGGCAAAGAACGAGGGTATAGAGCTGTGGTATTCAAGTGTGAGTGGAAAGACAGTTCCGTGAACGGGACCGGAGTGCACGAACGTTACAAGATTGTGGAAGTTAATCACACAAGGAAATATCCTACGTACGATCCGTTCATACTCGCGCATCAGGCGAAGCAAGTCTATTTTGCTCCTTCTCCTTACACGAAAAATGACAGAAATCAAAGTCAATGGTGGGCAGTCTTTACGACTAAACCACGGGGACAAATAGACAGTTCTCTGTTCCAGGAAGATGTTGCTTCAACTGGTACACGCTTATCTTCTATTGAAGAGAACATATTCTCCGTACAGGATCAGAATGAAGGGGCAGAGGAAGATTTTGAAGATGACGATGATGATGGACAAGGAGAGTACATGGTCAGGGATGTTCCAGAGTTCCTTGAGGAGGATAACGGACACGATGAAGAGAATTCAGAGGACGATCAAGTGGAGGGCGAGGAGACCGAGGAGGAGGATCAGACTGAGGAGGATGAGGCCGAAGAAAATAACGACAGGGACGGTGAGTACTAGAGTTGTATGTTTACATGTTTACATGGTTAAGTTATTTTGATGTTTACTATAGTAGGATTTTTTACTTGAATAAAGATAGAATGTAATTGTTGTTCACATGGCTAATTGTTGTTAACATTGTTTAATTTTTTCGCAGGTTAAGATAATGGCAGGCGGTAGATCGACTAGGAGACGTGGTGGGGGTAGTAGGTCTGCTCACACGTCCACCACCCAGCGGGAGGATGAGGAGATTGTCCCCGAAACGGGACCGGAGCAGACCGCTGAGCATGAGGAGGAGGAGCAGCAACAGGGGCAAGAGGAGGAACTGGAGAAGGACGAGGAGGGGCGGTATGTTCTCAGACCAACATGCACATGGTAATATCCTCTAACATGTTGATTATTCCTTTGTAATTATTCATTTTTGTACTACATTTTGTATGATTGACTACATATATGGTCTTCTCGACTCGGTGCAGGTTTCTGCACAAAGAGGTCGTCAAAGGCTGTACCAACAGCTTCATGGTCGACAAAGGGCAAGGGTATGCATGTTGGTCTCAGGTACCGGCTGAGATACGAGAGTGGTGGTTCAACCAATTCAAGGTACGTGGATTGTTTTTGCTACCGAGTGTTTATTTTATAATCTGGACTTTGTAAATATTTTTCATACTAATTATTAATCTGTCGTGACTGTATAGGTCAAGTTCAGTTGGGGCTCAGAGTTTGATGGAAGGGTCTGGGAACGTTACAATGAAACGTGCACACGACGTTTCGCAGATGTGATGAATAAACGACGTACGCGGGGGACTCCGTTGAAGGACCTTAAAGGTGTTGGTTATTTTTTTTTTCAGTAATCAATTTTAACAAATAAACAATCTAACTTCAATCTTTCATTGTATTAAATACTATATTGGGTCGTCATATTTTAGGGGAGGCGTTGGAGAGATGGATTGCCTACCACGATAAGAAAGACTTTAAGGTGAGGTCTGAAATTGGCCGAAGGAACAAGTTGGCGAACTGTGACCATGAGGGCCACGCAAACCCGACACATCATCGGGGTTCTCAGTCTTCTTTCACTCGTATCAAGAGAGTATGATTTCTACTAATTAATACCGTACTCTTCCTTGAATAATCGTAAACTACGTTTGCATAATTTATATTCGCCTAACGTTCGTACTCATTTAATAGCTGCGTGCTGAGCTCGGGAGGGAGCCAACCGCGGCGGACATATTCTACGACATGCATGGACAGACCGATGAAGAAGGGACTACCTTCAAGTCGAAAAAGGATCAGGCGACCTGGGTGAGTACTAAATCGACTGTAGGTGGTGGATAACTATCTTCAATAATTTCATCTAATAATAACTTAAATTGAAATCTTTCTTCTGTACGCAGGACGCCTACCAAGAAGAGATGGCGAGACTCGAGGCTGACCCTGATGTTGAGGAAGTCGACCCAAATGCTACTTGGTTCAAGGTCGTCAAGGGTTACAAAAAAGGAAGTGTGTACAGTGTAGGAAATGCACACGGTATGTACTTCAGACCTCCCACATCGCGTCTGAGCACCTCCACACAGATGGAGTACACGCCGGCCGGATCTCAGCAGCCCGATCCGGAGAAGGAGCAAATGAAGGAGCAGCTGACAGCGCAGCAACAGCAACTGAAGGACCAGGCAGAACACATCAAGAGAATTGAGGAACAGATGGCCATGTTTCAGGCCGTGCTTCAGAAATGCAACCAAGGTCGTCCTCCCTCACCCCCTCCAGACGACAGAGACCCCTTTAACGGGGATGGTGGTAACTCCGGTGCTGCAGCTAGCTTCACAGTTAGTTGATTGTTTGTTGTTGTTGTTGTTTTAACTGTATATACGGATTATGTATCTTCGAACTAGTTTAGAATTGTGTACCTTCAAACCGTATGTTCAATCTTTTTATATATGTTTTTTCAGCAGAAATGAGTCGAGAGATGAACTCTTTTGGTTGACTGAGAGTGACTGTGGTTACGGTATTGTGGATACTCGACACTTGTGGTCAGTTGAGAGTTGGTTGTGGTTTATTTTGCAGGTTTTGGTTAAACATTGAACGCATGTTTACGGTCATGCAACAGCGTAAATAGCGTCCAATAACAGACGCCATGACAGACGCCAGGGGAAGCTGAAATGGCGTCCGACTGTGGACGCAAAGTCTCCCTGGGTGGCGTCCACAGTCGGTCGCCAACTCAAGGAACATGGCGTCCGACTGTGGACGCCACCCAGGGAGACCTGGCGTCCACAGTCGGACGCCACCCTTGGCGTCCATTGTCGGTCGTCAATTCCCGTGGCGTCCGATAGTGGACGCCCGGTTTGAAAATGGGCGACCGGTCGTGGCTTCCGATTTCTGGCGTATGTTTGTGGACGCCCGGATCATTATAGCGTTCACTGACGGACGTCACTGGGTGGACGCCTGGGGCATCTTTTCTTGTAGTGTGTATTAGGTGTTTTAATTTTGTTTTACATGTATGCTTTGACAGATGCGGAAGAAAATTACAACATGGTTCATGATTTAATTCAACAACATAATGTATGGATTGATAATGGGGTGAAATATTTTGTTACCTTCAATGAGTTTTATCAACCACTTAAAAAAGGAGGGCATATTCTTGTATGGTTCCTTGGAGATGTTGCTAAGAAGGAAAGATTTTGTCCCATTAGAGAAACAAATTAGCGTCGTGTCAATGCAAAATATAAAGATGATATCTTCAAGTTGATTCGGGTACGTTTTTTTATATATATAAAAATAGCCTTCAGGTAGAGTTATAAATTATAAAGTTATTTATTATTTTTCTGTTTAAGGACCGTTTTGTAATTCCTGATGGTGATCCTTACGACCAAGGGATTCTCATGCGCACAGGTAAAAGTGTGAGACAATATAGACATTACTTGAAGAATACATTTTTTAAACCCAAAAAGAAAAAAGAGAAAATTTATCAAACAAGGCCCGATGGACATACTCTTGATTGTTGGATCCAGTTGGTTGATTATTGGTATTCTGAAAATGGAGAGGTAATAATAATCCAGTCCCTCCATACCACAATAATTTTGCCATATGTGTTTGGCACATTGATTAAGAAAAATCATCATTGCAAATTGGGTGGGGTACAATGTTACAAACCAGCTAGATTAATTACACTTAATATCATTAATTAGATTAATTAATGGTAGTTGATGTCATAACTGCATTAAATGCATACCTATAGTACAACCCTTACTAATCATCATCAAAACAAGCCTTCCTTAATAGTGGAGGGAACTTTTGAATTTTTCCCCTAAAGTCTGAAAATTGACTCTCTTTCTAATATATCTTCACAAAATCACTTTATCCAAAAAATCTGGATCATCGTTTATATCTTCATCCACCCCCATCTTGCAATAACTTCTTTCCTTTTTAAAAACCTGCATTTGTTCATAAAAAATCAGTCAGTTTTTTTATTAACATTCATATATATAAAAAAACAGCCAACTCTTTTATTAGCCTGACCCGTCCAAATTTGAGTAACGATAATAGACACATACTAGTATGCACTTTGTTCGAGAGCGTCGTTAACGATAGACCAAAACACGGAAAAAGTAATTAACTTGTTCGGAAATTCATACTTTCGAGAAGAATAATTACAGAATTGTGGTCTATTGCCCAACAACAACGAAATAATGGGTTAACCATTAATGTAAACTCACGCATCCTTGGGAAAATAGGGAGACCAACAATTACCTTCCCAATCGAGTTGATAAAGATGGTAGAACTACCTCTACGAAGCACAATACATAAACTTTCTTCGGCAATTGGGTACAAAAAGACAACGGTCCAAAGGTGGATCAAGAAAGGGATGATAAAGAGCCACACATCAACAATACATCCTCATTTAACATTGGAAAACAGGTACGATAAGCTGTTTTTCGTCTTAAGTAAACTTTATATAGATAGAGTAGACAAGTGTCTACGATTTAAAGATATGGATCATGTAATCCACATTGATGAGAAATGGTTCAATATGACAAAAAGCACACAACGATATTACTTACTTGAAGAAGAAGAAACTCCATATCGCTCTTGCAAAAGCAAGACACACATATAGTAAAAATCATGTTCTTGGCAGCGGTATCGAGACCAATATACGCAGAAAATGGTGATGTTATATTCGACGGGAAGATGGGTATCTTCCCTTTCACATACGAACAAGCTGCCCAAAGAAACTCTATAAACAAATGCACGGGCACTATGGAGACCAAGCCAATTGAGTCTATAAACAAATCAATTACACGAGACTTTCTAATCAACAAGATAATACCATTTATCAAGGCTAAATGGCCTACAAATGCCTCGAAGAATATAGTAATACACCAAGACAATGCACCTCCTCACATCAAAGAGGATGATATTGACTTTGTTCAAGCCGCTATAACAGATGGATGGAACATCCAACTTAAACAACAACCAGCAAACAGTCCCGATCTAAACGTATTGAACTTAGGATTTTTTGAGTATTCAAAGCCTACAATCCTAAAATCCAACAAAAACAGTTGACGATTTGGTTAAAAATGTCAAAGATGCGTTTGAAATGCAAAAAACCGATTGTCTAGATGTTGTTTGGTTAAGTCTACAAGCTTGTATGGTGGAGACATTGAAAAAGAAGGGACACAATGACTACAAGCTACCACATCTGAAAAAGGCAGCCCAAAGATTAGAGGGTACTTCGCCTAGAAACTTGACCGTGTAACTGAAGAATTAGCTGTTGATTCGATGGCATATTTACTAAAGAATCGGAACACAACAAGCCTAAAAGAGATGCTGACAGAGATGGGACTTCAGTTAGATCAAGTTGGTGCATTTTAGATGACAACCTCTATGTTAGTGTTTTGCTTAAATGTGTAATGTTAAATTGCAAATGAATGTAAAATGCTTATGCACATTTTGATTTTGTTGTACCAGCAACTCTCAGCTATTTTTCCTCAACGTGTTGAATGACGTAGAAAATGTTTCCTGAACCAATATCTTACTGGTGGCATTCTGACACAATGAGTCACTTTAATCAACAAACTACTGTTGGTTCCTTAGTCTTCATAATGAAAGACTAGGCCTCCAAACAATAGTGCTTAGAGCGACAATTAAAAAGAATACCTCATCAATAAAACATGGGCTGAGGTTCCATTGACTACGCCCTTGAGTAAACTTTCACGCCATGGTTCAATAACGATGTATTACTGGTTTACACTCGCATAAGAAATCATTGAGTGAAAACAACATGAAAGCATCCGAGTACAGCATCATAAATCAATATGTATAAACAAATTAAATGATCATATACTAGACTAGAACACAAGTGTGATACGGAATCATCTCAAACCAGTCCACCATAAGCACAAAATGTATTTAGAAACGACCTGCATCCATTTATATCAGCATAAATAACTGTATAGTCAGAATAGGACATCACAAAGTAGAGTAAAACACAACAATGTCATCTCAAATCATAGTAAAACAAGTTGTAGAAACTAATTAAAATGATTTAATTATTATTTCTATAGCAACACATAAACAATCATCATATACAAATATATATGTAAGCTGATTAAATAATCGTAAAGTAGACTAAATCACAATTTTACTACGGAATCATCTCAATCCAGACTACTCCAAATATAGCATGAACCTAAATATCAACGAATTACAGGATCACGATAATTAGTGAACAAAAAAAACCAATAATTGGGATATGAGCTGACATACAAACAAACCAAAACTATACTCATAACACAAATACATGAACGAGTAGATCACTTATATATTACGGACTACAACAACATGCACCCACAAATTAAAAATACTTACTGATCTCTATAGCAGAGTACGCAACATGATATTGGCCAAAAAAACAGGAACATCGAACAAAAAAAATGTGCATTAGGAAAGAAGAAAAAATATAGGATAGACCTTTCAATAACCCTTTTTTTTCAGGAAGATCTGCGTAAGGACCACCTTTAATGAAATGATCTGCTTCCTCCACTGTCATACCAAACTTCATCGGCAGCAAAATCATCAGCATAACATTGTTGATGGCCTCCCGTGTCGGTTCATTGAGATTAAATGTGCGAGGCCGCTCATTAAGATCCCAATCGAAAGGTGCTTTCTTACCCGAGCCATAGTTCGTCGCCATTAGAGAGTACATACTGATTTAAGATTTTTTTAGGGTGTTTTGGAGTCGATCATTTTGATGAAGGTGTTTAGTGAGAGAAAAAATGGTCAGAGACGGATGAGGGACAAAGAGAGTTCTAGGATTTTTTTAATTTATGAGAGGAAGAAAGTAATAATAGTGGGGGCTATTGGTATTTGAGCTCCATTAATGAGAATAGAGAAGGTTGACAAAAATAATAAATGAAGTAAATGGACTGTTAGTGAAACATATCTAACCCACCAAACCCATAACAGTGAGCTATTATACCCAACTGTTTTGGAGGGAACCATTAGTATATTAATTAGGTAGATGATGAAACTAAGTGGATTTAAGAAAACATAATAGAATGGCATATATAGTTGTAAATATTTAAAGTAGTAAGAATAGTATTGTAAATAAAGTTAGCCAAGTAAGGAAAGTTAGTAAAATGGGAAGATGTTAGTGGTATTTCCGTATAAGAAAAGTGGGAAGAACTTAGTGGTACGTACAATCTATAATGGTGATTAAATAAGGGTGATTAAAAATATGTGTAGCACAAACCATGTCTATACAATTGGGCAACAAGCTATGCTAATATACGAGCCGGTTTTGTATTCATTCTACCATTTCACTCTTTAGCAATCTATATACAAACATCAAAACTGTATTTAAATATTTTAACTGATTTAAATAATTAATCAGGTACGTATTCGATACTATAAAGAGTTTATATATCTAAAAACAATAGAGCAAATCCGTTTGAAAGATATTTAAGGGGAAGTGTAGACACCCACATTTTGACCGCCAGGTGTCTATAGTAGTTCCCGCCAAACACACGATGATGATCGGACGCAAACGTGCTTTTGTATACTCGAAAACGGGCTCAAAATCATTTGCATTTGGCTTGGGCTTATTACGGAGTACAAATCTCACAAAACCAACCTCAAATCCAGGCCCAGTGGGTCGTTTCGAGTCAAATAAGACTAATTTGGATCGAATCCGGCACCAGGGGCAAAACCGTCTTTTAGCGACCGGTCAAACTCGGTCAAAGATAGACCAGCCGTGTCACCTCACAGATTCGGCCCAGGCTCGAATACTACAAAAAAATCAGCCTCGAAAATATTAAACAAATCCGTTTAAGGATAGAATTCGATCTCAAGTAGGAATTCTATCCGAATACCGAATCAAACACTCGACCGAGCATCAAATACTCGGCCGAGCAGCCCCATTTCAGCCGAGGTACATTGCTTCCTCGCCAAGAGACGGAATTCTCGTTCCTTTCAAACTCCTACATTTCCTATCCAAACCGATATTTCTTGTCATCTAAGCAAGAATACTTCTCCTAGCTCCTATCAAGAACTTCACCTATAAATAGGACCTTCACATTCAACACAAAGGACACCAATTACTCACATAAAAACAAAACAATTCATACATCATCGACATCTAGCAAAATAGCTCAAAGCAAATCCTGACATACATCCAAAAATAGCATCGAAGTACTGATACCATAACCCGACAAATCCAACCAAAAAGCCGGCCAAACCCGTCACCTTACACGTCCCAAACCGACACCCTAACTCATCCACATCGTCTCGACGCTCCCGTGCCTAAGCCACTTCCCGACGAGCCTTTTTCCGAGAAAACAAAGCATGTAGGTTGAGGGTGTAAAATCAAACCCGATTCTTCCTTTTCTCCCCTTTTTCTCGTCCTTTTTTTTCTTTTTCGCGTCGTGTCGTCGGTCCGCTTTTAATTATGGGTCGTTGTCGCGTTTTTTTTCTAATAACGATATTACAAAAAACTATTTTCATATATGACGAAACGTTCTTAAAATATGATATCGATTTTCTAATCGAATATCGTATCTAACAAGAACTAAATTAAATCTCGTTGATGCTAAAAAATAGTTACATTTTTTTTAAAAACAAAATACGACGATTTTAATGCAGAGGGAATCAAACATCGTTTTTTTAGTTTAAACTTTACAAAACGATTTTCAAAGTTTTTTTTTTTCTTTCTAGAATTTCATTCCGAATATGCGATATCGATTTCATAATCGAATATCGGATACGACGAATATCGAAAATATAAATTGAGTATAAATTAATCTATATTTGTACGCGATTTATCAAAATTGACGATTTTCGAAAATAAAAAACGGGACAGCTACTCACGCGAGTCGCGCCCCTCCCAGGCGAGTCGCGTGAGAGCCTGAAAACCGAGCCCTTTTTCTTCGTTTTCTCGTCCTTTTATTCTTTTCGTTTCTTACATAAAATAGCGACTTTCGCGACATATTTTCAGATTTCGAAACACTTTTTCGACCTCGGTCAACACGTGTAAATCCATCACGTGTCATAAACCTTTTTCGAAATCATGCATATTATCGTATTTACATATTTATTCGATTTATGAACCGTTACTAACTTGTTTGCTCATGTTTGTAGCGATTTATTTTCATCTTTTGTTTTATTAGACTAAAACGAACCTCGCATGCTAAAATAACTTTGAGGTTATTAGTTTAAGATGCATTAAACGACTTAGCAACCCATTTAATTTTTCTCACATGCTTAGGGAAATGCATATCATTCCACTATCGAACTAACGCGTGTACACAAAAAACGAACGATATCTTAGTAAAGGCCGCTAAGTGCGGGCGGGGTTGGGTGTTCTTAGTGAACTTCCCAACACGTACCCTCACCCCTTACTCAGAACTATGGTTTCCGGATGTCCGAATCCATTGGCAACGAGAGTCATTCAATACACGATATCCGATAATGTCGGTATCGGTATCATAATGCAAAGGGACGAACCCAATAAGCTCTGACATCAAAAATGGGCCGTATTTTGTACACAGCCCACTACGACATAGAGGGGGTTCGAACGGGCCCGAACTCCCACAAAGTTCGGTGGCGACTCCTACTTCGATTTAAATTTCAATTTGACCATATCATATGGAGATTCATTCGCCTCCCCAAACCCGCGCGTGGCCGCGTCGGGGTGGACCTATGTCATGTCCACAATTTGGCGACTCCGCTGGGGATCAACTGATGAGTCACTTACCATCGGCATCCTCAGGGTGAGACTCGAAAAGAAATCGTTCGAATAGTAATGTACACGTTTTAGTTCAATGGTTCATGCATAACCCAATTCTTTCCCGGGCCGGTTACTTGTGACCGACGTCCCACTATACCACGGTGCGTTCCTAAATAGGCGCACTAAAGACTTCGATGGCGGAACTCGTATGGGTTTTACGACAGGTTCTAAGACCAACTCGGCTTAGGAAGACCGTCCTGATTTGCGAGAAAGCTATCGTCGTTGGTATAGACCCTATTCGACCGACCGAGACTTAGACTAAGAGCATACTTGGTGTCATTATACTGTTTCCATGACTACGTGCTACTTGATTTTCTTTGGTCCTCTTTTTCAAAAACCGTCATTTTCAAAAATTTGCATCCTTTTCAAACCTATCCATTTTTCAAAACTCGGAAAGCTACCGAATTTAGGACTTATGATTTTGACTCAAAATAGCCTATTTTTAGCCGGTATGCTGTCCAAACCTTTTCAAAAATCCGAAATCTCGGCCCGGTAACGTTTTTTTTTTTCGATTTTCAAAAAAAAATCAGGCCATCCTACCCGACTTTGCTCGGTTTTCAAATCCAAATTCTCCTTTCAAAACTTTCTTCTTCTTAGGACTTCCCGTATTTAGTAGTGTCGGGTCCTGTCATAAGTTGTTAGAATCTCTAGCGTCGAAACTCCGTCGATCTTACATCACGGGTTTCTACCCCATCCCAGTCCGCCTTATTTGACAAGGCACGGCCCACCTACGTAGGACAAACTCCTACAAAGGAAAGCCCATTTACACTTTAGGGTCCAAAGTCTGGGGAAATAGCTCACACGTAGGCCTTTCTTCACACGGGACTAGGCCCATTTTGCCAAAATCCTAAGGAAAGCCCACCGCCTACGAGTCACCCGTCTAGGAGTCGGTTTTCGGTCTTTTGTCCGAGTCTATTCCTTTTTTCTTCTTGCTCGGGATGCACTCTTCGATCTGGGTCCGATTCTGATTACACGGTGTTCTTACAAACAGGCCACCTTTCACCTGAACCATGACGCAACAAGCCATAGATGCGCTGACCGCCTCTTTGACTAAGCTACAAGATCAACTGACACAGATGAGGGGAGACCAAATCGCCATCCTTACCCGGGTAAGTGCCATAGAGCAGAGTATGCCAAGGGACGAAGATGAAACCAAGGGGCCATTAGCCGAATTGACTAGCGCAATCCTCAAGCTGCAAGAGCAGGTCCATCTGTCGACCTACAACTCGATCCATACGGAGAATGCTCGAACCTATTCCCCCTTGACCGACCAACTGCCTGCCAATCTCAACTTGACAGGCCTCCCGATGTTCGACGGAACCGAAGACCCGGTATTACATATCCGGGCCTTCAAAGAGTTTATGGCCCTAAAGGGAGTCAAGTCCGACATGTTCAAGCATTTGTTTGCCTCTTCCCTCGAAAAGCACCCGAGAGCCTGGTTCTACAGGCTCGATTCCAAGAAGTACAAGTCTTGGGATGACGTGGCGACGGAATTCGCTCGGAACTACGCCGACAACACAGAAATCCAGACCACGATGCGCACCCTGGAAGTAATGGCCCGGGAACCTAAGGAAGGATTTACGAAATACCTTCAGCGCTGGAGGGCTGAAAGCGTCAAACTGGTCGATAAGCCCAGTGAAAAAGTGCTGGTTGAAGCCTTCGTCAAGAACCTCCTTCCCGCCTACCGGGTCCATCTCCGGTACGCCATCATACCTAGTTTCGCGGTCCTAACTGAAATGGGGACTAGAATTGAAGACGACCTAAGATTGGAGAGCCTCACTAAGGCCTCCGCCATGGGTTACCAAGGGGCCAGCTCACCAACAAGCAAGCCCACATCTGCTGCTGCTACTCGTAGCATTTTTGACGAGGTAAATCTACTTGATACCCCATCCAAGAAGAATACCACACCCCGGGTATTCACCGACATAGGTACCACCTATGCAAATGCCTTACAAAGGCTCTCATCAAAAGGCCTGATCAACCCGATAGGCCCAACACCTGAGCTCCCGGTCGAGCGTCGCTCCAAGGCCTACGACATCCAGGCCTACTGCCAATACCATTGTGGCAAGGGACACGATACCGAGAAATGCTGGAAGCTAAAGCACCTTATCCAGGATTTCATCGAAAGTGGAAAGATCCCTTTACCTGGAGGCAAGCTCAGCAACAAGGATAATCCGTTGGCCACTCACGCCATCTTCTCCGGGGAAGTAGTTGATTGCTCACATCTCATTTCCCCATTTGTCCCGCAAATAAACGGGATCTGGTGCGACGACGAAGATGACGTCTATCTCACCAAGGAGGAAGCTGTCCCCATCACGCCCGAAGAGATCCAGAAGGTTAAGTCCAAGGTCTTAGCCAGTAGCCACGCCCTTATCATCGCCGAGCCATCTAGGGTGGAGGCCGCCCCGGAAGAGCCAACTACCAAAAAGGCTCTCGTGAAACAGCTAAACAAAACTCGAGTTGACCTCTCTATATGGCAACTCCTAGTCAGCTCACAAGAACATCGAGAGGCACTCACTAAGGCCCTCGATCAAGTCAATAGACTCCATGGCTACTCCAGCCGAAATGGTGGCCACGGTTCTGCCCCACCTAAAGGGGAAGGCCAAGGAAGAAGGCCCGCTAATCACCTTCTCTAACGCTGATCTACCGCCATTTGGGCCTGCCCACAACATGGCCCTCTATATCACGGTAATCTGCCGTGGAAAGTACCTGCCCATGAGCCTAATCGACGACGGGTCCGCAGTCATTGTCCTCCCCTTGAGGACCGCTAAGGCCATCGGCATCACCGAGGGCGACTACATTCCTACAGCTCAAACCATTCAGGCCTTCGACGGAAGTCCAAAGTCAGTAGCTGGGGCCGTAAAACTTACTATCATAACGGGCCCGATAGAAAAAGAGCTGGAATTTCAAGTGATCGACGTGACTTCTTCCTTTAACCTTCTTTTAGGAAGACCTTGGATCCATGCGACCAGGGCAGTATCCTCCACTCTGCATCGAAAACTCAAGCTGCCTCTGCACGTACCGTCATCACCTTAGAAGCCACACCTATGACCGTGGCTAACTGCAACACCTCAGGCTGCACCGATCTCTGGGGGTTCGACTTCATAGGGGCAATCGAGGAAGAGTATCTTTTCCGACCCTACTTCACGGTTAGCATTGACCGGATGCTGCAGAATCTGGGCTATCTATCGGGGGCTACATCAAGGCCCAATCTCCCCGCAGGGAAAATCCTCGAAGTTCTAGATAACGGGAGGACCCAAACCTGTCTGGGTTACACCATAACCCCGAAAAATATGGGCCAAACCGGAGCCAGCAAAGTCACCTTTGTCACTCCAGTATTCGAGCCCGTCCAGACAGGTCTATATCGACCCAAAACCACACGCTTTGGGACCCACTTGGCCCAGGACTGCAACTTCATACCAGATGACATCTTCGCTCTCATCCAGTCCGAAGATGCTAAGAATGCTGAGCCCGTACTAGGACTACTTTTCGGAGAGGACCTCACGGCCCCATCGCCGAAAGAAGAGCTGGTCAGTCTCATTCTCCGCAGCCGCAACTTTGATCCATCTAAACTAATCTCGGATGTCGGATCCGGGACAGGGAAGAGAGCCTGGAGGACTGTCAAATGGACTGATAGTCAAGGAAGGATCTACAAGCTGATCGCGGGAGAAGGAGAAATGCCAGAGTCTGAGTCCGAGTCTGAGTCTGAGATTGAGTCTAGTGAGTCCGGTGCTAGGGTCAGTCCTGTAACGCCCCCTCTCCCTTTAGCTATTCCTGGTGCCTCGGGGTCTGTCCCGGGCACTTTACCTATTCCGCCACTGACTAGCGATCAGATGGCAGCTCTTTTCGAGCTATTTTCTCAATTTATGAGCAATAATAACAACCGTTCTGCTTACGACTTGTCTCATTTTCAAAACTTTCTCAATTTCAAAAATATTCTGTGCAATGACATTGAGAAACCCGACGAACAGGTATCCCTACCTCCACATCTGATCGAGCAGCTAGAACAAAGGGAGTCCCGTAACCCGGTAATCGAAGAAACCGAGTCCATCAACGTGAGAACAACCTTAGAACCTCAGATGCTTAAGATAGGGTTATCTTTAGATCCCGGGGAGAAACAACAATTCATGAATCTCCTTCATGAATTCAAAGACGTCTTCACATGCTCCTACAAGGACATGCTGGGGATAGATCGCAAAATAGCCAAGCACCATATACCGATCAAGGAAGGGTTCAAACCGGTTAAGCAGAAACTCCAACGCATGAGGCCCGAATGGTCCCTTAAGGTCAAAAAGGAAGTCGACAAACAATTCAAGGCTGGGTTCATACAGGTTTCCGAGTATCCAGATTGGGTTGCAAACATCGTACCGGTTCCTAAAAAGGACGGTAAGGTGCGTGTCTGTGTAGACTTTCGGGATCTTAACAAGGCGAGCCCGAAAGATGATTTCCCGTTACCACACATCGACATACTGGTGGATAACACAGCCGATCATGCCCTTCTATCATTTATGGATGGGTATGCTGGGTATAACCAGATAAAAATGGCAGAAGAAGATATGGATAAGACCACCTTCATTACAACTTGGGGTACTTATTGCTATACTGTTATCCCATTTGGTCTCATCAATGCCGGGGCCACCTATCAACGAACCGCCACGACTTTATTACATGACATGATGCATAAAGAAGTGGAAGTTTACATGGACGATATGATAGTCAAATCTAAAGACAGGGACGGTCACATCACCGCCCTGAAAAAGTTCTTCACCCGATTACGCAAATACAACATGAGGTTAAACCCTCAGAAATGCAGTTTCGGGGTAACATCTGGCAAATTACTGGGTCATATCGTTAGCCAACGCGGTATCGAAGTCGATCCAGCCAAAATCAAAGCCATCACCGAGATGCAACCCCCTAAAACCGAAAAGGAGATAAGAGGGTTTCTCGGAAAATTCCAATACGTCAGCAGGTTCATTTCAAAGCTAACCATGGTGTGTGAACCAATCTTCAAGAAGCTGAAAATAGGGGAACGGTTACTATGGGACGATAAGTGTCAAGCAGCCTTTGATAGAATCAAAGAAATCTTATCTTCACCGCCGGTCCTTATGCCACCTCAATCCGGTTTACCTTTGTCACTATACCTAACGACGACAGAGACAGCCATGGGAGCTATGCTAGCTCAGACGGTCAACTCCGAAGAACGAGCTATATACTACATCAGCAAATAGTTTTTAGAGTACGAGTGTAAGTACACTATGCTCGAAAAAACATGTTTAGCTTTGGTCTGGGCCACTAAGAAGCTCCGACATTACATGCTAAGTTACGAGGTACAAGTGCTATCTAGAATGGATCCGATCAAGTACCTTTTCGAAAAGCCCATTCTCAACGGCAGGATATCAAGATGGACCCTAATGTTCGCAGAATTTGATCTAAAGTTCGTACCATTGAAAGCCATCAAAGGCCGGATAGTAGCCGAGTTTTTCGCCGACAGTCCCATAACCGAAGAAGGACCCACCAACACTTGGTCCTTCCTGGATGAAGATATTTTCCATACTGACACCGAAACGTGGGACTTATACTTCGATGGGGCATCCAATTTCCGAGGATTTGGAGTCGGGATTCTCCTAATCTCGCCAAGAAGGGAACATACTCCCGTGTCCATCAAATTAGACTTTGACGTCACTAATAATGCCGCTGAGTATGAAGCATGTATCCACGGGTGTGGACATGACATAGGTCCACCCCGACGCGGCCACGCGCGGGTTTGGGGAGGCGAATGAATCTCCATATGAGATAGTCAAATTGAAATTTAAATCGAAGTAGGAGTCGCCACCGAATTTTGTGGTTATTCGGAACCGTTCGAGCCCACTCTATGTCGTAGTGGGCCGTATACAAAATACGGCCCATTTGTCAGAGTTTATTGGGCTCGTCCCTTTGCATTACGATACCGATACCGACATTATCGGATATCGTGTATTGAATGACTCTCGTTGCCAATGGATTCGGACATCCAGAAACCATGGTTCTGAGTAAGGGGTGAGGGTACGTGTTGGGAAGTTCACTAAGAACACCCAACCCCGCCCGCACTTAGCGGCCTTTACTAAGATATCGTTCGTTTTTGGTGTACACGCGTTAGTTCGACGGTTGAATGATATGCAAACATTATTTTCCTAAGCATGTGAGAAAAATAAAATGGGTTGCTAAGTCGTTTAATGCATGTTAAACTAATAACGTCAAAGTTATTTTAGCATGTGAAGTCGTTTTAGTCTAATAAAACGATAAAAACAAATAAAAAGCTACAAACACGAGAAAACGAGTTAGTAACGGTGAATAAATCGAATAAAGATGTGAATAAATAATATGCATGACTCGAAAAAAGATTTAATGACACGTGATGGATTAACACGTGTTGACCGTGGTCGAAAAAGAGTATTTATCGAAATATGTCGCGAAAGTTGCATTTTAATATAAGGTTCGAAAAGAAATGAAAATATAAAAGCGAAGAAACGAAAAAAAGGACCCGGCGAACCAGGCAGCTGCGGGAGTCGCCTGACAGGCGCGCGACTCGCGTGGCAGCCTGTTCGGGTTTTTTTGTTTGTTCGAAAATCGTTAATTTTTATAAATCGTGTACAAATATGGATTAATTTATACCCGATTCATATTTTCGATATTCGTCGTATTCGATATTCGATTATGAAATCGATATCGAATAGTTAGAATGCTTTTAGAAAAGGTTTTGAAAAAAACTCGTTTTGAACGACAAAAAAAAAAGAATTTTGAACGAAAAAGATGTTAATTCTCTCCGCGTTTAAAATCATCGATTTTTTTTTAAAAAGAGTAATGATTTTGTTAGCATCAACGAGAGTTAATTTAATTTAGTTCTTGTGGATACAATATTCGATTAGAGAATCGGTATCGTATTTTAAGAACGTTATATGAAAAATAGTTTTATAGTATCGATTATTAGAAATAAATAAAAATATGCGACGAACGACCCATATTAATAATATGATACGACCGATGACCCGTAAAAAAAGTGACGGACGAAAAAAGGGAAAAAAAATGTGAGAGGGAGAGAGAAAGGAGAAGAGTCGGGTTTGATTTACACCCTCAACCTACATGCTTCGTTTTCTCGGTACAAGGCTCGTCGGACGGTGGCTTAGGCACGGGAGCGTCGAGATGATGCGGGTGAGTTAAGGTGGTGCAGATTTTTGGGCGTGGGACGAGATGGGTTCGGCCGGTTGGATGGGTCGGTTTCGTCGGTATTTCGGGATGGTATTTCGGTATTCCTTCGGATGTATGTCGAGGCTATTTTTTGCTAGATATTAAGGGTATGTGAATGGTAGATTTATGATGTGTAATTGTTGTGTAGAATCGTTAATTCATGTCTTCTTTCTGTTGAGTATGAGGTCCTATTTATAGGAGTCGAGGTAGTCTTGCTTGTGTGACAAGAAATACCGGTTTGGATAGGAAATACGAGAGTTCGAAAGGGAATGAAAGTCTCGTTTCTTGGTGGAGAAGCCATCTGTTTCGGCTGTCATGGGGATTTTGGCCGAGTGTTTCGGCTGTTTGGGATGTCTTGGCCGAGTATCTGGAGCTCGGTCGGTGTCTGATTCGGTTTCCGGATAGAATTCCTACTTGAGATCGAATCCTATCCTTAAACGGATTTGTTTAATATTTTTTGAGGATGACTTTTGTAGTATTTGGGACCGGATCAGCCGTGTGAGGTGTCACGGCTGACTCGTGCGTCTCGAGAATATTTTTCGACCGGGTTTTGACTCGGTCGTAAAAAGACGATTTTACCCCTGGTGCCAAAATCGACCCAAATTAGTCTTATTTGACTCGAAACGACCTGCTCGGCCTGGATTTGAGGTTGGTTTTGTGAGATTTGTACTTCGTAATAAGCCTAAACCAAATGTCCATGATTTCGAGCCCATATCCGAGTCCATTGTTTGCGTCCTATCATCATCGGGTGTTTGGTGGGACCTACTATAGACACCTGGCGGTCAAAATGTGGGTGTCTACAGAGCCCCCACTCTGACTGAGGCTTGGACAAGGCGAAAGTCAGAGTAGCTACCAGGCCAATCGAGGATTAAGACCTGGCAGACTTCCGGTCGGGTCGTTTAGAGTCCATTAGACTTGCGTGAAGGGCTCGCCAGCCATAAGATAGAAATCATACCTGGGCAGATAATGGCGCGGGGACTTCTACTAAAAAGTCTTGGGTGTGTCTGTTTACAAGCACATCTATCTTGGAATGACGCGGGAGCCTCTATTGGAAGCTGTGGGTATACCGCTTACTGATAATCCCACTTGGTAATAGCGCAGAAGCCTCCATTAGAAGCTGGGGATGTACCGCTTACTGATAAGTCCCATTCTTCAGTAAAAATGTTGTTTGAATTTTCACTGGGAATTTTCTTTTGAGAATTCTCCGGGAGTCTTGGGATACCTGTCTGTTTTGCATGCAACATTCAGATAAAACATTGACTCACGCTGGGGAAGAAAATGATTTTTTTGATTGATTTTTGGAAAGAAAATGCTGAAATTTTTTGGAAACGCTGAAAATTTTTGAATTTTTTTGGAAATTAGAATGCTTGGGATGACTTGATTCCCGATTAGATTCTGACACGGACTTCTAAAATCCTCTGGTTAGGCCTGTATGCCTAGATGAAGTTTGATAAAAATTCATATTCCCGGGGTGACTAGGAAAGGGATTTTCTCAAATGGCTAAGTTTTGCAAATTTTAAAATGAGAATTTGGAGAGAGACATGCCGACAGACTTGACTCTGGACGTGACCAGACGAGTTGGCAGACACGACTGGACTCTCTAAGGGTTGGACCGTGACTCGGTAGGGAATGGGCCACCTAAGATGACAAGACTCTTAAGTTGCGCTATTCCGTAGCCTAGGCGAGTGGCGACATGGTCGAATCCTCAGAGTGAGATTGTTTCCGTACGACAGGGCTTTGTGGTAGCAATGCCGTAGACTGGTGTTCTTTTGAATTTTTTTTTGGTTTCGGGGCATGTTCCTAAAGTAGGTGTTGTCTCGAGTCTCTGACAGATTCTTGTCTTCGACTGGGCCGAGTACTAGGACACACTACAGAAAGGAAGCTAGTGTTTGAAAAGTATTTGGATTTTTGTGAGTGGAAGGAAAACTTCTGCCTAAGAGAAGCCCTCAGAATGACAAAGCTAACTGTTGAGAACATGACAGTGTCGTGACCGGAATGATGATGCTTTTTGAATTTGTGTCAGTGTGGGTGGTTGTGCCTCTTTTGAAAGGCTGCCTACGTATTCACGTGTGGTGAAATCAAACCAAGCCGTAGTTCAGTGTTGAAAAATGTATTATGGTGCCTAGTTTAGTAGAGCTTTGTGTGTAACTAGCCATAGCAATGGTGTAGGCTAGGTGCATTCCCAATGATGTCTTGACCAAAGGGCTAGAATAGTTAGGATGTTGATCCTGTGACTGTGAGCATTTTCCAGGGTAGCCCCTAGAGGTGGTGTGAACTATTTGGGCATGTTCTATGCCGACCGCAAGTTGAATTCCCGTGTTTGGGGTTGGTAACTGGTTTAGATGTTTTTTGTAAATGTGGTGCTAGGAAGTAAGTGGCTTTGATGATTCGAAATCTGGAGCTCGATTTTGTGGAGCTAAGGCTTCGAGGGTAAGGTATTGTAATGTGGTAGAAAAGGGGGAAGTCGAGTAATAATGACTCGAACTTCGATCGGGGTAGGGTTGATAATGCGGGATCTGATTTCCATGTCTGGCCCTAATGGTTAGGGTATCCTATGGAGCTTGAATCCTAAAAAATCCAAGCTGTCTCTAGCCTAGGTCTCGGGAAGGTCTTGAGGGTTGTAATGTGGGAAGGCTAGATGTGGTGCTAGCTGACCAGCTTGATTGTTTCTCCCCTATTTGATGGTATGGGTTTTGATAATTTTGAATTGACCGTTTCACTTGAGTTGATCGTTAACTACGGTCATGGGTTTTTGAATTCTTTGGGTTGACCTCTTAGCCCCGGTCATGGGATTCTTCATTTGAGTTGACCGCGTTTGGTCGAGGGATGTTGATAATTCTTTTTTTTTATCATGGCCAGCTTTTTTGTTTTGGCCTTTTGCTTTTTCCTTGGACTTTTGATTTTTTTTTTGTCCAACTTTTTTTTTTTGTCGGTCAGACTAACACATAAGGTAAGGATTGGTTAGTCTTATTGGACGAGTGTTTATTGTGGAAAATGGGCTTGCCTCCCGTCTTGAACCCAAACTAGGAGACTACCTAGATTTGTCATAAGATTCGATACCGCTCCTACTAAGGGTGGTTATGTGGCTTTCTATGTCAGACATGGAAAAGGTAAAGGAAAACACGGGTTCAGTTTCCTGCAGTCGTTATAGATGGGCCTATAATAGTCACGTGCATGTGCTCACAGTGTATGACGGTGTTCATCATGTTCTCGGAAACACATAAGGAAAGTATATATGTGAAATAGAAAAGCTGATTTGATTGAATTCCGAAAAAAGAGGACAGAATACAACTGACTCTGACTCTGATTTTGACTTGGAAAGTGAAGGAAATAGAACATCCTAGACTCGGAATCAGACTCGGGCTTAAACCAAATCTAGACTCTCGGATAATGTTGTCATTTGTCGTCGGCTTCTGGGGACTCGAGTTGATGTCCAATATAGCCTTCAGTAGAAGCTTCACCCAGATCTTCATTGTGTCGAAGATCATCTTCAATCCTAGTGCCCATTTCGGTAAGCGCTGCAAAGTTGGAAATGCCGGCATACCTAAGATGGATGCGGTAGGAGGGTAGGAGGTTATTGATGAATGCATCCACTAGTGTCTTCTCGCTGGGCTTGTCTACCAGCTTAACACTCTCAGTCCGCCAACATTGAAGGTATTTGGTGAAACCCTCTGTTGGATTTTGGACCATGATTTCTAAAGTACGCATCGTGGTCTGGATTTTGGTATTATCGGCGTAATTCCGAGCGAACTCCGTCGCCACGTCATCCCAAGTCTTGTACTTCTTGGAGTCAAGCCTGTAGTACCAGGCTTTCGGGTTCTTCTCGAGGGAGGAAGCAAACAGGTGCTTGAACATGGTTGATTTCACTCCTTTGATGGCCATGAATTCTTTGAAAGCCCGGATATGTAATACCGGGTCTTCAGTCCCGTCGAACATTGGTAGGCCCGTCAGGTTGAGGTTAGTGGGCAGCTCGTCGGTCAAAGGTGAATAGGAACGAGCATTTTCCGTATGGATCGAGTTGTGGGTCGACAGGTGGACCTGTTCCTCCAGCTTGCGGACTGCGTTGGCAAGTTCAGCTATGGGCCCAGTGGTTTCATTCCCGACCTTAGGAGTTCTTTGTTCCAAGGCACTCAAACGGGTGGCAATGGCGGTTTGGTCTCCCCTCATCTGGTTCAGTTGATCTTGGATCTTGGCCAACGAGGCGGTTAGTTGATCAATGGAGTCCTTAGTCATGGTTCGGGTGAAGGGCGGCCTGTCTGTAAGAATACCGCGTAATCAGGAAAGTTGCTTCGGAACTCAAATTCACCAAGGCATAGGAAATAGCGCGGGAGGAGAGACGACTCCAGTTTGACTCGGGTTAGACTCTCCTAAGACAAATGTGCGGGGTACGATTCTCGGAGTGACTGTGATTAATCGCTCCGTCGGAGAATAGACCCCAAGTGAGACTAGGGCTCACACATGACTCAGATGGTGTGACACCTAAGTGACTCGAAAGTGGGATACGTGAGACAACACGTGTAAGACCTGATCCTTAGAGAAACCGTGATTGACCGCTCTGCAGAAGGGTAGCCCCCGAGTGGGGGTGAAGACCGACTCTTAGAAGGGTGACTCATGGACGGTGGGCTTTCTTTAGGATTTCGGCAGAATGAGCCTAGTCCCGTGTGAAGAAAGACCTACGTGTGAGCTATTCCCCAGACTTTGGACTCGATTGTGTAAGTGGGCTTCCCTTTGTAGGAGTTTGTCCTACGTAGGTGGGCCGTGCCTTGACTAATAAGGCGGACTTGGGATGGGGTAGAAACTCGTGATGTAAGATCGATAGAGTTTCGATGCTATGGACTCTACCAACTTTTGACAAGACCCGACACTGCTAAATACGGGAAGTCGTAAGAAGAAGAAAGCTTTGAAAAGAGGATTTGGATTTAAAAAACCCGAGCAAAGTCGGATTGGAAGGCCCGAACTTTTTTGAAAATCGAAAAAAGGTGTTATCGGGCCGAGATTTTTGAATTTTTGAAAAGGATTGGACAGCATACCGGCTAGAAAATAGGCTATTTTGAGTCAAAATCATAAGTCCTAAATTCAGTAGCTTTCGGGTTTTGAAAATGGATAGGTTTAAAAAAGATGCAATTTTTTTGAAAAGGACGGTTTTTGAAAAGACGAGACACGGATCAAGTAGCATGTAGTCACAGAGACAGTATAATGACGCCATGTATGCTCTTAGTCTAAGTCTCGGTCGGTCGAATAGGGTCTATACCAACGACGATAGCTTTCTCGCAAATCAGGACGGTCTTCCTAAGCCAAGTTGGTCTTAGAACCTGCCGTAAAACTAATGCGAGTTCCGCCATCGAAGTCTTTAGTGGGTCCAAGTAGGAACGCACCGTAGTATAGTGGGACGTCGGTCACAAGTAACCGGCCCGGGAAAGATTGGGTTATGCATGAACCATTGAACTAAAACGTGTACATTACTAATCGAACGATTTCTTTTCGAGTCTCACCCTAGGGATGCCGATGGTAAGTGACTCATCAGTTGATCCCCAGCGGAGTCGCCAAATTGTGGACATGACATAGGTCCACCCCGACGCGGCCACGCGCGGGTTTGGGGAGGCGAATGAATCTCCATATGAGATGGTCAAATTGAAATTTAAATCGAAGTAGGAGTCGCCACCGAATTTTGTGGTTATTCGGAACCGTTCGAGCTCACTCTATGTCGTAGTGGGCCGTATACAAAATACGGCCCATTTCCGATGTCAGAGTTTATTGGGCTCGTCCCTTTGCATTACGATACCGATACCGACATTATCGGATATCGTGTATTGAATGACTCTCGTTGCCAATGGATTCGGACATCCGGAAAGCATGGTTCTGAGTAAGGGGTGAGGGTACGTGTTGGGAAGTTGACTAAGAACACCCAACCCCGCCCGCACTTAGCGGCCTTTACTAAGATATCATTCGTTTTTGGTAGACACGCGTTAGTTCGACGGTTGAATGATATGCGAACATTATTTTCCTAAGCATGTGAGAAAAATAAAAAGGGTTGCTAAGTCGTTTAATGCATGTTAAACTAATAACGTCAAAGTTATTTTAGCATGTGAAGTCGTTTTAGTCTAATAAAACGATAAAAACAAATAAAAAGCTACAAACACAAGAAAACGAGTTAGTACGGTGAATAAATCGAATAAAGATGTGAATAAATAATATGCATGACTCGAAAAAAGATTTAATGACACGTGATGGATTAACACGTGTTGATCGTGGTCGAAAAAGAGTATTTATCAAAATATGTCGCGAAAGTCGCATTTTAATATAAAGTTCGAAAAGAATTAAAAATAGAAAAGCGAAGAAACGAAAAAAAGGACCCGGCGAACCAGGCAGCTGCGCGAGTCGCCTGACAGGCGCGCGACTCGCGTGGCAGCCTGTTCGGGTTTTTTTGTTTGTTCGAAAATCGTTAATTTTTATAAATCGCGTACAAATATGGATTAATTTATACCCGATTCATATTTTTGATATTCGTCGTATTCGATATTCGATTATGAAATCGATATCGAATAGTTAGAATGCTTTTAGAAAAGGTTTTGAAAAAAACTCGTTTTGAACGACATAAAAAAAAGAATTTTGAACGAAAAAGATGTTAATTCTCTCCGCGTTTAAAATCATCGAATTTTGTTTAAAAAGAGTAATGATTTTGTTAGCATCAACGAGAGTTAATTTAATTTAGTTCTTGTGGATACGATATTCGATTAGAGAATCGGTATCGTATTTTGAGAACGTTATATGAAAAATAGTTTTATAGTATCAATTATTAGAAATAAATAAATATATGCGACGAACGACCCATATTAATAATATGACACGACCGACGACCCGTAAAAAAAGTGACGGACGAAAAAAGGGAAAAAAAAAGTGAGAGGGAGAGAGAAAGGAGAAGAGTCGGGTTTGATTTACACCCTCAACCTACATGCTTCGTTTTCTCGGTACAAGGCTCGTCGGACGGTGGCTTAGGCACGGGAGCGTCGAGATGATGCGGGTGAGTTAAGGTGGTGCGGATTTTTGGGCGTGAGACGAGATGGGTTCGGCCGGTTGGTTGGGTCGGTTTCGTCGGTATTTCGGGATGGTATTTCGGTATTCCTTTGAATGTATGTTGAGGCTATTTTTTGCTAGATATTAAAGGTATGTGAATGGTAGATTTATGATGTGTAATTGTTGTGTAGAATCGTTAATTCATGTCTTCTTTGTGTTGAGTATGAGGTCCTATTTATAGGAGTCGAGGTAGTCTTGCTTGTGTGACAAGAAATACCGGTTTGGATAGGAAATACGAGAGTTCGAAAGGGAATGAAAGTCTCGTTTCTTGGTGGAGAAGTGTTGTGTGCTAAATTTAGACCGTTTTTTCCTCCATTTAGACCCGTTTTCCCCTCGTTTTGCGAGTTTTGAGTGCGATTATCGCCATATTTTGTGTACTTCTCGCATTAGCGTCCCTCTTGTGCGTTTTACGTGTTTTTGGTAGTTTTTCTATCAATTTTGATAGGTTTTGCTACAAAAATCACGATTGAGCTTCCACGAGCACAAGAAAAAGGAAAACCGTCCAAAGAGCAAAGCACACAACTTAAAGTTTAAAGCCATCCGATCGAACAAACGAAGAATGAGACAAGACTCGAGGCCAGAAAAAAATGACCGGGCGAAATTTCACCCGGTGAGACACCACCGGGCGAAATTTCACCCGACGGTAAAAATTGCCTCCCGAAGAATTTCCGAGAACTCCCCACCGGGCGAAACTGACCGGGCGAAATTTCGCCCACCGGGTGAAATTTCGCCCGATGGTGAAGACGTGCTGAAAACGCGAAAAAAGAAGAAAATCTCACCGGACGAAATTTTCACCCGATGAGAATTACCAACGAGTCCGAAGGGCGAAGTTTCACCCCATGGAGATGCAAAGGGAGATTGTCTCACTAATGGAGCATAAAGATGGATTTGGGCTTTAGGTTAAGGATCCATTAAGAGATTACTATATATATGTTACCCTAATTCATTGCCTAAACTCACCTCTCCATTGTGCTAAGGAGGGAAGACATTACACCTTTCCACCATCTTATTACACCATCAATTAGTAGTAGTAGTAGTAGTAAAAATCCAACAAAATTCCTAGTAGTTTATAAAGTAATTAGTAGTAGATCTACACAATTCTCATCAACAATTGTTTAGATCTCAAGTTTGTAGAAGATTATCCAAGTTTTGTTTGAAGATTTGTTGGGTTTTATTGGAGGATTAGTGACAAGTTCTCCATTTTATTCATCAAAGATTCAATCTTTATCTATGATATCTTCTTATTTCTTATAGATCCACATAGTTGGTACAATTCTCTTCCACTCTCTAATCTCTATTTAGTTTTTGTGATATTTTCTCATCATCATCTTGTTTAAATCTAATTAATATGCATGTTGTGATGATTTTCATAATGATGTGTGAGTATATTTCTTGTTGGGGAGTTTAGGGATGAGGGCTTGGTTTATTTGAATATAGGGATGTTGGTGGGTTGCTTGCATGTTGGTTTATCTTATTTATGGTGTCATGTCATTGTTGTTTTAGTCCGGCCAACTAGACCGACCTTGACTAATTTCTATCAATATGGGGAAACTCGGGGTAGAAATTACCATGACTAGGAACTTACCCTCATTTACCGCGAAAGCGGGTTTTTAGGTGAGTTTATCGATATTGTGACAAAAACTCGATCCCGAACTTCTTAGACCCCAAGTACCGAATCCCGACTTCTCCCTAACGCCTTTCCCTAAATTGATCACCTCTAAACCATCATCGTACTAATCCTTCTAGTATAGACTCGACCTCTACAAAACCCCCCTTCTTAGGCATCGAACACGACACTTTAAGCTTCACAACACATACCGTTCCCTGTGGACCGACCTCGACTTACCACGATTACTTGTTTGTTTTTGTGATATTTCCGAGTCTATAAATATCGTTTGATCCCCCGTCCTTCGCTAAAACGACCGATCCGATTGGGAGGCAATCGAAAATGGCGCCGTTGCCGGGGAACGGCGAGTAGTTGTTGTGTTTTTAGTTGTTGTGTTTGATTCTTTTCCCTTCTCTCTTTTCCCTAGTGCCGCGAGGTGCTAGGAGTCTCACCGTTTAATTGTGTTTTATGCCCAGGAACACGTCATCGCCCTTGTGGTTCGATCCGAAACCGGAAAGGACTTTTAGAGCATTGCGTTTTCGAGGAAATAACTCAACCACCATCATTCCACATCCTTCATTATCACCTCCTAACCTTAATCCCATCCTTCCACATTCACCTTCTACACCTTCTACTTCACAAAATTCACCACCACCACCACCATCACCGAAAACACCACCACCAATTCCATCCCCTCCAAATTCACCAAATTCTCCAAACCCTCCAAATCCAAATCCACCATCACCACCAATCCAACCAATGGCGACTCTAGCCTCTCACTCTCAACTCACACATGAAGAAACACCATCTCCCGTCGGTTTCGGAGAGATTCCCGAGAACTAAGAATTGAAAGCTTCTTTAACCAATGCGGTCCAACAATACACATTTCACGGCTTTTCTCAAGAAGATGCTCAAGAGCACATCGCTTCATTTAAAGAAAAATTAGTAGGAGCACGTCTCAATGGGTTAACTTCATGCCAATTGCATCGCTTATTATTTCCGAAGACCCTAAGAGATGGAGCTCGTAGATGGCTTCAAGGCCATCCCGCTAATACTTTTACAACATGGGCTCAACTATCTAATGCCTTCTTGGAGAAATATTTTCCGCCGTCAAAGACTAACCAATACCGCATGGAGATACAAACGTTCAAGCAAGATGAATTTGAAAGCCTAAGTGAGGCTTGGGAAAGATTTAGAGACTTGTTGCGCAAATGTCCACATCATGGAATACCCGATTGGCTAACTACCCAAACGTTTTACAACACCCTTTCATCGAGAACCAAGGAAAACCTCAATTCGGCTGCCGGAGGAGATTTCTCTTCTCTCACCGATGAGGCATCTAAGAATCTTATTGAGAAGATGGCAAGGAGTGATTCTAGAATGGGTCAATCGAGGGATTCTAGAAAGAAAATTGAGGTGAACTCATCTACGAGTTCTAATGAATTGAAATTCCAAACGGAACTTGAAGAATTGAAAAGGAGAATGGATGCCATGAATTCTAAGCCAACTCCTAGAGGTATTTACCAAATTCAAGGGAGTATTCCTCCAAGGCAACCATCTCCTCCAAAGTTATTAACATGGGAAGTTCAATGTGATCATTGTGGCAATCATGGCCACAACTCTAGCTCTTGCATTCCTAATGAATAAGTCTATGTTGAAGAGCCAAATGAAGTTCAAGCTATACAAGTATATGGGCAAAGACCTCAATTTGATCCCTTTTCTAATACCTACAATGCCAGCACAAGGTTTCATCCTAATTTCTCCTATGGAAATCAAAATGTTCAAAACCCGATGCCGCGCGCCCAAGGGAGTCAAATGAGGCCATTCAATCAAAGTCAACAAAGGCCTTTTAACCAAGGACCTCCAAAGATGCCCCCATATATGCCTCCTCATCAAAGGAGCAACTTCAATCAACAAGGTAGCAACTTCCATGTTCCTAACAACTACAACAATTACCAAAATCAACATGGTAATCACTTTAATCATGGATACAATCAAGGGTTCCAAGGAAATTCTCATGGTAATCAAGGTTACAATCAACAATCATTCAATAAACCCTCTCAATCTTATGGCCAATCAAGCAATTCTCAATTTGGTTAAGGAGGTCCCTCATGGGAGAACTATAATGATTTGCAAAGAACCGTTGGCCTACTATGGAATGAACATCAAGATACTAAGGCAAGGCTAAAAGTTTGGGAATCCCAAGAAGCAACAAAAGCCTTAGCCGCACCAATTCATCCACCCCATGGTTTGCCCGGTCATCCCCAAAACCCAAGAGATCCTTCACACCAAGCAAAGGCCGTAATTTTGAGAGGTGGCAAAGAACTTGAGGACCCATACAAGAATTTGAACTTGAACACCAAGACTACCCCATCCAAGGTTAATCAACCAAGTGCACCACAAGAATCATCTCCCTCTTCCCCCAAACAAAACCAGCGAATACAAGCGGAGTTTGATATCCTCCAAAATGCGGAGAATGAACTAAGAGAACAAAGAAAGAAGAAAGAGCAAATGGAAGCCGAAGAAGCCAAAAGAAAAGAGGCGGAGCGATTATCCGAAGAAGAAGAAGAATCCAATGTTCCACCGCCTCCCACTTTTGTCCCTCCATTGCCTTTTCCCGAGCGAGCTAAGCCACACAAAGAGAATGCTCAATTTAGCCGTTTCGTGGATATGTTGAAGAGAGTAGAGGTAGCTTTACCTTTCACCGAGGTAATTTCTCAAATGCCCCTCTATTCTAAGTTTTTGAAAGATGTCCTGACTAAAAAGAGAACCATAGAGGACAAAGAATGTGTCTCTCTCACGGGTCATTGTAGTGCCATTCTTATGAACGAAATGCCAAAGAAACTAGATGATCCCGGTAGCTTTTCCATCCCTTGTCGGGTAGGAAATGTCGTTATTAATCAAGCTTTATGCGACCTAGGGGCTAGTGTTAGTTTATTGCCCTATTCTATTGCTAAGAGACTTAGTGTGGGGGAGATGAGACCCACTAGCATGTCGATTCAACTTGCGGATAGGTCCGTCAAGTACCCACTTGGGATACTTGAGGATGCACCAGTTCAAGTTGGTAAGTTCTTCATCCCCTCCGACTTTGTTGTCATGGATATGCCCGAAGACACTATTACCCCCATTATCTTAGGTCGACCTTTTATGGCTACCGGTGGAACTATAGTTGATATTAAGAATGGAAAGTTATCATTTAACATAGGGAACGAGTCAGTAGAGTTTTCCCTTTCTCAAGCTCTTAAACAACCAATGATTGAACAAATGAATTCCATTGAAGTTATTGATAGTTTGGTTGAGTATAGCTTGATAGATGATGATAAGCAAGAAGAGGAACCATTTGACTCTCCACCTCTTGAAGAAGAATGTTTGCATGATGAAAAGGTAGAACCACTACCGGTGGGTAAGAGTATGGTATCTTCTCCTTCTAATCTTGAACTTAAACCACTCCCCTCTTCCCTCAAATATGCTTTTCTTGAAGGAACTAATTATCCCGTTATCGTCAATGCTACCCTTGATGGACCTCAATTAGAAAAACTTTTAATTGTTTTGAGAAAGCACAACAAAAAGGCGATCGGGTATAGCATTGCCGACCTCCAAGGCATAAGCCCAAACGTTTGCATGCATAGGATCATCCTTGATGATGACCACCGTCCTTCAGTAGAGGGTCAACGTAGGTTGAACCCTACCATGAAAGAGGTTGTCATGAAGGAAGTCCTCAAGTTGTATGAGGCTAACATTATATACCCAATAACCGGAAGTAAATGGGTTAGCCCCGTACAAGTTGTGCCGAAAAAAGGAGGAATGACGGTTGTTAAAGGAGAAAAGTGTGAGTCAATATCCACTAGGACTATTACCGGTTGGCGCATGTGTATAGACTATCGAAAATTGAACACGGCCACCATAAAAGACCATTTCCCCCTTCCCTTTATTGATCAAATGCTTGAGAGATTGGCGCATCATTCTTATTTTTGTTTCCTCGATGGTCATTCCAGATTTCTTCAAATACCTATTCATCCCGATGACCAAGAGAAGACCACTTTTACTTGTCCCCATGGCACCTATGCTTATAGAAGGATGTCATTCGGATTGTGTAATGCGCCGGGAACGTTTCAAAGATGTATGATGACTATTTTCTCCGATTTTATTGAAAAATCCATGGATGTTTTTATGGATGAGTTTAGTGTCCATGGTACATCTTTTGATTATTGTCTTGAAAATCTTGATAAAGTGTTAGCTCGATGTGAAGAGTATAGACTTGTTTTAAATTGGGAAAAGTGTCATTTTATGGTTGAACAAGGTGTTGTCCTAGGTCATATTGTTTCTCATAGAGGAGTTGAAGTCGATAAGGCGAAAGTCTCCTTGATTGAGAACTTGCCACCACCTACAAATGTCAAAGGGGTGAGGAGTTTTCTAGGTCACGCCGGTTTTTATAGACGATTTATTACAGACTTTTCTAAGATTGCTAAGCCTTTGACTTCTTTGCTTATGAAAGATGCACCTTTTGTTTTTGATGACTCTTGTCTTGAGGCCTTTTGTAGGATAAAGACCGCTCTCACTACCACACCGATTATCAAAGCTCCCGATTGGAATCTTCCATTTGAAATCATGTGCGATGCATCCGATTTTGCCGTTGGTGCCATTCTAGGTCAACGGGTTGATAAGAAGCTACATGTGATTTATTATGCAAGCAAGACCCTAGATGAAACCCAATCGAGGTACACCACAACCGAAAAAGAGATGCTTGCCGTTGTCCATGCCATGGAGAAATTTCGAAACTATGTTACCGGTTCCAAAGTCATTATTCACACCGATCATGCGGCGATTCGTTACATCATGTCTAAAAAGGAGACAAAGTCCCGACTCTTTCGGTGGGTGCTCCTTTTACAAGAATTCGACATTGAGATTAAAGACAAAGCCGGATCGGAGAACTTGGTAGCGGATCATCTTAGTAGATTAACGGTAAGTAAAGAGAGCAATGAAGAAGATGGTATCCCCATCAATGAAGCTATGAGAGATGAGGCCTTGATGGCCGTTGAAACTATTACACCTTGGTATGCCGATATCGTCAATTTCTTAGTATCTCAATTTATTCCGGATGATTATTCTACGCAAGAGAGGAAGAAACTACGTTATGAAGCCCGACGCTATTACTGGGACGAGCCTTATTTATTTCGCCGATGCGTAGATGGAATTTACCGACGATGTGTCACGGCCGAAGAAGGATATAATATCGTGAAGCACCTTCACTCGACATCTTATGGTGGACACTTGGCCAATCAAAAGACAATTGCCAAGGTTCTCCAAAGCGGGTTTTGGTGGCCTTCCATGTTCAAAGACATTCGAGCTTTCATTCTCACATGCGATGCATGCCAAAGAAGCGGCAATATAATAAGAAGAAATGAGATGCCCCTTCAACTTATCTTGGAGATTGAATTGTTCGATGTTTGGGGCATTGATTTCATGGGTCCGTTCACATCCTCGTTTGGTAACAAGTACATTCTAGTCGCGGTTGATTATGTCTCAAAATGGATCGAGGCCGTAGCTTCCCCCACCAATGACTCCAAGGTTGTAATCAAGCTTTTCAAGAACGTAATTTTCCCAAGATTCGGTATGCCTAGAGCCATAATTAGTGATGGAGGCTCTCATTTTAGGAAAGATACCTTTGAACACCTTCTTAGGAAGTACGGTATCACCCACAAGATGTCCTTAGCCTACCACCCTCAATCAAATGGGCAAGCCGAGATCTCCAACCGTCAAATCAAGGGAATTTTAGAGAAAGTTGTTAATACACACCGAAAGGATTGGTCATTGAAATTAAATGACGCCCTTTGGGCATTGAGGACGGCTTACAAAGCGCTGATTGGAACCACTCCTTATCGTCTTGTGTATGGTAAAGCTTGTCATTTACCGGTGGAACTAGAACACAAAGCCAAATGGGCAATCAAAGAGCTAAACTTCGACGAGAGTGTTGTAGGGAATAATCGCCTTCTCCAACTACAAGAATTGGAAGAACTAAGACTTGAAGCCTACGAGAATTCGAAGATCTACAAAGAAAGAACTCGCCAATGGCATGACTCTCGAATTCTTCGGAAGGACTTTTTCGTTGGTGATAAGGTATTAATCTTCAACTCTCGCTTTAAGCTCTTCCCCGGTAAGTTGAAATCAAAATGGTCGGGTCCATTTGAAGTGACCGGAGTGCAACCATATGGATCGATAGAGATATCTAGCCCGGAAACCGGGAAGTTTATGGTTAATGGGCAACGTTTGAAGATTTATCATCCCGATCATATTCGTGAGACCTTTGCTACTATGAAGTTTGGTGAGCTCCCATCGGGGAGCGTTGTTTGAACCCCTCTCGCAATTGATGTAGGTTTGGTGGTATCCTCAACAACCACCTTGTATATATGTATCATATTTCTTTGAGTTTATTAGTTTTGTTAGCTTGAGAAGATTGATTGAAAATTGGATTTCACCATGAAGCATAATTTGGATGAAGATCAAGCTTTTGGAGAAGTTATGGAGCTTAAATCGAAGACCACAAGCATGTTTGTGGGAAATATTGATTATGTAATGTGAGTCGAGTCATATATTTGAATCTCTAGGTGACTATTGAAGAGCCATGAAATGGCAAGGCGGAAAAACGCAGCAGGAAGACCGCCGGGCGAAACTTCGCCCGGTGAGACTCGACCGGGCGAAACTTCGCCCTACGGAAAAGTTGCCAGAATTGCCGAAATCAAAGAAGTTACCACCGGGCGAAATTTCGCCCGGTGAGATTTTGACAGGGTGAAATTTCACCCGGTGGAAAAAGACGGCAAAATTGATTTTCACGACGAAATGTCGTCGGGTGAAATTTCACCCGATGGTACCCGATCGGGTGAAATTTCACCCGGCGGTGTGTCTTGGCCAATCACCTACACCTTTTACTCACTACATTTTCACTTTCCCTCCAACAATTTACCTCAACATAACTTTCCCTCCAAATATTTTTACACCAAATTTTTACCACCAACTTTAAAACTTTCACTTTTCCTCCTCAAACACCCTTATTTATACCACCTTTTTCACCTCACTCATCATTTCACCCTTTCACCCATCACAAAATCATTACACTACCTTCCACACACCATATTCAACCTCCATTCGTAACTTCATTCCATACTTGGGTGAATATTTATTTTGGGTTTTTGAAGAAAGAAGAAGCAAAAGTTTCGGGACTATTCTTGCAAATTCTTACTATGGAGACAAGAGCCCAAAGAGCCGCGCATAAACAAGGTATGGCCTCGACTTCTAATCTTTCTAAGCATTCATCTTCTAGTAAGTCCACTAGGCCTAAACTTTTACCGTGTCCAAATTCACCCCTTGCTCGTACCTTCTTTGAAAAAGACTTTCAGAGTACGAGATGGCCTTGTCCATTCACAATGAAAATTCTAGGAATTAAGAACGATATTATAGAGTTATCGTCTAGAATTGGTATTAGTAAACTCCTTGGTTTTGTGCCCGTCACAAACAAAGACTTGACTTGTGAGTTTCTAGGTAGTTTTACAATCGATAACCCGACCACACCTAAGGAGTTCAAATTTAATTTGTTTGGTAGAAATCACTGTTTAAATATTTTCGACTTTAGCTTAGCTCTAGGGTTGCCCTCATCGGGTACCGGACTAAGTAGACCCCTAAGTGATTCGCAAAGTAGTGCGACTAGGAGAGACTTGTGGAGGCGCATAGTGCCGGGTCAACGTGATTTCAAACCCAATTCTAATTTTACCGCTGAAATCCGTAACCCAGCCATTCGTTATTTTGCTGAATTCCTTTCCCACTGTCTTTTGCCATCTACCGAAAATATCATTAACCTTAATGTGTGTGTCTTACAATTGATATGTGACTCTTTACTCGGTAACCCTTATCCCCTTGACCTACCTATTGTCGTGGCGTTACACTTTCATCAAATTATCATTGACCAACGCCCCTCTGTCGACTGTGGTGGTCTTGTGATCGTAATAGCAAGAAATTTGGGTTATTCGACCGACCATCTTAAACCACATGACCCCCGTGTCTGGCTTAACGAGGCTTATTTCCCTACTTGGATATTTAATGTGCCTGACCACCGCCTCGTTTCTCTTAGCCATGACCGTGCCTTAATTGTCCCCTGCAAAAACCGAACCAATATTTATAACCGTCACAATTGGGACCTACCTCCAGGTCCCTGTGAATTCCGACTGAACAACTCGGGGGATGTAGGAGTTTGGTAGTATGCCGGTTACGGAACTCCCACGGCCTCCTTTGCGTCCAATGACTATTCAGACTAGACCCCCTACAAGAGTCGGTAGATAATTTGGTTTGTTTATGTTATGGGTATATATGTGTGGTTTATGTCGGTGAGTCTTAATCATTTTCAATTGCATGTGAACTAATGTTGTTCCTTATTCCCTGTCCCATCATTATAATCATTGTGATCATTTTATCTCGAACAAAATTGCAAGTTGTCCCACCGTTCCATCAAATGATTTTTGTGGCCGTCGCGGCCTTGGTAATGCTCCCGGTCTCTTGGCGATGTGATTACACCATTGACCCCTTTGAAAAATCCAAATTTTTAAATCAAAATTTTCTCAATTTTTCTTAATCCGGGCTAGGTGACGTGACTACGCCTACGCCCAATTTTTCACCCTTTCATTTTATTTTCTTTCATTTTCATTTTCTTAGCCAATTGGCTAGGGTCTAGGTGATGTGATTGCACCTAGGCCCGCCACTATCTTATCGTTTTCTTTATTTTCTTTTCATTTTCTTCTTCTCAAATTTTCGAAAAACACAAAAACATTCAAAATTTTTGAAAAACCCAAAAACATTTGAAAAAAAATCATAAACATCAAAAAAGATTTTACTTAATTTTCTTTTCCATCTTTTTCGTTCTTCCCGACTTGTACATTGAGGACAATGTACAGTTTTAGTCTGGGGGAGGAGTCTACTATCTTTTATTTTTCAAAAATCTTTTCAAAAATACATAAAAATTTGAAAAATTCGAAAAATCAAAAACATTTTCTTTTTCTTTTTCCTTCTTGTTTCTTGTTATGTTTCGTGTCCCGTGTATGGTCTTGTTCTCTACTCTTACAGGTAACCACCACCTTAATAGCGCGAATTAAAGAGATTAAGAAAGCACCCGCTTGGTAATTTCCTTCCTTCTTTCTTCTTTAATTTTGTAGAGGAGTTAGGTTGTTGCTATTGGAGGCTCTCGAAGTTGAGCATTTTGGTGTTATGGTTTATGCTTGAATGTTGATGGAGTATGGAGTTCATGACTTTACTTGTGTTTTCTTTTATTTGTTTTTCCTTTTCGTGTGTTTTGTTTTGTTTTGCTTTTGTATAGTGTGTCTAGGACTAAAACTTTTCGAAAACCCGATTACAAACTTATTACAAGAGTTTACATTCCATTATAAATAACCCATCGTAGATTTTGGACCTTAGTCTAGTAGAATGACTCTTAGGCAATGAATTTGTTGATCCTTTAGCTTTGAGTCCACCTTTTCTACTAGAGGTTTACTTCGGGATTTGCATTTGACCACCTTGACCACCCATGGAGGAGTTAGGCCTTGGTTCCCGCGTCCCGTTTTCTAGGTGACCTTGCTCGAATGACCATTGCACCTTTAGTCCAAATCTTTTCCATCTTTTGTGGGTTATCCGGAATGGCGCGCGTTCTCGATTGCCTATTTTTCCTCCACCTATACATCATCACAATAAGTTTACACAAAAATAACCTCCAAGCTTGGTTACAAACCACATCAAAAAGCCAAAAAAGGGCAAACCAAAGCAAGAGAAAAAGAGCACAAAAATATGAAACACAAGAAAACAAAGGAGAAGAAAAGGAGCTTCAAATGAAAAATCAAATTATCAAAAGTGTCTCCTTCAAAAAAAAAAAAAAAAAGCCCTTTGATCGATTCATCATCGTGAAGTGCCAACTAGAGGACCGAGTCCCGAGGTCAGAAGATAGCGATGATGAGTTGATCCATCCCAATAATTGTAAACACTCCACCTTTTTATTTGGGCTAATTTAGGAAATTCGAGTTTTGGAACGACCCTCTTGGCTTAGCCAAAGAGAGCGGGACTGCACTTACCTACAGTGTCGAACGAATCCATGGTTCACTTTTTCCACTCCATTATACGCCCCGTAGTACCCCTTTAGAAGATTAGGAGGACCTGGCTAAGTTATCAACATCTATATTGCTTAATTGTCATAGTATTAGGCTTTGGTCCTTGTTTACGTGGGTGATTTATCTTGGAAGTCTATTGTCGTTTTAGGTAAGTAATCGGTGTCTTTCCCCGCCGTCTCGATGAGGGATTCGGTGTTTTATTTTTGCTTTGGATGCGTCTATTCTTTCGTGTTATGTTTTTTTGTGTGTTAGCCGCATCCACCATTTTGAGCAAGCCCCAACTTGCCTTGCATGGGAGTACTTTACCTCATAAGTATTTCGATGTGAGTTGAAGGGACGGAGCGGGCCCGTTAATTGCCCCGTATCGGCTTAGCATAGTCTAGCTAGTAGTAGTAGTTTGTAATTTCTTTTTGGGTCTTTGCTCGAGGACGAGCAACGGTTTAGTGTGGGGGAATTGTTGTGTGCTAAATTTAGACCGTTTTTCCCTCCATTTAGACCCGTTTTTCCCTCGTTTTGCGAGTTTTGAGTGCGATTATCGCCATATTTTGTGTACTTCTCGCATTAGCGTCCCTCTTGTGCGTTTTACGTGTTTTTGGTAGTTTTTCTATCAATTTTGATAGGTTTTGCTAAAAAAATCACGATTGAGCTTCCATGAGCACAAGAGAAAGGAAAACCGTCCAAAGAGCAAAGCATACAACTTAAAGTTTAAAGTCATCCGATCGAACAAACGAAGAATGAGACAAGACTCGAGGCCAGAAAAAAATGACCGGGCGAAATTTCACCCGGTGAGACACCACCGGGCGAAATTTCACCCGACGGTAAAAATTGCCTCCCGAAGAATTTTCGAGAACTCCCCACCGGGCGAAACTGACCGGGCGAAATTTCGCCCACCGGGTGAAATTTCGCCCGATGGTGAAGACGTGCCGAAAACGCGAAAAAAGAAGAAAATCTCACCGGGCGAAATTTTCACCCGATGAGAATTACCAACGAGTTCGCAGGGCGAAGTTTCACCCCATGGAGATGCAAAGGGAGATTGTCTCACTAATGGAGCATAAAGATGGATTTGGGCTTTAGGTTAAGGATCCATTAAGAGATTACTATATATATGTTACCCTAATTCATTGTCTAAACTCACCTCTCCATTGTGCTAAGGAGGGAAGACATTACACCTTTCCACCATCTTATTACACCATCAATTAGTAGTAGTAGTAGTAGTAAAAATCCTACAAAATTCCTAGTAGTTTATAAAGTAATTAGTAGTAGATCTACACAATTCTCATCAACAATTGTTTAGATCTCAAGTTTGTAGAAGATTATCCAAGTTTTGGTTGAAGATTTGTTGGGTTTTATTGGAGGATTAGTGACAAGTTCTCCATTTTATTCATCAAAGATTCAATCTTTATCTATGATATCTTCTTATTTCTTATAGATCCACATAGTTGGTACAATTCGCTTCCACTCTCTAATCTCTATTTAGTTTTTGTGATATTTTCTCATCATCATCTTGTTTAAATCTAATTAATATGCATGTTGTGATGATTTCCATAATGATGTGTGAGTAGATTTCTTGTTGGGGAGTTTAGGGATGAGGGTTTGGTTTATTTGAATATAGGGATGTTGATGGGTTGCTTGCATGTTGGTTTATCTTATTTATGGTGTCATGTCATTGTTGTTTTAGTCCGGCCAACTAGACCGACCTTGACTAATTTCTATCAATATGGGGAAACTCGGGGAAGAAATTACCATGACTAGGAACTTACCCTCATTCACCGCGAAAGCGGGTTTTTTTGTGAGTTTATCGATATTGTGACAAAAACTCGATCCCGACCTTCTTAGACCCCAAGTACCGAATCCTGACTTCTCCCTAACGCCTTTCCCTAAATTGATCACCTCTAAACCATCATCGTACTAATCCTTCTAGTATAGACTCGACCTCTACAAAACCCCCCTTCTTAGGCATCGAACACGACACTTTAAGCTTCACAACACATACCGTTCCCTGTGGACCGACCTCGACTTACCACGATTACTTGTTTGTTTTTGTGATATTTCCGAGTCTATAAATATCGTTTGATCCCCCGTCCTTCGCTAAAACGACCGATCCGATTGGGAGGCGATCAAGAAGCCATGTGTTTCGGCTGTCATGGGGATTTTGGCCGAGTGTTTCGGCTGTTTGGGATGTCTTGGCCGAGTATCTGGAGCTCGGTCGGTGTCTGATTCGGTTTCCGGATAGAATTCCTACTTGAGATCGAATCCTATCCTTAAACGGATTTGTTTAATATTTTTTGAGGATGATTTTAGTAGTATTTGGGACCGGATCAGCCGTGTGAGGTGTCACGGCTGACTCGTGCGTCTCGTGGATATTTTTCGACCGGGTTTTGACTCGGTCGTAAAAAGACGGTTTTACCCCTGGTGCCGGAATCGACCCAAATTAGTCTTATTTGACTCGAAACGACCTGCTGGGCCTGGATTTGAGGTTGGTTTTGTGAGATTTGTACTCCGTAATAAGCCTAAACCAAATGTCCATGATTTCGAGCCCATATCCGAGTCCATTAAAGCATGTTTGCGTCCTATCATCATCGGGTGTTTGGTGGGACCTACTATAGACACCTGGCGGTCAAAATGTGGGTGTCTACAACGGGCTACAAGCCGCCGCCGATTTAGGGGTCACAAACCTCCGAGTACACGGCGACTCATCTCTGGTCATTAACCAAGCGCTCCAAAAATGGAAAACCCGAAATGCTAATCTCGTGGCGTACCAGGCACGAGTAAGGGATCTCGAGAAACAATTCCAAAAGGTAGAGTATATATACCTCCCTCGGGAAGAAAATCAGTTCGCAGATGCACTTTCAAAACTGGCATCTTTACTAAACATTCCCGATCATGTGACCAGCATGCCAATCTGTGTCAAAAGACGATCCGAGCCAGCATATATCCACGACATCGAAGATATCGAGATACCCGATCCCGAGCCGTGGTATAAGGCTATCCAAGCATACTTAGCAACCGGAGAGTATCCACCCGGGACTGACAATCGAGCCAAAAAGGCCTTACGTAGGCTAGCAGCCCAGTTCGTCCGTACCGACGACGAACAACTCTACAAAAAGACACTGCAGGGGGCTCTCCTTTTATGTGTTGATAAGGGTAACGCCGAAAAGGTCATGGCCGAAGTGCACGACGGTGAGTGCGATCCGCACATGAACGCCCAAATGCTAGTCCGGAAGATCATGAGACTCGGATACTACTGGAATAGCATGGAAACCGATTGCCAGCTATATGTCAAACATTGCCACAACTGCCAGATTTTCGCTAATGTGCAGCATATGCCGCCATCCCTGATGTACACCATGACGTCACCTTGGCCGTTTTCAACATGGGGAATCGATATAATTGGAAAGATAAACCCCTCGGGAACCGGAGGACACTGCTTCATTTTGGTAGCAATCGACTATTTCACCAAATGGGTCGAAGCAGAGTCCTACCGTATTCATAACGCCAGTCATGTCGCCAAATTTATCCAAAATAGGATAATATGCCGGTATGGGATCCCTCATGAATTCATCAGTGACCATGGGACCCATTTTCAAGCCGAGACGGCAGCCTTGCTAACCAAGTACAAGATTCAAAGACATACATCTTCACCCTACCGACCCCAAACTAATGGAGCGGTAGAAGCGGCTAACAAGACAATTGTCACCATACTTAAAAAGATGGAAGATAATTACCGGGACTGGCCCGACAAAATACCATTTGCACTTTGGGGATATCGGACCTCGATCCGTACTGCGACCGGGGCAACGCCGTATTACCTAACGTACGGGATGGAAGCGGTCCAACCCGTTGAGTTAGAGGTACCATCCCTCAGAATCTTACTCGAGAGTCAAGTACCCGAGGCTGATTGGGTTCGAGCACGATATGACTTGCTAGTCCTTTTAGACGAACGACGATCTCGTGCCCTCAATAATATACAAATATACCAAAAGAGGATCCAACGGGCCTTCAATAAAAGGGTAAGACCCAGGAACATCAAAGAAGGAGATTTGGTTCTCAAGTCTATTCGAGCTTTATTACCAGTAGATCCAAGGGGAAAGTTCAAACCTAACTGGGTCGGGCCAGATTTGGTAAAGAAGATTCTATCAGGCGGAGCAGTAATGCTAACAGACCTGGACGGGAATGAGTTTGTCAACCCAACTAACCTGGACCAACTGAAGCGTTACTACCCTTAACCCATTCCTCTCAATGTCATTTGCAAAAGTTTATTACAAGCATCTTTTCAAAATAAACTTTTAAAGACAAGTCAAAAGCTAGAATTACTTATTCTACTGTTATAAGCATCTTGAACCAATAGTCTTGATGTATTTCGAAATTGCAAATTAAGTCTGAACTACGTTTGGTTTGATTCCGCTAATTATGGATACGTAGGCAGCCCCTCAAAAGGGCACAACCACTGCAATCGAAAAAAAAAAAAACAGGAACGGTTTTTAATAAACTCCTTTATTTATTTCAAAAAAAAAAATCCGATAAACTCGGAAAATTCCAAAAAAAAAGGCACACATAAATAGTAGTAATACTTAAATAATAAAACTAAGGCATCTTCCCCTTTCCTTTGTCCTTAGCTTCTTTCTCCGTCCACTGACGACGGCGTGGAGGTGAGCGCTCCCGAATCACCAAGGGAACCTCCTTAACCCGGGCTCGTTTCTTCAAACTCGATTCCCCAGTCACCTCAGTCGGTCCTAGGCGGGCCCTTACCCTCTCGGGCAACCGGTCTCGCGGACCCAGTCTATCTCGGACCGCTAGTTTTGGTCCGAGTCTTCTCTCCAAATCACTAGCACCGGTCTCTTTAGCTCGAGTCTTAGTTTTTGACTTAAAACTCGACTCCAGTCGGACAAGAGTAGCAGGAGTTTCTCCTTCATCAAAGAACCACCTGTTATCTTTAACTATCTCCCTGCATACCAAGTCAAAGGCCTCATCAGTCTTTAAAGCTTTACGGGCCTCTTCAGATTCTTCAGAGGTCCATTTCCGGTATGACTCGGAAGCCCAAACGGATTGGCAAGGGCGAGGTACAGTCCATATAACACGGGTAAACCAGCGTTGTAGCCACGTGTCACACATAGCGTCCGTCAATTGGAGCGAAACGTTAATGATTGCTTCAGTTTTGGGGATCTGCTGAAACAAGCCGAAAATACGGTCCGGGTAGAGGTAGACAGTCCAATCCAAGGAAAGGATCACTAAATAACGGGCTTTGTCTCTCTTAGCTAACCCCGTCAGTTTTGAGAGGAACCACCAGATGACAGTCCATCTAATCAAGGGCCCGCCATGGAATTTTAGCTCTTCATCCCAATAATTCCGATTTATGTGATGAGTCGAGCTTATCCGTCGTGACCGGGAACCAATCTGACAGCTGCGATATCTGGATATGCTCACCGGGGGCTCTATGATCGACAGGCGCTCGGATAACCAGATCTTTAAAAAAAAAACGAAAAATCAGAAAATTCGAAAAAAAAATCAAAAAAAAAATTCGGAAAATTCGGAAAATTTTCGAAAAAATTCAAAAAAAAAATTCGGAAAAATTGGCAAAACTTTTCGAGAAAATTTGAGGAAAGCGCGGTCCAATACCTGCAAAAGACGAATGCTTCCCGTCAATGGTCGATCTGGGTCAAGTCTTCTAGCATCAAGGCCTATAATAATCTCCCCAGTTATCAGCCAAGCTGGGCTATGACCTGTCTCCATCTGGTCAACTATGCTAATTAGCCTGATTTCGCCTAGGCACGAGTCAGCATCCATCCGACCTTCAAAGGCATATCGATGCAGCATACAAAAGACGAAGGCCCTACGCCTATGGGTAGAAGTAATTCTTGCGCCGTTTGGATTCATGAATTTGTCAGCTAGGTCAAACAGGGAGACATAATTCCCCTTTACCATACGAGCTATCTCAGCATGAGACAAACCAAGAAAATCCCTCAGTCTCCTCCTTGGGTCAGGATAAAAAGGAGGAATAGCAGGACGAGTATTAGGGCACCAACCCCCTATAGCTGCAATCTCCTCAGGAAGAGGACATATTTCTCCCCGAGGAAAGGCAAAAACGTGGTGGGTAGTATCCCAAAAGGATAGGCAAGCGTCCAAAAAGTGTGAATCGACCCTGAGTCGTTGAAGCGGGAATAAAGCGACAATCCCCATTTGAGTTAGCTGAACTTTATCTTCGTCTCGAAAATTTTGAGCCCATGCCTGAAGCATCGCGGTCAGATGTTCAATACCCATGGCAGGAATCGTTTTTTGTCTTAAAAGTCTAAGGGATTTTAAGACAGAAGAGAAGATTTGAGTTGGAATATGAAAAATAAAGAGCAAGAACCCTCTATTTATAATAGAGAAAACCCTTTTCCTAGTCACCACGGGAATAGGAATTTTTATCATATTCCCTACCTCATCTAGGCATACAGGCCTAACCAGAGAATTTTAGGAATCCGTGTCAGAATCTGATTAAGAATCAAGTCATCCCGGGCATTCCTGCTTCCAAAAAAAAAAATTCGAAATTTTTCAGCATTTCTTTCCAAAAATCCATCAATCAAAAAATCATTTCTTCCCCAGCGTGAATCGGTGTTTCGCCTAAATGTTACATATGAATTGCTATGTGTCGGCATCATACAGGTACACCCAGACTCAAGAAGGAAGTGTCCTCGCAAAAACTCCCCAGTGGAAAGCTCAGGCGACATTTTTTACTGAAAAATCGGGATGTATCTGTAAACAGATACACCCATAGCTCCCTATGCAAGCTCCCGCGTAATTCTGAATCGGGATGTATCTGTAAACAGATACACTCATAGCTTCCAATGCAAGCTCCCGCGCAACTCCAAGATGGGATGCGTCTACAAACAGACACACCCAAGACTTTTTAGGCGAAGTCCCCACGGAATTATCAGAATCTATCCAGGTATGATTTCTGTCTTATAGCTGGCGAGCCCTGCTACGCAAGTCTAACGGACTATAAACGATCCGACTGGAAGTCTGCCAGGTCTTAATCCTCGATTGTCCTAGTAGCTACTCTGACTTTTGCCTTGTCCAAGCCTCAGTCAGAGTGGGGGCTCTGTAGACACCCACATTTTGACCGCTAGGTGTCTATAGTAGTTCCCGCCAAACACCCGATGATGATCGGACGCAAACGTGCTTTAGTATACTCGAAAACGGGCTCAAAATCATTGGCATTTGGCTTGGGCTTATTACAGAGTACAAATCTCACAAAACCAACCTCAAATCCAGGCCCAGTGGGTCGTTTCGAGTCAAATAAGACTAATTTGGGTCGAATCCGGCATCAGGGGCAAAACCGTCTTTTAGCGACCGGTCAAACCCGGTCAAAGATATTTTTTCGAGGCACACGGACCAGCCGTGTCACCTCACAGATTCGGCCCAGGCTCGAATACTACAAAAAAATCAGCCTCGAAAATATTAAACAAATCCGTTTAAGGATAGAATTCGATCTCAAGTAGGAATTCTATCTGAATACCGAATCAAACACTCGACCGAGCATCAAATACTCAGCTGAGCAGCCCCATTTCAGCCGAGATACATTGCTTCCTCGCCAAGAAACGGAATTCTCGTTGCTTTCAAACTCCTACGTTTCTTATCCAAACCGGTATTTCTTGTCATCTAAGCAAGAATAATTCTCCTAGCTCCTATCAAGGACTTCACCTATAAATAGGACCTTCACATTCAACACAAAGGACACCAATTACTCACATAAAAACAACACAATTCATACATCATCGACATCTAGCAAATAGCTCAAAGCAAATCCCGACATACATCCATAAATAGCATCGAAGTACCGATACCATAACCCGACAAATCCAACCAAAAAGCCGGCCAAACCCGTCACCTTACACGTCCCAAACCGACAACCTAACTCATCCACATCGTCTCGACGCTCCCGTGCCTAAGCCACTTCCCGACGAGCCTTTTTCCGAGAAAACAAAGCATGTAGGTTGAGGGTGTAAATCAAACCCGATTCTTCTTTTTCTCCCCTTTTTCTCGTCCTTTTTTTTCTTTTTTGCATCGTGTCGTCAGTCCGCTTTTAATTATGGGTCGTTGTCGCGTTTTTTTATAAATAATGATATTACAAAAAACTATTTTCATATATAACGAAACGTTCTTAAAATACGATATCGATTTTCTAATCGAATATCGTATCTAACAAGAACTAAATTAAATCTCGTTGATGCTTAAAAATCGTTACATTTTTTTAAAAAACAAAATACGACGATTTTAACGCAGAGGGAATCAAACATCGTTTTTTTAGTTTAAACTTTACAAAACAATTTTCAAAGTTCTTTTTTTTCTTTCTAGAATTTCATTCCGAATATTCGATATCGATTTCATAATCGAATATCGGATACGACGAATATCGAAAATATAAATCGAGTATAAATTAATCTATATTTGTACGCGATTTATCAAAATTGACGATTTTCGAAAATAAAAAACGGGACAGCTACTCACGCGAGTCGCGCCCCTCCTAGGCGACTCGCGCGAGAGCCTGAAAACCGAGCCCTTTTTCTTCGTTTTCTCGTCCTTTTATTCTTTTCGTTTCTTACATAAAATAGCGACTTTCGCGACATATTTTCAGATTTCGATAAACACTTTTTCGACCTCGTTAATTCATCACGTGTCATAAACCTTTTTCAAAATCATGCATATTATCGTATTTACATCTTTATTCGATTTATGAACCGTTACTAACTTGTTTGCTCATGTTTGTAGCGATTTATTTTCATCTTTTGTTTTATTAGACTAAAACGAACCTCGCATGCTAAAATAACTTTGACGTTATTAGTTTAAGATGCTTTTAACGACTTAGCAACCCATTTAATTTTTCTCACATGCTTAGGGAAAATAATGTTTGCATATCATTCCACTATCGAACTAACGCGTGTACACCAAAAATGAACGATATCTTAGTAAAGGCCGCTAAGTGCGGGCGGGGTTGGGTGTTCTTAGTGAACTTCCCAACACGTACCCTCACCCCTTACTCATAACCATGGTTTCTGGATGTCCGAATCCATTGGCAACGAGAGTCATTCAATACACGATATCCGATAATGTCGGTATCGGTATCATAATGCAAAGGAACGAACCCAATAAGCTCTGACATCGGAAATGGGACGTATTTTGTACACGGTCCACTACGACATAGAGTGGGTTCGAACGGGCCCGAACTCCCACAAAGTTCGGTGGCGACTCCTACTTCGATTTAAATTTCAATTTGACCATCTCATATAGAGATTCATTCGCCTCCCCAAACCCGCGCGTGGTCGCGTCGGGGTGGACCTATGTCATGTCCACAGTAAGATTAGTACCCAGACTATACTTTTAATTTCGTTTTAAGGGTCTGAACTCTTGTTCTTTAACTTTACGGTTATGGGTTGAAAACTAACACCATCAATTAAAGTTATTCAACCCCTCAAAAATAAAGTGAAAACGTAATATGTATACCTGTCAAATGGGTCCAGCGGGTCGGGTCCAAATATGGTCAAATCAAATATAAGTCGGGTTATACGGGTCACGCTTCGGATTAGAGTCAAAAATAGTTTCGAACGCCTATATATATTATAAACTTTTTAAGTCCAACAAAAATATTTTTAATATTAATTTTTTTATTTTAATATTATTATTGTACTCTTTAATAATGTTTTTATTTAAAAAATAATAATTAATTCAACTTTTAAAAATATTTTACAATTAAATGATAAAAAAAAGTTGTATTACATTGAATATTTATTATAAAAAAAATTTATTTTTAATTATAAATCCAAATATAATATTTAGGTATAAATATTGTATTTAATTTTAATAAATTGTCACTACCGAACGGGTCGGGTAAGGTATCGACCCTAAATTAAAGAGTTATTTTGGGTTCAGCGAAACAAGTTGTGGGTCTAAAAAACGGTATTATGACCCTAAAAGGGGGAGGGGTAGATTTCTTTTTCTTTTAACTAATTTTTGAGATAGTATGACGATGTTCCTTTCAGTTTTTTTTAGTTTTTCACACAATTTTTTTACTTAATCGGTGTGATAATGCACGTACATAGTACCATGAATACTTTTCTTCTACTCTGTAATACATATCTTATTTGACTTCATATATGATATATTTCATTCATCATTTTTAGTTTTAATTCAATTTATATATAACATAACTATAAACTGACCCGTGAATTTTCACGGATGATAAAACTAGTGTTGGAACAATAGTATAAAAGTTGTATCGAAAATGAGTATGAATAAATTAATGTAAATAGAACAAGATTATTGTATTAAGTTATAAAGACAAAACAAGATGATAAATAAATAAATATAAATAAGTTGATAAAATACGTAATAATGAGATATATAGCTTATCTGGATAAAGGACGGTTGTGGCGTGACAAGTCACTGTCCTAAAGTCGAATTTGCCTCGTACTCTACACACGGTTTTTCATGACAATCGACCCCCAGGATTACACAACCTTTGCAGCTTCGGTGTAGACGGAACTGCAAACTGAACACTACCAAGAACGTTGCCAAGTAACCTCGGAAATATTTGAGAGCAAAAAATATGAAGAGAGAAAGTGAAGAGAGAAGAGAAGAGATGATGTTGTGTATTGTGAGTGAGTGTAGAGAGGGTTTATATAGCAATCTTGACGGAGAAAACAAAACTCGAATTAATGGTGTAGCAAAAGACGAGAAGAGTAGGTGCATGAACAAATCAGATGCATCTCCCACATTGATAGAATAATCAAGAAGGCTCTAGAATTTATCGGGACTTGTGCCAAATTCTTGTAGCAAACAAAAACGAAAAAGTGGGCTAAAGCCAACAACCCGAACCCAAGGCAAACACATATCTGGTTCAAGGCCAAACCCACACATCTCCGTAAAAACCCATTTTTCCTTATTTTCTCAATGTGGGATAATAAGTAAGGAAGCTTCTTCTGAAGCATATAACCGAGTCATAATATGGCGATGTGGGATACTTATCCAACAACTAGTCTTGTTTATATCTATGTACATAATATATACGTATTTTATTTCTTATTTCCATTCTAATCCTTTACGGATCATCATATTTTTACACGTGTATTATATTTGTAACTTCAAGGGGTATGTCGATGTACATTGTAATTTACATTCAGTTGCTTGTCACTTTGTCTTTTTATAATCGATCTCACATGCTTAATAAACTAAATAAAACAATATGCATTAAAGAACATAGACAATTATCGAATTTTTTATCGTTTTAATGCTTTTTAATAAACTATTTATTGTTTTAGTGTCCTTTTGAAACTATTTACTCTGAATGGTTCCACGTCATCGATTATTGTTATTTTTTTATTTGAGAACCCGGCCGCTAGTTCAACTAGCGGCTCCCAACTATACCAAACCAAAAAAAACAGAGCAAATTCCCCATTCATCTCACCATCATCGTCGTCGTCATCATCATCATCATCGCACTACCTCAATCCCAAATTCCCACCACACCACCTCCTTTGTCATCTTCTTCCAACAACGAATTCCAATCCCAACAACGAATTCCAATCCCTAACTATAATAATTTCAGCAAATTGGTTATCATGTAGCCATAGTTGTTTCAATTGGGTCAACCCGGAAACAACCGAAATCAAACCGAAGAGCTCCTAATGATTCACCCTATGATGGATTGAATAGGGAATTCGGTAATAACCACTTTAGCTTGTTGTAAGTGAGTCGGAGATCGGTTAAACCCGGAAATGAATCGAAGATATCGGGGATCGAGCTGAATAGGTTGCAGTTGCTATCGTAGAGTGAAACGAGGTTGACGCGGGATAGAGCTCTCATGGCCACTGGAGGATTATCTCAAATCGACCGGGTTCGAAGCGAGATGAGACCGGAGAAAGTGGTGGAAATATAGGAGGTGAAGTTGTTGGAGTTGTGGGAGAGTGAGGAAAGAGATGAGATGTCGGACAAATCCGATATGGAGCTGGAGAATCCATTGTTTTGGAGGGAGGAGGTAGTGAATTGGGTGAGCAAGTTGAGATGACGATGATGATGGTGAATTTTGCTCTGTTTTTTGGGTTTAGTAGAGTAGGGAGCCGCTAGTTGAACTAGCGGCCGGGTTCTCAAATAAAAAAATAACAATAATCGATGACGTGGAACCATTCAGAGTAAATAGTTTCAAAAGGACGCTAAAACAATAAATAGTTTATTAAAAAGCATTAAAACGATAAAAAATTCACAATTATCCATTCAAATGATTAATTAAAATAATGTTTTACATGCATTATTCGAACAATTTGCTAACGACCATATGAAAACACCAAATGATCGATATCTTAGTAAATGTGTTTATGTGCGAGCAAGGCTCAGCGTCCAACCAAAAGTCTTCCCAACACGTATCCTCAATCTTTATTCATTATATTTGATTTTCGTATTCCTAAATAATTGGATACACGAGTTCAATAATACAAGTATAAACAGATGAATCCTAAACTTTAGTGCACTATGGTCGAACTGTGCTTTTTGTGCTTGATCCACGTAAGCATGAAGTGGATTAGAATGATCCTGAACTCCTACAAAGTTTGACGGTGATTCCCTTCGATTTAATTTCATTTCGAGGTCAATTTTATCACAAGTGGATAAACCGAAAATCGTGCATTATCGCCGAACGGGTGGATTCTCACATGTCCAAACAAAGAGCATGCAAAATATAGCGCTAGAGCATGCATCAACAAAAATCTTTTAATATAAGGGAATGCAGGAAACAAGTTTGTATGGTTGTATAAAAATAATATTTGAGGTACTAATTAAGTTCATGTAATTAATTAAAAGGCGATGATTCTAATAGGGGCCGGCGGGCGGTTAAACTACATACACATACGTAGGATGTTTGTGTATGTAGTTAAAAGAAGACGAACATTTTGATCGGGGCGGGGCCCTCAATTAACTGCGACTTGGGTAGTAAGTAATTTGGCATGGATAGTACTCGTAGTATCTTTGTTGTTGGCCATCTTATTGTGTGAAAGCTTTAAAACATGCATAGCTTCCTCAACCTTAGCCTTTAACGATTCTGATGATTCCAATAGTAGAAGCAACTCGTTGTTGTCCATCTCCAATAACATCCCTGTTATCTTAGCTGCAAGTTCAGCCTACACACACATATATACATACATAGCAACCTATTCAATAATGCATGCTCTTAATTAATATATACGAGTAGTATGCACTTGGGAATTGAAAACTATACTGTAGTAATTACCTTGAGATTATAGACAAGTGGATAAAGCCTTTCACCAAGTATTTCTTTTTGTTGTGAAGGGTTTGCAGCTGCCAGCAGACTACTCAAACTTTCTACACCTTGAGGAGGCGTTGATAATAAGATGGCATTATTATTCACACTTGACGACCTTGTTTTAGCCCCGCCTCCTCCATACTTTACTTGATCATCTCTCTATTAATAACAACAACCAAATAATGTACATTTATCCATCTCGATCAGATCAGGGGTACGCTACGCACAAATGTTATGAGTAGAGTATACTTGTTTGAACGAAATATTATTGTTCGTATAATAAAATTATTTCGGAACACTACTATGCATGCAATGGTTGATGGGTTAACTTACTAGTGATGATGGAATAGAAGAGGGATGAAAATGAGGAGGTGGTTGGAAAGTAGTATTAGCAGGTTGCCATCCGAACGGGTGATGATACACTAAGCCACCGGCAGCCGCAGGTGTTGTTGGATAGTAGAGCTGAGGATGAGGATGAGGATGAGGATGAGGATGAGGATGGGGATGATATCCTCCAGTACCAACTCCAGCAGCCGCCATCCGGTGAGCATACTGAAGTTGCAATTGCGCTTGTCTTTCCTCCTTTTTTTGAGCAATTGCCACATACAAGGGTTTTCGGTGTAACATATAGCCTGATCCATCATCAAATGTATTACAACGAACGTTACTGTGACACTGTCTCATATAATTAAGCACCTAACTAGATGGAGCATGAGCGGTAGGTACCATGAAAAGCAGTGACGGCTTTTGTAGCTTCAGCGGGAGTGGAGTAACACACAAATCCAAAACCTTTACTTATTCCTTTCTCATCACGCATCAACTTTGCAGATGTAATTGACCCACACTTACTGAATACTTCTTCAAGTTCTTCATCACTTACCTCTTCACATATATTTTTAATGTACACATTTGAAGCCTACAAACATATACTCCGTATATTAATTGAGAATCTAACCACTATATATATATATATTAGACATTATTCCAAATTATTTATAAACACGTAGTGTACCATATATTTGATGATTTTTTCCTTCTTCTTTTCCTCAAAAAGGCGCCGCAAATATTGTTCACGTTCCACCTTCTTCTGGGCTCTTGCCACATACAAATTCTTTGACCCTATTTCATAAACAAACATAAACTTATATATGAAACGGGTCTGGGTCTTCAGAGACGAGGCCATGTCTAGGCTATAATACAGGTGGTATAATACTAATTTCCCAAAACGAGTTAGGTACGTTTGTACCTAGGAGTGATCCATCCATAGCTTCCATTGCTCGTTTTGCATCATCAGGATTCTCAAAATTAACGAACCCAAAACCTTTTGAGACTCCAGTAGTGTCGTCCTTAGCAATAGCCAAGCTGACAATTTTTCCAAATTCTGAAAATTTGTCATGCAAAACCTCATTGGTAATGCTAGAATCTATATTCTTCATATACAAATTTGTGTATTTCACATCCGCCTTTGGTACATCACGATCATTCTTTCTCACAAATTTTCCGACAAATCTGTATGCATTGCATGCATGTCAAGTACGTAAATCTACTGTGAAATGTCGACCCCTTGAACTGAAAAAACTAAGGGATTTGAGGAATTATTGTTCATGGTACGTACGTTTTAGGTAATGAAAGAAAGAGAAAGGACGACCGAGGACATACGTACATTGGTTTGTTTTCCACAAGAATCCCATTCAAATTGTGAATAGCAGCATTTGCGGAATCCTCAGAAGTGAATTGAACAAATCCATACCCTTTACTTTTCCCATCCTCAAACGTAACAACTTTGCAAGAAGTTATATCACCAAATTCTGCGAATATTTCTTGCAACTTTCCGCTGTCAATCGATTCGCTGAGATTCTTTTCATTTCACCACACACATTATTATTATTAATTCGTGGAATCAAATCAGTACTTAGTTCATATATATATACACATTATAGGACCATGTAAAAATATGCATTCATTAATGTTTTCAAGGTATAACGAGAAATAATTATTGGACATTTATGAGCAATAGCAATATAAAATTTTAAAATAAAGTTATCATGACTTTCCAACCTTATTGGATGAACTTTTTGTTTATTTGAAATGATTCCATATTTCAATATTCTCAAACTAAACTTATTTTGGAAATCAGTTATTTAAATTATGAGAATACAAGAAGTAATGATTTTTCAAACAAAGTTGTTTGTGACAATAACCCTCACAACAATGCGAGAAGTTTCCTTCAAAAGAAGGGCAATACAAGAAGTAATTTTTGTTGAGCGTATATTGTTTCCAACACAAGATGAAGAGATTAAGACCAAGTCCAATAGCAAAGTACAAATACTTGTAGTTTGCATTGTCACGATTTTTCTAGCTACTTCGTTTTTCGGCTATGTACCGCGCTCTAATAATGAATCGTAAAGTCTTGTAGCTTGCTTGAACCAACATCATTAATTTCAACCAATTAAAAAAAAATCTTCTATTTTTTAAATACAAGCCAATGTAGCTTGGTAGAGCTATAATGACTTGTAAGCTACAAACAAAAAATCATCTCCAATAGTAAGCTACATGCTTAACATTTTACAAATATTGCAAGCAAATCCCTAAATTCTACTATTGGACTTGCTCTAATGACTTGCTTGCTTGATTAAAACTTGAGAGATTACAATGCTTTATAAAGGAAATACTAGTTAGCCACTAAGGCCATGACTTCTACTAACATCTCATGATCACTTCATGCCTAAGATCATGGGTTTGTTTCCTAAACTCTAGAACATAATAACAACATAAGAATGCATCCAATAAACCGACTCCTCCTTGTTTGTAGGTAACCATATAGTGTTTGAATTACACTACAACACTTCCCCTTAATTCAAACTCCAAAACACCAATCTTGTTCATGAAGTATAGGTGTTTTGGTTTGGATAAACTCTTGGTGAACATATCAACATTCTGTTCATTTGTACCGCAAAATTTTAGCTCAACCTTTCCTTCACTTACTAGCTTCCTTATATAGTGATGTTGTATCTCGATATGTTTGGTTCGAGCATAGAATACTGGGTTCTTTGTCATTGCAATGATGGATGGGTTGTCACACCAAATGTCAGTTGCTTCTTCTTGTACATAGCCCACGTCATCTAGTAGCTTTTTTAGCTACATAGCTTGCTGCTACATATTTTGCTTCAGTAGAGGATAGAGCTACTATTTCTTGCTTCTTTGAGCTCCATGTGATAGCTCTGGATCCCAAACTGAACACTAAGCCTGAAGTACTCTCCCTACCATCAATACAACCTGCCCAATCACTATCTGTGAATCCTACCAACTCAAAATTTGCAGCCTTTTCATACCAGATTCCGTGTGATTTTGTTCCTGCAATATACTTCAAAATTCTCCTTGCAGCTCCTAACTGATGTGTGGATGGGTTGTGCAGATATATGGATACCATACTCACAAAGAAAGCTAACTCGGGTCTTGTGTGAGTAAGGTATTTTAGGCCTCCAACTAGGCTTATGAACAGTTTCTCATCTGCAGGACCAGATCCATCATTCCTTTGCAGCTTTTCACCCTTGTTCATAGGTGTGATTTCAGCATCTGCTTCTTCTACTGCAAACTTCTTCAGTAGGTCTTGTGCATATTTTTGTTGATTCAGAAATATTCCAGACTTGCTCTGCAGCACTTCCAATCCCAAAAAATATTGCAGTAGCCCTAAGTCTGTCATTTCAAACTCCTTCATCATGGACGTCCTGAAATCAACTAGCAGCTTTTGTGATGAACTAAAGTATATGATATCATCCACATAGAGACATATAACTAAGAACTCTAAATCTTCATGCTTCTTAGTATATAGTGTAGGTTCATTTTCACTTCTGATAAACCATTTGATGTGAAGAAACCATCAATTCTACTATATCAAGCTCTTGGAGCATGTTTTAGTCCATAGAGGGCTTTCTGTAATTTATACACTTTCTGCTCAGCTTTTTCTTCTTCAAAACCTTAAGGTTTCTCCACAAACACCTTCTCTTGTAACTCACCGTTTAGAAATGCTGACTTGACATCAAATTGGTACATATCTTGACCCAAATGTGCAGCCAAAGCAAGGATAATTCTCACAGTTTCAAATCTTGCCATAGGTGAGTAAGTTTCATCAAAGTCAACCCCCTCACGTTGAGCATAGCCTTTTGCAACCAACCTGGCTTTATGCTTTTGAACACTCCCATCTATGTTATACTTGGTTTTGAATACCCATTTCAGACCAATTGCTTTCCTCCCCTCAGGCAGATCAGCTAGTTCCCAGGTTTTATTCTTTTGAATAGACCTGATTTCTTCTTTCATTGCAGTCTTCCACTCATTCACTTTGATTGTATCTTCAAAGTTGGTTGGTTCTATAGAGATTAGAGCAAAGCCACAATTTTCATATATATCAGCTAGTGACCTTACTTTCCTTGGAGGTGAGTCAGATTCTGATTCAAACTCAGATTCTGATTCTGAACTGTTGTCTGCAGATGGATTTCTCTGTTGATTTTCCTCCTCTGATGGTTGATTATCCTTTGAATTCTTAAAGGTATAAACCCTTTGACCTTCTCCAGTTTCCTTAGATTTCCAGTCACATTGTCCTTCTTCATCAAACACCACATCTCTGCTTATTATAACTTTGCCAGTTACATGATCAAATAACCTGTATGCTTTAGATTGTGTTGCATAGCCAATGAAAACACATTTCACATATTTCTCATCAAGCTTAGTTCTAATCTTCACCAAAGAGTAGGCAATGCAACCAAAGACCTTAAGATGACTCACTATAGGTCTTTTTCCTCTCCAAGCCTCTTAAGGAGTCATGTTCATTACAGCTCTAGTGGGTGAAATGTTCAAAATATACCTTACTGAAACAGCAGCTTCACTCAATAATTCAGTAGGCAAACCTTTTGCTGTTACCATACTTCTTGCCATCTTAACTACAGTTCTATTTTTTTTTCTTTTTGCCACCCCATTTTGCTCTGGGGTGTAGGGTGGTATTAGTTGCCTTTTTTATTCCCTAAATCTCACAAATTTCATAGAATTCTTTTGAGGTAAACTCTCCCTCTCTGTCCGTTCTCAGACCCTTAACATTTTTCCACTTTGATTTTCTGCCATTGCCTTAAACTTCTTAAAGTTCTCAAATGTTCCGGGCTAGGTTTCCTGAAAGTAGATCCAACTCATTCTACTATAGTCATCAATTAGTAGAAGAATGTATCTACTACCACCTAGAGACTCGGTTTGCATGCGTTGGACCACACAGATCATCATGGATCATTTGGAGACATCCTCTTGCTCTCCAAGCCTGATCATGTGGAAATGATCCCCTAGTCTGTTCTCATACATACACCCCTCACAGACTTCAATTTCACTTAGCTTTGGTAGCCCAAATACCATTTCTTTGGTGCTTAATAGCCTCAAACTTTTCATGTTTAAATGCCCAAATCTCAGACACCATAAAATGGACTCAATGTTACTCTTTACTTCTAGTGCTTTGCCACTACTTTTGAGCAAATCTAGGCAAAACATCTTATTTCTACACATGTAGGTTGTTGCCACATTTTCACCAGATTTCTTGTCTTTAATGACACATGATTCATTATCAAAGACCACATAAAATCCAGAGTTTAAGAGTTGACCTATACTTAACATATTATAAGCTAATTGAGGCACATATAGTACATTACACATGAGTTTTGTGTTAAATTACCTTGCTCAGATCTTACTAAGACATTTCCAATGCCTTCCACGGCCAGTTGTTTATTATCTCCAAGCCTGACTTTGCTCTTCATAGATTCATCTAACTCTTTGAACATTGATTTGGTACTTAACATGTGGTTTGAGCACCCACTATCAATGTACTAAATCCCTTGTGTTCCTTCTTGATATGCTTCAGAGGTCATAAACAACTTTTCTTCATTCTTAGCAAAGTTCAGAGTTTGAACACCCATTTGCTGCTGCTTATCCTTTCGTTTGAACAATCGGTCTGTTGCCTTATGCCTTGGTTTGGTGCAGTAATAGCATTTGGTCATAGTCTTCTGCTGCTGTGACCCATTTTCTTGACTGTCATATGATTGACCATATGACTGGGTAAAAGATTGGCCTCCTCTCCCACTTTGCCACGCCTTCCTCTGCCCCTGTTGCCTTCTCTACCTTTTCTTCCTCTGTTACTATTCTGGGAAGTACCTCTAGCTTGTTCTTCTTTTGCTTGAAAGGCTTTCTCCTCTTTCTTTTATATTTATCTATTAAACCCTTCCTCATGAGCCTGCAATGACCCCATAAGTTCATCAAAAGTATAGGTCTCCATGTCTTCTGATTCCTCTATGGTAGCCACTACATGATCAAATTTGCTTGTAAGGCTTCTTAATACCTTTCCAACTATATGTTGGTTAGTCATCTTCTCTCCATATGCTCTCCTTTGTTGCACCACTCCAGTAACTTTTGACAGATACTCTTGCACAGTTTCCTTGTCATTCATGAGGAAGATTTCAAACTCCCTCCTTAGAGATTGTAGTCTTACAGTGACTACTTTCTTGTCGCTCAAGTACTCAGACTTGAGGACATCCCATGCTTGTTTTGAAGTTGTAGCAGATGCAATACGTGGGAAGATCTCGTCATCCAAAGCCTGTTGAATAATAAACAATGCTTTTGAATCTTTCTTCCTCTTGTCCTTGAGTTGTTGATCAGGTTCTGCTGTATTTGTATCAGTGAACCCATCCTCAACCAACTCCCATAGTTCCTGAGACTTGAAGAGAGTTTTCATCTTCAGTTCCCAGAACTGATATTTCAAGCCTTTGAAGACTGGTAGTTGAGCCAGTCTATTGGAGCTCCCATTGTTGTTGTTCATGCTTAATGCTACCCTGAATTCGACCTGGAATTCAGCTCTTATACCAAATGTTCAGGATATATTGTTTGCAACACAAGATGAAGAGATTAATAACTTGCTTGCTTGATTAAAACTTGAGAGATTACAATGCTTTATAACGGAAATACTAGCTAGCCACTAAAGCCATGACTTCTTCTAACAACCCATGATCACTTCATGCCTAAGATCATGGGTTTATTTCCTAAACTCTAGAACATAATAAAAAAACATAAGAATGCTTCAAATAAATCGACTCCTCCTTGTTTGTAGGTAACCACATAATGTTTGAATTACACTACAACAATTTTGTTATTAAGACTTCTACAAATATTCTTACCACATCGACATACATCCTAATAAATCATATGGATTAACTAGTATTAGAACCCACGAAATTCATGGGTCATCAATATCAAATTGTGATATGTACTCGTATTTAATATCTTAAGTAGTTAGTTGTTAGGTGATGTTGTTAAACTTAGTTGGCTCCTCATGTTAAGAAAAAAAATGAGTTGTAAGTCTTAGACCTGTCAAAACTTGAACTGACCCACAAATCTGACCCGTTTTTTTGGGTCATGAACCTCTTTCTGTTTGACCCAAGATCCGAAATGAACCGTTAATTTACGGTCGAAACCTGACCCGGCCTATTAATAATAATATACTCTTCCCCTTCTCTATTATCTTCAACTGTACATTGCTTTTGGGGAGGAAATAAAACGAATGAAGATATATGTGGAGGAAATTGGAAGAAGATGAAAAATGTGGGGTCACAAAAAAATGAGAACCACAAATCATATACCGAAAAGAAATGTGGAAGATATTAGTGAGTATCCCAGAAATAAAAATGTGGAAGATTTTAGAAAAAGGGAGACAATACATATGGATTTATAATAAAGAAATTAATAAAACTGTTAAAATAAATAAAAATTTAAAATATACAGAGAATTTTTTTTGGCTAAAAAAAGGTAAAAAAAAAATTAGGCTTGTCTTTCTGACCTATATTCTGACCCTAACCTGACCCCTGACCCGTACAACCCGATTCGTATTTCACCCGACCTTTATTTTTACCTGACCTGTATGACTCGACCCGCAAGACCTTTTTAACAGGTCTACTTGTGATACCTAGTTAAAAGTGAATCAGATATAAGTGATGCTAATAATAAATTTACACATTATTGTCACTTGATATTATACACATTCATGTCATATATTTCACATTTTCACTCATAAGTAATTCTAGTAAATCCATTTCATAGCGACGTTCACATATTCGATCACATCAACTATACAACCGTAAGTATTTTTTTTAGTTTAAATGGTATTTTTGTTACTTTATTAACAAAATACGTCACTTTAATTGTACTGTGATATCTATTAGTCATAATTAAATACAAAGTACGGAGTATCATATTTTTTATAGTAGGTCACTTTAAACATTAATTACTTACTCCCTCGGTCTCGTTCAGTTCTTTGACTTTTTTATATTCATTGAGAAGATTATTTCATTCAAAGACAAAGAATTGAACACGACGGAGGGAGTACGTATTTGTTAATTGGAATTTTCTTCTCGTTTTCTACCATATACCCCTCCTATTTGCGAAATCCTCATTAATACCCCTATAATTATTTTAACTCACTAAACGTGACCTAAACATCATTAGTTGTCTAAATGCATCGTTAATTACGTGACTTGATGCTAAATTCGCTATGACATGACAGGGAAAGACTTTGACATGGCATTGACTGTGTGTGACATGGATCCTCAATTAAAACTATTATTAAAAAAACATTATTTCAAAAAATTGTCATCTAAACTCTTAAACTTCATCTACTTCTTTGAAAAAATAAACTCACCCTTCTGTATTCATTTCCTCCCAAAACCCTAATTAATCTCTTAATTTCCCAAGAAACATCTCTTATGCGCTTTCCATCTCTGATTTTCCAGGTATATTTTCGGATTTTTCTTCATATTTTCATTATTGTTTCACTCTTATTATGCTTATTTTGTCTTTAAAATTCATGATCATGCTTTGTATGAATATATTCGTGATTGAGATAATTATTGATTTCCGGCTTGAGTTAAATTCATGAGCAAAAAAATACATGTTTGTCTTTAATTATAGAATATTGAAGGGGAGTTGAGATTGTATTTTTATTGAATTGAATTGCAAAGCTACAATGACATGTCTATTTATAATGCATAGACCATAACTTACTTAAGCTAAAAATAAGGATAACTATCCACTTATTGAATCCTATTATAACTCTAACTAGATGACCATAAGACTTCATGGTACACTAAACCATGATATTATTGACTTCAATTATGACTCTAACTAGAATTAACACAAGTTCCTCAATAGTAGTAGGACACTTTGAATTAATTCTCAACACTTCCCCTTGATTCAAAGTTGGTCACGCCTAGTTGAGATATGAAGAACTGATGCTTAGCTTGCAGAAGCGACTTCGTAAAAACATCAGCTACCTGCTCATTTGTGCCGATAAATATTAGCTCAATTTTCTTGTCACTTACTAGCTTGCGTATGAAATGATGCTTGACATCGATATGCTTTGTTCTTCCACGAAACGCGGGATTTCTTGCCATTGCAATCTATGAGCGATTATCACAGTAAATCGTAGTACTTGCATCTTTTTCACCTTGAATATTAGCTAGTAGCTTCTGTAGCCAAAGAGCCTGACGGGATGCTGAAGTTACAGCAGTATACTCAGCTTCAGATAAGGATAACGCTACCGTTTCTTGCTTCTTAGAACTCCAAGTTATCGCTCCTGAACCGAGACTGAAAACAGTACCTGAGGTACTTTTCCGATCATCTAAGGAACCGGCCCAATCACTATCACTATACCCGACTAACTTGAAGTTAGCCTCTGATACTTTCGTGTACCATATGCCAACATTCAAACTTCCAGCCACATAATGAGGAATTCTTTTTGCTACCCCAAAATGTTGCTTAGTCGGATTATGCATATACCGAGACACAACACTAACCGGAAAAGCAATATCTGGTCTAGTATGAGTGAGGTAATTCAAACCTCCAACGAGACTCCGGTATAATTTTCCATTAGCAGGCGCGGTTCCATCTTCTCGTTGCAACTTTTCATTCACGTTCATAGGTGTAGTTGCAGCTTTACCATTGGACATGTTGAATTTTTTCAACATATCAGTAGCATACTTCTCTTGGCATAGAAATATACCATCTGAACTTTGCTTAATTTCAAGCCCCAAAAAATATTTCAAGGCTCCTAAGTCAGTCATCTCAAACTTGCTCTTCATGCACGACTTAAATTCATCAACTATCGACTCACTTGAACCCATATAAATCATATCATCAACATAAAGGCAAACCAAAAGGAAATCACTGCTACCTTGGTGCTTTATGTACAAAGTGGGCTCATTTTCGCTTCTCTTGAATCCGCTAGTGAGAAAGAAAGAATCAATCTTTCTATACCAAGCGCGAGGCGCTTGTTTGAGTCCGTACAATGCCTTTTGTAGCCTGTACACTTTTGCTTCATTACCGTCAACCTCAAATCCTTGAGGTTGTGAGACATATACCTCATCTTTTAAGTCTCCATTTAAAAACGCAGACTTAACATCAAACTGATACACAGGTAATTGTAGTTGAGCTGCTATAGCAAGAAAAACTCGTACCGTTTCAAATCGTGCAACGGGTGAGAACGCCTCATCGAAATCGACTCCTTGTTGCTGTGCATAACCTTTTGCAACTAGCCAAGCTTTGTGTTTCTGAATGCTTCCATCCGAGTTGTATTTTGTGCGAAACACCCATTTGAGACCGATAATATTTTTGTTTTTCGGCTGATCAATAAGCTTCCAAGTTTCATTCTTCTCTATGGAATTTATCTCGTCTTCCATAGCACCTTTCCACGCATCACTTTCAATAGCTTCATCATAAGAACAGGGGTCAGAAACACAAAAGGCAAAATTACATGTTCTGTAAATATTTTGGAGTAATCGGTAACGCCTTGGAGGCGTTTCATCTTCCTCTGAACTGCTATGAGGCGTGGTTTGACCACTACTGTGCTGAGAAGGGCTGCTAGGTGGTGAAGAATCAGAAGACGATGAGTCACTGCTATTATTCTGCCCTATATCAGTATTTTGATGTTCTAGTTCAGTAGGTACCAGTCTTGCTTCTGGTTGAACGTCATCACTCCAAACCCATTTTTCTTCTTCATTAAACCGAACATCTCGGCTGACAATCACCTTACCAGTTGATGGGTTATACAATTTATATGCTTTAGATTCACTACTATAGCCAACACATATATATTTTTCAGATTTGCTATCAAGTTTGCGGCGTAAAGTAGAAGGAATTAAAGCATAAGCGACACAACCAAAAATTCTCAAGTGTCTTACCCGGGGTTTCTTACCCCTCCATGCTTCGAACGGTGTCCGATTCATGACTGCTCTAGTTGGATAAATGTTCAGAAGATACACCGCAGTAGCTACGGCATGTCCCCAGAACTTGTTTGGCAACCCTTTGGCTTGTAGCATGCTTCTGGCCATTTCAACTACGGTGCGATTCTTGCGTTCCACCACACCATTTTGTTCGGGCGTGTGAGGTGCCGTAAGCTCTCTGCGTATACCATACTCATCACAGAAAGTATTGAACTCATTAGACAGAAACTCACCACCGCGATCACTTCGGAGAGCCTTTATGTTCCTGCCACTTTGATTCTCAACAAGGAGTTTAAATTTCTTAAAAAAAACAAATGCTTCTGACTTTTGTTTTAAGAAATAAACCCAACTCATTCTAGTATAATCATCCGTGAGTAGCATAAAGTATCGACTTCCTCCAACCGACTCAGTTTGCATTGGGCCACATAAATCCGTGAGAACTAATTCAAGGAAATTTGAGGCCCTCCAAGCCTTTCCAACTGGAAATGGCAGCCTGCATTGCTTACCATATACACACCCTTCACAAAAGCCATGTTCACCAATTTCTGGTAATCCAACCACCATTTCATTTCGACTCAAAAGTTTTAAACTTTTCACATTGAGATGTCCAAAACGTAAGTGCCAAAGCTTAGTTTCATTATCACATTTGACAACTAAGGCACTACTGACATTTTTTGACACATCAAGTGGGAACATCTTATTTTGAGTCATTGAAACAGTAGCTATTTTTTTTCCCGTTTTCTTGTCACTAATAGTGCATAATTGATCCTCAAACACAACTGAATAGCCACTACTCATCAATTGACCAACACTCAACAAGTTGTAGGCTAAACTAGGAAAAAAATTAACATTAGAAATGAATTTTGTATCACCTTGCTTGGTTTCAATTGCTATTGTTCCTCTGCCTTCGACTTGCACTGGGTTGTTGTCACCAAGCCTCACCTCGCTTTTGAGCATTTCATCGAGCTCTTTGAACAAGGACTTTGAGTAAGACATGTGGTTAGAGCAACCACTGTCGATAAACCAGATGCCTTTGGTGTCACCACACATTGCAGAATGCGCCATGAACAATTTGGACTCCTCGTCGGCTTTCTCGGTAAAATTGGCTTTCTCGGCAAAATTTGCCTTCTGGTCATTCTTTGGATTGAACCAACAATCCGCTTCCTTGTGCCCATATTTCTGGCAAAAACGGCATCAAATTGAACTATTGCCTGAATGTCCTTGTCCGCGTCCTCTGCCACCACGAGCTCGGCCGCGGACACCTCCTCGTCCATTTCCCTTTCCTGGACTGTCAGCCTTCCCCTTTCCTAGACTATCGGGCTTCCCTTTAGTGGAAGACTCTCCTTTCACTGAAAAAGCTTTCTCCTCCACTTTGGAAACCGACTTCCGACCTTGAGCTTCATGTGCTAACAGAGAACTCATCATTTCATCAAAGGTATATTTACTCAAATCCTTTGACTCCTCAATCGCGGGGACAATATGATCAAAATTAGCATTTAAGCTACGCAAGACTTGACTTACAATTGTCTCGCTCGTCATTTGTTCACCTAACGACCTCATTTGACTGACGATTTCAGTCACTTTTGACAAGTACGGTTGCACAGATTCGATATCCCCCATGGTCAGCTTAGCAAACTCACGACGGAGAGTTTGTAGGCGTACCTTAATTACCCTCTCGTCACCCATATACTCTTGTTTGAGTATCTCCCATGCTTCATGAGATGTGGTTGCTCCTGAAATACGCGGGAAAATTTCATCATCAAGTGCAGAATGGAGGAAAAACAACGCTTTTGCATCTCGTTTGCGGTTATCGTTCAGTTGCTGATCAGGCACAGTCGGTGCCGGAGTCGGTTCATTGTAACCGACATCCACCAAGTCCCATAATTCTTGAGACTTGAACATGGTCTTCATTTTAAGACTCCAAAGATGATATTTTCCCCCTTAAAAACAGGAATTAAGGGTTGAGACGAAGAATTGGTTCCATTTCCAGCCATTTTTGTTAATTAATTTGGGGCAATTTAAAAGGAATTTTTTTTAATTGAATTTTACGGAGAAGAGGAAAGTTGCAGGGGAGGAAGTAAAGTTGGTTTTGATTGTTTTTTTTTTTTTTTAATTGGTTTATGGATCACAACTTGGGTGCTCTGATACCATATAAAATATTGAAGGGGAGTTGAGATTGTATTTTTATTGAATTGAATTGCAAAGCTACAACGACATGTCTATTTATAATGCATAGACCGTAACTTTTTTTTTTTGGTGAAAGGTAAGTATATATATAAAGAATGTGTAACCAAATACAAAAAACACCAACTGATTACATCAATTTATGTAACCAATTAGCATCTTGAGAATGAATGGGGTATTTAATCTTATACCTTATTCTATTTAACACATCTTTTTTAATCATCTTAGCCGTGATCTGTGGTACCGGTACGAACCCTTCGAGCCTACATAAATTTCGTTGCCTCCAAATGTGGTAAATTGCTGCATTTATCATAGCCCGAATTATATTGCACTGAAGTTTCGTACCCCTCACCTTCTTCGCCCATAAAAGACCATCCACCGCCGGTATAGTCTTCTAAATCCAATCACTCAAAATAGCCATAATCCTCGTGCTCCAGCAACACCCAAAGAATAGGTGATCTATATCCTCCGAATGTGCCTCACACAAATAACACAAGTTCGAGTCAGCCACCCCGAACTTCAAAAGCTTCACTCTCGTATTCAAAGCACCCCGAAAAACTAACCACGAAATGAAGCTGTGTTTCGGTTCACTCCAATTGCTCCAAACTAGCCTCCACCACTTTACCTGCGGCCTTTGTCCTCGTAATTCGTCATAAGCCTTCGATATGGAGTACCGTAAATCCGAACCATGCCATTTATCATTAACGAACTGATGTTTAATCTTATCCTTAGCCTGACAAATTTTCCTCCAAGCCCAAGTTACATCCGAATGGGGTTGAAAGTCCCTCCATGAAGAACCTTTCAAATAAATATTATTCACCCACCGAACCCATAACCTATCCGGCTGATCAAAAATCCATGACGCAATTTTTGCCACTGCCGCCTCATTCCAAGTAACAAGATCCCTCAGGCCCAACCCCCCCCCCCCCCCCCCCTCGGCCTTGGGACAACATATTTTTTCCCAGCTCACAAGTGCCCGCTTATTACCTTCCACCCCACCATCCCAAAGAAAGTTCCGGCAGAGTGAACCAATACGAGCCATAATATATTTCGGAATAATAAAAACCATGGTCCAGTAATTGTGCAATTGAGATAACACAGACTGAATCAAAGTTAATCTACCCGCATAGGAAAGCTTACGAGCGTCAATACCTGAGACCGTAACTTACTTAAGCTAAAAATAAGGATAACTATCCACTTATTGAATCCTATTATAACTCTAACTAGATGACCATAAGACTTCATGGTACACTAAACCATGATATTATTGACTTCTATTATGACTCTAACTAGAATTAACACAAGTTCCTCAATAGTAGTAGGACACTTTGAATTAATTCTCAACATTAATTTCGTGATTTAATTTCGTTAATTTTTGGAGGTTTTTTTTTTTGTTAGTGATGGTTATTAGTGGCTTGTTTGTGTATTGATTGTTTGTTTGGTGTCTGATTATAATGATGATTAATATGTGCATAATGGAGAATGTAATGTTGAAAATGACTTACAAGGGTCAATCTGTGCATGTTAAGGTAGATGACACTGATATGTGCTTACCTATTGATTTCATCAATGACTTGTATGAAGAAGATCATTGGAAATAGAAAATCATGGAAAATAAAATTTCGTTTCTAATTCATGGGATTCTAAAAAATGTTTGGTTATATTACCTATGTGGGAACTCAATTTGTTATAAAGGAGAAGGACAAACAAATTAAAAACGTAAAATTGAGAGACGGACAAATTTACGTGGTTCACTAACAACCTGTTAGCTACATCCACGGGCAGAAGAAGGGTATAGTTTTCTTAATTTGAGTAGAGGTTATCAGACTGATATCATAATTATTAGGGTAAGGTAGGAGAGTTTATATAATACTCTCAACCTGAAACATAAACCCTAAACAGATTAGGAAATCCTAGACAGAAGAAGCCTAATAGGAAACTCTAGGTCATATACCTAGATATTGATTAGGAAACTTTAATAAATCAGATATTAATTAGGAAACCTTCCTAATTAAACAGATATACAGATTAGATATTAATTAGGAGACCCTAATTAAACAGATCCGAGGCACAGTCAATTCGAGATCCGAAAGGACAATTGTTCCAACCAAATCAGCTTCAAACTGTCGATTATTCTCAAGTCACTACTTGTTCCAGTAGTCTCCACATTGACTTGAACTTAACACAATCAGATCAAACAGATGCACTCCAACGAATGCCAAATTAAACAGATTCAAGTCACAAGTTAACAAATCTCCACTTTGACTTAAACTTTGTTTCAGTCAAACAGATCAAATGTACCAGATGTACTCCAAGGAATGTCAGATCAGATGTACTAGATGCGCTCCAAAGAATGCCAGATATACCAGGAAAAACTCCTCTCTCAATCAGACAGATGTACCAGACGCTCTCCAAGGAATGTCAAATATACTAGAAATAAAACTCATGTCCCCCTCCTACCTCAGATATTTCCCAACAAAAAGCAATCAAATACTCCAAAATTTAGCAAGTCCAAACTATTGGAACTTGTTATTCGGAACCAGATCTGCTTCTGAACTGGTAATGAAGAACATGATGGTTCAGATTTGAATTCGAACTGTAGTGGTTGATCTTCAGACTATGGTTCATTAGTCTCATCAGGAGTGACTTGCTGCTCCACTTGTTTATCATTACTACCACTACTTCTATCTTTCTCCGCGATTTCAGTGATAATATTGATGTGTCGTATTTATATAGTTATTTGTCCTCATTCCGTTCTCTTTTTCTTGTCGGAATGTGCTCGTTGGAGCCATTTCTTCTAACATTTTGTCTTGAGTGAGTGTTTTTGTAGATTTTATGCATCACAGAAATTCTAGCACAATCGCACTCATTTATGGTTAGAAGAGCATTTCCCATGACATGATTCATCGAATAGTTAAACTCAAGCCCGAAGAAGTCGACCCAAATTAAGTTGCACTTGATCCGTGCTCCACAGCCTATAGGGGTCGGGCGTCAGTGCACCGACCGGAGAAGCATTTCTCTTTGTTTTGATTAATTTCTTGTTTTTGAGCTAGTTTTAGCTGGAGGCCTCGGCGCCGGTCCGAGACCGGCGGTCGGTGCACCGGTCGGTCTGCATCCTTAGCTTGTTTTCTATGTAATAGGGGAGGACGAAGGATGGGATCACTTATCATTTTTCATACTTAGAACATTTCCATAAGCGTAGAACGTGACTCTTTGCCTTCCGTGCCTCGTCTCGAACTTGTAATCGATTTCGGTAACTTTGTTAATGCAACTCTTAGTTTTATATTTCAATCTTCATCGTTAATTACTTCGTTCATCGTCAATTCTCTATTTGCGATTTATTGCTTCGTTTAGTTTACTAGATTCTCAATTATCTATCATTAGATTTATTTACCTTTTTGATCATGAATTATATATTTAAAATTTGTTGTTCCGTAGTTATCATGAGTAGCTAATCTCCTTGCTAGGGTCGAGGGAAATCGATGAGTAACTCTTAGGTTTAGCTTTTTTGATGTTAAACTCTTAATCGCGTTAGTGCCATTTTTGCGTGTTTTAAAGTACGATTAACTTGTTAAAGGCCTTAACTTGATTGAATTAGGGAAATTTCAGTTCATGTGCGAGAGCCGAGTTGAGATTAGACCACGCGCGAATTGGTAGGGAGTCTAATACGTAACGAGAGCTCGTTAGATCCTTCCTAGGTTGGTACGGTTCAAAAGAACGTATTTTAGACGGCTAGCAAGCTTACATGTTTATTATTGTAATCGCTTAATCGACGAATACTCACTGTGAACCCTTATCCCTAGACTTTTCGTTTATTTTTAAATTCATCTTTTTTACTAATCGTGTACTAGTCTTAGTTTTAAAACAAACAAGCGAGTAAAAGCAATCTAGAATCGTCATAGCTATTAAACAGTTTGACTATCTCCCTGAGGATTCGATACCCTATTTGTCGCTAACTATCTTGTTAGTAGTTCTAGGAATAATCTTGATTAGGTTTGCGACTTTAACCTTATCAAATATCATCAAACAGAATCTCCTCCAAAACGGCCATCTCAGGCTCTCAGCGGTGATTGTGTCATCTTTCTTCTTCACAAATGACGCCAACCGTCCATGTTGTTTTAACAACGCCAACATGTAACACCCCGTGTTTTCATAATTTGATAAACATATATAAACTCTTTTAACTCCATCCCCATTATCCATTAATCCATCCATCTCTTGTATGCTTGGAATTAATGTTCTAGGTTCCCATCCTTCACACTTTTATTTATACCCTTAAACCCTTATGTTCGGATGAACTAATAAACTAAGGCAATATATTTGCTCATTTTACGTCAGGTTAGAGACGTATTTGGCTCTTGATCAAAACATAAAAGTTTTAGATCTTTCTCTTAGATTTCCAACGCCTCCTTAATCATCTTAATCAGAGTTCTGTAGAGAAAGTTATGCTCGAAATACGACAAGTTGTCACCGTAATCCGCGGACCGCAATTCCGTCGTCCTCATCTATTTCACTCACACTTCACTTAGTTGTGTCACATGCTTGCAACTTGTCAACTTGCCAACTTGCCCACTTGCATTTCCTTAGAGCCCAAGGTCTATGAGCATAGGTCCTTAGCCATGCATGGCTATATGGCTAAGCCTAATCATCTTCATCATCACATGCATTTTGTGCTTAAATTAAGGGATGAACTACTCCTCATTCCTCCATTCCACCGTGAACATCATCCCTCCATTTTTCACAATTTCTTTTTCATATCATCTTCCCACACCACTCATATTTACTAGTAAGTGTAGATTTTATTATTCATTAGTTTTATTCATTACTAGTTTAATTGTTTATTATTTTCTTGATAAATTTTATTAATCTAAAACTAGGTGAACAAGACACCTTGGTGGAAGGAAACCACTTGGGTTGATATCACTCACATTCTACTTATTAGTAATACTAATTTCTCTCAAGGTAACTAGGTTACTTCTTTTCTTGATTTATGAATTTCTAACATTTTTATGAATTTATAATAAGATTAAGGACATATATGAAGTTTAAAAATTATGGTAATATGTGAACTTCATGGTATATAAATTATGTATATATTTTTGTGATGAATATATGATTGGTTTTATTGCTCATTATTTAATCATGCTTCTAATTTAGTATCATGCAATAAAAATAGGGTTAATTCATGAGAATAATACCAACTATGTGTGTCCTTTTTAAATTAATACAAACTATACGTAATCTCATTTTAATACGAACTATGTCTTCATTAACCTCGCTTTGCTATGAGTGACCGGCTACCTGTTGAACCTCCCTTATTTAACTCTTTCTCTCACTCTTCTTTTTCTTCTGATTTACATTTCATGTTCATTTTCGGCCATTGAAAAAAAAATCCGAAAATTTATCTTCCATTTATTTTTCATTTAGTCTTATAGAAGCTACGAAAAAAAGGCTTTTATTGTTATTTTGGCTTTCACGATGATTGCAACGGACTTCATAAAACCCTAGAAAGTTACAACAAGTCAATATGACCTGTAATAGCAAGTCATAATTTCATAAATAACAAAACGAGATTAATGAATGCGTAGTTCATATTAAAATGAGATTACGCATAGTTTGGATTATTTTAAGAATCACACACATAGTTGGTATTATTCTCATGAAATAACCCATAAAAATATAAATTATATGAATGATTAAAATAATTATATTCTTAACTATATTCCTATTTTTTTATGTTGATGATGTTGCATGTAGATTTTTAAGTTTTTAGATTTGATTTTCGGATCATTATTTTATTTTTCCATATTATCACATTTTTTTATGAATACTCATTCATCCATGCATTAATATCCACAATATGTAAATAATTATGAAAAAAAAATATTTTTTTGTTGTAATATGACTTTTTAGTATGTAATAAAATTTTGCATGGTGATTTTATAATTTATATAATTATTTTTTTGGATTTAAATGGATAATTAGGCAATAAAGCCCTCAAGTTATAATAAATGTGAAATAAATTCACATGGTATTTTAAATAAATATATTCTGATTTTTTTTTTATTAAATTTAATTTATAAGTGTCACAAAATATTTTTTATCTATTTATTTAATAAATTATTCATAAAATTCCCTATTAAAATGTTATTATAAATTGTAAGTATAAAGACTTGTTAAATAATTAATATGACATTATTTTAATTTAATTTAAAATTTAATTTTATATTAAATAAATTTTCATGGACAATATGTAATTTTAATTTAATCATTTATAATGTGTAGTTAAGCATATTCATGATTGTATAATAATTAAAAAGATAAGTTTTTGTCACCCTAAATAACACTGCTCGTTCACATTTAAATAAATTTTAATTCTGAAAAAGGATAGAATAGTAGTTGTGCAGCAGTGGTTAGACTCAATGTCCCTTTACCTGATAACTAGGGTTTGAACCCCACTGCCTGTATCTTTTTGTGCTTCTTTCTATTTTCTCTTACATCTTCTTTTGAACTTTAATTTTATAGTTACTATTTAATGATTTATTATACTCAGGGCCGTCAAATAATATTAGGTGGCCCGGTTCCAATTTTTGTTGGAGGCCCCTATACTATAATAAGGTACTTTATATGAAATTATGATTTAAAACAATTTTAAGATAATTATTTCGATCAATTTTGTACAAAAAATAATACAATGTCTATCGTCTAAGCTTAATTGTACCTTTCAATAATTCAACTTTGTATTGAGCAACATCAATAATATGCCATAATTATACTCCCTCCCTTTTATTCGTTTGTCTTTTTATATTTAATGTGAAGAGTATTTTAATCAATTAAAGGCAAACAAATGATTTAATAGAACATAAAAAATGAAATTTGTTCACAAAATAGAATTAATGGGAGGAGTTGAGAGGCTGGCTGTTAAGAAAAAAGCTGCCTAGGGGATTCGAACCCAGGACCCTTCGCCCATACACCAAGTCACTTACCACTGCACCACAATAGTATACAATAAAAATTATGCAATGAAAAAGTATTTGAGGCCCCAACAAATTTTGGGCCCCTGTGCTTGGAACCGGGTGGACATGGGTTCCGACGGGCCTGATTATACTATGTGAATAAATTACATGTTAGGATGTAAAACATAGTCATACTTATTTGAAGAACTAGATCTACAAATATCAATTATTTAATATTTTTCAACTTTTATTATGTATCATAAATAATAATTTGATAATTTATTTAATAAATAAATTTACATTCATGTGTAAGAGAAATATAAAATATTGTAATTAATTGTTGTACATGTCATATGATCTAATACTATTTGCTTAATCGTATGGTTAACATAAAAATTTATTTAGTCTTCATGATCGGATAATATGACTTTGATAAATGGTTGTTTTAAGCGACATTGATTTTTATGGTGGAAATTTATCTTATACTCTAGCAATTTTATTATACTTTATTTTTATTGATGCTATTAAAATTTATTGCTCGGATATGAGCGTTTGACATGTTAACATGGGGTTATCCATGGTGCCTAGATATTATCTTTTGGACCTTGTTCCATTTTATATATGGTATGGCTAGAGTAGAAGATATCAAGTAGATTTCAGGTTATTGGTCTACTCGAGAAGAGCAATACCAAACTGGGTAGGTTTCAGGTTATTGGCCTACCTAGTACCCTGCATGGTTTCAGGTTATGGGCCTGCTAAGGGTTGACTGTTCCTTATGGAATACTCTTATGAGTCTATGGATATGTCGTTTGGGGGTCAAGGGTCCGCACTTTTACGCCTTAGCTAGACATTTTGTCCCTCGAAAGTCTGACCAGTCTTAGACACGGGTTCACGGTTATGTGTCCCACCATAGGGTTATTTTGGTGTCAGGTTATTGGCATCGAAGTTCAGGGTTTCAGGTTATTGGCCCTGGACGGTGCTCGTTCTTAGCTCGTGTTATTCTATATATTTTTGGTTCGAGTTCTGGAAGGGTGAATCAGCTTTGCATTATATTTATTTTATTTATTTATTTATCTATCTATGACTGGGTATTATTGACGTTATCATATATTCCTTGCTACTAATATATGTATTTTTTTTTATCACCTTTGATGAACTTTATATGTTATCATGTTTTTAAATGTAGTACATGTTATCTCTTATTATATTCTCGTAATTATGATTAGATTTTCAACTGGGAGGACTCCTAGTTACTCCCCACTGACGGTGGACTTTTATTTTATTTTTCAGGTTAATGTGCTACTTGGTCGTGAATGGGGTTGACTTGAGAGAGAATGAATATTGAATAATGTGTTTAAAAAAATTGAACCTTGCAGTTTTATTTTGTTCGGGTTTAAATTCCGAGAGTAGTTGTATGCGTTAAGACATATTAATTATCTATGTTAGTAACACTCGGATTTAGTTAACCATGGCGTTTCCGCCACCATGGTATATTATTAATATAAGACGCTATAATTATCTATCTTAGCCCTTTTGTTTAAATCTGAGGAGTTACAAACATCTTGATTTGCCACAACAAACTGGTATCATAGCTCCAGGTTCTGCTTCCGTTGAGTCATGCGTTATTTGGGTTTGTTGAATTTTTTCGTGAGAAGATGTTTGGAGCAACAATTTTAAAGGTTGATAAATTCACGGAGAGTAATATTTTTGGGTTGGTAGGCTTGTATGAGGAAAGTAGTGTTTAGGGTAAGGTGGAGTTTTCACCTGTATGAGTCGAACTACATGATTCTAAAGATAAGCTATCGACTGTTGTTTCTACGCGTCAATTAGGCAGGTTAGCACCCCGGGTGGTGGAGCGATTTAGGGCTCCTAGGTGAAGCAAGCCCATGCCTTGGGTGAAAAAGGCAAAGCTTGTGCTTTGGGTGAAAAAGACAAGACCCATGTCTTCGGTGAAAAAGACAATTGCGATCTCGTGGAAGATCTTTTGTGCTTTGGGCTGACGAGCTGAAGCAAGTTGATACTACGGTACTCGAGGAAAGGGAGAAAAATGACTATTGACTGAAGACCGTTGAAAGATGCGATCGTTCAAGTCAAGGTGGAGATTACTGGGACAAATAGTGACTTGAGAATCGACTGTTTGAAGCTGCACTTTGAAGATTGGTTTGGGTTGGACAATTCAAGTCAAGGTGGAGATTGTTAGCAAATAAGTGCCTAGCAATTGTTCTTTTGGATCTAAAATTGATTTGACTCTTGATATCTTTCCTAAAGTTGATATTTGGATCTCAAATTGATTTGTCCCTTGATATCTTTCCTAAAGTTGATGTTCTTGTTTTGGAAACAATATTATTACACAATATTAATATTGTTTGGTTTAGGAAAGTTTATACTCTCTCCGTTCCATTAAAATATTTGCCGTCTTTTATATTCATTGTGAGAAGTATTTTAATCAAAGGCAAATAATTGAATGGAATGGAGGAAGTATTTGGTTAGTCTTTGTTTCCTAATTAGTTTAGGCAACTAAGTTGGATGGAATACTATATAAAGATTCAACTAGTTTCTAGGTTAATTAAAAGAGAGAGAGATGATTTGAGAGCACAAATATAGAGGACTGATCTGTGAGGTTTCTTGAAGAGAAAACTTAATTTGTTCTGAGTCCCTATTATTTGGTGGTTCTACTCTCGTCTTCGTTTGAGATCGTTGGAGTTTGTTTGGATCTTGGTTGGCCGCTAGATCTTTTGTCCTTCGTCTCGTTGGTGAGTTCGTCGCAGGTCGAACACAATTTGGGTAGTCTCTTTCCTGTTTGAGATTACTATTTGGTTGGTAGAATTGGTAGTACTTTTGGCTTTAGCTGTGAGCTATTAAGCGTGTGTACTAATAAGTTCTACTGTTATACTATTATCTCCACAATATTGAATTTTGTCTCCTTGTCGGTGTGGACGTAGCCAGTGATTTTGTTGGTGAACCACGTAAATCTGTGTGTCAGTTTTACTATTGTTTGCTATTCTCGATTGCACCTACCTTTTCTGGTGGCTCTTCCCGGCTGGCCACCCATTATTGTTACCTTTCTTCCTTTCCGCTCATGGCCACTGGCAACAGGACACCTCCATTACAACACAATTCATGAGAATTGCAAGTTATCGAGGGGGTCTCGGTAAGCAACTTCCAACATTTATGTAGGAAATCAATTATCCAGAAAGTTCTACTTCCTCATATGTGGGAATTTGAGGCAAACAAAGAACTTCATTTTTTACAAGGCAACCAAACAAGGTGTATGAAGTTGCTTACCGACACCTCCTCGGTAACTTGCAATTCCCATGAATTGAGTTTCCACATAGGTAACTAAACATTTTTTAGAACTTACCATGAATTAGGAACGAAAGTTTATTTCTCATGATTTTCTACTTCTCATGAACTTTCACTTCACGCATCAACCAAACGAGCCTTAAACCACCATGTCGCATCTCAGCAAGCAACGATTGGACCGCCACTACTACCACCTCTTCACCACCGCGAGTACACGATTGCACTACCAACAATAATTAGTAAGATATGAAAGAGTGAACGTGGTATAAAAAGACCTTGGAAGGTGGAAATTTTGGTTAATGAGTTGACCTAGTGTAATGGCGTTGAGTAGACTCTTTAGGGCGGTCGACTAGAGATATTGATGGACGTGGCAGTCGTTGACTATGATGAAGGGTATTTTGATGGAGGTCGTTGATGGCGGTAAAGGTCGATTATGATGAAGGTTGTTGTGAAGATGGTGTGTTACTAGTTGGTAGGTGGATGGATGGTACGGTGTATATTGTGTAAGGATGACGTTTTTAAATTATTGTTTTAGTGTGGATTTTATGTTAATCACTTTTTTAATAAAATAAACGATGACCTAAATAATAGGTTACTGATAAGGGTATTACGAAAAGAACGGTTCAATAGAAAAGTTTATTATTAGATTGAATTAAATTCGGATTATTTTGCTAATATCCCTTATAATTCATATGGTTCATAATTAAATAACTCTTAAACACATATGCATATACCTTGACAAAAATATTTCCAAGTCCACTTCTTCTAACATCGGGATCACGATGAGACCATGTCACTCTCATTGTCTTTCCCAATAATAAAGTATGATTCTTTTTCTCTATAGCTTGAATAGCTGACAATTGACAAAATTCAAGTATTTTAAAATTACCAAATAATGAAATCAATAAGATATCAAAAAAAAATTAAATTATACATAATAAATTCTAAGTAGTCCCTTCCAATTAATACACATTTATTTCCTCAAAAAAAAATGAATGCTCAATTAATTTTATAAGGTTTTACAAGTACCATGAGGGAAAAGTGAAAAGTGTCGCTTAAAAACATTTCGATACAACACCAATGGAAAAAGATAGAATGATTTTAGAGCACGCAAAATACAATGGAATATAACAACACATAACATTTTACCCAACTAAATATACTTACACGTGTGTGTCTCTATTATGTCCCTGCATAATATACAATCATATTGAAAAGGAAAAGTATATTTTGTCATCAGGTGATAATGCCACCATACACCGAAGCAATAGAATAATACTTCCTCCGGACATTATTTTTCGCCCCATTGCATGATTATTTGTGAGAAGTATTTTATTGAAATGGGGTGAAAAATAGTGTCCGAAGGGAGTATTAAAATAAGATCATATTATTTTATTCTCTTGTGAGTATGGTAGTACCAAATTTTCGTACAATCCGGTGGTGCACTAAAATTTCTCGGAAAAAAAATATACAAAAACTTCATGAAATATTCACTACACCAACACATACATCAAATTATATACAAACAACTTATAGGGAATATCAAAAGCAAATAGACGATAAACAAGCAAATTGACATAGAGAAAGTCTCCTAAACTATAATAACATGTATAAAACACGGAAAAAAAAAGGTTTGATATCATGTTATTTGTAACTCTAATGATTAAAAACATAGGCGAACTTAAAAAAGAAGATAAAAATGATAGTCTTCGTGAGTATATGGATTAACTGTATAATAATCTCATCAAGAGAACTTAAACTTAAATACAATGGAAAAGTAAATTTATAGAAAAATAACATAACAAATATTTATATTGTAAAAGATGAGAGAGTAGGATAAACCATCTTGTAAAGAGAGGAAATTGACGTATCCATAACAAAGAGAGCGGCCAGTGGAGGAATCACGACAAATGCGAACAGATGTAAGAGACTTAAACTCACTAAAGGCGTCGTAAAGTTGCTCGTCAACAATATCTGGTCGCAAATCCCCGACGTATAAAGATGTCGGAACCGTCGTTAATAAGCCTTCCATTGATAATAAGGTGAGAATCGAAGTACAAGATTTGCTTAGATTACTCAAACACGTACGTACAAGAAAGAAGCAAAGAGCGGAAAAAAATTATAAATACAGAGGGGTATGTAGTGAATATAATAAGTGTGGTATATATTTATTTGTGATTAAGTGATAAACATGGAGAGAGAAAAAAAATAAGAAGAGAAATTTTAGAGTAAGTTTCCTTAAATGGTGCGAATGCCAAAAATGGGAGGTAATTGTGTGAAGGAGGATCAATATCCGTATGTATGTATTTCCAGAATTTCTTACTCCGATGAGTGAAGTGAGAAATTGAGTGGATATTGGTTTTCTTTTAATGCGAGACTTTGGGGGTTTTACATCTCACTAATCATTTGCATTAACACGAAGGCGCTTCTCTTGGGTTTCTAATTTCTATTCCTCCCGATGTACGTGTGGCAACATTAACCCATTTGCATTTGCATTGTAATATTGGATAAGCACTACGAGTATTACACAAAACAATTACTACGTACAATGGTTAAAAAGGTAGTTATTATAAAGGTTAGTTGATAGAGAGTATTATATTGTAAAACATACTTCAAGTAACGATTACATTTATTACAATTTTATGTAGAACCGTTGTAAAAGGTTTTAATAACGGATACAAAATCATTGTTTATTATTAATTGGCAGGTAAAAGGAGATTATAGGAGAGGAAATCACAACGATTATAGTGCTAAAGTAAAATTGACCGTGATTAGTACTTTTTTCACAATGGCTTGGTACACTATAACCACTTTGATTATTGATGTTTTTTATATGTATAAAATTCGTGTTGCCTCTGCCCAGCAACTGAAAAACAAATAAATTCCATACTACAACAGATACATCAAATTACAAGGGTGCAAACCATTTTAGGAGAGAATAACGGTGTTGTAGAAGCGTCCGTTTTTCTACATCAGCCTTATTTCCAGAAAAGCCCATTGTAGAAACCATTTACAATGGTCATCACTACCCGTTTGTAGATGGTGTTACTGGGCGCTTCAAAAAAAATTTAGCTGAAACCTTTCTAAAACGGGTGTACTAGAACGCCCGTTGTAGAAAGTATTTTTTTTAAAATATACATACAATACGAATTACAGCATTCCAATTCAAATTCAACTTACATTTGGCAATAGTTGCAGCAGAAGCAACATACCACAACATACAACAATAACTAGTTTTAAAACTCCGTGAAACTCACGGGTTAACAATATCAAATTATAATATGTATTCGTATTTAAAATTTGAAATATTAACGGAGTTAAGTGGCATTGTAGAGTTACTTATCCCCTCAGGTTAAGAAAAAAAATGAGTTGTGATACTTAGGCCTCGTTTGGTTACTCTCCTACTCCCCGGGAAGTGGGAGATCCCATGAAATGTATTTTCATGGAGTTGTTTGGTTACTCCAAAAGTGAAAAAAATTGAGAGAATTCAAACTTCCACCATGAGTTGCATTTTCTGGATGATGTGGAAAGTTGCTCACCAACCCCAACCCCCGGTGAGTCGCACTTCCCACATCCCGACTTATGTCAATGACTTTTATACCTTGTCAAATTCAACAAAATAAGTACTCGATGCATTACGTCATCGATAATTAAATTACAATCCATAATTGAATTCGGAATTAGAACGAAAAGAAGTTAAATTAAATCTTAGTGTAAAAGGATAAAGAGTTATAAAGAGGTATAATAGGAAAAGTATATGAAAATTCGTTATAATTGAGTAAATCATTGATATGAAAATAGTAATTCACCCTTGTTTTATCCTCCACGAAGATTCACAATCCGTGGATTATCCTTCTTTCCATTTCATCCTACCTGTGGATTGAATTTAAATCCATTACAATCTTTCATCTCTTAGTTGACTTTTGTTGTTAATATCATTGATTCATTTCTGACCATAACATATTCTCTCAACTTTCATTTTTCAACATATATTCTATTCTTCTCTTGAAAGATTAGCAGAAAATTAGAACAAGAGTAGATTAAATTGTGAAGAATTGAGTTGGATGATTGAGATATTTATAGCTTTTGGAAATGATTAAAAAAAGGTTACACAACAAAGGTCATAGACTTACAACAGCCAGCAGACATGTTTTTCGGATTTTTTTTTTCAAAATGATGCTGATGAAAAATAAATTACTCCTAATTAACGTTTTGGATAGGTTTGAAAATTAATTTTAAAATGGGTCTGAGGTGGGTTCGGAAGTAGGGTCGATTTGTGACAGAGTAAACCCGCCAGTAGGAAAGATGAGTACGTGAAATTCTAAATTCGGAGGAAAAAAAAGGAGTGATTTTAGTTGTAGTTGAAATTTGTTCATGAAGGGGATCAACCGGAAAATAGGATTATATACCTGGTTGTACAATAGTACAACCAAGGCAAATTTGTCGAGCTTTTGCGTATATTTATTGAGCTTATAAAAGTTTCTGAGCTGAGTTGTAAGTTTTTGAGCTTAAACATCTATGTGAATTAACTCGACAATTTTACATTAAAGCTCAGAAAGTTTACAGTAAAACTCGAAATCTTTGTGACAAAGCTCAAAATCTTTAAATTAGTTGTACATAGAGCTATGTACAAATGGTGGTATAATCCTCTGATTGGGATCAACTCCATGACCATTAACAAATGAATGGCTCTATCTATGAGCCAATAGGAATGACGTGGAATTCTAAATTCGCAAAAAAAAAAAAAAATCTTAAACCCGTCATTAGAAATGACGGTTTATTGAGCACAAACTTGTCACGCCCAATGGTCTTATGGACTCCATCTCAAATCGACTCTACCTCCGAACCACTACTACATTTCGTCGTCGGCATTTCAGCCACGTCGTCGGCGCTTTATACGTGAATTTACTCTTTTACCCTTCCCTAATTGTGATTAATGATATTAATTAAGTTTCTTAATTAATCTAATTAATATTTCTGAGTAAATTAAAATTATGATTTTTGTACTTTTGAACGGCTTTTGAGGCACGTGTCTCAACGTAACCTTTTTACCCTTCTTTAATTGTGATTAATGAATATAATTAAGTTTCTTAATTAACGTAACTATTATATTCCCGACTAATTTGAAATTACGGTTTTTTGAACTTTTGAACGGTTTTCGAGACACGTGTCTCAATGTAACCCGGGGATATGTTTAGGAAATTTCTATATAAACCTCCTTCTTCTCACAATTCACTTTCACTTCTTTCTCTCTCCCTTAAACAATTTCTTAAAAAATCGCTTTTGAAATATAAAACCGCTTTCACTCTCACTCCAAATACGTACTCAAGTAAGTAGATCTATCTATTTTGTATTACCTTTTAGTTTGTATTTGATTATTTTAGGTCAATTAGTTTGATTATAATTAGTATTAGGTTGATAGTTTAGGTTCCCCATAGCTAATTTTTGCTTGATTAATACATGTAATACCGGATTTGAGTAGTTATTGTTTTCTATATTCGATTTTGGTATCGGTTTGGGTGACAATTGGGATCGATTTTTTGCGAAATGGGCCGCGATTTCTGGGTTTAGGGCTGTTGGAGACAGACCCCGACGCCAGAAAATAGCGTCTGAGGGGTCCTTTGGACGCCCGAATACCGCGTCTGAGGGGTCCCCTAAACGCAGAAACCCCGCGTCTGGGGGGTCTCCTAGACGCAGAAACCCCGCGCCTGGGGGGTCCCCTAGACGCAGAAATCCCGCGTCTGAGGGGTCTCCTAGACGCAAAAACCCCGCGTCTGAGGGGTCTCTTGGACGCCCAAATCCCGCGTCTGGGGGGTCTCCTCGACGCTATTTTCTGGCGTCTGTGGCCGTTTTCGGCCTTTTTTTTACGTTATGCGTTACGATATCCGTAAAGTTTGTATTTTTTTTCGGTAGATGTTTATATCGTGACTCGGGTGTTGTTATTTAGAATTATTATTATAGAATTATACGAAATGTTTATATGTTTAGGATTATTATTATTAATATTATTAGAAACGGGTGTTGTTATTTAGAATTATTATTATGGAATTATACGAAATGTTTATATGTTTAGGATTATTATTTTGAATATTATTAGAGTTATTATTAGGAAATTCAGGACTAAATGTTGATAAATTTAGGTTTTGAAATATTTAAAAAAAAAAAAATTTAATCAAAAAAATATTGGATCTCTAGGTAAAAAATATCAATTTAGCTTGAAAAATAGTTAGGTACAAAAAGTTCAATATAGGTGAAAAACTTGTGAAAATCGGTAGATAACGATGAGTACTAATTTTAAGGTTACTAGTGTTTACTAAAAAACTAAGTAATCGACGACCCTCATCGAGATAACAAATCGTAGGTAACATAAATTGAAAGAAATTAGTTAAAATTTAGCTAAAAATGACAGTACTACTTTTAAATTTTAATATTATTATTGACAACTGATATTTTTTCCTTTTATCATATTGTGAAATTCAAAATATTTTTGAAACTAGTAAATGTTATCATGAGTTTAAATTAATATCAATTTAGCCGAGATTGAAAATAGGTAACAAAATTATTTGAAAATAGTTAAGTTGAGAAGAACATACATTATCAGTAATTTGATTTTTCAAATAAATTTTATATTACGAGAACGTTAAATTAATTTCTTATTAACGATAATAAGTGACATAGTTTTGTTTTATCACCGTGTCAAATTTATAAAAGTAGATGACTGGTAAGGGCAAGAGTAGCCGGGTCGAGGGTAGGAGAGTCACTGCGTCCACACGCGCTCAGGACAAGGCGCGACCGCCACCTACCGGCCCACCAGAGCCGTTGATTACCACGGAGCCACCACAGGCGGTTGATGCTTATGGGGAGGGCGGGTCTTCCTCAGTGGTGGGACACATGGAATTCCTACTCCACGTTTCCGTCTCATATGCGGTACACGTGACGGTTCTTCGGAGGGAACCGCGAGCGGTGGTGTCCCCGAGCCGTCCAGGTCGTTGCAGTCTGCCGACCTAGACATGGAGTTTGATTCGACGGAGAGGCAGCACGCGTTTGCCGATGACTTCTCAGACCAGCACGCCGAGGAGATGGAGCAGGAGACAGACACTGAGACGTCGCGGAAGGGTAAGGCTGTTGTGTACAAGAAGAAGCCTAGAGGTACGTTCCAGGGGAGTGTAGGTACTTCGGGCTCGAGCGCCCCCCGGCGACCACGGAGCGACACTTCGTGGCGTCTGCAGGGACCTAGTCCCGAATGTCCCATCGATCCATCGGTGATCCCGAGTTTCGGGGGTCATATTGCGCGTCTGCTTTGGTCAGAGCCAGAACACGAGCTCACTCTGTTGACGACCTACAACCGTCCTCGGATTGTGAGTGAGTTGGAGTCATTCGACAGCTCTCCTGAGGTAGTGGATGTTGTCCGACAGTCAGACCTGATGCACCTACGGGCGTGCATTCTACGGCATTTGGACATACCGCTCATTACAGCATTCGTCGAGAGGTGGCAGCCGGATACGAACACATTCCACATGTCGTTCGGGGAGATGACTATTATGCTGCACGATGTCGCTAGGATCTTAGGGCTCCCTATCGAGGGTGAGCCATGCGTGGTTCGTAACGACACTGGGGGTCTGGCTGATAGGATGGCCGCTGTAGGGAACTTCTTCGGGATGAATGATGCGCAGTTGAAGGCACCCAGGGGGAAGCGGGCCCTCCCATTTACAGGAGCGGGGCGGTACTAGCGAGGGCCGTGCGTGAGAAGATGCGCACTGGGACCCATAAGCAGACTGTGCAGGGTTACCTGATCACGTTGTTGGGGGAGTTTCTTTTTGTGGATAGGTCGAGCGATCGTATTCGTCCGTCAGTCTTCCCACTGACGAAAAGCGTGGACTTGGTTCCTCGTTTTGCGTGGGGTGCTGGTACGTTGGCGAGGCTGTACAGGAATTTAGGGATGGCTTCGAAGGAGGGCTTCACCACTTTGTCCGGATGTTTGACTTTGCTTCAGGTCTGGATCTATGAGTACTTCCCAGACTTTAGGCCGGGGGCACCGAACCCGATTATGTCGACTTCGCCACGCGCGACTGCGTGGGTAGATGTCGGGAAACTGTTGGCGCAGGGGAGCAAGTTGTTGGCGTACAGACGATCACTTGATGCACTGACAGCAGATCGGGTCTGTCGGGAGCCTTTCGTGAGAAACGCTCACACTGTGCACCGTACGACTACCTTCTTCGGGACACTGCGCTTAATGGACATTTTTTAGCCTTACCAGGGAGACCGGGTCGTCAGACAGTTAGGTTACGTCCAGGCAATACCCGAGTCGATGCCCGTGCCGGTTAGGGTGCATCGACCGAGGCAGGGGGGTGGAATGTACCTTGTTGAGTTCGGTGCGGGGTACGCGGACCACCTTTGGAGGAGTGTCTATGTCGTGCGCGCTGACACGAGGAGGCTCTCGCGGCCCGTGGACTACCCAGGGGAAGTTACTCCGGATTACCACGCTTGGTACTCGAGAGTCTCTCACCCGAGGATCATACCACCATCCGCCGCCGAGGTGCAGGAGAAGGCGACACTCGCCGGGGGATCGCAACAGGTATTAAGTTTCTATTTTTGTGTGTGACAATATTTAATTGCAGGTTTATTTGTATTAACCTCTGCCGCTTTGTTTCAGGCCGCAGTTGCGTTGATGGAGCGCTTTTCTGCAGCTCAGCACTTTCGGGACGACCCGGAAGCCCGGCTTGCGTATCTTGATGACCTGTTGGAGTCGTTCCAGCCCGTTCTCCCCCACCCGGGTGACCGCCCACCCCGATCCTAGGGGAAACGAGGTCGTCGTTGACTGCTTTGGATTTTATTTGTAATTTGTTTATGTATTCAGTGTTAGGGATTTCGGATGATTTGTAATATGTTTATGTTGACTACTCGTTTCTTTTTGGGGTCGTGCTTTTTCCTAACGAGCCTTTACTCAATCCTAACGAATTTTTATAAAAATTTCCCATTATACCCTTATATAAACTTTTAGGTTAACATTGAGATTCAACTCCAATTCCTTTGTTTTGCTCCATCAATTTAGACAATCTATCGTTGCGGAATTCAATTATGACTTCTGATTCAATTCCCGAGGATGTAAAATTGATTATTTATTTACCAAATTAATTTTTTAAATTGTATTATTATTGTTTGATAAATTGTTTAGGGTTTATAAAGGGAAATGAATAATTAAAAAAAAAAGAAATTAATTAATTACTATTAACAAAAAGAATAATTAAAAAAAGAAAAAATAAATTAAAAACAAAAGACAAACAAAACAAAAAATAGGAATTTAAATAAATTAATTAATTAAATAAAAAATAAAAACAAACAGCTCTTGTGAACCAACAACAACACGTGACCCCACCTAACCCTGCCGCCAACCACCCTCACCGACCAGACACCACCGCCGACCACCACCCAGCCCACCCCACGACCCGACCCACCACCATTAACCAGCCCACCTCTTGACACGACCCACCACCACCACTATCCAGCCCACCCCACCACCACCATCCACTACCCACCCACGACCTATCACCCTCACCATCACCCACCCGCCACCACCCGCCCACACCCCCCGCCCACCACCACCCACCACCGCCCACAACCCGACCCTCACCCACCACCACACATCATGACTACCCTCACCCGACCCCGCCGACACGCCCACCCAACCCACTCCGCTACGACCAGACATCACCAACAAAGCCCCACCGACCCGATCCCTTCTCGGCCATTGATTCCGGTCAATAACCCCGATATTAGTGGTGGTTCATTTTATGGGTGATTGTATTTAGAGAGAAAACAAAAACATTTTGAGTTTCTGATGGGTGAAATGAGGGAGGTAAACTGGTAAAATGTCGTTAGAATTGAGTAAAGGCTCGTTAGGAAAAAGTAATTTCGTTCTTTTTTCATTTCGGATGATTTGGATGTTCGTTTGTTTGTTATTAGTGGTATTGGACTCTCGTTACAAGATTTGCAGTCGCCCCAACAACAGCAACAGCGCGCATGCTTACTAAAATTTACGAATGAATACAATACTGGCCTAAAATATGAACATAATACAAATGCTGGTCGAATATTTATACTTACTAAAATTTACGAATGAATACAGTACTGGTCTAAAATATGAACATAATACAAATGTTGGACTAATATTTATACTACACTATAAGGTGAAGGGGTTGTTCCTGCCACCTGGGTCGTTGGGATCAATCTGCGCACTCGGAAAGTACGCATTCCACTCCTCCACCCACATGTCATGACGTTCTCGGTAAATGTCAGGATAATGTACTGTAGTACCGTCATGCGCGCAGTGCCAAAGGCCATGTGTAGGAGGCATCGGGCAATCGTCTGACATTCTCAACCTCATCCAGTGACCTCCCCCGCGTTCAACATGCATTATCCACATTACGGTTACCTAGCATGCCTCGCAATGGGTAGTAGGTAGTGCATTCGAGTCGTTCGAATACTCGACATATTACCCAGTTGTTTATTGTGGCAAAACCGAATAAATCGCAGTCTACGAGATAATGCTCCTCGCCTACCGGAAGGGGGGATGTCGTACCTACACGGATTATGGCGCCTCTCGACCGTCGTCCTCTAAGACGTACACGTTGTCGTACATGGGGGAGTGGATGTGCTCCCACAACGCCCTTCTCTGGCGAGTAAAACTAGACTGGTCACCGTATACTGCATGAGCCATGACACGGAATCCGCAGTGACCGTCTCCAATAACATCTATCCAGTTCACGAGGTACGGACACATGAAACCGACAAGTTTGACCATGTCCGGGAAGGGCCCCCCATGTAGTTCACCTCGAGGGGGGCGTTCGGTAGCCCTTGCCATGTGCCCGTGGTGGACTGGCTGGCGGTCGGTGTGGGTGGTTCGGTCGATTGACAGCTCCCTTGCGTTGACGCGTACGTACTCCTGGCCGATTTACTCGGGGTGGCTCCCGTGTCGGTGGTGTCGTACTTCCTCCTCGCGTGTTCGACTCCAATAAGCATCATCCCTGTCCTTTTAGATTCTCTAGGGTTCGGGTTCGGGGTAGGATCAAGTAGACCAGATTTCTCGGGACGTAATGCTGAATTCAGCACATCAATGTAATGTCGCCACATACTCGGATCGCTCTGACGTATTTCCTCAATCAACCCGTCAAGCTGAAATCTATCGCTGACGGGCATAGCTTCCTCCCCGGCAAAGTCAAGCGTCCTCCAAAATTCATGCACGTCGGTCAACTGCACTACGGAATTCCGCGCCATCAACCCGGCAAGTTGACATGCGCAAGGCAAACCCTTGAACGTCCTCAATACACAGCGACAGTCATAAAGAACTCGATCTCCTAACTCTTGCATTCTAGTCAGCTCCCGGTCAGCAAGTCCAACGCCTTACGACTTACCCGGAGTGGTAAGTTCATCAAAATCGGATGTAGAGTAGTGATCGCTTCCTGCGGGATGTCTCCAACTTCTTCCGCAGTTTCGACTGCTGACGACCAATTAGCCTGTCAATCCTATCGAACAATCGATCTAAGGACGCTGTCGACGTGCCAAGAGCCTTCTTCAAAGCCGCATGTGCAGATTCGACGATGGATGTGGTGGTGTTGCCGAAGTGGAGGTATCGGTCAGTGTACGCGTGATTCCATTTGTTGAAATTACCCCAGATGTCATGAATGTAAATAGGAATTCCCGACAGCCTCCACATCAACTTCATCTTGTTCCATTTTTATTCGGAGGTCCTCGATACTTGTAGAATACAAGAGAGGGTACCAAACTTCATGCATGAAGGTCGCTACTCGGTCTTTCTCACCATGAAAGAACTGCAGGGCACGTTTTTCCACGCAGTTAGATATGTGCCACGTGCAGAGCAGATTCTGGGTCTGCGGAGCCGGAAAGACCTTCGATACTGCCGCCGTCAACGCCAGAGCCTTATCTTTCACAATCACGTTCGGTGCCCGGTCCCTAATTAGCAGCTTCAACTTCTCAAGCACCCAAGTGAAGGACAACGTGCCTCGAATCGAAGTAGGGCGTAGGCTATCAGAAAAGGTTTCCCAACGGGTGTCACCCCAACCATCTCCACTAACTTCAGATCGTACGTGTTCGTCTTGTAGGTCGCATCCATAGTGACTACATACGGCCAAGTACGAAACAGTTTCACGGACTCAGGGTGAGCCATGAATATACGTTCCATGACACTCGTAACCTCGTGCTCGAAGAAGTGGACGTAAAGAGCCCGGCGCACTAGTACCATCATCTGCTCGATGGCATTACGACCTTCCCTTGCCTCCGCCCTCAACTTCCCCCCGATATTATTGTGGACATGACATAGGTCCACCCCGACGCGGCCACGCGCGGGTTTGGGGAGGCGAATGAATCTCCATATGAGATGGTCAAATTGAAATTTAAATCGAAGTTGGAGTCGCCACCGAATTTTATGGTTATTCGGAACCGTTCGAGCCCACTCTATGTCGTAGTGGGCCGTATACAAAATACGGCCCATTTCCGATGTCAGAGTTTATTGGGCTCGTCCCTTTGCATATCGATACAGATGCCGACTTGAGCGGTTAATCGTATATTGAATGACTCTCGTTGCCAATGGATTTGGACATCCGGAAACCACGGTTCTAAGTAAGGGGTGAGGGTACGTGTTGGGAAGTTCACTAAGAACACTCAACCCCGCCCGCACATTAGCGACCTCTACTAGGATATCGAATGATTTTTTAATAAGCGCGTTAGTAATACGATGAATGATATGCAAACATTGTTTTCCTAAGCATGCGAGGAATTGAATGGGTTGCTAAGTCGATTTAATGCATGAAGAATTTAACGTCAAAGTTGAAGTTAGCATGTGAGATTCGTTTTAGTATAATAAAACAAAAGATATAAGATGAATTTGCTACAAAATAAACAAACGAGTTAGTATCGATTTGTAAATAATAATGTAGCAAATAAAATAAATATATGAGATCGAGAAAATAAATATTAATCGAAATATGAAAAATATTGCTAAAAACGCTGTTTTGTATAAAAAACGAAGTTCGAAAAAATAATAAAAAAAAACGAGAAAAGGCGCGTCGTGGCAGCCGGCCGCGCGGCTCGCCCGGGATGCCGGCGAATCGCGTGTCGGGCTGATTTCGAAAGCGGTTTTTTGAAAATTCGATGCTTTTATTAAATCGCGTACAAATATTGCATAACTTGTACTCGATCTAATATTTTCGATATTCTTTATATTCGATAATTGACTACGAAATCAATATCGAATACTCGGAATAGTTTTGGAAAAGATATAAATTTTGAAATCGTTTCGTAGAATAATAAAATAAAACGAACGAAAAAAAAGGTAAAAAGGACTCGGGTTTCAGGCCCGTGCGCGAGTCGCCTGGGCGTGGCGCGACTCGCGTGCGGGTCTGTCCGATTTTATTTTTTGTTCGAAATTGCTAATTTTGATAAATCGCGTACAAAATACGAATTAATTTATACTCGATTTATGTTTTCGATATTCGTCGTATCCGATATTCGATTATGAAATCGATATCGAATATTCGGAATGAATAAAAAAAAGTTTTGTAAAAAAAGTTTGAACAAAAAAAAGATGTAACGACTTTTAACATCGTCGAGATCTTAATATAATTCTTTTTGATACAATATTCGATTATAGAAAATCGATATCATATTTTTAAGAATGTTCGATATATGAAAATAGTTTCTAATAATATCGATATTAGAAAATAAAATAAAAAAGCGACGACCGACCCATAAAATAAGACGGACGAGGAGGAGAAGAGAAGAAAAAAAGAGAAATCGGGTTTTGTTACACCCTCAACCTACATGCTTCTGTTTACTCGGATCGGGGCTCGTCGGGACGTGGCTTGGGCACAAGAGCGTCGAGTGGATGTCGGTGAGTTGGTGGTGGTTCGGTTCGGGCGTGACGAGTGAAGGGTGTCGGGTATCGGGCCGGTTTCCTTCGGGTTTGTAATGTCGGTGTATCGATGCTAAGTGTTGATGATATTGTGTTGATTCGAGTTGTGATATGATATGATATTTATCTAATTCTTGATGAATGTCGATTAGAGCTGATCATGGGCCGTACCGTCCGAATAGCCCGACCCGTCCGGCCCGAAATTTTAGCGGGTTTGGACAGAGAATCTCGGCCCGAATTATTAAATGGGCCGGACAAGCCCGGCCCGATATAATAAGCGGGCCGGGCACGGACAATAATATTTTCAAACGGGCCAACCCGCCCGGCCCGCTAAAAATATTATGTACATTCTACCGTTTAAAAATTAATTAATATATAGGAAATGAAAAAAAGTATATTCATTATAATACAAAAGAAAATAATTAATCCATGCTCTAATCAAGACACATACACTTGATAATAGTATGATATAGCGAAAATACTTTTGAACTCTCAAGAAAAATTAGGCAACTCTCGCTATTCTCAAATTCTCATAATATTCTAATAGTTTGATATTATCACCATTTTTGTTCATTTATCAAATACTTGTACTTTTTTTTTCTTGTATTTTGATATGTAAGAAACAATTCAACTATGTTGTACTCTTTTCAAATATTTACGTACTTACTGTCCATCTTTATTTGTTTGATAGTTTTTTCATTCACTGAATAATTGGTCCGATAGCCCGCGGGCCGCCCGATTTTGCATAAACGGGCGGGTAAGGGCAAGCAATCTAGGCCCGTTAGTTAGGCCCGACCCGCTCGCTTTGATGTTAAAGGGCAAACTTTTATCTTTTAGCCCGGCCCGTGTCCGGCCCGAGCCCGCATTTGAGCAGGTCTAATGTCGATGTCCTTGATGAATGTCGATGTCCTTGATGAATGTCGATGTGTAAAAGATGTTTGAATGTATGGGAATTCTTCTTGATAATTGATGATTGATAATGAAATGAATTTTGAGTTGTGCAAGGGGCTTTTTATAGGGAGTTCCCGACCTTGGCTAGGAGAGTTTGAACTACCGTTTAAGATAGGAAACGTAAGAAGCTGAAAGGAATGAGGATTCCGCTTTCTTGTGAAGGAAGAAAGGGAGCCGGCTGGTAGAGGGCTGCTCGGTCGAGTGTTTGCACTCGGTCGGGTGTTTGAATCGGTTTTCGGATAGGATTCCTACTTGAGATCGAATTCCATCCTTAAACGTATTTGTTTAATATTTTGTGAAGCTGATTTTTCGTAGGATTAGAGTTCGAATCAGCCGTGTGAGGTGTCACGGATGACTCACGCACCTCGGGAATATTTTTGACGGATTTTGACTCGGTCGTTAAAAGACGGTGAAGCACGTTTGCGTCCGATCATCATCGGGTGTTTGTCGGAAACTGCTATAGACACCTGGCGGTCAATGTGGGTGTCTACAGAGCCCCCACTCTGACTGAGGCTTGGACAAGGTGAAAGTCAGAGTAGCTACCAGGCTAATCAAAGATTAAAACCTGGCAGACTTCCGGTCGGGTCGTTTAAGGTCCATTAGACCTGCGTGGAGGGCCCGCCGGCCGGAGACTAGAAATGTACCTGAATTGATGATGATACTCCGTGGGGAATCAGACTTGTCGTATAAGTCTATGCCGCTGGGGAGTTGATTGCACGGTTTTGCTTGAGTCGTCCTGTATAATGATTTATGCAAAGTTTGCATGTAACACATTTTTTAGAAGAAATGACTCGTGCTGGGGAATAAAGTTTTGAAGAAGACTTTTTTTTGAAATTTGGAAGGATTTTGAAAATAAGGTGTTTTGACTCTGAGGAGGAATAGGAATGCTCGGGATGACTTAGCTAGGTCCTAGAAAAAAGGCTTGTATGCTAAATCCCTTGGGATTAGGAATCCCAAAGTGAGGAGGAGAATTCGATTTCATGCTATAAATACCCTTCTCCCTACTCACAATTTATTCATAATTCTTACAACTCCCTTTCTTTCTTCAAAGAAAAACAAGCTCTGAAAAACTTAGTCTTTTTTTTTTTTTTGAAAATCGACTTTGACTTTTCACGATTTTGACTTTTCAGCTATGGCTTTTTGAGAGGCTATCGATCTTGGATCCTCCACTAGATGTCAGCCGATATCGTCCGAACCAAGTGATGACAAGAAGACAGACTGTTGACTTCTCTCGCCTTACTACCCAAAAATTCTGGGACGAGCTGTTGTCTTTCCATGGAGGCCCATTGATCCGTTGGACCGTACCTTGGTGGCCCATTTACGTCTGGACCGGGTTAGAACTGCGAGACAGGGCCCGTTATCAACTAATCCTATCTTTCAGGCAGACGATTCATCTTTATCCCGATCGCATACTTAGGCAATATGGTCGGGCCCAAAGAATCCCGGAAATCGAGGCGATCGTGAGTGAATCTACTCAGCTAACGGACTTGACGTGTGATACTTGGGCGCAAAGATGGTATACCCGGCACACTTGGCCCGTTTCTAAAGCTTCTCCTTCAATCTGGGTATCATATTCTTATACGAAATGGACCCAGGCAGATTCTGCTAAAGCCCGTGCTGCTTTAAAGACTGATGAAGCCTTTGACTTGCTGCGCCGAGAACAAGCTAAGGATAATCGAGGTTTCTTCGATGACGGCGACACCCCAGCTACAATGGTCCGACTGATGTCAGGCCAGAAAGGGAAGACCAAGACTTTGACTAAAGGGTTCAGCACTAAAGGTACATGGGGGAAGATGAGCCCCCAAACGGACTTAGAAAGGAGACTTGGTCCAAGACTGGCAGCTAAGGACCGACTTGGTCCTCGAGATAGACTACCCGAGCACGTACGGGCTCGGATTGGACCGGTGTAGGGGACGGAGAAACCGAAATCGAAGAAGCGGGTTCGAGCAAAGGAAGTTCCACTTGTGATTAAGGAGCGTTCGCCCCCACCTCGTCGGCCTCGGGATCCGCGTGACCCGAAAGATAAGGGGAATGGAAAAATGTACGAGTAGTCTCCTAAATTTTATTATTTAAGTATTACTACTATTTTTGTGTGATTTTTGTGTGATTTATTTTTGCGTGAGGCATTTTTTGAAATAATAAAAGACATATTAGTGAAAACCGTTCCTATCTTTTCGTTATTGCAGTGGTTGTACCCTTTTGAGGGGTTGCCTACGTATCCACAATTAGTGGAATCAAACCAACCGTAGTTCAGACATAGATTTTTGCAATTTTCAAAATACATCAAGACTATTAGTTCGAGATGTGCGACAGTAGGATCAGTAATCTTAACTCATTGACTTGCTTAATTTTTGGAAATTTTGTAAAAAGATAAACTTTTAGCAAATGACATTGAGATAAGGTTAGGGGTAGTAGCGCTTCAGCTGGTCCAAGTTGGTTGGGTTGACGAATTCGTTTCCATCCAAGTCTGTCAGCATTACTGCTCCTCCTGATAAAACCTTCTTTACTAGATACGGTCCGGCCCAATTAGGCTTGAATTTTCCCCTTGGGTCGACTGGTAGCAAAGCCCGGACAGATTTTAGGACTAGATCGCCCTCTTTGATATTCCTGGGCCTAACTCTTTTGTTGAAAGCCCGTTTTATCCTTTTTTGATATATCTGGATATTGTTGAGGGCTCGGGATCGTCGTTCGTTCAAGAGAATCAACGAATCGTATCGGGCTTGGACCCAATCTGCTTCAGGCACCTAACTTTCGAGTAGAATCCTTAGAGATGGTACCTCAAGCTCGACCAGCTGGACTGCCTCCATCCCATATGTTAGATAGTACGGAGTTGCTCCGGTTGCGGTGCGGATTGATGTCCGGTACCCCCATAAGGCAAAAGGGATTTTATCGGGCCAATCCCGGTAATTATCTGCCATCTTTTTAAGTATGGTGACAATCGTTTTGTTAGCTGCTTCTACCGCTCCATTTGTTTGGGGACGGTAAGGCGATGATGTATGCCTTTGAATCTTATATTTCGCTAGCAAAGTAGCGGTTTCAGCTTGGAAATGGGTCCTGTGATCACTAATGAATTCGTGCGGGATCCCGTATCGGCATATAATTTTATCTTGGATAAATTTTGCTACGTGCTTGGCGTTCAAGACACGATATGACTCGGCTTCGACCCATTTAGTAAAATAGTCAATAGCCACTAGAATGAAGCAGTGACCTCCCGTCCCGGAAGGGTTCATTTTCCCGATTATATCAATTCCCCATGTTGAAAATGACCATGGTGATGTCATAGTATATAACAGGGATGACGGCATATGCTGGACGTTGCCGAAAATCTGACAGTTGTGACAGTGCTTGACATGTAACTGACAGTCAGTTTCCATGCTATTCCAATAGTACCCGAGTCTGGCCATTTTTCGAGCTAGCATATGGGCATTCATATCCGGGCCGTTCTCACCATCGTGCACCTCGGCCATGACCTTTTCGGCCTGTGTTTTATCGATGCATAGGAGTAAAGCCCCCTGTGCCGTCTTTTTGTACAATTGTCCATCGTCCGTGCGGATGAACTGAGTGGCCCATCTTCGTAGGGCTTTCTTGGCCCGGTTTTCAGATCCTGGAGGATATTCTCCCTACGTCAAGTAGGTAAGAACAGCCTGGTACCAAGGTTCTGGGTCGGTTATTTCGATGTCATGAATAGCGTTGATATGTGCCGGCTCAGATCGTCTTTCGACGCAAATCGGCATGCTGGTCAGATGTTCCGGGATATTCAGTAAAGATGCTAATTTGGATAGCGCATCTGCAAACTGGTTTTCTTCCCGGGGTAGGTAAATCTACTCCACCTTTTGAAACTGCTTTTCGAGAACCCTTACTCGTGCTTGGTAAGCTACGAGATTTACGTTCTGAGTTTTCCATTTCTGGAGTGCTTGATTAATGACTAATGATGAGTCACCGTGGACCCGGAGGTTCGTCACTCCTAAATCAGCGACGGCTTGCAACCCGTGAATGCATGCTTCGTATTCGGCTGCGTTATTAGTCACGTCGAAGTCTAGCTTGATGGATAACGGGGTGTGCTCCCCTTGTGGTGAGATTAGTAAAATCTCGACACCAAATCCTCGGAAGTTAGATGCTCCGTCAAAATACAGATCCCACGTTTCCGTGTCGGTATGGAATATATCTTCGTCAGGGAAGGCCCAAGTATCGGTATGCCCCTTTTCAGATACCGGACTTTCGGCGAGGAACTCGGCTACCACCCGGCCCTTGATGGCTTTTAATGGTACGAACTTGAGGTCGAACTCAGCTAGCATTAAAGTCCATCTAGATATTCTACCATTGAGGATGGGCTTTTCGAACAGATACTTGATTGGATCCATTCTTGATAGTACGTGCACTTCGTGGCTAAGCATGTAATGTCGGAGCTTTTTAGTGGCCCAAACTAGAGCTAGACACGTCTTTTCGAGCATCGTGGATTTGCATTCGTACTCTAGGAACTTTTTACTGACGTAGTAAATGGCTCGTTCTTCTGAGTCGACTGTCTGGGCTAGCATAGCCCCCATGGCTGTCTCAGTCGTTGTCAGATATAACGACAAAGGTAAGCCGTGTTGAGGAGGCATTAATACCGGCGGAGATGACAGAATCTCCTTGATCTTATCGAAAGCTGCTTGACATTTGTCATCCCATAGTATCCGTTCTCCTATCTTCAATTTTTTGAAAATGGGTTCACATACCATGGTTAGCTTCAAAATGAACCTGCTGATATATTAGACTTTCCCGAGAAACCCCCTAATCTCCTTTTCGGTTTTAGGTGGCCGCATCTCGGTAATAGCCTTGATTTTGGCTGGGTCAACCTCGATGCCGCGCTGGCTGACGATATGGCCCAATAATTTGCTCGATGTTACCCCGAAACTGCATTTTTGAGGGTTTAACCTCATGTTGTACTTGCGTAGTCGGGTGAAAAACTTCCTAAGGGCCGGAATATGCCCGCTTCGTTCTTTGGACTTAACGATCATATCGTCCACGTAGACCTCTACTTCCTTATGCATCATGTCATGTAGTAAGGTAGTGGCGGTCCGTTGATAAGTGGCACCGGCGTTGATAAGCCCAAATGGCATAACAGTGTAACAGTAAGTCCCCCAAGGTGTAGTGAAGGTGGTCTTACTCATGTCTTCTTTCGCCATTTTGATTTGATTGTATCCGGCATACCCGTTCATAAAGGATAGAAGGGCATGGTCTGCCGTGTTGTCCACCAGTATGTCGATGTGTGGCAACGGAAATCGTCTTTCGGGCTGGCCTTATTAAGGTCCCGAAAATCTACACAAACTCGTACCTTTCCGTCTTTCTTGGGTACCGGTACGATATTTGCGACCCAGTCTGGATATTCAGACACTTGGATAAAGCCCGCTTTAAATTGTTTGTCAACTTCTTCTTTGACTTTGAGAGACCATTCGGGCCTCATTCTTCGGAGTTTTTGCTTTACCGGCTTACACCCGTCTTTAATGGGTATACGGTGTTCGGCTATCTCCCGGTTTATTCCCGACATGTCCCTGTAGGACCATGCGAAGACGTCTTTGAATTCATGGAGGAGATCTGTGAATTGTTGCTTCTCCTCGGGGTCTAGAGATAAACCTAACTTAAGCATCTGAGGCTCTAAAGGGGTTCCTACATTGATGGAATCAGTTTCTTCAATGACCGGATCTCGGGATTCCCTTTGTTCGAGCTGCTCGACTAGATGCGGAGGTAGTGGTACCTGTTCGTCGGGTTTCTCAATGTCATTGCAAATAAAGTTTTTGAAAATGTTTTGAAAATAAGACAAGTCGTAAGCAGAACGGTTATCGTTATTATTGATAGAGAGCTTTGAAAATAGCTCGAAGAGAGCAGCCATCCGATCGCTGGTCAGAGGCGGTATGGGGAGTGCTCTTGGGACAGATTCCGAGACTCCCTGAGGTACATCTAAAGGAAAAGGGGTTACTGACTCGACCCTAGTACTGGACCTTCTAGACCTAGACTCAGACTCCGACTCTGACTCTGACTCCGACTCGGATTCGGATTCGGACTCGTCGCCCTGCATGTCTCCTTCGCAATTAGTGAGCTTGTAGACTCGACCCTCGCTGTTGGTCCACTTGATCGTCTTCCTCCAAGCCCTCTTTCCAGTGTCAGCACCTACTTCAGAGATCATTTTGGTTGGATCGAACTTGCTGCTATGGAGGATCAGGTTGACTAATTCCTCCTTAGGGGTCGGGATTATCTTGCTGTCCCCGAACAAGAGCCCCAACATGGGCTCGGCTTGGTTCGAATCCTCCTTTGATTCGGCCTGAATGAGAGCAAAGATATCATCTGGGATGAAATTGACCTCAGGATAGGTTATAGTGGGTTGATAGAGACCCGTCTAGACAGCTCCGAATACCGGAGTGACAAAGTGATCGCTCAGTCTTGGGCTGTAAGGGTCCAAGTAGGTACCCTTGAGAATATTGCAGGCCTTTTGGATGCCGGCCCGGACCACATTTTCCGGGGTTAAGGCGTACCCCAAACCGAACTTCGAATCTTCATCGCTCAAAACATCGATGATCTTGCCAGCAGGGAGACCAGGCCTTGAAGTAGCCCCCGGTAAGTAACCCAAGTTTTGCAGCATTTTGTCGATGCTGGTTGTGAAGTAGGGCCTAAAGAGATACTCTTCATCGATCATTTCCACGAAATTGAATCCTCGCGGGTCGATTGAACCAGCCGTGTTGCAGCTTGACACGGCTATTGGGGTAGCTTCGAGGGTGATGACCCCGTCTTGTAAAGGTAGCTTGACCTTTCTGTGAAGAGTGGAGGATACGGCTTTAACCGCATGGATCCAAGGCCTTCCAAGTAGCAGATTGAAAGATGAAGTGACATCGATCACTTGGAACTCGAGCTCTTTTTCAATTGGGCCAGTTATGATGGTTAGCTTAACGGCCCCGGCAACTTATTTTGGGCTTCCATCGAAAGCCTGGATAGTTTGTGCAGTAGGAAGATAGTCAGTCTCGGTAATGCCGAGAGCCTTTGCAGTCCTTAAGGGAAGGACGTTCACAGCTGACCCATCATCGATTAGGGTCATGGGTAGATACTTGCCTCGACAAATCACCGTGATATATAGGGCCAGGTTGTGGGTGGCCCCAAATGGTGGCAGATCAGATTCAGAGAAGGTGATAAGTGGGCCTTCTCCTTTGGGCTTGCCCTTGAGGTGAGGCAGGATAGTGGCTACCATTTCAGTGGGGGTAACCGACGAGTCCACCTTGATTTCATCGAGAGCCTTAGTAAGTGCTGCCCGATGTTCTTGAGAACTAACCAGAAGCTGCCATATGGTAAGATCAGTTCGGACCCTCTTTAGTTGTTTGACTAGGGCCGTGTCGGTGTCTGGTTCTTCAAGTATAGAGTCCGTCTTGGCGGGTTCAGTGACGAATTGTGGGGCCGAAGGCCTGGCCGTGATGACATGGGCGCCGGCCAGGGCCTTGGTTTTGGCCTTCCGGATCTCTTCGGCCGTGATGGGGACAGTCTCCCCCTTAGCCAGGTAAACATCGTCCTCATTGTCATTCCATATCCCGTTGATTTGGGGAATGAAAGGGGAAATGAGATTAGTGCAATCGATTATTTCTCCAGTAGAAATGGCGTGAGTAGCAAGAGGGTTGTTTTTGTTACTGGGCTTATCGCTGGGTAATGGTATCTTCCCACTCTCGATCAGGTCTTGAATGAGATGCTTTAGCTTCCAGCATTTTTCGGTGTCATGCCCGTTGCCTTGGTGATAGCGGCAATAGGCCTGAGCGTTGTAGTTTTTGGACCGCTTCTCGACAGGAACTTCTGGCATTGGGCCTATAGGTTGGATCAGGCCTTTGGAAGATAGCCTTTGTAAGGCGTCGGCATAAGTAGTCCCTATGTTCGTGAATACTCGGGCTGGAGTATTCTTTTTGGTAGAGGTATCTAGCAAATTAACCTCGTCGAAGATGCTTCGGGCCGCACTTGTAGTTGCGGGCTTACCGGAAGATGAACTGGCTCCTTGATAACCCTTTGTAGAGGCCTTAGTAAGGCTCTCTAACCTTATATCGTCTTCGATTCTTGTACCCATCTCGGTTAAGGTGGCGAAATTGGGTATGATAGCGTACCGGAGGTGGATCCGGTAAGATGGGAGGAGATTTTTCACGAAGGCCTCCACTAGTACCTTTTCGCTGGGCTTGTCGACCAGCTTGACACTTTCGGCCTTCCACCTTTGGAGGTATTTGGTAAAACCCTCCTTTGGCTCTTGGGCCATGACCTCGAGAGTACGCATGGTTGTCTAGATTTCCGCATTGTCGGCGTAGTTCCGAGCGAATTCCGTCGCCACGTCATCCCAAGTCTTGTACTTTTTGGAGTCGAGCTTATAAAACCAAGCTTTCGGGTGCTTCTCTAGCGAGGAAGCAAACAGATGCTTGAACATGTCTGACTTGACTCCTTTTAGGGCCATAAACTCTTTGAAGGCCCGGATATGTAATACTGGGTCTTCGGTTCCGTCGAACATCGGGAGGCCTGTCAAGTTGAGATTGGCAGGCAGTTGGTCGGTCAGGGGAGAATAGGTTCGAGCATTCTCCGTATGGATCGAGTTGTGGGTCGACAAGTGGACCTGCTCCTGTAGCTTGAGGACCGCGCTAGTCAATTCGGCTAATGGGCCCTTAGTTTCGTCTTCATCACTCGGCCTATCCTGTTCTATGGCGCTAACCCGGGTAACAATGGCGATCTGGTCACCCCTGATCTGGTCGAGTTGTTCTTGGATCTTGGCCAATGCGGCGTTCAGCTGATCAATTGAGTCCTTAGTCATAGTTCGGGTGTGAGGTGGCCTGTCTGTAAGAACACCACGTAATCAGCTACTAACCCAAATCGTAGAACTAAAGTACATCCCGAGCAAGGAAAAGAGAAACTAGAGAGGAAACGACTCGGAAAAGACATCTAGACGGATGACTCGTGAGAGGTGGGCCTCCTTTAGGATCCAACCGTGTGAGCTGGGCCCTGTTTGAAAGGACGTTCACGTGAGACATTCCCCTGACTTCTAGACTCGATTGTGTAGACGGGCCGACCCTTGTAGGAGTATGTCCTACGTAGGTGAACCTTGGCTTAGTCTAATAAGGCGGACTAGGATAGGGAGGAAATCCGTGATATAAGATCGACGGAGTTTCGACGCTAGAAGACTTGACGACTCACGACATGACCCGACACTGCTAAATACGGGAAGTCCTAAGAAGAGGAAGGTTTTGAAATTTGATTTTTGAAAGCCCGAGTAAAATCGGGAAGAGGAGCCCGGCCCTTTTTTCGAAAAAGAAAACGGAAAGGCGGACCGGGGGGGTTTTGAAAGTTCGGAAAAATTTCGAGTTTTGAAATGGGCATAATACCGGCTAAAAATAGGCTATTTTGAGTAAAATCGTGGATCCTAAATTCGGTATATGTCCGGGGTTTTGAAAATTGGATATTTTGAAAAGGATGCAATTTTGAAAATGACGGTTTTTGAAAAAAAAAGACTTGTAAATCAGGTAGCACATAGTCATGAAACAGTATAACGAAGCCATGTATGCTCTAATTCTAAGTCTCGGTCAATCTGAAAGGGTCTATACCAGTGTACACAGCCTATCGAGAATCGGGGCGGACTTCCTAAGTCGAGTTGAGCTTAGAACATGCCGTAAAACCCATACGAATCGGCTAATGGACACCTTCGACATATCCAATTTGGACTACATCGATAGTATAGTGGGACGTCGGTCACCAGTACCGGCCCGGGAAAATATGGGGTTATGCATGAACTGTAAAACTAAAACGCGTATTGTACTAGTCAAACGATTTCTATTCGAGTCTCACCCTGAGAATGCTGAAGGTCAGTAACGTATCAGCTAATCCCCAGTGGAGTCGCCAAATTGTGGACATGACATAGGTCCACCCCGACGCGGCCACGCGCGGGTTTGGGGAGGCGAATGAATCTCCATATGAGATGGTCAAATTGAAATTTAAATCGAAGTTGGAGTCGCCACCGAATTTTATGGTTATTCGGACTGTTCGAGCCCACTCTATGTCGTAGTGGGCCGTATACAAAATACGGCCCATTTCCGATGTCAGAGTTTATTGGGCTCGTCCCTTTGCATATCGATACAGATGCCGACTTGAGCGGTTAATCGTATATTGAATGACTCTCGTTGCCAATGGATTCGGACATCCGGAAACCACGGTTCTGAGTAAGGGGTGAGGGTACGTGTTAGGAAGTTCACTAAGAACACCCAACCTCGCCCGCACATTAGCGGCCTCTACTAGGATATCGAATGATTTTTTAATACGCGCGTTAGTAATACGATGAATGATATGCAAACATTGTTTTCCTAAGCATGCGAGGAATTGAATGGGTTGCTAAGTCGATTTAATGCATGAAGAATTTAACGTCAAAGTTGAATTTAGCATGTGAGATTCGTTTTAGTATAATAAAACAAAAGATGAAATATAAGATGAATTTGCTACAAAATAAACAAACGAGTTAGTATCGATTTGTAAATAATAATATAGCAAATAAAATAAATATATGAGATCGAGAAAATAAATATTAATCGAAATCTGAAAAATATTGCCAAAAACGCTGTTTTGTATAAAAAAAACGAAGTTCGAAAAAATAATAAAAAAACGAGAAAAGGAGCGTCGTGGCAGCCGGCCGCGCGGCTCGCCCGGGATGCCGGCGAGTCGCGTGTCGGGCTGATTTCAAAAGCGGTTTTTTGAAAATTCGATGCTTTTATTAAATCGCGTACAAATATTGCATAACTTGTACTCGATCTAATATTTTCGATATTCGTTATATTCGATAATTGACTACGAAATCAATATCGAATACTCGGAATAGTTTTGGAAAAGATATAAATTTTGAAATCGTTTCGTAGAATAATAAAATAAAACGAACGAAAAAAAAAGGCTAAAAAGAACTCGGGTTTCAGGCCCGTGCGCGAGTCGCCTGGGCGTGGCGCGACTTGCGTGCGGGTCTGTCCGATTTTATTTTTTGTTCGAAATTGCTAATTTTGATAAATCGCGTACAAAATACGAATTAATTTATACTCGATTTATGTTTTCGATATTCGTCGTATCCGATATTCGATTATGAAATCGATATCGAATATTCGGAATGAATAAAAAAAGTTTGAACAAAAAAAAGATGTAACGATTTTTAACATCGTCGAGATCTTAATATAATTCTTTTTGATACAATATTCGATTATAGAAAATCGATATCATATTTTTACGAATGTTCGATATATGAAAATAGTTTCTAATAATATCGATATTAGAAAATAAAATAAAAAAGCGACGACCGACCCATAAAATAAGACGGACGAGGAGGAGGAGAGAAGAAAAAAAGAGAAATCGGGTTTTGTTACACCCTCAACCTACATGCTTCTGTTTACTCGGATCGGGGCTCGTCGGGACGTGGCTTGGGCACAAGAGCTTCGAGTGGATGTCGGTGAGTTGGTGGTGGTTCGGTTCGGGCGTGACGAGTGAAGGGTGTCGGGTATCGGGCCGGTTTCCTTCGGGTTTGTAATGTCGGTGTATCGATGCTAAGTGTTGATGATATTGTGTTGATTCGAGTTGTGATATGATATGATATTTTTCTGATTCTTGATGAATGTCGATGTCCTTGATGAATGTCGATGTGTAAAAGATGTTTGAATGTATGGGAATTCTTCTTGATAATTGATGATTGATAATGAAATGAATTTTGAGTTGTGCAAGGGGCTTTTTATAGGGAGTTCCCGACCTTGGCTAGGAGAGTTTGAACTACCGTTTAAGATAGGAAACGTAAGAAGCTGAAAGGAATGAGGATTCCGCTTTCTTGTGAAGGAAGAAAGGGAGCCGGCTGGTAGAGGGCTGCTCGGTCGAGTGTTTGCACTCGGTCGGGTGTTTGAATCGGTTTTCGGATAGGATTCCTACTTGAGATCGAATTCCATCCTTAAACGTATTTGTTTAATATTTTGTGAAGCTGATTTTTCGTAGGATTAGAGTTCGAATCAGCCATGTGAGGTGTCACGGCTGACTCACGCACCTCGGGAATATTTTTGACGGATTTTGACTCGGTCGTTAAAAGACGGTTTTACCCCTGGTGTCGGAATCGACCCAAATTAGTCTTATTTGACTCGAAACGACCCACTGGGCCTGATTTTGAGGTTGGTTTTGTGAGATATGTACTCCATAATGAGCCCAAGCCAAATGCCAATGATTTTGAGCCCGTTTCTGAGTATTTGAAGCACGTTTGCGTCCGATCATCATCGGGTGTTTGTCGGAAACTACTATAGACACCTGGCGGTCAATGTGGGTGTCTACAATTATATATCGTCTCGATCGAGGGGCGTGGTTTCTCCGGATTTCTCTGATGAAGGCCCTCGTGTATTTGGGCCGGTGTCAAGTGGTTCCGAATACCGTTCCGAACATATTCTTTCTCGGCCTCGTCAAGGGCGGCTAGACGTCTGTGCCCGTCAGCGTGAACCCATAACGGGTGGTTGTGCGTGCCACATGGACCGATGGCTAAAATCCATCGTTCCCTATCTAAGCTCTCGCACGCCTTCACCCAAAACTTACAACCGATCTTTCCAGAATTCTTGGTACCTACGGCCGGTTTTCCGTTAAGCTTGCATTTAAAGTAATTCTGACCAAGACAGTTTGGGTTCACATTACTTTGCGTTTTGTTGCTCGCTTTCACCAAGTTGAACCCAAGAGCCAAAGCTATCTCATTAGCGTAGTTGAATGCCTCATTGTGGACATGACATAGGTCCACCCCGACGCGGCCACGCGCGGATTTGGGGAGGCAAATGAATCTCCATATGAGATGGTCAAATTGAAATTTAAATCGAAGTTGGAGTCGCCACCGAACTTTGTGGGAGTTCGGGCCCGTTCGAACCCACTCTATGTCGTAGTGGGCCGTATACAAAATACGGCCCATTTCCGATGTCAGAGTTTATTGGGTTCGTCCCTTTGCATTTGATACCGATACCGACTTGATCGGATACCGTGTTGTTCCGGTCACGGAATCAATTAACCCGACTACGAATTCAGGTTCTTAGTACTCGGATATTTCTTGCTTGACTTCCTTTGATCTCTCTTTTCCCCTCTCCTATGATCGGACCTTCGCGGCGGATTGAGCCTGCTCCCTGCACAAGTAGCGCACAGGGCCTCGGAGGTTATCCGAGGGAACCCTCTCCGATGCCTAAGTCAGTCCGTGAGTGCCTTGATGAACCTAGCTCGTGAGGAACTAGGCGGCGTTTTTAGGAGTAAGAGTCTAGAGAGAGAAAATCCAACCCTCTCTAAGTGGGAAATGGGTGGGTATTTATACCTTCCCACAAGAGAGGGAATTGGAGGGGAAAAAGAGCGGGAGAATGGGTGGATGTCAAGGTAACACGTGGGCCTGTTTCATCCACCCATTCCCTTTTACCTTAGGCAGAAAGACGAAGAGGCCCCTGGTAACCCCTGCCCTGCTCGGGAGGGAGGTCGCCTGGGGGCAGGTGGTCAGAAGGCGTCTACCGGCCCTTCCCAGCTGGTCGCCTTACCCTGCTGGACAGGCGGCCCTCTCGAAGTCACATTCATAGAGGAAAGTCCCGGTGTCTTACCTCGACGGCCTGCTGGGCAGACCCTTCGATTCCCGGGTTGGGTCTTTGTGGGGCCTGCTAGGCGGGCGACCCGGCGCAGGCTCTCGACCCTCATCAATTGGCCCTCACCGGCCGGGGGGAAGTAAGGCTTTTCCCTGGCAGGTGGACTCTTGATGGTGAGTAGTTGACTTGTGGCTTTACCATTGCATTTAATGCGTTCGCGTATTCCCGAGGGGGAAGACTCTTCTGTATTGGGCATGCCAAGAGTTTAATTGTCTTTTGGTCATGATTGCTTTTTATACCCAGTGGATTTTGGGGCAGCGTGCTGGTGTGCTGATTGGCCGTGCCCCCTGTCAAAGTAGTTGGGGCGCCATTTAATGTTTTGGCCTCCTTTTTCGTATAAATTGCAGTTCCTTTGCCACTTTCACGACCCATCTCCAACCTTCTCTTCTTCTTCCTTCAAAGAAAATGTCGTGGATTACTAAGGTATTTCTTTGCCAAGGGGTTCGTGTAGTGAGCCGTCGCTTTAGGGGGCGCTGGAAGCTGAGGTATCCCAGGGCGTCCTTTCTCATTCTGCGCCGTAGCCGGCGGCCCCGCGCTCGACGTCACCGAAAGCTCAGGAGGGCTCTTGTCAGGGCGGGCAAGCGCCCTCAGAGGGCTTCTCCAGCCGCTCCAAAATACAGGCGCTGCCCCCAGGGCGGGGGTTGTTTCGACAGGGGGTGCCATGAGTGTTTTCCATGGCTACACCCTGAGCAGTTCGACCCCGACTGCTCAGAGCTGGCTTCTTCTTCTGAGTCGGGCACTTCTTCTCCCCTGAGGAGGAAAGTGGGCTGCGGCTCCTGTGATGATACTGAAACAGTCCCTTATGGTAGGGACTGGGATGTTAGCAGCCGGGATTCCGGCGATAGTGACGGCCAGGGTTACTCCTCTGGTCGGGGTGATGATGATGACTCAGCGGATCCTTTCAAGGACTCTGATGATTGAGACTGAAGATCCGATGCAGAGGGGTGCAACAGCCCTGGGGATTATTCCCCGGGTTTTGATGACGATTAGGCCTGTCCGAGGGGTGCAGGCGTGGTGAGCCAGAAAGAGGGGCTCTTTTTGTATTTCTTGCTTGTATGCGATGTAACTTGCCCGTTTTTCGGGTTTTCTCTAATTTAATGAAAAAAGTCAGGCAGCTTTGTTTACATGTGGCATTTTTATTATTTGTTATTATTTGTTTTTGTTATTATTATTTGGATGGAGGGAGGACGTCACAGTGTGATCGATCCTCTGACATCTTTTGGTTTTCTCGAGGCCATCCTTGGGAAGCTACAAGGGGCTGTCTTTTGAGAGTTCAACACGTGGACAGTAGCCCTTGGGCGGGTCTTCGAGGGTTGGCGACTTTTCGTCTGCCTTTCCTCCTATAAAAACAATCTGTCACTCATTCCTCTTCTCTTTTTCTTTTCAAACTTTCTTTCTTTTCTTCTACAAATCTCTCGGTGTGATAACTCGAGCCTTTCTTCGTACCCCCTTTTCTCTGGGAGATTTCTCTTTCAAGCTTTCATTTCCTCGGCGGCCGACCCTAGGTTAGACTTTAATTTCCAACTCTTGCTCCCTTTCTTTTCGATTTCTTGCTTTTTCTTTCCTCTTAGAGTTGCTATGTCTAGAACTCGCCCACGCATTCTACCATTCACCGACCCGCTGAGGGAAGAGGAACGGGAAAAGGGTAGGGAGGACCTTGCCTCCTCCTCTAGGGAGGTTGGCCTTGGGATGGTCGAGGAGGAGGACCCGGCGGGCAGTGGGGGCGGTAATTCCCCTGAACCTGCCCCCTACGACGTTGTCGATTCGGATGACGAGGCGATGGAGATCGACCCCTCCAGGACCTCTGGTCCCCTTATTCCCCGGGAAAGGGGTAGGACCTATTACTTAGACAAAGCCAAGTACCGTGTTCCCCTGAGCACTTACCCTGATCCCAAAAACCGGGATCTGATTCTTGCGAAGAATGCCTCCAACGCGATTGAGCGGTTCTACAATTTCGGGGATGGGTATACAATTGTCGTCCCTGGTGAAAAAGACACTGTATGTTGCCCTCCCGACAGGTGCATTGCGGTTTACCACAAGTGTTTGGAGTTCGGCCTTCGTTTCCCCCTCCATCCTTCTCTGGAGGAGATTTTCAGGCGGATGAACGTGGCTATCGCCCAGCTGACAGCCATGGCTGTCAGGTCATTAATTTCATACGTTTGGACCTCCCTGTTCCTTCGCGCCGAACCATCTGTTGACGCCCTAAGATTTATGGTCGGCCTGCAAATGGTTTCTTCTGGGAGTGAAGGTTCTCCTGGATATTGGTCCCTCCTGAGACAGAAAGGGCATACTCTGGTGTGGCCTGCCATGGACAGCTTGAGAGATTGGAAAAACAATTTTCTCTATGTGCACAGCGCCCATGGGTGGAAGATTCCCCGCCATTTCAGGAATCACGTTCACACCAGGCTTGAGACTCGTGAAGAGTATCACCCTGGTGTGGGAGGGAAGGCTCTGGAGGTGAAGTTGAGCAGGAAAGACAAGGATTTGGTGGATCAATTTGCTGCCCATACTGATAAGCATGGGGTGTATGGTCTTTCATTATGGCTCCCCCATGCGGAGCTCATTGCTACTGACAGGTACCTGACCCGGGTGGGCATGAATCCGGGCCTAGACGAAGGTAGTTCAGGAGTGTTGATGATTTTTCCTTACTCGCCTTTTACTTTTTTAAATGGCCTTTCTAACCAGTCGTCTGTTTGCCTTGCAGACCTTGCTACCTTCCTTTGGACAGAGGGGGAGGTGAGACGTTTGGGTTTGTCCGGGACTCTTGACGTTATCCAAAGCCGTCCTTCCCTCCCTCCTGACTTCAAGAAGGGCGAGAAAAACCTGATGAAGCATCTGAAGGGCCTTTCGTTCAGCAGGCCGAGGCTCCCTGCTCCCCCTAGGTCAACTCCCGCCAAAACGGCGGTCTCTGAAGCCACCCCTTCTCCGGTTGCGAAAAAGGCGATCGCTTCTGAGGTTACTCCCTCCCCTGCTGGCAAACAGGGAGGCCCTCCTGCAGGGGTTCAGATTCCCCAGGGGCCGCAGGCTGCTGGCTCTGAAGAGACCGGAGAAAACACTCCCAGGGGGCTGATCAGAAAAAGGAGCAGGGGAACTCCAAGTGCAGATCATGTGGTGGATTTGGAGGCTGATACGCCTGACCCTAAACGCTTTGCCCAGGGAGTTCCTGGTACCCTTTTCTCTGAGGAGAACACCGAGTTCCATTATGTTGTCGGCGATAGCCAGGACGTCTCTGCCTTACTCTCTAACTCTAGGGCGGTTTTGGCGGATCACCTCCTCAAGACTGTCCACTCTGCTACCCACCAAGTGACCCAGTATATTCAGCGCACTGCCAGAGTTATCCAGGCCTCTGCTGAGCTGGCGACCCTCAGTCGTTTAAGTGACGAGGATTTGGCCAACTCCGTCTGACCACAGTCGAAAGGGACGTTGCCCTTATTGCTGGTCTGAAGGATCAGCTGGCAAAAAAGGAGAGCGAGCTGGAGGAGGTCAGGAGTCAGGTGACTCATTGGAGGTCTCAAAGTGAGAGGGCGGTCCGAGAGGTGTCCCGCTTGGAGGAGGAATCGAAGAGAGCCAAGCAGGCCTTTGCAGAGCTGGAGCAGGCCAAAAAAGCTTTAGCCGAGTTGGACCAAGCCAAGAGAAAGGCTGCCGACCTAGGGGAGCGTCTTTCCAAGGCGGACTCGGCTCTTCAGGCGGCTCTTGGTGACTTGGCGGCGAAGACTGAGGAGTGGCAGAAGGAGAAGGATGAGATAATCCAGGAGGTGGAAACTGCCGTGTCAGCAGGCTTCGTCAATGGCGCCAACTCTTGCTTAGGGGTAGTTATGGAGGCTGTCAGGGAGATGTTCCCAGGCTTTGATGAAGAGGCTTTCCGGGCTCTTTACACCGCTCAGGATGAGGCCCAGATGCGCAGGATGGATGAAGGAGCTGCTACCTCTGGCCCAGAAGTTCCCCCTGCTTAAAATGGAAGGCAGTCATCCTCAGAGGGCTCATGCTTGTCCCCTGCCGCGCTTATGCTAATGTTTTGACTTCTTATCTTTTGCGCGCCGAGCCCTTTTGTGGCCGGCTGCCGTATTCATTGTAATTACCTTAAAAAACCTTTATCCCGTGTATCTCTGCTACTTTATTTCCTTTTCTAGGGATTTTTCCGTTTGTTTTCATTCCGTCTCCGTTTGGTTTTCAGCACGAGTTTTTTATGGTATGGCCTGCCCCCTGCTTGCCCAGAGGTAGGCAGGGTGACATTTTGCGTTTTTTATACAAGGTTGGGGGGCCTGCCCCCAGTCCTTGTTAGTTTGGCCTGTCCCTGGCTTTTGATCAAAGTCCAGGGGGCCTGCCCCCTGCCTGCCCAGAGGTAAGCAGGGTGACATTTTACGTTTTTTATACAAGGTTGGGGGGCCTGCCCCCAGTCCTTGTTCGTTTGGCCTGTCCCTGGCTTTTGATCAAAGACCAGGGGGCCTGCCCCCTGCTTGCCCAGAGGTAAGCAGGGAGGCTCTTTACGTTTTTTATACAAGGTTGGGGGGCCTGCCCCCAGTCCTTGTTCGTTTGGCCTGTCCCTGGCTTTTGATCAGAGTCCAGGGGGCCTGCCCCCTTCCTGCCTAGAGGTAAGCAGGGAGGCTCTTTACGTTTTTTATACAAGGTTGGGGGGCCTGCCCCCAGTCCTTGTTCGTTTGGCCTGTCCCTGGCTTTTGATCAAAGTCCAGGGGGCTTGCCCCCTGCCTGCTCAGAGGCTAACAGGGGGCGTTATTTTTCGTTGGAGGGACCATTTTCCTTAGTTCTGGCAACAGGGGGGCCTCCCCCTATTGCCCCCTGCTCGTTTGTGTGTGAAAACGCGAGTTTGAACAGGCAACGAGTATAGATTTGAAGTTCTTTCATTTCTTTGTAAAAATCTAACACAAGGGTGGTCGGAGCCGTCGACATTCTTTGACCGTTCTCCGCCAATTTTTAGGAAACGAAGACTATTTTAAGATTTTGCTTAGACATAATATTTCTTCAGGGTGTCTGCGTTCCAGTGAGCATTCAACTCTTGGCCCTCTAGGTTGGCGATTTTATACATGCCTGGCCCTAAGATTTGAGTTATTTGGTACGGACCTTCCCAGTTAGTGCTGAGTTTACCGTGCTCTCTCGATTTTCCCACGGCATGTGTTTTTCTGAGGACTAGATCACCCATCTGAAAATTTTGCTGATGTACTCTTTTATTGTATGCCTTCTTCATTCGTTGCTGGTAGGCGACGATATTGGCACTGGCTTCCTCCCTCACCTCACTGACCAGATCTAAGGCCTCAGCCATCGCCACCTCATTCTCAGCCTGGTCGTATTGTAAGGAGCACAGGGAGGGGACCCTGGCCTCGATTGGTAGTAGAGCCTCTGCACCATATACTAGGCCGAACGGGGTCTTGCCCGTAGATTCCTTTCGGGTGGTCCGGATTGACCAGAGTATGCTGGGGAGCTCGTCGGCCCACCTGCCCTTGAGGTTATCTACCATTTTCTTAAGGTCGTTCATGATCTGCTTGTTGGCCGCCTCTGCCTGTCCGTTGGTTTGAGGGTGGCAGACAGCAGAGTAAGCAACCGCGACGCCGTGGCCTTCCAGCCAAATTCTCAGGGGGTCATTATCGAACTGCCTTCCATGATCAAACACCAGCATTTTTGGCAGGCCGAATCTAGTGATAATGTACCGCCAAATCACCTTCCTGACCGCAGGCTCGGTGATGTTAGGCACTGCCTCAGCTTCCACCCATTTGGTGAAGTAGTCGATAGCTACGATCAAGAATTTTCTCCCCCCGGTGGCCACCGCAAAAGGTCCTAGTATGTCCATCCCCCACTGAGCGAAGGGGATGGGAGACAGGATTGGCCTGAGTTCTTGGGCCGGGGCATGGATGGATGGGGCGAAAAGCTGACATTTTCTGCACTTTTGAGTCAAGTCTTTGGCGTCGGCCAGCAGGGTCGGCCAGTAGTATCCGGCTCTCAAGGCCTTGTGTGCCAGCGACTTTCCTCCTATGTGATGGCCACATATGCCAGAGTGGATGTCATCCAAAACTTCCGCTGCCTGCTCTGCCCCCAGGCACCTGAGCAGGGGGGACGAGAAAGATTTCTTGTACAAGTCCTCTCCTATAATGATGAACCACGCAGCCCTTGCCGGCATTTTTCTTTTTTGTACGGGGTCAGTCGGTAAGATTCCATGCTTTTTGAACAGGATGATGGGGGTTCTCCAATCTTCGGGCCCTGCCTCCTCCACCGCGCCGACGGTTTGGCAGGGGACGGTAGATTTTTCCTGGATGACGTCCACCCATACCGACCTCCTTATATCTTGCAGGCTGGAGCTAGCCAGTTTTGACAGGGCGTCCGCCCGGTTGTTCTGGGATCGAGGGATCTGTCTGATTTCATATGATTTTAGGCCTGACAATTCCCTCTTCACCATTTCCAGGTACGCGGCCATTGTTTGGTCCCTAGCCTCATACTCTCCATTGATTTGGTTGGCGATGAGCTGGGAGTCTGTTGCCAGGACAATCCGCTCCGCGCCTGCGGCTTTGGCTAGATTGACGCCTGCGAGCACTGCTTCGTACTCAGCTTCATTGTTTGACGCGGGAAAGACAAATCTGAGAGCATGCTCAAAGTCGGTCCCCTCTGGGCTAGTCAATACTACTCCAGCCCCTGCTCCATTAGCCGTGGAGGACCCATCGGTGTATACTATCCACTCGCCGGGGGTTGGGCTATCCTCCTCAGAGTGGGAACATTCTGCCAGAAAGTCGGCCAAGGCTTGGGCCTTGATGGCTATTCTTGATTGGTATGTTATCCCTAGTCCGCTCAACTCGATAGCCCACTTTAGCAGCCTGCCTGACTTTTCAAATTTTTCCAGCACCTTCTCTAGGTGCTGGTCTGTTAGCACAACGACAGGGTGTGCGTCGAAGTATGGCCTCAATTTTCTGGCCGCTATAACAACCGCGTAGGCTGCTTTCTCGACCATAGGATAATTTTTCTCTGCTGCCCCCAGGGCGTGACTTACAAAATATATGGGCTGTTGAGCGCCTGCTTCCTCCCTCAAGATGACTGCGCTGACTGTCGCATTGGTTACAGCGATGTAGAGGAAGAGTTTTTCCCCTGCCACTGGTCTCGCCAGGGTGGGGAGTTTCTTTAAATGCTCCTTCAACTGCCCGAATGCTTCTTTTTGCTCGTCCTCCCATTTGAATTGCTTGTTGCCTTTCAGTACTTTGAAGAACGGGGTTGACTTGTCTGCTGACCTGGCGATGAATCGTGCCAGGGCGGCCATGCGGCCTGTCAGACGTTGGATGTCCCTGATGGTCTTTGGCTCAGGGAGGTCTAGAACAGCCTGAACTTTCTCGGGGTTGGCGTCTATCCCTCGAGAGCTGACCAAAAAACCCAAGAATTTTCCAGAGCGAACCCCAAATGTACACTTCTTCGGATTGAGTTTCATTTTTAGGCGCGCAGGGAGGAAAAGGTCTCCCGCAGGTCTGCCAGGTGCTCTTTGTCTCCTTTACTCTGCACAATGGCGTCGTCGACATAGGCTTCTATGTTCCTGCCTTTTTGACTTTCGAACACCTTGTCGACCAGGCGTTGGTACGTGGCTCCTGCATTTTTCAGCCCGAATGGCATCATCTTGTACATGTAGGTGCCTGAACTAGTGATGAATGCGCACTTAACTCTGTCCGGCTGCCACAAGTACACCTGATGATACCCCGAGAAGGCATCCAGGAAGCTTAGCATAGTATACCCACTGGTAGCGTCCACCAGTTGGTCAATTCTGGGGAGCGGGTAGCAGTCTTTCGGGCAGGCTTTGTTGAGGTTCGTAAAGTCCACGCACATTCTCCATGCGCCTGACGATTTTTTGACCATGACTACATTCGCCAACCACTCAGGGTAGTCACAAACTTCTATAAAGTCTGCCTTCAAAAGTTTTTCAATTTCTTCCTTGATTGCCAAGTCTTTTTCTGCGGACATGTTCCGCTTTTTCTGCTTCACAGGGCGGGCGTCCGCGCTTACGTTCAGCCTGTGAACGATACACGCTGGATCGACCCCTGGCATCTCATCCGCCGAGTAGGCGAATACATCCTTGTTTTCTCTCAGTAGCTCGACCAGTTCAGCCTGGTAGAACCCTTCCAGGTCGGCCCCTATAAGGACTTGCCTCCCTGGCTCCAGGTCCACCAGCATGCTTTCTCCCCCAGGTTCCAGGTGGTTTGGCGCCTGATTACCGGCTGGAATCTCGCCCTCCCTGCTGGGGGAACTGTCGGCTTTTCTTTTTCCTTTTCTTTCGCTTTCGTGAGCCTGCAGGGCTACGGAGTAGCACTGTCTGGCCGACTCCTGGTCTCCGCGCACTTTTCCTTCTAGGCCGAAATCAGTAACATAGACTATAGTGAGAGCCCTGATTGATATGGCCGCTTCAATCTCGTCCAGGGTGGCTCTTCCGATCAAGGTGTTGTAAGCAGACTTCGCATCTACTACAACGAATGATGCCCTGACATTTCTGGCAGTAGCTCCCTCCCCAAACGTTACAGGTAGGTCTATGATCCCCATGGGCAATACGCCTGCTCCGCTGAACCCATATAATGACCCAGGGGCAGGTCGTAGGTGCCTTTTCTCCAGACCCATTTTGTCGAAGGCGTCTTTGTACAGCAAATTCCTGTAGGCACCGGTATCCACCATGCACCTCCGACCAATGTGGTTGCTGATTACCAAGGATAGCACCAGGGGGTCTCTGTGAGGGTACACCACCCGCCCTGCATCTTCGGGGGTGATGCTCAGCGTTACTCCTTTCGGGCTCCCTGCTCTTTCAGCGTAGCAGATTTGGTTCCTTAGCTCACGAATTTGCCTTTTCTGCCCCCTTCGGCTTACTAGGCCTTCCGCATCCCCTGATACCACATGAATTACCAGGCGGTTCTGTACCGAGCCTTCGGGCTTCTCAGGCGCTTCTTTCTTAGATTTATTCCTGGCTGCGTAGTTGGCCAACCAGCCATTCCTGATCAACTTCTCAATTTCGTCTTTCAGGTGGCGACACTCTTCGGTGGTGTGGCCTACACAGTCGTGGAAAGTGCAGAATTTCTCGGGGTCCCCTTTTGGACTGCGCGGTTTGCTCGGGCGATTCCATTTAGCAGTTTCCTTTTCCAGCTCGAAGATTTCCGCCCTGGATTTGTTAAGGGTTGTGTAACTGTCGAACCTAGGCTGGTAGACAGTGCGCTCCTTTTTAGGGGTATCCCCTTCCTCAGTTCTATGCCTTCCGGGTTCGTTCCTACCGCGTTCACCCTGCGGTCCCCCCTGCTGCCTGGTAAGGCCTGCGGGGGTCTCCGGCAGGCTGTGGAACTCTTCCTGCAGCATAAACCCCTCTGCAATCTTTCTGGCCTTGGCCAGGGTTTCCGGCTGGGCCCTAATCATTTGGTTTTTCATCTCGCCGGGGAGCAGGGAGTTGGTTAGTGCATACGCTGCTGTTGGGTCGTCAATTTCTTTCACCTGCTGGAATGATAGGTCGAATCTCTTCAGGTATTCCCTGACAGTTTCGCCCTTCTTTTGCCTGAGGGTCATTAGGTCGAATCGGGTGAGACGTCGTCGTTTGCTCCCAGCATACTGGTCCAGGAACATCTCTGCCAGCTCAATGAAGAAAGAGATTGACCCCTGCGGGAGGTCCCTGAACCAACCCTGGGCTAGGCCCACCAGGGTGGTGGGGAAGATCTTACACCAGACTGCGTCATCAGCGTCGTACATGCCCATGTGACTTTCGTACGCAGCCAGGTGATCTTCCGGATCTGTAGTTCCGTCGAACTTTACAGTCGGCATCTTAATCTTCGGGATAGGATACGCCTGAACCTCAGGGTGAAGCGGGGTCTTGGTTGGCCTGCCCACCATTTTTGACCGGCTCTCGCCTGAGTAGTGACCGTAGTCGTCCCTTCTGTCAGGGGTCGGTCTCCTACTTTCAGGGGAGCGGTGCCTTGATGGGCGCCTGCTTATCGCCTCATCGTCCTGGGAAGGGGAGTGATACCGTGAGCGCTTTTTCTGGGCAGGCTCGAGGTTATCACCCTGACGGTGCCTGGGCCTCATAGGCTGACCGTTATTGTGCCTGGATTGCAGGCTTTGGGATAGCCCTGGGGCAGGCCGCAATCCCTCAACCGGTGTCAGCCTGGAGAATACATCTTGTTTCTCTCCCAAGCGCTCGGACACTGGCTCTTTGTGCTTCATACGATTTCTCAGGTCCTGGAATAGGCCCCCTCTTTCACGAGCGGCCGTGGATTCTGTAGTATGAATGGAGAATGATCCCTCAGGACCAGCTACCTCCTGCTGTGCAGGCGGCTCCTGACGGGCCTCCGAGATTCGCCTTTGCACTTGTGCATATGCCTGAGCTGTCTTCCTAGCCTTTTTCTGAACGTTTCTGACGGCGGTTCGCTTTTTGCCCCCAGTTCCTTCTCCACTTTCAAAGTGGATCAACCTGGGGGTCGTGGCGACCCTGCCTACCAGATCGTCCGGAGTGAATTTCTGATCCAACATAGCTGAGAAGAACGCTGCAGTCTGTACCATCTAAGCAGGGGTGAGGTTCAGAACTTGCCTCGGATTGCCCCCCTGCCCTGCCATGGCAACTACCCCCTGACCCGGTGCCCCCTGGAGACTGGCTCGCCCCACGCCTGGAATCGTGGCGGCAGGTGTTACTTCTGGTGGCATGCCATATTGGGGGGCTTTGGGCGGGTTTGCCACCGAGCTGGTGTCGAAAATTTCAGGCATGCTCGATTGTGAGTGGTTAATTTGTTAATTTCGTGTTTTGGAATGGTTGATTTTGTGGGTAATTTCGTGGGTACAACCAAGATCTTCCCCACAGACGGCGCCAAATTGTTCCGGTCACGGAATCAATTAACCCGACTACGAATTCAGGTTCTTAGTACTCGGATATTGCTTGCTTGACTTCCTTTGATCTCTCTTTTCCCCTCTCCTATGATCGGACCTTCCCGGCGGATTGAGCCTGCTCCCTGCACAAGTAGCGCACAGGGCCTCGGAGGTTGTCCGAGGGAACCCTCTCCGATGCCTAAGTCAGTCCGTGAGTGCCTTGATGAACCTAGCTCGTGAGGAACTAGGCGGCGTTTTTAGGAGTAAGAGACTAGAGAGAGAAAATCCAACCCTCTCTAAGTGGGAAATGGGTGGGTATTTATACCTTCCCACAAGAGAGGGAATTGGAGGGGAAAAAGAGCGGGAGAATGGGTGGATGTCAAGGTAACACGTGGGCCTGTTTCATCCACCCATTCCCTTTTACCTTAGGCAGAAAGACGAAGAGGCCCCTGGTAACCCCTGCCCTGCTCGGGAGGGAGGTCGCCTGGGGGCAGGTGGTCAGAAGGCGTCTACCGGCCCTCCCCAGTTGGTCGCCTTACCCTGCTGGACAGGCGGCCCTCTCGAAGTCACATTCATAGAGGAAAGTCCCGGTGTCTTACCTCGACGGCCTGCTGGGCAGACCCTTCGATTCCCGGGTTGGGTCTTTGTGGGGCCTGCTAGGCGGGCGACCCGGCGCAGGCTCTCGACCCTCATCACGTGTATTGAATGACTCTCGTGCGCCAACGGTTTCGGACATCCGGAGACCGAGGTTCTGAGTAAGGGATGAGGGTACGTGTTGGGAAGTTCACAAAGAACACCCAACCCCGCCCGCACATTAGCGGCCTCTACTAGGATATCGTTTGATTTTTGAATACGCGCGTTAGTAATACGATGAATGTTATGCAAACATTGTTTTCCTAAACATGCGAGGAATTGAATGGGTTGCTAAGTCTGTTTAATGCATGAAAATTAATGTCAAAGTTGAATTTAGCATGTGAGATTCGTTTTAGTATAATAAAACAAACGATGAAAAAGAATGAATTTGCTACAAAGGATGAACAAACGAGTTAGTATCGAGTTGTGAGGTCGAGAAAATATTATGATGAACAAAATATAGCGAATATGATGAATATGCGAGGTCGAGAAAATATTAGTCGAAATCTGAAAATATTGCTAAAAAGATGCTGTTTTGTCTAAAAAACGATGTTCGAGAAAATGATAAAAAAGCAAATAAACGTCGCGTTCCAGCCAGCCGCGCGACTCGCCCGAGCAGGCTGCTCGCCCGGGACGCGCGCGACTCGCGTCCCGGCCTGTTTTCGAAATTAATTTTTTGAAAGTTCGATGATTTTATTAAATCGCGTACGAATAATGCCTAATTTGCACTCGATTTAATATTTTCGATATTCGATTATGAAATCGATATCAAATATTCGGAATAGTTTTAGAAAAGATTTTGAAGAAAATCGTTTTGTAAAAAAAGAGACGATGTTAAAAAAAGAATGGAGAAAGCGAAAAAGGCTGCGGATTTCAGGCTCCCGCGCGAGTCGCCTGGGAGGGGCGACTCGCGTGAGGGTCTGTCCCGGCTCGTTTGTTTTTTGAAAATTGCTAATTTTGATAAACCGCGTACAAATATGAATTAATTTGTACTCGATTTATAGTTTCGACATTCGTCGTATTCGATATTCGATTATGAAATCGATATCGAATACTTGGAATGATTTTTTTAGAAATTGTTTTGTAAAATTGTTTTGAAAAGAATTTGAACGAAAAAAAAGATGTTAATTCTCTCCGCGTCAAGATCGTTGTATTTTGTAAAAAGATGTAACGATTTTCTTAGTATCTACGAGAATTAATTTAATTCTTTTAATATGATATTCGACTATAGAGTTGATATCGTATTTTTAAGAATGTTTGTTTATATGAAAATAGTTTTAGTAATATCGATATTAGAAATAATAAAAAAACGACGAACGACCCATAAAAAAAATTGACGACCGACGACCCATAAGAAAAAGCGACGAACGAAAAAGGAAGAAGAAAAAAACGAGGGAAGGACGAGAAGAAGATAAAAAAAAAGAAGTTGGGTTTGGTTACACCCTCAACCTACATGTTTTTGTCTACTCGGATCGAAGCTCGTCGGAATGTGGCTTGGGCACGGGAGCGTCGAGTTTACTGTTGGTGAGTTGTGGTGACTTCGTGAAGGGTGACGGGTATCGGGGCCGGTTCCTTCGGGTTGTGGATGTACTATCGGTTTTTCTCGATGCTAAGTGTAAGGAGTTTATGTTTATGTGTGAAGAGTTGATATTCTAATTGATCGTTGTAATTGATGTGTGTGAAGGTCCTATTTATAGGAGAAAAGGTTAGGAGAAGTACTCTTGTTTAGACAACAAGAAATACCGGTTTGGATAGGAAACGCAAGAGATTAAGAGGAACGAGAATTCTCTTTCCTTGGCAAAGAAGCCACGAAATTGGCTGAAAAACAGGCTGCTCGGCCGAGTATCCTAGCTCGGTCGAGTGTTCGATTCGGTTTTCGGATAGAATTCCTACTTGAGATCGAATTCTATCATTAAACGGATTTGTTTAATATTTTGTGTAGCTGATTTTTTGTAGTGTTGGAGTCCAAACCGGACGTGTGAGGTGTCACGGCTGGTCCGTGTGTCTCGAGAATATCTTTGACCGGGTTTCGACTCGGTCGCTAAAAGACGATTTTGCCCCTGATGTCGGAATCGACCCAAATTAGTCTTACTTGACTCGAAACGATCCACTGGGCCTGATTTTGAGGCTGGTTTTGTGAGATATGTACTCCGTGAAAAGCTCAAGCCAAATGCCAATGATTTTGAGCCCGTTTCCGAATATATTAAGGCACGTTTGCGTCCGATCATCATCGGGTGTTTGTCGGAAACTGCTATAGACACCTGGCAGTCAAAATGTGGGTGTCTACAGAGCCCCCACTCTGACTGAGGCTTGGACAAGGCGAAAGTCAGAGTAGCTACCAGGTCAATCAAAGATTAAAACCTGGCAGCTTCCGGTCGGGTCGTTTAAAGTCCATTAGACTCGCGTGAAAGGGCTCGCCAACCATAAGTTGGAAATCATACTTGAGCTGATGATGATAACTCCGTGGGGAATTGGACTTGTCGTATAAGCCTTGGGTGTGCCCATACACGGGCTCATCCCGTTAAATGCCGCTGGGAAGTTGGTTGCACGATTTTGCTTGAGTCGTCCTGTACATGATTTATGCAAAGTTTCCATGTACCACATTTTTAGGAGAAATGACTCGTGCTGGGGAATAAAATTTTGAAGAAGATTTTGAATTTTTGGAAGAGCTTTGAAAATTAGAGTATTTTGACTCTGAAAAGGAATAGGAATGCTTGGGATGACTTAGCTAGGATAAGGCCTGTATGCTAAATCTTCTGGGATTAGGAATCCCAAAGCAAGGAGGAGTCTGGGTTTTAATGCTATAAATACCCCCTCTTTGCTTATGATTTCTTCATAATTCCCACAATTCCCTTTCTTCCTTCTAAGAAAAACAAGCCCTGAAAAACTTATTCTTCCTTTTTAGAAATCCAATTATGGGAATCGGTCGATTAGTTGGAATGTTGCAAGATTGGTCCCGACTTTTCAAAGACGCAGATAAAGTTATCATGAACCAGAATGGCGTCACCTAGTTATTCACGATCCGTCAAATGCAAGTGAACCGTCACTTTTTGGATGCTTGTCTGTCCTACTGGGACGATACTTATCATGTTTTTAGCTTTCCTCGGGGCGAAATCTGTCCTATTCCTGAGGAAATTGCTGTTGTAGGAGGATGGAATCCCATGCTTCGCACTGCCATCCCGTTCTCAGTTCATGACACGAGGAGAAAACTACGAGAATTTTTAGGGCTTTCTCACATGGAGGTATCTCGCATGACAGAAGACGATACTGTTTCCTTGATCGACCTGACTGAAAAATTTATGAACCCAGATGACGTCCGGGTCAGGCCGCTATATAGCCGCAGGGCTTTTACTTTTAGCATGCTCCATGTTTACGCCTTCGAAGTTCATATGGATTTGTTATCTTGCATGGGCCATGTCCGACTTCTCACTGTGGCTGACCTGATGGAGACAGAGCACAGCCCAGCTTGGCTGATTACAGGGGAGATTATCCAGGGTTTGGATAATCGTAAAAGGGATCCGTCGATCCGGCTGACTGGGAGTACCCGTCTTCTACAGGTAAATTGATTTTTTCTCGTTTTTCGCAATTTTGATTTTTTTCGCAATTCCCGATCTTTCCGAAATTTCTGATTTTTCCGGTTTTCTCGGTTTTTTCCGATTTTTGCGTTTTTTTTTTTTTTTTACTTTTCGCGATTTTGACTTTTCATCTTTGACTATTTGAGAGGCTATCGATCGTGGATCCTCCTCTTGACGTAAGTCGCTATCGCCCGAATCAAGTGATGACGAGGAGACGGACCGTTGACTTTTCTCGTCTTACTACCCAAAAATACTGGGACGAGCTGCTATCTTTTCATGGAGGCCCATTGATCCGTTGGACCGTACCTTGGTGGCCCATTTATGTCTGGACTGGTTTAGAATCGAGGGATAGGGCCCGATATCAATTGATCCTATCTTTTAGGCAGACAATCCATCTTTACCCCGATCGCATACTTAGGCAATATGGTCGGGCCCAAAGAATCCCGGAAATCGAGGCGGTCGTGAGTGAATCTACTCAGCTAACGGATGTGATGTGTGACACCTGGATGCAAAGGTGGTATACCCGGGCTACTTGGCCCGTTTCCAAGACTCTTCACTCGATCTGGGTATCCGATTCTTATGTGAAGTGGACCAAGACAGACTCTGCTAAAGCCCGTGCTGCTTTGAAGACCGACGAAGCCTTTGACTTGCTGCGTCGAGAACAAGCTAAAGATAATCGAGGCTTCTTTGATGACGGCGATACCCCGGCTACCATGGTTCGTTTGATGTCAGGCCAGAAAGGGAAGACTAGGACTCAGACTGAAGGGTCCAGTACTAAAGGTGCACGGGGGAAAGTGAGCCCCCAAACGGACTTAGAAAGGAGACTCGGCCCAAGACTGGCGGTTAAGGACCGACTTGGTCCACGCGACAGACTTCCCGAACATGTACGGGCTCGGCTTGGGCCAGTGACGATAGCAGAAGATCCGTTGTCGAGGAAGCGGGTTCGGGCTAAAGAGGTTCCCTTAGTGATACAGGAACGTTTGCCCCCGCCCCGTCGACCTCGGGCTCCGCGCGACCCAAAGACAAAAGAAAGCGGAAAATGTATGAGCAGTAGTCTCCTAAATTTTATTATTTAAGTACTACTATTATTTTTTTTGTGGTGTGATTTTTGTTGTTGTTTTTTTTGCGTGAGGCATTTTTTTGAATAATAATAAAAGACATATTAGTGACAAACCGTTCCCGTCTTTTCGTTATTGCAGTGGTTGTATCCTTTTGAGAGGTTGCCTACGTATCCATGATTAGTGGAATCAAACCAACCCTAGTTCAGAATACATTTTTTTGCAATTTTCCGAAATACATCAAGACTATTAGTTCGAGATGTGCGACAGTAGGATAAGTAATACTAACTTATTGACTTGCTTAATTTTTGAAAATCTATATAAAAAAAAGAAAAAAAAAATTATAAACTTTTTAGCAAATGACATTGAGATAAGGTTAGGAGTAATAGCGCTTCAACTGGTCCAAGTTGGTTGGGTTGACGAATTTGTTCCCATCCAAATCTGTCAGCATTACTGCTCCTTCTGATAAAAATTTCTTCACCACGGTCCGGCCCAATTGAGTTTGAATTTTCCCCTTGGATCGACTGGTAGCAAGGCCCGGACAGATTTTAGGACTAGATCGCCCTCTTTGATATTCCTGGGTCTAACCCTTTTGTTAAAAGCCCGTTGTATCCTTTTCTGGTATATCTGGATATTGTTAAGGGCTTGGGATCGTCGTTCGTCCAAGAGAACCAACGAATCGTATCGGGCTTGGACCCAATCTGCTTCAAGCACCTGACTTTCGAGTAGAATCCTCAGGGATGGTACCTCGAGCTCGACTGGTTGGACCGCCTCCATCCCATATGTCAGATAATATGGAGTTGCTCCGGTCGCGGTGCGAATTGACGTCCGATACCCCCATAAGGCAAAGGGTATTTTGTCGGGCCAATCCCGGTAATTCTCAGCCATCTTTTTAAGTATGGTGACAATTGTTTTATTAGCCGCTTCTACCACTCCATTTGTTTGGGGACGGTAAGGCGAAGATGTATGCCTTTGAATCTTATATTTTGCTAGCAAAGTAGCAGTTTCGGCTTGAAAATGGGTCCCGTGATCACTGATGAACTCGTGTGGGATCCCGTATCGGCATATAATTTTATATTTGATAAATTTTGCTACGTGCTTGGCGTTCAAGACACGATATGACTCGGCTTCGACCCATTTAGTAAAATAGTCGATAGCCACTAGAATGAAACAGTGACCTCCCGTCCCGGAAGGGTTCACCTTCCCGATTATATCAATTCCCCATGTCGAAAATGGCCATGGTGATGTCATAGTATATAATAGGGATGACGGCATGTGCTGGACATTTGCGAAAATCTGACAGTTATGACAGTGTTTGACGTATAACTGGCAGTCGGTTTCCATGCTATTCCAATAGTATCCGAGTCTTGCAATTTTTCGGGTAGCATATGGGCTTTCATATGCGGACCATTCTCGCCCTCGTGTACCTCGGCCATGACCCTTTCCGCTCGCGCTTTGTCGATGCATAGGAGTAAAGCCCCCTGCGCCGTCTTCTTATATAACTGCCCATCGTCCGTGCGGATGAACTGGGTGGCCCACCTTCGCAGGGCTTTCTTGGCCCGGTTTTCAGATCCCGGAGGATATTCTCCCGACGTTAAGTAGGTCAGAACAGCCTGGTACCAAGGTTCTGGATCAGTTATTTCAAAATCTTGAATAGCGTTGATATATGCCGGTTTGGACCGTCTTTCGACACAGATCGGCATGCTGGTCAGGTGTTCTGGGATATTCTGTAAAGATGCTAATTTGGATAGCGCATCTGCAAACTGGTTTTCTTTCCGAGGTAGATAGATGTATTCCACCTTTTGAAACTGCTTTTCGAGAACCCTTACTCGCGCTTGGTAAGCTACGGGATTTGCGTTCCGAGTTTTCCATTTCTGGAGTGCTTGATTGATGACTAATGATGAGTCACCGTGGACCCGGAGGTTTGTTACTCCTAAATCAGCGGCGGCTTGCAACCCGTGAATGCATGCTTCATATTCGGCTGCGTTTTTAGTCACGTCAAAATCCAATTTAATGGATAACGGGGTGTGTTCTCCTTGCAATGAGATTAGCAAAATTCCGACCCCAAATCCTCGAAAGTTGGACGCCCCGTCAAAGTATAGATCCCATGTCTCCGTGTCTGTATGGAATATATCTGTATCTGGGAAGACCCAAGTATCGGTATGTCCCTCTTCAGATACCGGACTATCGGCAAGGAACTCGGCTACTACCCGACCTTTGATGGCTTTCAATGGCACGAATTTGAGGTCGAACTCAGCTAGCATTAAAGTCCATCTGGATATCCTGCCATTGAGGATGGGCTTCTCGAACAGATATTTGATTGGATCCATTTTGGACAACACGTGCACTTCGTGACTAAGCATATAGTGTCGGAGCTTTTTAGTGGCCCAAACTAGAGCTAGGCACGTCTTTTCGAGCATCGTATACTTGCACTCGTATTCTAGGAACTTTTTACTTATGTAGTAAATAGCCCGTTCTTCTGAGTCGACCGTCTGGGCCAACATAGCCCCCATGGCTGTCTCGGTCGTTGTCAAGTATAACGACAAAGGCAGACCGTGTTGAGGTGGCATTAATACCGGCGGAGATGCTAGAATCTCTTTCATTTTATCGAAAGCTGCTTGACATTTGTCGTCCCACAGTACCCGTTCTCCTATCTTCAGTTTCTTGAAAATGGGCTCACATACCATGGTTAGCTTCGAAATAAACCGGCTGATATATTGGACTTTCCCGAGAAACCCCCTTATCTCCTTTTCGGTTTTAGGTGGTTGCATCTCGGTAATAGCTTTGATTTTGGCTGGGTCAACCTCGATGCCGCGCTGGCTGACGATATGGCCCAGTAATTTACCCGATGTTACCCCGAAACTGCATTTTTGAGGGTTTAATCCACTACTAAAAACAGCTGAAATAGCGTCGGACAGGTTGCGTCGGATTTATTATCCGACGCAAATGGCATAACTGTGTCGATTTGCGTCGGCTAATCCGATGCAATAATATTGCGTGGGACTAGCCGACGCTATCCGACTCCATGATACAGGCGCCAATAATTTTGGGTTAGCGCCACTATGTGAAAGGGTTTGCGTGGGATTAGCCGACGCAAAGCCGATCCAAATGGAAGGCTTTGCGTCGGCTAATCCCACGCAAAAGTTGTTGACTAAAAACTCCCAGCCAACAGAATTAATAGCTTTGCATCGGATTAGCCGACGCAAAGTTTAATATTGCTTCTGGTTGCGTCGGCTAATCCGATGCGGTATGCGTCAAAGTAAAAAAAATTCAGTCAACAGAATTAATAGCTTTGCATCGGATTAGCTGACGCAAATTTTAATATTGCGTCTAGTTGCGTCGGTTAATCCGATGCAGTATGCGTCAAAGTAAAAAAAAAATCAGTCAACAGAATTAATAGCTTTGCATCTGATTAGCCGACGCAAAGTTTAATATTGCGTCTGGTTGCGTCGGCTAATCCGATGCAGTTTGCGTCAAAGTAAAAAAATCAGTGAACAGAATTAATAGGTTTGCATCGGATTAGCCGACGCAAATTTAAATATTGCGTCTGGTTGCGTCGGCTAATCCCACGCAACATATGTTGAATTAATAAAAAAAAAAAAAAAAAAAATTAAATGCGTTGCATCGGATTAGCCAACGCAAATTTTAATATTGCGTCTGGTTGCGTCGGCTAATCCCACGCAACATATGTTAAATTAAAAAAAAAACGCGACAGTCAGACACAAACCCAATCTCCCTATCCCTCTCCAACCCCGAGCGATAACCCGGCGATCCCAATTCCCAACCCGAACGCGCACAACCCCCACACACCTCCGGCGACCTTCTTCCGGCGACTTCCCTCCAGCGCGCACACCCACCCAGATCCGGCGACCCAGTCCATTTCCGGCGCACCAACAACCAAACCCTAGGTTTCCCCTACCCATTTCCGGCGGACCCAGCCCCGAACCCCTGGCGAACGGTCCCCCCTGAACCCTACCCTTTCCGGCGCACCCAAACCCGGCCCCGAACCCCCGACGAACTTAACCGTCCCCGAACCGTACCCCCGGCGAACCGAACCCGTCCCCGAACCCCCGGCGAACCGAACCCTCCGGCGTACTCGCTCTAACCCGACCAAGCCCCGAAAAACCCTAACCCGACCTTCAAATCTCAGGTATGGACTCTACTGTTTAAGTTTTTTGATTAGTTTAGTTTTTACTTAATTAGTTCAATTAGTTTACTGTTTAGATTACTTAATTAGATTAATTGTTAGTTAGTATGTTAGGCTTTGTTACTAAACTATTTTGATTAAGTTAGATAATTATGGTGATTAGATTGTATGGTGATTATGTAGGGTTAATTAGTTAATTAGATTGTAGGGTGAGTATGTTAATTAGGTTAGATAGTTTAGTAATTAGGTTAATTACGTTAATTAGTATATTAATTAAGTTAATTAGTATGTGAATTAGGTTAATTAGTATGTGAATTAGGTTAGATTTCGTTTTATTGTTAGACGGTAATTGTAGTATGTGAATTAGGTGAGTTAGTATGTTAATTAGGTATTAGTGATTATTGTATTAGGTTAGAAATTGTGTTATTAGATTAGTAGTAGTATGTAGTAGTATAATGAATTAGATTTGTTGAGGTAGATAGGTAGTAGTATTAGTAGTAGATTAATTAGTAGTTTTAGTAGTAGTACATTAGTAGTGCTAGTAGTAGTATTACTAATCTACTACTAATATTACATTAAAATACTTCATTACTACTACTAATGCTACTACTAATATTACTAATCTAATACTAATATTACTAATACTAATAACCTACTACTAATACTATGTACTACTAATACTACTACTAATATTACTAATCTAATACTAATATTACTAATACTAATAACCTACTACTAATAATATGTACTACTAATACTACTACTAATATTACTAATCTAATACTAATTTTACTAATACTAATAACCTACTACTAATACTATGTACTACTAATTTTCTACTACTACTACTACTAATTTTCTACTACTACCACTAATATTAATTTTCTACTACCACTACTAATTTCCTACTTCTTCTACTACTACTACTACTACTACTAATTTTCCACTACTACTACTATACTACTACTACTACTACTACTACTACTACTACTAATTTTCTACTACTACTACTACTAATTTTCCACTACTACTACTACTATACTACTACTACTACTGATTTTCCACTACTAGTACTACTATACTACTACTAATTTTCTACTACTACTACTACTAATTTACTATTTGTACTTTTACTACTACTACTACTAATTTTCTACTACTACTACTACCACTAATTTTCTACTACTACTACTACTACTACTAATTTTCTGCTACTACTACTACTACTACTACTACTACTACTACTACTACTACTACTAATTTTCTACTACTACAACTAATACTAATTTTCTACTACTACAACTAATACTAATTTCCTACTTCTACTTTTACTACTACCACTACTACTAATTTTCTTCTTCTACTACTACTACTACTACTACTACTACTACTACTACTACTACTACTACTACTAATCTTCTACTATGTACTACTACATAAACAATACTAAAAAAAAGGAAATTTGTTTTGTTTCCTAAATTTCAGCAGTTAGTGGTTGTAATTATAGTACGTATTAATGTTTTGGATTACTGTGTCGAGATATGATTGTTGTTGTTATTTGTTTTCGTTGTGTACTGTGAATGAGCATTGTTTGAAATCTACTCAGACCTACCTAGTGCCCGTTCAAGAGTTACTCATTAGGAGTAATTCTTGGACAGTCCACGTTTTGGGACTGTTCTTGTGCCTTTCAAGTCACTTAGGTGGTAAACATGAAATTGTGTTGTGTTGGTAAGAGGAAAATTTGGTGACAATTCCCTCAATGTTCTTCGATTGCATATGTGGAGTTTTCATATATTCCACATTGTGCTGTTGGAGAACTGAGGCGAATTGCTGCCGAATTTTTCTCTTATCGACATTACACAATTTCGTGTTTATCAGTGACATGGAACGTACAAGAATGGGTTTAGGTTCAGTGGCGGACCTAGGATTTTCCCCCTAGGGGGGCACAAAAAAAAATTCCGACATTTTTTAAGTTTATAAAGTACTCCATATTTTACGCTATTATTTTCTCTATAAATTAATCCACATTTTACGCTATTATTTTCTCTATAATACTTTAAAGTTCTGAAAAATAGTTTAGATATAATACAAATCTTCCAATGATATGTAGCTTGAAGTAGAAGGTGGTAAAGTTGGTTGCATTGACAATATTTCATACAAGTGACTCGGGTTCAAATCCCTTTATCTACACATTTATCTTTTGAAAAGTTACAAAATAATTTCATTGTAGCATGAAGTAGAAGGTGGTAAAGTTGGTTGCATTGACAATATTTCATACTTGACCTATTGATCAGGAGGCAAATGACCAAACCAACTCAGCAACACCCATCAAACTGATATTGCAAATGGTTTCAAACTATTAGTTTCAAAAATTGTCGGGCCCCCCCCCTAGGTCCGCCCCTGTTTAGGTTGGAGTGATAAGGTCCCCGGTGATGAATCGTTTTTAAATTGATGGTTGTGAGAGTTCCAACTTATGGTGAAATTCGCGAACTTTTCTTCAAATTCCATGTTGTTGACTTCTTTCCCCACGCCATTTTGTTCATGTCTACATACCCTAATCATTCATAGTTCAATCCATATAGAATGAATAGAGTAGAACGGAGTTGGATGTACGAGAGACTGGCCGACAATAAGCGACCGAAAATAGAATTTAGAGACGGTGTGGAGGAGTTCATCAAGTTTTCCTTAGAGAATAACCCCCACTACACCAGCGAGCAGCTTAGGTGCCCATGTAGAAAATGTCAAAACCGTGCCTTAAAACATGAAGTAGATGTCAAACAACATCTATACAAGCACGGTTTTGTTGAGAACTACTACGTGTGGACGTATCATGGTGAAAATGAAAGTAGTCGCCTGCAAGAACCTGTTCGCGAAAATCCGTACCGGGACTTCGTAGAGGACGCACTGCGTACGACGGTTGAGGACATCATGGAGGAGGAACGTAACCCAAACAACTTAAGCGACGAAGAAGTGCAACATGAACCCAACCCACAAGTCCTTTCCTTTTTCGAAATGCTAAAAAATGTTGAACTCCCAGTTTTCAGCGGGTGCGATATGAGTCTGTTGCAAGTCGCTTCAAGGATGCTGACTTTGAAGTGCGAGAGCAACATGGCCTCAAGACATTTAGACGGTTGGATCCAACTGCTAATTGACCTTCTACGAGGCACTAAGGAGAATGTCATGTCAAATAATTTCTACGAGGTTAAAAATTTGTTGAAGGGCCTCCAACTCCCCCATGAAAAGATAGACTTGTGTCCGAATGGATGCATGCTGTTCTGGAAGGGAGATTCGGACCTCGACGCGTGTAGGAAATGTGGATCCGGGAGGTACAAGAGTCGAACAAAAAATACTAGGTGGAAGAGAGTACCAACTAAGGTTTTGACTTACTTCCCAGTAGGTCCGAGGCTGCAAAGACTGTATGCGACAAAGAAAATTGCGGGCGAGATGAGTTGGCACCACAGTAACTCCAAAATCAGAGTTAGTGGTATGATGACACACCATAGCGACGGTGAAGCTTGGAAGACATTTGATACCAAACATCCCGAGTTCACGAAAGAGTCGCGCAACGTACGTTTGGGTTTGTGCACAGATGGTTTCTCACCCTACGGGCAGTTCGGCAAGTCGTACTCATGTTGGCCGGTTATTTTGACACCGTACAACCTACCGCCGTGGTTATGCAATAAGAGACAATTTATGCTCCTGTCACTTATTGTTCCTGGCCCTAAGAACCCGAAAGCCAATATGGACGTGTATCTCCAACCACTTGTCGAAGAGTTAAAAAGTTTGTGGGATAATGGGATTTACACGTACGATGTGTCGAGGAAAACTAGTTTCAATTTACGGGCTGCACTAATGTGGACCATCAACGACTTCCCAGCTTACGGGATGTTGTCTGGTTGGAGTACAACGGGTTACCGTGCTTGTCCTTACTGTCAAGCGAAGGATCAAAAATCCTTTTGGCTTAAAAATAGCGGAAAGGTATCTTGGTTTGACTGTCACAGACAATTTCTACCTTCCGACCATCCATTTAGGCATAACTGGAAGAGTTTCCTGAAGAAACAACCCGATGAAACTAGGATCGCATGTAAACGGTTAACAGGCGATGAGATATGGACAGATGTGCAGAAGTACTCTACAATAGTACACACTACCCACCAACAGTTGAAAAAATTGAAGGACAAGAAGGAAGGTTGGTGGAAGCAGAGCATATTCTGGGAACTTCCGTACTGGCACATTCTGCTTATCAGACACAACCTTGATGTTATGCATATCGAGAAGAATTTCTTTGAGCAGATTATCAACACCGTGATGGATGTACCGAACAAGACAGCCTTTGGACCAAAAGGCAAAGCCGATTTCAAGGAAATGTGTCTTGGGCGACCTAAGTCGTCGTCGTTTGTTATGGACAAAAATGATAGGAAGGCTTTGTGCGATTGGGTAAGTGGTTTGAAGTTTTCGGATGGTTACGCATCCGACTTATCCCGGTGTGTGGACCAGTCCAAGTTAATTTTGCATGGCATGAAAAGCCACGACTGTCACGTGTTTATGTCGCGCTTGATGCCAGTAGCTTTGAAGCAGCTGGTGCCAATGAACACATGGAATGAATTGACAGAGATCAGTCAGTTCTTCCGAGATTTGTGTTCCACTATGGTGTCAGTCGAGTCCATGAATCGACTTGAGAACAATATTCTCGAGATCCTTTGCAAGTTGGAGAAAATATTTCCTCCGTCATTCTTCAACTCGATGGAGCATCTCCCACTTCATTTGCCGTATGAGGCAAGGGTTGGCGGTCCAGTTCAGTACCGGTGGATGTACCCATTCGAAAGGTAACGTCCTCAACTGTCCTTAGTGTGACTTCCCGTGCATTGATTACCAATTAAGTCTTACATGAGAGCTAATATTTTAATTTGCAGGTTCTTAAACCATCTGAAACAAAAAATTGGTAACAAAGCACGTGTTGAGGGTTCATTATGCAACGCGTATTTGTTAGAGGAGACATCAAACTTCTGCTCCTTCTATTTCGAAGAGCACGTTGACACAAAAGCTAAAGACCTAGACGTGGGTGTGCATCAGACTGAAGACCACCAAATAGAGGTGGAACCCTTTCAGTCTGATGTTGGAAGCAGCACTGGAAAATGTAAGGAGAGGTGGTTGACCGATGTTGAGTACAAGCAGGCACACTCCTACGTTCTGAGAAACTGTGGTCCTGTAATCAGACCGTACGAGGAGTAAGTAACTCACGTACAACATACCCTCCTCATAATTGGTAGTATGTGTGATTAAGTACAACTGCTGACCATTTCAGGAAATTCGAGGCTTTCATTATGGCAGAACATGCGGAAGTGACAACATCTGACGATGTTTGGGTGGCGTATGAGTCACTGTTTCCCTCTTGGCTACGTACTCAAGTATGTTGAAATGTTATTTGCTTGATCATTACAAATTGTGTATGTGTTTGGTACAAAATTTAATTGCATTGTTTTTCGACGAATTTTATGTTGACAATAGCCTGAAGCGCTGGAGGATCCCATTGTAAGACCTCTAGTCACTGGGCCGTCTTCACGAGTCAGAACTTGGAGGCGATATACAATTAACGGGTACAAGTTCCGTGCGTTTGTCGAGGGTGTTGACGTTCCAAAACTGACCAAAAGTAACGGCGTATGTGTGTTGTCCACCGAAGGGTCAGATTACTATGGAACACTACTCGAGGTGATCGAGCTGGACTACTACGACAGCCACAAAAACTGCAAGGCCATACTATTCAAATGTGATTGGATCGACAACTCCCCGCACGGAGTCACTGTTCATGAGAACTACAATCTTGTGGATGTCGACCTGATGAGAAAACTGCGAGGGCACAACCCTTTTGTGTTGGCGTATCAAGTCGATCAAGTCTGCTATGCACCTTACCCAAAGGGAAAAAAGAGTACGAATTGGTCTGCGTTTTTCAAAATCAAGGCAAGATCACAAGTTGATAATCCTATCATCGACGATGACGTCTACCAAGAGAGTGTAGTTGGTAATAATCAGCCGATGTCATGAACTCTGATCAAAGACAATGACGTCAATGAAGAAGAATATGTAGTTGAAGTTGCTGGTGTTGTAGGGGACGACAACGAGTTTGCCGACTGGATTGTTCCTGAGGGAGAGGGTGATGAGGACGACTTGGTCGTCGACGATGAAGATGACGGTGATGAGGTGAATACTGACTGGGACGATGATGATGAAGACGGGGACGAAGGGTTCATTGAACCGCACACCGACGCGGACAGTGAAAGTGACAGTGACGATAATTAGCAATTATGTAGTTGTTTGTATCTTATTCGCATAAGTTGTAATTTATTTATTTGTAATTGAAGACTATTTTGGTACTTAATGAAATTCTTGCTTTACCCTAAACAAACTGACTCTACAGTTTAACTTTGCGCAAACATATTTTGTAAACGTGATTATGTCAGGTGGCAGTGGGATGGTGACGGGGGCCAGCGGCCATGGTGACCATATGGAGGAGGACGTGCCTAGGACTCCTGTCGTTCTAGGTGTGGACGCTGTCCAAGAAGTCGGGGCGACGGTCTACGTTGCGATGCCTAAGAAACCGTACCTATCACGGCAGAAAGTGGAGACCGCTACTTGGTGAGTTTAAGTTGTTGTAACCATTTTTTTTTTATATTTTTACTCATTTATTTGCTTCACAGTATCATAAATTACTTGTGTAGGTGGGAGAACACGAAGTACTCGGATTATATGCGGGATTCCATAACCATGACATATGCGTCTACCCCTGGCGCCTACCGTAACTGAACGGAGGCGCCCCAGGAAGCTCGGGAAGCCATGTATATGCACTTCGCGGTAATTACCTCGTTTATGTTTCTAAGGTTTTCGTTGCACGATTTATACATTCAATTGTAGCTAACGAATCTTTTTTTTGACAAACAGAAGAGAGTGCGTATAGACCTGGGGTACGACCTCAGGTCGGATTAAGAAGAAGATAACCGACATATTCCAGCGAGCTGTCCCGAGGGTCGAGAAGGCGGAATGGATTCCGCAAGAGAAGTGGGAGACATTGAAGAAGAACGCTGCCGACCCAGACTTCAAGAAGAAATCGGCGATTAAGTCGTCGAACAGGAGAGGTGGGCAGGTGGACGGGGTGACCAAACCCACTAGCTGCCTTGGAAGTAGGAGTGCAGCAACAGCCTTCACGCAGTTGGTAAGTGCTTATAACACAAGTAAAAAATTTGAGTATAATTCAATATATACTATTCATAAATAAATGCTGAAAATTTTAACACTGTTATATGAAGGGTCCATCTGCAACCTCGGTCCAGCTCTTGGAGAAGACAAAGAAGGGGAAAGACGGCAAGTGGATTGACCCTAGAGGACCGGAGATCATTGTGAGTAGTAGTAATGTTTTTAAAAAATATACTAGGCATGAAAATTACGATGTGATAGTATGTGTTCTTAAAGTTATAACACTGTTTCATGTTGCTGTTTCAGGAGAGCTACGAGAAAGCGGTGGAGGAGGCACGCGCCTCTGATCAAGCACCCAACACCTTGAAGATCTTCCACGATGTGACGGGTGGCTACAACTCAAAGAAAAGGTTTTGGGGGATAGGTAACGTGGCGAAAGAGCTCTTTCGCCCATGCTTGAACCGTGGTAAGGAGGTATCTGCGGACACATACCTCCCTACCGCCTCGCAGGAACACACACTTAACGATCGTATGGAAGATAAATTCCAAAGACAAGAAGAGCGCCTGAAGACATTGGAGAAGAGGTGCGAAGAGCAGGACCAGTTTATTCAGTTCATGAGGGAACGGTTTGCCATGGATACCGAGGGATGCAGTGGAGGACCACGCATGAGTAGGCGCGATGATGACGACAACAACGATGGTCATCCCTATGGGTCGGAGCACATTGAGTCCCTTTCGTAGGTAGTTCCGCTATCTTATGTTACTTGTTTAGACTTTGGTTGCATTGTGTATATATATTTTACCAACTCCTAGATAGAATTCTGAACCTAGCGCTGGTTGTCTTTGTAATATATTTTCATTTTCTATAACAGTACACTGGTTTATGTTTGTTTCGTTTTGTGGAGTTTTGTGAAGAAGATATGTACGAGAGGTTTGATTGGAGTTATTGATGGATTTTTGTTTGGGATGTGCTGCTGTTGTGGTTTGTTGTAGGAGTGGGTTGTTTAATTGCAGATTGTTTTATTTCGCGCATATGGGGACCTGAAAACAAAGAAACCAATTTTTTTTTTAATAGGCTTTGCGTGGGATTAGCCGACACAAAGTCAAACATTCTGTTGACTTTGCGTCGGCTATTCCCACGCAAAACCCACTAACTGCGGGGCTTTGCGTGGGATTAGCCGATGCAAAGTCGACTGAGTGTTTGACTTTGCGTCGGCTAATCCCACGCAAAACCCACGGACTGCGGGGCTTTGCGTGGGATTAGCCGACGCAAAGTCGACAGAGTGTTTGACTTTGCGTCGGCTAATCCCACGCAAAGCCCATTGACTGAGGATTGACTGAGGGGCTTTGCGTGGGATTAGCCGACGCAAAGTCAACAAAAAGTTTGACTTTGCGTCGGCTAATCCCACGCAAAGCCCATTGACAGGGGCGTTGACCTCCATGTCTTCGTATCGGATTAGCCGACGCAAATCATATGCGTCGGATTAGCCGATGCAAAAAAAAAAATTGCGTCAAATTATAATGGCGGCCGTTTGCATCGGTTAATCCGACGCAATCTTCAGTTTGCGTCGGATATTGCCCATTTGCGTCGGATTTGTCCGACGCAATTCCGGCTTGATTTTTGTAGTGATCTCATGTTGTACTTGCGTAACCGGGTGAAAAACTTTCTGAGAGCCGAAATATGCCCGTTTCGTTCTTTGGACTTAACGATCATGTCGTCCACGTAGACATCCACTTCCTTGTGCATCATATCATGTAATAAGGTGGTAGCGGTCCGTTGGTAAGTGGCACCGGCGTTGATAAGCCCAAATGGCATAACGGTGTAACAGTAAGTCCCCCAAGGCGTAGTGAAGGTGGTCTTACTCATGTCTTCTTCCGCCATTTTGATCTAATTGTACCCGGCATACCCGTCCATGAATGATAGAAGGGCATGATCGGCCGTGTTGTCCACCAGTATGTCGATGTGTGGCAACGGGAAATCGTCTTTCGGGCTGGCCTTGTTAAGGTCCCGGAAATCTACACAAACTCGTACCTTTCCATCTTTCTTGGGTACTGGTACGATGTTTGCAACCCAGTCTGGATATTCAGACACTTGAATAAAGCCCGCTTTGAATTGCTTATCGACTTCTTCTTTGACTTTGAGAGACCATTCGGGCCTCATTCTTCGGAGTTTTTGCTTTACCGGCTTACACCCGTCTTTAATGGGTATACGGTGTTCGGCTATTTCCCGGTCTATTCCCGACATGTCCTTGTAGGACCATGCGAAGACGTCTTTGAATTCATGGAGGAGATCCGTGAATTGTTGTTTCTCCTCGGGATCTAAGGATAAACCTAACTTAAGCATCTGAGGCTCTAAAGGGGTTCCTACATTGATGGAGTCAGTTTCCTTAATCACAGGATCTCGGGATTCCCTTTGTTCGAGTTGCTCGACTAGATGCGGAGGTAGCGGTACCTGTTCGTCGGGTTTCTCAATGTCATTGCATATAAAATTTTTGAAAATGTTTTGAAAATAAGACAAGTCGTAAGCAGAACGGTTATCGTTATTATTGATAGAGAATTTTGAAAATAGCTCAAAGAGAGCAGCCATCTGATCGTTGGTCAGAGGCGGGATGGGGAGTGCTCTCGGGACAGACTCCGAGACTCCCAAAGGTGTGACTAAAGGAAAAGGGGTTACAGACTCGACCCTAGTACTGGACCCTCTAGACTTAGACTCAGACTCCGACTCTGACTCTGACTCAGACTCGGATTCGGACTCAGCGCCTTGCATGTCCCCTTCTCCAGTAGTAAGTTTGTAGACTCGACCCTCGTTGTCGGTCCACTTGATCGTCTTCCTCCAAGCCCTCTTTCCGGTGTTAGCGCTGACTTCGGAGATCAGCTTAGTCGGATCGAACTTGCTGCTGTGGAGGATCAGGTTCACCAATTCCTCCTTAGGAGTCGGGATGATCTTGCTTTCCCCGAACAAGAGCCCCAGCATAGGCACGGCCGGGTTTGAATCCTCCTTTGATTCGGCCTGGATGAGAGCAAAGATATCATCCGGGATGAAGTTGCATTCCCGAGCCAATTTGGCCTAGGGATATGAGATGGTGGGCTGATAGAGTCCCACTTAAATAGCTCCGAATACGGGAGTGACAAACTTGGTTGCGTTTGTAGCCCAACCCGAATCTCTCTGGGCCATGGTGTAGCCCAACCCGAATCGAGACTCTCCGTCGTTCAGGACCTCGATGATCTTGCCAGCTGGGAGATTGGGCCTTGAGGTAGCCCCCGGTAGATAGCTCAAGTTTTGCAGCATCATGTCGATGCTAGTAGTGAGGTAGGGCTGAAAAAGGAACTCTTCATCGATCATTCCCACGAAGTTGAAACCTCGTGGGTCGATCGAGCCTGCCGTGTTGCAGCTTAACACGGCTATGGGAGTAGCTTCGAGGGTGATGACCCCATCTTGTAAAGGTAACTTGATCTTCCTGTGGAGAGTGGAGGACACGGCTTTGACCGTGTGGATCCAGGGCCTTCCAAGTAGCAGATTGAACGATGAGGTGACATCGATCACTTGGAATTCGAGCTCCTTCTCGATCGGGCCCGTTATGATGGTTAGTTTAACTGCCCCAGCAACTGATTTTGGACTCCTATCGAAAGCCTGGATAGTTTGTGCAGTAGGAAGGTAGTCAGCCTCGGTAATGCCGAGAGCCTTTGCAATCCTTAAAGGAAGGACATTCACGGCTGACCCGTCATCAATTAGGGTCATGGGTAGATACTTGCCCCGGCAGATCACCGTGATATATAGGGCCAAGTTGTGGGTGGCCCCAAATGGTGGAAGGTCAGCCTCGGAGAAGGTGATGAGTGGGCCTTCTCCTTTGGGCTTGCCCTTAAGATGAGGTAAGATCGTGGCTACCATTTCAGTGGGGATAACTAGCGAGTCTACCTTGATTTCATCGAGAGCCTTAGTAAGTGCTGCCCGATGCTCTTGAGAACTAACCAAAAGCTGCCATATAGTAAGATCGGTTTGGACCCTCTTCAGTTGCTTGACTAGGGCCGTGTCAGCATTTGATTCTTCCGAGGTAGAGTCCGTCCTGGCAGGTTCAGTGACGGATTCCGGGGCCGAAGGTCCGACCGTGATAACGTGTGTGCCGGCCAGGGCCTTGGTTCTGGCCTTCCAGATTTCTTCGATGGTGATGGGGACAGCTTCCCCCTTAACCAGATAGACGTCATCCTCATCGTCATTCCATATCCCGTTGATTTTGGGGATGAAAGGGGAAATGAGATGAGTACAGTCGATCACCTCTCCAGTAAAAATGGCGTGAGTAGCAAGAGGATTATTTTTGTTACTCGGCTTATCACTGGGTAGCGGTATCTTCCCACTCTCGATCAGATCTTGAAAGAGATGCTTCAACTTCCAGCATTTTTCAGTATCGTGCCCGTTGCCTCGGTGATAGTGGCAATAGGCCTGGGCGTTGTAGCTTTTGGCCCATTTTTCGACGGGAACTTCCGGCATTGGGCCTATTGGCTGGATCAGGCCCTTAGAAGATAGCCTTTGTAAGGCGTTGGCATAAGTAGTCCCTATGTCAGTGAACACTCGAGCCGGAGTATTCTTTTTGGTCGAGGTGTCTAGTAAATTGACCTCGTCGAAGATGCTTCGGGCCGCACTTGTGGTTGCAGGCTTGCCAGAAGACGAGTTGGCTCCTTGATACCCCTTAGTAGAGACCTTAGTAAGGCTCTCTAACCTTAAATCATCTTCGATTCTTGTACCCATCTCGGTTAAGGTGGCGAAATTGGGTATGATGGCGTACCGGAGGTGGATCCGGTAAGATGGGAGGAGATTTTTCACAAAGGCCTCCACTAATACCTTTTCGATGGCTTGTCCACCAGCTTGACGCTTTCTGCCCTCCACCTTTGGAGGTATTTGGTGAAACCCTCCTTAGGCTCTTGGGCCATGACCTCCAGAGTACGCATGGTTGTCTAGATCTCAGTATTGTCCGCATAGTTTCGGGCGAACTCCGTTGCGACATCGTCCCAAGTTTTGTACTTCTTGGAATCAAGCCTGTAGTACCAGGCTCTCGGGTGCTTGTCCAAGGATGAAGCAAAGAGATGCTTGAACATGGTCGATTTGACCCCCTTAACTGCCATGAACTCCTTAAAAGCCCGGATATGGAGTACCGGGTCTTCAGTCCCATCAAACATGGGTAGGCCCGTCAGGTTGAGATTAGCGGGCAATTCATCAGTTAGGGGCGAATAAGTCCGAACATTCTCCGTGTGGATGGTGTTGCTGGTGGACGTGTGGACGTGTGGACCTGTTCTTGCAGCTTGTGGACCGCGCTGGCCAGTTCAGCTAACGGCCCATCATCATCAACTCCACTGTTAGGAGTTCCCTGTTCCACGGCGCTTACCCGGGTGAGGATGGCGATCTGGTCCTCCCTCATTTTCGTCAGTTGGTCCTGAAGCTTAGCCAACGAAGCGGTCAACTCGTCAATGGCTTCTTTCGACATGGTTCGGGTGAAGGGTGGTGTAACACCCCTGATTTTATAAAATAAATTAAATTAAAGTTATATTTGTATTTTTATTTTATTTACGATTTAACTCATAATTCTTAAAATTATTATAAAAGGAATCTATCGTTTAATCGTTTCAAACTCCTAAAAAATTCTATTTGACTCGAAAAACTCTTCTTATATTTAAACCATATTTTATTTCTATTTCGATTCATTTCATACAATTAATTTAATTCTTATCGAAAGTTTAATTCGACGATTTAAATTCTAAAATTCTTTTATTTATTTATATTTAAGCTCGAATTTCTATTTTCGGCTCGAAACTCATTTATTTTAAAGTTTCGTCAAAATATTTAGGGAAAAGTCTCATGGTACCCTCGAACTATGTCACATTACACATGGTACCCCTGCTTTTAAGTTTGTTCCCATGGTAACCTTGAGTTTTATAGTATAGTTCCCGATTTGACCTTACCCAAATTTCTGTCATGACGCCGTTAAATTATGACCAAAATTAATTATAGTTGTTCCCATAGTACCCTTAAGTTTTCATAGTTGTTCTCATGGTACCCTTAAATTTTCATAGTTGTTCCCATGGTACCCTGAAAGGAAAGCAACAACTCATTGAAGCAAAACAACGACTATTTTACTGAACTAGCCGTTACACAAGTGCTTATAAATTCACTTCTTTTTCTACTTTGGCAGAAAAAGAACAAACAATCCACAATTACTCACTCAACCTTTTCACCTCGTTCTTCACTTGTACAAAAAATGGAAAAAAATTAATGTTTCCGGATGATCGAGCTTCAAAGTTATGGTGATGAAGTTTTTCAATTTTTTTGTACAAGTGAAGAACGAGGTGAAAAGGTTGAGTAGTGAGTGTGGATGGTTTGATCTTCTTATGCCAAAATAAAAAGGAGAGTGAATTTGTAAGCCCTTATGTAACAGCTAGTTCATTAAACTAATCGTTGCTTTGCTTCACTGAGTCGTTGCTTTTCTTTCAGGGGTACCATGAGAACAACTATGAAAACTTAAGGGTACCATGGGAACAACTATGAAAACTTAAGGGTACCATGGGAACAACTATGAAAACTTAAGGGTACCATGGGAACAACTATGAAAACTTAGGGGTACCATGAGAACATCTCTTTTTTTGAAGAAAAGTAGTTGTTAATTTTGGTAATAATTTAACGGCGTCATGACAGAAATTTGGGAAAGGGCAAATCGGGAACTAAACTATAAAACTCAAGGTTACCATGTGAACAAACTTAAAAGCAGGGGTGTCATGTGTAATGTGACATAGTTCGAGGGTACCATGGGAAATTTCCGAAATATTTATTTCCTTTCCTCGAGAAATCAACTTAATTCACTTGAACGAAGATTTATTTATTTTTCGGAAAATACTATTTCACCGTCTAATTATTTACGAAATTACTTTTTCCTAACGAGACTTTACTCAATCCTAACGAAAATAATGTCACTTTTCCAATTTTACCCTCTCCATAATTTAACCTAACTTATAATTTTCTCTCTTCTTCTTTGTCTCTTTACCTCCCCAATTTCTTTAATCAATGAACTTTTTCGAATTCGATTGTAAATTTTAATTCAATTATTAATGAAGTAATATCATTGTAATTAATTATTTAATTAACTGATTTATATTTTGCAGGGTTTAATTAACTTTTTAAATTAGGGTTAAGGATTTAGGGTTCTAGGGCATCAATCGTATATCTTGATATTGTAATTCTTTTTCTTTTCATGTAATTTTTTTAATTGAGTTTTTTACTATCTTATTTTTCTTCATTTTATTATGTCAAACTAAACTTAATTAATTGTGTTTTGGGTGGTGTTTGTTGGTGTTTTTGGTGGTGGTTGTTGGTGTTGATGGGTGGTTGAATTTAGGTTTTTTTTATAAAGAAAATCAATTTGGGTGAAATGACAAGGACAAATTGGTAAAATGTCGTTAGGATTGAGTAAAAGTTCGTTAGGAAAAAGCACGACCCATTATTTATTGCGTTAAGCTTCATTTTCGTCTCGAATAATTTATCTACTCTTTTATTTTGACGGTCCGATTATTTAATAATTTTATTAACTCGTTTAATTCAATTTGTGGGTCAGCCAACTTATCGATACGGAATTTGTTTAATCCATATTTCTAACCCGATTCATTTAATTAGTCCGTACTTTTTATTTGGCCGATTCTTTTCCCCTTGACCCGATTCATTTGTTTTCCCATTTGTTTTCCGATTCTTTTCACTTGTCTGCATTCACTCCTTTCTTTTTGTTTTCCTCAGCTTATTCATTCCCCACTTATCCACCGCTTCCCCAACTCTTGTTTGTCCCTCGGCTATTAAACTCTCCTTTCCCCCTTACTCCTTGTTTTGTGTTCCTCCGCTTTATCTGTACACAATCCTTGCTTCCTCTTCTTCGTTCCTTCCCTTCTCTTCCTTTTCTTCTTCTTATTCTTGCTCTTGCTGCTGTAATCGTCTTTCGGCCGCCCCCTCTGTTTTTCCCCTGTTTTTCGATTCGTTTTCTGCTGCTGCTGCGTACTGCTACAAGCTGCTGCTGGTGCGTTCTGCTGCCGTTACGGTACTGCTACTTCCGTTCTTCGTTTCTTCTCCCTTCGTATTATTTCGTTACTACGTTGATTTTTGTTGCCGTGTGATATTGCTGATCGTCTTCGTTGTTTGTTGTCTTCCTTGTAATCTGCTACTCCTTTTTCTTCTCTTCTCCTTCTTTGTTCTGGTTTGTTTCCCATTGCTACTGAACTGTTGTGGTTACTGCTGCTGTTGTGCGTGTTCTGCTGTTCTATTGCCGTTTCTGCCGTCCGTTTCTTCCTCTTCGGTTTGTTTTGTCGTTTTTCGGTTTTTGTTCGTTGTCATTTCATCTCACTTGCTGCTTTTGTTTTCGTGCTATTCTTTTCGTCTTCCCGAATTCTGTCATTTCGCCCTCCATCCTTCCTTTTCGTGAGTCCGTTGCTCTTTGTCTTCCTCTTTTCTTCTTTTCATCCTGTTTCGGTTATCTTCAATTGATGTTCGTTACGGTTGCTGTCCTGATTGTTACTGCTGCTGCTATCTGTCTTTCTTTCCTCTTCTTCTTCTTCTTCCTTTTCTCCTCCTCCTTTTGTTGCTACCGTCTGCTGTTGCAGTTCATTGTTTCTTCTCATTTGTCCTCTTCTCCGTTTTCTTCTTCTTCTTCATTCTATATTGGGCTGCTGCTGTTTCGTTGATTACTACTCTTAGCGTCTCGCGTGTTATGTTCGTTCGTTTGGGACTCGATTACTGCTATTACTTTTCGGGTCGATTTGTATTCTGCTCTTTGTCCTCCTTCTATTCGTTGTCGATGTTGCTGTGTCGGAATCTTGTCGTTTTCTGCTCGACTTTGGACCCTATTCTTTCCTCCAACTCATTTTTATCCATCTTCTGATCTTTCTTCTTTCCGTCTTGTGTCGTTTACCCATGTCTCATTCTTTTGTTTTGTCTTCTCGATTTCCGCGATGTTGAGCGGTTCTTCTACTTGGAGCTTAAAGACGACATTTCTACTAATTTGAAGCTTGGACTGATTAAGGACGAATACGTGATCATTTCGGTTTTTGACCCGAGGTAACTTTAGGACGTTACTCGATTTTATATCGTATGTTTGAGTAGTAGTATGTAGTAAATATTTTAACTTCGGTTTTCTAATTTTAGCTATATATATTTGCTAATTATATTCTTTTAAATCGTATTTATAAATATTTTACAAGTTTTTGATATCGTTTTACAAATCGTTAGTAATTTATTTATTTACGATCGTTATAATATTTTGTTGGTTATCGTGACACTAGTAACTAAATAATAACGATTTCATATTTTCTTCATATTTCGTTAATTTATAATTTTCACTTAAAAATCGTATTTTTATATTTTAATCGAAATTTGTATACTTGTTAATAAATTAATTTTCGTTTTACGATTTATTCTAATAAATGAGAAAATAGTCGATTTTGTTTTAAATATATTTTTAGTAGAGACTATTTTCATTAATAATTTCCTATTTGTTTCCGATTGACTATTTTTATTAAAATCCGTATTATTTATTAATAAAAACTATCTGTTAAAAATAGTTTGAATTCTTCGTAAATTTCGTTTCATTTATAAAGTTCGTCGACTCAATTAATTTTGATATCATTTTCTTAAAACATCTCTTTTCTAAAATTTATAGTTTTAACTCGATTGTCTAATTATATGTAAAGTACTATACTTTAACTTATTATATTTTATTTATATTTTGAGTAACGAATTTGGGAATATATTAAAGTTACGATAACGACGATAATAATAAAATGTTAATTTCGTTAGAAATGCTATTTTTTAATACATTTCACATATTTTAATAACTTATGTATTTTCTATAACAAAATTTCTATTTTAAGTAAGTTCTAAAATTAGTAAGTTTCTATTTATAGAAAGTTTCCATTTTAATATAAAATGTTTATTTCTTTTATCTTCATATTATTCATAATAATTATATCTCTTGTTTATATCGATAATGGCTTGTTTTAGAATTATGGAATAAGGACAAGTGTGAGGTTTAGAGTAATATATTCTGGGGTTTACGTTTTTGCCATCAACTATAAGGCTGATGTGTCTTTATGGGGCACACTGGTTGTTGAACCGAGCATATATGGTGTTCGGGAGTGTGTGTACATTTTGACCTTAAATTTGTGCCTCGCAGTGTAAGACGCCGTCGGGTTGAACTGAGTATTTATGGTGCTCGGGAGGGGTGTGCATATTATCTTAAACTAGGGCCACGCATTTATAAGTCGCCGTCCTATTATGTTTGAGTAGCCTAGTTAGAGACCGAAGTTTGATTTGTTTGAACTAAGTTCTCGAAGCTAGTTTTTAGTATTCTCCTAGTGAAAGTCTAACCGTCGACACTAATCCTATCCATAACACCATTTTGAATATTTTTATTATTATCGATACAATTTGGTTTGCAGGTTGCAAACATTTGAAGTTTTCTTCTGAAAACTTGTTCTGATTTTATTGTTCCAATATTTTAAGTTTTCTCCGAAAGCTTATTTTCATTATATCACTTAATGTTTTTCATTTTAATTATTTTGATATAGTAATACTATTATTTTTTCATATGATATAATATGGCTGGGAGAACGTCCGAGTTAGGCCCTGTTCTTTTCAGCTTATTTTCAGCCCGTTTCAGACCAGCCCAGCTTTTATCAGCTCAGCCCAGCTCGTATCAGCTCAGCCCAGCTCCTATAAGCTCAGCTCAGCTCTAATATTTTCAGCCCAGCTTCAATATTTTCAGTTCTTAAAATAAATAAATAATAATAATAATGTATTATTATTATTATTATTATTATTATTATTATTTTTTTATTATTATTATTATTATTATTATTATTTATTTATTTATATGAAACGGAAGTTGCATTAAGATCGAAACAAATTACAATAAGTTATTATTATTATTGTTGTTGTTGTTATTGCATTCGATATTAATGCAAGTTTCTTTTCATAAAAAATAATAATAATGATCATAATATTGTTGTTGTTGCTGTTATTTTTATTACTTGTATCTCTCAATGTTAATAATAATAACAAATTATTATTATCATCGTCATTGTCGTTATCCTCATCGTCATTGTTATTATTATCGTTATTGTATTATTTTCAATTTTTTTATCATCATTGGTATTATAAAAATTATTAATATTATTATGCACTCCATAATATTTTGTGGTCTTGAAATGGATGTTACATTCAAATATTTACAACTTACCCACACAATATAGCATATGAATATTATTTGTATTGTATTAAGATTTAAGAATATGAAAATTTAAAATTTTGTATATTACATAATCAAAAGATATATGCATAATATTTTCTATTGTCAAGTACTAAAAAAAAAACAAAAGTAGAAATCAAATGAATTGGAGTGAGTACTATGTTGTTGTTGTTGTTATTATCATTTCTATTATTATTAATTAATTATTATTATTATTATTATTATTATAATTAATTTATTAATTATTATTATAATTATTATAATTATTATTATTATTATTTAGTATTATAATTTTTTATATTTTTTTCTCATTTTTTAAAATATTATTAGATAATTTATATAAGTAGTTATTAGTTTCAGCTTCTTTTAATTCAGCTCAGCTCAGCTCAGTTTCTATCAGTCCAGCTCAGCTCCTATCAGACCAGCTCAGCTCAGCCCAGCCCTGTTTCAGTCGAAAAGAACAGGGCCTTACTCCCCACTGACGTGGCTGTTATATTTATAACATGACAGGTATTTGCTGCTGGGTTTTGGGTGTGAGCTAGCGAGTAGCGTGGATCCTACTCTTTCTTCATTTGATTTATGGATTTGTATAAACCCGTTTGAAGATTTTTACCTTTAGCCCTTTTGTAAAAAGAGGTCTTTGTATTGACTTAACATTTCTTTTAATAAGATATAGTTTGTCAGTGTGTTTTAATCCCAACTCTACAGTGTTTCTGCCACTGTATTGCGTTAGAATTTCTAGGGGATTACAGGTGGCCTGTCTGTAAGAACACCACGTAATCAGCAACTAACCCAAATCCTTGAACAAAAGTACATCCCGAGCAAGGGAAGAAAGGAAGCTAGGAAGGAAATGACTCGGAAAAGGACACTTAGACGGGTGACCTGTGAAGGGTGGGCCTCCTTTAGGATCCAGCTGTGTGGGCTGGGCCCTGTTCAAAAGGAGGTTCCCGTGAGACATTCCCCAGACTTTTAGACTCGATTGTGTAGACGGGCCAACCCTTGTAGGATTATGTCCTACGTAGGTGGGTCTTGCCTTAGTCAAATAAGGCGGACTGGGATAGGGAGGAAATCCGTGATATAAGATCGGCGGAGTTTCGACGCTAGAGATTTCGATGACTTACGACACGACCCGACACTGCTAAATACGGGAAGTCCTAAGAAAAGGAAGTTTTTTTGAAATAGATTTTTTTTAAAGCCCGAAAATCGGGAAAGAAAACCCGCCCTTTTTTTCGAAAAAAAACGGAAAAGGTGGGCCGGGCGACGGTTTTGAAAGTTTCGAAAATATTTTCGAGTTTTGAAATGGGCATAATACCGGCTAAAAATAAGCTATTTTGAGTAAAATCGTAAATCCTAAATTGGTATACGTCCCGGGTTTTGAAATTGGATATTTTGAAAAAAAGATGCAAATTTTGAAAACGACGGTTTATGAAAGACGACTTGTAAATCAGGTAGCACGTAGTCATGGAAACAGTATAACGACGTCATGTATGCTCTAATTCTAAGTCTCGGTCAGTCTGTAAGGGTCTATACCAGTGTACATAGCCTATCAAGAATCGGGGCGGACTTCCTAAGTCGAGTTGAGCTTAGAACATGCCGTAAAACCCATACGAATCGACTATGGACACCTTTGACATATCCAATTTGAACTACATCAATAGTATAGTGGGACGTCGGTCACCAGTACCGGCCCGGGAAAATATGGGGTTATGCATGAACCGTAAAACTAAAACGCGTATTGTACTAGTCAAACGATTTCTATTCGAGTCTCACCCTGAGGATGCCGATGGTAAGTCACGCATCAGTTAATCCCCAGCGGAGTCGCCAAATTGTCGACATGACATAGGTCCACCCCGACGCGGCCACGCGCGGGTTTGGGGAGGCGAATGAATCTCCATATGAGATGGTCAAATTGAAATTTAAATCGAAGTTGGAGTCGCCACCGAACTTTGTGGGAGTTCGGGCCCGTTCGAACCCACTCTATGTCGTAGTAGGCCGTGTACAAAATATGGCCCATTCCGATGTCAGAGTTTATTGGGTTCGTCCCTTTGCATTTGATACCGATACCGACTTGATCGGATACCGTGTATTGAATGACTCTCGTTGCCAATGGTTTCGGACATCCGGAAACCGAGGTTCTGAGTAAGGGGTGAGGGTACGTGTTGGGAAGTTCACAAAGAACACCCAACCCCGCCCGCACATTAGCGGCCTCTACTAAGATATCGAATGATTTTTGAATATGCGCGTTAGTAATACGATGAATGATATGCAAACATTGTTTTCCTAAACATACGAGGAATTGAATGGGTTGCTAAGTCAGTTTAATGCATGAAAATTAACGTCAAAGTTGAATTTAGCATGTGAGATTCGTTTTAGTATAATAAAACAAACGATGAAAAAGAATGAATTCGCTATAAAGGATGAACAAACGAGTTAGTATCGAACTGTGAATAAAAATATAGCGAATATGATGAATATGCGAGGTCGAGAAAATAGTAGTCGAAATCTAAAAATATTGCTAAAAAGACGTTGTTTTGTCTAAAAAACGATGTTCGAGAAAATGATAAAAAAGCAAATAAACGTGTCGCGTTCCAGCCAGCCGCGCGACTCGCCCGAGTCTGGCGCGACTCGCCCGAGCAGGCTGCTCGCCCGGGACGCGCGCGACTCGCGTCCCGGCCTGTTTTCGAAATTGATTTTTTGAAAGTTCGATGATTTTATTAAATCGCGTACGAATATTGCCCAATTTGCACTCGATTTAATATTTTCGATATTCGATTATGAAATCGATATCAAATATTTGGAATAGTTTTAGAAAAGATTTTGAAGAAAATCGTTTTGTAAAAAAAGAGACGATGTTAAAAAAAGAATGGAGAAAGCGAAAAAGGCTGCGGATTTCAGGCTTCCGCGCGAGTCGCCTGGGAGGGGCGCGACTCGCGTGAGGGTCTGTCCCGGCTCGTTTGTTTTTTGAAAATTGCTAATTTCGATAAACCGCGTACAAATATGAATTAATTTGTACTCGATTTATAGTTTCGACATTCGTCGTATTCGATATTCGATTATAGAAATCGATATCGAATACTTGGAATGATTTTTGTAGAAATTGTTTTGTAAAATTGTTTTGAAAAGAATTTGAACGAAAAAAAAGATGTTAATTCTCTCCGCGTTAAAATCGTTGTATTTTGTAAAAAGATGTAACGATTTTCTTAGCATCTACGAGATTTAATTTAATTCTTTTAATACGATATTCGACTATAGAGTTGATATCGTATTTTTAAGAATGTTTGTTTATATGAAAATAGTTTTAGTAATATCGATATTAGAAATAATAAAAAAACGACGAACGACCCATAAAAAAAATTGACGACCGACGACCCATAAGAAAAAGCGACGGACGAAAAAGGAAGAAGAAAAAAACGAGGGAAGGACGAGAAGAAGAGAAAAAAAAAGTCGGGTTTGGTTACACCCTCAACCTACATGCTTTTGTCTACTCGGATCGGAGCTCGTCGGAATGTGGCTTGGGCACGGGAGCGTCGAGTTTAATGTTGGTGAGTTGTGGTGACTTCATGAAGTGTGATGGGTGTCGGGGCCGGTTCCTTCGGGTTGTGGATGTACTATCGGTTTTTCTCGATGCTAAGTGTAAGGAGTTTAGGTTTATGTGTGAAGTGTTGATATTGTAATTGATCGTTGTAATTGATGTGTGTGAAGGTCCTATTTATAGGAGAAAAGGTTAGGAGAATTACTCTTGTTTGGACAACAAGAAATACCGGTTTGGATAGGAAACGCAAGAGATTAAGAGGAACGAGAATTCTCTTTCCTTGGCAAAGAAGCCACAAAATTGTCTGAAAAACAGGCTGCTCGGCCGAGTATCCTAGCTCGGTCAAGTGTTCGATTCGGTTTTCGGATAGAATTCCTACTTGAGATCGAATTCTATCCTTAAACGGATTTGTTTAATATTTTGTGTAGCTGATTTTTTGTAGTGTTGGAGTCCAAACCGGACGTGTGAGGTGTCACGGCTGGTCCGTGTGTCTCGAGAATATCTTTGACCGGGTTTTGACTCGGTCGCTAAAAGACGGTTTTGCCCCTGGTGTCGGAATCGACCCAAATTAGTCTTACTTGACTCAAAACGACCCATTGGGCCTGATTTTGAGGCTGGTTTTGTGAGATATGTACTCTGTGAAAAGCTCAAGCCAAATGCCAATGATTTTGAGCCTGTTTCCGAATATATTAAAGCACGTTTGCGTCCGATCATCATCGGGTGTTTGTCGGAAACTGCTATAGACACCTGGTAGTCAAAACTGCGCGAACTTTGGTGGCGACGGTATCTATACTCATTCGAACTACCGAACGCTGGCCCAAAAATAAAACAAACGCGATAGTCAATACCGTCGCCACCAAAGTCCTCCTGATACACCAATAAAAATTTACTGATTAGTTAAAGAATAGACGATCAACATATTTACCTATTTTAAACAAACAAAGTAAAACGCAAAATGGACACGCATAGTCATAAACAAATGGATACGCATATCGTAACGCATTTATGAAATTAAAATTTTATTTAATTTCATAATTTCGTATACAAACATCTGAACATTTAGTCATGATTTTGATAATAATAATTCTAATAATATTCATAATAACTCTAATCATATAAACATCTCGTATAATTTCATAATAATAATTATAAATAACGACACCCGAGTCACGATATTAAAAAAAAACGATATCGTAACGCATAATGTCAAACAAAAACTAAAAAAAAAACCCGAAAACAGGCCCGAACGCCCAAAATTCGCGCCCAGGAGACCCCCCGAACGCTCAGAATTCGCGTCCAGGAGGCCCCCAGACGCCTGAAATTTGCGTCCCAGAGGCCCCTCAGACGCCGAAAATTCGCGTCCAGGAGGCCCCTCAGACGCCCCAAATTCGCGTCCAGGAGGCCCCCCCAGACGCCCAAAGTCCGCGTCCAGGAGGCCCCCCAGACGTCCAATATTCGCGTTTAGTAGGCCACTAAGACGTTCGTTTCTGGCTTTTTCGACCATTTTCGCCCACTCCGACATTATTTTAACCTCGATTTCTATTTCAACATCGATTTCCACAACAAAATGCGATTTCTTACGCTAAACTAACACACATTCCTTAAAAATTATAATCAAAAGAGAGAAAAACAAGGACGGATAATATAAACAAAAATGTACTAACCACAGGTCGATCCATTTCGGCCGAAGTCGGTCCCCTAGAAAAATCGGATTTCTCGAAAAAAAAGACGGTTTTTTTTCTTAGTGAGAGGAGAGAAAATAATATTCAATGTTGTGAGTGGAGTGGTAGTGGGTGTGAGTGTGGTGGTAGTGGGTATCTAATTAATAACCACACAAAATAATAACATAATAATGGAACGGTTTGAAAAATTAAAAACCGCTTCATTAACGAGTTTCATTAACTAATCTAACTTCTAAAATTACATAACATTAGTTAACTAATCTAATTAAGGCAAGGGCATGATCGTCTTTTGATACGATATAATATGGTCACCAAAGACCTTGTTTCGAAGGGTCTCGACAACGGACCGTCGACAGATAAAATGTAACACGCTTACAATTTATCATCTACAGAGCACAACTTTATTATCGTAGCTAATAAAGGAGTAGAAAGAATTAATATCCTACTTAATTAATAGTTTTATTTTAATAATGGTAATTAGTGATAGCTAGTTAATTTTGGGGTTTGTAGGGACTTTTTGTTTGCCTCTCGAGGCTATTTAATCCAAACAGTTTGTAATGCATAAGACATGGAAGAAATATGAAAAAAAATCGAGTGTTTGTTCGAATTGTTGTTGACAATTCAGTGTGCATCGCTTGAACGAGTTTTCTAGCGTTGTTTTCTTGAGTCTCGAGTCAATAGGTCTTGACTTGGTCTCGTAATTCGTCAAGCTATAGGTCTAGCTCGTCGAATATATCCCTTTTATTTATTTCCACTGCGTATTCGCATCATATGGTATCAGAGCTTCGGATCTTCATTTTTCTTAAAATCGAGACGGTCCTAAGGCATGTCAAGGCCAAGTTATAGGCTGAATCTCCAGTTGCGATTGGAGTTCAAAGATTAAACTCGAGCGAGGTAGGTCGAGGGTTAGTCGGTTTTGATTGTCAAAAAAAAAAATACTGTTCATTGTGTACTGTTCATGGAGGGAAAAAAACACAAAAAAAAAAAATGTCGGAAATTTTCTCATTCAGAAACGCTTACGAGGAAAGCTTGGTTTTTGATCCAACTTTACCTCCTTTTTATGATGATTATAGAGATGACGAGGCTAATTTTAATATCAAGGAGTCGTGTTGTTCTACGGATTATGATTTTGGGTTCGTTCTAATTTCTAAGCTAAACAAGCATATAAGTGACCCTATTAAATTTCAAGGCCAAGCGATTTGTTATTTGGTTGATTTTGTAGCGGCCATGGATAGTTCGTCATGTTCGATTTGCTCGTTTAACAATGGGATAAGGCTTAGCATTATTGAGGGTGGTTCGATTATAAGTTCGAGTTTTATACTATTTTGTGTCATCTTTGTCATTTTGTGAGGCTGGTTCGTGTTTGATCCCGGCGGTTTGAAGTTACAGGAATTGTGGTCAATTCCTTTTTAAAGAAGGAGGGGATGATACGATATAATATGGTCACCAAAGACCTTGTTTCGAAGGGTCTCGACAACGGACCGTCGACAGATAAAATGTAACACGTTTACAATTTATCATCTACAGAGCACAACTTTATTATCGTAGCTAATAAAGGAGTAGAAAGAATTAATATCCTACTTAATTAATAGTTTTATTTTAATAATGGTAATTAGTGATAGCTAGTTAATTTTGGGGTTTGTAGGGACTTTTTGTTTGCCTCTCGAGGCTATTTAATCCAAACAGTTTGTAATGCATAAGACATGGAAGAAATATGAAAAAAAATCGAGTGTTTGTTCGAATTGTTGTTGACAATTCAGTTTGCATCGCTTGAACGAGTTTTCTAGCGTTATTTTCTCGAGTCTCGAGTCAATAGGTCTTGACTTGGTCTCGTAATTCGTCAAGCTATAGGTCTAGCTCGTCGAATATATCTCTTTTATTTATTTCCACTGCGTATTCGCATCATCTTTTACATTAAAAAGCGCCGACGACGAAAAACAGCACTCCTCCGAACAACTCGACCCCATTTTTTATTAATTGATTTTCAAACTGATCCAAAACGTTAATTAATTTATTTTTCAACATTATTTAAAAAAAAAAAAAACTATGTTTTTCGTCAATCGGGAAACCGTGTCAAGGCATGAATTTTTCCCAAAAATGATGTCGGGATGACCCTCGGCATATCGGACCGCGCTCATGTTGGCCCAACCCAAGATACCGAGCCGTGCCGAAACTCGGGCCGGACCGTCAAATTGGACCGACCCGATTTGCCACCTATACGGTCACGTGGTTGGTGAAAAGGAGTTGTCAACATTCGAAGTATAGCCACTTTAGCGAGGCAGCCCTTGTTGTCCTCTTCAAACATTTTACTTGGCCGATATTCCCTTCACACCTCCATCGCCGTCGTCCTCGTCATCATTACCATGGCTTCCGCGCTCCTTCAGCCTCCCCTGTTTCCAACGCGCCGCAACACTCCGCCGCCAGCATTCAAAATCCGTAATCTGTCTCCTGTGGTTCGTCCCCTTATGCTTACCGCCGCCGCCGTGATATCGGTGGACAAAGCGGAACCATCTCCTGCTCCGCCGCCGCCGCTGGTATTACGGCGGGTGTCATCGGATTCGCTGCGGTACGAAAGCGGTTTGGTTGGCGCCGTCCCTGACAGGTCGAAATTGAAATTGGGTGGTGGTGATGGTGAAATATCGGCGATGGAGTACCTGACGAATATACTTTCGTCCAAGGTTTACGATGTTGCGGTGGAGTCGCCATTGCAGGTTGCTGAGAAGCTTTCTCAGAGGTTGGGCACTTGTGTTATGCTTAAAAGGGAGGATTTACAGCCGGTATGTTGCATTTTACTGCTCTCTTATTCTCTCTCAAATTGATTACTACGACTACTTGAACTGTGATTTGATTTGTATTATATATATAAAAAAAGGTGTTTTCTTTCAAATTACGCGGAGCATATAATATGATGGCAAAGCTTCCGAGGGAACAGTTGGACAGAGGTGTTATTTGCTCATCTGCAGGAAACCATGCTCAAGGGGTTGCTTTAGCCGCTAAAAAGCTTAATTGTAATGCCGTCATTGTCATGCCCGTAACTACACCAGAAATCAAGGTTCTATATTTTGTTTGTTTATTAGACACCCAAATGCCAGTTAGCCTAAGCTAAATGGAAATCACTTGTACTGTTATTTTGATCAGTGGAAATCAGTAGAGAGACTTGGAGCTAATGTGGTTCTTATTGGCGATGCTTACGATGAGGCACAATCATATGCAAAAAAGCGGGCCTTAGACGAAGGACGTACATTTGTGCCTCCATTTGACCATCCTGATATCATTATGGGCCAAGGGACGGTAGGGACGGAGATTATAAGCCAGATGAAAGGCCGCCCTTTACATGCAATCTTTGTACCTGTTGGAGGTGGTGGATTAATAGCTGGTATTGCTGCCTACGTCAAGAGAGTCAAACCCGAGGTTACTACTTTCCTCTTGTCATCATTCTTAGGCCATGTTCTTCCAATGGGCTCAACTGAATTTAAATGAACGGGCTTAATGTAACTTAATTTAATTTGATTTAATTTAATGGGATTGTACAATTGAAAGGAACTTATTAAATGAGTTGAATTAACCAAGTCAAAATGATGGACTTAACTTAACTATACTGAATAGGGATTAACATTATTGGCCTTACTATATTAGGTCTAACTCATTGGAGTATGACTTTGTGCCATCTTTACTCTCCATCCAATCATTGGATAGGTTCTTTTGTTCATCTTGTAGTGATTTCCCCCTTCTTTACTATTTTAGGTCAAAATCATTGGAGTGGAGCCATTTGATGCCAACGCCATGGCTTTGTCATTGCACCATGGAGAAAGAATTGTTTTAGATAAAGTCGGAGGATTTGCCGACGGTGTTGCTGTCAAAGTGGTAGGCGAAGAAACATTCCGCATATGCGAGGAATTGGTAGATGGTGTAGTTCTTGTCAACCGTGATGCCATTTGTGCCTCCATTAAGGTGAACTTGACCCCCTTTTATCCTCTTTCACTTGAAATACTCGTTTGTCTGATGTGATTTATAAAACATATCGTATATACACATGCTTTCTTCTCCAATGAGCTCACTGAGAACTATTTTTTTGTTGTTAATTTCATCCTCTTTACTTTTACCATTGAAGGCCCAAGCCTCATGGTATTGAGTTTTGGTTTAAGATTGAACTATCAATATCAGTTTATGTCAGAAATCTGGTATGTACTACCTCAAATCTCAATTGTGGTAACCTTCAAAATAACTGTGGAGTATAACCTGGGTGGTATGCGGTTTCATTCCAGAAAGTTAATATCAAAGCTATGTCTTTGTGGAATGTACAGTCGTTTACTTCTATATGGTGTCACATATAATTGTAATACGAGTAATAATAGATGATGAGGGTTATGATGATACTCCTTCTCATGTTTGTCATAATTGTCAATAAGGGACTGTTTTTGTGGTGATGTGGAACATAAATTCTAGTCTCTAAATTATAATAGCCTGCTTCTATTCCATGGTAGTATGATATTTGTCCTGTCAAGGACGCCATAACTTGTACATTGTTATAGTAGGCTACTAGTTTAGGTCTCGTGCAAATGCACGGACTTATTAAGTTAATGATTGTAGTTTTGATAATGGGATACCAAATTATGTTAATCTTTTTAATAGCGTTTTGATTGAAATATATCATTAAATTTTAAGTACAACAACTACTAAAATTTTAAGTACACATATTAAAATTTACTTTCAGTTAACGCCATTTAGATAGTCCTTTGAGGCTTTGGTGAGGATAAGTTACCTTATTTTAGGGGGCATTTGGTTCAAAGTATTGGAATGGATTAGAATGGAGTGTGATTCTATGAAGGTATGGATTTAGATACCCATATTTGTTTACGGTTGTTTGGTTCAAGGCTTATTGTAATTGTAGTAAGGTAGAATGGAGTTGGAAACTTGAGGTTGGAGATGGGATGTGATTCCAAGGGATTGGATGGAGTTAGAATTCATTGGGTATCTAACTCCATTCCAAATCCTCCAACCAAACACCCCCTTAGTGGGTTGGGTTCTTGTGTTTTTGGTTAACCCAAGTAATTAAGCAAGAAAATTGTTAATGAGAACATGAAATGCCTTTTCTTTTTCTTGGTGGTGAAGATTTGTTGCATCATGGGTATATGAAATCCATGTCATTGGCATATTCAATTTCCCCATGATGATTTATGAGATTGGATTTAGCATTGAGGTGTTCAATTGTTTGAAATTTTGGTTTGGTGCATGAACGTTGCGATATAAGATGCCTAATATTTTAGTACTTTGCAGAACATGTTTGAGGAAAAACGAAGCATACTGGAACCTGCCGGTGCCCTTGCTCTTGCTGGCGCAGAGGCTTATTGCAAGTATTATGGTATAAAGGATGAGAATATCGTAGTTATAACTAGCGGGGCAAATATGAATTTCGATAGGCTAAGGTTGGTCACTGAACTAGCGGATGTTGGTCGGCAACGCGAAGCTGTGCTTGCCACATTTATGGCCGAAGAACCTGGGAGCTTCAAAAAGTTTAGTGAGATGGTATGTTACTGACAGGTTGATCACTGGTTAATGAATGTTTCTTTTCTTCACTGTTCTCAAGAAAATAATGGTTATTTCAGGTGGAGTCGATGAACATAACAGAATTCAAGTATAGATATAACTCCACAAAAGACGAGGCATTGGTTCTGTACAGGCATGCACTTTTAGACTTGACTTATATATCTTGAAGATTAATGTTTTAAATTTTGCCATTCTGCTGTTGTTTTTACCGTTACTGGCATTTGGTTTTGGTTGCTTATAACATCCAATATGCGGGCCTTTTAAATTTGTTATGTCATGTGGAAAATATGTTTTATATAGCTAGTTACTAGGAGTAGTTCATAAAGTAGAACTTGCACATGTGATGCTTAGGTCATTAGTTATTAAGTCATTTACGAGGCACTTGGGCCAATCAAGCTTTATCATAATGGTGTACAGATTGTAAGTGAAGAATCAAATAAGGCACATTAGTACCTCATTTTGCAAATGGTCACAAGTAGTTATACTTCGTTTTATATAATGGTCACAAGTTTTTAGTTAATTTAGTGACTGAGGAATTTGTTGTTACCTGTCAGCATGATTCACTTCTCGACTTTTGGACGTTAATTCTGGTTTTCTGCGTTTTTAGACGTTGTAATTTGTTAAGGTAGCTAAACTCTTATCTTGATGTTGACAACTTGTTTTGCAGTGTCGGCCTTCATATGCCTTCTGAGCTTGAAGCAATGACAGAACGCATGAAATCTGCCAATCTTCGAACTATAAATTTGACGAATAATGATTTGGTTAAAGATCATTTACGCCATTTGGTAGGTATCTTGCAATAATTGAGTTTTATACAATAATATTATCTTAGTCCCTCAAGGAATCTCGCAAAATGGTTGTTCCTTTAGGGCCTCTAGAAATAGCATCAAATGATTCAATAGAAGATAGATAGCGAGTCTTTCTTTATCCAACCATAATCCATGACCAAAGAACAGTGCGTCATTAGTTTCATATGCTTTCTCCTTTCCATTAATTGTGTATGCGTTTTTCGAAATCTCTTTCGCCTATATTGAGAAACGTACACCAATGATCGAAAAGGAGGGAGTGTCTTCTATGTTTTTATAAGGAGTTTTTTGTGAAACATCACCTCTAATAAAAACGTTTTTAAGTGTGTGAAACACGACCTTTTAAATTATTTTGTTGTGCTACATACCATTTGAACCCTATTCTAGCGACTTAAAGCAAATCCGGCAAGTGAAAAGTGTCTCACGTGCCTTGTTAGCTTTGACTATTTCCGTTACATTTTTTACTCGAATGCTAGTAAGGCACGTGCGACACTGTGCACTCCCTGGATTTGCTTCAAATTACCAGAATCCGACCAATATGTTGTGTTTCGTAAAAAGAAATATTTTAAAGATTGTGTTCCACAAACTTTTTTTTTTATTAAAAGTGGTGTTTCACAACACGTTAAGATTGTGTTAAAAAAAAACGTTTTTATAAGCTGTATGTGGCACAAAAAAGCTGTCATGCTATTGTTCTTAGTAACGAAGTTGTGATTATTTTCACTTATTCAGATGGGGGGAAGATCAGATTTACAGAACGAGCTTCTTTGTAGATTTACATTTCCAGAACGACCTGGAGCTTTAATGAAATTCTTGGAAGTATTCAGCCCTCGATGGAATATTAGTTTGTTCCATTATCGTGCACAGGCGAGTTCCATTTTTCCTCTCTCTTGTTTTTTTTAATCAACTTTGCCACATTATAAGTATGGAGTTTCTCATTGTCAAGGCGCTGTATCTCTGGATTTCTTTCAGGGTGAAACTGGTGCGAACGTATTAGTTGGAATTCAAGTACCTCCATCTGAGATAAACGAGTTTCAGACGCGTGCAGACAACCTCGGATATGTTTACGCGATAGAAGATGACAGTGAGGTCTACCAAATATTGATGCATTGAGCTTTTAGCAGTATCCTCCCAGACCTAAGAAACTTCGGGTGGTCAATGGGCATTTGGATGAGGAATCACAGGGACCGCACATGAAGTACCCGATTGATTGGAGGCACAAAAGGGCAGGTGCATTGATGATTTGCATATTTCCATTCCCTTTACCCTATTGCCTAGCTTTGCATGGAATGAATATTCAGGGGTTTAAGCTCTCGAGTTTATGTCAAAGTATGTCAGTCTCATTTTGAAGGCTGATTGCCTGATCCCTTGGTACTTGGGTATAGCACAAGCGATATGTTTCATCGATGTTGGATTAAAGTTTGAAGGTGACCACTTGTATTTTTTCTGCTAAAATCGTCCATATTTATACCTAAACATATCAAGGCTTGGCTGCAAATCCTGCAATGATCTATTCTGATGACAAATTGAAATTGAAACTATAATCAAAGTAAATTTTTATATTTTTCTGTTCAACCTGTCAGTATCTTTTTCCGAAATATGGATGGGGAATTTGGGAAATCTCATCATGTTGTTCAAAACATGAGATTGTACTGTTGTTGTACGAGTAGGTTCCTAAGTGATCGTGCATTAACCAACTACGCGACCCCTATATTTGTTCAATCAATTTTAACAACACTCTAATACTCAATAATGCAATCAAATAATGCTTGAAAAATAAAAGATCATAAACATCGGGCTGACTGATGGGGAGACTGGCCGGCGTGACCTAGCCACCTTCAAGGGTCGGTTCCAGAACCATTTGGCAAGCCCCGTCAGGCTCTCTTTCTTGGACCTTGTCCAGGCACGGGACAGAGGTGAGCTCGTGCGAGCTAAGCCTCCCCTTTCGATCAACCATGCATCATGTCTACCTAGAATTATTAACTGAAATGCTTTCAAGTTCTTGGATGATTCAACTACTAGTCTACAACTACCAGAGTGAGTAGTCTGCAACACAAATTTATTGCATGCGTTCCAAATTTCAATGTAAATTTAAAATGGTTGGGTCAATTGTCCATTCATATTTCATGCAGTAGCATTTACTACTGAATTTCACGCCTGTAACTGTAACTGTGACTGCCCTACAACATACGTCGTCTCTTAAATGCATCAAATTATATTTGAATCTCAATAGCACTTGATTGTTTTGAAGCTTTTCGAGGGGCTTCTCACCACAATCGATATCCGAAAACACTTCTATATTATACTCGTAGATGAAGTATGACATTAAGCCGTATGAATAATTTGTACTCGTTAAGAAGGGGTAAGCTTAAGGGACAGGAATTCCCTTACTCCGATCAAGGGGTTAAGGATTCGATTCTCACATGCGACGTAGTGCCATCTTCTCTAAACCAAAATAAAATAAAATAATTTGTACTCATTTCAAACCTTTTACTCATATAAGGGTAAGGGTGATTGTTAAGCAAATTGCTACTAGCTTGACGTTATTTCAATTTTTAAGCTACTTCCACCATAATTATTTCTAACTTACCTAGAGACCTTAGACTATAGTTGTTCATGTGACCTACCGTTTGATTGGTCCGTTCCGTCTGGCCGAATTTTTAGTGAACTTGGACATAACATTTTCAAAAATATACAAAAGCCCAACCCGTGAACCCGTCCCAAACCCGCTAACCCGCTTGTCCGTGGGTCAAAATTTCATACTTAGTCAGGCCACTGTCCGACCCGAACCCGCAAATGATCGCCTCTAGTCCTAGACCCATACCTCAAACATTATTTTCCTACGGGTTGATTTCTCTTTACGGTGAAACTAGCTCAAAATATGTGGGTCCATTTAAGCAAAACTAATCTACGTGAGCTCAAATGGTTAAACTACTCTTTAAAATTGGAAGTGAGTCCTCGAACTAAATCATTGCACTTGCTCCCTCTAAGTTCCTAACTCCATAAAACCTTGGCTAGTTTCCGGTTTTTTGTACACCAAACGATTCACTACAGAACAGTAAAGACTAAACCTACCAAAACTGACAAGTGATTCAATGACTGATTGAACTCGTGAGGGTGAACTGGTTTTGAGTCCAACAACCCAGTTTGACCTGACTTGGCTCCGTAATTGGATAAAACTTTGTTAGACACAATGTTAGTCCCCTTGAAAATGATCCAAGAATAACAAACTCAAATTGTACTTAAATGTTGTTTAGATAACAAACATGGGAGTACAAAACTCTATTAATCACGGGAGAAGTAAACCGGTCCATACTACTCTACCGGGTTGACCCAAAAGGGTAATAATCCTATCATAAGACCGTCCAATATTATTTAAGTTTAATGACGATGCATCGACAAGCTTACTGTAGTAACAAGTGAGGAGTGAGGAGGTGGGCATTCTGTAATAACATGGAGTAAAAGCAAATTCCAGAGATGTCTGTTCCACCTTTAATACTACAACCAATTCACATTTCCCTAACCCTAGCTCTTCATTCAAGGTCACGTCCTCTTTATATACTCCATATCTCCATCAGAAAAGATCAATGGGGTGCACAAAAAGAGTGGTCATGGCATACTACTTTATACTACTAGTACTACTGCTACAGGTGTTGGTATTCGGAGTGAGCAATGGGCAGCCATTGGTACCCATGCTTTGCATATTTGGTGACTCTGCGGTCGATGCTGGAAACAACAATGCCCTCTACACCCTCATCAAGGCCAACTTCCCTCCTTACGGCAGGGACTTCGTCACCCACCAACCCACTGGCAGGTTCTCTAATGGCAAAATCGCCACCGATTTCACTGGTACCCTCCTCACCCACATCCGCAACCCCCCGACCCCTGCTTTCTCTGTTACTCATCCTCCCTTGCCTTTTTCTTTTCTTTTTGGTTTTTGGTTTTGGCAGCTGAAAATCTGGGGTTTTCGACATATCCGCCGGCTTATCTCACCCAGGAAGCTCAAGGAAACAACCTACTAGTTGGTGCCAACTTTGCGTCGGCTGGCTCCGGCTACTCCGACAGAACTGCAAGTCTATATGTATGTACACTCTCTCACCAAAATCCTAATTAATTCTTTTCATACATACTACGAGGCCCTATTTGACTTTCTTTCTACAAAAGTTCTATTAACTCTAAGTAAAGAAAGAAAGAAAGAAAGAATTTACCGTCTGCTTTTGGTTTGGTGTGTTTAGCGAGCCATACCACTGGCTCAGCAGCTGTCGTACTACAAGGATTACCAGAGTAAAGTGGTTAAAATGGTGGGAAATGACAAAGCCAATGCAATGTTCTCAGGAGGGATTCATCTCCTGAGTGCAGGAAACAGTGACTATCTTCAAAACTACTACGTTAACCCCAGCATTTATCGACAGTATACAGCAGATCAGTTTGCTGACAGTCTCATCCCATCTTTCACCAACTTTGTTCAGGTACCTCTTACTTTTTCACATCAAAGTTATCAAAACAGCATATATTTAGAAAACTACGAAACACTGTTTCAAAATATACTCCGTATATAGTATTAGAGAAGATTAGATACTATGCTGACTCGACTCCAAATGTCGAGCACAAGTCCATCAGTGCATGTCCGAGTTTTTGTGATTCTTGGTCTTTTTCTTTTTGGATTGGAAAATGGGTGGCACGTTGAGACTAGCAAGAATGTTGAAGTTATAGATTGAAACACACTTACTTCAAGCACTACATCCATGAAATATACAAAAAAATTATGTTCATGCTACCAACATAAGAAAATAAAAGAAAGATTGGTAAAAAGACCTTTGAATCTTCCTCGGGTCTTTTAGTGGACAATCACACTAGAAAAAAATACAGAGGATGAAGAGACTTGTTTTGCAGGCCTTATACGGAATGGGAGTGAGAAAGATAGGGGTGACGAGCTTACCACCAATGGGATGTTTGCCAGCAGCCATTACAGTATTTGGAGCAGGAAGCAATCAATGCGTAGACAAGCTCAACCGAGATGCTGCATCATTCAACAGCAAGCTCAACACCTGTGCACAAGGGCTGCAGACCAAGCTTCCTGGTTTAAAACTCGTGGTCTTTGACATCTATAACCCTCTTCTAAACATGATAGCGCATCCAATTGACAGTGGTGAGTTTCTTCACTGCATGTACTTAAGTGTTATGCATCTGCTCAAGTCACAAAGTTTTAAACAGCATGAGTATTTGATATGATTCATATAGCAGATGATTATCACCATTTACACAGATATTGAGAATTGAGACCTAAGACTCCTCCATTTAATACAAGTAATAACACAGACCTTCATGAGAAAAAATACAACATTTAACATACTGAAGGTTCTGGGTAAAATGGTCTTAAAAATTGTAACACAGGGTCTGTAGGTACATGCTTCGATGCTACACATTGGGCAACTATAGTGTATCCTGATGGTTTCTATTTGATGCAGGGTTTTTTGAGTCAAGGAAGGCATGTTGTGGAACAGGGACTATAGAGACATCACTGCTTTGCAACGCACGGTCTGTAGGTACATGCTCCAATGCAACACAGTACGTATTCTGGGATGGATACCATCCTTCTGAAGCAGCAAACCAAGTTTTAGCCGGCGACCTCCTAACCCAGGGTTTTCCCTTGATTGGTTAAATCATCAGCAATTCACTTTATTTAGGAAATGCCCAACAAGGCTCAAATGTCCGTAGTCAGGAAGATGTTTTCTTAAGTGATTGTAACCTCTGCACTAGAATGTAACCTCAGCTAGTTTATAAGCCTTTCCTGATGTAAGGATGTTATGAAAGTTTGCAAGGTATTGCTCTATTCATGCAGAGTTCAACAAAGAGTTTGAGATTAACATCTGTCATTTAGAGAATTAAATATTACGGGGTATGATACATCTTTTTCTTTGTTTAATTTTGTTTGGAGATCAGGAAAGTGTCTAACCATAAAGCCAACCCAGAACAATCTGGCGATCACTTCCCTTCAAAGCATAATAAGAGCAATAACAATGGAAGAACTTAGGTATTAAGTTCTTATGCTAAGAACTTTTTGTTGCAATAGAAGAACTTGAATTTTTTATCGTTTTAATGCTTTTTATTAAACTATTTATTGTTTTAGCGTTCTTTTGAAACTATTTATTCTAAATACGTCCACGTCACCATTTTTTTCGATTTTTTCATTTCGGCAACCGAGCCGCTAGTTGAACTAGCGGCTGCCTACTGTAGAAAGGCAAAAACAGAGCAATTCATTTTCACCGTAATCACCCTCATCTCACACCACTTCATTCCATATGTAGGCAACGTTCTAATAACAAGAGTACTGGTTGGACTCGAAGCGTTACCAGATCGACCACCGCCACCGCCGGGTTTTCGAAACTGGGAATCGTTCTTGTCCGACCTTGCTTGATATCCGGACATCTACACCCTCAACACCCCCCAACAACCCTACTCTTTTCTTCTTTCTTTTGTTAATTTAACCTAATTTAATCAATCAACACGGATCACAGAATCAACATTCCGCCGATCAATCATACAAACAAGTTCATCACACCACAACCTACAATCAATAGAGTAGTAAATTGGGTAGGGGTGGGGGAGAATTAGGGTTAGTGGAATAAGAATTAAGGATGGAGGATGAAAAGGAACAGGGTTTAAGAAATGGGTGAGAGGAGCAATATAATGTTATAATAGGAGTAATAAGAAGTAAAGATTATTCGTACAGAAATCAAGAAGGGGGAGGTGGGATAATTGATCAGTTGGAGTGAGATGTGGATTATGATGTTCCTCTATTTCTTGCTCTGTTTTTTTGCCTTTGTGCAGTAGGCAGCCGCTAGTTCAACTAGCGGCTCTGTTGCCGAAATGACAACACCGAAGAAACTGGTGACGTGGAACCATTTAGAATAAATAGTTTCAAAAGGACGCTAAACAAATAAATAGTTTAATAAAAAGCATTAAAACGATAAAAAATTCGAAGAACTTTTTATTTAAATGTTCTTAAATGGGATCCATTTCTATTTTTTTCATCCATCAAGTTATTTTAATTTTTATAATAGTTGAATAACTTGGTTCTTTATTAAACCTTGATAGTAATATTAGATATATCCTCTTGATATAGTTCTTATTTTTCCAAAAGTTTTTATTGACAAACCCAAGGGTAAGAACCCCAATTGTAGTTGCTCTAACACATTGCATGATGTGAGTTGTGACATTTCTAAGAGTTTTTGCTCCTTTTCAAAAATAAACCTTGATAGTAATATTAGATATATCCTCATGATATTTATTCCTTCTCCAAAAGTCCATCATAAAATATATTAACACAGTCCTTTTCCAAATAAACCACGATAACTATCCTAGAGATATCCTCATGGCATTAATTCCTTCTCCAAAATAAACCATAATAAGATATATTAACACATTGCATGTAGTGATTCATGAATTACTGATATACACTCTATATGATTGTAGGTTGTTGATAAGGAAGATCTACATAACACGTTTCAGTTCGATTTGACATGAACTCTCCCCTAATAATCTTTTCAGAAAGCATTGCAGTAGTCAACAATACCATGTCAGACGTACAAAGATGAAAATGAAACTTGCCAATTACAATTACCTTTCGCCCCGCTAATCACAATTAAGAAAGTTCAAACCCTGCATTTGAGTTGATTGCGTATAGAAGTTTTGTCCTCAATGTACTAGCACGCTTGTAGGTAGGGAGCTAATGATTGACAAAGTGAAGACAAAAAAAATCAGTCAAAAAGATAAACTAAACAATATCTCAAATAATATGCTTTTGAAATGAAGTATATAGGAAAACAACCCTTGAGAACTACGGAGTACCTTAAGAGTATTATAGCATGTCGAAGCCGAGGGAAGTCTCTCAACATCTTGTCCTCCCAATGCTGCCCACAGAGGCACGTCGCATGTAACCTTAGATTGGACAAAAGTACCAAGATTTGTTAATATCAGTTTTAGTCATCCATTCATTTTGAATCAAACAGATTTACAAAATCCAAACATTAAATAACAGTTACCCCAATCCAATTTTCTCCATTTGATTTTGGTGATCAATTAATTAACTTTAACCCTTTTTTTTCTCAAAATTTACAATAGCTCCAAATCTTTTGAAATGAGAACATAATACTCCCTCCATATCATATTGTTCCTCCCCTTTCTTTAATATATGTGAGGGATATTTTAATGAAAGAGGAGGAACACTTTGATATGGAGGGAGTGCTATGTTTTGACAAAACAAAAGGCAATAATTTCACACTGTTTCTCTACATATGTTTGGAGTAATTGATGGTCAAAGTTAACATCAGGTGACACAGGTCATGAATTCACCATCTGCATTGTGCAATTGAAATCACAGTTAAGTCCTTAACATAGTTATTTTTGTGAATATCAATACAATGACCGAATACCTTGTGTATAGTAAAGGTGGGATGCAAATGCTTGAATCCCAATAGTGGAGCTCGTGAGCAGCTAGTTACAAACTTGAGTAGCATGCATCGTTCTGTTGGCTCAAAACCCGCCATAACCTGTCATGCAGCACAAAGAAGAAAAGCAAGGGATATGGTTACCGTTTACCACAAGTAATTCAATCATGTGTTGGGGAAAATTGATTGTCAAAGTTTCATCGACGATTTTTTCAAGAAAAGTTAGGTGGAAGGCATTTTTTAGATAAATCGTAATGCTAAAAATATTATATTTAACACTCATTTATTTTTAAGGACAAGGCATCTATTTTGTTTAAGACGGTCCTGGTTACCAAAAGTAATTCAATCATTACCCCACAAAGCCACAATATATGAAACAAAGGAATACAGGCAACCTTTATTTATTAAAGCAACAATGATGATATTGACGTGACAGGAGCTAATTGGTTAGGTGACATCATGGATGTCGTCACTTATTATGAATGTTAATTTTGTTAATTGTTGTAGAGAAGTTAATAATTAGATAACAACCCTTTATTAAATTAATCCTTTTGACATACTTCCTAAATTGATAACACATAATCATACAATAGCAAATGGATGTCACCCTTTTATACAATAGCAAATACTCCGTAGCAAATAATTGATTGGGTGACATCAAGGATGTCATCCTTTTGATCTACTATTAAACTAATCAGGGATGATAATGTGTGTTCAATTATCCATTTCATTTTCAATATCACCGGATTGCGGAAAAAATATTTACGGAAATTTACATGTTACAAGAACATAGAGATATTCATAGATAATCTATAAAGCCGTTTTTTACTTTAAAAAAATGAAATCTAATACTCAACCAATATATCGTTTTTCATCTCAATATCAAATTAAAAAAATATCAAGTTATACACTCAAAAAGAGGATTTGATTTAAAAAAAATTATGACCGTTCCTGACTCTCATTGTAATTTTACAATGACGGAAAGTAAGCAAATACTCGTATAAATCATACAAAAAATTTCAAGATATACGTATTGACATACTTTCTGAATTGATAACACATAATTATACAATAGCAAATGGTAACTTATATATATTTCTAAATAAGTTATACTCGATCACATATATAGTAGTATAACATATTATTGCATTTTAGAGTGGATGCAATCAACTGACTAATCGATCAGCAATGTTTTATCAAATTATATGATTATATCATGTTTTTAAATGTCTAGAGTATAATTTCTTTTACTTTGTCCTTCATCAAATATTTTAAAGTATTCCTGCAATTTTGCACGAGCTTAACACTAGTTGACTACAGCAACACCACCAATTAATGCTTAATGGTCGAAGCAATTAGCACATATCTGTCCATTGGCAGGCCCATGAAAGCCATAGGCACAACAGAATACACAGATTTATCTGAATAACATGAACCATACCTCCCAAAAAAGTTTCACAGAACGACTGGCCTCAGAGTATCCCCCCGTATACCGGGTGTTAGTCCTCAAATCATCAACATCAATATCATGTTTGCCACCCGAAAGCAACTATAGTACATATGAACATTTAATTATTAAACCATATCAGAAAAATCATCTTGAACTAAACGACAATACTTTGCATAATCAAGTTATGAAACTTTTTGTGATATCTGATCGGTTAGTTTGAAAATCATAGGAAAAGAGATTTTGGCGCACAAATTTGGACCTTCAATACGTAGGTACACCGAAAAAATATTAGGCTTCACATACCCACAACCCAGCAGACAAAATGGAAACGAAACAGGTAAGTTTTTCGCTCAATATTGCATACTCTACCTTAAGCATAGTCATCTTTCTAACCAGCCTTCAAAACCAAGCCAGTAAGAATGGAGAAGATCAGCCAAGAGATCTGGCTCTTACAAATTACATTCTGAAGTTTACACAGGCACACCCCTTCCCCTTTCCAGACACACCAAACAGTCACCCAACTAATTGGTTGAGAAGACGCAAAGTAGAAAGGACAAGTGACTGAAAGTAAAAAGATCTGACATGTTGATTTGAAAGGGAGTATGTCTCGTCCTCACAGAGCAAGAGGTGGACGGTGCGAGCGCAAGACATTGGCCAAGGACGATAAGCTAATGCATGGAGGATGCATATGGTAAAATATTGCAGGGGATTGCTTGACAGTCCACTGGCGGCTGGGCCAGATAATAAGAATGATGAAAATTGGCATGGAACTACCTGAAGCCCCCCAAATCTCCTTCACTAAAAAAATTTGTCTCAGGCAAATATTTCTCCAGAAACTTCATACTGAAACTATTATTCATGCAAAATCAGCGAACTAGTGTACTAAGGCCCGGTTCTTTTGGACTTATATTCAGACACTTTCAGTTCCGTTCAAACATTTTAGTTCAGTTCAGTTCAGTTCAGTTCAGTTCAGACAGGGACAGGGACAGGGACATGATGATGATGATGATGATGATGATGATGATGATGATGATGATGATGATGATGATGATGATGATGATGATGATGATGATGATGATGATGATGATGATGATGATGATGATGATGATGATGATGATGATGATGATGATGATGATGATGATGATGATGATGATGATGATGATGATGATGATGATGATGATGATGATGATGATGATGATGATGATGATGATGATGATGATGATGATGATGATGATGATGATGATGATGATGATGATGATGATGATGATGATGATGATGATGATGATGATGATGATGATGATGATGATGATGATGATGATGATGATGATGATGATGATGATGATGATGATGATGATGATGATGATGATGATGATGATGATGATGATGATGATGATGATGATGATGATGATGATGATGATGATGATGATGATGATGATGATGATGATGATGATGATGATGATGATGATGATGATGATGATGATGATGATGATGATGATGATGATGATGATGATGATGATGATGATGATGATGATGATGATGATGATGATGATGATGATGATGATGATGATGATGATGATGATGATGATGATGATGATGATGATGATGATGATGATGATGATGATGATGATGATGATGATGATGATGATGATGATGATGATGATGATGATGATGATGATGATGATGATGATGATGATGATGATGATGATGATGATGATGATGATGATGATGATGATGATGATGATGATGATGATGATGATGATGATGATGATGATGATGATAATAATAATAATAATAATAATAAGCTCGACACGGAGGCTGTCTCTCTGCTCCAACGGATTCGTAAATTCGCTATGTCACAGGATGCTGGAGCACGTGCCGCAGTTCATATTTTCACTCGAATTAGTTTTGCCATTGCTAAGGGAGTGGAGGCCCAGATAGTATCTCGGCTCCCTTCTAACTTCTTGTAATTTGTTCTGGTGTTAATGCAAGTTCCGTTTTTTTTTTTTAAAAACAAAAAAAAAAAAAAAAAAAAAAATAATAATAATAATAATAATAATAATTTTTTATTATTAATAAATAATGATAAAGATAATAATAATTATTATTATAAAAATTACTCATAATATTTATAATAAAAATATTAATATTATTAATATTAATTATTAATTAATATTTATATTAATATTAGTATTATTATAATTAATATTTATATTTATATTAATTAATTAATAATATTATTATTAATGTTATTCATTATTTATCATTAGTTATTAATATATTAATTATTATTAATTATTATTATAACTATAATTATTATATTAATTATTACTCTATGTTATTATTATTATTATTATTATTATTTTGCAAGAAAATGGTATGTCTTATTATTATGAATAAGACCGGATCTTACAAAAAAGAACTAGCCCCTAGCATGAGCAACATGCTCATCTATTCCTTCTATCTACCTCTATCTTTACCGCAATTGACTACTAGATCTATGTTTCTACTTCTCAATCGTGTATAAACCTCAAATTTTATCTGTTTTACAATGCTATTGTGCGAACTTGATCTGCCACCAAAAATTCTGATGTTGCGCTCCTGCCAAATTCTATAAACTGATGCTGCTACACTTCCACAATACCACACGTTTTATTATTATTATTATTATTATTATTATTATTATTATTATTATACTCGTAATTATTATTATTATTATTATTATTATTATTATTATTATTATTATTATTATTATTATTTATATTTATTACTATTAATTATTTATTCTTATTTTTATTTTTATTAATTATTTTTATTTTTATTAATTATATCTATTATTTATTATTATTATTAACTATTAATTATTAATTATTATTATTATTATTTATCATTAATAATAATAATATTTATTATTAATAATAATAACAATATTTATTAATAATAATAATTATTAATATTTATAATAAAAATATTAATATTATTAATATTAATTATTAATTAATATTTATATTATTATTAGTATTATTATAATTAATATTTATATTTATATTAATTAATTAATAATATTATTATTAATGTTATTCATTATTTATCATTAATTATTAATATATTAATTATTATTAATTATTATTATTATAACTATAATTATTACTTCCTCCATTTTCTTTATATCTTCCCAATTTCCTTTTCGGTCCACTTTTTTTTATCTTCCCATTTCATTTCTTTCTTTTTGGTCCATAATTTTTACCATACTACCCTTACTATTTACAACACTTTCCATCTTTATTATTTCCTATTTACCCACACTTACCATTCTACCCTCACTATTTTTTAAATTTATTATTTTATATTCATTATAAAAAAAAGTGTGCCAAAAGTAAATGGGAAGATAAAAAGAAAATGGAGGAAGTATATTAATTATTATTATTATTATTATTATTATTATTATTATTATTATTATTATTATTATTATACTCGTAATTATTATTATTATTATTATTATTATTATTTATATTTATTATTATTATTATTATTATTTATTACTATTAATTATTTATTCTTATTTTTATTTTTATTAATTATTTTTATTTTTATTAATTATATCTATTATTTATTATTATTATTAACTATTAATTATTAATTATTATTATTATTATTTATCATTAATAATAATAATATTTATTATTAATAATAATAACAATATTTATTAATAATAATAATTATTATTATTATTATTATTTATTTTTTTCAAATCAGTTAAGTTCAATTGAGACTCATTCATTTCAGTTCAAACTCATTCAATTTAGTTCAGTTAAGTTAAGTTCAATTCAGACCCATTCAGTTAAGACACTTTCACCATTCAATTCAGACACTTTCAGCTCAGTTAAGTTAAGTTCAAAACAGGGCCTAAGCATCAGAGTAGTCAAAGGAGCATTGGAAATTGAATATCATAGATGGAACTATGCGGTCTATGCCAAACAGAGCACAACTAGATAAAAACATCACAGCATGGCAAATTTTTGATAAGACAACTCTTCTCTCTAGCTTGTTAAAATGATAAAATCGCACAACTCATTTATTGCATGCCAAAATAGTTAATAACTTGTGATGCCAAAAGATCTAAAAGATATAACCGTAGTCAAAATTGCTGTGTTTTCTAAGCCATTATAAGGGTGTTCTGAATGTGGTAAGATTACAAGGGCATTAAACAGATATAAGATAGTTGATTCAGTAAAAAAATCATCAAAAAAGCTAGTACATCAGCACTGAATAGAAACATACTCCCTCCATTCAATTCCATTGGCCCCATTTGCTTTTTCACGTTTGTCAATGCGCATTTTGTGTCGTTTATAAATCTTTCATTACATATTAGTAAAAATTATAGAAGTTTGATATTAATAATGTACTCCTAAAGTTGAATCAAACAAGATCCCACATGGATATATTATATCTTATAGATTGTCGAGAATATTGAAGTTTCTCGAGTTGTGAATAGTGTCAAAAATAGAAATGGGACCAATGGAAATGAATGGAGGGAGCACCTGATTAAACTCACTCGCATTAAATAATTTCAACCAGCTTGGTGAAATGAGATCTGTTAGTCCTCTATAGAATGCATTTGATAGAGGTATAATCTGCAAGTAAAACAGACAAAACTGAGTGAACTTTATGCAATATCGTCCTCTTATAAAACAACATGGTTGCCACAGTGAATCAAAGGCTCCAACCCATTTTAGGGTAAGGAGGGGTTGTCAGCCAAACATTATCGGCATATCGCTATTTTGAAAGTACATAAGAACGAAAACACTTTGGGAATCGCATCCCGCAACTGTCGTCTTATGAGAGGCAATACTATTAGACAGATTTTTAATGTACCTGTCGATTCAATTTATAATCTGCAATCGCATGGATGTATTGTAGCTTGTTATCATTAGTCACGTTAGTTTCTTTACCACCAGCTTTAAGCTCAATGATGTGCCTCTTGCCCAACCATTCCTCAGTGATAGTAAAATCCAGCGAAAGGTCCTTAACATCACCTTCATAATTCTGAAAATGAAATCCATTTTTTCATCAGATATTCCAGAGCTCACCAACATTAAGCTAAAGCTTCATACTGGATCATTAATCTGGCACAAGTTATAAGAGCCAGCCTATATTAACTCATAGGTGTGGTGCTGTTTGATTCGGTGTTCCTAAACGTCACAAGAGCTTAGACCACATAGAGAGCCAGTAACCTTAGCATATGTTACACGAGCTAGTCTGAGCATCAAAAGAGATTTGGTGTTTCAACAGATTTTCAATCTGATATCTGTCTAGAGTTAATTTATGGGCTAAACACAAGGAAAAAGAAAAGTCAGCTCATATATTAGTTACCCAATTTTACCTTGACACACATTAGATTCCGATAAAGCTCCGGATCAAGTGTAGAGAGCTCATCAAGAAAAGAATAGTGTCCTAAAAGCTTTTGGATGAATACGTGTGAAAAGGAGTAATCCAGCAAGATTCCTTCATAAAGAGCCTTCCCAACAATTTTTCCAAGAAATTCAATCATCTGGATACCATTCTCTATAAATTTTGCTGCAGAATTGGGGATCAACAGTCTCTCAGCAGTTGAGGTCTGACAGAACAGTCCATACCTGATGCAAGTAAAGAATCCGAAGGATGTCCTCATTAACATGGTGATGAATACGCAAACTTGAAAAGAAGTAGAAGTTAGCGCACAACATACTGTGGATCAAATGCTGCCTTCGCAATATCGGTTAAGAACTCCTTAGATAACCCACCATAATCCAAGCCAGCCTCAGGAAGGCCAGATTCACTAACAAACGATACATGTATAGATGACTTTAGCCTTGTTCCCAAAGAATTCAACTGTTGAAATCCATCTTCGACCAGATGATTCCTACGAACTACTATAGCAATTGATCGCTCACCAGGAGCATTCAATTCCCCAGCCATTCTGCGAGAGCTCTTATCCATATTGATGAACTCTCTGAACATCTGAACCCTGACAAAATGACAAAGATACATTGATATGCCTTGGATAGGAAACCAGTAAAACATAAATGACATCCACACATATATTGTTTAAATGCATGTGTGACACTATGACAGGTAAATAGAAAGTATAATGTTTAAGAGAAACTCTCCTATAGGACCGTCTTATAGTATAGGACCTACCCCAAAGAGTAAAACCCCCAATTTAAAAGGGTTAGTTATTATTTTAAAATAAATGCCATCATCCTCAACTTCGGGTTATTGTTGTAATGGACTGGTCCTATCATGTAGGGCTGTTTCATACGACAATTTGCCTTATTCAAAGCTTGCACCTTCACCTCGAATTTGATCATAATGGTCAAGGGGGCTCTTATTAAGAATTTATCCCCACTCCTCTTTGCTTTTTCTAATTCTTAATTCCTTCCTACAACAATGACTTAAGGTTGCGTTTGGATACTCGGAATTGATTTAAATTTTATGATTTCAATTCTTGTATTTGAAATTCTAGATTTCAAATCCAAATCCAAATCCAAATCCAAAATGGTGTTTGGGTACCCTTGGAATTGGAATTCGGGCGGGTGGAGTCGAGTCAAGCTCACCAATTTTTATTTTTATTTTTGAAATTTTTTCATCAGAAAAGTGTAAATTTTCAAAAATGGAAAAAAAAAAAAAAAAAAAAAAAAATGTATTTTAACAAGATTATGCGCAAAAATAAAAAAACGAAAATTGACGGAATTGAAATGACTACCCATACCCTAGGAATTTGAGATAGCCAAATTTCAACTAGGTTGGATTTGGTCTCAATTTCAAATCCAAATCCCAAGATTGCCAAACGCCTGAAATATTTCAAATCCGGATTTTAAATCCAAATCCGAGTTCCCAAACACACCATAAGGGGAATTGAAAATATGAATCAACAAACAGGTAAAAGAGAACTCATGACCAAACTACAACGATCAAAGGAATAATGGCAACAATGATGACCACGACAAAACCAAATAAGTATCAGAGTAACTTGGGGCGGCTAGCATCAGCAATCTATGTTGCTCAACTCTTCTTATTCCATCACGTACCCATGTCTGACACTCAACACTCGGACAAGGGTATGAGTGTATGACATTTCCACAACTCATTTCAAGCCAAAAAAGGCATATTTTTCATTAAAAAATTGCCGAGTCCGGCACTTAGACACGTGACTGTGTCGAATACCTTTAAACGAGTCCAAGTGATATAGTTATCAATCATAAAGGTCGCCTCAAACAAAGGCTATAGTGGATTAAATTTCGTATCTGGCAAATGGCAATCTAGCACTCTAAAGAATAAAGGAAGCTTGTTACAATCAAAAGTTGCCGACTTCAAGGTTACCTCAAATTCTCAAAGCAAAACCAAACCATTTAATTATCGACTGACAGAATTACGGTGTGACCACAACTTATCACTATATTTTGTCCCCTCTAAACTCCCAAACCATAATCGGACCATTTAATTTTCAGCAAACTAATCTTCGAAGTGATCATAATTTCTCACTATGTTTTTTTTATTATTTATTTTTTAATATAACAAGTATATTAAAAAAAACCAAGCATATCTTGACAAGTATTTGATTCCCACATCACCCCTAACTTGTTGCGTCATAAAATTATGCAAAGAAATTAATGCCAACAATTGCTAATCAAGGCATACCAAGTGGGTCAAAGCTGTGTGCTTTCACACTTAGAAGCCCAAAAGCTCAAGGACAGAGCTTCTACTTCAGCAGAAAAACAATGGAGGTTTATGAACCTTTACTAAATGATGAAGAAGCATGGTTTTACAAACTTGACAGATATCGGAAGTGATGATTAAGCTATTTTAAGATATCAAAACAGCTAAACATCTAACATGGAATTCAGCTATTTTAAGATATCAAAACAGCTAAACATCTAACATGGAATTCAGCTCACCAGAAAAGAAAAATATATGTGGTATTAACAAGGTATGTCATATGATTCATGTTAGTCGACCCCAAATCTTTTTGGAGCTAAGGCTCTGATGTTTTTGTTGTTGTTGTTGTATTAACAAGGTATGTCAAAGGCGGTATTAAATGCTTACCGCTCTTCAAATGGATACACATGAGGAGTAACAGTTATAAAAGAACCCACGTTTGGAGTGGACACGCGATCATCTGATCTCAAATCTGACAGGACTTCATGGGTTCTGGCAGCCAGGGCAATTGGAGGCCTGCTATTTCTAGCTGGTGAAAGCCACAAGGAAGGAGGGCAAAACTGATGTCTACAATCCCTTTCGTATAGCATTTGCAAACATCTAGATGCAGAATCCAAAAGGGTTTTATTTTGACGAGAAGTGTTATGTAGCAACCCATTATACACAAGTGTGTTTAGCATTGACGCAATTCTTCGCTGCTGCTCCAAGGAGAAGGGAAACTGGCACATGAAATAATTAAAGTCTAGTGGTCAAGGAAGAAGAGAAATCAATGGGGATAGAAACATTGTATAAGCATTATTACCTGTTTCTCATAGAATTCTATATCATCCAGGACCAACAACAGGTGTGCATACGTGGCACAAAATAGATGAATAAGACATGACTTTTCCTTCGGAATGCTTCCCAAACCAAATCTGAAGGATTCAATATCCCACTCATCATCTACATTTTCTGCTCCCTGACCATCTACCAATTGATTGTAAGAGGGATTAGAGCTCTCTGCATCTGTCTGTGATTTCCCACTGAATTTTTGAAAAACATTAACCCACTTGCCACCACCATCTTTACTAAGCTTGCTTTGTTTTTTCTTCGAGGGCTTCTCGAATCTCTTCCCATGAATTTCGGAGACGCAGTCAAACTTAGTTTGCGAAGAAAGAGCTTTATCTGGAAAGAAGGAGCACTCAAGGGCTGCCCAGATACTGGCTAGATATCCAGGAGTAAATGCCAACATATTAAGAACAGACAGGGAGCCAGTTGAATTCAAGAATGAGTATATTCTGATCATGTGAGAGTATAAAAGAGTAATATCAAGTAGTTCCAATGCTTTCACACGTGAGAAATCCATCCTGGACGACAGAACATCACCCTTATTTGAGCTCTCCACAGCTGACATAAGCTTCAAAAGATGCCACTGCTGACAAACAGGTTTCAAAAGATCCACATAATTTAACGAACCAAGTGTCAAATCTCGCAAAGACGAGCATAAATTCACTGATCCAGTAGAGCTTCCTTCAACCTCTCTGAATTCTAGTTGTTCCTTATGCGAAAAACCATTGTTCTCAATGATGGCCAGTAAACTTTCTGCCAGGATATTCAAAGCTTTACCATATCGAACTATGTCCAGACCAAGACAGAAAGTGTTTGCCTCAGTGGAATTGTTGTCACACACTGTGGCCAGGCTTATGAGATTTGAAAGAGCCCAACCAACACAAGGCATGTAACTAGAACAAGTTACCAAAAGATCCATCCTTGAGTATTCAAGCAAAATCTTTTCATGCGAAATCTGCCAACACCTGCCACAATTTGATCAGCCCAAACTATTTTGGCAGGGTGATGTCATTTTTTATAGCTTAAAAGTAAGATGTCATATGACTTTGAGGACATATGATCACCAACAGCCAAATAGGAGTAATAGGATGTTGCTTCACACATGAGTTACTATGATTACAGTAGAAGAAGCTAAATTAACGTAATTCAGTCATAGAAAAAGGATATTTCACAAATAGTACAATGTCTCCACCTCCCATATTATGTTTGTGTAAGAATGACATCACCATAATTCCTCAAACACCCAACTAAGGTGATATCTATGCAACACTACCCTGTTTTTGTAAACAAAGAGGCTTGTTTCAAATTAGACGACCTATAGTTACAATTGCGTCAAGAATTTTGCCAAGCTCACATCACAAGCAGCACAATTGCTTAATGTTTTGAATTTAAATTCAGTTTCCCTTTCAACATTGGCACCAAAAAAGCACCGATCTAACTACTTCTCATAAAGAAGGATAGTAAAAACAACATGAAAAAAACATTGTTTTCTCACCATGAGAGTCATGAGGCAGGGTACTAAAGTTGATTCATGCTTGAAAGCACGCACAAGTACCTCCGGCAGACGTTGAACCAACCACGGCACAGAAAGAATATACAAGCAATACTGCTGTGCGGCAAATTGCATATCGAATGACAAATTTAAGTCATCCCTTTGGAAAGCTTGAAATGGTCGTAAAACTAATGTAATTGCACTTGCAGTGATCAAGAAATTTTCATCTCTTTGGACAACTGCTAATTTTGTTGAAGAAACATTTAACTTGCTCATGTATGTGCCAACACATTTACAGAGGCCACTTTCATTGCTTCCCATAAATTTGATTATATACTTCACTGCCCTCTCGGCATCCTCACGACTTTCATCAGACACACACTTCCAACTTTTTGGATCTGTAAGGATGATTATCATACGCAACAACAGTGCTGTAACAGCAGCAACATCATTACTCCTAGTAGAGTACTTATCATAATCCGCAAGAACAAATGAGCATAATGAGGCAAGCTTCTTTGTTTGGTACTTCCACGTCCTTTGCTCCTCAATTGCACCAATCGCCAGAGAGCAGAAGTTTATATTCGGGTCTAAACATAGAAATTAATACAAAAAATAAGAAACCCACAAAAACAAGTAAATGCCAAGCTGCATCAGGGGGGAAAGCAGAAGCAGCAGAACTGGAAATAAGACTGCACAACTTCACAAGTGCCATTGATAATACTGCAATGAATAAAAAGTCATCTGAATGTATGTATTCACAAATCTTCAACACCTACTTTATGATTCTTTTGTGCATGACCAATTTTTATATAACAAGTAGAGAAAATAGAGAGCGAGTACTGAACTTTTTAGTGAAATGGACTAACATCAGGTGCAACAATGTTTCATATTCTCCTAGCACGGACTACAAGTTCGTCACAGTTTCTAATGAGGTCAATTTGAGTCCTTATTTACGACGGTTAGAACGCTTCCACACATACATAACATACCATATAACATGGTCAAAATTAAACACATACATAGCATACCATGTAACATCATCAAAATTAAGCACACAAATAACACATCATATAACATTGCCAAAAATATGCTAGGTAAGGGGGGATAAATTGAGGAATGGCTTTGTTGAACAAGGGTGGGTGGCTTACTGGTGTGTACAATAACGTATAAAAAAGAAGATACTATGCCAAAAAAACACATACCAGATGAATTGATATTCTCCAAAATAATCAAGAAACAGGCGCGCATGGAGGTGAGGGCCTTTTTTTGGTGTGTGGTGAATACACGGGTAATAAAAAACAGAAAAGGTCTGAGGAGAGAGGAGGAGATCCATGTTTTAGTTGCGTGTGGTGAAGGCTCATGAAGTACAAGATGCCAGTGTTGTTGAAGCTCCAATGCAAGTGTGGATGTAACGTTGTAACGTCGCCAAACCCTCTGATAAGTGGGAAAAACTTAGTTAGTGAAAAGGAGGGAAAATGCAGGAGGAGTTGGAGTTGGAGTAGGACGTAAGCATTGAGTTGAAGATATCATAAATCTTACGACCATGAAAGACGAATAATAAAGGCAGTAGTACTGCTTAGGTGTGGTGTATGAATTAAGGAATGGTGTTAAGAATGATGAAAGTAGGTAGTTAAAGAGAGTTAGGATGTGGTTGAGTAGAGGAGGGAAATGGAAATGGAAATCCCTATGTTTGATTAGGAAAATGAGGTGAATAGGGATTGGGATTTGGGGTGAGGGAGAATGGATCCCTCAATTTCCCCTTGGTTGTCCGTCGAATATGAAGAATAAAGAGAAGATATGGATTGAGATGGTAGTGGTACCTGGATGAAAAGAGCAGCGGCGGTGGAACGCCTGGCGAAATGACGAAGGTGTCTGTCGAGGGAGACTTGGTCCAGGAGAGCCTGCCTTGTGATTTCTCTGCTGCTTGATCCTCTCAGAGATACCTGTTTGTTTGTTTGTTTGTTTGTTGATGGAGGTGAGTAGTCAATCAGTCATCCATCCTCCTCCTACAAAAACAAAGGAGAAAGGGAGTAGTACTAGGTTGGTACCTGGTGTTTACGACGAGGAGGAGGAGGAGGAGGATCCATCAAATCAAATCAATGAAGCGATCATCAGTAGACTACTTTTGTCTTCTGCGGCTCAATACTTAATTATTACCGGAGACTGACTAGTTTCTAAGGATTGATTGATTTGTAAGTGTATGACTTTTTCCCACTTCAACTTGTAAAATACTCCTTCCTACCCAGAAAAGGCCAACTCTTTCTATATTTCATGGATTTACAACCTTACTACTTACTTCTATCTCCATCAATTCTTACTCTCATTGCATACACATACACATACACTACATGTTTTTTTTTTTTTTTTTTTTTTTGGGGAAAATACACTACATGTTTTTAAATAACCAACCTAACCTATTCAACTAATAATACTGTACTAATTTTAATTCATCAAAACCTACAAAACAAATAAATTACTTTTTCATTAATATACCAAGTACGAGTAATAATTTGTCTTTTAATTAAAACTGAATAAAAAAATATTTATATAATCTTACTTACTTCCTTTCCATTCCCTTCACATATGATATAGGGCTAGTTATTATATTAAGGGTGTTTGCTCTTGTACGCATTTTACTCGATGCAGTACCATTTTTTCGATTTTGTCCCTCTCATTTCCTCTCCCTCAAATTATCCTTTTGTTTTTTCCCTTTTTGTTTTTCTATTCTCCATATCTACTTTACTCAACGCAGTACAATATTTTTTTATTTTTACGCAGTACATTTTTTTACCTTACATTTATTTTAAAATTTCATGCAGTACTTCTACTATCATCTTTGATATATAAGTATTTTTTTAACTTTATCAACAGTAGGTTTCTTTTATCATGGAATAAACATTTTTTTTCAATTTTGACGCAATACAGAAATAATAGGAAAAAATCACAATACACAAGTCTCCGTCGCCGTACAAAACAATGAAAAAGTAACCCTTCATGACTACCAAGATTTGCTTTCTAACCGCAGTACATACTCCGTTCATAACTGTACTACACTATCAGATTGCATACTGCCGATTTAATACCCAGTATTAAAGTATTAAATCCAAGAATTGAGTCTCTAAATTGAAAAAATTGAAAGTATAGTGTTTGCTAGAACCCTAATTTCAATAACAATAAATAAAAAATCGATTATTTTAAACTTTGTAACAAAAAACCCTAATTTCAATAATTAATGATAATTAATTATTGATACCTGTTCTTCAATCAAAATCGTATCCATGATCTATTAAATTTGATAAATTGAATTAATGTGTAGTTAGTTTTGGAGGTATTCAATTATAATTGAAAAAAAAGGAATGATTTTTAAGATTATGGTAGAGAGGGGGTAAGAAGAATGAAATTATGTTTATTTTCTGATAAGGGTATGCAATGGAAAAATATGGGGAAAAAGTACTGCGTCGAGTAAAATGCGTATTGCGAAGAGTAACTCCATATTAAAAGGGAAGATATAAAAAAAATGGATGAAGTATTAATACTCATTGTAATGAATTGAGTTACATAATTATTTACCTTATAGTTATAAGAAATTAATCACGGAGTATTTATTTGGTCCTCCGTTCAAGCCAAACTTTCTCATTCCCTTTTTGCCAACTTCTAAGAAATCGATTGTTTATTATTCAAAGTACATTCATGTAAATACGTAAGATTTAAAGTATTTGTTTAATATTAAAACAATGACTAAAAAGAAAGAAATGAATGGAAGATTCGACTTGAACAGATGGAGTAGTTGTAAATGAAAAACAGTACTACTCCCTATGTTTTTTAATATTTAACCTATTTTACTAAAATAATATTTGGTTATATACAAATGGGGGACAAACATTAAAAAAAAAAAAAAAAGAAAAAAAAAGGGAAGAAATATTAAGAAGGATAATTGAAGCAAAGGACGGACCCCCTAGTTGGTTATAAAATGGTGAGCTCTATTTTGTTAAACACAAAATGATCATCCTTCCTTCCATGCATACCCAAGCTACTGTGACTGTCGTACCTGTGCTTGTGCTCTGTTTTCATCATCATCCTTAACTTTACCAATTTGACATACCCAGGCATGAAATCATCCTCACTCTTCCAATGCCAATCTTCCATCCAACAAACTTGTTTAATTTCTTTAGTGCCTCACGTAAAAACATCCGAATTCTGAATTTGATTACAAATACAAGATTGAATCCACAAAAAATGGCAAGGATTTCATCATCACCTATACTCTATACATACACTGATACACATACATACATACATATACGTTGAGGATTAAGAATGGGCCGAAAGTAAGCAAAACTGTCAAGCAATGTGAATTCTTCTAATCCCGCGACAACACAACACAATATATGGGCTCGATACATTCCTATAGAATTACTAATTTACAGTCCTAGATGAGAGAGAGAGTGTGTGATCAGTGAAACTACCAGTTACACCCTACTACCTGACATCCATCCTAGCCGGTGAACTACAAGACGAGGAGGGCTATTGTAATATGTGCAACTAAAGCCTTGATGATTGACGGCAAAACCCCCCAAACACTAGACCTCCTTGCTGAGCTGCTACGGTTAAGTTGGCCTGCATTTATGAACTCGTCCCGCCCAAACGCCACTGACACATTCACTGACATGGAACCTGAAACATGTTCACAACTCACACTCAATGTCAATGTCAATGTCAATGAATGAAATAAATATAGAGATATATACCCATCTCAATGAAACTTACAGTCGTAGTTTGCCCATCCAATCCTCTGCCGGGCTAGATCGTAAACAAAGATTTTATCCTTCAGAACTAGATCTGCAATCGCCAACAGGGATGGATAAATCATCATTCCCACACTAAGACCTACTATCTCGTCTTTCTTACTCATCACTCACCACACACACTTCTACAGTTTTATCTCTCAGCCCGCATACACGAATAAAATTATATAAATGCAATTTTTGATTAGTCATAACACAATTTGCGTGACATTTACAATTTATGAAAATACTTTTCAGTCTTAAGCGGGGACCCCAGAAGCACTAAGGTAATGTTGGATGCACGTATTTCTGGTTCTAAAATATAAATACATGAGATTTTCTCATTTGTACCCATCAACAACTATTTCTGGTATTTTTTTTTTGTTTTCAAATTAATTATCTTTCGAAGATGTTAATCGTTGTGACATTGGAGCTAAGAGTTATCCCCCGATTAATTTTTTTTTTTTCGAGAAAATCAAATACTTGAGGGTACAAGTGAGAAAATCCCTAATACATTTAGGCAATAGCATACTCCTCCAATCCTTTAGAATTGCAGTACCTCCTTTTGGCACAAATATTAAGGGTTGTCACTTGTGACTTGTGAGAGGAAGATGGGCCTCACTCAATAAAGTAATGTCATTTTACCCACAAAATCATGACCAAAGTGGAGATTTTGCAAGTCTATGAATAGGCCACCAAATAAGGGAAATATTGCAATTCCAAATAACAGGAGGAGTGAGTATTACATATTCCAAATGTCTCCAAGGTCTTTATCTGAATGTAAGAAACATATACGGAGTATAAACTGACTGAGAAGGCAAGAAGTGTGCAAAACTTGTGATAACACGTTTTAAAAAATAAGGCATGCCACGGACTCACCTCCTAAAATCGTCACTCCTTGATCCTGAACTTTCTGAAAACCCATGCACCACAACGATGCACCATCCTGTTGTATTAAAAGAAGTTAGTATGACTTAACAGCAGACAGCACATTAAAAAAAAGGACAGAAACTCACAACAAAGCCCATATGTACGAGATACTCTTCTGGTCTCAACAGCATGGACGCACCACCAGCAAAGTTCAGGCTCACAGGAGGAAATATATCACTAGCACTGAAATGGTGAGCAGTCAAGCATTCAATATGAAAGCACTATCGCAAAAAATTATAGCAGGAGATATCAAATTAAGACGAACCTTGATGAGATCAAGTAGCATTGATTTCCTTTGAAAATTATAGGCTTCCCAAACTGAGAAACTTGAGCAGTTATCTGCAATCAGGATCATAAAATAAGAAAAACAAAAGCCCTGGCATCTCGATAGAGCCTAAGAGACCGGTGACTGGCAATGTGAGGGAAGAAAACAGAGAAATGCAGACTAGACTAAGACCCAGTCCCTTGTAAAAAATCGCCAAGAGCGTCTCGAAAGAGCTAGCTAGTAATGTCATTAAGAGACGACAATCATAACGTAGGGTTCAAAATCATCAGCATCAAAACTGCCCTTTTGGCTCCCTTTACATGGCTATACCAAATGTCCAAATTGATATGAGCAAAATTCTAGTCCTGTGCTGGTCTAAATTTCTATTCTGATTCCATTACAAAGATTCACCAGTCTAAACCTTCCTAGACTCTATCTTTGACATGATTCAAACCAAGTTATTGTTTCTCAAAAGAAGGTTTTTCTCTGACCAATAAAACAACAAAATAGGTGCTGCGGCTCAAATGAAGCTGGCGGTCTCAAATATCAATAAAAGAGGCAATAAACAATTAGTGACAAAACAATTCAATCTTAGACGCCAAGAATCAAAGAAACACTTATTGCCATTTCAAACTATTTTCGAAAGGAAAGACTTGGCTTCACCAGAAAAAGGACAGCAAAAGCTAAAAGGACAAACTGTGGAAAAAAAATATATAAAAATTTATAAACTACTGTCACAGTATACAAAAACAGAATAACTAACCGCACTGAGAAAAGGATCATAAGCCTCTTCAACTAGATAAGCCAATGTTGTTCCAGAATCAACAATTGTTCCTCTATTGTTTGATGTTGCAAACACTGATTCATCAATTGGCAACAACTGCCCATTGATTGCAATGCTCTCAAGGTTCAGATTATAATGAGGCCTGAAGTTTTTAAAATTCAGAATAGTCAAAGCGTCAGAGGGATATGTTAAGAGGACACTGAGGAGCTGCTAAAAGCAAGATGAAAAAGTAAATATTTGGACTTTTAGCAACAGAAACAACCCATAGTAACGCCTGCCATTAGAAGACATAGAATGAATTCGACATGAAAAATACTTGTTGGGATTAAGATTTTGATTAACAAAAAAAAGAAGAAATAGATTTGTGTAAGCAGCACTTGTAATGAAGTACGGAGTAGCTTTTTTAACAGTTCTACGTTTTGCTGAAGTCTCTGCATTCACAATGTACCCTACATGGCTACATGGGAATTGTGCAAAATAGAGATCTTCAATAACTTAAAGATGTCATATGTCAAGATAGAATTAATGGCAACATTCTAAGGATCAACAAAAGCATTTTCTACTGCTCTATCAAAATGTGGTAAGGATACAAGGGAATCACAGTTTGGCTACGAGTCAATTGTTTCAAGGAAAGATACCAGCTTTAAACATAGTTTAAATTGTCAGTTTGTACCGCAAAATTTGCTGTTCCCAAGCCCGCAATAAAATAATAGATGCAGATGAAAAACCAAAAAAGGTAAGATCGGCATAAAATAAGAAAATGCCCAACAAAACTGGTATAGTACAATAAGAGAGGTTCCACTAGTTGACGGTCAGACCCCCACAACATAAAACATTTTAGATTTACAAAATCTGTCACACTCACAAGTCACACCTGAAAATTCTAATAGATTTGGCATCTTTGATGGGTGAAAAGAGGTTCTACAGTAGTTACAGCTTTCTGTACGGTGTTGGATATCGCCTTTGACATTGAATAGTCACCAAGTTACTAAAAGGTCACAGCCTGCATATCTAAGGCAGTATCAAACTATCGACAACAGTTACAGCGCAATGACGGAGAGAGGCCAATACTACGGGTATCATGATGTCCTAAACCAAGAATAAAAACCTGGCTTTCTATTTGGCGAATTCCTAGTTCTACCCTAAATTCTCCGAGTTGAGTTCCGATCATATCATACTCCACATGGGTTGACAACTACCTTCTTGGATGCAGCATATGTTATTTTTCTTTTGATTCCAGACTTACCAAGTTATCACACAGAAACAGTCAGCTATACCACAACCATCCACTAACATCACAGTTCATATCGACTCTGGCTAGATCAAGACTCTAACCCCTACTATAACATATTGTAAACACTCGGGATAAGACAACTAAAACAACTTGTACCATCAAGTCAGCAACAAAGAAAAGGAAACATACTGTGATGGCACAAGCGGACTATAGACGAGACTTGGGTCCAAAATCTCACCAAGTACCAGAATTCCGCCACCGTTTCCCTCCCCTTTCAAACAATGGGAAAAGGAACGAGGGGTTATCCCTCTTGATGATAACTGTGATACAACAGATAAACCCTGTTGACCAAATCCAAAAATCCCATCAATAGCACGATCTGACTTGGTCAAGTCTCCAGATTGATAGTTACTGCACCTGAAGCCAGCCAGCAAATAAGTAGATAATATAGACAAAGAGAAGCACTAAAAATTATACAGCCTGCATATTTGCTCAAAAAGGAAGTAGAGCTTTTCAAAAGAATTTAAGTAGACAAGGAAAGAAAGGTAACCCGAAAACGATGGAAGCAGATGAGTTAGCAAACATAGATTGTCCGAGGACCATATCAAAGTAGAACATATCAGAGACGTAGAATCCAGAGGTTCCACTCCCGTCACCATATTGAAAAGAGTAGCTGCACTGATTAGTCTGCGCTGAGCACTGAGAAGATGTTGCAGGCACCAAAGACGTGCATATGGGATCTGAACAAGAAACTAGGTTTGCAGTCGATGAGCCAGAGTTATCATAGAAATTGAGGTCGACCTATAATATAAGAGAACAATTAGCATGAATGAATGAATCACAAATCAACAACTTCATTGCTATGGCCAATTCAAAATATGGAGAAGAAAGATTACCCCAAGTCCACTAGTGCGCGGGCAATCATTACACGAATTGCAAGTAATCCAGAGTATATCACTCCCGGTGTCGATCTGCACATTGTATTCCCTGGGAGGAGTTCCTAGTCTCACTCTAGTGAAATACAGCCTGCCTTATCCCAGTTCCAAACCCCAGGCCAAAATATTAGAAACAACAAAACAAAAACATTGATCCAATCAACTAACTAACTAACTAACTAATTACTCATTTAACTAATTTTAGAAACAACACCCCCATCAAACTCAAACCATAGCTAAATTACCTCAAGAACTATATCTGGTTGCCTTTTATATCGATTGTGAGGAATATTTTAATCAAAAGACAAATAAATGGACGAACAAGACGGAGGAGTAGTAGAAAACAACAAATTTAATTAAGTAATTTACAGAAACAACTAAATAAACTTGTAAAAAGAACCCCACAAAAAGGGAAATTCTAATAATAATAAATGGAAAGAAAGAAAGGAAGGAAGGAAGAATGGAAGTTAGAGTTACCCAACAAGATAAGGATCAGAAGTACCCTCGACGACAAAATCAACAACACCGCCATAACCTTTACTACTTTGCAAGATTCGGCGGTGGCGTGCGGCGTCACGTGCACGGACAACCCCCATCCCCACCGTCTCCTTCAACGGAAAAGCCCTTTCCAGCTGCAACACACTCGCCGGATAACCGACAACCGCCGTCACTACCGCCAGTAACACTAGTATCACCGCCGGCATCGCCGGAATACCACTTCTTTATTCACTAAACTTGTCTGGTCGATATTCTGATGAACGATAACAGTTCTGTCGAGTAAGGGAAAGGGTGTAAGAAACTACAGTACCACTTAAAGAAATAGGAGAAGTAGGAGAGAATGTTTTCAAGTTTTAATGGCGGAAATGAAGGCCACTTCTTTTCTTTTCTTTTTTCTCTTTTGTCTCGTGTTTTCTGCTTTGCTCAATGGCTTGCTTTTTTTTTTTGTAATGTAAGGACTAAGGAGAGGAGTTTGAAAGTGTGTGTGAAATGAGGGCTCTTTCTCTTTTGGTGTCACGTTTCTGACGATATTGAGTGTTTGGGTGTTGTGATTAAAGAGTGTACGTTGTTGTTTTCGTGGGGTCAATCTCGGTCTTTGGTATTTGCTCCTTCAACTAAACTATGCTTATTATGCTTCGCCATCGTCGTAACACATACTCTATCTATTAAGACCGTAATTTCTTCGTTAGAATTTATAATCGGGGAACATCATTTTAGTAACCTCTAGCCTTTCGACTAAAATATTCCCCATAAATAAATGATTGAGAAGGAAGGGCATATATATTGTGACGATTTTGAGTACTTTTTAATCACTACAGATTACATGTCAGTATAATGAATTGTGATCTAACAACGTACTTCGTACCAAACAATTGGATCTACACCTTGCAGTAGACCCGGGTTGATGATTCCTTGAGGTTATGGCTTGAACCGGTTGTAACCCTTCCTCTTCTGTATCACTTGTGGGCTTCCTTGGTCGGCTCAGCAGTCTATGCCTCCGCAAGAAGCAAACAGGGTCTCGGAGAGCCTTTTTTGCCTTAACGAAACTTTTCTCGTGAGGAGAAAGGTGACTTTGATTTCTAGAAAGAGATTAAGTATTAAAAAGTTGATTACCCCTTCATGAAGATTTATTTACACGAGATATTTATAGGCATTGGGGGGGGGGGGAAGAAGAAGAAGACAAAGAAAGGGAGGATCTCACTTCTGCACCTTTGGGACACGTGGTGGGGGCTCGTCCAAATAGATGAGGCGATCTTGCCCCTCTAAAGAAGGGAAGGGCTTGATTCTCTTAGGATTGGGTCCGCCCGGGGGTCCCTCTTTCCGACCGAGGTGGGTATAGGTTGAGCTTGCCCAGAGGTGTCCCCGCGGGCTGAGGGTTGGTCGACTCAAGGTGGGCCAGGCCGAGACGAGTGTTCGGCTTAACTGGATCAGGTATCCCTAACGGAGCCGCCAAATTGTGGAAATAGTAAAGTCCACGCCCAACGCTGGCTTGGTTAGGTAGATATTTTCGTGATGACATTAATCTCAAACTGAAATTAAATCGAAGTGGAGTTGCCACCGAACTTTGTGGAAATTGAGACTTGTTCGAGCCTACTCTATACTTAGGTCATACCACGTACAAAGCATGGTTTGCTTTATAGTACTGGAGCTTAAGAACTCGTCCCTTTGCATATCGAATATTGAATATCATATGACTCTTGTGACCAATGATTTCGGGCATCCTGAAACTGAAGATTTTGAGTAAGGGGTGAGGGTACGTGTTGAAAAGTCCTTTTAGAGGACACCCAACCCCGTCCGCATTTAGCGACCTCTACTAAGAATCGACTAATGTTTAAGTGCACATGTTAGTAAGTAAGACGGTTATGCATGACAACCGTTGTATTGAATCTAGACATGTTAATTGTATGTTGTACTACGTCATTTAATCCATCTCACTACAAAAATCAAGTCAGAATTGCGTCGGACATATCCGACGCAAATGGTACAAATCCGACGCAAATTGTAGATTGCGTCGGATTAGCCGACGCAAAGGACCGCCATTATTTTTTGACGCAAATTTTGTTTTTTGCGTTGGCTAGTCCGACGCAAGCGTTTGCATCGACTTTGCGTCGACTGATCCGACGAGCCACTTGAGTGGTCAACGCACCCAGTCAAACCAGGGCTTGATCTGCAATGCATGTTTTAGTGATGAAATTATATTTGTAGGTTCAGGTGTAGGTGGTTAGGTGGATTAAATAGGCAGCTCAACTCCTACGACATGGGCAAAATCTACAAATGCATGGAGTGCTAATTAAAATCTTACTGTAAGTATTTTAAAATTGCAGGAGCGACTTTTTAATTCGCACTTAAACAAAGATCGAGCAGCTACTTTGCTAGCTTAACAAAACTTTAAACTTGGGGGAGAATCCATGGTTGAGACCTCCGCAAATTACTATTTAATTTCCGACCTCCACCAACCTCCTTATATATACCGTAAATATTCAAAATGGCGGAACAACAAACAAATTCACTAGCTGGAAACTGGAAACAGCCAAACATTATTCCCTTTTAGAAACAAATGGACCTTGCTTTATGTCAAAGCTTACGTTTTCCCCTCAACATTATGGGTATGGCAGTATCTTAGTCGAATCCTACCGTCTACCAAATAATAGCATTATTTGGTGCGACTTGAAACTTTTTGTGGTTTGAGTTTGTTGAATATTCGAAATTATTATTGTTTGATTTTTTTTTGTTAAATAAATTATTGTTTGATTTGTACTCATTTAAATCAAGTTTAATTTGTAGGCCGATTATATGATTTGACTTGACCGTATATAAAAAGCTAAACAAGTTTGCAAACATACTTAATTACCTAAAGTCTCTACATTGGAGGGTTAGTTTTCATAGCAACTTAAAAAAATTGTTACCTTTAAATAAGGGGTTGAAACGAATCTGATGGGATTGGTAAGGACTTGGGGGGAAGTCTAAGAGCCTTCAGGCCAGACGCCGGGGCCTCAGGCCGGACCCTTCTTGTAACACTCCGTGTTTAATAAACGTATTTAAAATTTTTATCTTTCGTTAAACAAAGTTTAAGATTCGAAAATATTTTAATAGTAACCTGTCATTCTGACATGTTCTCGTCTCATGAAAATTTGAAAATGATTTACCGAAAATTTTATGTAACGTTTTAAAATCCAGTTACACGAGGTCGTGAACAAGTACTACGGAACGTACTTACGTCTTACAAATTTTATTTTTATAATAAATTTTACAGGTTCCATTATTTTAAATTCAGTAATCTTATATTTCAACTTTTTAAAGAAAGAAAGACGTTTATACGAAAGGCGAGCTAAACAAACAGTCTTTTTTTTTTACTCTTCATCCGTTAAGACATGCATGTCAGGCATGCATGAATTAAACTTTTTACCTGTTGTTCATAGGGTGTTGTAGGCCTCCTCATCAAATTATCCTACTATCCTACACCTACTAAACCTAGGGTGTTCATAGGGATAAAATTTCCCTATAAATAGCATCCTCATCAAATTTTTTTTGGATAATTCACGCGGAGTACTAAGTAAACTATCCTTACGTACGTAACCTTATTATTTTACGTATACCTTTACGTAAGTATTCACTACTCCTCCAACCTTTCATCTTATTAGTCTATTTTATTTACGGTACTTATTATTTTAATTTTTATTACGTTAGTAAGGTCAGAATCTAACTAAATTATTTTCATTTGTATGGCTACACATATTATTCTAGAAGAAGGAGGAGGAGACGATATTCCAAGTTTAGACGACATTATCGACCCCGACAACCTTTAATCCTAATATAATTAATAAATAGTAGCTATCGAGGTAACCAAACTTTTTCTTTTAACAACATTTTATATATATAAGTATATCGTGTTACTAACTTTAATAAATTGCTTATTTAGATATTTAGGTTTATTTGTACGACTATATTACTTACATATATATAAAAATGTTATGTGATATATTATTCATGTGATATATTTCGTTTACGACTAAATTTAACTGACTAAATTATCACTTGTTGAATTTATTTACCACATTTACATTCCTAATTATTTGAAAAACGGATTAAATAGTTAAAAGAACCTAAATAAAGTAAAATTTACGTACGTTATTTTAAATCCATGTTATTTGTACTTTTATGTGTTATTTATGTTCCTATACTTATAAATTCCATCTCATATTATTGGTTACTCTTGTTAATTTTACTTACTTATAGCATGTTCAAGTTTAAATTAGTTTTAATACTTTTATTGTTTAATTACGAATAAAATTTTACTCCACTTATATTTTATAAACTTAATTACGTTTTCTATAATAAACGAACTTAAATTATTCAAAAACTTTTATACGACGATCATAATTATTAAAAGAAATTTCACGTCAAAATTTTTATAAATCGACTAAGTATGATTTAAATTATATTTTCCAAAAACATAATTTATATATATCTTAAGTTTTAAAATTAATATAAAACCTTATTTAAAAGAGAGATTTTTATTTCAAAAATAAAGGATACTCCATATACGACTTTTGAGATATGATGTTTCGGGTGACACTTGAGGATTAAAGTGTAACATTGTCACACTGAAAGTAAGTATTTGAGGATTTAACTATTTCAAATGAGTCTGACCAATTTAATTAAGGTCACCAAATAAAATACTACTTGTTCACGGACAACTTTTATATAAAGTTTACGATACGAGTCTGGAACGAATAGCTTGTGTTGGATTCTACCACTCGTGGTGTTTCGACTGCACTTGTAATGAAAAGCAGACTCGGAGGCTGCGGTCCGAGAGTCGACCTAGTGTTTAAGGTAGTCGTCCTACGGCAGTGAGAGCTGCGGTTCAAGAGTCTGCGTAGGGTATGTGCGCACGTATAGACAAGTACTTGATCAGTATTACTACCTAGGTTATGGGGGCAGAACAAGATTCTGAAAACTGCAGGTTCCCTCTTGATGATGCAGAGAATGTAATCATCAGCTTTCATTTCGCCCAGAGCCCCGTCTGAATAAACATATAATATAATTGAAGTTCGACCCAATTGAGCCTTATGGGTGAGATGTAAACCTCATGAGATCGGTTCGGTCTACGAGTTGGTAACACGGTTACTTCTATTGGTGAGATGCAAGCCAATAGGATGTAGCGGTGATACTAGGAGCCACGACTCGTGTGCTTATATGTTCACTTGAAAAATGATTTAAAATCAAATGGCTGCCAATGTCCCATCTTCTAAAAATTATCGCTTTCATCACCTCACATGTTGGTTAATTGGAATAAAGAAATTTATATGTTACGTGAAATCCTTTAAAATTTTTTAAACATATCATTAGTTATTCACGTGATTTCTTTATGTATGAAGTGATGTTAAATGAACGGTTTGGTTGCTGTCCCGCTCAGCGGTCTATGTTTTATATATATTTGTGCAGGTCTGAGGCGATGGGGAAGGGATCGAGTGAGAGACTTAATAAAATATCTGTATAAAATACAGTTTATATTTTGTACTAGTAAATCGAGACTATATTGTTAATAGTCGTTTCCTTTAAGGATCCGTAGTGATCCGGATTTTATCACACTCTGATATTGTATAATTAAATGACTTAGATAATTTTCCGCATTATCTATTAAATTAAGTCATCGAAAATCCGAGTTGTTACAGTTGGTATCAGAGCGACCTTGTGACCGTAAATGAGGATTGAGCTTCATTTACCTAACGAGGAGCGCGCCTGGGTAGACTTACTAAAATACTAAGACCAGATGAGATCGCTAAAATGAGAGATTCACATAGAAACAGTTAAGATCCTATTAAGTAATTTATCGGGGTGGAAATGATGTAAGGGAAACGCTTATGTGTTATCTTTCATTCATGTTAATTATATGATTATATAAGGTGTAATAATAGGATAAGGAGAAGCCAAAATTTTAAAATATGATACTGTACCCAACCTTCCCGAAATTTTACAGTACTAACCCTTTTATCTCATCAATAATAGGTTGATGGCAGACCCTCCGTTGGCACCAGAACACTGTTATTTCCAGCCTACATTAGAGAGCATAGACTCTCATATTTTATTTCTAGAAGAATACTTCCAATTTTATGCAGACCAAGTCAACCCCGCATACATGACTAGCCCAAAACTTAGGGGCCATGCTTTGATTCTGACCCTCCCTACTACCGGTGATTGGGGATTTCCCCGATTCAGCTATTTACGTTGTCTGGATGAGCATCAGATGGCAGGACATGTGGGGTACCCTGCCCAGTTTATTTACACTAGGGTGACCCGGTACCTAAGGCAATATGAAACAGTCATAATGGAACGAAGACGTGCCAGTGAGGCAACCGTTCCGGATATAATTGACATAGATCCGGAGGAAATGCCACCTCCTTCTGATTAGGAGTTATATGATAAAGGGGAATACTTTTCAGACTAGATGCCTGTTGTATATATAACAACTAAGCCAGAATATACTATGTACTACTTAGGTCTTGCCATAGACTGGCATAAATTTTGTATCGGAGTAGTAGTTAAGACACTTAGGCTTTTGAAAACTTGATGTATAATTATATGTACCTGGTATCTCTATATACATATATATATATGTAGGTATGTATGTGTATATATATCATTTTATTTCTAAGAGTTACTCTTTTCCATTTTCTTTCTCATTATCCTTTATTGATTTCGTAAATCCTAAGTCACATTCCAAGAGTTAGAAACCTTACGTTCCCTTATTTTAAATTATTATCTGAACCGAACTTTGGATAAGTTATTTTAACTTTTGAGGATCGATTACAGTCTAATGAAGCCAGAAAATCCAGACATGGACATGTCTCCCGAGAAAAGGAATCGGTTTAAGAAATGGCTAGCCGCAAAGAAAGCTGCGGAATATGACCGAAGGGATAAGCAAACCAATTGGATCGATAAAGCCTATGAGTTTAAATTCCATTTCCAACCTTTCCAGTACGAATTGATTAGTAAAAAGGAACAGCTAATAGACGCAAACGTCAGTTTTAAGAGATATGGACCAGAATACCTTGTAGGAACAATAGCAGAGCACGGATATTGGTGCAGAAATATCGAGACCGGATTTCGTTATGCTAGAGTATTGGATGAATGGAAAACCCTCTTTGCCGTAGACTTTCTTGGAAAGAAATACAAAGATTGGTGGCAAGAGAAATGTCCACCTGAAGGATTTTATATTAAGTGGGACGAGTTCAAAATAGCCTTGTACTATTTTGCTAAAGGTCTAAATAGAAAGCTTGTAAGATCTAGCAAATTTTAGTGTTATTCCGTAATCATATGAATAAATGATGTAAACTACTTTTGTAATATACTGTAAAACTTTCTGAAATATGTTATATATAATTTAGTACCTAACTAAGTAGCATTATGTGCAATTCTTGATTTTTGTAACCTTTGCACATTAACGAAAATCACAGATGACGAGAAACGGAAACAATCCAGAAGAAGCAAGACGTCGGCACTTCGAAGATGTTATCACTGGAATGGCCGGTCAGTTAGCCGCAACCCAAGCCCTTTTAACCCAAGCTATGAATGATAACCATCAGAACCCTAATCATAACCATCCATCAGCTTTTGAAAAATTCTCTAAACACCGACCTTCTACCTATTCTGGATCAGACAACCCTACAGACCTATTCGAATGGTTAGAAGAGATGGAAAAACTTTTGAAACTTAGCCACACACCGGCTGAGGAAATGGTGGAGGTAGCAACCTACTTTTTGAAGGAGGAAGCCAATAGTTGGTGGAGGATTGCTAAGGAAGGACATATAGCCACCCCCGGAGCTGATTGGAAAGACTTTAGGGGAAGAATTGAGGATAAGTTTTACCCTGCCGCAATGAGATGGCAGAAGGAGCAGGAGTTTAACCAGTTAGAGATGGGATATATGACCTTACATGACTATACTAAGAAGTATGAGGAATTGTCCAAATTTGCTAAGAGACTAGTACCCGATGAACCCTCTAGAATTGCCCAATATGTTCGGGGAATGGAAACCGAGTTGGGAAAAATTATGTCGGGACTTGACTTTGAAACTTTCCAGAAAGCTTATGAGAAAGCCTTAATTGTGAACAATGTGATCCAGGCTGATAAGAAAAAGAAGAAACCCTTTATTCCAACTGTATCATCGTCCAGTTTCATTCAGAAACCTTTTTATAATAGGAATAATTCTAACCAGAACAATTTCAGGAAACCAGTGTATAAGAACAATTACCAGAAACCTAACTACCAGAATAGTAACCAAGCCAACAATACCTCTTTTACAAAACAATCGCAAGTGAAGGATAATGCCACTTGTTTTCTATGTAAACGTCCAGCTCACCCTAACAAACAATGTAATGGCCAACCTATCACATGTTTCTACTGTAAAGTGGAAGGGCACAAATCATTTCAATGTCCAAAGAAACCAGGAACTAACGCAAATCAAGGACCGCCTTATGCAAGAATTCAGGGAAAGGTCTATGCCTTGACAGAAATGGACGCAGAGGAATTTGAGGATGTTGATGTTGTCTCTGGTATGTTTCCCATTAACTCATGTTTGGCACGCGTATTATTTGACACGGGGGCATCTTTATCTCATGTATCACCCTCTTTTGCTACCCGAGCAAACTTATCCAACCCTGTGAGTGTGGATGCATCAATATCTTTACCTAATGGTCAAGTTGTGAGTTGTAACGTATTATTTGAGGATGTGCCTATTATCATTTTGGAGGCTACCTTCTTAGCTAACCTGATAAGCTTTAACCTTCCAAATTTTGATGTTATTCTTGGAATGGATTGGTTAGGTAAGTATCATGCCCAATTTGAGTGTAGGGATCAGAAAATAACTTTGAGGAGCCCACTTGGAGATCGGGTATCCTATAGAGGCTTAAGATCAAATCAAAAGACTAAGCTAGTATCAGCGATGAAACTGACGAGTATGTATCGAAAAGGATGTCAAGTTTACCTTTGTAACATCACTAAGAACGAGGACAAGATGGAAATTAGTGACATACCTATTGTGAGAGAGTTCCCGGATGTGTTTCCTGAGGAACTATCTGGAATACCACCCTTGAGAGACGTGGAATTTACTATTGATCTCGCACCAGGAACAGCTTCTATCTCTAAATCACCTTATAGGATGGCTCCTATAGAACTTCAGGAATTGAAAAAGCAATTGGAAGAAATGTTGGAAAAAGGATTCATTAGACCAAGCACATCACCTTGGGGAGCACATGTACTTTTTGTTAAGAAGAAAGATGGTAGTATGAGACTATGTATTGACTACCGAGAATTAAATAAGGTAACCATTAAGAACCGTTATCCGCTTCCGAGGATAGATGATTTGTTTGACCAACTTAAAGGAGCTGGTATATTTTCCAAGATTGACTTAAGGTCAGGTTATCATCAGATTTCGCTCAGAGAGGAGGATGTTCAGAAAACCGCTTTTAGAACTCGTTATGGTCATTATGAATTTCGAGTTATGCCTTTTGGGTTAACCAATGCACCAGCAGTCTTTATGGATCAGATGAATAGAACATTCCACGAATATTTGGATACTTGCGTGGTAGTATTTATCGATGATATTTTGGTGTATTCTAAGGATTCGGTCGAGCATGAAAAACACCTACGTACTATTTTGAATATTTTGAGGAATCACAAATGGTACGCTAAATTGTCCAAATGTGAATTTTGGTTACATGAAGTTGCATTTTTGGGACATATTATCTGTAAGGAAGGAATTCAAGTAGACCCCGCTAAGATTGAGGCTGTCAAGGAGTGGCAGGCACCTAAGAGTGTGACTGAAGTAAGAAGTTTTCTAGGACTTGCGGGTTATTATAGGAGATTTGTACCCGAATTTTCAAAGATATCAAGACCCATAACAAAATTACTTCAGAAAGAATCAAAGTATATTTGGACCAAGGAGTGTGAGAAAGCATTTCAAGATCTTAAAGAAAGATTGATTTCGGCACCGATTTTAACATTACCAACTGATGGAGAAGAGTATGAGGTTTACAGTGACGCATCACTTAACGGTTTAGGATGCGTGCTAATGCAAAAAAAGAAAGTTATAGCTTATGCCTCGAGACAATTAAAAATTCATGAAAGGAATTACCCAACTCATGATTTGGAATTAGCCGCCGTTGTCTTCGCTTTGAAGATTTGGAGACATTATCTGTATGGAGTTAGTTGTAAGTTTTACACCGACCATAAGAGTCTTAAGTATATATTCACTCAGAAGGAGTTGAACATGAGACAACGCAGATGGTTAGAACTGATTAAGGATTACAACATTGAACTGTTATACCATGAAGGGAAAGCCAATGTGGTGGCCGACGCCTTGAGCAGAAAGAAAAGTCATTCGATGAGTACGTTGATTCATGATTTGGAGAAACTTGACATAGAAATGGTAAAACATGGAGATACGACATTATTTAATATGGTAGTTGAACCTGATCTGTTTCATGAAATAAGAACCGTTCAATTGGAAGATCCTGAACTAATGAAATTGCGAGAAGAAGTTCAGACGAGTGGAAAACAGGATATCACTATTCATCAAGATGGAAGCTTGAGACTTAAGGGTAGGTGGTGTGTACCCAATCATGATATTTTGAGGAATAAAATTCTGAGCGAAGCCCATAATTCTAAGTATTCTATGCACCCAGGATCAGATAAGATGTATAAAGATTTGAAACAACGATTTTGGTGGTCGGGCATGAAACGAGATGTAGCCGAGTTTGTAGCCAAATGTATCATTTGTCAAAAGGTGAAGATTGAACAGCAAAGACCAGGAGGCCTGTTACAACCTCTTGATATACCTAGAGAAAAGTGGAGTTCGATTTCTATGGATTTTGTTATGGGATTACCTAGGACACAGGGCCAGAAAGATGCTATTTGGGTAATCGTGGATAGATTAACAAAAGTCGCACATTTTGTACCTATGAAAGAAACTTGGAGATTAGAACAATTAGCTGAGGCCTACACAGCCGAAATAGTCAGACTTCATGGAGTACCCGAGGAAATTATTTCAGATCGAGACCCGAGATTTGTGTCAAATTTTTGGGACAAATTACAACAACTATTGGGTAGTAAGATTAGAATGAGCACAGCTTTTCACCCGGCAACTGATGGTCAAACGGAAAGGACTATCCAAACCCTTGAGGATATGTTACGAGCATGTACCCTAGAATTCCCCGGAAGTTGGGAGAAAAACCTTCCGTTAATAGAATTTTCATACAATAATAGTTACCATGCTAGTTTGGGATGTGCTCCTTTTGAAGCATTGTATGGAAAAAGGTGTAGAAGCCCAATATGTTGGGATGACATTAGTGACAATGTCGGTTTGGGACCTCAGATCATCCAAGACCAGATTCAACAGATTAAAATAATTCGAGAGAAACTTCAAGCGGCACAGGATAGACAGAAAGCTTATGCCAATATGCATAGACGACCAATTGAATTTGAGATTGGAGATAAAGTATTCCTAAAAGTCGCACCAATGAAAGGAGTGAGAAGATTTGGAATTAAAGGAAAATTAAGTCCTAAGTATATCGGACCTTATGAGATTTTGGATCGAATAGGTCAAGTAGCATATCGATTGGATTTACCCATTGACCTAGAGAAAGTTCATAATGTATTCCATGTATCCCAATTAAGGAGATATAGAAGTGATCCATCACACATTACTACACCAGATGTGATATCCTTAGAACCAAACCTTGTTTATTCGGAAAGGCCGGTTCGAATCCTAGAAAGGGAAGTACGTACCTTAAGGAGGAAGGTAATACCCCTTGTCAAAGTGTTGTGGAGAGGTCAGAAATATGAACAAGCCACGTGGGAAACTGAGGCCTCAATGCGAGAGAGACACCCACAACTTTTTGATTCAGGTAGAGTATTAAACCTAAGTCAAACCCTTACATTATATCAGAATTTCGAGGACGAAATTATTTTAAGGGGGGAAGACTGTAACACTCCGTGTTTAATAAACGTATTTAAAATTTTTATCTTTCGTTAAAAAAAGTTTAAGATTCGAAAATATTTTAATAGTAACCTGTCATTCTGACATGTTCTCGTCTCATGAAAATTTGAAAATGATTTACCGAAAATTTTATGTAACGTTTTAAAATCCAGTTACACGAGGTCGTGAACAAGTACTATGGAACGTACTTACGTCTTACAAATTTTATTTTTATAATAAATTTTACAGGTTCCATTATTTTAAATTCAGTAATCTTATATTTCAACTTTTTAAAGAAAGAAAGACGTTTATACGAAAGGCGAGCTAAACAAACAGTCTTTTTTTTTACTCTTCATCCGTTAAGACATTCATGTCAGGCATGCATGAATTAAACTTTTTACCTGTTGTTCATAGGGTGTTGTAGGCCTCCTCATCAAATTATCCTACTATCCTACACCTACTAAACCTAGGGTGTTCATAGGGATAAAATTTCCCTATAAATAGCATCCTCATCAATTTTTTTTTGGATAATTCACGCGGAGTACTAAGTAAACTATCCTTACGTACGTAACCTTATTATTTTACGTATACCTTTACGTAAGTATTCACTACTCCTCCAACCTTTCATCTTATTAGTCTATTTTATTTACGGTACTTATTATTTTAATTTTTATTACGTTAGTAAGGTCAGAATCTAACTAAATTATTTTCATTTGTATGGGTACACATATTATTCTAGAAGAAGGAGGAGGAGACGATATTCCAAGTTTAGACGACATTATCGACCCCGACAACCTTTAATCCTAATATAATTAATAAATAGTAGCTATCGAGGTAACCAAACTTTTTCTTTTAACAACATTTTATATATATAAGTATATCGTGTTACTAACTTTAATAAATTGCTTATTTAGATATTTAGGTTTATTTGTACGACTATATTACTTACATATATATAAAAATGTTATGTGATATATTATTCATGTGATATATTTCGTTTACGACTAAATTAAGTCATCGAAAATCCGAGTTGTTACACTTCTGGCCGACCCTCAGGAGTGTGTCAGTGGAGAAATCTAAGCCTCTTGGCTCGCCCTCGAGGCCTGACCTATGGTCGGACCAGCATAGCCCGTCTTAGCCAAGGGCATCCCAAGACCCTCGGTCATCTCGACCTTGAGGTAGGCCCTCGCCTAAGGTCAGAGGCGCGTCCTTGTCACGTGCTCTCTCTCTCTCTCTTTCTTGGAAAACCTATAAATACCCCCTTAATATCAATTCATTAAGGGGTAATGAATTTTCTCTCACTAAGTTCTCTCTCTAGAAATGTAACATCCCTGATTTTTATAAATTAAATTTTATTAATATTTTATTTTGTTTACGATTTAACTCGTATTTCTAAAAAAAAAATTATAAAACAGATTCATTTTTTTCAATCGTTTGAACTCGTAAAGTTCTATTTACCTCGAAAAGTCATTTTTATGCTTAAAATGTATCTTACTTTCGTTTCATTCGATTTACGCATTTTATTTCTATTCGAGTTCCGTTTTGACGGTTTATATTCCTGAGTTCATCTTTATATAAACTTGAGTTTGTTTAAAAGAAAGAGAGAAGAGAAACTAGAGGCAGATAAGAGAATGAGAGAAATCAGAGAGATGTTTATTCATCCCATCAAGGGACATATATATAGTACATGATACATCTAGGGTTACATCCTAATGAGCTATAAGGCCCGATGGACATCCACATATTATGTTTCATAACACTCCCCCTTGGATGTACATTACTAAAGAAAATGCATCGTTAAAACCTCGACTAGAAAAACCCAGTGGGAAAAACACTATTGAAGGAAAAAGAGTACATATCTTCATTCACGCATAACAGACTGCCTCATTAAAACATTTCCATGGAAAACTCAGTGGGACAAAACCATGGCTTAGGAAAAAGAGTACAGCGCGTGGTTACTCTCCCTGATAATTACACAACTTGATATTTAATGAAAATAATTCATGTCTTCATGGAACTTCACGACGACGTTGAAATGGATTGTAGTAATTGACAAACTTGGTATCTTCAATCAATAGGAATCTTTGATAAGTTCAGTATCATATTTCTTCGGAGCTTGCAATCTGGATATAGTCATTTATGACTCTTTGATGTATAACCAAATATGTATCTCGTCATTAAAATTATGATGATCATAACTATGGCGTATTAACACATCTATAGCGCAACGCTACCTCGTTAAAAACCTTGCTAGGAAAAACCCATTGGGAAAAAAAACCTAATCGAAGGGAAAAAGAGTGTAGCTAACATTATTTCTCAACTGATTATCGATCTTCAGGAGAATCAATCAATCCGATTTATCTTAAATAATAATTGATTTCTTGCCATTGTACGGATTGACATACTCATTGTAGCATTCAACTTATTTTCCAACTACTATGGCGATTCTGTACCATAAGGTTTTTTCACAGGACAAGAAATTTATTCATGTATGATTTCTCATGTGCTCAGACTTCAAGTTGAGATAATAAAACCGTGCATTCACATCACAGTTGAATGCTTTCATAAATACACTTATTGTGTAGAGATTCATATATTTAATCATGAGTCCTTCAGGAACTCATTTGATCAACCACTGTCATGTGCTGATTATTTATAATATAAGCTCCTTCCCGGAGTACTTATCAATCAAGGAGTATGATCTCCTCTTAAACATAAATCCTGCAATATATAACAGTAATAATCTCGTGCATGCATGTAATATAAAAAATGTCCTACAGTGTATATATTCTAAATTAATGCAATGATGTAATCTTAACTAATATGTAATGATAAAATAACTATATTACATGCACATGAGACTTAAATGCAAACTGTAAAATATATCCACCAATATTCATAATTGGATTAACTTTATGTCAATACGTGGACATTAAGTCCATGAGCTCAATCTTAACCATAGATTGTACGTCAACAATCAAATGGATTTATTTTATATAAGATCCCTATTAGGGTCGAATGCGCGCAACTATTATTCGGTTCCACGAATTATGATATAATCTCTTATCATCAGTACTGATTATTGATATCTGAATTTGAATATATGTGGTACCAATCTTTTTATATAGGTGTTGTGTGCTAAATTTGGACCGTTTTCCCCCTCATTTAGACCCGTTTTTGCCCCGTTTTGCGAGGAATAAGTGCGATTATTGCCCCATTTTGAGTATTTCTCGCATTAGCGTCTCTGTTTTGCATTTTACGTGTTTTTGGTAGTTTTCTGTCTATTTTGATAGAATTTTCGACCAAAAACGTGTCCGAGCTTCTATGAGCATGAAAGAGAGGGAAACCGTCCGAAAAGCAAAGCACACAACTTAAAATCAAAAGTCCAAACCCAAGAGGTGAAACCTTGAGCGAAAAGGAAAAACTATAAGTCCATTGGGCATCTTCACCGGAGAGGTCGAACTTCAAATGCATATATCTAGAGTTCTAGACCTCAAATCGAAGCGATTCCAGTTGGAGGTGAAAGCTTATCCTCTTAGCTTTCCAACGACATATCACACGCCCAAACGGAGTTCAAATGAGAGAGTTATGGCCCTTTGAAGTTACAGGGCGAAATTTCACCCGATGAGAATTTGACCGGGCGAAATTTCGCCCGATGGTGTTCCTCCCCAGATTGCCATTTTGGACAAAAAGTTCATAGGGTGAAATTTCACCCTATGAGTTGACCGGGCGAAATTTCACCCGGTGGGCGAAATTTCGCCCGATGGAGAAAAACGTCAAAAATGGCGATTCGAGAAGAAAATCTCACCGGGTGAAATTTCACCCGGTGGTGCTAATGTCGTCAACCGCAGGGCAAAACTTCACCCTATGAAGATTCATTGGGCAAAGTTTCATCTTAAAGGACAAAGTCTCACTAATGGGCAATGATTAGATTATGGGCTTTAAGATTGTGTGACCCATTAAGGGCTTATTATATATAGTAACCCTAGGTTTTCATTTCAATTTGTGCCTTAAGCGTGCCTCCTTAGGTTAGGGTAGTTTTAGTAGGCCTCCATTAGTAGAACAATCTAGTAGTAATCTAGTAGTAATTCTCTATAATTCTAGTATTAATCTAGTAGTAGATCTACATAGTTTTCATCAACAATTCTCTAGATTTCAAGCAGGCCCGACCCTGGGCTTAATCCAGAGGGGCGCAGGCCTAGGGCCCAAGTGGGAAGGGGGCCCAATCCAGAAAAAAAAAATTTAGAAAGTAGTTGTTCAGTTTTCATGTGAAGATGGGAGTAGGTATACAGAGGAAAGAGGAATAGAGGAGAGAAATTAGAAGTAAAATTTCAGAATTTTCACCAAAATATCCCATCAAAATTTTTACAATCAGAAAGGGGTTTGATTTATTTCTACTAATTTGTAAATTTTTTACTCATATCTCTCAAATTACTATGTCCTCCTTCCAATTTTTTCAATATTCCTGTTTGATTCTTCCCTCTATCGTCCTCTCTAATTCTTCAATTTTCAAAAAACTGACTTGGCCATACCCATACCCAACTGTCCGCCGACGCCGACGCCGCCTCAGCCCCACCACCGGTTGCCGGCCGTCGTCTCAACCACCGCCTTTCTACCAGTCCACCTACATCAGGGTGTTCTAAATCCTTTTCTTTAATTTTAGTCTTCTAGAGTCTTATAATTATATTATTGTGTTATTCATTCTTAATTTCTGATTTTTAATTGTTATCTTGTTAATTTGAGTTTCTGATTTTAGTGTTTAGAGAGGAGATGTTAATTTTTATTTATTTAAACTTTTATGTGATTTTATAGTTTTATTATTGTTATTGTTAATTTGTTACAATGTTGCCTAAAAAACACTTATCGGGTAGTGAGAAAAGAAAAAAAAAGAAAACTTGCGGAAGAGTTAACAAAATCACAACAAGGTGCAATCGATAGATTTGTTGTTAGAAATGTTGTCAATGAAAATTTAGTTGACTTAAATGAAAATTTGCAAGATAATAACAATGAAAGTAATGAAAATAACGTTGATGATGATAATATTGAAAACGAGTATAATGTACAAAATGATGTGCCAAATAATGTGTCAAACATGTCCGATACATTTGTTGATGTTTATGATCCTATGAATTGGACTAATATTGATAACAAGACAAGAGATATTATAATTGAAAAGGGGCCTATAAGAGAATTAAATATTAATTTTCCTCTTGACGGTAATAATAGACATTTTTCATATGCCTATTTTTCTAGAAAATTGAACAATGGTGAAAATAGTGATAGAAAATGGTTGGTTTATTCTAAACATGTTGACAAGGTGTTTTGTTTTTGTTGTAAGTTGTTTAAATCTATTAATAATAAAAGTTTGTTGGCGAATAATGGTTTATGTGATTGGAAACATATTAGTGTAAGACTCAAAGATCATGAAAATAGTATCGAGCATATGAATAACATGTTTACATGGAATGAAACAAGAGTAAGCTTGGATAAGTGTGAAACAATTGATAAAAACTTGCAAGAAACAATTATGAAAGAGAAAGATCGATGGAGGCAAGTGATACTTAGAATAATGTCGGTTGTTAAATGTCTTGCTACTCATAATTTGGCTTTTAGAGGATCTAATGAAAAATTATATAAAGATGATAATGGTAATTTCTTAGGATTAATTGAAATGATTGCGGAATTTGATGTGGTAATGCAAGATCATGTAAGACGGATTCAAAATCAAGATATTCATCATCATTATCTTGGACATAAAATTCAAAATGAATTGATTTCTGTTTTGGCCCATAATGTGAAAAGTTCTATAATCAAAACTATCAAAGAGGCAAAATATTTCTATATAATTCTTGATTGTACTCCTGATATAAGCCATCAAGAACAAATGACTTTGATTGTACGATGTGTGAATATGTCAACTGAAAAAATTATAATTAAAGAGCATTTTTTAGAATTCTTGGAGGTGAATGATACGTCAGGATTAAGACTTTTTATTGAATTACAAAAGGCTTTAAAGTCTCTTGATCTTGATATTAACAATGTAAGAGGTCAAGGTTATGATAATGGCTCCAATATGAAGGGGAAACATCAAGGTGTACAAAAACGTTTACTCGAAGTTAATCCAAGTGCATTATATATGCCTTGTGCTTGTCATAGTTTGAATCTTGCTCTTAGCGATATGGCACATTCTTGTACTAAAGTGATGCGCGGGTGTCGCGGCCCGCACGAACAAACAATATTTGTAACACCGACTAACCTAACTGATGTAGTAGTGGTAGGTCATGATCGATCCAAGGGACGGTCTACGTAAAGTCGGTCGAGTAAAAGTCTAAATATGTTTGGGTTCTAAGGGGGGTTTGAGGTAATTAAACTAGACTAAGGTGGTCGGTCTAATAACTAAAAAGAAGGTCAATATAGGGAAAGCGTTAGGGGAAGTCGGGGAATCGGAAACGGGACACAAAAACAAGGAATTAAGCAAACGATACACAATTGATAAGGGATGGGTCACCTTTCGGTCTCTACACCCGACCTCACTAAGACTCGCTTTCGCGACGAAGAAGCTAGGTCACTAAGTCGGAATTACTCAAGCCCCGAGTTTCCCCATATTGACGAGGGTGAATACGAGTCAACTAAATTGATCAAGTAAAGTCAACAAGCATACAACAATTCCAAAATAGACAAATCAACCCAAGTGCATTCAATCACAAGAATCCTTAATCTATGTTGCCCAAATCCATCCTCCCCTAACCCCTAACAAAGATCTACTCACTAATCATGGCAAACAACAAAACATTAACTAAGGAGAAAATGACTACAACATGCATAATAATTAGATCTAATGAAACTAACAACACCAGTATGATTTAGACAAGATAATGATGAGTAAACAACATAAAAACTAAACTAGAGATTAGAGAGTGGAAGAGAATTATACCAACTATGAAGATCTATAAGAATTAAGAATATTGCATGAATAAAGATTGAATCTTTGATGAATAAAGTGAAGAACTTGTCACTAATCCTTCAATAAACCCAACAAATCTTCAAATAAAACTTGAAATCTTCTTCACAAACTTCAAATCTAGATAATTGTTGATGGAAACTATGTAGATCAACTTTTAATTAGTATGTAAACTACTAGAATTTTGGAGGATTTTTACTAGAATACTACTAGATTGTTCTACTAAGAGGATGGTGTAACTACACTAACCTAAGGAGGCACACTTAAGGCACAAATTGAAATGAAAACCTAGGGTTACTATATATAATAAGCCCTTAATGGGTCACACAATCTTAAAGCCCATAATCTAATCCTTGCCCATTAGTGAGACTTTGTCATTTGAGATGCAACTTTGCCCAATGAGTCTTCATGGGGTGAAACTTCACCCAGCGGTTGACGACATTAGCACCACCGGGTGAAATTTCACCCGGTGAGATTTTCTTCTCGAATCGCCATTTTTGACGTTTTTCTCCATCGGGCGAAATTTCACTCGCTGGGCGAAATTCCGCCCGGTCATTTTGCCCGGTCATCTCATAGAGTGAAATTTCACCCTATGAACTTTTTGTCCAAAATGGTAATCTGGGGAGGAACACCGTCGGGCGAAATTTCGCCCGGTCAAATTCTCATCGGGTGAAATTTTGCCCTGTGACTTCAGAGCGCCATAACTCTCTCGTTTGAACTCCGATTGGGGCGTGTGATATGTCGTTGGAAAGCTAAGAAGATAAGCTTTCACCTCCAATTGGAATCGCTTCAATACAAGGTCTAGAACTCTAGATATGTTCATTTGAAGTTCGACCTCTCCGGTGAAGATGCCCAATGGACTATTGTTTTTCCTTTTCGCTCAAGGTTTCACATCTTGGGTTTGGACTTTTGGATTTTAAGTTGTGTGCTTTGCTTTTCGGAAGGTTTCCCTCCTCTCATGCTCATAGAAGCTCGGACACGTTTTTGGTCGAAAATCCTATCAAAATAGACAGAAAACTACCAAAAACACGTAAAATGCAAAACAGAGACGCTAATGCGAGAAATACTCAAAATGGGGCAATAATCGCACTTATTCCTCGCAAAACGGGGTAAAAACGGGTCTAAATGAGGAAAAAAACGGTCCAAATTTAGCACACAATAATTCCCCTACACTAAACCGTTGCTCGTCCTCGAGCAAAGATAGACCAAAAAAGAAATTACATACTACTACTACTAAGCTAGACTATGCTAAGCCAATACGGGACAATTAACGGGCCCGCTCCGTCCCTTCAACTCACATCGAAATACCTATGAGGCAAGGTACTCCCATGCAAGGCAAGTTGGGTCTTGCTCAAAATGGTGGATGCGACTAAACACACAAAAACACATAACACGAAAGAATAGACGCATCCAAAGCAAAAATAAAACACCGAATCCCTCATCGAGGCGGCGGGGAAAGACACCAATTACTTACCTAAAACAACAATAAACGTCCAAGATAAATTACCCACGTAAACAAGGACCAAAGCCTAATACTATGACAATTAAGCAATATAGATGTTGATGACTTAGCTAGGTCCTCCTAATCTTCTAAAGGGGTACTACGGGGCGTATAACGGAGTGGAAAAAGTGAACCATGGATTCGTTCGACACTGTAGGTAGGTGCAGTCCCGCTCTCTTCGGCTAAGCCAAGAGAGTCGTTCCAAACTCGAATTTCCTAAATTAGCCCAAACAAAAAGGTGGAGTGTTTACAATTTTTGGGGTGGATCGACCAATCACCGCTATCTTCCTTCCTCGGGACTCGGTCCTCTAGTAGGCACTTCACGGCGATGAATCGATCAAAGGGCTTTCTCTTTTTTTTTTCTTTTTTTTTTTTTTCAAGGAGACGTTTTTGACGATACGACTTTTTTTTCATTTGAAGCTTTCTCCTTTGTTTTTCTTTTTCATGTTTTTGTCATGTTTTTGTGCCCTTTTTCTCTTGCTTTGGTTCACCCTTTTTTTTTGGCTTTTTGATGTGGTTCGAAACCAAGTTTTGAGGTTATTTTTGTGTAAACTTATTGTGGTGATGTATGGGTGAAAGGATAAATAGGTACCCGGAAACGCGGCCGCCATCCCCGAATAACCCACAAAAAGGCGTATAGAATTTGGACTAAAGGTGCAATGGTCATTCGAGCAAGGTCACCTAGAAAACGAGATGCGGAAACCAAGGCCTAACTCCTTCATGGGTGGTCAAGGTGGTCAAATGCAAACCCCGAAGTAAACCTCTAGTAGAAAAGGTGGACTCAAAGCTAAAGGATCAACAAATTCATTGCCTAAGAGTCATTCTACTAGATTAAGGTCCAAAATCTACAATGAGTTATCTACAATGGAATGTAAACTCTTGCAATAAGTTCGTTATCGGGTTTTCGAAAACATTTAGTCCTAGACACACTATACAAAAGCAAAAGGAACACAAGAAAATGAAAAAAACCAAAATAAAAGAGAACACAAGTAAGGTCATGAACTCCATACTCCATCAACATTCAAGCACACAATCAACCACAACATCAAAATGCTCACTTCGAGAGCCTCCAAATAGCAACAACCTAACTCCTCTACTAAAGTAAAGAAGAAAGAAGGAAGGGAGTTACCAAGCGGGTGCTTTCATGATCTCTTCAAATCGCGCTATCAAGGTGGTGGTTATCCTGTAAGAGTAGAGAACATGACTATACAAGGGACACGAAAACATAACGAAAACGAGAAAAGAAAAAGGGAAAAAGAAAAGGAAAATAAAAAGAAAATGTTTTTGGTTTTTTGGAATTTTTCAATTTTTATGGTTTTTGGAAAGATTTTTGATAAACAAAAGGATAATAGATCCCTCCCCCACACTAAAACTGTGCATTGTCCTCAATGCACGAGTAAGGGAAAAGATCGAAAAGGATGGAATAAGAAAAATCTTTTTGGATTTTTATAATTTTTCAAATATTTTTTGGATTTTTTGAAATTTTTGAAGAAAGAAAACAAACGAAAAAAAAAAACGATAAAAGAGTGGCGGGCCTAGGTGCAATCACATCGCCTAGACCCTAGCCAAGTGGCTAAGAAAATGAGAATAAAATAAAAGAAAAGAAATTAAAAGAAAAGATGAAAAATGGGCGTAGGTGTGTGTAGTCACGTCACCTAGCCCGGATTAAGAAAAATTTGAGAAAATGAGAAGAATTTGGATTTTCAAAAGGTCAATGGCGTAATCATATCGCCTAATGACCGGGAGCAATACCAAGGGCGCTTTGGCCGCAACAATCGAACAATGGGACAACTTGCAAAGTTATATTAGAGATAAATCAATCACAATGACAATAGGATAAAAAGAACAAGAACAGAATCAACCAAAGGACATGCAATTATAGATGATTAGAGACTCACCGACCCAACCCACACACAAATACACAACACACACACCATCGACTCAGGAGAGGGTCTAATCTAAGTGATCGACCGACGCAAATGAAGCGCTAGAAGACCCATAGAAAAAGGATATACCCTCGGAGGATGGCTCGGGAGAAAACTCCTCCGAACCGTCGCTAAGCGAGAGGGCAAGGTCGGATTCACCCAAACTCCCCCTACTCCCGACTCAGTCTTGGTCAGTCGGAATTCACCGGGACCCAAGGGTAGGTCCCAATTGTGGTGAACAAGAATAGTGGTTCAGTGTGTGTTCGGAACTATTAAAGCTCTTCCACGGCTAATGTAGACGAGGTGCTAATGAGGTACATGAAAAATCCAAGTCGGAAAATAGGTCTCGTCAAGCCATATGGAATCGTCTAGTGGGGTGAGGTGGTTGGTCAAATAACCCAATTTGTTCGCAATTACTGTCACAAGACCTCCACAATCTAAGGAGAGGCGTTGGGTAATAATAATACGGTGGAAGTGCAACGTCACGACAAGTGGTAGGTCTAAAGGGTTAGGGTTACCCAACAAAGAGTCACAAATCAATTGCAAGAGGAACTCGCAAGTAAGGTCTTTATAGGTGAAGGCCGTGAGGCTAAGGAGCTTGCTAGTTCCGGTCCTTGACGATAACTCTTTAATATCGTCTACTATTCCTAGATTGGTCATTGTGTGGGGACAAGGCCACCTAGTGCTCTGAAAGATCTTTTCAGAGAAGGTTCGAGCTAGAGAAGTAATAAGACAAGGAAAATTTGTAGGCTTAGAAGAAGGTGCAGAAGTCGAAGTCATACCTTGTTTACGAGCGGTTCGCCTTGCTCTTGTCTCCATAATAATAGATTTGCAAGAATATTCCCAAAAACTTTAGCTTCACCTCTTCAAGCACCCAAAATAATCACCAAAGATGGGATGGAATGGAGGTATGATTGTGGTTGGGGTATGGAAGGTGGTGTTTAATGAAATGAGGAGTGATAAGGTGAAATGAAAGTGAGGTGAAGGTGATATAAATAAAGGTAGTTGAGGAGGGAAATGAAAGTTTTTAAAGTAGATTGTAAATATTTGGTGTTTGTGTTTGGAGGGAAAGTTATGTGGGGTAAATGTGAGGGAGGGAATTGAAAGTGTAGTGAGTAAAAAGGTGTAGGTGATCCGGCCAAACTCATGTCGCCGGGTGAAATTTCACCCGGTCAAGCACCATCGGGTGAAATTTCACCCGACGGTTTTTCGTCGTGAAAATCATTTTCTGCCAACTTTTTTCACCGGGTGAAATTTCACCCGGTGAAAATCTCACCTGGTGAAATTTCGCCCGGTGGTATCTTCATCAATTATGGCAATTCTGGCAAGTTTCCGTAGGGCGAAGTTTCGCCCGGTCGAGTCTCACCGGGCGAAGTTTCGCCCGACGGTCTTCTTTCCTTCGTTTTTCCGCCTTGCCATTTCATGGCTCTTCAATAATCACCTAGAGATTCAAATATCGACTCGACTTACATTACATAATCAATATCTCCCACAAACATGCTTGTGGTCTTTAAATGAGCTCCATAACTTCTCCAAAAAGCTTGATCTTCATCCAAATAAATGCTCCACTGCGAAATCCAAGTTCATCCATTGTTCTCAAGCTAACAAATATAAAAATATGATACATATATACAAGGTGGTTGTTGAGGATACCACCAAACCTCATCAAACGTGATACAAACTCAACCTGGGTCGCCATCATAGCGACCGATGCATAGTTCACCTCCATCAAAACTTGCCCGTGGCTCGGACACACACATGATTATCCTTGATAATTTTTGGAGGATGGTTTCAACTTCTTGTACTAGCCGGGATACTTCGTCCCATTTTAACTTTTGATTGCCAACTTCGACCTTTGCTTTATCAATGGGGCTTACACCCTCATTGCGCGTCATTAGCTTTCCGTCTCTTGGTTCCATGTTCACCACACTTTTCGATTTCTTCTTTTTGGATTTCTTGATAGCTCCCTTACGGGAAGTTGGAAAAGTGTTGGAAGATGAACTTGTAGGCGGTTGCACGGTTGTCGAATCATTAAGCTTCACCTTTGTTTCAACATTATCGAGTAAATTACTCGACTTGGCTTCATTTTCAGTTTCTATCACAAGGGACTCGGCATCTAGAAGGTATTCAAACATTTCATTTCCGAAGACATCGCTCACTATTGGATTTTCAAACGTGTTAGGTAATTTGAATTGCACGATCTCTTCACCGACATTAAACGAAAGCTTCCCCTCTTTAACATTTATGATTGCTCCGCCGGTGGCCAAAACGGGCCTACCTAGGATTATGGGGGCATGCTTGTTTACTTTCACGTCCATTACCACAAAGTCGGTAGGGATCGAGATATTTTTAACTCGAACTAGCACGTCTTTAATCATACCAACCGGTGTCTTAATGGAACCGTCGGCTAGTCGAATTTTGATCGGTGTTTGCTTCATGTTGCTAATATTGAGATCATTCACGATTGATAGAGGGATAATGCTCACGGCCGCTCCAAGATCACATAGAGCATAATTGATTTCTACATTCCCTATTGTGCAAGGTATTGAGAAACTCCCTGGATCACCCATTTTGGTGGGGATCTTGCTCGATAAGGCCGAATTACACTCTTCGGTGAGTGCAACCACAATTGTATCCTCACATCGGCCAGCTATCTCGGTGAGAGGGGGAGTTACCTTATCCTTCTTTAGCAAGTCGGAGAATGAGGTGGACTTGAAGTCCTTCCTATTTATCGTAGCTCGAGATGAAAATGGCAAAGGTGGCACATGTGGCTTAGAAGGTGACATATTTTTCTCTTTTTGAATTTCCTCTATCACATACCCCTTATCTCCCGTGATATACTTAGAAGGGTCCCTTCTTTCAAGTTCGGTTTCATCGGTCACATAATGATTTTCCTCACAACAAGTCGTGGTTGGAGGGTGTCTTGTTACCTTGCTTGAATGAGGGACACTTTGCTTTTCAACATGTTTCCTCTTCTGTTTTCCCACTTGCTCTAGACCCATGATTTTGTGAGGTCCTACTAGTTCTTTTCCTTCATTCCATGTGGCGGTATTGGCATATGCTTGATTTTGTGAGTGATTAGGATTTTGAGGTTGTCCGGGAAGTCCTTGTGGTGGATTTACCGGAAAGGTAGGAGCGTTGGTGGCTTCTTGTGATTTTCTACCTTTGAGTTCCTTTCTTATATCCAAAATCTCGGAAGCTAGGAATGTCATCGCCCTTATCATGAATTGAATAGGATCCTCACATTGGTCATTCCATTGACCTTGTTGGTGATCGCCATGGAAAGGTGGAGGTTGGTTATATTCGGGATTGTATCCTTGGGAACTTTGATTGGAGTTGGAATGATACCCTTGGATATAATCCCCTCGATTGAAGCTTTGAATACCTTGATTATAACCTTGAAGACCGTGGCTATTCCCTTGATTGCGAAAATTACCTTCAAGATTTTGGTAATTGTTTCCTTGATTCATGCGTTGATTATGAAATTCGCCTTGGCCTTGGAAATAATTGCCTCCTTGATTGTTAAAATTTTCCTTTTGAAGAGGCGAGTAGGGAGGAGGCCTTTGAATGAAAGAACTTTGTTGATGGCGTGAATTGGATGACCTTTCTTGTTGTGCCCCTTGATACATTGGTCCCGGATTTTGTACACCATGATTTGCATAAGAGTTGTATTGTCGCACATGGTTCCTTGTTTCGGGATTGTATGTGTTTGGAAAAGGGTCATTTTGATGCATTGGATTGATATTTTGAAACACTTGGACTTCATTGCATTTTTGATAGGACATTCCTTTATAAGGATGACAATTGTTGGAATTATGACCATAGTTTCCGCAACACTCACAAGAGATTTTTGGTAGTGGAGGTCGTCTTGGTGGGATCGATTCAACTTGGTTCACATCCCTTAAGTTAGAATTAGATGTTATACCTTCAAACCTCTTGGTTAGTTCTTCTGATTTTAATTCGAGCTTTGATTCATTGTTCATGGAAGTGATTTCCAAGGATTGGGAATGTGAATCAAGAGGTGGCATGATGAGTTCTTGGAAGTTTCTTGAGGGTGGTGGTGAAATGGGAGGTGTAGAAGGTGAATAAATTTTTTGTGGAGTGATAAGAGGTGATGTAGTTGGAGAAATTTGTGGAGGGAAAGGTGTAGGTGGATTATTAGTGGTGGGAGTGGTAGTAGTTGGTGATATGAATGGATTTGGAGGAGGTGGAAGGATAGGATGAATGTTTGGTGGTGTGAGGTATGGATGTGGAATCACCTTTATTGAGTTATTTCCCCGGAATCTCATAGCTTTAGAAAACATCTCTGGCTCGGGATCGAACCAAAATGTGATAACCTGTTCCTGGGCAAAGACTCAAGTAGAAGGTGAGTCTTCTAGCACCAAGTGGTACTAGGGTAGAGAGAAGCAAAACCAAACACAAAAAGACAAAAACTCAATCAACTAATCGCCGTCCCCGGCAACGGCGCCATTTTGATGCGCGGGCGTCGCGACCCGCATGATCAAACAATATTTGTAACACCGACTAACCTAACTGATGTAGTAGTGGTAGGTCGGGATCGATCCAAGGGACGGTCTACGTAAAGTCGGTCGAGTAAAAGTCTAAATATGTTTGGGTTCTAAGGGGGGTTTGAGGTAATTAAACTAGACTAAGGTGGTCGGTCTAATAACTAAAAAGAAGGTCAATATAGGAAAAGCGTTAGGGGAAGTCGGGGAATCGGAAACGGGACACAAAAAAAAGGAATTAAGCAAACAATACACAATTGATAAGGGATGGGTCACCTTTCGGTCTCTACACCCGACCTCACTAAGACTCGCTTTCGCGACGAAGAAGCTAGGTCACTAAGTCGGAATTACCCAAGCCCCGAGTTTCCCCATATTGACGAGGGTGAATACGAGTCAACTAAATTGATCAAGTAAAGTCAACAAGCATACAACAATTCCAAAATAGACAAATCAACCCAAGTGCATTCAATCACAAGAATCCTTAATCTATGTTGCCCAAATCCATCCTCCCCTAACCCCTAACAAAGATCTACTCACTAATCATGGCAAACAACAAAACATTAACTAAGGAGAAAATGACTACAACATGCATAATAATTAGATCTAATGAAACTAACAACACCAATATGATTTAGACAAGATAATGATGAGTAAACAACATAAAAACTAAACTAGAGATTAGAGAGTGGAAGAGAATTATACCAACTATGAAGATCTATAAGAATTAAGAAGATTGCATGAATAAAGATTGAATCTTTGATGAATAAAGTGAAGAACTTGTCACTAATCCTTCAATAAACCCAACAAATCTTCAAATAAAACTTGAAATCTTCTTCACAAACTTCAAATCTAGATAATTGTTGATGGAAACTATGTAGATCAACTATTAATTAGTATGTAAACTACTAGAATTTTGGAGGATTTTTACTAGAATACTACTAGATTGTTCTACTAAGAGGATGGTGTAACTACACTAACCTAAGGAGGCACACTTAAGGCACAAATTGAAATGAAAACCTAGGGTTACTATATATAATAAGCCCTTAATGGGTCACACAATCTTAAAGCCCATAATCTAATCCTTGCCCATTAGTGAGACTTTGTCATTTGAGATGCAACTTTGCCCAATGAGTCTTCATGGGGTGAAACTTCACCCTGCGGTTGACGACATTAGCACCACCGGGTGAAATTTCACCCGGTGAGATTTTCTTCTCGAATCGCCATTTTTGACGTTTTTCTCCATCGGGCGAAATTTCACTCGGTGGGCGAAATTTCGCCCGGTCATTTCGCCCGGTCATCTCATAGGGTGAAATTTCACCCTATGAACTTTTTGTCCAAAATGGTAATCTGGGGAGGAACACCGTCGGGCGAAATTTCGCCCGGTCAAATTCTCATCGGGTGAAATTTCGCCCTGTGACTTCAGAGGGCCATAACTCTCTCGTTTAAACTCCGATTGGGGCGTGTGATATGTCTTTGGAAAGTTAAGAAGATAAGCTTTCACCTCCAATTGGAATCGCTTCAATCCAAGGTCTAGAACTCTAGATATGTTCATTTGAAGTTCGACCTCTGCGGTGAAGATGCCCAATGGACTATAGTTTTTCCTTTTCGCTCAAGGTTTCACATCTTGGGTTTGGACTTTTGGATTTTAAGTTGTGTGCTTTGCTTTTCGGACGGTTTCCCTCTCTCTCATGCTCATAGAAGCTCGGACACATTTTTGGTCGAAAATCCTATCAAAATAGACAGAAAACTACCAAAAACACGTAAAATGCAAAACAGAGACGCTAATGCGAGAAATACTCAAAATGGGGCAATAATCGCACTTATTCCTCGCAAAACGGGGTAAAAACGGGTCTAAATGAGGGGAAAAACGGTCCAAATTTAGCACACAACATAAAGCTGTTTCATTTTTTGGAATCGCTCAACGCATATATGCAGTATTTTCTGGTTCTTCCAAAAGATTGAAAATTTTACTTAATAATGTTCCTGAATTTACATTGAAATTTTTATCGAACACTCGTTGGGAGAGTAAGATTAAAAGTGTTAAAGCTATTAGATTTCAAGCACCCGAGTTACGATTGGCTTTGTCGATTCTAAATGATTCTTGTGATAATGATGCAAAGACAAAGAGTGAAGCAGAGAGTTTGTATAATGCACTTGGTAGTTTTGAGTTTTTGCTTGGAATGGTAATTTGGTATGAAATTTTATTTGTCATAAATAAGGTCAGTAAGAAGTTGCAATCTAAGTCCATGTGTATTGACACCACCGTAGTACAAGTAGAAGGTATAGTGTCATATTTTGAGAAATTTAGAGTTGAAGGCTTTCTTTCTTGTATGGATGACGCTAAAAGTATAGCACTTAATATGGATGTAGAGCCTACTCTTCCGACAAAGCGTCGTATTATTAGAAAAAGACAATTTGATGAAACAAATCAAGAAGATGAACAAAATCAATCGCCTGAAGAAATATTTAGACTTGAGTATTTTTTGGTTGTTGTTGATATGGCAATTACTTCTTTGAAAAGTAGATTTGATCAACTACGAACTTTTGAAAATATTTTTGGTTTTTTGTTTGATTCAAACAAGTTAAAGTTGTTGGATGAAAAGAAATTAAGAGAATGTTGTGTAACTTTTCACTCTACTTATCCATTAGATATTGATTTAAATGATTTTTACTTAGAATTGAAAGTTTTGCAATCGAATTTACCGAACACATTGTTGTCTGCTACTGAAATTCTTGAGTTTGTCAAATCTGCAGATTGTTATCCTAATGTTTCAATTGCCTATAGAATTTTTTTAACAGTTCCGGTAACTGTAGCATCAGGCGAAAGAAGTTTTTCGAAGTTAAAGTTGATCAAAACCTACTTGAGGTCATCAATGACAGAAGAACGGTTGAATGATCTTACAATATTATCTATCGAGGAACTTTTAGAAAACATTGATGTTGATGTTATCATTAAAGATTTTGCGTCTCAAAATTCCCACAAATCCAAATTTTTATGATTTTATAACCACGTGTATTGACGGTTAACAATGTAACATTTTTTTTTGTAACTTTGATTTATCAAGGGCCCCATTTGAACATTTTGCCTAGGGCCCTTATTTGTTCAGGACCGGCCCTGATTTCAAGTTTGTAGAAGATTATTATATCAAGTTTTATTTGAAGATTTGTGGGTTTATCGAAGATTTAGTGACAAGTTCTTCATTTTTCTCCATCAAAGATTCAACCTTTATTTATGCAATCTTCTTATTTCTTGTAGAACTTCATAGTTGGTATATTTCTCGGAAGATGATACGCTTACACGCGGTGTATGAAATTTTCATACACAACGAACCATATCGCGCCACGTGTCAAACCTAAGGTGATTAGTCTAGGGTTAGATTAGTAATTTTGCATGTTTAGTTAATTGTTAACCTTAGTCTAGTTAACTTAATTTTAGAAACTTTTTTATTTTTGTTTTTATTTTGCAATTTTCATTTTCTTGAATTATTTATATATTGTTAATATATTCCCGATTAATTTAAAATGTACAATGATTTAATATGATTATATTTTTGTGCTTTTTTAAAATCTTAATCTATTATTATTATTATTATTATTATTATAAAGTAAATATATTAAAATAAATAATTAATAATTAAAATTTTCGCAAATAATATATTATAGAGTACTAATTAAACTTATTAAAATTTTCGAAAATGAAAATATATTAAAATTTTCAAAAAGATAAATCATATAATATCTTGGGTTAATATTATTCATATATGGTATATTATTGTAAAATAGGATTATTATGATCTCCTAATTTAGGTTAGTTAATATGAGCTAACATAGGAAATCGTGTAACGATATAATACGTATATTATATCATTGCTAATCAAAGGAGTATAGTAGTATACTACTTTCATAAACAGGTAAATATATATATATAAAAAAAACTAATTAAAGTAATTGCAATGCGAAAACATAAGAAATATTCTGAATTAATATTTTTTTCATTCCATTGTATATTTCTTCTAAATATTTCTGTATAATCTTTTACAATATGAACATACATTTATAATTAATATTTTTTTATATTTGTAAAAAATGTGACTATATTAAAAAACATTAATTAAAATTTTCGAAAATTTAAACATAATTCATGGTATTTACGTAGTTTTAAAGTAATTATTCAACAAATAATTTTTTTTGTAAAATTAAAGAAACATTATTTTCCAAATCAAAAAAAAAATTAAAAGGTTTTAAATTTTTTCATAATTATAACCTCGATCTAAGATACTATTGGATTATAAAATGAATATAAATTTTTTTTAAATATTCATTTTTTTTTTGAAAAACAGTAAGACCTAAAAAAAAGAACGTGAAATCCTAACAAACACCATTGTTGACTAATAAAAAAGCTTAGAAAAAATGGTGAATACTTTCGATTTTGATCTTAATAACGATTGAGAAGATGAATTTGATCTTAATATGTAAGTAATATACGAGTATTATTTACCTTTTCGAAAATTTTAATATATTTTAATTTTCGAAAATTTTAATATGTTTACTAATATATTGTTTTTCTAAATTTTTAATTTTTAATTATTTATTTTAATATATTTACCTTATATAATAATAATAATAATAATAATAATAATAATAATAATAATAATAATAATAATAAAAGAATGTATACAAGTTTCGATCTTAATACAAGTTCTGGTTTATAATAAAAATAAATAAATAAATAATAATAATAATAATTAATAGATTAAGATTTTAAAAAAGCACAGAAATGTAATCATATTAAATAATTGTATATTTTAAATTAATCGAAAATATATTAACAATATAAATATTTCAATAACATGAAAAATGCAAAATAAAAAAGTTTCTAAAATTAAGTTAACTAGACTATGGTTAACAATTAACTAAAGATGCAAAATTACTAATCTAACCCTAGACTAATCACCTTAGGTTTGACATGTGGCGCAATATGGTTCGTTGTGTATGAAAAATTCATACACCGCGTGTAAGTGTAGCTTTTTCGATATTTCTCTTCCACTCTCTAATCTATAGTTTAGATTTAATATAGTTTTCTCATTATTATCTTGTTTAGATCATCTTAGTATTGTTAGTTTATCTAGATTTTATTCATGTTGTTCTATATTATTCTTTAGTTCATTTTGTTAGATCTTGTCCTTTCCATAGTTTAGTGGGTAATTGTTAGATCATAGTTTCCTCATCATTTTGTTGTTAGATTTAGTTGATATGCATGTTGTAGTTATTTTCTCCTTAGTTAATGTTTTATTGTCTTTCATTATGATTAGTGAGTAGATTTCTTGTTAGGGGGCTAGGGGAGGATGGATTTGGGTAACATAGATTAAGGATTCTTGTTATTGAATGCACTTGAGTTGATTTGTCTATTTTGGAATTGTTGTATGCTTGTTGACTTTACTTGATCAATTTAGTTGACTCGTATTCACCTACGTCAATAAGGAGAAACTCGGGGCTTGGGTAATTCCGACTTAGTGACCTAGCTTCTTCGTCGCGAAAGCGCATCTTAGTAAGGTCGGGTGTAGAGACCGAAAGGTGACTCATCCCTTCTCAATCGTGTGTCATTCGCTTGATTCTTTGTTTTATGTATCTCGTTTCCGATTCCCCGACTCCCCCTAACGCTTTTCCTATATTGACCTTCTTTTTAGCTATTAGACCAACCACCTTAGTCTTGTTTAATTACCTCAAACCCCCCTTAGAACCCAAACGTATTTAGACTTTTACTCGACCGACTTTACGTAGACCGTCCTTTGGATCGATCCCGACCTACCACTACTACATTAGTTAAGTTAGTCGGTGTTACAAATATTGTTTGATCGTGCGGGTTGCGACTCCCGCGCATCAATAGGCCATCTATTATCATCACATATCTATGCCACTTCGGGACATTCAATTTCATTACTCTTTACGAGTACCAACTGCACATGCTTGCCATTTTCTTATAACAAATGAACCGAATAAGACCCTCACACTATATTATGTGTGATTATTGAAAATTTGGCAAGAATCTCAATGTTCATTACATCTACTATCCATGACTGATCTATAGCTCGCTACACCACAAGGAGGGTGAATTTATCTATAGTGAAATCATAAATTTCAATGTATAACATATTTAATAAGATAAGTAATCAAGCTGATATATCATCATATACATCATCATAACACAATGATCGAATCATTATTGATATTTCATGAACCTCTAATTGATGTATTTCATATTCAAAACAAGTCTCTGAACTTCTGATGGATCAACATTACTTGTTTGTTTTTACCAGCTTATACTTATCAATCTCCCCCTAAGGTGGTAAAAACTATCATTACTTGATAGATTTAAAGGGCAATATCCACCTTAAAAATTATCTAATATTTCATAAACTTTATCAAATGATTCTCTTCAATAGAATAATATATTTGGGAGCTCAACTTAACGCAGTTGGTTTTCCACGTGCTGAATTAAAATTGCCCATTTGGGAGATCACAATGTTCACATAATATTTATATTGTAAACTTTGATTACATGAAATACTTGTAAAATTCTCTATGACTATAAGTCACATAATTAAAACCTTAAAGGTCAATCGGATATGGACATTCATCTCCATTATCCAACTACAAGTATTATTTAGATCTCCAATATTTCACATACTCAATCTCAGTGTATTGTCTTGTCTTAAATATAATTTTAATGGTACACTAGAGAGTTTGATCAGCACGCCATTAAATTCTTTCAAGATAAATGTCGGGTTTATCGAAACGGGTGTAAGAAGAACCCGGATGGCCTCAATTTGTCACATTTTTAATATTTTCGTGTCAATTTTACTAGTTGACCAATTCTCATCCTGCTAAACTTCTGTCAAGCTACATTCAATCATATGTGCACACTAATTTTATTTAGTCATGATAAGTGTCATTTGTAGTGCCTATTTCGTAGTGTTTTGGTCCCATTTTCCTTGTAGAATCTCTCCTTGGGAGCGGTTTAGGGGCTTCTTATGTTTCCTTTAGTTCGTTTCAGGTTCCCGAGACCGATTTGGAAGAGTTGGAGCGATTCCGACTCGATACATACACATTTTGGAGCCAACGGAGTAAAGGAACGATCACTCGATGCCTTGGAGTCGACCCCGAGACCTTGGGACCCAATCCCGAGCCTCCGAGACCCGATCCCAAGTCCCGAGAATCGGTGAGAAGCCCATGAGAACCAAGGAGGGACCAAAAAGATCATAATGGAGGCCTACAAGGCTCATCCCGTTCGGGATGGCCTCATCCCGTTCGGGATGGCCTCATCCCGTTCGGGATGAGGTGCACAAACAAGGAGGTTGCTGTGAAGAGCCGTCTCGGCCGAGACCAACCTTGTCTCGGCCGGGACCATCTCGTCCCGACCGGGACCACCCCGTCTCGGCCGGAACGGGCCTGCTGCAGCTCCGCTTTGTTTTCTTTCTTCTCCCTTCCACTTGTAACCCTATATATACCCTTCCCTTGTTATGTAAAGCTTAGGCACTTCATTAGACATTAAACCCTAGACTACTTTAGGTTAGATTAGATTAGATGAGTGTAGATTAGTTCTTAATTAGTGGTTAATCATAGATTAGCTCTTGTATTAAGGAATTCTTGAAGATTGTTCCAAGATTGACAACCTTGAGATTGTATTTGGGTTTTCTTCTATACAAGTGTTCTCCTTTTCATCCTTTGTAGTTGGTATAATCTTTCCCTTCACTTTTCCTTTAATCTTTCATGTTTAATCTCCCAAGTTTGAATCTTTAGTTGATTGTTTGGTTATTGTTCATTGTTATCACTAGTTTGTTGATGTTTGTTTTGTTTCTTTGATGATTCCTCTTGTTAGTGTCAATTCTAGATTATATATGTTAGAGTAGTGTTCTTGCTAGGGTTAGTAGGGTGATTAGGGTGTTAATTGGGTGATTAAGGGTTTGCTAGAGATGTTGGTGGAAGATTTGGGTTTCCTCTTGGTTTGGTGCATATCACGTGTTTGTTGAAATGCTTGAATGACTAGTAGTTGCAAATACTTGTTCTTCTTGCCTTTCTCTTGTGGGTGTTAGTTTGTTTGTGGGTTCGGTTCCCTCACTAAGTTGCGAGAGCCCGGTGAGGACGACCCCTAGGTCGGTCTAAGTTGCGAGAGCCCGGATTCGACCTAGGCCTATAGCGTGCTAGTAACCCCGATTGTGTTATGTATCGCCGAGTGGGGTTTTAGGTGGAACCTCTAGGTGAGTCTAAGTTGCGAGAGCCCGGGCATTACCTAGATTACCCTACTACCTCCTTCACTCTAGAAACGAGGCGAGGAATGCTCAATTGAATGCATTATCGGTTCAAACCGTAATGTCTTTATCCCGAGCATCATATTTAGATGGAGGGTGCCCACTTGAGAGAGAGGAGCAACCTAATTACGAAGTCGTCGATGTAGTTCCCTTTGATAGAGAAGTTTGCTTTGAAGAACCTCAATCGTCTACCCAAAAAGAGACGAATGAGGAGATGACCCTTGGTGAAGGCATTCTTGGGGAGGAATTGGAGGAGGATAGTGAGTTGGATGGGTTGGTGGAATTTGTGAGGATGTTGGGTGAAATTGTTAGCCTCGAGTTGCCCTTGTGCGATAATTTGGACAAGCACCAAGAGTCCCTTGCTAGTACACCGAGAGATGACTTGGAAGAGATCGAAACCGCCGGTAGAAGTTTCGATTCTCCTCTCCAAGATGATGTGGGGCCGAGTGATGAAGATGGGGAACCACAACTTGAGGCAAGTGTGGGGGTGTGCATTGAGGAGATGAGGCCAAAGCCGATTTTTGTGCCTTGTTTCTTGGAGATGAAGCTTGCTTGTGATTGGAGGCGATGCCTAGGGAGGAAGAGATCGGTGAAGCTCGTAGGATGGATAGACCCCGGAGACAACTTTGAAGATGATTTTGGGTCTTGGGAATCCTACTTCTTGCCTCTTTCTTGGAGGCCGTGGAGGTCGGTTAAGCTCGAGCGCTTCTTGGGCCTTCACTATGATGTCGGTAGCGCGTTCGACTTGCTCCTCCATGACCTTGAGGGCTATGGTTGAAGAATGGAGTCCACCATCCTAGGTTTGACGGAGTTCCTAAAGAACCATCATGTTGTATATTCCCCTCTCCTCTTCTTTAGAATACTTGTGTTTGTATTTGTGATTTTCGTTTCTTGGACTCTTTTGTTTTTGTGGGATTCTTGTAATTGTTTTGGTATTTTGATGAGCGATGTGAGGGAGTGAATTTGATGTGTATTTTGAGTTAATTGTGATAGGTGAAGTGAAGGTGACTCCTAGAAAGGAGTGGTTAGTGATAGAGCTTGGATCGTGAGTAAGGGAGTCGGTTTTTGGGGTCTTGGGAGTCATGAAGATCCATCCCGACCGGGAAGGGTGTGTCGTCCCGACCGGGATGGGGCCGTCCATATCGGGATGAGGGTGCAAAAAATCGAGTCCACTGGAGTGTCATCCCGATCGGGAAGGAGGCTTCCCGACCGGGAAGGGTTTATCAACCCGATCGGGATCATCCATCCCGACCGGGATGATCCCCTACTCCTTTTTGGTGCTTCTTCTTCGACATTTAAGTCCACCCAACCATTGTATACCCCCACCCATCCCCATCCCGACCGGGATGATCCCCTACTCCTTTTTGGTGCTTCTTCTTCGACATTTAAGCCCACCCAACCATTGTATACCCCCACCCATCCTCCATACCTTCCTAGCTCATATCATACCACCCACATACTTCATTTCCATACCTTCACCTCATTTCCTCTTCACTTTACACCGTGATTCACATCAAATCCCACCCCCCTCGCACCTTTACCACCTCTACCATGCGGTATTATCGAGAATGAAGAGGATTAGCAATGATGAAGACAAGCTTTGTGCCTATAATGATCATTGAGACGATGGAGCGAGTGAGTTACTAGCCGATTGGTTTGGGTAACTATCCTTTCTTTTCCGTCTTTTATTGCTTGTTTTTCTTTGTTTACTTCCCTTCCCTTATCATTTGTGTCATGGTGGCCTTCTAGGCCTTGGTATATGGTTGCTCCCGACTCTCGATGATGTGACTACATCGAGAGTCATTTAAAAATCCAAAATTTTAGAAGATTTTCACTTTCTTTTTTGAGGATTTAGTCGGATTTAGTCGGATTTAGGCGGAATCCGGGCTAGGTGACTTGATTACACCTAGCCCTCCCCTCCCATTTCCTTTTATTTCCTTCTTTTATTTCTTCCCCCATCCATATCTTTTCTTGTCTCGGCCCATGGTGACTTGACTACACCCCGGCCGGACACCTTCTACCCTTTTCTCCACTTTTCTTTGATTTTTAGCTCTATTTTCGTAGTTTCTTTTCTTTTTCTTTTGTCTCTCCGCAAACTACGATTGAGCATATGAGGACATTGCTCATATTTTCTAAGTGTGGGGGAGCGATAATCTAGCATAGTTAGTTTTATTTTCTTAGTTTTTTCAAAAAATCTTTAAAAACCATAAAATTTTGAAAAATTTCACAAAAAATCAAAAAGATTTTTCTTTTGTGTGTTTTCCTTTTGTGTCTTTGTGTCGTGTATTTGTTTTGTTTTGTGTGTTTGCCCTCTTTTCCTTATAGGTTGCTTGAATCGCCGCTAATTTTGGAGAGCTTTCATGATGTCCGGTAACATCTTCTATCCCTTTTTCCTTCTTTGTCTCTTGCGGAGTTTGGAGGAGATTGTGATGTGGTGTGCTCGGGTGGAGCTTGTACATACGTGTGGTTGATTTGGTGGCTTGTATGGATTATCGGGGTGGTGTTTGTCTTATGTTTGTTTTGTTATGTTTTGTTCTTGTTGCCTTTGTTTCTTTTCCTTTCGTTTTCTTTGTGTCTTCGTTTTCTGTGTGTTGTGTGTCTTGTGTGTAAATGGTTTTCGAAAACCCGGTTTAGAGGCTAGTGTGTGAGTGTCTATTTTCCCCTCCTAGTAGTGTAAATTGAGTTCTGGACTTTAATCTAGTAGAATGACCCTAAATCAATGAGTTCGTTGGTCCTTTACCTTGAGTCCACCTAGCTTACTAGGGATTTACTACGGGATTTGCACCTTTGACCATTATGACCACCCACGGTGTGAAAAGGCCTTGGTTACCGAGTCTCGTCCCTTAGGTGACCGTGTTTAGGATTGTTTGATTAGTCCAAGTTCTCCACTTTTTGTGGGTTTGAAGGGAAGGCGCCATCCCGACTCACCCATTACCCTACCTCCTACACATACCCACACAAATAATATGCAAATTGTTGATTCTCTCTTTCTTGTTACACAATGAAATGCCAAAAATGCCAAATCTTGCCAAAAAGGGCAAAGAAAAGAAAAGAAAGAAAAAAATGAAAGAAAGAAAAGAATGAAGAAAAAGAAAAGGCACAAAAGCCAAAAAGAAAATAGAAAAGAAGAAAAAGAAATGGCATGGCAACAAACAAATCAAAATGTCAAAAAGAAAGAAAATGCCAAAAGAAAACCCGTCTCACAAAAAGATATCCCCACAAAAATAAGCCTTTTTCTGACTTTTTCCGTGAAGAGCCTACCAAAGGACCGAGTCCCGAGGAAGGATGATAGCGGCATTAGTCGGTCTTCCCTCATTTTGCATGTTTACCACCTTTTTACTTGGACTAGTTAGGCGGTTTTGGACACGGGACGACCCTCTTGGCTCACGCTAAAGGGGGCGGGGTCTCACTTACCTACAGTGTCGACTAACACCGTGGTTCTTCACCTTTCCACTCCGCCGATCGTCCCGTAGTACGTTTTTAGAAAGTTAGGAGGACCTAGGTAAGTTACCAACGTTTTTGTTGCTTTATCGTCATACTATTAGGGTTTAGTTCACCTTGGTTTGTATGTCTAGCTTGGGAACGTTGTCACTTGCCTCGAGTCCTAAACCGGTGCTTCTTTCACCGCTTGTTTGAGGGAAGCGGTATTTGTTTTCTTTTGGGTGGAACCGATTATGTGTTTGTTTGTGTGTTTGTTTGTTTATGTGTGTTGTGTCCGGTTGCATCCGCGGTTTTGTCGCAAGACCCCACTTGCCTTGCGGGGTGCACTTCTCCTCTAAGTGTACTCGCGTGAGTTGAAGGGGCGTAGGGTGTGCTAATACCCACTCGGATAGTTTAGTAGTAGTATGTGCTTACTCGAGGGCGAGTAAGGGTTAAGTGTGGGGGAGTTGATAAGTGTCATTTGTAGTGCCTATTTCGTAGTGTTTTGGTCCCATTTTCCTTGTAGAATCGCTCCTTGGGAGAGGTTTAGGGGCTTCTTATGTTTCCTTTAGTTCGTTTCAGGTTCCCGAGACCGATTTGGAAGAGTTGGAGCGATTCCGACTCGATACATACACATTTTGGAGCCAACGGAGTAAAGGAACGATCACTCGATGCCTTGGAGTCGACCCCGAGACCTTGGGACCCAATCCCGAGCCTCCGAGACCCGATCCCGAGTCCCGAGAATCGGTGAGAATCCCATGAGAACCAAGGAGGGACCAAAAAGATCATAATGGAGGCCTACAAGGCTCATCCCGTTCGGGATGGCCTCATCCCGTTCGGGATGAGGTGCACAAACAAGGAGGTTGCTGTGAAGAGCCGTCTCGGCCGAGACCAACCTTGTCTCGGCCGGGACCATCTCGTTCCGACCGGGACCACCCCGTCTCGGCCGGGACGGGCCTGCTGCAGCTCCGCTTTGTTTTCTTTCTTCTCCCTTCCACTTGTAACCCTATATATACCCTTCCCTTGTTATGTAAAGCTTAGGCACTTCATTAGACATTAAACCCTAGACTACTTTAGGTTAGATTAGATTAGATTAGTGTAGATTAGTCCTTAATTAGTGGTTAATCATAGATTAGCTCTTGTATTAAGGAATTCTTGAAGATTGTTCCAAGATTGACAACCTTGAGATTGTATTTGGGTTTTCTTCTATACAAGTGTTCTCCTTTTCATCCTTTGTAGTTGGTATAATCTTTCCCTTCACTTTTCCTTTAATCTTTCATGTTTAATCTCCCAAGTTTGAATCTTTAGTTGATTGTTTGGTTATTGTTCATTGTTATCACTAGTTTGTTGATGTTTGTTTTGTTTCTTTGATGATTCCTCTTGTTAGTGTTAATTCTAGATTAGATATGTTAGAGTAGTGTTCTTGATAGGGTTAGTAGGGTGATTAGGGTGTTAATTGGGTGATTCAGGGTTTGCTAGAGATGTTGGTGGAAGATTTGGGTTTCCTCTTGGTTTGGTGCATATCACATGTTTGTTGAAATGCTTGAATGACTAGTAGTTGCAAATACTTGTTCTTCTTGCCTTTCTCTTGTGGGTGTTAGTTTGTTTGTGGGTTCGGTTCCCTCACTAAGTTGCGAGAGCCCGGTGAGGACGACCCCTAGGTCGGTCTAAGTTGCGAGAGCCCGGATTCGACCTAGGCCTATAGCGTGCTAGTAACCCCGATTGTGTTATGTATCGCCGAGTTGGGTTTTAGGTGGAACCTCTAGGTGAGTCTAAGTTGCGAGAGCCCGGGCATTACCTAGATTACCCTACTACCTCCTTCACTTTAGTCCTCCCTTGACCATTCCGTTACCCCTTTGACCCCGACCTAATCCTAGCCCGTTTTCCTTAGTTGTTCTTCCTAGTCATAGTCTAGTCTCCTCCCCTTCTATCATTTTCTAGTTTAGCTCGTTGACTTAGTCTCGTATTTGGGTCGACCTAGTCTAGACGCCTCTTACCGTCCCCGTGGATTCGACCCGACTTACCCTATCTACCCTAGTTAGGTTAGCCGGTTATATTATTGACGGTTGGGACGTGACGAATCCCTTCCCATCAATTTGGCGCCGTTGCCGGGGACGGTGCTAGTTTGGACTTTGTTTTCCTAGTTACTTGACTTAGTCTTTGTATTTGTGTTTTCTTTTTTCTTTTTGTTACTTTGCTTCTTGTGTGTGTGTGGTTTATTTCTCTCTTGTCTAGTGCCCAAAAAGCACTAGACTTCTCACGTTTGTTCTTAGTCTAAAGTTAGTGCTTAGAGGTGGTGACTATCTTCTTCTTGCAACTTAGAGCCGCTTAAACGGACGGTTGCTAGAATGAGTGGTTTCCAACCGGGTATGGACTACGATTTTCGAGCAAGCATGGGGTTTGATCTAAACTCCACACACTCGGGAGCCGATATGAGCTACCACTCTTCTTCCATGAACCAAAGCTATGACATGACGACCCCCTACCATAATCAAGCTTCTTGGGGTAATCAAGACGGGTATGATCTTCAAGGTTATGAAAACGGCTACCAACAAGTGAATGACTATCACTCCTACGATCATGGTGGCTATTACTCGAGTTATGATTGTGAACCCACCATGTTCAATCAAGATTCACCTTATGGAAGCCAATACCCCCCAAACCCACCATATTACCCTCCACCCCAACCACAATATGAACCCCATGACCCACAATACTACCAATCACCCCAACCTTGCTACCAACAATATGATGCCCCATCCCTTGGGCATCATCAAGATTTTCAAGGAACTTTACAAGACCCCGATGACCGCCAAATGCCAAACTTGGAGTTACATCAATCGATGCTTCAAATGCAAAGGAGCATCCAAGAAACGGCCATTCAATTGCGGAAACAACAAAAGGAATTAATGGCCCAAATTCGAAGGGGAAACGAGGCGAGGAATGCTCAATTAAATGCATTATCGGTTCAAACCGTAATGTCTTTATCCCGAGCATCATATTTAGATGGAGGGTGCCCACTTGAGAGAGAGGAGCAACCTAATTACGAAGTCGTCGATGTAGTTCCCTTTGATAGAGAAGTTTGCTTTGAAGAACCTCAATCGTCTACCCAAAAAGAGACGAATGAGGAGATGACCCTTGGTGAAGGCATTCTTGGTGAGGAATTGGAGGAGGATAGTGAGTTGGATGGGTTGGTGGAATTTGTGAGGATGTTGGGTGAAATTGTTAACCTCGAGTTGCCCTTGTGCGATAATTTGGACAAGCACCAAGAGTCCCTTGCTATTACACCGAGAGATGACTTGGAAGAGATCGAAACCGCCGATAGAAGTTTCGATTCTCCTCTCCAAGATGATGTGGGGCCGAGTGATGAAGATGGGGAACCACAACTTGAGGCAAGTGTGGGGGTGTGCATTGAGGAGATGAGGCCAAAGCCGATTTTTGTGCCTTGTTTCTTGGAAATGAAGCTTGCTTGTGATTGGAGGCGATGCCTAGGGAGGAAGAGATCGGTGAAGCTCGTAGGATGGATAGACCCCGGAGACAACTTTGAAGATGATTTTGGGTCTTGGGAATCCTACTTCTTGCCTCCTTCTTGGAGGCCGTGGAGGTCGGTTAAGCTCGAGCGCTTCTTGGGCCTTCACTATGATGTCGGTAGCGCGTTCGACTTGCTCCTCCATGCCCTTGAGGGCTATGGTTGAAGAATGGAGTCCACCATCCTAGGTTTGACGGAGTTCCTAAAGAACCGTCATGTTGTATATTCCCCTCTCCTCTTCTTTAGAATACTTGTGTTTGTATTTGTGGTTTTTGTTTCTTGGACTCTTTTGTTTTTGTGGGATTCTTGTAATTATTTTGGTATTTTGATGAGCGATGTGAGGGAGTGAATTTGATGTGTATTTTGAGTTAATTGTGATAGGTGAAGTGAAGGTGACTCCTAGAAAGGAGTGGTTAGTGATAGAGCTTGGATCGTGAGTAAGGGAGTCGGTTTTTGGGGTCTTGGGAGTCATGAAGATCCATCCCGACCGGGAAGGGTGTGTCGTCCCGACCGGGATGGGGCCGTCCCGATCGGGATGAGGGTGCAAAAAATCGAGTCCACTGGAGTGTCATCCTGATCGGGAAGGAGGCTTCCTGACCGGGAAGGGTTTATCAACCCAATCGGGATCATCCATCCCGACCGGGATGATCCCCTACTCCTTTTTGGTGCTTCTTCTTCGACATTTAAGCCCACCCAACCATTGTATACCCCCACCCATCCCCATCCCGACCGGGATGATCCCCTACTCCTTTTTGGTGCTTCTTCTTCGACATTTAAGCCCACCCAACCATTGTATACCCCCACCCATCCTCCCTACCTTCCTAGCTCATATCATACCACCCACATACTTCATTTCCATACCTTCACCTCATTTCCTCTTCACTTTACACCGTGATTCACATCAAATCCCACCCCCCTCGCACCTTTACCACCTCTACCATGCGGTATTATCGAGAATGAAGAGGATTAGCAATGATGAAGACAAGCTTTGTGCCTATAATGATCATTGAGACGATGGAGCGAGTGAGTTACTAGCCGATTGGTTTGGGTAACTATCCTTTCTTTTCCGTCTTTTATTGCTTGTTTTTCTTTGTTTACTTCCCTTCCCTTATCATTTGTGTCATGGTGGCCTTCTAGGCCTTGGTATATGGTTGCTCCCGACTCTCGATGATGTGACTACATCGAGAGTCATTTCAAAATCCAAATTTTTACAAGATTTTCACTTTCTTTTTTGAGGATTTAGTCGGATTTAGGCGGAATCCGGGCTAGGTGACTTGATTACACCTAGCCCTCCCCTCCCATTTCCTTTTATTTCCTTCTTTTATTTCTTCCCCCATCCATATCTTTTCTTGTCTCAGCCCATGGTGACTTGACTACACCCCGGCCGGACACCTTCTACCCTTTTCTCCACTTTTCTTTGATTTTTAGCTCTATTTTCGTAGTTTCTTTTCTTTTTCTTTTGTCTCTCCGCAAACTACGATTGAGCATATGAGGACATTGCTCATATTTTCTAAGTGTGGGGGAGCGATAATCTAGCATAGTTAGTTTTATTTTCTTAGTTTTTTCAAAAAATCTTTAAAAACCATAAAATTTTGAAAAATTTCACAAAAAATCAAAAAGATTTTTCTTTTGTGTGTTTTCCTTTTGTGTCTTTGTGTCGTGTATTTGTTTTGTTTTGTGTGTTTGCCCTCTTTTCCTTATAGGTTGCTTAAATCGCCGCTAATTTTGGAGAGCTTTCATGATGTCCGGTAACATCTTCTATCCCTTTTTCCTTCTTTGTCTCTTGCGGAGTTTGGAGGAGATTGTGATGTGGTGTGCTCGGGTGGAGCTTGTACATACGTGTGGTTGATTTGGTGGCTTGTATGGATTATCGGGGTGGTGTTTGTCTTATGTTTGTTTTGTTATGTTTTGTTCTTGTTGCCTTTGTTTCTTTTCCTTTCGTTTTCTTTGTGTCTTCGTTTTCTGTGTGTTGTGTGTCTTGTGTGTAAATGGTTTTCGAAAACCCGGTTTAGAGGCTAGTGTGTGAGTGTCTATTTTCCCCTCCTAGTAGTGTAAATTGAGTTCTGGACTTTAATCTAGTAGAATGACCCTAAATCAATGAGTTCGTTGGTCCTTTACCTTGAGTCCACCTAGCTTACTAGGGATTTACTACGGGATTTGCACCTTTGACCATTATGACCACCCACGGTGTGAAAAGGCCTTGGTTACCGAGTCTCGTCCCTTAGGTGACCGTGTTTAGGATTGTTTGATTAGTCCAAGTTCTCCACTTTTTGTGGGTTTGAAGGGAAGGCGCCATCCCGACTCACCCATTACCCTACCTCCTACACATACCCACACAAATAATATGCAAATTGTTGATTCTCTCTTTCTTGTTACACAATGAAATGCCAAAAATGCCAAATCTTGCCAAAAAGGGCAAAGAAAAGAAAAGAAAGAAAAAAATGAAAGAAAGAAAAGAATGAAGAAAAAGAAAAGGCACAAAAGCCAAAAAGAAAATAGAAAAGAAGAAAAAGAAATGGCATGGCAACAAACAAATCAAAATGTCAAAAAGAAAGAAAATGCCAAAAGAAAACCCGTCTCACAAAAAGATATCCCCACAAAAATAAGCCTTTTTCTGACTTTTTCCGTGAAGAGCCTACCAAAGGACCGAGTCCCGAGGAAGGATGATAGCGGCATTAGTCGGTCTTCCCTCATTTTGCATGTTTACCACCTTTTTACTTGGACTAGTTAGGCGGTTTTGGACACGGGACGACCCTCTTGGCTCACGCTAAAGGGGGCGGGGTCTCACTTACCTACAGTGTCGACTAACACCGTGGTTCTTCACCTTTCCACTCCGCCGATCGTCCCGTAGTACGTTTTTAGAAAGTTAGGAGGACCTAGGTAAGTTACCAACGTTTTTGTTGCTTTATCGTCATACTATTAGGGTTTAGTTCACCTTGGTTTGTATGTCTAGCTTGGGAACGTTGTCACTTGCCTCGAGTCCTAAACCGGTGCTTCTTTCACCGCTTGTTTGAGGGAAGCGGTATTTGTTTTCTTTTGGGTGGAACCGATTATGTGTTTGTTTGTGTGTTTGTTTGTTTATGTGTGTTGTGTCCGGTTGCATCCGCGGTTTTGTCGCAAGACCCCACTTGCCTTGCGGGGTGCACTTCTCCTCTAAGTGTACTCGCGTGAGTTGAAGGGGCGTAGGGTGTGCTAATACCCACTCGGATAGTTTAGTAGTAGTATGTGCTTACTCGAGGGCGAGTAAGGGTTAAGTGTGGGGGAGTTGATAAGTGTCATTTGTAGTGCCTATTTCGTAGTGTTTTGGTCCCATTTTCCTTGTAGAATCGCTCCTTGGGAGCGGTTTAGGGGCTTCTTATGCTTCCTTTAGTTCGTTTCAGGTTCCCGAGACCGATTTGGAAGAGTTGGAGCGATTCCGACTCGATACATACACATTTTGGAGCCAACGGAGTAAAGGAACGATCACTCGATGCCTTGGAGTCGACCCCGAGACCTTGGGACCCAATACCGAGCCTCCGAGACCCGATCCCGAGTCCCGAGAATCGGTGAGAATCCCATGAGAACCAAGGAGGGACCAAAAAGATCATAATGGAGGCCTACAAGGCTCATCCCGTTCGGGATGGCCTCATCCCGTTCGGGATGAGGTGCACAAACAAGGAGGTTGCTGTGAAGAGCCGTCTCGGCCGGGACCATCTCGTCCCGACCGGGACCACCCCGTCTCGGCCGGGACGGGCCTGCTGCAGCTCCGCTTTGTTTTCTTTCTTCTCCCTTCCACTTGTAACCCTATATATACCCTTCCCTTATTATGTAAAGCTTAGGCACTTCATTAGACATTAAACCCTAGACTACTTTAGGTTAGATTATATTATATTAGTGTAGATTAGTCCTTAATTAGTGGTTAATCATAGATTAGCTCTTGTATTAAGGAATTCTTGAAGATTGTTCCAAGATTGACAACCTTGGGATTGTATTTGGGTTTTCTTCTATACAAGTGTTCTCCTTTTCATCCTTTGTAGTTGGTATAATCTTTCCCTTCACTTTTCCTTTAATCTTTCATGTTTAATCTCCCAAGTTTGAATCTTTAGTTGATTATTTTGTTATTGTTCATTGTTATCACTAGTTTGTTGATGTTTGTTTTGTTTCTTTGATGATTCCTCTTGTTAGTGTTAATTCTAGATTAGATATGTTAGAGTAGTGTTCTTGATAGGGTTAGTAGGGTGATTAGGGTGTTAATTGGGTGATTAAGGGTTTGCTAGAGATGTTGGTGGAAGATTTGGGTTTCCTCTTGGTTTGGTGCATATCACATGTTTGTTGAAATGCTTGAATGACTAGTAGTTGCAAATACTTGTTCTTCTTGCCTTTCTCTTGTGGGTGTTAGTTTGTTTGTGGGTTCGGTTCCCTCACTAAGTTGCGAGAGCCCAGTGAGGACGACCCCTAGGTCGGTCTAAGTTGCGAGAGCCCGGATTCGACCTAGGTCTATAGCGTGCTAGTAACCCCGATTGTGTTATGTATCGCCGAGTTGGGTTTTAGGTGGAACCTCTAGGTGAGTCTAAGTTGCGAGAGCCCGGGCATTACCTAGATTACCCTACTACCTCCTTCACTCTAGTCCTCCCTTGACCATTCCGTTACCCCTTTGACCCCGACCTAATCTTAGCCCGTTTTCCTTAGTTGTTCTTCCTAGTCATAGTCTAGTCTCCTCCCCTTCTATCATTTTCTAGTTTAGCTCGTTGACTTAGTCTCGTATTTGGGCCGACCTAGTCTAGACGCCTCTTACCGTCCCCGTGGATTCGACCCGACTTACCCTATCTACCCTAGTTAGGTTAGCCGGTTATATTATTGACGGTTGGGACGTGACGAATCCCTTCCCATCAAGTCATATGACCATAACAAATGATAGTGACGTGACACAAATGGTGTCTAATACAATAGGCAAGACCCGTCAATATTCCTTTCCGGAATATGACTATATATATATATATTACTCTTAGAGTAATTCAATTCTATATTATAATAATAACTGTAAATTGATCATTAATCAACTGATCATTTATTTTACCATATAAATACATGGTCGCATTATCACATTGCCTTCACAAGATATTGTGATCTTTACTATACCAGTTCCGGTAAATTATTTGAGTTTTTAAATAAAATATTCACCTCCTTGTACTTATTCAGTGTCGGTGACATAATTTCGATCACTTAATCAATATTTTATTCGATGTCATATTCATGTCACAAAATAATGATCGTTAATCGAATCTTTTATTCATGTCATATCCGTTACCAGGAAAAATGACTATTAATCAACTATACGTGACTCACGATTTTAATATCGCATTAACTTGCTCAACCATGACACGCGGATACGAGACATTACGCATAATTTCTTTCAGCCATTTTTAAAATAATGTGTCTTTACGACTACATAATTTGTATGAAAATAAAATATACGAGTATTACATCATGAAAATATGATAATACCATTCGCTTCAGGAAATGGTTTATATTATTTTGATACGAATATCAACTGTTAAGAGTATCTCATACTTTGTAAATATCCATGAATAAACATCAAGTTTATTCTTAATTTTGATACTCCAAATAATATTCACTACACGCAAAGTGAAAATTTGTAAAACACCGTGAACTACATGTCGCGGTTTCAATATTGGTCAACACTATGAATTTCTCATCATAGGTTTAGTATATGCAAACATGATGAATTTCAGGTCATGGTGTGCGTGTCAAAATTCCAACTCGTATATAATTTTTATTCCTCTCATATCGAAACTTCGCGTATATGAGGGTCACATGAATTTTCATGAGATATTTACTTTCATTAATTAACGAATTTGACTCAATTAAGTCACATCATAAGGCTCAATTAAGGCCGCAATATCAGGCTTAACACTATGTCATGATCTCGACCTGCTCTTCGAGCACGGTCTTATCAGATGTCACATTCATTTCATGGAATGGACTCAACCAATTGAAATAAATTCTTCGTCTTTCAATATTAATTATATTATTTTGTTCAACTTCGGTTGAACATGGAATTAATCCAGAGAATTTCTATGACCTCTCTTCACGATATCTTGACAATAATAAGTGATATTAAACACGGTACAATTTCATGTACTTTCTCTCCCAAATAATTTTAATTTCAATTTGAAATTGGTATGAAAATGGTACAATTTCATGTACTTTACTCACAATTTTTATCAACTTCAACTTTAAAGTGATACTTATCTCGGTACAATTTCATGTATGTACTCACATGGAATATATTTTTCATGATAAAATACCTTTGGGGCTACTTTATTTTCGCGATATCATGATAACATATTTTCTGGGATAGCTGTATCAGCATATTTATCACCCAAAATAATCGTGTATACTTCAGGTATACAATCTTTTATGAAAGATCTGTCCAAAATATTTGTTACCATACAGGATAACATTATTTCCACCGCTCATAGTTATAAATTAAAATATCTTTGGAACTTCGGGTCCAAATTATATGAGCTTTCATTATATGGATATTAACATTGAAATTGATCCATAGATATATACAGTCTACGAGACTGAAATAAATAATTAAACACCTTTTATAAAAGGTTGAAGGATAGAAAATATCCTATCCATAAAATATCTTCTATTAAAGAAGAAAAATCATAACTTTGACATTTGTCATATTTTTCTCTTGATAATATTATCAAGATCATTAACATCAATAATTCATATATTTAGTCGGCTACCATATAATTGAGGGGCAGGAACTAATTACGAAGTCCGTTATCATATGAAATTATGATACCTTACTCGTAAAGGAAAAAAAATTATTATGAAAAAAATTAAAATAAAATTAGGGATAGAGACACGTGCTGATAACGTGTTGTAAAAGAAAGAGAGACGAGAAACTAGAGACAGATAAAAGAATGAGAGAAATCAAAGAGATGTTTATTCATCCCATCAAGGGGCATATATATATATAGTACATGGTACATCTAGGGTTACATCCTAATGGGCTATAAGGTCCGATGGACATCCATATATTATGTTTCATAACAGAGTTCTTATTTTAAACTCAAAACCCATTTTAATTACCTCATTCGCAAGAATTTTTATTAATATCGAGAAATTGCTATTTAATCTTTTTCTACGCGATTTCGTACATAATTATTTTTGAAAAGTGATTTTAATACTACTTTCTCGTAAACACTTTCTTATACGAGTTCCGTCTACATATTATTTTATTTTAAAAAAAAGTGATCCATTTACTATTTTAAGCGCGAATCGGGCTCAAATTGTAGCAGCCCCAACTGTTTCCCTCATCGGACTGAGATATTTTCGTGGTTCAGTTGAGAGAGTCAAAACCGACTCGATTTTTTCTCCTATCTTCGCTCCACCTCCCCTCTTTTTGGCAGACGGTTTGAGTAAGCAGTTAGTGACTCTCTCAAACTCCTCTTAAACCCCTACAATCTTCTTATTGTACGTATTCTCCTCTTCTTCTCTTCTCTTCAAAAAAAGGCAAATGAACGTACAACAACAATACTAAACTGTTTTTCAACTCTCTCAATTCCGATCCTTCTTTCTCGATCCTTGTTCATCATATTCGAAAGGGTAATAATCGAATTTTTATAAACATGTTTGCTATATTATGATAATATGTTTCGAATCTTCTAAAAGCATATTAAGGCCGAGACTAAAACGTATAAATAAGAATTAATTTCTTAATTTTTGTGTTTTAAATATAAACGATCAAATTGAAAGTTTTATTGTTTTTAACAAAGTTACAGCATGTTTGGAAATCTATTAGTGCTTTATACGATTTATTTCTCCTATTTAAATACTTTATTTTCGAAAACTTTGAAAGGAGACTACTATTTATTTTAAGTCTAGTTTATCTTTTAAATTTTGTATAATAATTTCAAGTATTTTGGTCACAATAAATTGTTTACGAACAGACGTCGGATTAGTCCGCGAATCTGTCAATTTTTGTAAAATCTAATTTACAACCTTTGATAAACTTTGAATTTATTCTGGGTAATTTATGTACCTAAACTTTGAAGAGTCTACTTAATGTTTCCAATTGATTTTTCTTCAAAATCAATTTTTAAACGTATTTTATTAATGAGATACCATCGGGTGTCGAATTCTGTCAGTTTGTAAAAGTACAAATAAAAACCTTTGTTAAGTTTGAAATTTGGCCCATAAGGGTGTTGCCTAGTTGTTAAAACTTGTGGTCATCGGCCCAAGGGTCTCAGGTTCAAGCCCCTGCAAGCGCGAACTTGTGGGAGTTGTATGGCTTGAGACTATGCCTCTAGACTTCGAGCCTGTCGCCCACGGGCGGTTTACCTTGTTGTGCGTGGTTTGCAGGCTATGCGTACACCCGGGGGTTTACCCAGAGCGCACCAATAAGGTAGCGGCTGCGGGTTCCCTCGTTCATCAAAAAAAAAAAAGTTTGAAATTTGGATTTACTTAAGAAATAAACATTTTAGATAAGATTCTAAAGTTTTTAACCCCACTGGTCTTACGGTGTTTTGATTTTTAATGATTTGATTATGAATTTTATAGTAAGACAGTGAAATTATGAAAAATCTGTAAACTTGTAAATTAATACTTTAATTATTTATATTTCAACCTTTTGAGAAATAATTATGATTTTGATCTTCGTTGACTTTTAAACATTAAATATATATTTATAAAATAAGTATAATGTTTATGCCTCGAGGCCTAATATTAACTATTTTAAATAATTCAAATGTTGAACAACTAGTATAGGCCCCGTGCATAAATGCACAGCATATAAAAAATTTACTTTGTAGCATACTAATTGAATATTTTAATTTGGAGGTATATTAATGTTTACTCCTCAATTTTGAGAAAATAATTTCAAATTGATAAGCAATCAAGGTAATGAGTAAAATTAATAAATGTATGTTTAGATGAAAATATTATTTATATTTACAAAATATATTTATATCTATGTTATTCTCATATTTCGAAACACTTAACTCACTCATATATATATAACTTTTTTTTTGAAATAAAAATTGGATTATTTCCACATATTTATAAAAATTAATGTTCAGAGATTTAACTCGAAAAACAAAAACGTTATTTAGAAAAAAGAACCGAATATATTTTCTAGTGTGAAGCTAAGAATGAGTATACTGTAAATTTACCATTTTGATGATTTTATCATCATCCATTAAATGTAATAGGTTACCAATTTATTTTAAAGTACTCTTAGTTTAACTTCCATCTTTAGAAATAATGCATTTTGGAGGAAAATTTTTGGAAAGTTGTTATTCTTTTACTATATATAATATAATAATAATATAATACAATATATATAAGGGATTCGAAACACTTAATTCACTCATATATATATATATATATATATATATATATATATATATATATATATATATATATATATATATATATATATAGAGAGAGAGAGAGAGAGAGAGAGAGAGAGAGAGAGAGAGAATTAGGATCTGGTGTAAACACACCAATTTGGTGTAAACACCCTAATTATCTGAACCGTTGATCTTAATCTTGATCAACGGCTCAGATTAGATCTCACAATCCAACAAATCCCCCCAAAAAAATCCTCACAACCTGCCTCTTTTTCTCTCTCCTCTCTTTCACTCTCTTCTCTTTAGGGTTATGTGGACATGACATAGGTCCACCCCGACGCGGCCACGCGCGGGTTTGGGGAGGCGAATGAATCTTATCGATACCGATGCCGGCTTGAGCGGTTAATCGTATATTGAATGACTCTTGTTGCCAATGGATTCGGACATCCGGAAACCACGGTTCTGAGTAAGGGGTGAGGGTACGTGTTGGGAAGTTCACTAAGAACACCCAACCCCGCCCGCACATTAGCGGCCTCTACTAGGATATCGAATGATTTTTTAATACGCGCGCTAGTAATACGATGAATGATACGCAAACATTGTTTTCCTAAACATGCGAGGAATAAAATGGGTTGCTAAGTCGGTTTAATGCATGAAAAATTTAACGTCAAAGTTGAATTTAACATGTGAGATTCGTTTTAGTATAATAAAACAAATGATGAAAAAGAATGAGTTTGCTACAAGATAAACAAACGAGTTAGTATCGATTTGTAAAAATAATATAGCAAATAAAATAAATATACAAGATCAAGAAAATAAATATTAATCGAAATCTGAAAAGCATCGCTAAAAACGTTGTTTTGTGTAAAAAAAACGAAGTTCGAAAAATAATAAAAAAACGAGAAAGACGCGTCATGACAGCCGGCCGCGCGGCTCGCCCTGGATGCCGGCGAGTCGCGTGTCGGGCTGATTTCGAAAGTGGTTTTTTTGAAAATTCGATGCTTTTATTAAATCGCGTACGAATATTGCATAATTCGTACTCGACTTAATATTTTCGATATTCGTTATATTCGATAATTGACTACGAAATCAATATCAAATACTTCGAATAGTTTTAGAAAAGATATAAATTTTGAAATCATTTCGTAGAATAATAAAATAAAACGAACGATAAAAAGCTAAAAGAGGACTCGGGTTTCAGGCCCGTGCGCGAGTCGCCTAGGTGGGGCGCGACTCGCGTGCGGGTCTGTCCCGGTTTTTTATTTTTTGTTCGAAATTACTAATTTTGATAAATCGCGTACAAATATGAATTAATTTATACTCAATTTATGTTTTCGATATTCGTCGTATCCGATATTCGATTATGAAATCGATATCGAATATTCGGAATGAATTAAAAAAGTAAAAAAGTTTGAACGAAAAGAATGTAACGATTTTTAATATCGTCGAGATTTTAATATAATTCTTTTTGATACAATACTCGATTATAGAAAATCGATATCATATTTTTAAGAATGTTGTTATATGAAAATAGTTTTTGTAGTATCGATATTAGAAAATAATAATAAAAAAAAATGACCGACCCATAAAGAAGTAAGACGGACGAGGAGGAGAAGAGAAGAAGGAGAAGTCGGGTTTTGTTACACCCTCAACCTACATGCTTCTGTTTAGTCGGATCGGGCTCGTCGGGACGTGGCTTAGGCACAAGAGCGTCGAGTGTATGTCGGTGAGTTATGGTGGCTCGGTTTGGTGTGACGTGTGAAGGGTGTCGGGTATCGGGCCGGTTTCCTTTGGGTTTGTAATATCGGTTTCTCGATGCTAAATTTTATGTGTGTGTATATGGGAATAATTGATGTTGTAGATGATTGATAATTGATAATGAATGTAGATATTGTAGATGCTAATTGATTGTGTAAAAGTGTGTGTGCAAGGGGCTATTTATAGGGAATTCCCGACCTTGGGTAGGAGAGTTTGAACTACCGCTAGAGATAGGAAATATAGGAAGCTGTAAGGCATGAGAATTCCGCTTTCTTGTCAAGGAAGAAAGGGAACACGGCTGGAATATGCTGCTCGGCCGAGTATTTGCACTCGGTCGGGTGTCTGAATCGGTTTTCGGATATGATTCCTACTTGAGATCGAATTCCATCCTTAAACGGATTTGTTTAATATTTTATGTAGCTGAGTTTTCGTAGGATTAGAGTTCGAATCAGCCGTGTGAGGTGTCACGGCTGACTCACGTGCCTCGGAAATAATTTTGACGGGTTTTGACTCGGTCGTAAAAAGACGGTTTTATCCCTGGTGTCGGAATCGACCCAAATTAGTCTTATTTGACTCGAAACGACCCACTGGGCCTGATTTTGAGGTTGGTTTTGTGAGATATGTACTCTATAATGAGCCCAAGCCAAATGCCAATGATTTTGAGCCCGTTTCTGAGTATTTGAAGCACGTTTGCGTCCGATTATCATCGGGTGTTTGTCGGAAACTGCTATAGACACCTGGCGGTCAAAATATGGGTGTCTACAGAGCCCCCACTCTGACTGAGGCTTGGACAAGACGAAAGTCAGAGTAGCTACTAGGCAAATCAAAGATTAAGACCTGGCAGACTTCCGGTCGGGTCGTTTAAGGTCCGTTAGACCTGCGTGGAGGGTCCGCCGGCCGGAGACTAGAAATGTACCTGAGTTGACAATGATAACTCCGTGGGGAATCGGACTTGTCGTATAAGTCTATGTCGCTGGGGAGTTGTTTGAATTGCGCGGTCTTGAATTGTACCTGTATAAGTTACATAAAATTTTGCATGCAACATGTAGGTGAAACAAGTATGACTCGCGCTGGGGAATAAAAAATGATTTTTGCTTACTTTTGAAATCGAAGTCTTGAAAGCAGCTCACGTGCTAGGAAATAGGTTTTCAAAACTGAAATGGGTAGAAAAGAAATTTGCAATTTAAATAGACCAAAATTTGACCTTGTCGAAAAGGGTTTTCTCAAATGGCTAAGTTTTGCAAATTTTAAAATGAGAATTTGAAGAGAGAGACCTATCCACAGACTCGACGCTGGGTGTGACCGGACGAGTTGACAGACACGACTGGACTCTCGAGGGGTTGGACCGTGACTCGGTAGGGGGGTGGGCCACCTAATAAGACTCTTAAGTTGCACTATTCCGTAGCCTAGACGAGTGACAACATGGTCGAACATCGAAGTGGGATAGATATGCTATACGGGGTTGCAGCAGTCTGTAATGAGACTGTTGTAGTCTAGTGCTCTCCTGAATTTTTGATGTTAGTGTACATTTCCAAAGTGGGTATTGCCTCGAGTCCTGACAGATTCTTGTCTTCGACTGAGCCGAGTACTAGGACACACTATAGAAAGGAGGCTAGATTTTTTGAATTTTATCTGGATTTTGTGAGTGGATGGAGGTTTTGTGCCTAAGAGAAGCCCCCAGGACGACAAAGCTAGCTGCTGAGAACACGATGGTGTCGTGACCGGAATGATGACGCTTTTGAATGTGTGTCAATGTGGGTGGTTGTGCCTCTGTTGAAAGGCTGCCTACGTATTCACGTGTAGTGAAATCAAACCATGCCGTAGTTCAGTGTATTGGAAGATATATTATGGTGCCTAGTCTAATAGGACTTTGTGTGTAACTAGCCATAACAATAGTGCAGGCTAGGTGCATTCCCAATGATGTCTTGATCAAAGGGCTAGAATGGTTAGGATATTGATCCTGTGACTGTGAGCGTTCTCCGGGGTAGCCCCCAGAGGTGGTGTGAGCTATTTGGGCATGTTCTATGCCGACTGCAAGTTGAGTTCCCGTGTTTGGGGTTGGTAACTGGTTTGAATGAGAAGAATTGGGATGAGATTTTAACGAGTTCTGCTCTCGGGGATTTTAACGAGTTTTGCTCTCAGAGATTTTAACGAGTTTTGCTCTCAGGGATTTTAACGAGTTTTGCTCTCGGGGATTTTAACGAGTTTTGCTCTCGGGGATTTTAACGAGTTTTGCTCTCGGGATTGTGTATGATTAGGTAAGGGATTTGACGAGTTTTGCTCTCGGGTCTTTAACGAGTTTTGATCTCGGGTCTTTGACGAGTTTTGATCTCGGGTTTGCATATGGTGATTGTGAATTTTGTTATATAAAGGGGAAGCCGAGTAAAATGGCTCGAACTTTGATCGGGATATGTTTGATGATGCGGGATCTGGTTTCCATGTCTGGCCCTAATGGTTAGGGGTATCCTATGGAGCTTGAATCCTCAAAATTCCGGGCTGTCTTTAGCCTGGGTCTCGGGAAGGTCTTGAAGGTTGTAATGTGGGAAGGCTAAATGTGGTGTTAGTTGACCAGCTTGATTGTTTCTCCCTTATTGGATGGTATGAGTGTTTATCTTAAGTGGACCGTTGACCAGGGTCATGGGCATTTGAATATTTTTTGTTGGTTGACCTCTTAGCCCCGGTCATGGGATCTTCATTTGTGTTGACCGTTTTGGTCGTGGATGCTCTTTTTTATGATGGCCTGCTTTTTTGTTTTGGCCTTTTGCTTTTTTCTTTGGACTTTTGATTTTTTTTGTCCAGTTTTTTGTCTTTTTTTTTTTGTTGGTCAGACTAACACCGTAGGTAGGTATGGTTGATCTTGTCGGAGGGGTGTTTATTGTGGGAAATGGGCTTGCCTCCCGTCTCGAACCCAAACCAGGAGACTACCTAGATTCGTCATTGGATTCGATACCGCTCCTGCTAAGTGTAGTTTTGTGGCTTCCTATGTCAGACATGGAACAGGTAAAGGAAAACACGGGTCTCGATTTCCTGCAGTCATTATAGATGTGCCTATAGTCACGTGCATGTGCTCACAGTGTATGATGTTGTTGATCATGTTCTCGGAAACACATAAGGAAAGTATATATGAGCAATAGAAAAGCTGATTTTATTGAATTTTGAAAAAGAGGACAGAATGCAAATGACTCTGACTCTGATTTGGAAATGAGGATGTTGGGAATCCTAGACTCGGACTTAGACTTAGACTCGAATCAAATCCGGACTTTCGGATACTCGGTTGGTTGTTTCTTTTTTGGAAAGGTATCTGATTGGAGAAAAGGACTAGTGCCACGACTCGCCTAAACTCGACTTTGCGCAAATGCAAGAGAGAGAGTCAAACTAGACACTGCCCGGGGTGACGGGAATGACTAAGATTCATGGACCGGGATACTCGAACGTTGACCTGGACGAGGTAACGACCCTGGCTTGGACTTGACGATGAGACTCAAGCTGCACGAGGGTGAGTCCGAAAATGGGGCGACCATGTTTGACTCGGGTTAGACTCTCCTAAGACAAATGTGTAGGGTGAGATTCTCGGGGTGACCGTGATTAATCGCTCTGTCGGAGAATAGCCCTCAAGTGAGGCTAAGGACTCAGATAGGACTCAGATGGTGTGGCATCTAAGTGGCTCGAAAGTGGGGTACGTGAGACACGTGTAAGACATGACCCTTAGAGCAACCGTGATTGACCGCTCTGATGAAGGGTAGCCCCCAAGTGGGATCGAAAATTTGGTTTAAGACTCGAGTGTCGGACGAGTGACCCTTAGACGTAAGGGTCACAAACGTTTTGTTATAGGGCTATGCCTTGTAAAAGGTTGACTCGGAAAAGACACTTAGACGGGCGACTCGTGAAAGGTGGGCCTCCTTTAGGATCTAGTTGTGTGGGCTGGGCCCTGTTCGAAAGGAGGTTCACGTGAGACGTTCCCCAGACTTCTAGACTCGATTGTGTAGACGGGCCAACCCTTGTAGGAGTATGTCCTACGTAGGTGGGCCTTGCCTTAGTATAGTAAGGCGGAGTGGGATAGGGAGGAAATCCGTGATATAAGATCGACAGAGTTTCGACGCTAGAAGACTTGAAGACTTAAGACATGACCCGACACTGCTAAATACGGGAAGTCCTAAAAAAAAGAAGGTTTTGAAATATGATTTTTTTGAAAGCCCGAAAAATTCGGGAGAGAACCGGCCCTTTTTCGAAAAAAACGGAAAAGGTGGACCGGGTGACGGTTTTGAAAGTTTTGAAAATATTTTCGAGTTTTGAAATGGGCATAATACCGGCTAAAAATAGGCTATTTTGAGTAAAATCGTGGATCCTAAATTCGGTATATGTCCCGGGTTTTGAAATTGGATATTTTGAAAAGGATGCTATTTTGAAAAAGACGGTTTTTGAAAAAAAAGACTTGTAAATCAGGTAGCACGTAGTCATGGAAACAGTATAACGACGCCATGTATGCTCTAATTCTAAGTCTCGGTCAGTCTGTAAGGGTCTATACCAGTGTACACAGCCTATCGAGAATCGGGGCGGACTTCCTAAGTCGAGTTGAGCTTAGAACATGCCGTAAAACCCATACGAATCGGCTAATGGACACCTTCGACATATCCAATTTGGACTACATCGATAGTATAGTGGGACGTCGGTCACCAGTACCGGCCCGGGAAAATATGGGGTTATGCATGAACCATAAAACTAAAACGCGTATTGTACTAGTCAAACGATTTCTATTCGAGTCTCACCCTAAGGATGCTGAAGGTCAGTAACGTATCAGCTTATCCCCAGCGGAGTTGCCAAATTGTGGACATGACATAGGTCCACCCCGACGCGGCCACGCGCGGGTTTGGGGAGGCGAATGAATCTCCATATGAGATGGTCAAATGGAAATTTAAATCGAAGTTGGAGTAGCCACCGAATTTTATGCTTATTCGGAACCGTTCGAGCCCACTCTATGTCGTAGTGGGCCGTATACAAAATACGGCTCATTTCCGATGTCAGAGTTTATTGGGCTCGTCTCTTTGCATATCGATACCGATGCCGGCTTGAGCGGTTAATCGTATATTGAATGACTCTTGTTGCCAATGGATTCGGACATCCGGAAACCACGGTTCTGAGTAAGGGGTGAGGGTACGTGTTGGGAAGTTCACTAAGAACACCCAACCCCGCCCGCACATTAGCGGCCTCTACTAGGATATCGAATGATTTTTTAATACGCGCGCTAGTAATACGATGAATGATACGCAAACATTGTTTTCCTAAACATGCGAGGAATAAAATGGGTTGCTAAGTCGGTTTAATGCATGAAAAATTTAACGTCAAAGTTGAATTTAACATGTGAGATTCGTTTTAGTATAATAAAACAAATGATGAAAAAGAATGAGTTTGCTACAAGATAAACAAACGAGTTAGTATCGATTTGTAAAAATAATATAGCAAATAAAATAAATATACAAGATCAAGAAAATAAATATTAATCGAAATCTGAAAAGCATCGCTAAAAACGTTGTTTTGTGTAAAAAAAAACGAAGTTCGAAAAAATAATAAATATCGACTTAATATTTTCGATATTCGTTATATTCGATAATTGACTACGAAATCAATATCAAATACTTCGAATAGTTTTAGAAAAGATATAAATTTTGAAATCGTTTCGTAGAATAATAAAATAAAATGAACGAAAAAAAGCTAAAAGAGGACTCGGGTTTCAGGCCCGTGCGCGAGTCGCCTAGGTGGGGCGCGACTCGCGTGCGGGTCTGTCCCGGTTTTTTATTTTTTGTTCGAAATTACTAATTTTGATAAATCGCGTACAAATATGAATTAATTTATACTCAATTTATGTTTTCGATATTCGTCGTATCCGATATTCGATTATGAAATCGATATCGAATATTCGGAATGAATTAAAAAAGTTTTGTAAAAAAAAAAGTTTGAACGAAAAGAATGTAACGATTTTTAATATCGTCGAGATTTTAATATAATTCTTTTTGATACAATACTCGATTATAGAAAATCGATATCATATTTTTAAGAATGTTGTTATATGAAAATAGTTTTTGTAGTATCGATATTAGAAAATAATAATAAAAAAAAAACGACCGACCCATAAAGAAGTAAGACGGACGAGGAGGAGAAGAGAAGAAGGAGAAGTCGGGTTTTGTTACACCCTCAACCTACATGCTTCTGTTTACTCGGATCGGGGCTCGTCGGGACGTGGCTTAGGCACAAGAGCGTCGAGTGGATGTCGGTGAGTTATGGTGGCTCGGTTTGGTGTGACGTGTGAAGAGTGTCGGGTATCGGGCCGGTTTCCTTCGGGTTTGTAATATCGATTTCTCGATGCTAAATTTTATGTGTGTGTATATGGGAATAATTGATGTTGTAGATGATTGATGATTGATAATGAATGTAGATATTGTAGATGCTAATTGATTGTGTAAAAGTGTGTGTGCAAGGGGCTATTTATAGGGAATTCCCGACCTTGGCTAGGAGAGTTTGAACTACCGCTAGAGATAGGAAATATAGGAAGCTGTAAGGCATGAGAATTCCGCTTTCTTGTCAAGGAAGAAAGGGAACACGGCTGGAATATGCTGCTCGGCCGAGTATTTGCACTCGGTCGGGTGTCTGAATCGGTTTTCGGATAGGATTCCTACTTGAGATCGAATTCCATCCTTAAACGGATTTGTTTAATATTTTATGTAGCTGATTTTTCGTAGGATTAGAGTTCGAATCAGCCGTGTGAGGTGTCACGGCTGACTCACGTGCCTCGGAAATAATTTTGACGGGTTTTGACTCGGTCGTAAAAAGACGGTTTTACCCCTGGTGTCGGAATCGACCCAAATTAGTCTTATTTGACTCGAAACGACCCACTGGGCCTGATTTTGAGGTTGGTTTTGTGAGATATGTACTCTGTAATGAGCCCAAGCCAAATGCCAATGATTTTGAGCCCGTTTCTGAGTATTTGAAGCATGTTTGCGTCCGATCATCATCGGGTGTTTGTCGGAAACTGCTATAGACACCTGGCGGTCAAAATGTGGGTGTCTACAGGTTACATCAAATTTTTCTCCCAAAAACCCCCAAATTTCCTCTTGAAAATTCATCATCCTAATTTACCAAATTCGTTCATCCTATCATCCTAGTTTGTTCTGTCTCGAAAATTTGCTCAATTGTATATGAAATTCGTTCGATTCGTATACAATTCGTTCAATTCAATTCAATTTTCAGAAATTCATTTTTGATGAGCATGGATTCCACCGAGCATGAACCTATTGTTAATGAACATGAAGGTAATGTCGTTATAATTCAATACCTAATCGTTTTTGAATAAATATTCGTTTTTTAAGTTATTTATTCGGTTTTTGAGCATGGATTCGTTTTTAACTATTGGTTTTTGATTTCCTCCAGAATTCTTTATGATAAATATCGATTTCAACATAGAAAACATGAATCAACTTGAAGTTAATCTCAGAATTTTATAGAGTACTTGAATATACATGTTGGAATAGTTGAATATATGTTTTGGAGTAATTGAATATATATGTTGGAGTACTTGAGTATATTTGTTGGAATAGTTGAATATATGTGTTGGAATAATTGAATATATATGTTGGAATAGTTGAATATATGTGTTGGAGTAATTGGAGTACTTGAGTTTGTGTGTTGGAATAGTTGAATATATGTGTTGGAATAGTTGAATATATGTGTTGGAGTAATTGGAGTACTTGAGTTTGTGTGTTGGAATAGTTGAATATATGTGTTGGAATAGTTGAATATATGTGTTGGAGTAATTGGAGTACTTGAGTTTGTGTGTTGGAATACTTGAATATACGCGAAAGTAGTAATTAAGCCCCTAGACTATATTCAATTGTGAAATTGAACCCCTTAGGTTTCAATTGGAGTGATTATGCCCCATAGTTATACATAATGTGAAATTTAACCCATCCTCATAATCTCATGAGAAATTGAATATATCATACTACAAAATAAAAATATCAACCTAAACATAAAAATAAAAAAATAAAAAATTATTTATTTCTAACTATAAATTCATTTTTTTGCAAGAAAAATTAATCAATATTAAAAAATTAGAATTTTCAAACTTATGAAATGTAAAAACTCAAAAAAAAAAAATTATTGCTACACTGTTTTTTTTTTATATACTTTTAATAAAAGAATTAAAAAAAAGTGTAACTACATGATAAATATTTTTCGTAGTCATAATAAGTTGAGAGTTATATTACTTAGATTTGTTTTCATGTCTAGTAAAACCTTTATTTCTTTTGCTATCCACTGGTGAAGATATTTTAAAAGACGGTAGAAATTTTAGGAGGAAAACTCATTATTGTAGATAAACTCCTTTTTGTACTTATTCCATGAAAATTTGAAGGTTTCTATGTTTTATAACAATTTAAAAAATATTATAATTATTAGTATAAATTTCTAAAATATTTTAATTATTTTTTCAAATTAAGATTTTGGAAAATAAAAAAATTATTACTAATATTTTTTCCGCTACGTATATTTAGGTATTAGGTGTATTATTTATATTTTGTAAGGTGAGATATTCAATTTCTCATGAGATTTTGGGTAAAGGGTTGAAGTTCACTCTTTATCTAACTTAAGGGGCATAATTACTCCAATTAAAACTTGAGGGGTTCAATCTCACGATTGGACATAGTAATGGGGTTTGATTACTACTTTCGCGCTTGAATATATGTGTTGGAGTAATTGGAGTACTTGAGTTTGTGTGTTGGAATAGTTGAATATATGTGTTGGAATAGTTGAATATATGTGTTGGAATAGTTGAATATATGTGTTGGAGTAACTGAGTATATATGTTGGAGTAATTAGAGTAATTGAGTATATGTGTTGGAATAGTTGAATATATGTGTTGGAATAACTTAATGTTAGACATAACTTAATGTATACAAGCCAAAATGCTTAACCATGTATCATCAGCAATTATCTTATTGTATCTCACAGTTTGTTGAGAAAGACAGTAAGCTTGCAGATACTGTAATAAGAGGTTTATTGAAGTGTTGGCCAATCACAAATAGTTCAAAGGAAGTCATGTTTCTCAGTGAATTGGAGGAGGTTTTGGAAGCAACCCAGCTCCCTGAATTTCAGAGTTGCATGGTGCCATTATTCAGGCGTATTGCTCGTTGCATGAGCAGCTCCCATATTCAGGTGATTGCTATGCCACAATGCGGTTAGTATTATTTTTCGCGAATGGTTAATTGTGTACATGAACTTTCAAGTTGTGTTTTTTGTATTGAATGATTATACTTTTTTATTTCTTTCCTTTTTTTTCAAAGCTGGGTTGCTTGTCCGACTACTTCGAAGACAAAAAGATACGTGGGGATGACAATATTGTCAAGTTCGAAGTCGTCAGCAAAAAATTCAATTGGAATAAAGTTATGCAAGTCAACAAACATGAATCTGGTTTTTTCCTTATCTTGCACACATTTTACTACGATGGGGTTAATTCTCCATCATATGTCGACAAAAGAGCAAATAGGATTTCCTTGTCGATTGAAATGGCCGATATCATGATCTTTTCTGATGTGAATGAGGAATTAACAGCTTTGCATACCAGAATCAAAGATTTCTATGATGATAAGGACAACATCCTCAAGACTGTTTCGAGAGTACGTATTGATCATCGTGTTGGAACATTGAGACCAAAGTCGGCACAGATTAATCCTCAAGGAAAAAGAAAAATTAGACCACATGAAGAAGTCCTAGATTGAACTGTGCACAAATTTTTTGTGTCATTTTCAGGCGTGCTGATCATCGTGCTGGAACTCTTGCACAAAATTACTCTAATGTCGTCGTTGTTATTCTAATGCTTAGAAGTAGTTATTCTAACTGCAGAATTAGGTTTAACGACATTTCCAGTATTGAGCCAATTCTTGAGTCTGGAATTTTTTTAAGAATTAAGAAGAAAATACCGATGCAAGTGTTGTTTGCTTCTGTTTCGATTTCGATTTCGATTTCGCTTTCGTTTCTCCCAAATTTTGCAAGAACTTTTGAGGAACTTCAGTAATTATACTAATGTTACTGCAATTTTACAGAATAATTCTAATGCTTAAAAGCAGTTATTCCAAGACATAATACCAAGTATTCTAAGAGATAACACCAAATGTTACAACTTTTATAACATCAAGTATTCCAAGAGAAAATACCAAGTATTCCAATGCTTAAAAACAGTTATTCCAACATGTTTTCATGGTTACTCTAACAATCATTCAAATTATTGATTGAATCAATCTATTATTCGTCTTCAATTACTCTAATGTCGTCATTAACATCAAGTATTCCAAGAGATAACACCAAGTATTCCAATGCTTAAAAGGAGTTACTCCAACATGTTTTCATAGTTACTCCAACATCATCCAAAAATTATAACACCAAGTATTCCAACTATTATAAAATCAAGTATTCCAAGACATAACATATATCCAAAAATTATAACACCAACTATCATATGCTTTCATGTTGTATACTTGTATGAATGTCTTCAACGTCGTGTAGTCTCATCCTTTTGACTTTGTCGTAAAGATTTCCGAGGAGGTCCTACACACACACAGATATATATCATGTTCAGCTATTCCAATATTAGACATCAGTTTTTCTATGTTCATGCTCATGTTCATGTTCAGTTACTCTATGTTCAAATTCAATTACTCCAACATATATATTCAAGTATTCCAACACTTATATTCAAGTACTCTATAAAATTCCGAGATACATATATACTCAAGCACTCCAATTACTCCAACACATATATTCAACTATTCCAACATATATATTCAACTATTTCAACACTTATATTCAAGTCCTCTGTAAAATTCTGATATTTATATATATACTCAAGTACTCCAATTACTCAAAGATATATACTCAGTTATTCCAACACATATATTCAATTACTCCAACATATATATTCAAGTATTCTAACATATATATTCAAGTACTCTATAAAATGATGAGATACATATACTCAAGTACTCCAATTACTCCAACACATATATCCAATTACTCCAACATATAAATTCAAGTATTCAAACACTTATATTCAAGTACTCTATAAAATGATGAGATACATACTCAAGTACTCCAATTACTCCAACATATATACTCAGTTATTCCAACATATATACTCAGTTATTCCAACATATATATTCAAGTATTCCAACATATATATTCAAGTACTCTAAAAATTCTGAGATTACCTTCAAGTTGATTCATGTCTTCTATGTTGAAATCGATATTCATCATAAACAGTTCTGGAAGAATTCAAAAACGAATATAGGATCAATTGAACGAATTGAATGAATTCGTTTAATCGAACGAATTAAACGAATATAGGATAAATTACATTAAAAAACGAATAGGTATTCAAAAACGATATTACCTTCATGTTCATCAACAATAGGTTCGAATTTCGTATAATACTTCTGGAAAATTGAATGAATTGACGAATTCTGAAAATTGAAGGAATTGAATGAAGTCATCTCCAATCAAATCTTACGATTGAGCAATAGGAACATACGATTGAGCAATTTTCTGATTAATTAGGCGTTTCAATTTGAAAGATAAGATCAATTTTTTAGAGGAAAATTTTTGAGAGAAATTTTGGGGTTTTACGTAACCCTAAAGATAAAGAGATCAGAGGAGAGAGAAAGAGATGAGGGATGAGAGGGTTTTTGGGAGGGTTTTGTTATCTTTTGAGGATTAATCTTGACCGTCGATCTTGCAAGATCTAACGGACTACATTGTTAGCGTATATACACCAAATTTGATGTTTACACCAAATCCCGCCTGTATATATATATATATATATATATATATATATATATATATATAGGTTCATGTGAGAACCACTCCTTCAATGAGAACCGTGAGAACTATAATATGAGTCATTAGATCATAGTGTTCAATCTCATTCGTTGGATCCTTCAAAATTATTCAATCCCATCAATTAATCACAATTGCTTGAGCCTTCAACCCGTAAGGTCGTAACTCCTTCTCCTTCTACAAAATTCTTCGACCCGTAATCCTTTAATCCATAATTCTTCAATCGACCATTGAATCCAGTTTTCAATCCATCAATTTTTCAATCGACTTTTCTTCAATCCATCAATTCATCACAATTGGGTATTGAATCCTAGTAACCTAAGTAACTTTTAATTTTTTAATTAAATTAATTATTTTATGAGTTAACGTATTCGATTAAATTCATTATTTCATTATAATAGTAATAGTATTATCGTTGGCAAATATAATTACAATAATCCCAGCTGTCGTTTTTTATAGTTTTTTTTTTCCAAATTTCCTCATTGACTTAGGAGTTCATCTAAATATTGTCATTTAATTTCCTTTTGTATAGATTTTATATGGAATACAACACTTCCTCTTCAAGCCCTACTCGATTTAATTTTCTTTTTCAATTTTAGCGTACCATTTTTCAATTTTAGCATACCATTGTCGTACCCTCTATTAATTATGGTGTATCCCTTTTCAATTTTAGCATACCTTTTCTTAAATTTATCGCACCCTTTTTCAATTTTAGCGTACTCTTTTAAAATTTCAGCGTACCCTTTTTTCTATTTTAGTGTACCTTTTTCTACTTTAGCGTACCATTTTTCAATTTCAATTTTAGTGTACCCTTTTTCAATTTTAGTGTACCCTTTAAATTTTAGCGTACCCTTTTTCACTTTTAGCGTACCGTTTTTCAATTTCAATTTTAGCGTACCCTTTTTCACTTTTAGCGCACCCTTTTTCAATTTCAATTTTAGCGTACTCATTTTCTATTTTAGCGTACCATTTTTTCTCGATTTCAATTTTAGTGTACCTTTTTTAAATTTTAGCGTACCATTTTTCTCTTTTATTGAAAAAGTAATTGCCGATTCATCAAATAAACCAATACATCAGAGGAAGTAAAATGTATTGGGGAATTATGACTATTATTATTCATATTTATTGAAAAAAGAATACTAACAATTTCTACTCCGTATATAAAATTAATTGTGATTTGAAATATAATAAAAGTATGCGATGAAGTCGGACGGTCTCTATTTATAAAAAAAATTCTACAACAATTGCATGTTAACAAATCAATTAATATCAGTTAGAAATAAGATACCAAAATCAATTCAATTGTTTTTGAAAAAAAAAAATCAAATCAATTGTAAGTTGCACAAAAATCAAATCAATTACAATTTGCTCATGAAAGAAATTCCTACGTAATAGAATATGCATTCCACTTGTCAGCTAAATGAGCATCTCATGGCAGCGTGATCCAAATCAAAAGAAGCTGATTCAGTAACAAAACGATGCGAGTAATGTCAATCGTTAGATCGCATAAGATCTAATGGTTCTAAGAGGTTCTCACAGTTCTCATTAATGTATAGGTTCTCACCGGATCTTGACTATATATATATATATAACTTTTTTTTTATGAAATAGAAATTGAACTATTTCCACATTTTTTTTAAAAAATTAATGTTTAGAGATTTAACTCGAAAAAAAAAACGTTATTTAGAAAAAAGAACCGAATATATTTTCTAGTGTGAAGCTAAGAATGGGTATACTATAAATTTACCATTTTTGATGATTTTATCATTATCCATGAAATGTAATGGGTTACCAATTTTATTTAAAGTATTTTTAGTTTAACTTCCATCTTTAGAAATAATGCATTTTGAAGGGAAATTTTTGGAAAGTTGTTATTCTTTTAGTATATAGGGGGATTTCTAATTATAATAATACCTATTTTGGAAAGTTAATATTTGAAGAAAGTTTTCCAAATTAGAAAGTTTTCTTTTAAGAACGTTTTGATAATCCTATCGAATTTCGACAACGGCCTTATTTTGGAATTATGGAATAAGAACAAGTGTACGGGTAGAGTAATACAATCCAGGGTATACGTTTTGCCATCAACTATAAAGCTGGCGTGTCTATGTTGAGACACATACATTGGTCGTTGAACTGAGCATGGTTTGTGTTCAAGAGTGTGTATATTTTGACCTTAAACTTAGATATCGCATCGTGTAAGTCGCCGTCGGGTTGAACTGGATTACAGTTGGTGTCCAGGAGGGGTGTACATTACTTAAGCCAGGACCTCGCTGCACGCAGTCTTGTTATAGTTGAGTTGCCTAGTTAGAGACTGAAGTCTAATTTATTTTGACTAAATTCTCGAACCTAGTTTAGTATGATCCTAGTGAAAGTCTATTCCGTCACACTGATTGATTTCCATAACTCCGTTACTATTATTGATTGACATTGATTTGCAGGTTGACAATCATTTTGAAGTATTTTACCGTATCATTTTAAATGTTTTCCGTTTTCAACTATTTTGATACAATAGTAATTATGCTTTAATATTATGTAATATGGTTGGGAGAACTGTCTGAGTTGCTCCCTACTGAATTGTGGCTGTTATGTTTATAACATGGCAAGTATTATTTGTTCCAGGATTTGGTGTGAGCTAGCGAGTGGCGTGGATCCTACTCCGCTTGATTTATGATTATTTATGGATTCTTAATCTCATTTGGAGAATTTTTATTTTTAGCCCTTTTGTAAAAAGTGGCATTTGTATTGACTGACCGTTCTTTTTGTAAAGTATAGAACATCAGTGTGTTTTAATTCCAAATCTACAGTGTTTCCGCCACTGTATCGCATTAGAATTTATAGGGGATTACAAGAAAACTCCACCTTATTCCTCACGAATAAGGTCCATTAAGTGCATCAAAGGACTGACTTAGGCATCGGAGAGGGTCCCCTCGGATACCCTCGAGGCCTTGTTTGCTTCAGATGCAGGTAAGGCAGATTCGCTCCTCCAAGTAAGTCCATAAACTAGAGAATAGGCGAAGTGAACGCTTGGAAAGGCTAAAGTCCAAGTCAAATCCATTAAAGATCTAGACCCGATTGTTTCTTACCGAAAAAATTTGGCGCCGTCTGTGGGGAGTGCTTGAAATAATCTCCTAAAAGAACAAAGAGTCATAAAAAGATGCCAGACATCAAAGAGATAGTCATGACAACAGATTCGATGGGACAAACTTTTATTCCCCATTATGGAATGCCAATATCTTCTCCGTGAGCCGTCGCGCCAGCCTCCCACCCCTCTCCCCCCGGGGTAGCGGGCAGGTCACGATTCACGCCACCCCCGGTAAGGGAGTGGGAGCCTCAAAGGTACAAGAGGAGGTGGAGCGAGGGCTCAACCTCGAGCTTACACCTGCCCAAGCCATACAGGCTGCCAGCTTCTTCACGGCCATGTTGAACAAGGATGTCACTCCTGAAGACCTGGTCCGCGGTATCACAATGACCTCAAGGCGTCTCGAGTTCTCAAGCTCAACAATCGCGGGAGGGATGAAGGGAACTGCCGCCAGAAGAATCCAAAGAAAGGCAAAGATGGCCGCCCTAGGGTATGTTCAGGCTAAGAAACAGCTGCAAATCAAATCAACACTGGGTTTGAGGCTCTCTAAGACTATCTCCTCCTCTATTTTTTTACTATCTTCAAATATCATAGTAAAGTGTGTAATCTCTTTCCTATCCAAATTTGCAGCTTTGGCTTCCGATACTATATCCTCTGATCGATCGGCCAAAACGATTGTCAACTCACCCTTAAGATTATTTAATAAACATAGGCCCGCTAGACCACAAGCTGATTTCACCTTAGACATAGAAAGATCGAGAGTGTTGCATGGCTTACCCACAATGAAATACATGCTCAAGTGTTTCAAGGTCTGTTAGTCTCGACAGTCCCTTATGCACATGACTCAATTTGTCACAACCCCTAAGGTAAATGTGTCTTAACAACACCATATTGCTTATATTCTCTGGCAAATCTTTAAGGTTCTGACATTGGGATAGGTTTAGGAAGTAAAGATTCACCAACTGAGTAATTAAGTCGGGGAGTTTACGGAGGTTATAATTATTCGACAAATAAAGATATCTCAAGTGAATTAGTTTGCCTAATGAATTAGACAGTTTATCAATCCCTAACACACTTATCCGTAGTACTCTCAAACACTGACATCTGGAGATGAACACTTTATAGATAAGAAAACATTAACCTGCGGGAAGAACACTATGGCATCATCAAGAGGAAGAAGCAACGATTCCAAGTTCATGATTTTGAATACTGACGGTGGGGATTTCCAAAACGTACCGAGTGATAAATTGAATGATAGATGACGAACACTTTCACCAAATTCATTTGTGTCCGAATTTGCCATTTTAAACTTCAACCCAGCAATTAAGAGCACAAGATCATGCATTAGGTCGTGCATCCGAAAATGGTTCAGGCTCTTGTTAACCAAGAAGAAAAATCATCGATTTAGCAGGCACAACACGTATGCTTTTGCCACCTTTTCCAGATTTTGGTTATTGTACTCTCCCTCAACATATCCCATGGCAATCCAAAGATGAATGAGGAGACTTTTATTAAGACTGCACCCTTTTGGGAACAAAGAGCAGTATGTAACACATAGTTTTAGATTTTGACTTAATTGATCATAACTAAGTTTAAGCGTGCTTATGACATCACGACCATAGCAGGCGAAATTTCCAAGTTGGTTGTTCCTAAAAGCTTGCCATACTTGGACGGTATGTCTTGCTGCCAAAAGGCTTCCAATTGTCCGAATAACAAGAGGCACTTTGGGACACTACAATCTCTCGCAAGATAGCCTCCACGCCTGGCTCATGGCACTATGTAATAGCCATATGATTGAAGAGGAGCAAAGAATCATCATCCTCTAGATCACTAACCACGTGACGGTCTTGAGTTCTGATAACCCCAACAACGGTTTTGCTACGTGTTGTAATGAGAACTTGAGTCCTTTGAGCTCTGACTCTGAGCACTGCTCTCAATTCCAGCCATTTTGCTCTCAAATTGTCCCCGTCCCATACACCATCCAAAACAAGCAGAAACTTCTTCCTAACGGTTGCTTGAAATAGACGCTTGAAGCTGATCAATCTCGTAGTCGAGAGCTTTCTCATCAGTGGCACACGTCACCATCTGTTGTAATCCTTGACATTGAAATCTTGGGTAGCAAAAACCCAAAACTGCAAATCGAAATATTTTTTAGTCCTATCATCATTGTATACATACTGTGCCAAGGTGGTCTTCCCAACTCCACCAATCCCGACAATCAGGGCCGGTTAATATAATTGAGAGACATTGTTCTAAATATTACAATTAAGGCCCTATAAATATTCAAATATATAATTCAAGTAAAAATATTTATATCCGATAGTTCGGGGAATGTGGTTACCTTGAACTCAAAATACATTAAGCTCAGTACAAAAATATATTGAGTTAACTTTATGATTAATACAAAAATATATTGTATTCTTATCATTCAATTTATTAGATAAGAAAACATTAACCTGCAGGAAGAACACTATGGCATCATCAAGAGGAAGAAGCAACTATTCCAAGTTCTTGATTTTGAATAGTGACGTTGGGGCTTTCCAGGACGTACCGAGTGATAAATTGAATGATAGATGACGAACACTTTCATCAAATTCATTTGTGCCAAAATTTGCCATTTTATACTACAACCCAGCAATTAAGAGCACAAGATCATGCATTAGGTCGTGCATTCGAAAATGGCTGAGGCTCTTGTTAAACAAGAAGAAAAATCATCAATTTAGCAGGCACAACATGTATGCTTTTGCCACCTCTTCCAGATTTTGGTTATTGTACTCTCCCTCAACATATCCCATGGCAATCCAAAGATGAATGAGGAGACTTTTATTAAGACTGTACCCTTTTGGGAACAAAGAGCAGTATGTAACACATAGTTTTAGATCTGGACTTAATTGATCATAACTAAGTTTAAGCGTGCTTATGACATCACGACCGTACCATAGCAGACGAAATTTCACGTTGTTCGTTCCTAAAAGTTTGCCATTCTTGGACGGTATGTCTTGCTGCCAAAAGGCTTCCAATTGCCCGAATAACAAGAGGTACTTTGGGACACTACAATCTCTCGCAAGATAGCCTCCACGCCTGGCTCATGGCACTCTGTAATAGCCATATAACTAAAGAGGAGCAAAGAATCATCATCCTCTAGATCACTAACCACATGACGGTCTTGAGTTCCGATAACCCCAACAACGGTTTTGCTACATGTTGTAATGAGAACTTGAGTCCTTTGAGCTCCGACCCTGAGCACTGCTCTCAATTCCGGCAATTTTGCTCTCAAATTGTCCCCGTCCCATACACCATCCAAAACAAGTAGAAACTTCTTCCCAACGATTGCTTGAAATAGACGCCTGAAGCTGATCAATCCCGTAGTCGAGAGCTTTCTCATCAGTGGCACCCGTCACCATTTGTCGTAATCCTTGACATTGAAATCTTGGGTAGCAAAAACCCAAAACTGCAAATCGAAATATTTTTTAATCCTATCATCATTGTACATACTATGTTAAGGTGGTCTTCCCAACTCCACCAATCCCGACAATCAGGGTCGGTCAATATAATTGAGAGACATTGTTCTAAACATTACAATTAAGGCCCTATAAATATTCAAATATATAATTCAAGTAAAAATATTTATATCCAATAGTTCGGGGAATGTGGTTATCTTGAACTCAAAATACATTAAGCTCAGTACAAAAATATATTGAGTTAACTTTATGATTAATACAAAAATATATTGTATTCTTATCATTCAATTTATTAGATAATAAAACATTAACCTGCAGGAAGAACACAATGGCATCATCAAGGGGAAGTAGCAACTATTCCAAGTTCTTGATTTTGAATAGTGACGTTGGGGCTTTCCAGGACGTACCGAGTGATAAATTGAATGATAGATGACGAACACTTTCATCAAATTCATTTGTGTACGAATTTGCCATTTTATACTACAACCCAGTAATTGAGAGCACAAGATCATGCATTAGGTCGTGCATCCGAAAATGTCCGAGGCTGTTGTTAACCAAGAAGAAAAATCACCGATTTAGCAGGCACAACACGTATGCTTTTGCCACCTCTTACAGATTTTGGTTATTGTACTCTCCCTCAACATATGTCATGGCAATCCAAAGATGAATGAGGAGATGTTTATTAAGACTTCATCCCTTTGGGACAAAGAGCAGTATGTAACACAGAGTTTTAGATTTGGACTTAATTGATCATAACTAAGTTTAAGCGTGCTTATGACATCATGATCATAGCAGGCAAAATTTCCAAGTTGGTCGTTCCCAAAAGCTTGCCATTCTTGCATTGTATTGTCGAAGTTGTGTTAGGATTTGAATGTTCATTTGAAAAACGGTAAATGCCAAACAATGCAATAAATGACTTGAAATGTAAATTACAAATTACACGGGTGGAATACAACTTGAAACTCACAATACTTGAACAATTGCGATATTGAATTTAGAAAAGTAAACGTAAACTATAAACGGACTCGTAAATAGAAAACTTAAATAGTAATCGTATATCGAAGGATTGAACAGACAATGATCAATTACATATCGAAGGATTTAATTCATTTCGAATGTAAAAGCGATAAATGAAATGTTAGTAATGTTATATAGTTAGAGATGCGATAAATATAAGTTAGAATGTTAGGTGCGATAATTAAAAGTTAGTAAGAAATGGTGAAAGAAAACGAAAAGAAAAGGGTTAGAACTGGAGTTATCATACCCTAACCTACATGTTCTTGCATTGCTTCGAGTTAAGGCTCGCTTTGGTATCAAGTATGACATAGGGAGACTTTCGATATGTAGTTGAGGTATGGTGTGCTTAGGGTTTGTATTTCGGATTAGGTTTTAGAAGATAATTGAAGTGGGGATTGTATAAGTTAAATATTAAGCTTATGAGTTCCAGATTGTTGAGCCTTGAATGTTTGACGTAAGAGTGTATTTATAGAGTTGAGGAGGGTTTTGAATTGTGTTTGGGCGCCGTAACCTAGATACAGAGATCTTGGTTCGAGTGCGGGGTGTCACGCGACTCAAAGATCAAGCGCTCGGGGCGGGGCGCCTCAGTTCTGGGATGCACGGTTCCGTGCAGTTAAGCGCAGGCTGTTTGAAAGTTGCTTGATTTACGAGATTAAATGTCCGCTTATTTGAGGATAGTTTTTATTGCGCATGATCTTGTATTTGGACTTGGTATTGGCATTTTGGATATTTCGGATTTTCAGTTTTGACTGAGTTTGACTTGCTCGGTAAAAAGACGGTTTTGCCCCGGAGGCGGTTTCGGCTTAGAATAGATTTGGTTTATTGGAAATGACTTATTGAGTTTGATTTTGAGGTCTTGTACTCCGTAATGTGTCTAAGTCGAATACCATCGATTGCGAGCTCTATCTCGAGCTTTTAGAAGAATGTTTCGTCATATCATCACCGGGTGTTTGGTGAAAATTCTATAGATACGAGTAGGCAAAATGCGGGTGTTTACAAAATTACAGATTTATCTCTTGATTACGATGGGAGATGATCAGTTGATATTGCTTGCTGCTGCGAGTGATTGAAAGTTTGGCATAATTATGGGTAATTTAGGGTAAATAATTGGTAACGGTATTTTAGTCCTTCTATTATTTTTCTTTGTAACAGTTATTTGTAAATACTAATCTATATATAAAGTTAAAAGGTTTCTTCAAGCATTTAATTTTTTGCCGCGTGGCATACATTAATGGTTTTTTTTATTTTTTATTTATTAAAATTTATTCTTAATTTTTTTTGAATTGTCTTATTACATATATATTATATATTTTTACTTGTATTAAGTTTATATTTAATCACATTAAGTATCACAAACTTTTCGTTTACCCGTATTAATAATTTGTTATAAAAAATAATTCAATTTATTATTATTGTTATTTTTCAAAACATTTACATCCACCTTTCATTACAAGCAAATATTAAAAATAATACTTCGTAAATAGTTTAACACCTTTTTTTAAAAAATAAATTTTTCACTTCTTAGGTTTTTTTCTTTAACAAAATTAATATTTGTTTGTTATTTTATGTCTACTAAATTTGAACTTTATTACATTATAAATTTGTTATGTGTTTAGCTATTTTAATTTATTAATAAATTTATTACTACTTACAGTTATTTTAATCGCAAATAAATATTTTGTTATGCATTCAGTTTTTGCTCACGTGGCGGATGCTTTCACGTTTTTTTTAACAATTTAATGTTTTACAAAAAAAATTATCTTTTTTTAGTTTTGAACTTTCTTATATGTGTTGTAAATTAAGGATTACAACAAATTTACATTATTTATACTTCTTAATTTATATTTACTAATTTATCTATATAATATATCAAAAAGATAACTTAAAACATTAAATTTTATTCCACATGTCAAAGTTTTTTTTTGAAGACAATGGAAAAACTTAAAATTTCACTTAAAGCATGCATTTATTATTATTAATAAAAGTTAATGATTTTGAAAAAAAAAAACTTAATCATTTGGAGGTTACAACTTTTCATCTACCTTTGCCTTAATAATCAAATTTAATATTAATAATTATATTATATATTATGAAGAACTTCATTACATCATTATAAAACTAAATAATCGTTATAATGGAGAATTGAAAAAAATATCATTTGTATTTTAAGATTTCTTATTCACATTTCATTTGTTCTACTTTATAAATATTCTTTTCAATTTTATAATTGTTCTTCGTTGATTCTAATTTTAAACTAATTTTATATTTTTGCATTTTTTTTGTTTAGTTAACTTATGCACACCCAATAATTAAGACTGAAATTTATCACTTTTCAGGTATAATAATTTTATTTTAATAGATTTTTATATTGAAATTATTATATAAATACATTTCAGTTAACTTTAAATCTCAAGAATTTTATGTTCATAAGAGTGTACTTTTATTTATATTCAGAGTTGACAAAATTTACAAAAGATGATTAAGAAGAAGTTGCAAATTTAATTGTTAATCAAATTAGCATATTAAAGATTACAATTGTTTGGCTAAAAAGTATTTAATATTTTAGGCCAAAGGTAAATCAACAATAAAAAAAATAGTAAGGAAATGATAAACAAAACTTAATATTTCACTTAAGCATAATGTATTATTCATAAGAAAATATAATAGTTTTCTTAAAAAAATTAAAAGTTTGGTTGTTTCGTCATTTAATACATTTTCGTCGTAATGATAATCAATCAAATTTAATATGAATAATCAGATTATTTAGTATTAAACACTTCATACTGAACTAGCTAATTTATATATTTTATTGTTTTACTATTAAATTTTTTATTACATGCTTTATTATAGTATATTTTATTTTTGCATCTATGAAATATAGTTAAAAGGTTAAATTTTATATTGAGTGACTTCTGCCTCTTCCATTAAAACATTAAAAACATTAATCAAAACTTTTCATTTTCTTTTATTAAAAAACAAATTATAAAATTTTTATTTGATAAATTTATAATCTATATATATTAGTAAACGCTTTTTGTATGCATTTAATTTTTTTTGCCACTTGGCGGATGGTTTAACGTTTTTTTTACAATTTATTTTTTTACTTCAATTTATTCTTATTAAATTTTGATTTTTTTCATTATAAATAAATTATAGTTATTGATAAAATTAATGATTTATGAAAAAAAAAAAAAAACTTAATCATTTGGAAGCTACACCTTTTCTTCTACTTTTGTCCTAATAATCAAATTTATTAATTATATTATTTATTATGAAGAACTTCATTATCATCATTATATAACTAAAAAAGTAATATAATGGAGAGTTGAAAAAAAAATCATTTTGTATTTTGAGAGTTCTTATTCACATTTCATTTGTTCTATTTTATAAATATTTTCTTCAGTTTTGTAATTGTTCTTCGTTGATACTAATTTTAGTACTAATTTTATCTTTCGCATTTGTTTTCGTTTAGTGAGTTTATGCGAAGCCAATAGTCAAGTATGCGATTTCTCATTTTTAGGTATATTAATTTAATTTTAATTGATATGGATATTGATTATTTTAATAAATATATTTCGAGTTAACTTGAAATCTCATGGGTTTTGTGTTTATAAGAGTGAACTTTTATTTATATTCAAAATTGAAGAAATTTACAAAATATGATTAAGAAAAAGTTGCAAAGTGTTAATCAAAGTAGATGACAAGTATTTGAGTCTAATTAAAGGTAAACCATCGATAAAAAAAAATTAGTAAGAAAATGACAAACACGACTTAATATTTCATTTAAGCATAATTTATTATTCTTAAGAAAGCATAATATGTTTCTAAAAAATATTAATAGTTTGGTTGTTTCACCATTTAATTTACTTTCGTCGTAATATAATGATCAGTCAAAGTTAATATGAATAATTACTTTGTGTATTATTTAGCATTAAAAACTTTATATTTGAACTAAAAAATAATAGGAGTATAAAACAATGAAGAGATACAAATAATTGAGATTTTTTTAAAATTTAATACGCTTTATTTTTCGAACATTTCCTTCAATTTTGTAAGATACGGAGTATGAATTAACTGGTTTTATATGAATTTTGTAAGATCACCCATGACAACATTTTTATCTGAATTAATTATTTGACAACACTTGATCAGAAATATATTAACAATACGATAAAAAAGTTGAACCAGATAATCCCGTGAATTTCACGGGCCACATACCTAGTTTGTAAGTCAAAAGTTTATACAAGGTAGTAAATTTTGAAGTTTGGTTTATTAGGTAGTAATTTGTAAAATTTTATATTTAATAGGTAGTTATTGACAAATTAGCCATCTTAAAGTATGTGTTTTAATCAACCAATGTATGGAAAAAAGTAAATTCTACAATAATAATAATAATAATAATAATAATAATAATAATAATATAATTGTAATAATATAGTATGAAAGGGTTGCCTTAATTATTTTCTCAAAAATATGGAAAATAATAATGTATAAATACCGGTTGAATTCGTCACAAAAAAACATTCATCCAAGTACGTAATTCTCAATAAGCACAACGACAATGTCAAACCCATCACCTAGGTACATGTCTACAAGATTTGTCTATTCTCCACTATTACGTATACATAATGCATTTTATTATTATTTGAATGTGTTACGTAGTAATTCTATATTATAAAAAAGAGTAATGATGTATTTTTTTAGTCTTAAAAAGAGCCGATAGAAGACTATAAACTTAAATAAATTATCCCACGTCAAAAAATTATGATAATTTAATGAATTCTATATTATAAATAAGACTAATATTTCGTTCTTAAATATCAATAAAAAAAACTTTGAAGTCTTACAAAGTCTCTTAATAAGACTACAAACTTAAGTAAACATAATCTCACATTAAAAAATTATAATAAGATGATGAAACTTTATATTATAAATAATACTCCGTAGTAATTATGTGCTCTTAGATATTAACAAAAAATCTTTTGAGTCTTAAAATATATATTAAGACTATAAACTTAAATAAAACTATCTCACATTCGAAAAATTAAAAAGTTTCATCAAACATAAAATCTTTTGAGTCTTAAAAAAGTTGTTAAGACTATACACTTAAATAAAAAATTATAATAAGGTGATGGGATTCTATATTATAAATAAAACTAATAAAAAAAATCTTAGACATCAACCAACTTAAGCAATTTTCCCACATCGAAAAATTGTGATGAAGTTATGAATTTCTACTAAATAATAGTAATCATTGTTTAAGGGTGGTATTTTTTTATACTTTGACATTACTCAATCATACCTCAAAATTACTACCGTACCCTACCCCTCCCGTTTCCCCGTCTTCATATAAGTTTCTATAGAGAGAAAAATATCTCAAAACTCCAAAGTTCATCTCTCTCCGCCACCCCACCACGCCGGTCATCGGCGACCACTCCGGCCCACTGTGCCGACCACCACTCCGGTCATCTCAATTATTTTTCGGTTTTTTTTGGGTTTTCCTAAATGATTATCATTAATGCTATTATTTTTTCAAGATTAAAATTAAAATTAACTATAATTAATTAAAATTATAACAAAATAAAAAAGATGAAATTAATTCGATGCCATTCAAATTAAAAAATACAATTCAAATAATAATACAAGTCAAATTAAAAAAAAAAAAAAAAAAACGTACAAGCTTTGAATCCTTAACCCTAAAATTCAATGTTATCCAATTAACCCTAAATCGAATCCCTTAATTAATGAATTAAAACTAATTTACGATAAAATATAGATTAAACAGGCCCGTCAGATGGCCCGTTCACCCGGTTCATGGAACCGGGGCCCAGTCCGTTAGGGGGCCTCAATAGCTGTACAACCATCAATATATATTATGGACATTGATAGAGTAATAGCAGTGTTTGTAGTGCAGTTGGTGCTAATATCAATTAAAAGTCTAGATTGACGGGATGACGGGGGTTCAAATCCTCTCTATGGCATTATATTTGAATTTTGTTTTAATTTTCTTCCCTTCTTTCGTAAGCTTATTTACCAATGTTATCTCTCTTCCTATTTTTGCTTCTTTTGAGTCTTTAATTAATAATGTGTTTTGCATTTTTTTTAAATATAAAAAATATGGATATAAGACCTTTAACATAAGTTTCCATTTTAATTATAATTATAATTTGTGGGTTATTTATTAATTTGTTATGATCATTTTTTTTAATCGTGCAGCAAATACTCTATATCATATTTATACAACAATGAGATTTACTAACCGCAGTCTAAAAAAAAAATTATAAAAAATATTGGTAGCTAAAATTGCAATATCAATTGGTTGTAACACGTAAATCTCAAATATTTAGAATTTTAGATAACTATTCACCTATTGTAGACAGGTATTGCGGAGTACTACTTACAATATTCATGGATGATGGCCCTTAATCATATTTAAAAATTCGAAAACAAATTTCAATCCGTCTATTACTTCTTCCATCTCATTGAGTATGTTATTTGTGAGAAACATTATATCAAAGGTAATAAATAAATGATTGAGACGGAAGTGCGTTGTATAATATCAAATTTCAAAATAACGTAAAAATATATGAGTTGGTGTTTGGTACGGGACTACGGGGCCTCCGAAAAATATTTGACACCGGGCCTCAAAAAATCATTTGACGGCCCTGAGATTAACAAATTACGATCCATATTTAATTCGCAAATAATTGATGGAATCAGTTTTAGAATTGACGAGAAATAATTTTGATGAAAAAATTTAGGGTTTGGTTTAGTAGAAAAATAATGAAAAAGAGAAAAAGGATAATATTGGAAAATTTATGAAATTTTAGGGATGATTGAGTAATACACAATTATGAAAAAGTAATTTCGTTGTTTAAATATCAACCAACAAAAAAAACTTTTGTTTTTTTAAAAACCTATGATGGAATTCTATATCATTGTTTTTTTAAATTAGGATGAGATCATGAATTTGTAGTCTTTTTTTATTTTATTTTTTTTAAACTTTTGAGTTTAAAAAATGTCTTAATAATCTCACATCGATTTAAAATAAGTTACGGTGATGATTCTATATTATAAATAAGACTATAAATTTTAGTTAAATTATCCCACATCGACAAATTATAATAAGGTGATAAATTTCTATATTATAAATAAAACTAATTATTTGTTCTTAGATATCAATCAAAATCTTTTGAGTCTTAAAAAATTCTTAAGACTATAAATTTAAATTATTCCACGTCAAAAACTATACCCCGTCTCTTTTGAGTCTTAAAACGCTCCTAAGGCTATAAACTTAAGTAAATTATCCTACATCAAAACATTATTCTCCCTCCGGTCACTATTTTTTGTCTCATTTCATTAAAATAGTCCTCACAAATATTAAGGTAATGGAGAAAAAAATAGTGAACGAAGAGAATATAATAATACGATGAAATTCTATTATATAAATAAAAGTAACAATTTATCCAAATTATGATGAGGTGATAGAAATTCTATATTATAAATAAGACTATTCATTCGTCCTTAGATATCAACAACAAAACTTTTTAGTCTTAAAAAAAGTTCTTAATAAAACTACAAATAAAGATAAATTAGATTATCACATATCGAAAAATTATAATGAGGTGATAGAATTCTACGCAATGTAATCTTTTGTTCTTAGATATTAACCAACAATCTTCTATAAATTAAGATGAGGTGATGAAATTCTATATATTATAAATAAGTGTAAGCATTCGTCTATAAATAAAAGTTATTAATTAGACTATATCTAAACTTACATATACGATTTTTTTTTATTATATAAATAGGAGTAATCATTCATAAGATGATATCGAAAAATAAGATGATATCATTCATAAGATGATATCATTCACAAGAGTAATAAGTGATTTTTTTTAGTATATATCAAAAAATATATAATAAGATGATCAAATTCGTTTATATAAATGTGGACATGACATAGGTCCACCCCGACGCGGCCACGCGCGGGTTTGGGTAGGCGAATGAATCTCCATATGAGAATGGATCGAATTGAAATTTAAATCGAAGTGGAGTCCCCACCGAACTTTGTGGGAGCTCGGGCCCGTTCGAAACCCACTCTATATCTTAGTGGCCATGCACAAAGTATGGCCCATTCGGATTACAGAGTTTATTGGGCTCGTCCCTTTCCATTTGATACCGATACCGACGTTATCGGATACCGTGTATTGAATGACTCTCGTGCGCCAACGGTTTCGGACATCCGGAAACCGAGGTTCTGAGTAAGGGGTGAGGGTACGTGTTGGGAAGTTCACAAAGAACACCCAACCCCGCCCGCACATTAGCGGCCTCTACTAAGATATCGTTTGATTTTGAAATACGCGTGTTAGTAATACGATGAATCATATGCAAACATTGTTTTGCCTAAACATGCGAGAAATTGAATGGGTTGCTATGTCGATTTAATGCATCTAATACTAACGTCGAAGTTATATTTATCATGCGAGGTTAATTTTAGTACAATAAAATAAACAACGAAAATAAATCGACAAAAAGAGCAAACTTGTTAGTAACGGTAATAACGATAATAACGGTTTGCGAAAATATAGAAAGCTATAGGATAATGCATGATTTTGGAAAATCGATAATTTTGCTAAGTCGTGTACAAATATGGTATGATTTATACTCGACTTTAAAATTTCGATGCTCGTCATATTCGATATTTGATTATGGAATCAAAATCAAATATTAGGAGCGAGTTTAGAAAAGATGTTATAAGTCGTTTTAAAATTGAACTAAAAAACCTTTTGTGTCGCAATTTCCAGGCAATCGCGCGACTCGTATCAACTTCGCGCGACTTGCACAGGCGCGCGACTCGCATGCCACCCGTGCGACTCGCATGATATCCGCACGACTCGCATGGAGGGCTGTTTTGGCTTTTTTGATTAATTCCGTTAGATTTGATATTCGACTACGGAGTCGGTATCGCATCCTTGGAATGATGACTTTTATTGAATCGGGCATAAATATTGTATGATTTATGCTCGATTCGGATTTGGATACTCGTCGTATCCGATATTCGATTATTGAATCTATATCGAATATTTAGAGCGAAATCTAGAAAATATATTTGTAAGTCGTTTTAAATCAACTTAAAACGAAATAAATTGTCTCTGCATTTTATAGTGTCGGAATTAATTCTTGCGAATTATGATCACTATTTTTAGCATCAACGGCTTCGTATTAGTTAGATTCATTGACTAGTTCGTTTAGATGCGACATCCAATTATTGAATTGGCATCGAATCTAATAGATTGACACTTTACTTGAATCGAAAGACTTGACTTGATTCCCTCGGCATCCCGACATCGTAATAAATCCTTAGCTTGCGGATTGTGTGATGTCGGATCCGCGTCAACGAGTTTCGACCTTAATAAAAAAAAGATGTTTGATTCGAAAATAGTTTTGAAATTGACGAAATATGCGATGAACGATGACATGAACAAAATAAAAAAAAAACTATTATTTACGTTGACTTACTTTAACAATCAAGCGCTAGGGGTGTCGGGATAAGCGACCGGCAACGTCGGGTGAAACACCCTTGTATATTCGAATTTCCTTATCCCGTCATCATTCGCACTCGACACGAATCCGTAAGTAATTTAATGTTTTTATACTAGTAATTATTATTGATATTATAGACTCGATGACAAAATATAAAAAACGAGAAAAACGACGACGAGGACGGACGAGACGAGGAAAAAGGAGAAGAGAGAAGAACGTGATTTTGCACCCTCAACCTACATGTTTCTTAATCTCAGATAGAACTCGTTAGTTGTGGCCTAGGCACGGGAGTATCGAGGTTTACGTAAGTCGAGTTATGGTGGTTTAGGGTTTGCTAGATGCTAGGGTTGATTAGGGTTGTGAAAGATATGTGATTATTGTAGCGCCGAAAAGTAGGGTTGCAAAAAGTTGGGTTAATTGCATGCATGAGGTATATATAGGCAAAGCTCCCCCTCTTTGTCTAGGGTTACTCGACCGGGTGCCCTGATAGACTCGATCGAGTGGCCCACCTGAAAGAGGACCGCGGGTCTCTTCTCGGAAACGGCTTTGACCCGGTTTTAACCCGGTCGCTAAAAGACGGTTTTATTTCCGGTGTCGGTTTTGATCCAAATTATTCTTATTTGATTGGAAATGACTCGCTGGGCTTGAATTTGAGGTCAGTTTTGTGAGATTTGTACTTCGTAAAAAGCCCAAGCCGAAAACTAATGGTTTCGAGCCCATATCCGAGCGCGTAGACACACGTTTGTGTCCGATCATCATCGGGTGTTTTTTGGAAACTGCTATAGACACCTGGCGGTCAAAATGTGGGTGTCTACAGAACCCCCACTCTGACTGAGGCTTGCTTGGACAAGGCGAAAGTCAGAGTAGCTACCAGGCCAATCAAAGATTAAGACCTGGCAGACTTTCGGTTGAGTCGTTTATAGTCCATTAGACTTGCGTGAAAGGGCTCGCCAGCCATAAGATAGAAATCATACCTGAGCTGATGATGGTAACTCCGTGGGAAATTTGGACTTGTCGTGTAAGTCCCGAGCGCGCCTATATGTGGGCCCATCCCGTGAAAAATGCCGCCTTGGGCCTTTCGCTGGGAGATATGTGAGCTGCGCGGTCTTGAATCGTACCTGTATAAGTTACATAAAATTTTGCATGCAACACGTAGGTAAAAGACGACTCGCGCTGGGAATAAAAAACTTGATGTTCCTTTGGGAAGCCAATCTGGTACCTGAAATGTTAGATGTACAGGCAGAAATAGAAGATAGCAAGATAGCATACAGGAAATGCAGTTAGCATCTATAGACTGACTTGCGCTGGGAAAAATGATTTTTGCTTCATTTTGAAATCTAAATCCTGAAAGCAACTCACGTGCTAGGTTTTCAAAATGGAAAGGGGTAGAAAAGAAATTTGTAGTTTAAATAGACTGAAATTTGACCTTGTCGAAAAGGATTTTTTTTTCAAATGGCTAAATTTTGCAAATTTTAAAATGAGAATTTGAAGAGAGAGGTATACCGACAGACTCGACTCTGGATGTGACCGGACGAGTTGACAGACACGACTGGACTCTCGAGGGGTTGGACCGTTACTCGGTAGGGGGGTGGGCCACCTAACAAGACTCTTAAGTTGCGCTATTCCGTAGCCTAGGCGAGTGGCAACATGGTCGAATCCTCAGAATGGGAAGGATGTGCTATGGGGGGATTGCAATAGTCTGTAATGAGACTGTACAGGACTTGGCAATAGCAATGCCTTAGTCTAGTGCTCTTTTGAATTTTGTGGTTTTGGGAATATCTACCCAAAGTGGGTGCTGTTTCGAGTCCTTAACAGATTCTTGTCTTCGACTGAGCCGAGTACTAGGACACACTATAGAAAGGATGCTGTATTTTTTTGAATTTATCTGGATTTTGTGAGTGGATGGAGGTTTTCTGCCTAAGAGAAGCCCCCAGGACGACAAAGCTAGCTGTTGAGAACATGATGGTGTTGTGACCGGAATGATGACGCTTTTTGAATGTGTGTCAGTGTGGGTGGTTGTGCCTCTGTTGAAAGGCTGCCTACGTATTCTGATACGGGTTAGTCGCGTCACCGAAATCAAAATAATCCCAAATTACTACTAACGGATAGCCAGCGGTAAGTAGGGTCGATTCCACAGGGAGGCAGGTCGAAAATTATATGCTAGTTAATTAATCTAACGGGTCACGATTTATAACGATAGAGTGAATTGACAGTATTCTAAAATTACAGAAATTAATTAAAATGATAAAATTATGAATTAGAAAAATCATCAGAGTTGTCGGATCACTACGATTAAAACAAGTAAACATACGATTTTCCAAATAATCAGTTAAGACGAGTTAAAGAATATCGACACGGTCCTCTCGGATCACTAGGCATCCTAGAAGTCACCTAACGGGCTCTCGCTACGTATTAGGGATTTCTATCGATTACAACGAGTCTATTCCGTTCCCGGGCTCTCGCTACGTAGGTCAGGATTTACGAGATACAAGCAATCAATTACGGCCTATAATTAATTACTCATCGAGATAATGTTGCAAGAGCGATTTAACTCGTAAAGGTCGATTATTTAGTTATCACATATAAACTCGGTTCAACTCGTAGTTCACCTAAACTCTAGTGACAGAAAAATTAGCTATGCATATTTACAGTAATACTAACAGAATAAAACATGATGAAGGATGAAAAACGATGAGAAAAAGCTAAAAATAAAAGAGGATAAAAGTTACAGAACAGACAGAAGGAAGAAGAAAATAAAAATACAGTAAACAGGACAAAGAAGGATGAGATTAGGGAAGAAGAAGAAAGTACCGAGCTCGGAATTTAGTAGAGTGGAGATGAAGAAATAAAGACGAAAATAATAATAACCCGAATAATGTAAATACTGGAGAATTCAGATAAATTGAAATAGAAATAAATTGATGAAAGAAAAACTGATTATTTACAATGAATTGGAAACTAAACTAATTACTGAACCAAAGAAGATGTGTTGATGAGAAGATTACTGAGGAAAATTGATAAGATGAAAGATGATCGAGATCCTATAATTACAGCTCTATTTATACTGCTCAAACCCTCATAACTGCTCCTTAATTCCCTGCTTAAACAACCCCATTAACTTAGGAATAATTGAAGTAGTGGACTGAAGATGCGTAAGAGGGGAATAGTGGGTAGCTTCAAAAATATCTTCCTGAATTGGTGGCAGTATCCTATTCTGCAGACTTGGATTTTATGCTGGTAGACTTGAGATCAAGTCTGCCTACTGAGTTCTTCAGTCTACAGACTTGCTTTGCTGCACTTTTTTAGTGTATAGACTTGTTTCTTAGTCTACAAACTTGTCTTGTTTGCTTTGTTGTACTTTCGCATGGGCCTTCTCATTTGGGCTCAGCTATCTTCTCTTGATTTTCGTACAACGAATCGGTTGATAAGCTAGTCGTATACCTATCAAAGATAACCAACTTAGGTCTAACTAAAAATATAGCTAGGGAAGTCGGGATCGAATTCACAGGGAGACAAATAAATCCTACTCGTATTAAAGTCTATCTAAGTAACAATCGGGGGGTTTTGTTTTGTTTTTATCTAAACTAAAGTAGTGAAGGAAAGAAAATTAAAAGGGAAGAAATAACTAAAATAAAATAAGATGAATAAAAATATGGAGAGGAAACTAGGATTGTCGGTTCACTACGAATCTCATATGGTCACGGTCTAAGTCACAGGTCTGTCGCAGATTTTGGTCTAAGGGGTATTGAAAAGGTCCTTCCGGTCCGCTATTCACCCTAGCATGCTTCTAACGGCTTCCGATCTTATTAGGGCAAACTAATGTGTTGTAGCAGGTCTAACTTTTACCAGGCTTCCGATCTTAGGTTCAAGTTTACCGAATTCAATTAATCAATCATACGCATTAACTGACTAATCGCGATTATATGCTACAATTGACAACTCAGACACAAAATCATTGACAGATCTATAAATTATTTAGTGACCACATTCAATTCGCAGATCCCCTAAATCCTAGCGAGGAAAATTAGCTACTCATGATTAATTTGATAATAACAAGATTGATAGAAGAATTTACTAGATTGAACATGATGAATACTAATAAATTTACGACAAGCATAAAACAATAATTAAGTACGAAGAAGAATCAATCAAGAACGAAGAAGGAAGAAAGATTAATAAAATTACCGAAGGAATGAAGGCGATTAGAATCTTGAAGTGCTTACAATAACCGAGTTTTTTGGGAAGAAATTAAAACTAGAGAGAATAAGAGTAGAGAAGAAGTCTAAAAGAAATCTAAAGAGTAGTAAGTTGTGTAGTGATTGTGAAGAAGTTGAGGTCTCTTCAATGTGGCTGAAAAGCCCTATTTATACAAATCAAATAACCTAAAAACTGTTTAGGAAATTCCTTTGTGTTTAGGAAATTTCTTGCTGATCACGAAGCCTGTCTGCGGTCCAGAGAATAGTCGGTCGACTATTCATTTATCAACTTGAATTCTGCAGCTCCAGAATAGTCGGCCGACTATTGTAATAGTCGGTCGACTATAGTCATGGTCGGCCGACTATCTTAATAGTCGGTCGACTATTGCTCGTTTCAGCGAACAGCTCTTCTAGCTTCGTTTTGGCCCGGTTTTGGTTCGTTTTAGCTCCTTTGTCTTCTGTTTCTGCAAAATGACAATACAACCACAAAGTAGCCAATTCGGGGCAAAATAATAGTTTTCACTATTCAATAAACACGAGAATGCGCGTATAAGAGGTATAAAAAGTGTATATAAAATACGCGCATCAAATCTCCCCAAACCAAACCCTTGCTTGTCCTCAAGCAAGCACAAAACGGTAACTCAATCCTAATGGAATGTATATAGCTCATAGCGGAATATGCTCCAAAGTCGCCCAAACCAATGCGCAACAATTAAAATAAATGTAAACAACTACATACAACAAGCTTGACTAATGACAACAGTACTGAACCTTCAACCTTGCAAGACTCGTCTATGTCGGACTCTCACGGAACGCTCATCACACAAATCGGGTGATATTGTGAGTTTATGTAAAAACGGAAAGACAAAGCACTCACCTAAACTGCGACCTACAAGAACATGCATGCAATCTAACATGAAATCAATCTCTAATAACCGTACATACGCATTCTATCGGGAAAAGACACGTGCCAAGGACTTACATATGGTATAAAGTGAGGTTGATCGGGTAAGAAGGGGCAAAACGATATGGATATGTGGAGGTAAAAGCCAAGCTAGTACAACTACAACCAACATAAAATTCATTCCGTTCTCACCAAACTCTAGTCGAAGAAATTAGGCATAATAACAAGCGCCTTATAAAAACCGCTTCTCACCAATAACTATGAAATTAGAGAGATCAATTCTTTTCTCATAGCAAAAACACATTCTTCTTCTAGTTTCACTTCAATTTTTTTTCTTTTCTTCTTCTTTCCTTTCTTTTTTTTTCTTTTTTTTTTTCTTTTTCATTCATTTTTTTTCAATTTCCCTTTTTCTTTTCCACTAACATGGTACCAAAATTAACCCGAAAAAAACAATTTCGTCCAATTCATCTACTAGCTTGACTAGGGTAGGCAAGTTATGGCATGTAGTTAATAAACGGGTCAAACAGGTCAATTTGGCTATGTGAGGCTCATGGGAATTAATTAAAAGAAAGGATTTGCCTTTTTCGCACATGTCAAAACCACGAGTAAAAAACGTACAGGTACCTAAGAGACGAATGTCATGCTTATGCAGTTTGATATTACATGCCTCATAAGGAGTACTACTCTCAACCTAAATGAAACTGATCATGAATGTCATCAATTTAAGGCTCTAATTCCTTACAAATCTGAGTAGTTTGCCAACAATGAGTCAAGTTTATTCGTTCAGTACCATTAACCAAAGATGCAAGAATGTCACATGTAATTATATACAAAAATTCTAACGGCGTACTAGCATAAGCAACTAAATGAAGACATAAAAGCAATATCATCATCGCTACATAGCATTCCGACTCAACTAAGACTCGACTAAATGCAAAACATATTTTTGTGATTTTTTTGATTTTTCTAAAATGCATGCGAAAATGCAAGAAATATGCATATGGATGAAAACAGACAGATGCATACCCTCCCCAAACCAAATCACACAATGTCCTCATTGTGTATAACAAACAATAAGAGGCAACAATAAATATGGGAAAGGAATGCTAAACGATGGAAGTGTAAAAAGAAGAACTACTTACAAGATATATACAAATGGAGACCTCCCCAAATCGTCCTAATCGGAGTTCTCGTCACCGCTCTCCTCCTGATCACCACGTCCACCATCGTTATCTCCATCATCGTCATTTCTCTGCTCATTCCCGGCAGTGGTACCATAGCCTCCCTCGGGGTAGGTGTAGTAAGTCGGATGCCACCCTGTAGGAGAGATCAGGCCGATCCGCACTCCATGGTCGTAACATGGAAAGTCGGCAAGTGCCTGATTTAGCTGTACCGCTGCCATCCGGTGGCATAACTCATTAAGCATTCCAGGTACCGCCGCTTGGTCGAGGACCGCAGGTGTAACATATGGCGGAGGAGGCACAAAGTGGGCAGGAAATGCAGGCACATCAGAATAATCAGTATATGGATATGCATAAGGAGGCCGTGGTGGGACCGAAGGTCCAGCCGCAAACGATGGTGTATGTGATGCATGGCTAGTCGATCGGCCACCCCCTCGAGATTGTCGAGGAGGTCGAGACGGTCCACCCGTATCGGGTGCGAAGTGTGTCGGGGTCTGAAGATCCCTCCTAAGTGGTAGCAAATAGGAGGGATACGGTGGAGGGTCCCGTTCATGACCAAAGGGGAGATAGGGGAAGGGGGTAAGAGGTGGTAGATTGTATGGGAGGATAACCGATTCATCCTTAGCTATGCGCCAACGCAAATCAGGACCTAGCCAATGAAGACTCCTAAGGACAGAAAAGTTCAAAAGGCGACTTTCAAGTCGCTCGGCAGACGGAAGATCGTGTCCTATAGGTTCCTCCCCGCACGGGAAATCCGGAAATAGCCTACGACCGATGTGGGAAACGAGACCTCCACAATGAATGACAGAAATAAGCCCATTTCCGATATGTTGGAAATGGTGGGCAACAAGGGCGGCCACATTCATGACATATGGTCGCTCGCTATCGATGTTTAGATAGCCCGCTAGACTCTCTAACTCATCAGCATTAACATTGTTCGGCTCAGTACGTCCGTAAATGGTGCACCCTATCAAACGAAGCCAGTATCGAATGGCCGGGTGATGGACTTCGTTGCCCCGCTTACGACCCGTATTACGATCAGTAATGCAAGACCAGATTTCATTGGCTAGACGGCGAGGGGGATGAATTGAATCCCCTTCGCTAGTAACACCTAAAAGCTGACCGAACTCGCGAACGGTCCTAGAAAAACTCGTGTTAAAGAGTCTAAAAAAAATGCAAGGTGTGTCCCAGTTCATGTCACTAAAAAAATTGAAACTACTAAAAAACTCAAGAGTAGGACCCTTATATGTGAATTCTAGCATATAAATTAGCCCACTCATACCAGTGCCATTAAGTAAGTCAATAACAGGCTGATAAATGCCTAACCTGCCCAAGAGCTCACGGTCTAGGAACCGTGTCGGGGTTACCTTAAGAGCTGCCAAACGGACAAAACGCTCTCTCTGATCAGCTGAGGCAAACTGAATGTATGGGTATTCCGGTATGCCTTCCTCGGGAAATGGAACGAGATCCTGAGTTGGCGCTGACTCCCGGCTAATGTCGGTCCGACGTCTTGTGCTCCCCCGGCGTTGTCTTTTTGCATCCATTTCGACCTGAAATAGCAAAAATCAGACTACTGTACTACTCACAAAAAAAAAACCCCAAATCAATTGAAATCAAAACCCTAATTTCATAACTGAAATTTGGGTAAAAACATTATAATGTGATGAAATCAACAAATTTGGGTAAACAAAATGAGTAATAGCATAAATCTGAGACAAACTAAATCGAAAATCTGAAATTCAAGCAGTCGGAACAACCTCGGCAGAAACCCAGCAATCGCGAAACAGAATCGCCCGATAAACACGATAGTCGTCCGACTATCGGAATAGTCGTCCGACTATCAGAATAGTCGCCCGACTGTTCTGATGGTCGGCGACTCCGGCGGACGGCGAACAGCAGACCGAGAAAAAGTTAGACAAAAAAATTGAGGCAAATCTGAGAAAAACTTACTTGAATGGTTGGAAAGTAGTTGCAACTTCAAAAGGACAAGAAACTAGCAAGGATGAAAAGATTAAAGAAGAAAAAGAGATGGAGAGAAGGAGATGGGTAGGGAGGTTGAAGATGAAGTTTTGAATAGGATGAATGTTGAGGATGAGGTTAGGTGGGAGGAGTAAGAGAGAAAATAGGGTTTAGGAGTAAAAAGATTTTTTTTTTTTCAAAAAAAAAAAAATGACTGATGAAGTGGAGTAAAGAGGGAAATAAGACTTATCCAACGGAGATATTCATCCAAGGTGCGCGATAGCTTTCGGAATAGTCGGCCGACTACAGAAATAGTCGTCCGACTATCCCAATAGTCGGCCGACTAAAAAAATAGTTGGTCGACTATTGTTGACCAGTTCTAGTTTTCCGTCAGCAGCCTGTTCTCTGCAAAACTCAATTTAAACCTTTAGACCCTCGTTCTCACCCTCACAAAATCTATAATGCAGAAAATTAAATATGCTCTAACTAACTAAATGCAGGTACAAATGTTTTACAACCCGGGTTGCCTCCCGGTCAGCGCTGGTTTAAGGTCCCGCACGACCGTAGTCACTCGCTCAGTTGGTGACTGTTTCGAGGTACAAAACCTCGACTTCCCCTCCTGTCTCACTTTTCTCGTGGTAGTGCTTTATTTGGTGACCATTGACTTTAAAGCGATTTTCCGTTGAAGAATTTTCAAGCTCGACCGACCCAAATTTTGAAACCGAAATTACCGTATAGGGGCCGGACCATCTGGATTTTAATTTTCCAGGAAAAAGACGAAGACGAGAATTAAACAATAATACCTTTTCGCCCGCTTTAAATTCTCTCGGAATGATACGCTTGTCGTGCCACCTTTTTGTCTTTTCTTTGTAGATACGGGCACTATTGTAGGCATTCATCCTGAACTCCTCGAGCTCATCTAGCTGTAGAAGTCGATTTTCGCCACACAATTTCGGGTCAAAATTTAGTTCTTTAACGGCCCACCAAGCTTTATGTTCCAACTCTACGGGTAAGTGACAGGACTTCCCATAAACCAACCGATAAGGCGATGTACCAATCGGTGTCTTATAGGCGGTCCTATATGCCCATAAAGTGTCATCTAGTTTCAGGCTCCAATCTTTTCTTGACTTCGAGACAACTTTTGCCAAAATATCCTTAAGCTCCCGGTTGGAAACTTCAACCTGTCCACTAGTTTGGGGGTGATACCCCAAACCTCTACGATGCATAACACCATATTTAGATAATAAGGCAATAAATTGTTTTTCCTTAAAGTGCATACCTCCATCACTAATGACGACTCGGGGGACGCCAAAACGTGGGAATATAATCTTCTTGAAAAGTTGGATGACGGTCTTAGCGTCACAATGGACCGAGGCAACGGCTTCTACCCATTTAGATACGTAGTCCACAGCTACTAAAATATACCTATTACCTCGACTTGTCGGGAAGGGGCCTTGATAGTCGATGCCCCAAACATCGAAAATCTCTACCTCCAAAATACCGACCTGAGGCATCTCATGCCTCCGGGAGATATTTCCCGTCCTCTGACAAGCATCACATCCTGAAACAAATGACTTGGCATCAGAAAACAAAGATGGCCAATAAAAACCTGATTGAAGTACCTTAGCCACGGTCCTAGCGGGACCGTGGTGACCACCATAAGACGAGATATGACAGGCTTCCAAGATGGCTTTGGTTTCCCATTGCGGTATGCATCGCCTAAAAAGTCCGTCGGCACACTCTTTGAAAAGATATGGATCGTCCCAAAAATATTGCCGAACATCATGTAAGAACCGCTTCTTTTGTTGATATGACAAATCAGGCGGCATTATTTTACCTACAAGAAAATTAGCATAGTCAGCATACCACGGAGTATCCATTATACCAATAGCCATCAAAATATCATCAGGAAAAGAATCATCTATCGGTAAAGTATCGCCTCCGTCCTGCAATGGAAATCTAGAAAGGTGGTCCGCCACAGAATTTTCAGCGCCCTTCTTGTCCTTTATCTCCAAGTCGAATTCCTGAAGTAGAAGGATCCATCGTAGCAATCTCGGTTTGGCTTCCTGCTTCGCGAGGAGGTACTTCAAAGCCGCATGATCCGTATAAATTATGACTTTCGATCCTATTAAATAGGATCGAAATTTCTCTAATGCATAAACCACAGCTAGAAGCTCCTTCTCTGTCGTAGTATACTTCACCTGAGCCTCATCCAGAGTTCGGCTCGCATAATAGATGGCATTCACTGCTTTTTCCTTCCTTTGACCCAGCACCGCTCCGACCGCATAATCACTAGCATCGCACATAACTTCAAACGGTAACTCCCAATCCGGGGCTTGAATAATAGGTGCTGTGACCAAAGCCTGCTTCAACCTGTTAAAAGCAGATAAACATTCATCAGAAAAAATGAATGGGGCATCCTTAAGGAGCAATTGTGTAAGTGGTTTAGCAATTTTAGAGAAATCTTTGATAAACCGGCGATAAAATCCGGCGTGTCCAAGAAAACTCCTAACCCCCTTCACGTTAACGGGAGGAGGCAATTGCTCGACCACTTGCACCTTTGCTTTGTCTACTTGGATGCCTCGATTTGAAACTAAGTGCCCAAGGACAACTCCCTCGTTGACCATAAAATGGCACTTCTCCCAATTCAGCACTAGATTGACCTCAATACATCGCTGCATCACTTTATCAAGGTTAGTCAAACAATCAGTGAAACTACTACCGTAGACACTGAAATCATCCATAAATACCTCCATAATAGACTCGATATACTCGGAAAATATCCCCATCATACACCTTTGAAAGGTGGCAGGGGCATTACATAACCCGAAGGGCATCCTGCGATAAGCAAAAACACCATGGGGACAAGTAAAGGTAGTCTTTTCCTGATCATCAGGATGGATCGGGATCTGAAAGAACCCTGAATAGCCATCTAAATAACAGAAAAACTTATGTGAGGCTAACCTTTCTACCATTTGATCGATAAACGGAAGAGGAAAGTGATCTTTTTTTGTGGCGGCATTTAATTGTCTATAGTCTATGCACATCCGCCATCCCGTTACAATTCTAGTAGGTATTAATTCATTTTTATCGTTTTTGACCACGGTCGTCCCGCCTTTCTTCGGGACGACCTGAACAGGACTCACCCATTTAGAGTGACCGACAGAATAAATTATACCTGCATCTAACAACTTCATCACTTCTTTCATTACCACTTCCTGCATTTTCGGGTTCAACTTACGTTGACCCTGTCTAACAGGTCGGCGATCCTCTTCTAATTCAATTCGATGCATGCAAATATCGGGACTAATTCCCTTAAGGTCATCTAGACTGTAACCTAATGCATTCTTGTTCTTTTTAAGAACGACCAACAAGGCAGAAAGTTGGTTCTCATCTAACTTATTACTTACGATGACGGGATAAGACTCAGAATCGTCTAGAAATACATACTTAAGATGAGACGGAAGAGGTTTCAGGTCGGGTTTGGTTACCTCTACAGCATAAGAAGTATCTACCAACCTATTTACCACTTCTCCATCGATGCTCGTCAGTTTCTGTGTATCTCCTAAAATATCCCACACAGCATCATCGTTAGTCTTATCACCTGCACAAGTGTCTAAACATGTCAAAGCCTCGAGCGGGTCCCTACTCAGGGAGCCCGTACAAACATCAAGAATAACTTCATCAATGATATCTAGTGCATAACAAGTATCCTCGATCATAGGCTTAGCTAATGTATTGGCCAAATTAAAGGTCACTTTATCGTCCCCCACCTCTAGAGTCAAGCGTCCGTGCTTGACATCTATAATAGCCCCTGCAGTATGTAGAAATGGCCTACCTAAAATTATAGGAATCTGGGTATCCTCAGCCATATCTAAAACAATGAAATCGACAGGTATAAAGAATTTACCTATCTTAACAGGGACATCCTCTAAAACTCCTAGGGGACGTTTGACTGACCTATCAGCCATCTGAAGAGTTACACTTGTGACTTTAAGCTGACCCATATTCAGTTTCTCGCAAACTGAATACGGCATGACACTGACACTTGCACCCAAATCACATAAAGCTTTATCGATTACATGGGTGCCTATGGTGCAAGGTATGGAAAAACTACCCGGGTCTTTCAGTTTGGGTGGAGACTTACTTTGAATTAAAGCACTACACTCAGCAGTAAAAGCAATAGTCTCATGTTCATTAAAGTTCCTCTTACGGGTCAGAATATCTTTCATAAATTTTGCGTAAGAGGGTACCTGGGTAATTAATTCCGTGAAGGGGACGGTTACCTGGAGATTTTTGACGACCTCCATAAACTTACTGAACTGGTTCTCGATCTTCTTATTCTTCAACCGGCTAGGAAAAGGAACTTGAATTTTGACCTGTTCAGCAGCTTTATCTTGTAGAACACCCGTTTCCACTTCAGCATCAGACGGCTTATCAGCAGCAACCGTCTCGGATCTGGATCTAGCCTCTGGAATAGTCGGCCGACTATCAGGGATAGTCAGTCGACTAATATTAATAGTCGGTCGACTATCAGGGATAGTCGGTCGACTATTTTCCTCTTCACCTTCAGTTTCTGTTAATCTGTTAACAATAGTCGGCCGACTATCTGGGATAGTCGGTCGACTATTATTGACCAGTTCGTCATTCACAGCAGTTTCAGCAGTTTTTAACGATACATCATCATCTATTACATCCTCAATTACATCATCCACAATAACAGAATTATGGTAACTAGGCATCTCGGGCTCGTCATAAGTAAGGCCGCTACGAAGTTGAATCGCGTTGGCTGTATCATGCGGTTTTTCCGGTTGTGACGGTAGTGTGCCCGGTTGCCTAGCAGACTGATTTGTGGCAAGTTGCGCCACCTGCGTCTCCAACATCTTGATCTGTGCATCTTTGGATTGGTCACTTTTCTGCATCTGGATCATAATAGATTGCATCATACTCTTCAATTCCTGATATTCGCTAGGAACTGGAGCTGGAGTCGCGGGCGGTGGAGGAAGAATAGCAAGAGGTTGAGTCGGCGGTGGAAGAGCTAGAGGCTTTTGGAAGCTTTGTTGTTGTCCGCGATGAGGCGGAACATAAGTTTGTTGCTTCGGCTGAGGAACTGGGTTCAATACATTCTGACTCGTCCAACTGAAGTTCGGATGCTCCCTAGTCCTCTCATTGTAATAATTAGAATAGGGATTACCTTGCTTGAAGTGTTGAAAAGCTAGAACTTGTTCCATCCCGGTCATACATTCCCTCGCGCTATGGCCTTCGATACCACATCGCTCACACATTGCCTCCTGTTTGATCATGGCATGGACAGTTTGCTGATTTGACTCGTTCCTATGAGGTGGATTCTGGATTTTATCGAGACGGGCATGAAGATGATCAAATTGAGCCATAATCTCACTGGTTTCCGCTGCGGCTACCCGAACACTACCCCTCGGATTTCCATATTCGGCTCGATGCGTGGCCATCTCCTCGATCAATTTCCAACCCTTGTCATCATCAACGTTGTTTTGGAAACGTCCGTTAGCTGCACCATCAAGAATAGCACGATTATCATCAAATAAACCATTATAAAATTGATTACATAAAAACCATGGTTCAAATCCGTGGTGAGGAATAGAACGGACTAGATCCTTAAATCTAGTCCATGTCTCGTTAAGATCTTCCAATGGTCCTTGCTTAAAACTGGTTATCTGACTCCGTATCTGATTAGTGCGCTGAGGAGGGTAGTAATGCTTATAAAAAGCAAGCGCCAACGAGTTCCAGTCGTTAATGTTTGCTGCTGCCTTATCCAAGTCTCGATACCATCTACGGGCTGGACCTGCAAGTGAAAATGGAAATAAGGCTTCCATTACTTGTTCCTGTGTTACCCCGGGAGCAATTGGGATCGAACAACAATAATCAGTAAATATTTCCATATGCTGTCCGGGGTCTTCGTTTTTATTGCCCGAGAAGGTATTTCGCTCCACTAAATTGATATAAGCGGGACGAATCTCGAAGGAGCCAGTGGTAGGAGTAGGTAGCTTCCATCCTTTCGGGATGTTAGCCTGAGTCGGCTCGGAGTGAGTGGAAAGCTTCGGCGGCATGATTGTAATTGAGATATCTGACTCGGCGTCTGATTTAGTGCTAGAGTTGTCCTCTTCGTGGGACGAATATTCCGCTTCCAGATTAGCGAAAATTGGGTCAGGCGGGTTAGATTTCTCCGCTTGACGAATTTCCCTCCAAAAACTCCGTCTAGCTCGTAAAGTCTTCTCGGGTTCGGGATCGAAAGGATGAATCTCGGACCTGTTAGACCTGGGCATACACAGAACTAAGAAGGAAAATATGAGAACCGTCTCAAGGAACTAAAGTTCCCTGAGACAAAAGATAAACTAAAAAAAACAAGTAAAATTAACCGTCTCCCCGGCAACGGCGCCAAAATTTGATAAGCTAGTCGTATACCTATCAAAGATAACCAACTTAGGTCTAACTAAAAATATAGCTAGGGAAGTCGGGATCGAATTCACAGGGAGACAAATAAATCCTACTCGTATTAAAGTCTATCTAAGTAACAATCGGGGGGTTTTGTTTTGTTTTTATCTAAACTAAAGTAGTGAAGGAAAGAAAATTAAAAGGGAAGAAATAACTAAAATAAAATAAGATGAATAAAAATATGGAGAGGAAACTAGGATTGTCGGTTCACTACGAATCTCATATGGTCACGGTCTAAGTCACAGGTCTGTCGCAGATTTTGGTCTAAGGGGTATTGAAAAGGTCCTTCCGGTCCGCTATTCACCCTAGCATGCTTCTAACGGCTTCCGATCTTATTAGGGCAAACTAATGTGTTGTAGCAGGTCTAACTTTTACCAGGCTTCCGATCTTAGGTTCAAGTTTACCGAATTCAATTAATCAATCATACGCATTAACTGACTAATCGCGATTATATGCTACAATTGACAACTCAGACACAAAATCATTGACAGATCTATAAATTATTTAGTGACCACATTCAATTCGCAGATCCCCTAAATCCTAGCGAGGAAAATTAGCTACTCATGATTAATTTGATAATAACAAGATTGATAGAAGAATTTACTAGATTGAACATGATGAATACTAATAAATTTACGACAAGCATAAAACAATAATTAAGTACGAAGAAGAATCAATCAAGAACGAAGAAGGAAGAAAGATTAATAAAATTACCGAAGGAATGAAGGCGATTAGAATCTTGAAGTGCTTACAATAACCGAGTTTTTTGGGAAGAAATTAAAACTAGAGAGAATAAGAGTAGAGAAGAAGTCTAAAAGAAATCTAAAGAGTAGTAAGTTGTGTAGTGATTGTGAAGAAGTTGAGGTCTCTTCAATGTGGCTGAAAAGCCCTATTTATACAAATCAAATAACCTAAAAACTGTTTAGGAAATTCCTTTGTGTTTAGGAAATTTCTTGCTGATCACGAAGCCTGTCTGCGGTCCAGAGAATAGTCGGTCGACTATTCATTTATCAACTTGAATTCTGCAGCTCCAGAATAGTCGGCCGACTATTGTAATAGTCGGTCGACTATAGTCATGGTCGGCCGACTATCTTAATAGTCGGTCGACTATTGCTCGTTTCAGCGAACAGCTCTTCTAGCTTCGTTTTGGCCCGGTTTTGGTTCGTTTTAGCTCCTTTGTCTTCTGTTTCTGCAAAATGACAATACAACCACAAAGTAGCCAATTCGGGGCAAAATAATAGTTTTCACTATTCAATAAACACGAGAATGCGCGTATAAGAGGTATAAAAAGTGTATATAAAATACGCGCATCATCGGTTTTGGAGCTTTAACGATTTTTGACGTAATTTTGAGCTCTTTTAACTACTCGATCTCGATTATCTGCATAACAACAAAAGAATACCCGAGTAGCACATATGGGAGAAAATAACGTAATCCAATTCATAAAATTAATAAAATGACACGGAAATGCGTGCCGAAATAGGTGAAAAATCGAATAGGAACGGCACGCATCAAATCTCCCCAAACCAAACTATTGCTTGTCCTCATGCAATCAAACACAAAATCTATGGGAACGGTATGCAACTCAAAGCTGTTTACCGAAATTAGACTCGCTACAAAAACTAACTCAGGGTAGTGACACTTAGAAAACATGAACTGACTCAAGCTATGGCATAATCAAAAGAATAACAGTGAACCGTCAACCTTGCTAGGCTTGTTATTGTCGGACTCTCGCGGTTACACTCTACTCTCATCAAGGGGTGTGGAATATAAATGTGAGATAGAGAGAAAGAAAGACGTGATGCGCGTCAGATTGTCGCCTATCTAACACGATCAAACAAAATTTATAAACTCGACAAACTAACTACGTAGTAGCGGTAAGTCGGGATCGATCCTCAGGGACGGGCTAGGTAAAGTCGGTCAAGTCAAAGTCAAAAAGTGTTCGGAATCTATTTTTTTTGGGTTAAGTCTACACTAGTCTATACTAAGAAGCTATAAACTACGAGAAGCTAGTTTAATAAGGAGAAAGTGTAAGGGGAAGTCGGGAATCGGAAATCGGGTTCTATGAGTCTCGGAATCGAGTTTTAGTCACAACGTCGATAAGGGAGAATGCCACCTTTCGGTTTCTTCACCCAACCCACCTATACCCGCTTTCGCGACGAAAAGGGTAAGTCTCAAATTAAGGTAACTTCTACCCCGAGTTTCCCCATATTGGTAGAAATGAGTCAAGGTCGACCTAGCCGCGGTTCTAAGTCAACAAAAACACAAAAACCTCAAAATTGATAAATCAACAAGCAAACAACCCACCAACATCCCTCAATTCAAATAATCCAAGATCTTCATCCCTTAACCCCTAACAAGAAATCTACTCAAAATTCATAATGGAAACTACTAAAATAACAACTAAGGAGAAATCAACTAAAACATGCATGATGATTAAATCTAACTAGAGATTAGGAAGAGGAAGAGAAATATACCGACTACGGAGGAAAACGATAAAAATAATAATAAAAGAAGAAGCTTGATGAAGATGACAATGGATTTGTCACTAACCCCTTGAAAATCTCCAAAAGAACTTCAATAAAAACTTGATTACACTAAAGATGGAGTCTTTACGCTAATTAATTAGATCTAGAATAAGTGGAGATTTTTGGATTTGTCACCCTCCAAAAATCTCCCTACTAATTAATCTACTAATAAACTAATAATATTCTACTAATAATCTACTACTATTCTAATAGCTTAGGTAGTGTTGTGTGAAGTGGTGGAATTGTGTCTCCTCCTCAAATGAGGAGTTACATATATATAGAGAGGAGAGAAAAGAGGGGTTTAAACCTTAGTCTTCTAAGCCCAATAAGGGAAGCCCAAATGCCCATCAACTAAACTTCAACCTATCATTCCCATCCGGTGAAATTTCGCCCTGCGGCTTGACGAATTAATCCCACCGGTGAAATTTCACCAGGTGAAATTTTCTTCTCATTTTGTGGTTTTTGGCGCTTTTCTCCATTGGCCGAAATTTCACCCGGTGAGCGAAATTTCGCCCGGTCATTTTCGCCCGGTGAACTTCATCGGGTGAAATTTCGCCTGGTGAACTTTTTTGTCCGAAATGTCATTCTGGGAGGAACACCGTCGGGCGAAATTTCGCCTGGTCAAATCTCATCGGGTGAAATTTTGCCCTGTGACTTTAGAGGGCTATAACTCTCTCGTTTGAACTCTGATTGGAGCGTGTATATGTCGTTAGAAAGCTAAGAAGATAAGCTTTCACCTCCAACTGGAATCGCTTCGATCCGAGGTCTAGAACTCTAGATATATTCATTTGAAGTTCAACCTCTCCGGTGAAGATGCCCAATGGACTATTGTTTTTCCTTTTCGCTCAAGGTTTCACCTCTTGGGTTTGGACTTGGGGTTTGACTCGATCTCTTGACTTGTTCCTCTAGCTTCAATTCGCCTCTTTATTCACGAACACGTACCTAAAAGACAAAAACACACAAAAGCAGTACGAAATTCTACGAAAAAGACGATAAATACGAAAAAACCAAATTCAAAATATAAAATACGAAATATAGTCAAAAATGAGTTATATTGACGTTAAAACACACAAAATCGAGTCAAATACGAGTGGAAATAGGGGGTAAAACGGTCCAAATTTGCGTGTTATCAAGACGCTCGCCTAATCTGCAACCTATAAACACATGCATGCAATCTAATGTGACGACAATCTCTACCAATCACTTGCGCATTCAAACTAATCGAGACCAAAACACATATCGAGGCATAAAATGGTGAAATGGGATATGAGTTAAGTGTTGGGTAAGAAGCGGTTATAATTTTGGGAATGTGGAGTTAATAGTCGAGCTAGACAATCCAAACTTCCAAATTACATCACCAAAATACCAACCATACAAACGATAAAATCAACATCGATTAATGACGACATCCACCATATCTTGCTTATTTCACCCAAGTCGACTCCATAAAATAATCACAATGAAGTATCGAAGTACGGAACTCAATTTTTTTTTGACTTTTCTTTTATTCTTCATTTTTTTTTCAAATACAAAAACTGAAGCATATATACACCAAACCGACTTATCTCAACAAAACATCAATATCACCATGACTAGCTCGACTAGGGTAGGAAATTTAGGCTTGTGGTTAAATATTGTAGTGAAGGGATAATTCAAGTTTTGAGTGGAAATTAAAAACGGAAAAGGGAAATAAAAGTGAAATAAGAAAGCCTCAATACATGCTATAGTCACGACCCGAATACACAAAGACTTAAGAGACAGACTTCACACTTATGCAAATTAATGTTACATGTGAAGTAGGGAGAACTACTCTCATTCCTAAATAGACCGATCATGGATGCCATCGGTCTCAAAAAGGGTCTAATCTCAGAATTTAAGTAGATTGCCAACAATTTAGGCCAAGTTTATTCGTTTACTGAAATTACAATTGATTTATGCCATAACTCAAAACTCGGTCAAGTAAACTAAAGTATCCCTAAAGTGAGAAAGTAATGAACCGAGTAAAGAAGGGGCAAAAGCGGATACATCATTGTTGTTTAACCTGTTCCGACACCTAATATGACTCAAAAAAAAATATACGCTAAAGAAAAAAATTATGCTGAAATGCAGGAAATATGCAAACTAATGCAAATTAGTTACCCTCCCCAAACCAAACAATACAATATCCTCATTGTATCAAATACAAATCGGGACAAAAAGGAGAAGAAAAAAATAACTAAAAAGCATAACTAAGTGAGTGAATGGGAGAGATACTACCAATTATGTCCGAGGTTCCCCAAACCGAACTCTAGACACAGTTCAATTCCGACTCAAGTACTGACTCCATGACGACCTTAATTTCTGTTCCAACTCTAGTTGCGTTGTTCTCGGCCTTGGTTTGAATGCTCCATTTTACCTGTAAGCTTGAAAATTGAGCAGAGAAACGCATAAAATCCGAAAAAAGCGCAATAAAGCACTCGGACTTAAACTGGCAACCATAATTACAACCACAATTATCCCACGAACTCAGCACTCCACTGTAAGATGGAGGAACAGAACAGTGGTGATGAACGGCGGAAGGAGAGAGGCAAAGTGAGGAGGGAGACACGGCTGAGAGCGGCGGCAGCAAGGACAGAGCGACGAGAATGAACGGAGGGTGGAGTGAATTCAGGCGAAGGATGGCGGAGGGAGGAGGTTTCCGTCGAGGATGGACGGTGGAGAGAGGATGGGGGTCGACGCTGAAGGTCGACGGCAGGGGTATGTAGGAGTATTGGAAGGAACGAAGGTGGAAGGGAGTGTTGCAGATGGTGGTGGGGAGCGGCAGTGATTGGCGGCCGGTGGTGGGTGAGGGCAGACGGTGGACGAAGTTGAACGGCGGATGGTGAAAGGTGGGCGAAGGCTGACGCCGGTGATGGAGGAGACGGATGGTGAACACGGTGAGGAGAGGACTGAGGCGAAAGGAGGAGATGACGGAGTAGGATGAGACTCAGGCGAGGGAAGGGTTTGATTGTCAGGGGTAGTATGTGAGGTTGGCTGGGTGGGAGAAGGAAGAAGGATAAGGGTGGGATGGGTTGAGTCGGGTAAGAGGGTAGGAGGGTGGGGTTAGACAGGGGTCTAAGACGGGTGGTGCTAAGACTGGGTAGAAGTAGGAATAATGGGCCGAGTCTAAAGACTGAGTCTGAATGAGTAAACTGAGTCTAAAGACTGGGATAAACGAGTCTACAGACTGATGAATGAGTCTGAAGACTGGGATGCGTAAGAGGGGAATAATGGGTAGCTTCAAAAATATCTGCCCTGAATTGGTGGCAGTATCCTATTCTGCAGACTTGGATTTTATGCTGGTAGACTTGAGATCAAGTCTGCCTACTGAGTTCTTCAGTCTACAGACTTGCTTTGCTGCACTTTTTTAGTGTATAGACTTGTTTCTTAGTCTACAGACTTGTCTTGTTTGCTTTGCTGTACTTTCGCATGGGCCTTCTCATTTAGGCTCAGCTTTATCTTCTCTTGATTTTCGTACAACGAATCGGTTTTAGAGCTTTAACGATTTTTGACGTAATTTTGAGCTCTTTTAACTACTCGGTCTTGATTATCTGCATAACAACAAAAGAATACCCGAGTAGCACATATGGGAGAAAATAACGTAATCTGATTCCTAAATTAATAAAATGACACGGAAATGCGTGCCGAAATAGGTGAAAAATCGAATAGGAACGGCACGCATCATATTCACGTGTAGTGAAATCAAACCAAGCCGTAGTTTAGTGGATTGGAAGATATATTATGGTGCCTAGTCTAATAGGACTTTGTGTGTAACTAGCCATAACAATGGTGCAGGCTAGGTGCATTCCCAATGATGTCTTGATCAAAGGGCTAGAATGGTTAGGATATTGATCCTGTGACTGTGAGCGTTCTCCGGGATAGCCCCAGAGGTGGTGTGAACTATTTGGGCATGTTCTATGCCGACCGCAGGTTGAGTTCCCGTGTTTGGGGGATGGTAACTGGTTTAGATGAGAAGAATTAGGATGGGATTTGACGAGTTTTGCTCTCGGGTCTTTGACGAGTTTTGATCTCAGGTCTTTATCGAGTTTTGATCTTGGGTCATTGACGAGTTTCGATCTCGGGTCTTTGACGAGTTTCGATCTCGGGTCTTTGACGAGTTTTGATCTCGGGTTTGCGTATGGTGATTGTGAATTCTGTTTTGTCGTGTTGTGTTGTGTTGTAGTTGTTGTGCAAGGGGGAAGTTGGGTAAAAATGGCTCGAACTTTGATTGGGGTAGGTTTGATGATGCGGGATCTGGTTTCCATGTCTGGCCCTAATGGTTAGGGGTATTCTATGGAGCTTGAATCCTCGAAATTTCGGGCTGCCTCTAGCCTAGGTCTCGAGAAGGTCTTGAGGGTTGCAATGTGGGAAGGCTAAATGTGGTGTTAGCTGAACAGCTTGTGATGAGACGCATTTTGTATGGTGTAATATGGTATAATTTGTGCTAGTTTTGTTGCTTGGAGAAGGTGTTTGAAGAGCTTTATTGTATATCTTATTTCCAACGGTGTTTATATCGAGTTATGTGTTATTTTGAGATAATGTGTAACTTATATTGGACTAGTGAAGTAAGGTGAAGTTGTGATGGTTGACATGGGCCAAGAGAAGCATGAGGAGTTGTATTTGATGGAAGAGTCAATGTCCAAACACTATAGGTCAAGGCACAAGTCAAGCAAGGAAGCAAACACGGAAGGAAATGAGAGCCGCTTGAAGCGGCTGGATCCGCTCTAAGCAAATAGATCAGTCCGCCAAGAAGAATTGAGATGAGAGAGCCGCTACGAGTGGCTGAATCCGCTTATAGCGGCAGGACTGCACCATGTCTCTTCGGATTCTCTTATTTGATGTTACACTTGTTTTTACTACATTAACTTAGACTTGATGAGAATAATTAGACCTTAGTTTTTATCTCATCATTTCCCATTACTACTAGAACTTAAAAAAAAAACATTAGAATATCCATCATCTTTCACATGGAACTTCATATTTTATAGGGAAAATTGATAACTTATACCTCCAATAACTTCATTTTTCAAACTTTATACCTTGGATAATTTTTTTTCAAATTTTATACCTACTTATCTAATTTATTTCATAATGCATACCTTCATTCAAATTCCATTACAAAACTAACGGGCTATTACTAATTGACCATTTTGCCCTTATTTTAGTAACATTGGACGACTACTATAACATAAGTAGGAGTGAGCAAAACCGAGTACCTACACCGGTACGGTTACCCGGTTTTTAAAAACCGTTTTTTTACTGAACCGAAACCAACCCGGCTTGAATCGGGTTCCCGTTTTTTTGTCCAAATTGTAAACCGAAATCGATCCGATTTTTATGACCCGATTTTTTCAAAATATGGTTATCTTTGTTATAAATCGGTTTTTTGAACCGGTTTCCAAACCAGTTTGTGACCCGATTTCACTAATTTGCATATCAATTTTTACGTTGAATAAGGATATAAACGTAAAAGGATAAACAAACTTTGCGACTTAAAACCAAAGTATGACGGAATCTGTTAATTTTTTGACGGAATTTGGATTAAGGTATGCATTATGAAATAAATTGAATAAGTAGGTATAAGTTTTGAAAAAAAAATTATCTGAGGTATAAAATTTGAAAAATGAAGTTATTGAAGGTATAAGTTATCGATTTTCCCTATTTTATATTGCATTTTTCTTATCATCCATGGAGGGCTAATTTCCCAATTCTTGGAATAGGAGATTGAAACCTTCAAACTAAGTTGATTGTAAGACTTTAATCTTTATTTTATCCTTTGAATATCAAGTATTGTTTTATATAATTGTTTGATTGTTAATTTATTTCTAATTTGATCACCTAGAATATATTATGATAATCAATTGCTAGTTTGGGTAATAGAATCTGATTGTTCATGTTACCTAGATATTTTTAGCGAATATATTTCATCAATTTGTATGCCGATTCATCGTTGGTGATTTATAAATAAACAATACTTGTGTGAATCGAATTGTGTGACCGCTTGTGTATGCAATCGTTTATCTTTGTCAATTCCTATGATTTATTCTACGTTGTGATTGAACTTAGACGCTTGGACTAGGTTATCATTTTCGTAAGGGCTATTTGTGTACGCTTTCGTAGTAAATGGCTAGACTTAATTGGAATGGTAAATTGTGATTTTACATGACAAAGTATTCAAAGACAATTTAGAGTAATTGAGTCAATGATCAATCTTTAGTTTGTTGGTGGAAATCGATTATTCTAAGATTCGTTTTATTATTATTTTCATCATCATAATATTTCATTTTACTTTTAGTATAGTAGACTTAGAATCAAAATCAAAACACCCCCAATTGGTTACTTTAGTTACAATCTCTACGCACATTCGACCGACGTTACACCTTCCTTGTGGGTTCGACCCCTACTTACACTTGCTATTAGTTTGAATTTGTAGTGGATAAAATTACTAATTTGGAGACTCGCGACTAGTCTAGCCAAATTTTGGCGCCGTTGCCGGGAAAGGCAATTTTAATTCGCTAATTGTTTGTGTGTTGTGTAAATATTTCTTTGTTTCGGTGTTCGGCATATGCCGGACACTTGTTCTACTAATAAGAAATTGTTAGATTTTGATCCAGAATTGGAGAAAACTCTATTTCAGATAAGAAGAGAAATTAGGAGGAAGCTTCAATTTGACAATCAAGATAAGAAAGAAGAGAAACAAGAGATCAAAATGGCACGAGAGACTAGAACTTTGAGGGAGCTCACCACTCCCGACCTTACTCAGCAACCTCTTTGTATTACCTTTCCGGCTTTGGCGGAAAATGCAACATTCGAGTATGAAAACAAGCATTTATCGGAATTTCATGTTGTATGCACAAGTATGAAACCGAATGGGGTGACCGAGAAGCAAATAAAGCTACGAGCTTTTTCATTTTCACTAAAGGATTCCGTTCGGGATTGGTTATACTACCTTCCACCGCGTAGTATCACAACATGGGGACATATGAAAAAAGCTTTTCTAGAGAAATATTTCTCCGCTTCCAAGTCTTCACATATCAAGAAGGAGATCTCTAATGTTGAACAAAAAGATGATGAGACATTCTATGACTATTGGGAGCGTTTTAAGAAGCTTTGTGCAAGTTGTCCTTACCATGGTTATAGTGAACAAGATCTTATCCTCTATTTTGTTGGAGGGTTGACCTCGGAGGATACTCGCATGGTACATTCCTCTAGTGGAGGCGGTATTATCAACAAAAATCTGGGTGATGCAATTGTCTTGATTAGTGAGCTTGTCGAAAGTTCACGTCACTTTAATGTGAGATCCAATACAAGAAGAGTGAGCATGGCTAACACAAGCTCTAGCACTTCATTGGAAAATAAGGTGGAGGATTTGACCACTTTGATGAAAGAAATGATGATGGCAAATAGACAACAAGTGAAAGCTTGTAGCATTTGCTCTTCTAATGGGCACGTTGCTGATAGATGCCCACTCATGCAAGAAGATACAATGGAAGAAGTTAATGCGGCGGGAGTCTTTGGCCAATCTCAAAAGAGGTTTGATCCTTATTATAATTCTATGAGAAGAGATCATCCCGGTTTCCAATACGGGAATCCACATGGGGGTTTACAACCTCCGGGTCAACAATTTCAAGGGTCCTCTTCCTTTGGTCAACAAGCTTCATCTCAACAATTTGGCCAAGTCCGACCTCATTTTATCCCTAGACCGCAATTTGGTCAACAATTTGGTCAACAAGCTTCATCCCAACAATTTGGTCAACAAGTTCCTACTCCACAACAATTTGGTCAACAAGTTCCTTCTTCATTTGGTCAACAAGTTCCTACTCCTACTCCCACTCCCACTCCTACACAAGGACAATCTTCTTCTACTCCGTCTATGTCCACGGAGGACATGATTCGGGCTCTCACTTCTAATGTTGCTACTATGCAAGCTAATCAAGTTCAATTCCAACAAGAGACAAAATCTAGCATTCAAAACTTGGAGAATCAATTTGGGCAAATGTCTAGCACTCTTGGGAGACTTGAAGCACGGGATTTTGGGAAGTTACCTTCTCAAACCATTCCTAATCCTAAGCCAAATGCAAGTGCTATTACCTTGAGAAGTGGTAAGGAGTTACCCGGGCCGGAATCAAAGCTTAAGGATATTATTGAGCAAGAGGAAGAAGATTTGGTGGTTGAGCCTAGTGTCACCCCATCAATAGTTCAAAAGGAGGAAACAACACCCATTTCAACACCCGTCTAAGAGGATGTCCCACCATTTCCCGAAGCTTTAAAGAGGAAGAGTCGTCCTATGCAAGATAAGGATGTCTATGAAACTTTTCGGAAGTGTGAGGTAAACATTCCTTTGTTAGATTTGTTGAAAAAAGTTCCTAGGTATGCTAAATTTCTTAAGGAGTTATGCACCATCAAAAGGAACCAAAAGTTGAAAGGTGTCCAAAAGGTAAAGGTTAGTGAGCATGTGTCGGCAGTGTTTCAACGTAAATTACCCCCCAAATGTAGTGATCCGGGTATGTTCACTGTACCTTGTACCGTAGGAGACACTACATTCCAAAATGCTATGTTAGACCTAGGAGCCTCAATTAATGTGATGTCATACTCTTTGTATCAATCTTTGAAACTAGGTCCATTACATAAAACGGGGGTGGTGATACAATTGGCCGATCGTTCTAATGCCTATCCTAAGGGGGTGGTTGAGGATGTTCTTGTGATGGTAGATAAGTTGATTTTTCCTGCAGATTTTTACGTACTTGATATGGATCATGATTCACATGCGGCCCCTATTTTGTTAGGTCGGCCTTTCTTGAAAACTGCAAGTACTAAAATTGATGTTCCAAATGGTTCTCTTACCATGGAGTCGGATGGTCAAGTGGTTAAGTTCAACATTTATGATTCCATGAAGTATCCACGTGATGATCACTCTTGCTTTTCTATTGATGTGTTTGAACCTATAGTGCAGGATGTTTTCAACTTGGACGGTGAAGATGAGTTGCAAGTTGCTTTGGATAATAGCTTGGTTTGTGATGAATTGGATTTTTCTATGAGTACTAACTTGCAGGAAGTTGTTGCTGCTTTAACCGAGCATGAGAAATTTCCAATTATGCCTCATTTTTCTAAACCAATTTCACTAACCTTGTCTAGTGAAAAGTTGTTACCTTCAGTTGTGGAGGCACCAATTGTGGAGTTAAAACCTTTGCCGAGTCATTTGAAATATGCATTTCTTGGTGATGGAGATACATTGCCCGTCATTATCTCTAGTAAACTCACCAAGGACCAAGAGGGAAGGTTGCTTGAAGTTCTAAAAGAGCACAAACTTGCCATTGGGTGGACTATTGCCGATATCAAGGGCATTAGTCCTACCATGTGTATGCATCGTATCTTGTTAGAAGATAATTCTAAGCCCGTGAGACAACCGCAGCGGAGGTTGAATCCACCTATGATGGAAGTGGTTAAGAAAGAAATCTTGAAACTTTTGCAAGTGGGTATGATATACCCTATTTCCGATAGCAAATGGGTGAGTCCAACCCAAGTTGTTCCTAAGAAGTCCGGTGTGACGGTCGTTGAAAATAATCAAGGAGAGTTGGTTCCCACCCGAGTGCAAAATGGGTGGAGAGTGTGCATTGACTACCGTAGGCTAAATGCGGTGACTAGAAAGGATCATTTTCCTTTGCTATTCATTGATCAGATGCTTGAAAGACTTGCCGGTAAGGCTTATTATTGCTTTCTAGATGGTTATTCTGGCTATTTTCAAGTAGCAATTGCTCCTGAGGATCAGGAGAAAACCACTTTTACTTGCCCATTTGGCACGTTTGCATATCGTCGCATGCCTTTCGGGTTATGTAATGCCCCAGCGACTTTTCAACGATGCATGGTTAGTATTTTCTCTGAATATATATGTGGAGAACTTTACTGAAGTTTTCATGGATGATTTTACCGTGCATGGTGATTCTTTTGATCATTGCTTGTCGCATTTGTCTCTTGTTCTTAAGAGATGTGTTGATACTAATCTTGTTCTAAATTCTGAAAAATGTCATTTTATAGTGGAACAAGGTATTGTGTTAGGGCATGTGGTCTCATCTAAAAGCATTGAAGTCGATAAAGCTAAAATCGATACAATTCAATCTCTTCCTTACCCCACTAATGTGCGTGAAGTGCGTTCTTTCCTTGGACATGCAGGTTTTTACCGAAGGTTCATCAAAGATTTTTCCAAGGTTGCTTCACCGTTGTGCAAGTTATTGCAAAAGGATGTGGATTTTGAGTTTGATTTGGCTTGCAAGGAAGCGTTTGATCTTTTGAAGATGAAGTTAACTTCGGCTCCAATCATACAAGCACCGGATATGTCCCTTCCATTTGAGCTCATGTGTGATGCTAGTGACTATGCACTAGGCACCGTTTTGGGTCAAAGAGTTGGGAGAGTGCCTCATGTGATTTACTATGCCTCCATGACTCTTAATGAAGCTCAGAAGAACTACTCCACTACCGAGAAGGAGATGTTGGCGGTAGTTTTTGCCTTAGAGAAGTTCCGATCGTACTTACTTGGTACCAAAGTTGTGGTGTACACTGATCACGCCGCTCTTAGGTATTTGATGGCTAAGAAAGAGGCAAAACTGAGGTTGATTCGTTGGATTCTATTGTTGAGTGAATTTGACATTGAGGTCAAAGACAAGAAGGGAGCAGAAAATGTGGTAGCTGACCACTTGAGTCGTTTGGTGCATAATGAGGAGAGAGCTATCGAGCCAATTCGGGGCACATTTCCCGATGAAACTTTATTTGCTCTTTCTTCACTTTCTCCTTGGTATGCTAATCTTGTGAATTTTCTTGTCTCTAACGAATTTCCTACAGGTTTTTCAAAATAACAAAAAGAGAAGATTAGGAGTGATGCCAAGTACTATGTATGGGAAGACCCTTATTTATGGAAGCATTGCTCAGATCAGGTTGTTAGGAGATGTATCCCGGAGAATGAGGTAGGCTCTATCCTTGCTTTTTGTCACTCCTATGCTTGTGGGGGACATTTTGGAGCAAGGCGGACGGCTCGAAAGGTACTTGATTGTGGATTTTATTGGCCGAGCTTATTTCGAGATGCTCATGGCTTTGTTCAATCTTGTGATAATTGTCAACGTAGTGGTAACATTTCTCGCCGTAACGAGATGCCTCAAACTCCTATGATATATTGTGAAATTTTTGATGTATGGGGAATCGATTTTATGGGTCCATTCCCCATGTCTCATGGTTTCTTGTATGTTCTTCTTGCGGTCGATTATGTATCAAAGTGGGTTGAAGCTAAACCCACTAGGACTGATGATGCTAAAGTTGTTGCAGATTTTGTGAAGTCGAACATCTTTTGTAGGTTTAGGATTCCGAGATCTTTGATAAGCGATAGAGGCACCCATTTTTGTAATCGGACGGTAGGAACGTTATTGAAGAAATACTCTGTCACTCACAAAGTCTCTACCGCTTACCATCCTCAAACAAATGGACAAGCGGAGGTGTCCAATAGAGAAGTGAAGTCCATCTTAGAGAAAACGGTGAATCCGAACCGCAAAGATTGGAGCTTGAGACTTGAGGATGCGTTATGGGCCTACCGTACCGCCTACAAGAGTCCAATTAGGATGTCACCGTATCGGTTGGTATTTGGTAAGACGTGTCATCTTCCCGTTGAGCTAGAGCACAAAGCTTATTGGGCAGTAAAAAATTAAAATATGAAGATGGATGAGTCGGGTGAGTACCGGAAGCTCCAATTGCAAGAGTTGGAGGAGATTCGGGATGAATCGTATGAAAATGCGGTGATTTTCAAGGAGCGTACTAAGGCGTGGCACGATAAAATGATTTCACGAAAAAAATTTAGTGTCGGCCAAAAGGTATTGCTCTATCAGTCCCGTCTCAAGTTATTTCCGGGTAAGCTTCGGTCCCGATGGGATGGACCGTTTGTTGTCACTCAAGTTTTTCCACATGGAACGGTGGAAATCCATAGTCTCGCTACGGACAAGATATTTAAAGTCAATGGGCAACGACTTAAACTGTATTTAGAAGGATTTCAAGTGGAAGCGGTTGAGCATATTGATTTTTTCAATCCAATTTACGTGGATTAATCTCATTCTCTGTCGAGCCGCGACGTTAAATAAGGCGCTTATCGGGAGGCAACCCGATCTCTTTTTTTTATTTTTTTTATTTTTATTTTATTTTATTTTTATTTTCGGTATTTTGTTTTATTTTCGTAGTATAGCGATTTAATTTTATTTTATTTTAGTTTATAGATTTGGACATCATATTTATTAATATAGTTTTATTTGTCTTAGGAAAAAAAATCGAATAAGCTGTCGGAGGATTGAAAGACGCCAACTCAAGGGTGTCCACTTGAAGCGGACAAATCAGGTCGTCCCATCAATTGTTTCAATTTTGTCTCTTAAAGCGGCTATAACCGCTTCAGGCGGCCCGAATCTCAATGTGAGGTACTGTTTCTATCCCTACATCCTTTCTTCTTCCTCTGCTGTTACGTTACATTTAAAAAAAAATCAAAATCAGACTGAATAGCAGCAGCCACCAGCATCGTTCAACATTCAAATCTTCTTCCTCCTCCTTTCTTCATTCTTCTCATCTTCAAATAAAAAAAAAACAGAACAAACCAAGAACGAATCCCACGCACTTCCAATTTTTGAGTTCCCACCCAGTTCGTAATTAATTCCCCAATTTTCGAGTCCCGTGCTCTTATTCCGTTTCATCATTCAAAATCGGTGTGTCTGCTAGTTCAATTTCAAGATCTTCAATTGACTCCGAACTTCGAAATCTGAGTTCAACCTCCGTTGACTGCTCAATTTCTGGGTTCGTAGGTGGGTTTTCTACTCAAATTCCACTGCGTTTTGAAACAATTCGGTTCGAATTGTGGCTGCTCAATTTCCTGTTCGATTTTTCATCAATGGAACTTCATCTTTATGCCCTAATTTCGAACCTTGCTCTGAATTTCTGAATTTTCATCAAGCGTGAGTCGGAGCCTGTGCCTGCTCGAATTCTGGTGGGTTGGGTTATTTTCAGTCTGGTTTCGCAAAGCTAGGTGGGTTTTGGTTACGCACAACTCAGGGTCAAATACCCACAGTTTTATGCGTCCTTGCTGCCAATTCGATTCGGTACGATTTTTTTTCACGTTTCTCCTTTCATTCTCAACTTCAATTTCGGTTTTTGCTTTGAATTTGGAGATTTTTGTTGGAGTTCGTTGTTGCCGTTTCTGAGGGCTGTTGTGTCGTGCTGCTGTTTGTGAGTGTGCTGAGGGAGCGGACGAGTGAGAGTGCGAGTGAGTGTGAGAATTGCAGTTGTGTGAGGAATTTTTTATTTATGAGGGTATTAGTCTTTGAGTGGGCAGGCTTTTACGTGTCATAAAACCGTGTCAGTTTGTAGTGAGTGGTGTGTGCACAGTTATCAATGCTGTGAGTCTTTTCCAATTTATGTGAGTACTTAGTAAAGAGTGATTTTGACTTGGTCAATAAAGAGAGGTATCGTGAGTGTGTGAGAAGTGTCTTAGTCATTCCAAGAGTCGTGTTGAGTCTTTATTGTCGATTTTGTGTCAATCATGGCTCGAGCCAAAAGAAAAACCGTGTCTAGTCCTACACCTAAACCCCCGCTAAATCCCAAAAAATCACCAAGCCCTCAACCAAAAAACCCACTAAAGCTACCAACCGCATTCCTATATCTAAACCTGCTCATTTGACCGATGAGGAGTAATATGGGACAATTTGCATAATAGGGCGATGTCGGAAACTAAGTTTCTTAGTATTCCGACTTTGGAGGAGTTGGGTTTGTTTGGGGTGACTGAGGCTTTGTTGAAAAATGTTGGTTTGGAGGGATTCATGACGAAGGGAGTACCCACCTACCATCGATACACTTTGGAGTTCTTATCCACTTTAACGGTGGTGCGAGTAAAAGATGTGGTGACAAAGATTAAGTTTAAGTTGAAAGGGAAGGTGTGTGAGATGACGATGGATGATTTGAGAGTAGCCTTTGGCGTTGTAGAGAAGAATTAAGAGATATATGCGGGTCTTAATGGCTATACCACACCGAAATGGTGGTTTGAGGTGACCGGGAAACAAGCTATTAACAAAAAGGGTGAGGTGAGCTCCACCATTCCTCATCTGTGTCTTCGCCTCGCCCACCGACTTCTTGCTAATTCTTTTCTTTGTCGAGGAGAGCCCACTAAGGTTCCTAAGCCTCATTTTGGATATTTGTGGGCAATGACCCCCGAGGGCAAGGGAGTCCCGGATTGGATAAATCTTTTTGTGTCGGCTTGTGAGTCTCAACGCAAGCCCGGAGGTGGTAGAATTGGTGGCGGGGGAATGGTATCACTCATTATGAAGCATTTAGGGATTAATATTACGGCTAATGATCTTCCCTTGGGAGATCATTATCTTATGGATGTGAATTGCTTGGTGGGCATGGATATGTTGAGACATCGTGAGACAGTTGGCACTTATGACTGGTGTTGGGGACCAGATCATGCACGTTACTTGACTTTGCCTCGATCGAACGATAAAGATCTTACCTATGGTAAAACGGCGGTGCATTATTTTATCCCACCCGATGTTGAGGTTGATACAGCGATTGATCCGAGTACTCCACATGTCGAGAAGAGTGCCGCTAGTGAGAGTGATGGTGAGGAGAGTAATGCTAATGAGGCGAGTGGTAGTGATGATGAGGAATCGGGTGATGTTGAAAGGGTGCAACCTAGTTCACTCACTTCTAGACTTCTATCTTTTCAAGCTTTGAAGGACACGGTTGATAGTTGGGTGGAGCGGTCCGACGCTTGGAGGATGGAGACAGATGCTAAGCTTAAGACACTTACTGATGTGCTTTTGGTGACCCATGAGCTTGTTCGATCTTTGAAGAATGATGTTGAGGCTCGGGTTGCTAGCGAGGAGGCGGGCACCTCCACGAATGTTGATACCGGAGATTCCTCCGGTCCTTGATTTGTTTTGGTACGTATTCTTTCCTTTCTCCAAGTCTTACTTTTTGTTGTTTCTCACATTGAGGGCAATGTGAAGCTTAAGCATGGGAGAGGGAATTTCACTTGTATATATTAAAAAAAACAAAAAAGAAATTAAAAAAAGAAAAAAAGAAAAATAATGACCCGGCTAGGTGAAAACTCGCAAGGGCGGGCGCCTAGGCAAGATTGGGCAAATGGCCGAGGACGGAGTGAAAACCCGAAAGGGCGCTCCGGGTAAAAAGTAGAATTAAGAAGCGTGCCATGAGAGTAGTGTAAGGAATAATTGCTAGATCAAAAATCCGCAAGGGCGGGCGATCTAGGCAAAATGAGGGATTTAAGAAAAAAAAAGAAAAAAAAAACAAAGTTACTTGGTTACTTGTTCTTCATCGGAGATGGCGGCATAAGGAGGTTTGAAGGGAGATTCGGGTTAGGATTTTTGTTATTTTGGAGAAATAAGGGGGGTATAGGTGGAGATTGATGATGAAACGAAGTAATATACTACATTGTGCTTTTCATTTTTCATATATGACATGTAGTTTGTTGTTGAGAGTTGGTTGATGAAGTGAAGTATTTTGTGTTGTGGTCGTTATGTTGTGATGTTGTGTGTATCATTGTGGTGACCATACACTTCTATGAGGGAGAATATAAGAATGGGGAGTGAGAGCGTGCTTAGAGAGTCGTTTTTTTTTGTTGTGGCGTTTGAATCTGAAGCAAACTACTCATGCTTTGCTTTGTAGACCTTGGTGTGGGTTTCATTGGTTCGTTCTCGGGTTTACTCGGGGACGAGTAAAGGTCTAAGCATGGGGGAGTTTGATGAGACGCATTTTGTATGGTGTAATATGGTATAATTTGTGCTAGTTTTGTTGCTTGGAGAAGGTGTTTGAAGAGCTTTATTGTATATCTTATTTCCAACGGTGTTTATATCGAGTTATCTGTTATTTTGAGATAATGTGTAACTTATATTGGACTAGTGAAGTAAGGTGAAGTTGTGACGGTTGACATGGGCCAAGAGAAGCATGAGGAGTTGTATTTGATGGAAGAGTCAAGGTCCAAACACTATAGGTCAAGGCACAAGTCAAGCAAGGAAGCAAACACGGAAGGAAATGAGAGACGCTTTAAGCGGCTGGATCCTCTAAGCGGATAGATCAGTCCGCCAAGAAGAATTGAGATAAGAGAGCCGCTACGAGTGGCTGAATCCGCTTATAGCGGCTGGACTGCACCATGTCTCTTCGGATTCTCTTATTTGATGTTACACTTGTTTTTACTACATTAACTTAGACTTGATGAGAATAATTAGACCTTAGTTTTTATCTCATCATTTCCCATTACTACTAGAACTTAAAAAAACACATTAGAATATCCATCATCTTTCACATAGAACTTCATATTTTACATTGCATTTTTCTTATCATCCATGGAGGGCTAATTTCCCAATTCTTGGAATAGGAGATTGAAACCTTCAAACTAAGTTGATTGTAAGACTTTAATCTTTATTTTGTCCTTTGAATATCAAGTATTGTTTTATATAATTGTTTGATTGTTAATTTATTTCTAGTTTGATCACCTAGAATATATTATGATAATCAATTGCTAGTTCGGGTAATAGAATCTGATTGTTCATGTTACCTAGATATTTGTAGCGAATATATTTCATCAATTTGTATGCCGATTCATCGTTGGTGATTTATAAATAAACAATACTTGTGTGAATCGAATTGTATGACCGCTTGTGTATGCAATCGTTTATCTTTGTCAATTCCTATGATTTATTCTACGTTGTGATTGAACTTAGACGCTTGGACTAGGTTATCATTTTCGTAAGGGCTATTTGTGTACGCTTTCGTAGTAAATGGCTAGACTTAATTGGAATGGTAAATTGTGATTTTACATGACAAAGTATTCAAAGACAATTTAGAGTAATTAAGTCAATGATCAATCTTTAGTTTGTTGGTGGAAATCGATTATTCTAAGATTCGTTTTGTTATTATTTTCATCATCATAATATTGCATTTTACTTTTAGTATAGTAGACTTAGAATCAAAATCAAAACACCCCCAATTGGTTACTTTAGTTACTACGCACATTCGACCGACGTTACACCTTCCTCGTGGGTTCGACCCCTACTTACACTTGCTATTAGTTTGAGTTTGTAGTGGATAAAATTACTAATTTGGAGACTCGCGACTAGTCTAGCCAGCTTGATTATCTCTCCCTTATTTGATGGTATGAATTTTGACCGTACCCTGGTCATGGGACTTTCACTTGAATTGACTGTTGATCATGGTCATGGGTTTTTGGAAGTTCTTTTTGATCATGGTCAGCTCTTTTATTTTGGGCCTTTTGCTTCTTTTTTTTTTTGGCCTTTTAGTCCCGATCATGGGTGCTTCTTTTGCCTGCTTTTTATTTCGGCTTTTGCTTTTTCTTGGAATTTTGTTTTTTTTGTCCAGTTTTTTTTTTTTCGGTTGGTCAGACTAACACCTAAGGTAGGGATGGTCAGTCTTATTGGAGGGGTGTTTATTGTGGGAAATGGGCTTGCCTCCCGTCTTGAACCCAAACTAGGAGACTACCTAGATTCGTCACAGGATTCGATACCGCTCCTGCTAAGTGTAGTTTTGTGGATTTCTATGTCAGACATGGAACAGGTAAAGGAAAACACGAGTCTCATTTCCTGCGGTCGTTATAGATGTGCCTGTAATAGTCACGTGCATGTGCTCACAGTGTATGATGGTGTTCATCATGTTCTCGGAAACACATAAGGAAAGTATATATGAGAAATAGCAAAAAGCTAATTTTATTGAATTTTGAAAAGGATGACAGAATACAATTGACTCTGACTCTGACTTTGAAATTGAAATAAATAGTATATCCTAGACTCAGGCTCAGACTTGGACTTAAATCAAATCCGGACTCTTGGATGCATGAGAGGCAGATTGGATGCTTTGGTCATCGGGCCCTGTATAGTCCATGAGGGGCTTTGCAAGTGACAATGTTTCCATGACGGGTGTCCTCCCGGCATCGAGGGAATCTTGGATGAGGTGTTTCAGTTTCCAGCACTGCTCTGTATCGTGTCCCCTCCCTCTGTGGAATTTGCAGTAATGCTCAGCGTTCCATGCTTTGGAGCGTTTTTCCAAATGTACGTCGGCTGTTGGGCCTATGGGTAGTATTAGCCCTTTCGAAACCAACCTTTGGAAAGCGACGGTTTAGGACATATCCAAGTGGGTAAATGTCCTTACCTTTGACTGGTTCTTGATGTTTGGAGAGGTGACTTGAGGGTTACCTCTCTCGGTCTTGCCATCTTGGGGGTATCGGATAGTTTCGTAAGAGTGTTCACCTTTCAAATGGCTCGGTTGGGTGATTGGCTGCCTTCCCCGCTCTAGTTGTGTAAGACGGGATCGGGTTCTTACAAGGTCTTCTTCGATGGTGGTCACCCTGGCATTTAGGTTATCTAGGGCGGTATTGATTTTTGAGAAGATATTGTTAATGGAGCAAGACAGCATAAGCATACTCCCCTGGATATCCCCTTTCTCGACGGCGCGGGATTTGTTGTGGTTTGGTGGGGTCTCGTTCATAGGGTCCCTGATCGGAAGAAACGACAGGTGTTAGAACTCGCCTAAGCTCGGTTTTGCATACATGCAAGACGATGAGTCAAACTAGACATGGCCCGGGGTGACAGAAATGACTAAAATTCTTAGATCGGGATACCCGAACGTTGACCTCGACAAAGTAACGACCGCGAATTAGACTTAAGCTGCAGAAGGATGAATCCGAAAATGGGGCGACCGTGTTTGACTGTGCCACGTGTTCGGACCAACCGTGGTGACCTAACCCTAGGTGACTCGAGAGTTGGACGAGTGACCCTTAGACGTAGGGATCACGAACCTTTTGTTATAGGGCTATGCCTTGTAAAAGGTTGACTCGGCCTCGAGGAAAGGCAGACGGGGTACGGGAAGAAACTTGCGATGTAAGATCGGCAGAGTTTCGACGCTAGAGACCATCGACTCGACTCGAATATGGATGACCTCGTGATTGGGGTAGACCCTTAAGTTAAAGGGGTTTTGAATTGGGATGACTCGACTAGCGGATTGAAAGACGGGCGAAATTCCCTTAGGAAAGGTCGTGTGGACCGTCCTGCTAGAGGGAAAGGTCGCGTGAGACTTTCTAGTTTGGACTCGAGTGTGTAAACGGGCTTTCCTTGGTAGGGGTATGTCCTACGTAGGTGGGCCATGCCTTAGTCAAATAAGGCGGACTGGGATAAAGAGGAAACTCGTGATGAAAGATCGATGGAGTTTCGACGCTAAAGACCTTCGACGACTTATGACAAGACCCGACACTACTAAATACGGGAAGTCCTAAGAAGAGGAAAGTTTTTGAAAAGGGATTTTTTGAAAATCCGAAAAAAAAAACCGGTAGGTGACCCGATTTCTCAAAAATCGGAAAAGTGCCATCGGACTGCAATTTTGAAGGTTTGAAAATATTTTTGAATTTTGAAATGGGCGGCATACCGGCTAGAAATAGGCTATTTTGAGTAAAATCATAAGTCCTAAATTCGGTAGCTTCCCGGGTTTTTGAAAAGTTGAATACTTGGAATTTTGAAAATTTGAATATCAAAAAAAAAAATCCGACAATTTGAAAATTGAAGATGAGATCCCGAAGATTTGAAAATCGAAAACGGCATCTCGAAAATTTGACAATTGAAACTGGCATCTCGGAAATATTGAAAATCGAAAAAAAAATGGCATCTCGAGAATTTGAAAATCGAAATTGAAATTTTGAAAATTTGAAAATCGAATGGTGGATCGGAAATTCGAATTTTGAAATGGATATCATGCCGGCTAGAAAGTAGGCTTGTTTTGAGTCAAATCTTAAGTCTAATTTTCGGCAGCATTCCGATTTTTTGAAAATTGGATATTTTTGAAAAAAGATGCATTTTTTTTGAAATGATGGTTTTTGAAAACAACACGGAAACCAAGTAGCAGGTAGTCACGCAAGCATTATGACGACATCATGTATGCTTTACACTAAGTCTCGGTCGGTCTACAAAAGGGTCTATACCAGTGTACATAGCCTATCCGAGAATCGGGACGGACTTCCTAAGTCGAGTTGAGCTTAGAACATGCTGCGAAACCCATACGAATCGACTATGTACACCTTTGACATATCCATGTTGGAGTACATCACGGTATAGTGGGACGTCGGTCACCAGTACCGGCCCGGGAAAATATAGAGTTATGCATGAACCGTAAAACTAAAACGCGTATTGTACTAGTCAAACGATTTCTATTCGAGTCTCACCCTGAGGATGCCGATGGTAAGTCACGCATCAGTTAATCCCCAGCGGAGTCGCCAAATTGTGGACATGTCATAGGTCCACCCCGACGCGGCCACGCCCGGGTTTGGGTAAGCGAATGAATCTCCATATGAGAATGGATCGAATTAAAATTTAAATCGAAGTGGAGTCGCCACCGAACTTTTTGGGAGTTCGGGCCCGTTCGAAACCCACTCTATATCTTAGTAGGCCATGCACAAAGTATGGCCCATTCGGATGACAGAGTTTATTGGGTTTGTCCCTTTACATTTGATACCGATACCGACGTTATCGGATACCGTGTATTGAATGACTCTCGTGCGCCAACGGTTTCGGACATCCGGAAATCGAGGTTCTGAGTAAGGGGTGAGGGTACGTGTTGGGAAGTTCACAAAGAACACCCAACCCCGCCCGCACATTAGCGGCCTCTACTAAGATATCGTTTGACTTTGAAATACGCGCGTTAGTAATACGATGAATGATATGCAAACATTGTTTTGCCTAAACATGCGAGAAATTGAATGGGTTGCTATGTCGATTTAATGCATCTAATACAAACGTCGAAGTTATATTTATCATGCGAGGTTCATTTTAGTACAATAAAATAAACAACGAAAATAAATCGACAAAAAGAGCAAACTTGTTAGTAACGGTAATAACGATAATAACGGTTTGCGAAAATATAGAAAGCTATAGGATAATGCATGATTTTGGAAAATCGATAATTTTGCTAAGTCGTGTACAAATATGGTATGATTTATACTCGACTTTAAAATTTCGATGCTCGTCATATTCGATATTTGATTATGGAATCAAAATCAAATATTAGGAGCGAGTTTAGAAAAGATGTTATAAGTCGTTTTAAAATTGAACTAAAAAAAAACCTTTTGTGTCGCAATTTCCAGGCAATCGCGCGACTCGTATAAATTTCGCGCGACTTGCACAGGCGCGCGACTCGCATGCCCCCCGCGCGACTCGCATGATATCCGCACGACTCACATGGAGGGCTGTTTTGGCTTTTTTGATTAATTCCGTTAGATTTGATATTCGACTACGGAGTCGGTATCGCATCCTTGGAATGATGACTTTTATTGAATCGGGCAGAAATATTGTATGATTTATGCTCGATTCGGATTTGGATACTCGTCGTATCCGATATTCGATTATTGAATCGATATCGAATATTTAGAGCGAAATCTAGAAAATATATTTGTAAGTCGTTTTAAATCAACTCAAAACAAAATAAATTGGCTCCGCGTTTTATAGTGTCGGAATTAATTATTGCGAATTATGATCACTATTTTTAGCATCAACGACTTCGTATTAGTTAGATTCATTAACTAGTTCGTTTAGATGCGACATCCAATTATTGAATTGGCATCGAATCTAATAGATTGACACTTTACTTGAATCGAAAGACTTGACTTGATTCCTTCGGCATCTCGACATCGTAATAAATCCTTGCGGATTGTGTGATGTCGGATCCGCGTCAACGGGTTTCGACCTTAATAAAAAAAAAAATGTTTGATTCGAAAATAGTTTTGAAATTGACAGAATATGCGATGAACGATGACATGAACAAAATAAAAAAACTATTATTTACGTTGACGTACTTCAACAATCAAGCGCTAGGGGTGTCGGGATAAGCGACCGACAACGTCGGGTGAAACAGCCTTGTATATTCGGATTTCCTTATCCCGTCATCATTCGCACTCGACACGAATCCGTAAGTAATTTAATGTTTTTATACTAGTAATTATTATTGATATTATAGACTCGATGACAAAATATAAAAAACGAGAAAAACGACGACGAGGACGGACGAGACGAGGAAAAAGGAGAAGAGAGAAGAACGGGATTTTGCACCCTCAACCTACATGTTTCTTAATCTCGGATAGAACTCGTTAGTTGTGGCCTAGGCACGGGAGTATCGAGGTTTACGTAAGTCGAGTTATGGTGGTTTAGGGTTTGCTAGATGCTAGGGTTGATTAGGGTTGTGAAAGTCTGAAAGATGTGTGATTAGGGTTTTTTGTAAGTGTATTGTAGGGCTGAAAAGTAGGGTTGCAAAAAGTTGGGTTAATTGCATGCATGAGGAGGTATATATATAGGCAAAGCTCCCCCTCCTTGTCTAGGGTTACTCGATCGGGTGCCCTGATGGACTCGATCGAGTAGCCCACCTGAAAGAGGACCGCGGGTCTCTTCTCGGAAACGGCTTTGACCCAGTATTAACCCGGTCGCTAAAAGACGGTTTTATTTCCAGTGTCGGTTTTGACCCAAATTAGTCTTATTTGATTAGAAATGACCCGTTGGGCCTGAATTTGAGGTCAGTTTTGTGAGATTTGTATTCCGTAAAAAGCCCAAGCCGAAAACTAATGGTTTCGAGCCCATATCCGAGCACGTAGAAACACGTTTGCGTCCGATCATCATCGGGTGTTTTTTGGAAACTGCTATAGACACCTGGCGGTCAAAATGTGAGTGTCTACAATAAATAAAGAGTAATCATTTGTCCTTTTAACTCAGATATAAAAACAAACTCTTTTAAGTCTTAAAAATAACTCTTAAAACTATAAACGTAATTAAGTAAATTATACTGCATTGAAAATTTATGATGAGGTGAAGAAATTATATATCATAAATGAGTAATATTTCGGTTTTAACTTTTAAATATCAACCAAAAAATTTTTTTAGTCTTAAAAAACTTTTAAAAAGACTACAAACCTCAAATTATCCCAAATCAAAAAAATTAAAATAAGGGAATGATTCTATATTATAAATAAGAATAATAGTTGTGTTTTTTTTAATCTAGTTTTACTATTAGGACAGGGATATTAGTTCTATAATCTATAAACACGGAGTAATCGTACCTGAAGTTGACGATAGAACTTTAATATAGTTAGTCTCATGTGATACAGTCTTACACTAATAATATTATGAGACCGTCTAATATGAGAATTTGTGATTTAATAAAACGCTAAAATTTGCGGAGCGAGGCGGCAAAACCCAACAGTAACAAAGTGAATCCAGTCACTTTTCCAGTCCCCCACAAAACAAAACCCCATTCATCATGTCTGACACCACCGCACCCACCAGCGACATCTCCACCATGGCGACGCCGTCAGAATCTAAAGCGCCTGAAGTACGGCAGTCGTGGGGCGACGTAGCCGACGAAGAAGACGAAGCGCTTTCTAAATCCGCCGCCGCCGCCGTCGATCAGCTCTCTATCAATGACCGCCGTGATTTAGACGATCCCGATGATTCCAACATCCAAGCGGTAACCTTCCTTCCATCTCTTCTCTTCATTCAACTTGCTACAATTACAATCTCATGTCTTCAGTACTACTACTACAAGCTGATCGATAGATACATAGATACATAGATAGATATGTCTGGTAATGTTGCTGAAATTAGCGAACAAGTCTTTAATTTGAGTTCGATTCAAGGTATTTGGCATGGGGTGATTGAATTGGGGGGTTTGACTGATTTTAGGGTTTTGGGGATGGTAGGTAATGACAGGAGACACACCCTACACTTCAGCCAAGAAATTCGAGGATTTGAGTTTGTCGGAGGAGCTGCTGAAGGGTTTGTATGTAGAGATGCGGTTCGAGAGGCCCAGCAAGATTCAAGCTATTACTTTGCCTATGATTTTGACCCCTCCGCACAAGAATTTGATCGCCCAAGCTCACAATGGATCTGGGAAGACCACTTGTTTTGTTCTTGGCATGTTAAGCCGCGTTGATCCTAACTTGCAGGTTCCTCAAGCGCTCTGCATCTGCCCCACTAGAGAATTGGCAGTTCAGGTACCCGTCTCTGTCTTCTCTTCTACGCTTTTATCAACCCCCAAGATTATGGTTTACTGAATGGTATGGTATGGTATGTGCAGAACTTAGAGGTGCTCAGAAAAATGGGAAAGTATACTGGGATAACTGCAGAACGGGCTATCCCAGAAGATCGTGACAGCCCAGCGTTTATTTCAATAAACAAGCGCTCCCCTGTGACAGCCCAGGTGGTCGTTGGCACCCCTGGTACTATCAAAAAACTGACTACCTACAAAAAGTTGTCTCTGCGAACCCTGAAGATCCTTGTTTTTGATGAGGCTGATCACATGTTAGCCGAGGTAACCTTGATCTTCTTGCCAAAATTTCACTTTCTTTTCTTCCTTTTCCTTTGGTTAACTATTATTGTCAATTACCCAATCCTGAGATACTTAGGTGTTGTGTATAAGCATGCAATGGTAATACAAGGGTCAAAAATTGCTTATTCTTGTGACCCTTACAAATGTGACACTGATTTCCCCGCTTTTTGGACAGCAGCATCATCTGTATGAACTCTTTGGTTCATACTCTCCTTTTCATGAACCCAACTTCGCTTGTTATGTTCTGGTGATTGCTTGCGGTAGCATGTAATCACTTTAAGCTATGCATTGGCATGCCCTATGGACTTCACGCCCTTTCCCTGTACATCTACTAGTCTTGTAAGATATAGTTCAAACTTCAAAGATGTAGCTACCTAACCTTAGGGTTATTGGCTCACTGAACTATGATCATTTCTGCGTATAACCAATGTGTATGAGTCATTCATTCCATGATGTTTGAATAAAAATATATGTAATATGTATTCTTTAAGTGTGTTGCATTTCTGTACTACACATTTCGTATATGTTTTACGTATTTACATATCTGGGTCATGCACTAGCTAAATGTGTTGGAAGATCTATTACATTATTTGAGAGATACTAGTTGCTTTTTTAGGATGGCTTCCAGGATGATTCAGTGAGGATTATGAATGACATCAAGAAAAGTGGTGCAAACTGTCAGGTTTGTATATTAATTTTGAGCCTAGTTTGTTCCTAATGTTTTATTATTAACATGTTGGCATCCTCTTCTGTATGGCAATATTATCTCCATCTTTTAAACTTATAATTTATGCCTATTCTTCTTTCCTTAGTTCATCTCAAGTTTTGTTATTTCTCGTTTGTTGGTAGGAAGTATAATGGGGTAGCACATAAGCTAGCTTATTACTGTCCTTGGTTTGTTGGTACATGCTTTTATCTGGAGGACTATCCTTTTGATATTTGCTGTATTTGCTAAGGCCAATTTGGAAGCGTTATAATTAAACACAATTTTGAGATTCAAAAAAAGAAAAGATCTTATTATCACTTTGTGCTTTGGATTACTTATATTGCTTGTACTATGGAACCTATTAAAATGGCCATCAAACCCTTTTGTACGCTGTCATTTTGGCTTTTGTATGCTTTTAACCTTTATCTTCCTGTTATTAGGTCTATTCTTCTGATTTATGCCCTGTCCTTAATTGTTCCAGGTGCTCCTGTTTTCAGCCACCTTCAATGAGAAAGTGACGAATTTTGTAACAAGGACAATTCAAGATTACAATCAGCTTTTTGTCAAGAAGGAAGAATTGTCATTGGATTCAGTGAAGCAGTATAAGGTTCGCTGCCCCGATGAGTTGGCTAAAGTTCATGTTATTAAAGACAAAATCATGGAATTGGGGCAAAAATTGGGACAGACAATCATATTTGTACGCACAAGAGCAAGTGCAGGGAGTCTTCATAAAGCACTTGTTGATTTGGGTTATGAAGTAACTACAATCCAAGGTGCCCTTAATAATGAAGAAAGAGATAAAATAGTCACGGAATTCAAAGAAGGATTAACAAAAGTGTTGATATCAACTGATGTGTTGGCAAGAGGCTTTGACCAATCGCAGGTAATTGGTGTTCTATATTTCTCTGTCTTCTTTTCTGCTATACTTGCATGCTCATTTGATTTGATCATGTGTAGGTGAATTTGGTGGTCAACTATGACCTCCCGGTGATTCACGGGCAGTGGTTGGAGCCTAACTTTGAGGTATACTTGCACAGAGTTGGACGGGCAGGACGCTTCGGGCGTAAAGGTACGTCTATGTATTTAAATCATGGTGCTTCTTGAACCTGTGACTCTTTTTAAAAGTTTTTTTAGTTTCACTTAGACATGGTGTACGTCTTCTGAATTATCAAAGATCTTGAAACTCTCATAGAAGAAAGGACAAAACTCATCAATAGATGAGAATGAAGCTCTCATAAAAGATGGGACAATTGTTATAGATAGAAAACTATAGTATAATTTGATAATAAATTAAGAATTTGGGGGCTTGCCACCGTTAATTGGTGGTAACCCCAAGGTTTTTGTATGGATAGAAAGTTTGAGCTAACACTTGCCTAAACTACTGTCTTCAACTTTTGACCAAGCTAATTAAGCTCGATTTTTAGCTTATCTCATATCTAGTGTGGTGTGTTTAGATTAGGCAACCTTGATGGAAAGTAGGAAGGGTAAAAAGGCAAGTTGCATTATTTCAGTGGATGAGTGAATATTTCTATTTTTGCTAGGAAACTTAATGAACCAATTTGGAGTAAAAAGGAGGAAAATGTAGTTGATCTAACAGCTGTCAGCCCAACGCAACTAAGGCTTTGTTTTAGTTGTTGTATAATTAAATTTTAGGTCAATTTCAGACAGGTGGGGAAATGTTAACTCAGGGGCCGAGAGATCCCTATATATTTGTATAGTCAAGGTCGTAGTTAACATATGCAAATGATCAGTGTGTTGATTTTTTTTTTTTGCTTAATTTCTAGGGTGGTACTTTTTTATACTTTGACATTACTCAATCATATCTCAAAATTATTACCCTACCCCTCCCATTTCCCCCTCCCCACACAAGTTTCTAGAGAGAGAAAAATATCTCAAAACTCCAAAGTTCATCTCTCTCCGCCATCCCACCACGCCGGTCGCCGGCGACCACTCCGACCCACTGCGCCGGCCACCACTCCGGCCATCTCAATTGTTTTTTGGGTTTTTCTAAAAGATTATTATTAATGTTATTATTTTTTCAAGATTAAAATTAAAATTAACTATAGTTAATTAAAATTATAACAACATAAAAAAGATGAAATTAATTCGATACTATTCAAATTAGAAAATACAATTCAAATAATAATACAATTCAAATTAAAAAAAATGTACAAGCTTTAAATTCTAAACCCTAAAATTCAATGTTACCCAATTAACCCTAAATCGAATCCCTTAATTAATGAATTAAAACTAATTTACGATAAAATATCGATTAACAAATTATGTTCTATATTTAATTCGCAAATAATTGATGAAATCAGTTTTAGAATTGACCAGAATTAATTTTGATGAAAAAATTTAGGATTTAGTTTAGGAGAAAAATAATGAAAAAGAGAAAAAGGATAATATTGGAAAATTTATGAAATTTTAGGGATGATTGAGTAATACACAATTATGAAAAAGTAATTCCGAATTTCTATTGTATGTTTGCAGGTGCTGTGTTTAATTTGCTGTGTGATGACAGAGACAATACAGTAATGGAGAAGATTGAGCAGTATTTTGGAACAACAATTGCTGAGGTAATAAGGATGTCATTTTGATTTCTTCAGGGCCTTGGGGAGTAGGGAAACGAGCTGAACGTCTGAATTATGATTACCATTAAGTGAAATGTGTGTCCTCCTTGTAATTGGACTACTTACATCCTTGCTATGAGTAGACAGACAACCCAGTGACCCAGTGAGGTCTTGCTTAGTACTCCGTATTAAAGGCGGAGGATGTATGGACAATAATTCTATAAGTCGTAGGATCGAATATGCCTGGTAATTGTGCTGCACATGTAAAATTGTACAACTTACTCCACCTATAATTTCTCTTTCCTCATGTTCCCCCATGACAGTTGCTCAGAGTTCCCATCACCTCCTTTCTTGCCTTGGGAATCATCACTTCTCCTAGTCGCTAATTTATCTGATTGGGTTGGGTTTTGCTCGGTGATCTCTAACTTTGGTGCTCCTATGCATTTTCCATCAGGTACCTTCATACACGAGTGATGAAGATTTTGAAGCTGCTCTCAAAGAAGCGGGACTACTGTAATGGATGTGCAAGCATACGCATTGTTGCTTAATTTTGGCAGTTGTTTTGTGTATGATTACATTTCTGAGTTGGTGGCTCTGGTGAGTGAATTACATACGGACTAAATGTGTTTATTCAACTAGAAGATGTGTTAATTATGGACCATCATGTGTTGATATTGGTTAGTTAAACAGGGGCTTCCCTCTGATATACAAAGTGTTTTCTTGTTTTGTTTATCGATTTGTGTAAAACAGATTTATTTCTGGATTAATCCTCTTGGCCTTCGCTACTATTCCTCGCCCAAAAGTCTAAATGTACTGGGTCTGTATAATGAATGTGTAAGAATTCTGCTGCTGTATTTCCCATGATAAACAGCAGCCATCTCAAAAATCCTTGGCCTTTGTGTCGAGTAATTCATATCAATAATCAATCAAACGTGGAAACTCGACTTGTCTGACTTGTTTTTTAGGCTTATGGACCCTGTGTTGTCTGTAAGTTATGATGTCCTAACGTTGGTGCTTGGCCGCTACCTATTTCTCTCCCGGAGTGACCTCCCTGATCCTGATTCAAAGTATAATTGTCTTGACGACCTTGAACAACCACCTTCTTTCACTCTGAGATGAGTTCAACTCCGCTCTAGGGCAATTGAATTGTGCTACAACTTTCACTTTGAGATGTGTTCTATTCCAACGCAATTGAGTTGTAACATGGTTCTCCATTGCCTCCACGTTGTCAATCTCATGTGCCGAGTATAAACTCATCCCAATTCCCAACCGTTTATTGTCGTCGACGCATTACTTCAAAATTGTTGACACCTCCTTTCAACTTTTATCCTTTGTAAATTATCTTTTCACTTTGTAATAGACGTCATGTTCTAATTAGTTGTTTCAAAAAACCGTTTTTTTAATTCGTTTTAAAAAAATTGATATCCATGGAACTAGTTCTGCCTCTCCTTTACTACTTAATTATATCCATCACTCTCTCCCTGAAATCGAAATATAGAGAAATAACATCTTTTTTCTTGAAAATTGAAATTGAAATTCAAAAAGTTTTGTATTTAACGCTTCCACATCAACAATCCTCATAGAGAGCATCCATTAAGATTAAATGTCTTGACCGATTTTATTAATTTACATCTTATAAATAATTTACTTACCAATTTAGTATCAAAAAATTATTTCGAGTAATCGAAAACGTTTTAATCGAGGGGTTAAGACTTAAGGAGTAGGGTATGTTAAGCAGGTGGATAGAGGCGGTGAAATATATAGATGAGGTCCTCCTCCCTCATTCTTACGTTGTTGTTGGAAAGGGGTTAGTTAGGAAAAAGAGGATGGCGAAGCGAACCGCCATAACCGCAGCAGCTTCATCAATCACCTCCACCTCCTATTCACGCCTTGGACTCGGAGGTAACACCAAGAAATCGGCTATTCAAATCCCTCCTCTCTTCTCTAACCCAACCTGCTCATCATCATCATCTCCCTTCTCTTATTATTATTTCTCCTCTTCCGTTTGTGTCGATTATCCTGATTCTTCGTCCGAGAAGAAGAAGAAGACGAAGAAGAGTTATACGAGCAGACTGAGCGCCGTGATTGAGGCCACCAATGATCGCAAACTTCCTCCCGAGCTCCGCGGCCATCGCAATAACGTCAGGTCTCTCTTTCTCTCTCTGTATCTATTTCATTTTCATAGGCAAATTGAAATTTATATGATTTTAGCCGCCCCTTTCAAATATGCGCGGAACCCAAAATGATTGATTTCCTGAGATGATCCATTGTATCGCTGAATGAGTTGCACTGATTATAACCATAAACTGTGTGAAGCTAAGGTAGATAGTGTCACAATTCTTTGATCAGCTCAGCTGCCATAATGTTTGTTGAGAGGAGAGCAGTGGATAACAAAAATGGAGGGAAAGGAAATGGAGTGAAGGGAGAATGGAAGGTTTCTAGTTTTCCCTCCAAATCTTTCTTTTCTGCCATGTCTGTGAATGGCAACTACAAAAAGTACCAAGGGAAGAGAGGAAGAATACGAGGAGTAGAGTGTAGTATTTGATTACTCAAATATATTGTCCATACGCCAATCATATGGTTATTCCGACACCAGTTTGTCTTCTAGTTGATACCCCCGTCGTAGTAAAGTTTTCCTTCTTCGCTACATGTGTGAATGTTATATTGTCCGTAATGGCATGTTGTCTGCAACGCCTACTGTTTTGCCTTGGTTCATAGTGTTATGTGGTAGACTGCCGTGGTTTTCATTCGGAGGAAGACAATCTACCTGAGGTTTGTGTGTTTGAGCTGTGCTACTGCTCCGTAGTTTTAATCATCAATTGCTCCACTTTGAACCTCACAGTGCATATTTAGGCCTTTATGGGATTCAAAACCGAAAATATATATGGAAAAAGAGATTTGGGGTACAAGAATGAAAATTAAAATTTTATAGAAGATGTGAGAAAGGAAGGGCACCAAGTACCAACTGAACTAAGGCGGGCAGTTGGTATTAGGTGGCTAAGGATCGCAAGTTATGGTTCAAATATTACTCGTAATTCTTTTGTTAGATGTTTTTTCTGTTATAGGATGGGAAGTAACTTTGGCAGCCAGAGCAGCAGGATCAATTAGCAGCAATGTGTGTTGTGTTGCTTTAATAGGGTGCTGATTCGTGCTCTGCCTTCCACTCTTAATGTTACATTTATATGGTCATTTGTCATAATTTGCACTGACAGATCAGAAACCGATATAATCAATGTGGTCGAGCAAAGAATATGGAAGTCCATGGAAGAAGGCCATTTCGAGAACCTACCTGGCAAAGGCAAACCGCTAGATCTTAGTACAAACCCTCATGCTGACCCTGCCGAGGACACTTTGTACAGAATACTCTCTCAGAATGGGTGTGCTCCAGAGTGGGTGGAACTCAATAAACAGATAAGAATGGAAGCTGCTGAATGGCGGTCGGCATTACAGAGAGCATGGGCATACAAGATGACTGGAAATGATGCAAAATGGACTGAGTGTGCAGAAGCCCTCAAGCTTCAAATGAGTTCCATCAACAATAAGGTTTGTTCACGCTTGACATTACTCCCTCCGATTCAAAAAAGCTTGCAATTTTTTTCCTTGGATTCTTGAAGACTTACCATAGTCGTTTTGTGCACACCTCATAACTAGGGAAATACAGTAAGTTTTTTAAATCCTCAAGTGGCCTGCTCACACTGTTGTTCCATTTTCTCTAGTTTTTTTTTTCCTTCATGTAGAAACTTTTTTTAGGTCTGGACTCTCGACTCTCGACTCTCGACTCTCGACTCTCGACCATGAGGTCCACTTAGCCAGAAGGGGTAAATTTTGTGTGGCTACTACACGATAGTTGACCAGAATTTAGGGATTGATGGAAAGATAAAAGATGTGAACATATTGAAGACAGTGAGAATACAACACTCTGATACTATGTCAAAAAACCATTTCAATGAAAGCTTAAGCTGCTATTGTTGGAGCTCCAAGAATGGTTTTATATTCTAATATGCTGATAAGCTTTTAATTGCGTTGTTCTATTAGGTGTTGTTCATATTACCCATGAACAATTTCTCTGCTGATCTAAATGCTAGGTTTACCAATATATGCAGGTATTCCGTTACAATCTGGTAGCGCCTTTTGGTCGCCAGATGGTTGGTATCAAATGGGAGAAGGAATTGGATGGACTGAAAGACTCGTGATGATTGCATCCCCTTCGTCAATTACCACTTGTAGTTGTATGATACCTTCAGCTCACGCCACATTGTGGCAGGCTGGTCTGTTTTGTTCTTCCACTGCCGGTAGCAAACTAGCAATACCCAATTACCCACCGACCTGAAAAAAGAAATTGTATAACAGAGAGAAGCCTCTTCTATTTGATACGAATAGCATTTCTCATCGTTTCATAGTCCGGATTCCGAAGATACAAATATGAGTTCCTTGCTTTGTACGAGCCATTTGCTTATTTTGTTGTAGGTTTTTGTCGTAAATGGTTTGATTATACTGCTAATAAGCCTATAATTAGCAATTAGCAGTTAGCACTCTTATATACTCCTACTCAGTAGGATTCCACAATTAGCAGACTCTAGTGGTTGCATCATAAAAATAATTTTGGAGTATTTATCTTCACATCTAGGCAGATGTTATCCTTCAGGGAGTATTTATTTAAAGAACAACTACCTTTTCTTTTGTTTTTAATCACTCTATCTTTTACTTTTATTTTTTGTCAAGAATAATTTTTGGTTATTGAACCCAACTTTCCGGCCTCGACTTAACTACATAGTTCTTATTTTATTTAAAAGTTATAAAAAAATCGTAAGAGCATTTTAGTCCAATATATGTGACGAGGTCCTTAAAACTACTGAATCATAGTCGAGGCCTTTAAAGCTTGCATCTGATGATTTACCCCTTGGATGACAGTCGACTTGCTATTTGCAAAGATTAACATTTGTAGGCGTATGATTATCCAGAAGACCAGACCAGAAGTGCAAAAGCGCCTTTAAACCTCAAATCTTTTCATAAGGGGTTGTTGTCTAATGTCTATCTACCAGAGGCCCCTAGTTCTGGTTCACTTCTCCAGGAATGGAGCAATTGCCATTCTAATGCTCTCACCTCGAACTGTTTCGGATTAAAGTCGTTGGGAACCAAGCTAAAAAAGGAACAGACAAAATAGAAGAAGTTAAAGCGTTTCAACCATCTCTTACTACTTTTGACCCTGACCCTGACCCTGGTAAAATCATTTAGTGTATGTAAATCACAAGCTATTGATAGACAGAACCGCAACAACGTCAATAATTTGGTTGCCAAGTACACCAGCAATCTCTTGGTATAACTGAATGACAATTACATAATGATATAGGAAGTATAACACAAATACTGGACGCACAGAAAAGAACTCGAAAACCAACTGGAGGACAATCTAACCATGCCTTTTGAAGAGAGTACGTCCATTAGACCGACAATATTAAGCAGCCAATCGTCAGTCTAGTTTATATGATGAAATGAAGAGCTTTACTTGAACAAATGAGCCAAATCTGGGTCATCAAGATCCAAGTCCAGCCATCCGTTCAATCTCATGTACTCGATGTAATGATCTGACGGCTTAATTGAAGGGGGATTTCTCACTGTGAAGCCTTCAATCCTCTGGATATCCTGAGCAAGCCAACGGGCAAGGGCAGGGTCAATAGAAGGGGCAACCCTCACGAGTGTCTCTTCCTTTTCTATTTTAGCAGATCTATTTCCCATCCTTGACTATTCTGCAAGTTACAGGCTTGGTTTCAGAAAGAAACGATGATAGGGACATCTACTATACGCTATCATTAGCATTGGAAACAACATTCTCGAGATCAGCAGAGAGATTAACGCAAAAGCGAGAATGAAGCAGGTGTAAGCCGCTCAAAAGTTTTCAACTGTATGGTTTAAGAGTAAGCCCCTTTGATGTAACACAAGCACAAGAAGCAAAAATTATCAACCACTACATTCCTAAGTTATATGACACTTGCAATTATAAGTTTCAGATCCAATCAAATGGGTTATAAAAGTCCTCCTTAGAGTTAATAGAGATCAGATTCTTCATGAGAAACTGTTACTTTCAATTGAGATCACATATTAGTGTGTAATGCGGAGCACAAAAATCGGTGTTTCTTGATGCACTTCAACAACAAAGCTATCCTACTGAACACGGCATGCGGCTGATATATACAGAGTAATACTATTACAATGTGCTGAATGTTACAATGCATCCATTGTTGAAAAACAACATTGGGGTTTCCCTCATATTAGCTCGCTCTCAAGTGTTTTCCATGGACGAAAATGCAGAGCAACTCACCTTCCTTTTTGTAAGGATTAAGCAAAAAGAGAAGCCCTCGATAGAAAGTGAATCACAGTTCATAGCACAAGTGGAAGACTAGATGTGATCTTTTTTTTCCCTTGTGGTAAATAGAAAAAGAGGTAGGACCAAATCTATGATTTGAAAAGCAATAGATATTACACAAATTTGGGGTATGAGAGTCGTCTAAGGTTATGTATCAAGTGTCAAACACGTCGTGACTAAAGTTTTGAGACACACAGACTCTATTCTAAAATGAGCTCTGGCAAATACCCCCCTCTCATCCAATCAAAAGGTAACACTTACGATAAAAACACCATACAATCCAAACCACCCATTCTCTTTCAGGCAAAAAACTTTACCAACTAATCCTCGCACCTTTATTTTATTTACCACACAAATGTCATCGCTTTTTACCCACTACAATTTGGGGGCCTCCATAAGGCATTGTGATTTACCAATGTTAACCTTACTTTTTACCCATTTTCTTAAAAATAGTGTCCAACCCCATGTTACCAAAGGGATTAGATGGGAGGAAGTAGTTGCTAGGCTAGGAGGCATATTTAAACATAAATGTCATTAAAATATGAAACACTAAAGTTGTTTTAAAGAAAAGTGCACGTGCGGGAGTACTATATACTTCGTATACAAAATATTTCCTCTTCTTTTGTGATGCAAACCTTGGCTTTCAACATCCTCTAGGCCCTAAGGGAAGTATCAAAATGGTAGGAGTCGAAAAAGATTTCATAAACATATCCCTGAGTGCTGTGTGCGCTTTGCATTTACACTCTTTATTTCCATTCATCATTCTACTTATCGTATGGAAAAAGGAAGAGCACACATGCTCTGTTCTCTATCTACACACTCTTGATGGGGCGCAATGAACTATTACACCTGCATTAGCCAAGTCTTCATACATGTTTTGGTCAAACATCTTTAATATCTACATTTGGATAAAGAAGATATTAAGATAAAAAATAATTTCGCCCCACCAAATCCAATCAAGAGTTTGGTCTATTCCGAAGCAACGAAGTTTCTCTCCATTTTTGTCCATATATTGCATATAGAGAATATATAAGACAAAGCAAGTTTTCAACATATACAAGAGCTTATGGCACAATCAATTCACAAATGTCACATCTCACTTATAGAGTTTACGAGAGAGCATTCAGCAAAGAGCGTGTGTTAATCGACAAACATTTTTGTAAGCAACTTGCTTATTTGGGAGAGTGTAGACTGAGACAAAGGATGTAAGCACTCTTCTGAATGATCGTACATTGGCATTTCCCCACCAATTTGGTCAACAAAAAGTGTAAACCCAAATCACCAGATTGTTCTATATGATCAATAAATCAAACATCAAACATATTGAGATATACTCCGTAGTATATACTCTCTCCGAGTTTGGACTGAGTTTGATCTTTTACCTACTTTCCATTTTAGCTCATAAATATATGGTTCATATTTTTCCACCCATTTCTATCTCTTCCTCATTTTTTTGAACCACTCATTAATCATAGGAACTCGGAGGGAGTAGTATTTTCCTTGCATAAGCTTATAACATAGAGTAGATATCATCATCCAAGATTCAGAAAGTAAAAGGGTTTCCAGTGCCAGTCAGTCAGTCAGCCCAGCTAACAAAAACACAAACCCTAATTCCTCATAAGTAGAGTAGTGTAGAATAGAGTAATTTTGTTTGTTTGAAGAATCGAATCGAACCCCAACCTCATAGTTGGATTCCTAACCAACAATACGAAGCATATTCTACACAATTAGGCTTACCAATTACTCCGTAAATGGTTAAACAGCTAAGAAATGAGGCTGAATGATATAATTGGAGTTAAATTGGAAAGTGAATGAAGCGAATGAAATTGAAATTACCTCCTCCTCCTCCTCCTCCTCCTCCTCCTCCACTGTCCGTCCAAGGTAGACCACCGATGTTGATGTTGATGTTGATGTTAATGGCAGACCAGAATTGGGCTGGGAAACAGCATTAGCTGCATATCTGATACGGAGTAGTGATAACATAAGCCCCCCGTTTTATCTCGAGGTTATTTAACGATAATAATATCGATTACAGGGCGTATTCCCAAAATAATATCCGTATCAATTTTAATAAATTTAAGAATAATACGTGGTAGTATAGGTGATCGGTCCCCGATAGAACCCTCCCATCTTCTTTTTTTTCACTTTTAATTTTATTTATCAACAATAATAACAAATATAGGGTGTCTTCCCAAAATAATACTCCCTCCTTTCACTATCTTTTACTCTGTTTCATTAAAAATATCCCACACAAATAATGATGAAATGAGGTAAAAAAATTATGAACGGAGGGAGTATCACCTAGTTGGAAAGCACGGACCGCTTGTTAGTGACGTTGATAAGTACACTAATAAATTGAACGATACCGAAGATGTCTTGGCCCAATGATTAATACTAGTGTTATGGGACAATAGGTCTTAGGTTCGAATCCCTCCTCCTCTATATTGTAATGCGACTAAGTGCGCTCTTCGTTGAACCAAAAAAAAAAATTGAACGATTACATAAATTAGTAAGACTACGCATTAATATAATGTGTTAGTTGATGGTGAGAGCACGACATATACTAAATTACTCTAATACTTTGCAATATGTGAAAGAGTGTTTGACCCGATAGCATTTGTTGTAAACGGTTAATTTTTTTTTTTTTTTTTGATAAACCCACGAATGGGGCTAATTGGATTGACTTAAATCATTCAAAAGAAGATCATGAACACTGGCAGGCCTATCATCGTCCCATACTCGCCTCCCAAACATTCTGTTGACTTTGCGTCGGCTAATCCCACGCAAACCCATTGACTGGGATCTGACTGAGAGGCTTTGCGTGGGATTAGCCGACGCAAAGTCAAACATTCAGTTGACTTTGCGTCGGCTAATCCCATGCAAAGCCTATTAACAAAAAAACCGTTTCTTTGTTTTCAGCTCCCCGTATGCGCGAAATAATACAAGCTGCAATTAACCAACCCACTCCTACAACAAACGACAACAGCACCACATCCCAAACAAAAATTCATCAATAACTCCAATCAAAGCTCTCGTACATGTCTTCTTCACAAAACTCCACAAAACGAAACAAACATAAACTAGTATACTGTTATAGAAAATGAAAATATTACAAAGACAACCAGCGCTAGGTTCAGAATTCTATCTAGGAGTTGTAAAATATATACACACAATGCAACCAGAATCTAAACAAGTAACATAAGAGAGCGGAACTACCTACGAAAGGGACTCAATCTGCTCCGACCCAAAGGGATGACCATCGTTGTTGTCGTCATCGTCGCGCCTAGTCATGCGTGGTCCTCCACCGCATCCCTCGTTCCCCATGGCGAACCGTTCCCTCATGAACTGAATAAACTGGTCCTGCTCTTCGCACCTCTTCTCCAATGTCTTCAGGCGCTCTTCTTGTCTTTCGAATTTATCTTCCATACGCTCGTTGAGTGTGCGTTCCTGCGAGGTGGCGGTGGGGAGGTATGTGTCCGCAGATACCTCCTTACCACGGTTCAAGCATGGGCGAAAGAGCTCTTTCGCCACGTTACCTATCCCCCAAAACCTTTTCTTCGAGTTGTAGCCACCTGTTACATCGTGGAAGATCTTCAAGGTGTTGGGTGCTTGATCAGAGGCGCGTGCCTCCTCCACCGCTTTCTCGTAGCTCTCCTGAAACAGCAACATGAAACAGTGTTATAACTTTAGGAACACATACTATCACATCGTAATTTGAATGCCTAGTATATTTTTTAAAAACATTACTACTACTCACAACGATCTCCGGTCCTCTAGGGTCAATCCACTTGTCGTCTTTCCCCTTCTTCGTCTTCTCCAAGAGCTGGACCGGGGTTTGCAGATGGGCTCTTCATATAACAGTGTTAAAATTTCCAGCATTTATTTACCAATAGTATATATTGAATTATACTCAAATTTTTTACTTGTGTTATAAGCACTTACCAACTGCGCGAAGGCTGTTGCTGCACTCCTACTTCCAAGGCAGCTAGTGGGTTTGGCCACCCCGTCCACCTGCCCACCTCTCCTGTTCGACGACTTAATCGCCGATTTCTTCTTGAAGCTTGGGTCGGCAGCGTTCTTCTTCAATATCTCCCACTTCTCTTGCGGAATCCAGTCCGCCTTCTCGACCCTCGGGACAGCTCGCTGGAATATGTCGGTTATCTTCTTCTTAATCCGACTCTCATAATCCGACCTGAGGTCGTACCCCAGGTCTATACGCACTCTCTTCTGTTTGTCAAAAAAAAGATTCGTTAGCTACAATTGAATGTATAAATCGTGCAACGAAAACCTTAGAAACACAGACGAGGTAATTACCACGAAGTGCATATACATCGCTTCCCGAGCTTCCGGTGGCGCCTCCGTCCAGCTACGGTAGGCGCCAGGGGTGGACGCATACGTCATGAGTACGGAATCCCGCAAATAATCAGAGTACTTCTTGTCGTCCCACCTACACAAGTCAATTATGATAATGTGAAGCAAATAAATGAGTGAAAATTTAGAAAAGAACTGGTTACAACAACTAAAACTCACCAAGTAGCGGAAGGCACTTTCTGCCGTGATAGGTACGATTTCTCAGGCGTGGCAACGTAGACCGTCGCCCCGACTTCCTGGACAGCGTCCACACCTAGGATGACAGGAGTCCTAGGCACGTCCTCCTCCATATGGTCACCATGGCTGCTGCCCCTCGTCAGCATCTCACTGCTACCTGCCATAATCACGTCTACAAAATATGTTTGCGCAAAGTTAAACTGTAGAGTCAGTTCGTTTAGGGTAAAGCAGGAATTTCATTAAGTACCAAAATAGTCTTCAATTACAAATAAATAAATTACAACTTATGCGAATAAGATACAAACAACTACATAATTGCTAATTATCGTCACTGTCACTGTCACTGTCCGCGTCGGTGTGCGGTTCAATGAACCCCTCGTCCCCGTCTTCATCATCATCGTCCCAGTCAGTATTCACCTCATCACCGTCATCTTCATCGTCGATGACCAAGTCGTCGTCCTCATCACCCTCTCCCTCAGGAACAATCCAGTCGGCAAACTCGTCGTCCTCCCCTACAGCACCAGCAACTTCAACTACATATTCTTCTTCATTGACGTCAGTGTCTTCGATCAGAGTTGATGACATCGGCTCATTATTACCAACCACACTCTCTTGGTAGACGTCATCGTCGATGATAGGATTATCAACTTGTGATCTTGCCTTGATTTTGAAAACCGCAAACCAATTCGTACTCTTTTTTCCCTTTGGGTAAGGTGCATAGCAAACTTGATCGACTTGATACGCCAACACAAAAGGGTTGTGCCCTCGCAGTTTTCTCGTCAGGTCGACATCCACAAGATTGTAATTCTCATGAACAGTGAATCCGTGCGGGGAGTTGTCGATCCAATCACATTTGAACAGTATGGCCTAGCAGTTTTTGTGGCTGTCGTAGTAGTCTAGCTCGATCACCTCGATTAGTGTTCCATAGTAATCTGACCCTTCGGTGGACAACACACATACGCCGTTACTTTTGGTCAGTTTTGGAACATCAACACGCTCGACAAACGCACGGAACTTGTACCCGTTAATTGTATATCGCCTCCAAGTTCTGACTCGTGAAGACGGCCCAGTGACTAGAGGTCTTACAATGGGATCCTCCAGCGCTTCAGGCTATTGTAACATAAAATTCGTCGAAAAACAATGCAATTAAATTTTGTACCAAACACATACACAATTTATAATGATCAAGCAAATAGCATTTCAACATACTTGAGTACGTAGCCAAGAGGGAAACAGTGACTCATATGCCACCCAAACATCTTCAAATGTTGTCACTCCCGCATGTTCTGCCATAATGAAAGCCTCGAATTTCCTGAAATGGTCAGCAGTTGTACTTAATCACACATACTACCAATTATGAGGAGGGTATGTTGTACGTGAGTTACTTACTCCTCGTACGGTCTGATTACAGGGCCACAGTTTCTCAGAACGTAGGAGTGTGCCTGCTTGTACTCAACATCGGTCAACCACCTCTCCTTACATTTTCCAGTGGTACTTCCAACATCAGACTGAAAGGGTTCCACCTCTATTTGGTGGTCTTCAGTCTGATGCGCACCCACGTCTAGGTCTTTGGCTTTTGTGTCAACGTGCTCTTCGAAGTAGAAGGAGCAGAAGTTTGATGTCTCCTCTAACAAATACGCGTTGCATATTGAACCCTCAACACGTACTTTGTTACCAATTTTTTTTTCCAGATGGTTTAAGAACCTGCAAATTAAAATATTAGCTCTCATGTAAGACTTAATTGGTAATCAATGCACGGGAAGTCACACTAAGGAGAGTTGAGGACGTTACCTTTCGAATGGGTACATCCACCGGTACTGAACAGGACCGCCAACCCTTGCCTCATACGGCAAATGAAGTGGGAGATGCTCCATCGAGTTGAAGAATGACGGAGGAAATATTCTCTCCAACTTGCAAAGGATCTCGGGAATACTGTTCTCAAGTCGATTCATGGACTCGGCTGACACCATAGTGGAACACAAATCTCGGAAGAACTGACTGATCTCTGTCAATGCATTCCACGTGTTCATTGGCAGCAGCTGCTTCAAAGCTACTGGCATCAAGCGCGACATAAACACATGACAGTCGTGGCTTTTCATGCCATGCAAAATTAACTTGGACTGGTCCACACACCGGGATAAGTCGGATGCGTAACCATCCGGAAACTTCAAACCACTCACCCAATCGCACAAAGCCTTCCTATCATTTTTGTCCATAACAAAGGACGACGATTTGGGTCGCCCAAGACACAGTTCCTTGAAATCTGCTTTGCCTTTTGGTCCGAAGGCTGTCTTATTCGGTACATCCATCACGGTGTTGATAATCTGCTCAAAGAAATTCTTCTCGATATGCATAACATCAAGGTTGTGTCTGATAAGCAGAGTGTGCCAGTACGGAAGTTCCCAGAATATGCTCTGCTTCCACCAACCTTCCTTCTTGTCCTTCAATTTTTTCAACTATTGGTGGGTAGCGTGTACTATTGTAGGGTACTTCTGCACATCTGTCCATATCTCATCGCCTGTTAACTGTTTACATGCGATCCTAGTTTCATCGGGTTGTTTCTTCAGGAAACTCTTACAGTTATGCCTAAATGGATGGTCGGAAGGTAGAAATTGTCTGTGACAGTCAAACCAAGATACCTTTCCGCTATTTTTAAGCCAAAAGGATTTTTGATCCTTCGCTTGACAGTAAGGACAAGCACGGTAACCCGTTGTACTCCAACCAGACAACATCCCGTAAGCTGGGAAGTCGTTGATGGTCCACATTAGTGCAGCTCGTAAATTGAAACTAGTTTTCCTCGACACATCGTACGTGTAAATCCCATTATCCCACAAACTTTTTAACTCTTCAACAAGTGGTTGGAGATACACGTCCATATTGGCTTTCGGGTTCTTAGGGCCAGGAACAATAAGTGACAGGAGCATAAATTGTCTCTTATTGCATAACCACGGCGGTAGGTTGTACGGTGTCAAAATAACCGGCCAACATGAGTACGACTTGCCGAACTGCCCGTAGGGTGAGAAACCATCTGTGCACAAACCCAAACGTACGTTGCGCGGCTCTTTCGCGAACTCGGGATGTTTGATATCAAATGTCTTCCAAGCTTCACCATCGCTAGGGTGTGTCATCATACCACTAACTCTGATTTTGGAGTTACTGTGGTGCCAACTCATCTCGTCCGCAATTTTCTTTGTCGCATACAGTCTTTGCAGCCTCGGACCTACTGGGAAGTAAGTCAAGACCTTAGTTGGTACTCTCTTCCCCCTAGTATTTTTTGTTCGACTCTTGTACCTCCCGGATCAACATTTCCTACACGCGTCGAGGTCCGAATCTCCCTTCCAGAACAGCATGCATCCATTCGGACACGAGTCTATCTTTTCATGGGGGAGTTGGAGGCCCTTCAACAAATTTTTAACCTCGTAGAAATTATTTGCCATGACATTCTCCTTAGTGCCTCGTAGAAGGTCAATTAGCAGTTGGATCCAACCGTCTAAATGTCTTAAGGCCATGTTGCTCTCGCACTTCAAAGTCAGCATCCTTGAAGCGACTTGCAACAGACTCATATCGCACCCGCTAAAAACTGGGAGTTCAGCATTTTTTAGCATTTCGAAAAAGGAAAGGACTTGTGGGTTGGGTTCATGTTGCACTTCTTCGTCGCTTATGTTGTCTGGGTTACGTTCCTCCTCCATGATGTCCTCAACCGTCGTACGCAGTGCGTCCTCTACGAAGTCCCGGTACGGATTTTCGTGAACAGGTTCTTGCAGGCGACTACTTTCATTTTCACCATGATACGTCCACACGTAGTAGTTCTCAACAAAACCGTGCTTGTATAGATGTTGTTTGACATCTACTTCATGTTTTAAGGCACGGTTTTGACATTTTCTACATGGGCACCTAAGCTGCTCGCTGGTGTAGTGGGGGTTATTATCTAAGGAGAACTTGATGAACTCCTCCACACCGTCTCTAAATTCTATTTTCGGTCGCTTATTGTCGGCCAGTCTCTCGTACATCCAACTCCGTTCTACTCTATTCATTCTATATGGATTGAACTATGAATGATTAGGGTATGTAGACATGAACAAAATGGCATGGGGAAAGAAGTCAACTACATGGAATTTGAAGAAAAGTTCGCGAATTTCACCATAAGTTGGAACTCTCACAACCATCAATTTAAAAACGATTCGTCACCGGGGACCTTATCACTCCAACCTAAACCCATTCTTGTGCGTTACATGTCACTGATAAACACGAAATTGTGTAATGTCGATAAGAGAAAAATTCGGCAGCAATTCGCCTCAGTTCTCCAAAAGCACAATGTGGAATATATGAAAACTCCACATATGTAATCGAAGAACATTGAGTGAATTGTCACCAAATTTTGCTCTTACCTACACAACACAATTTCATGTTTACCACCTAAGTGACATGAAAGGCACAAGAACAGTCCCAAAACGGGGACTGTCCAAGAATTACTCCTAATGAGTAACTCTTGAACGGGCACTAGGTAGGTCTGAGTAGATTTCAAACAATGCTCATGCACAGTACACAACGAAAACAAATAACAACAACAATCAAATCTCAACACAGTAATCCAAAACATTAATACTTACTATAATTACAACCACTAACTGATGAAATTTAAGAAACAAAACGAATTTCCCTTTTTTTAGTATTGTTTATGTAGTAGTAGTTTAGTAGTTTAGTAGTAGTAATAGTAGTAAAAGTAGAAGTAGCAAAGTAGTATAGTAGTAGTAATAGTAAAAGTATAAGTAGTAAATTAGTAGTAGTAGTAGTATAGTAGTACTAGTAGTATAGTAGTAGTAAAAGTAGTAAATTAGTAGTAGTAGTATAGTAGTACTAGTAGTATAGTAGTAGTAAAAGTAGTAAATTAGTAGTAGTAGTAGTATAGTAGTACTAGTAGTATAGTAGTAGTAGTAGTAGTAGTTTAGTAGTAGTAGTAGTAGTAGTAGTAGTAGTAGTAGTAAAAGTAGTAAATTAGTAGTAGTAGTAGTAGTAGTAGTAGTAGTAGTATAGTAGTACTAGTAGTATAGTAGTAGTAGTAGTAGTAGTAGTTTAGTAGTAGTAGTAGTAGTTTAAGTAGTAAATTAGTAGTAGTAGTAGTAGTAGTATAGTAGTACTAGTAATAGTAGTAGTAGTTTAGTAGTAGTAGTAGTAGTAAAAGTAGTAGTAAATTAGTAGTAGTAGTATAGTAGTATTAGTAGTAGTAGTAGTAGTAGTAGTAAAGGTAGAAGTAGTAAATTAGTAGTAGTAGTAGTAGTAGTAGTAGTATAGTAGTACTAGTAGTAGTAGTAGTAGTAGTAGTAGTAGTAGTATAGTAGTACTAGTAGTAGTAGTAGTAGTTTAGTAGTAGTAGTAGTGGAAAATTAGTAGTAGAAGTAGTGGAAAATTAGTAGTATTAGAAAATTAGTAGTAGTAGTATAAGAAAATTAGTAGTAGTAGTAGTTTAGTAGTAGTAGAGGAAAATTAGTAGTAGTAGTAGTAGTAGAAAATTAGTAGTACATAGTATTAGTAGTAGGTTATTAGTATTAGTAATATTAGTATTAGATTAGTAATATTAGTAGTAGTATTAGTAGTACATATTATTATTAGTAGGTTATTAGTATTAGATTAGTAATATTAGTAGTAGTATTAGTAGTACATAGTATTAGTAGTAGGTTATTAGTATTAGTAATATTAGTAGTGGCATTAGTAGTAGTAATGAAGTATTCAAATGTAATATTAGTAGTAGATTAGTAATACTACTACTAGCACTACTAATGTACTACTACTAAAACTACTAATTAATCTACTACTAATACTACTACCCATCTACCTCAACAAATCTAATTCATTATATTACTACATGCTACTACTACAAATTAGTATTAGTAATATTAGTATTAGATTACTACTACTAATAATGCTAACCTAATTCACATACTACAATTACCGTCTAACAATAAAACGAAATCTAACCTAATTCACATACTAATTAACCTAATTAATATACAAATTAACATAATTAACCTAATTACTAAACTAACTAACCTAATTAACATACTCACCCTACAATTTAATTACCATACAATCTAATTACCAAAATTATCTAACTTAATCAAAACAGTTTAGTAATTAGGTTAATCTAATTAAGTAATCTAAACAGTAAACTAATTGAACTAATTAAGTAAAAACTAAACTAATCAAAAAAACTTAAACAGTAGAGTCCATACCTGAGATTTGAAGGTCGGGTTAGGGTTTTTCGGGGCTGGGTCGGGTTAAGGTTGGGGGTTCGGGGCCAGGTTTGGGTGCGCCGGAAAGGGTAGGGTTCAGGGGGGACCGTTCGCCGGGGGTTCGGGGCAGGGTTCGCCGGAAATGGGTAGGGGAAACCTAGGGTTTGGTTGTTTGTGCGCCGGATCTGGGTGGGTGTGCGCGCCGGAGGGAAGTCGCCGGATCTGGGTGGGTGTGCGCGCCGGAGGGAAGTCGCCGGAAGAAGGTCGCCGGAGGTGGGTAGGGGTTGTGCGGGTTCGGGTTGGGGATTGGGATCGCTCGGGGTTGGAGAGGGATAGGGAGATTGGGTTTGTGTCTGACTGTCGCGTTTTTTTTTTTATTTTAACATATGTTGCGTGGGATTAGCCGACGCAATCCCACGCAATATTAAAGTTTGCGTCGGCTAATCCGATGCAACGCATTTAATTTTGTTTTTTTTTTTAATTTAACATTCATTGCATCGGATTAGCCGACGCAACCAGACGCAAAATTTAACTTTGCGTCGGCTAATCCGATGCAATGCTATTAATTGTGTTGACTGAATTTTTTTACTTTGACGCATACTGCATCGGATTAGCCGACGCAACCAGACGCAAAATTTAACTTTGCGTCGGCTAATCCGATGCAATGCTATTAATTGTGTTGACTGAATTTTTTTACTTTGACGCATACTGCATCGGATTAGCTGACGCAACCAGACGCAAAATTTAACTTTGCGTCGGCTAATCCGATGCAATGCTATTAATTCTGTTGACTGAATTTTTTTACTTTGACGCATACTGCATCGGATTAGCCGACGCAACCAGACGCAAAATTTAACTTTGCGTCGGCTAATCCGATGCAATGCTATTAATTCTGTTGACTGAATTTTTTTACTTTGACGCATACTGCATCGGATTAGCCGACGCAGTCAGACGCAAAATTAAACTTTGCGTAGGCTAATCCGATGCAATGCTATTAATTCTGAGTCTTTAGTCAACAACCTTTGCGTAGGATTAGCCGACGCAAATCCTTCCATTTGGATCGGCTTTGCGTCGGTTAATCCCACGCAATCCCTTTCACATAGTGGCGCCAACCCAAAATTATTGGCGCCTACATAATGGAGTCGGATTGCGTCGGCTAGTCCCACGCAATATTATTGCATCGGATTAGCCGACGCAAATCGACACAGTTATGCCAGTTGTGTCGGATTTATAATCCGACGCAACCATTCCGACGCTATTTCCGCTGTTTTTAGTAGTGACACAAGAGATATAATAACGAATGTTGTCGGAAAGTGAAGAATTTGATTATTTTTTAAAGAAAAATATTTGGAATATATATGTTTTTAAGTATATAGAACTAGTCGCCATGCCCGTGCACCGTACGGGATTACTAATTTACTTGCTTAAATTTCATGTGATTGTCACAACGTGTGGTTGTAGAGGCTGTCGTAATCGTGAATAGGGCAGAGGCTGCGAAGATCGAGTAATCAAAGTTACTAAAAGACGTACGACATGTAAACATAAAGAACGGCAAAAGTTGATATGATCCAGCGTAACTCCGAAACAGACATTTAAAAATGTTTATACTATAGAGTAGTTGCAAAATGTAATCTGCTTAAATTATGCTTTCGTTCTTCGGTGTTTTTCTCTGTCGGGGTCTATTTTGACTTTTCAACTTTTGGCCTCTTTTTCTCTATTGTTTCCTTCGCCCTGGATGCTTGCTTCGCCGACACTTCAAAGCTGCAGGTCATTTTTGGTGCGAGGTTCCGTTGCCGAAACATAAGTAAAAAATTGCTTGTTGTTGGTGTAGGTAATAATAATTAACTTACTCCTGGTCTATCTTCCTTTTATCATTTTTAGCTGAGGTGTTCACCGGAGGGCTGGACTTCGTTGTAGGATGCCTTTCGGAGTTGTCTTGCTTTGGTTGCTCCTGCGAAAACATTGGACTTGTTTGGGTAAATGGCCTCGTGTGTAAAAAGATGCCGGTGTTTTCGTGTAAGAATTGTTTTTGTTACCTCTGTTTTTTTGTCCTCTCTTCCCACTGTGGCTGGAGTCTGAGGGTCCTTTGGCGTCGGTAATACCTTTTGACACTTTAGTTCCCGTTCGGAATTGTATTTTGTGATCCCAATCTTGACCTTCATGGTGTATTCTCTCCCAACACATTGTTGGAGTATGTCTTAACACTTTTTCCTTTCCCCCATCCTGTTTTTGGTTCTCTTGTTAGGACAAAATGGTTAAAATTTATTGGAGCAGTTGGTGTGTTATTTGTAGTGCGTACCTTTTCATATTGGGTTAGTAATGCTACGATTGGTCTGCCGATTATCTTTTTAGCTTCTCTCCCAAAAATCACCAAAGTCGCGTATGCTATTTCGTCCGCTATTGTAGTGATTAATCTGTACCTGTTTTGTGGGTGTTAACATGTTTGTTATATTGTTTAGGTGCAATAGATAGGTTTAGCATACCGTGTGGTGAGTTACAATTTTTGGTTTTTTCTTACCTTTGCTTGGGGTAGGGTATTAGTTCGTTACATTGGTGACACTTTCCGTCCTCGTCGATTCCAGCGGGGCAAGATGTGCAAGACTGATACCGCCAGTCAACATCTGTTCTTACTTCTGTTATCGTTCCGTGGCACTTGTATGACACATTCTGTGCCAATTGTTTCATTTAATCAGAAATATTCAATGGTATATCATATCAGTATGCATGTGATGTCTATCGACATTACCTGATCGTCGACATCTGCCTGTAGAAGCTCTGCAATGGTTGAAGTAATCATATCTTCTGCGATCTCAGTATCGAGAACTCTTATTTGAAAGGGTTCCTGGTTCCTGGTCCCTGTAGGGTGGTATGACAACGCAAATTATAACACGTGGCTAATCTAGTATATGTGAGATCGGGGACATGGTTCGTATGCAATTTTCTTATTGTGGGGGCGAACAGTTACCTCTGCAGTAACATTCTAGTCTCTGGCAAGTCCAGGTCGAGGAAGACCTTGGTCCCATACGTGGATTGTAACTGTTAATCTCCTGCATCGGTGTTGTGATCTTTGTTAATAAGTATGATATGAACAACATTGTTATAGGTAAAAAATTCTGTGAAATGTGATTCGACGGACCGTGATTAAATTAAAACAATTTAACTAATTTGTAGCAGTGAAAAACTTAAAACCCATGAGTTTAAAATGGGAGTGATATCTTGCATGCATGGTGAGCAAATTTTCTCTTAGACCATAGACAAATATTTCTGTGTGTGGAAGTTCTAGAAATTATATTTATAGTGAATGGGGATAATGAGGATAAAATCCCATCATTTTTGGGGAGACATATCATTGTCATCTATATCTATATAATCTATTAAATAGAAAGCAAAACATTCTCCATGCTTCATACAACCAATACCCAATTCTAAGGTAGGACACTTGGCGCGATGTGATTGGGTAGGAATTGAAAAAGCGGGAGTTGAATACCTCCCTTATACATCCTGTGATAATTCTTGCAATCCGCATCTTTACCTTAATCTCCGACTCCTCGACTCTCCTTAACGCCTTTCCCAATATTAGCTTCTCGCCTTAGTTCCATAGCTCGTTTAGTTAGTCTAGTTAAACTCGTCCAAAACCCCCCTTCTCGACCCAGTCACTCCTAGACTTTGACTTGACCGACTACCCCTCGACCGTCCCTGTGGATCGATCCCGACTTGCCGCTACTACGTAGTAGTATTTCGGAGTTTATAAATATTGTTTGACCGCGTTGGATAGGCGACAATTTGACGCGCATCAGTGTTCTTCTATTATTTTCCATTATTAGTTGTGTATTAGATTATGATTGATGTATTTAAGAGAGGTAATTAAGGGCATTAATGTGTGATCAATGCCTTAATTATGTGAGAGGTATTTAAGAGGGGTAATTAAGGGCATTAATGTGTGATCAATGCCTTAATTACGTGAGGCTCCTCCCGCTTGTTTTGCACTATAAATACCTGCCCTTCCTTCACTGTTGAGACACACAATATACAACCGAAACACTCTCCTTCTTCCTCATTTCTTCTTCTTCTTTTTCCTGGGTTTGTAATTTTGGTCGGTCCAAAGTGTCCTAATTCGAGTGGTCGAATCAGTACACTGCAGTGTTCACTTTGGGGAACTAACGACATTATAGGCGATAACCACTGATAAGTGTCATTTGTAGTGCCTATTTTGTAGTATTTTGGTCCCATTTTCCTTGTAGAATCGCTCCTTGGGAGCGGTTTAGGGGCTTCTTATGCTTCCTTTAGTTCTTTTCAGGTTCCCGAGACCGATTTGGAAGAGTTGGAGCGATTCCGACTCGATACATACACTTTTTGGAGCCAACGAAGCTAAGGAACGATCACTCGATGCCTTGGAATCGACCCCGAGACCTTGGGACCCAATCCCGAGCCTCCGAGACACGATCCCGAGTCCCGAGAATCGATGGGAAGCCCATGAGAACCAAGGAGGGACCAAAAAGTTCATATTGGAGGCCTACAAGGCTCATCCCGAACGGGTATGGCCTCATCCCGTCCGGGATGAAGGAGCAAAAAGAGAAGCTGCTGTCTGTGGACCATCCCGATCGGGAAGGTGGCGTCCCGACCGGGACCACCCCGTCTCGGCCGGGACGGGCGTGCTGCTGCCGTGCTTTGCTTTCTTTCTTCTCCTTTCATTCTTAAACCCTATATATACCCTTCCCTTGTATGTAAAGCTTATGCCTTTCATTAGAGACAAAACCCTAGATAGATTAGCATAGATTAGTGTAGATTAGTCTTTAGATAATCGTTAATCTTAGATTAGCTCTTGTAATTTGGGAATTCTTGAAGAATCCAACCAAGATTGACAACCTTGGTTGATGTATTTGGGTTTTCTTCCATTTATGCAAGATTTCTTCTTTTCATCTTCTCTTGTATGGTATAATCTCCTTTCCCTTCTCTTTATCTTTGTTTTAGTAATCAAGTTTCAATCTTTAGTTCTTGTTTTGTTCATTGTTCATTGTATTGCTAATTTCATTATGTTAGTTTTGATTCTTGCTTTGATTTCTCTTGGTAGTGTTAGTTTTAGCATAGATATGTTAGAGTAGTGTTCTTGCTAGGGTTAGTAGGGTGATTGGGGTGTTAATTGGATGATTAAGGGATTGTTGGAGATTTTGGTGGAAGATTTGGGTTTCCTCTTGTATGGTGCACATCACATGTTTGTCGAAATGCTTGAATGACTAAGTATGCGCGAATGCTTGTTTTTCTTGCTTTTCTCTTGTGGGTATTAGTTTGTTTGTGGGTTCGGTTCCCTCATTAAGTTGCGAGAGCCCGGTGAGGACGACCCCTAGGTCGGTCTAAGTAGCGAGAGCCCGGATGCGACCTAGGCCTATAGCATGCTAGTACCCCGTTTGTCGTTTGTGTCACCGAGATGGGTTCTAGGTGGAACCTCTAGGTCGGTTTAAGTTGCGAGAGCCCGGACCAACCTAGATCACCCTACTACCTCCTTCACTCTAGTTCTCCCTTGACCATTCCGTTACCCCTTTGACCCCGACCTAACCCTAGCCCGTTTTCCTTGTTTGTTCTTCTTGCTTTAGACCTAGCTTAGTCCTTAGCCTCCCCTTTAGACTAGCTTGTCTCGAACCTAGTCCTAGACCGTAGCGTACCTTAGTCCGACCTCTCGTCCCTGTGGATTCGACCCGACTTACCCTAGCTACCCTAGTTAGGTTTTGCCGGTTTTATTTGACGGTTGGGATTCACGACAAATCCAACCCATCAACCACCGAAGTCGCGCCGATATAGTTTTCAAGTCAGTGGCCTTCATACCACGACACTGCTCTCGTTTTTCTCCTGCTACCTCGGTTTGTTGCCTGTCCCTGCTGCCTCCTCGGTTTGTTGCCTGCCCCTGCTGCCTCCTCGGCTTGGTGCCTGTCGATGTTGCCTTCTCGGGCAGTCGTTGTCACTGCTGCTCGGTTCTGCTACCTGCCCGATCTTTGTTGCGACTAACAATTTGGTCATATCATCATATTACATTACTAGATTAAAGCCCGTGCGCTGCACGGGTTAATTGCTTCGGGTTAATTGGCTTAATTACATTGATGATGTATATTCGTTAAATAAGAAATTTGATCAATCTATATCATTATAATAAATAAGACGATTACATGATATTAGTAATCAAACTTAATTTCAACTAAGTTTATAGTCTTAAGAGCTTATTTTAAAACGCACGATTACTCTTATTTATAATATAGAATCATCACCTTATTTTAATTTTTTTCAATATGGGATAATTTTAGGTTTGTAGTCTTTTTAAAAAGCTTTTTAAGACTCAAAAGATTGTTGGGATATTTAAAATCGAAAGATTACTCATTTATGATATAAAATTACATCACCTCATCATAATTTTTCGATGTGGTATAATTTAATTACTTAATTAAGTTTATAGTTTTAAGAGCTATTTTGAAAACTTAAAAGAGTTTGTTTTTATATCTAAGTTAAATGATAGACGATTACTCTTTATTTATATAATCGAATTTGATCATCTTATTGGAGTATCACCTTATTATAATTTTTCGACGTGAGATAATTTTACTTAAGTTTATTTAAGTTTAGATATAGTCTAATTAAGAACTTTTATTTATAGACGGATGCATGATTACTCTTATTTATAATATATAAAATTCCATCACACCATCTTAATTTTTCGATGCGGGATAATTATACATTAACTATATACTTTAATTATATCTTTTTTTAAGTTCAAAAGATTGTTGGTTAATATTTAAGAACGAAAGATTACGTAGAATTATATCACCTCATTATAATTTTTCGATATGTGATAATTTTAATTTAACTTTATTTGTAGTCTTATTAATAGTTTTTTTTAAGACTAAAAGTCTTTTTTGTTGACATCTAAGGATGAACAATTAGTCTTATTTATAATATAGAACCATAATCATATTATAATTTGTCGATGTGAGATAATTTAACTAAAATTTTTAGTCTTATTTATAATATAGAATCATCACCGTACCTTATTAACTGTTTCGATGTGGGATAATTTTAATCTTGTAGTCTTATCAAGATTTTTTTTAAACTCAAAATATTGTTGGTTGATATTTAAAAACAATGATTACTCTTATTTAGTAGAAATTCATAACCTCATTATAATTAGTCTTATTTACAATATAGAATTTCATCATCTTTTTATAATTTTACTTAAGTGTATAGTTTTTCGGTATTTAGTCTTATTAAACGGATTCTATATTATAAAAAAATCACATCACATTTTTATGACTCAAAATATTTATGTTTGATAAAACTTTATACTTTTTCGGATGTGAGATAGTTTTACTTAAGTTTCACCTTATTATAATTTTTCGATGTGAGATTATTTCAGTTAAGTTTGTAGTCTTATTAAGAGACTTTTTAAGACTTAATTTTATTTATTGATATTTAAGAACGAATGATTAGTCTTATTTATATTATAAAGTTTCATTACTCTTGTAGATAAAATAGAATTTCTTCAACTCACTATAATTTTGTAAATGTGGGATGATTTTAAATTTGCAGTCTTATATATCAAAATTTTTTTGGTCGATATTTAAAACTGAATGATTACTAATATTTATAATATAGAATTCCATCATCCCATCATAATTTTTCAATGTGGGATAATTTAAAAGTTTTTCTTGGTCGATATTTAAAACCGAACGATTACACTCTTATTTATAATATAAAATTTCATCATCTCGATGTAGGATAATTACTTAACTCTTATTTATAATATAAAACTAAATTAAAGCCCGTGCGCTGTACGGGTTAATGGGCTTAATTACATTGATGAGGTATATTCGTTAAATAAGAAACTTAATCAATCTATATCATTATAATAAATAAAATGATCACGTGATATTAGTAATCAAACTTAATTTCAGCTAAGTTTATAGTCTTAGTAGATTATTTTAAAACTTAAAATAATACATGACAACTCTTATTTATAATATAAAATTTCATCAACTCATTATAATTTTTCGATGTGGAAATAATTTTACGTTCGTTGTCTTATTAAGAGATTTTTTAAGACTCAAAAGTTTTTTTGATTGATATCTAAGAACAAATGATTTTTTTGGTTGATATCTAAAAACGAAAGATTAATCTTATTTACTCCGTATAATATAAGATTCTGTCTCTTCATCATAATTTTTCTATAAAGGATAAATTACTCAAGGTTTATAGTTTTAAGATCCGCTTTTAAGACCCAGAAAAACGCACGATTACTCTTATTTATAATATAAAATCATCACCTTATTTTAATTTTTTCGATGTGAAATAATTTTAGGTTTGTAATCTTTTTAAAAACTTTTTAAGACTCAAAAGATTGTTGCTTGATATTTAAAAAACTGAAAGATTACTCATCTTTTTATTTATATAATCGAATTTGATCATCTTATTGGAGTATATGTTTTTGATGAATGATTAGTCTTATTTATATAATAAAAAAATTCATCTTATTATAATTTTTTTATGTGGGATAATTTTACTTTAAGTTTTTTTAAGTTTAGATATTGTCTAATTCAGAACTTTTATTTATAGAGGAATAATTACTCTTATTTATAGTATATAGAATTCCAACTTTAACTATATAGTCTTAGTCTTAGGAACTGTTTTTTAAGTCTCAAAAGATTGTTGGTTACGTAGAATTCTATCACCTCATTATAATTTTTCGATATGTGATAATTGTTTATAATACAGAATTTCCTCATCTCATCATAATTTGGAGAAATTGTTACTTTTATTTATAATAGAATTCCATTGTCTTATTATAGTCTCAAAAGTTTTTTAAAACTCAAAAGAGAGGGAGTATAATTTTTCGATGTGCGATACTTTACTTAAGTATATAGTCTAACAAATAATTAGTCTTATTTATAATGTAGAAATCCATCATCTTATTATAATTTGTCGATGTGGGATAATTTAACTAAAAATTTGTAGTCTTATTTATAATATAGAATCATCACCGTACCTTATTTTGATTGTTTCGAGGTGGGATAATTTAAAATTTTTACTCTTATTAAGACCGTCTTTATACTCAAAATATTGTTGGTTGATATTTAAAAACAATAATTATTCTTATTTAGTAGAAATTCATAATACTTAAAGTTGATTGTGGTTGATGTCTAAGGAAGAATTATTATTAGTCTGATTTACAATATAAAATTTTATCACCTTGTTATAATTTTTTTACTTAAGTGTATAGTCTTAAGAAATTTTTAAAAACTCAAAAGATTTTTGTTTAAGAAAACTTTATAATTTTTCGAATGTGGGATAATTTTACTTAAGTTTATGGTCTTAATATATTTTTAAGACTCATTAGATTTTTGATTAATATCTAAGAGCACAGAATTATCTTATTTATAATATAAAGTTTCATCACCTTATTATACTTTTTCGATGTGAGATTATTTTACTTAAGTTTGCAGTCTTATTAAGAGATTTTTTAAGACGTAAAAGTTTTTTTTGATTGATATTTAAGAACACATGATTAGTCATCACCTCGTAATAATTTTTCGATGTGAGATAATTACTTAAACTTATAGTCTTAAGAGCTCTTTTTAAAAAGAAAAAAAATACATGATACTCTGACATTACTCTTGATTATAATATAAAGTTCATCACATCACTATAATTTTTCAATGTAGGATGATTTTAAGTTTGTAGTCTTATATATTAAAAGCTTTTTTAATACTCAAAAATTATTTTGTCGATATTTAAAACCGAATGATTACTCTTGTTTATAATATAAAGTTTCATCACCTTATTATAATTTTTTGATGTGAGATTATTTTTAATTAGGTTTGTAGTCTTATTAAGAGACTTTTTAATAATTAAATATTTTTTTATTAATATTTAAGAACGAATGATTAGTCTTACTTATAGAATTCATCAATTTATCATAACTTTTTGATGTGGGATAATTTATTTAAGTTTATAGTGTTAAGAGCTCTTTTTAAAATTAAAAATAAATAAATCATACATTACTCTTGATTATAATACGAAGTATAGAATTTCATCACCTCACTATAATTTTTTAATGTGGAATGATTTTAAGTTTGGAGTCTTATATATTAAAAGCTTTTTTAAGACTCAAAAGTTGTTTTGTTGACTCAAAAGTTATTTTGTCGATATTTAAAACCGAATGATTATTATTACTTATAATATAAAATTTCATCACCCCATCATAATTTGTCGATGTGGGATAATTTAAAAGTTTTTCTTGGTCGATATTTAAAATCGAATGATTACTCTTATTTATAATATAAAATTTCATCACCTCATCATAATTTTTCCATGTAGTATAATTACTAAGGTTATAGTCTTAAAAACTCTTTCTGAGATTCAAAAGACTTTTGGTAGATATCAAAGAATAAATGATTACCCATATTTATAATATAGAATTTCATCATCATATTATAATTTGTCGATGTGGGATAGTTTTCCAACTGTGATATTATATAATAGATTCATCACATAATGTGAAACAAATAATATGAAATTTATACTCTAATGAAAACATTTTTTTACCACGAATCTAAATATTTCATTTTTATAATTTATTTTACGATAATGTTTTTAAAAAATGAACTCTAAAGGTTTTTACCTTAAAATTGTAAAACATCATATTAATATAATAAATTAAATATATATTATAATAATTAAAAGATTCTCTAATTGATTTTTTATTTACTTATGATACTTTCCTAATTTGAGGTTTGATGGAACGGACCAATGAGATCGCTCGAAAAAAGCCTAATATATATATATATATATATATATATATATATATATATATATATATATATATATATATATATATATATATATATATATATATATATATATATATAGTTAAGATCGGATGAGAACCCATACTATGGTGAGAACTGTGAGAACCCTTTACAACCCTTGGATCTCAGTCCTTAGATTTCACGTAAACAAATAAGGGTAAGCGCTCATTCCCCCCCCCCCTCTCTCTCCTTTCCCTCTATTCCATCGCCCCTGCCTTCATCAATTCACCAGAATAATTTCAACAAAATTCACCAAAAATCAACTCCTATTACTGCGTAGTACTGATTAATGGCATACTGATCTGACACGCATTGTTCCTGCTGCAATTTCATTCAATCATTCAAGTCTCTGTGTTTTTTCGATGTGGGTAGTTTATATTTTTCTTCATCATTCATCAAGAAAACGCAGATTGAGCTTCATTCAAATCAATTAAACGAGGTTTGTTATCTAATCTGAATAAATTAGGGTTAGGGTTTTGATTTCAGTCGATTCCAGTTTTGATTTGATGATTGATTTTAGTTTTTTCTTTGTTTAATTCTACCGATTCCAGCTTAAAATCGTGTCTGATTCGATTCTAGAATTTAAGAGTGCTAGAATTGTTCTTAATTCCCCGTTTGTCTGATTCGATTAACTTGTTGTTCTTAATTGTTCGATTAATTCTAATAATTCGATTTCATTTTTTTCTTTGTTCTTAATTGTTTCATTTTTTTTTTTGTTTCATGTTAATAATTCTTAATTGTCATCTTGCATGATGCTTATATGTTAAGCTGTATATGTTTGTGCAGTATATTTTCATATCTCCTCATACTGATCCTAAATTATACTTTAAAGAGTAGGGGGACGATACTTAAAGAGAAAGACATTCAACATCAAGAACGACTTCACCCCTGAGGAGGAATGAGCCACCCACCCTTTCGCTTCAATGTTCATAATTGGATGATTCGAGTATGTTGATATCAAGAGTTGCTGTTTGGCCACGGCACAATTAGTTTTTTTTTACTATTTCAAGTCTTTTGTGTTTCGTACTAGTAGATTATGGTAACCTTTGCTTGGTCACTTTTGTGATTGATATATACTCATGGTATCTATTTGTTAGTTATGGAAGTTATTGTGGAGATTTTTCTTTCTTCATTCTAGTTTGATCAAGTCTGGGGGTTTGACATAGATGAATTATATAGAGTACGCTAAAATAGAAACTGAAAAGGAGTACTGTAGACACCCACATTTTGACCGCCAGGTGTCTATAATAGGTCCCGCCAAACACCCGATGATGATAGGACGCAAACGTGCTTTAATGGGCTCGGATATGGGCTCGAAATCATGGACATTTGGTTTAGGCTTATTAAGGAGTACAAATCTCACAGAACGGACCTCAAATCCAGGCCCAGTGGGTCGTTTCGAGTCAAATAAGACTAATTTGGGTCGATTCTGACACCGGGGGTAAAACCGTCTTTTAGCGACCGAGTCAAACCCGGTCAAAGATATTTTTTCCCGAGTCACGCGGTCTGGCCGTGTCATTACACGTCCAATTCAGACTGAAACACTACAAAAATCAGCTTTCACAAATATTAAACAAATCCGTTTAAGGATAGAATTCGATCTCAAGTAGGAATTCTATCCGGAAACTGAAACAAAGTATCACCCGAGCTCAGATACTCGGCTGAAACAGCCGAGATACCTCCCCACCAGCCGAGATTCTTGGCTTATTCACCAAGAAACGAGAAGTTTATTTCCTTACGAACTCTCGTGTTTCCTATCCAAACCGGTGTTTCTTGTCACACAAGCAAGACCACCTCGATTCCTATAAATAGGACCTCATATTCAACACAAAAAATACATTCATTATCGATTAATACACTACAACTTTTCAGCAACTCATACGTAATTATTATAGCAAAAATAATCTCGAAATCCACATCCGAAGGAATACCGAAAAATTGTCCAAAAGCCGACGAATCCGTCCCGTCACCCGGCCGAATCCACGCCTACATATACACAAGAAAACACTCCAAAAACCGACACCTTAACTCATCCGCATCATCTCGACGCTCCCGTGCCTAAGCCACCGTCCGACGAGCCTTATTCCGAGAACACAAAGCATGTAGGTTGAGGGTGTAAATCAAACCCGACTCTTTTCCTTTCTCTCTCCCTATCTCACGTTTTTTTCGTCCATCTTCCTTTTTTTATTTTTTTTATTATTTCGGATCATCGGTCGTCTCATATTACGGGTCGTTCGTCGCATCATATTTTTATTTATTTTCGTTAATAAAAACCTTTTTATAACGTTCTTAAAATATGATACCGATTCTCTAATCGAATATCGTATCCACAAGAACTAAATTAAATTAATTTTCGTTGATGCTACATAAAATCATTACATCTTTTTAAACAAATTCGACGATTTTATACGCGGAGAGAATTAACATCTTTTTTCGTTCAAAATTCTTTTTTTTCAATTTTCGTTCAAAACAAGTTTTTCAAAACTTTCTTATAAAATCATTCCGACTATTCGATATCGATTTCATAATCGAGTATCGAATACGACGAATATCGAAAATATAAATCGAGTGTAAATTAATCCATATTTGTACGCGATTTATAAAAATTGACGGTTTTCGACAAAATAAAAAAACCCGGACAGACCGCCACGCGAGTCGCGCGCCATCCAGGCGGCTCGCGCGGCGGCCTGATTCGGCCGAGCCCTTTTTGTTTTCTTCTCGAACATTATATTAAAATGCGACCTTCGCGACATATTTTAATAAATACTCTTTTTCGACCTCGGTCAACACGTGTTAATCAATCACGTGTCATCAAATCTTTTCTAAAATCATGCATATTATTTATTTACGTCTTTTTCAATTTATTCATCGTTACTAACTCGTTTTCTCGTGTTTGTAGCTTTTTATTTGTTTTTATCGTTTTATTAGACTAAAACGAACTCACATGCTAAAATAACTTTGACGTTATTAGTTTAATATGCATTAAACGACTTAGCAACCCATTTTATTTTTCTCACATGCTTAGGAAAATAATGTTTGCATATCATTCAACCGTCGAACTAACTCGTGTACACCAAAAACGAACGATATCCTAGTAAAGGCCGCTAAGTGCGGGCGGGGTTGGGTGTTCTTAGTGAACTTCCCAACACGTACCCTCACCCCTTACTCAGAACCATGGTTTCCGGATGTCCGAATCCATTGGCAACGAGAGTCATTCAATATACGATTAACCGCCCAGTCGGCATCGGTATCGATATGCAAAGGGACGAGCCCAATAAACTCTGACATCGGAAATGGGCCGTAGTTTGTATACGGCCCACTACGACATAGAGTGGGCTCGAACGGTTCCGAATAACCACAAAATTCGGTGGCGACTCCTACTTCGATTTAAATTTCAATTTGACCATCTCATATGGAGATTCATTCGCCTCCCCAAACCCGCGCGTGGCCGCGTCGGGGTGGACCTATGTCATGTCCACAAGTACGCTAAAATAGAAAAAGGGTACGCTAAAATAGAAAAAAGGTACGCTAAAATAGAGATTGAAAAAGGGTACGATACGCTGAAATAGAAACTGAATAAGGGTACGCTAAAGTAGAAAAAGGGTACGCTAAAACTGAAAAAGGATACGCTAAAAAAGAAACTGAAAAAGAATATGATACGTTAAAATTGAAATTGAAAAAGGGTACGATAAAAAAATAGAAAAAGGGTACGCTACAATTAAAAAAGGGTACGCTACAAATGAAATATCAATTAAAAAAGGGTACGCTAAAAAAGAAACTGAAAAAGGATACGATAAAATAGAGAAAAGTACGATAAAATAGAAAAAAGGTACGCTAAAATAGAAAAAGGGTACGATAAAATTAAGAAAAGGTATTCTAAAATAGAAAAAGGGTACGCTACAATTGAAAAAGGGTACGCTACAATTGAAAAATCAATTAAAAAAGGGTACGCTAAAAAAGAAACTGAAAAAGGGTACGCAAAAATAGAGAAACAGTACGATAAAATAGAAAAAGGGTACGCTAAAATAGAAAAAGGGTACGATAAAATTAAGAAAAGGTATTCTAAAATAGAAAAAGGGTACGATAAAAAAATAGAAAAAAGGTACACTAAAATAGAAAAAGAGTACGCTACAATTGAAAAAGGGTACGCTACAATTGAAAAAGGGTACGATAAAATAAAAAAAAGGTATTCTAAAACTTTAAAAGAATACAACAATATTGTCAAAGGATACACTAAAATTGGACCAAAATTGGAGCCAAAAATAATTAACAAAGATTTTTGAATTAGGCTTCTTGATTCACGACAATGCCAAAATCTAATTCTAATCTTGAAGAAATAATCAACCCGGAACAATTCCCTTAAGAGTTACAATCTTGTTCTTATCCCATTTTAAGAGTTCAACAATTTTCTCCTTCGTATACGATTCCAAACTCTCACTCTGAAAAGAAAACAAAAAATATTAACTACCCGACTACCGTAAATAATACTACAAATTATTAGTTGTATTAGTAACTTAAGATATTGCTCGCTCGTCCACTGAGAACTATTGTAAATTGACTCCAACCACTTCAAAACATAAGCTCCACAATCAAACCTATAAATTTTATATAAGTATTTGTATCCATTGGAAAAAAAAAGGTCACATAAAAAGGGAAAATTTACCCGTTTTGTTGTTGAGATACACAAAGGGTTGAAAACTCGAACTTCTTTATCTCAGCCAACTTTGAAAAGTTACGACTAAACAATATGTGAAAAGTTACGACTAATCAAAAACACCAACAATTGTCATCAATAAAACTTCAATAAGGTCAAGTAATCAATTGAAAAAGACTACACTAAAATTGAAAAAGGGTACGTTAAAATTGAAAAATGATACACTAAAATTGAAAAAGGGTACGCTAAAATTGGAAAAAGGTACACTAAAAATGAAAAACTTCATCTTGCTTTCTTTTGTTTGATCCGCTACCTACAACGGTACTTTTAACCTCCATGCTTGTGAGCAAAAAAAAATTGAACAAAACAATTAAACAACAAATATCATCGGTTTTTGTTGAGGATCATAAATTATTAGTCTCGCATTAATATCCACAATACTGGAAAATGCTAAAGTTCACCTCTGCTCGTATATATGGTGGGTTTCATTTTAGCTTGGAGTTCAATATCAATTCAGAGTTCAGACTCCTAAAACCCTGAGAGTTTAACTATTGTAGTTTCCCCATGTTCTTTAATTAAAAATCTTTCTAAAAAAATCAACAAATCAATTTCTCAACAGATTCTTGAATCAAATCAATACCAATAGTACAATTCATATGAACAATTGCATCATGTTTAATCTTATCCCTAAACAAACGAACTTCACCTTTAAAATTCGCATACCCAACAATCTCCAATTTCCTTGAATTATTCAAATCACTACCAAATTTCACTACATCATCTTCTCTCAACCCAGAAAAACTGTAATTACCCTTCAATGAACTCATCTTCATCACCTGAAGGTGAAGATCAATCAACAAACCCAAACAAGGCAACCAACAAATTTAACATACTTAACATATAATTTCACAATCGAACCCTAAAAACAAGTTAAATTCAGAAATTAGGGTTGAAGAAAGTGTAAAATCGTTATAATCATAATAATCTGACCTAATTAATTTCATATTTATGAGAATCGAATAATTCATCAACCCTAATTAATTTAGTTTAGTGAGATAATAAATTGTCTGATGATGATGATTAGTTGGCGATAAATTGCAAGAACTAAACGATTGAATTGTTGGAATACCTGGAAATTAAGGCGAGGAAATGGCGAAGACAATCGAAATGGCGAAAGGGAGATGAACTGGGTTTAGGGGATGAGCGAAGGGAGAGAGGAATTAGAGGGGTGAGAGTTAAGTCGGAGATCTAATAAACAAAAGGAAAAAAATGACTTAGACAAAACAAAATGAATCTCAACCATCCATTTCATAAGAGAATCTAATGGCTGAGAAGAGTTCTCACAGTTCTCATTGAGTGGGTGGTTCTCACATGAACCTAAATATTTTTTTTTGTTTTCTTTTCAGAGTGAGAGTTTGGAATCGTATACGAAGGAGAAAATTGTTGAACTCTTAAGATGGGATAAGAACAAGATTGCAACTCTTAAGGGAATTGTTCCGGGTTGATTATTTCTTCAAGATTAGAATTAGATTTTAACATTGTAGTGAATCAAGAAGCCTAATTCAAAAATCTTTGTTAATTATTTTTGGCTCCAATTTTGGTCCAATTTTAGTGTATCCTTTGACAATATTGTTGTATTCTTTTAAAGTTTTAGAATACTTTTTTTTATTTTATCGTACCCTTTTTCAATTGTAGCGTACCCTTTTTCAATTGTAGCGTACCCTTTTTCTATTTTAGTGTACCTTTTTTCTATTTTTTTATCGTACCCTTTTTCTATTTTAGAATACCTTTTCTTAATTTTATCGTACTCTTTTTCTATTTTAGCGTACCCTTTTTCTATTTTATCGTACTGTTTCTCTATTTTCGCGTAACCTTTTTCAGTTTCTTTTTTAGCGTACCCTTTTTTAATTGATTTTTCAATTGTAACGTACCCTTTTTCTATTTTAGAATACCTTTTCTTAATTTTATCGTACCCTTTTTCTATTTTAGCGTACCCTTTTTCTATTTTATCGTACTTTTCTCTATTTTATCGTATCCTTTTTCAGTTTCTTTTTTAGCGTACCCTTTTTTAATTGATTTTTCAATTGTAGCGTACCCTTTTTTAATTGTAGCGTACCCTTTTTCTATTTTTTTTATCGTACCCTTTTTCAATTTCAATTTTAACGTATCATACTCTTTTTCAGTTTCTTTTTTAGCGTATCCTTTTTCAGTTTTAGCGTACCCTTTTTCTACTTTAGCGTACCCTTATTCAGTTTCTATTTCAGCGTATCGTACCCTTTTTCAATCTCTATTTTAGCGTACCTTTTTTCTATTTTAGCGTACCCTTTTTCTATTTTAGCGTACCCCTTTTCAGTTTCTATTTTAGCGTACTCTATATAATTCATCTATGTCAAACCCCCAGACTTGATCAAACTAGAATGAAGAAAGAAAAATCTCCACAATAACTTCCATAACTAACAAATAGATACCATGAGTATATATCAATCACAAAAGTGACCAAGCATAGATTACCATAATCTACTAGTACGAAAGACAAAAGACTTGAAATAGTAAAAAAAACTAATTGTGCCGTGGCCAAACAGCAACTCTTGATATCAACAGACTCGAATCATCCAATTATGAACATTGAAGCGAAAGGGTGGGTGGCTCATTCCTCCTCAGGGGTGAAGTCGTTCTTGATGTTGAATGTCTTCCTCTTTAAGTATCGTCCCCCTACTCTTTAAAGTATAATTTAGGATCAGTATGAGGAGATATGAAAATATACTGCACAAACATATACAGCTTAACATATAAGCATCATGCAAGATGACGTTTTTGTGTGTAAAAACCAATATTGAGACTCCATATATCAACTTAAATTTTTGGTTTAGTAATATGTTTACTCACGGTCTCATTTTAGAATCAATAGGGTGAAGATTGATTGAAGAGCCAAACAAACAATTATGCCCTATATACAACTATACAAGTAAGATTAATTTTACACGTACTGTTGCACCTTTCTATATACTCCGTATCTTTAATTATTTCACGAATGCAGATGCATCGCTTGATTGTTAATTTTATGAAGGTCGTTGCGCAGAAAGAAAGATCCATCATAATAATACTCTAAAATGAGACCTTTTACGCTAAAATCAATCAACCGATCAATCAATCAATCAAAAACATACTCCATAATCTATTTTAGAGTACCTTTTTTTACATGAAATTCTACCAAGTAATCAAACAACAAAAAAAAAAAATTGAAATCGAATTAGTAGAATTAATCGAACAATTAAGAACAACAAGTTAATCGAATCAGACAAACGGGGAATTAAGAACAATTCTAGCACTCTTAAAATTCTAGAATCGAATCAGACACGATTTTAAGTTGGAATCGGTAGAATTAAACAAAGAAAAAACTAAAATCAATCATCAAATCAAAACTGGAATCGACTGAAATCAAAACCCTAATCCTAATTTATTCAGATTAGATAACAAACCTCGTTTAATTGATTTGAATGAAGCTCAATCTGCGTTTTCTTGATGAATGATGAAGAAAAATATAAACTAACCACATCGAAAAAACACAGAGACTTGAATGATTGAAAGAAATTGCAGCAGGAACAATGCGTGTCAAATCAGTATGCCATTAATCAGTACTACGCAGTAATAGGAGTTGATTTTTGGTGAATTTTGTTGAAATTATTCTGGTGAATTGATGAAGGCAGGGGCGATGGAATAGAGGGAAAGGAGAGAGAGAGGGGGGGAATAAGCGCTTACCCTTATTTGTTTACGTGAAATCTAAGGACTGAGATCCAAGGGTTGTAAAGGGTTCTCACAGTTCTCACCATAGTATGGGTTCTCATCCGATCTTAACTATATATATATATATATATATATATATATATATTGATTTCATCATCTTGATATAGGATAATTACTTAAGTTTATAGTCTTAGAAACTTTTTTTGAGAGTCAAAAGACTTTTGATAGATATCGAAGAACAAATTATTACTCTTTATTTATAATATAGAATTTCATCATCATATTATAATTTGTCGATGTGAGATAAATTTAAAACTGTTATATGTTATAAATTCATCACATAATATGAAACAAATGATATGAAATTTATACTCTAATGAAAGCATTTTTTACTACGAATCTAATTATTTCATTTTTATAATTTATTTTACGATAATGTTTTAAAAAAATAAATTCTAAAGGTTTTCATGTCAGAATTGTAAAATAACACATTAATATAATAGATTAAATATATATTGTAATAATCAAAAGATTCTCTAATTGATTTTTTATTATTATTTATGATACTTTCCTAATTTGAGGTTTGATTAAACGGACCAATGAGATCGCTCGAAAAAAGCCTAATATATATATATATATATATATATATCGATTATTATATTAATTTTGTATTTGGTTTTAATGAGGATAATGAGGATAAAATCCCATTATTTTTGGGGACCCATTTCATTATACTACATTATTATCATATTAATTTTGTATTGGCTTTAATGAGGATAATGAGGATAAAATCCCATCATTTTTGGGAAGCCATATCATTTTACCACTCTACTATTTTTGGGGAGCCATCATTTTACTACGTACTCTTCTCTCGCCATTGTTGAACTCGACATCTCCTATCGCCATTGCTTTTCTTAAATTTTTTGAAATTGTGGTAAATAAATTAGAGCATCTGACGTTTGCAAAAAAAAATCTGACATTTGAAGGATACGAATTAGAGGAGGATCCAGATGAATAACCACATCTCATTGTATCAATGAGGGTTTTGAAGGTTGATAATGGAGGATGACTTTTAATTTGATGAATATAAAGGGGAAGAAGAAGAAGAAGAGGCGCACCAAAACCTAGCAGGTCACAATTACCGGTTTTACAGATAAAAAAGGCATTGGTTATAAAGAGAGATTAATGAGAGGATAGTTGATATTAAAACGGGATTACGTATAGTTTGTATTAATATAAGAAGCACCCCCATAGTTGGTATTATTGTTATGAAATAACCCTTATTATTATTATTATTATTATTATTATTATTATTATTATTATTATTATTATTATTATTATTATTATTATGTTTTTTGGTAACGGTCTAGACGCAATTGTTGACTTCAATGTTTTGATGAGTAATTATATTTGTTACGTGATTAAAGTAAATGTGTTATTATCATTAATACCGGTGGTTATTTCCATCATCATTATTATTGTTATTATTCTTATGATATTTATTATCTAGTTGAATATTATTTAAAACGGTCATTGATTTGAATGTTGTGAGGAATAATAATATTTATCATGTAATTAAATGTGTTGGCGCTACCACAATTACTATTATTATTATTATTATTATTATTATTATTATTATTATTATTATATTTATGATTTTGCTAAAAAATGACTGTAACGGTTTAATACAATTCAATTCTTTTTGTAACGGTCTAGAATCAATTACTGACTTCAATGTTTTTGAGGAGTAATTAAATTTATTACGTAATTAAATGTGGTATCATCATTATTAGCTAATTAAATGTTTGTGTTGAAGTTTTTAATTTGGTGAGGTAAATTATGTTTTCAACTATTGGTATAAATGTTTCTTAGGAGTTACTATATCTATTATGCAATTAAATGTGCTGTTATCATTTTAGCTAATTAAAAGTGTTGAGGAAATTATTTAGCGACATGTTGCTTGTACATAAAACACGATTACATGTATTAAGGGAATTATGTAGCTAAAGGTTTCTGGCACGGTACTAATAACACTACCCTATGGCTATTATCGTACCCAAATATTTTGTGAACACTATGTCCATTAGGAAATGAAGTGTGCTGGCGTCATTGCTTTAGAAAAACATATAATACAAAAGTATCCAGTATTTCTGAACTACTAATTCACTCTAGTGAAAGACATGAACTCAAATATTTCTGAACTATTGGCTTTATCGACAAATATAGGTACATATCGAGTAAAGTACCTTTAACATAACAAAGCATGAATAATCTCATGCATTTGATTTTTATCCATCAGATTAAAACCAAAAGCATCCAAGAAGTTGGTGATTTGTTAAATGTCTGTGAAAATTTCCTTATAGACGACATTCTTGATTTCATTGCGGCCATGATCTCCATGCTCATCATCGATGCTAGGGATGCATATCTTTAATCCTTTTCTAGTGGTTACTCTTGTGACGGCAACATATAATTGTCCGTGACAGAAAACTGGTTGCGGTAAGTATATCCCTACCTTCTCAAAATTCTGTCCTTGGCTCTTATTTATCGTCATTGCAAAGCAAACCTTGATAGGGAACTGTCGTCTCTTCAGTGTGAATGGCCAATGAGATTCATTCGGAGTCATCTCAATTCTAGGTATTGACATCATTGCTCCTATATTGCTTCCTGTAATGATCTTGGCTTCAATAATCCAGGTTTGGATCTTCGTAACTGTAAGTCTCGTTTCATTACACATACCGGATGCTTGGTTGATATTCAGCAATAATATAATCGGGCATCCAACCTTCAAATGTATCTCGTGGTTTGGTAAACCTTGGAACTTGAGTGTGTTTAAGAATTCGGTTGGGTATAAGTCTTGCACGTTCGAAGCATTCCTGGTCAGCGGGCATATTCTATCTACGCTCCTGGACACAAATACTTCCCCTGGGATTAGCCGCAGCATGTAGTTGTTCACCTCTTCGGAGATTTCATTTTTTGGAGCCAATATGGCTCTCCCTTGCAGATATGTAGGGTTTGTGTAGTTTTGCATTAGGTCTGGATATATCTCATCAACTATCGTGGCGATGGGGTCTTCTGTTTGTGGGAGCAAAATGTCATCGGGTATTTGTATCCAAGTATTTTCTTCCTCCCCATCCTTGGCTCTTGATGCCACTTTACCATCTCCTATATTCAGAATCCATTGGCTAAACTCCGCTAACTCTCTCTGTTCGCTTTCGGTATTTCCTTCTTTCACCCTCATGTTCCTATGTAACATGAGCACTGTACAGTGTGGCCATATGTCATCTGATTTGCTAATAGAAGCATCCACTATTTTAGACCTGCCTGCACAGGGTACAACAGGTAATGTTTGCCTGAAATCCCCGCCTAGCAAGACTGTTTTCCCCCGCCCCCGAAAACTTTTCTCATTGACGCGGCATCATCAAGTTGCATTATATCTCTGCAAGCTCTGTCAACAGCATCGAATGCATTTCTATGGACCATGGGTGCTTCATCCCAAATTATGAGGCTTGCAGCTCTTATTAAATGCGCTAAATCTGATCCCTGCTCAAGTTTGCAACTTGTGTTATCGCTGACATAAATAGGAATGGCGAATCTTGAATATGCAGTTCTTCCCGCACTTAATAGTAATGCAGCTATTCCGGATGATGCCACCGCGAGGACAATTTTTCCTTGTGATCTTAGGCGAGAGATTAGAGTTTTCCACAAATATGTCTTCCCGGTGCCTCCGCTGTCGTATACAAAAAATAAGCCACCCTTATGTCCATGCACTGCGTCGACCACGATGTTGTATACCTTTCTCTGGTCGGGGTTCAACCCGTCTTCTAGTATGTTCGCATCTAAACCCAACGCCTGCTCATCATAATGTTGTTCCTCTAACATAAGCCGGTTTGCTAACCTGTGTATAAGTGCTACGTCCGGCATCGGCAAATTAGAAAACTGTCTAAGACCCCGATTGGTTCAGTTTAGAATCATCTCTATTTCATGAAGAGCATAGTTTTGCTGCTGTTCCTGAGTCAACGATAAGTCCCCAAGTCTTAGCCTTCTTCTTTGCCGGGGTAAAATGTCTTCTGAAAGTTGATCCCAATGGCTTTTCCACATTGCCTCAGGGTCTGAAACTTCATAGATCAGAAGAATGGTGGCGAAAAATTCTCGTAATTGTGCTGCGGAAGAATAGGTTGCGGCTTCGTTAAGGGCGACATGTCATTCATCGTCTCCGTCGAGCAACCCCCTGGCATTGCAAGCAGCTTTGTATGTTGCGTGGACAACACCATTTACCGTTCTTATGTCTGCAAAGCATGTTACTCCTTTCACTATATTCAGCAGGAGGCGTAAGTAGTATGGCTCGCCGGAGTTGGGTGGGGCAAAATATATCCTGCCTATTTTCAACCCCTTTCTTTGTCATTTTTTCCATCTCTTTTCTTGGTTGAGCCAGAGCCATTGAGTGGGGAAATCAGCATAAGTTAAGAGACGTGCATCTAAGTGGTTTTTATTTGTAGTCATCCACTCTGTCAATGCTGTATTTGCGTCTCCAACCTTGCCGAGCACATCTTCTGGGTACTCGTCGTCACCGAAGAAAACATTATGTTCGTCTTCTAAGTGGAATGGTAGCCTCTGGACAGGAGGGTGTTTATACTGTATCTCAAAAGCGTATAAATTCCAGCAAGATTCCGCGGCCGACAAATATCTGCAACGTAAGTACTCTTCAATTTCATCAACTGGCTTCTCAAAAGGGATTTCAGCCCTGTTTCCACTCGCGGCTTCTTGTAGGGTTGCTAGTGCCATGTCTGGTCCCTTAGACATGTACTTGAAGAGGTATTTAATAGACCTGTGCTTATTACACCACTCAACATTCAGATGTGCTTGGTATTTTACCAGTAGGTCGAGATTGTAGGGGACAACAAATATGTTGTCCATGGTGTGCTGATTTTTCTCCACTGTCCGTCCATCATTTCGCCTGCGATATATTGGGTATCCATCATCATCTACTGAGGTTTCGGTGCAGAACTTTCTTGGGTAGTACTTCGAGCATTTTTTGTCAACCATACATGCGGACTGGTAGTTCATTGCACCGCATGGACCATGAATCATGAATTGAGTGACGGTCTCATATCCAAGGGAGTCAGTTTCTTTGTCAGGCAGCTCGGCGCTAATGATGTTGTCTGTGTCCTCTAATGTGGTGTGTTTATCAGCAGGGTGTAGGAAAATGCGAATGTGCGCATGTGGTAGACCTCTTTTTTGGAATTCGATGGTGTAGACAACTGCATAAATGACGTAAGAAGCTATAAGTACATGTACAATTATATATTTCTTATCGAAATTGGCGGAAGGAGCCACATGTAGTATTGCACATCATCATAATTAGTGATGAATTAGGATGCGAAATTTAATGAAAGTTATTAATCTAATTTTTAGTATTAGTTATTTGCATTTAGTACCGCTCATTCAGTATTAAAATTAATTCACTAATCTAATTTTTAGTGCTATTTATTTGCATTTATTAAAATTAATTCAGTAGTCTACTTTTTAGTAGTAATTATTTGCATTTAACGCCGCACATTTAATTTAATGAAAATCATTAATCTAATTTTTAGTATTAGTTATTTGCATTTAGTACCGTTCATTCCGTATTAAAATTAATTCACTAATCTAATTTTTAGTGCTATTTATTTGCATTTATTAAAATTAATTCAGTAATCTACTTTCTAGTAGTAATTATTTGCATTTAACAACGCACATTCAGTATAAAAATTAATTCAATGATTTAATTTTTGGTATTAATTATTCGCATTTAACTATCATAAATTTAACGACGCACATTCAATGTATAGATTAATTTTTTTTTAGAAATCAACCAATGAGAGGAGAGTGACATGGTGTCTCAAATACTTTCAAAATGAAGCGCGGGTGGAACAATTTGTAGAACGTACCTGCGAGCACTCTCCCGAAGAAGTTCCTCTTTGTGATGTCGCGTATTAGTTCATCAAGTTTGATCTTGAATACCCTAGCGACGATATCTGGGCGATCTTATAAACGTTGCCCGGGCATGAAGGCGAGGAATTTTGAAATCTCTGGCCATTGTGGGTTACATGTGAAAGTGATGAATAAATCGGGAGGACCTGCCCAGCGGCAAATAGCCAACGCATCGTGATAATTCTGGAACATGTTTTTAGACCCCCTTCAAAACGAAGATGTAGGATATAGCGCTGACCAAGTGATGCTGGCGTTGTCTCCCTACTGTCAATAGCGTCGACCAGGCCACGCAACGAATATTTTCGTATGTCTTTTTGATGCGTACGAATATAGTCGAGGCGTGTTTCTTCTACACATGTGAAAGCGTCCACCATAAATTGCTGTGTTAGATTCCCACATAAGACGGTGATCCCGTCAATGATTTCTCCACCATCCCTTCTTTCCTGGAGTCGATAAGCATAGTACTCCCTGATTGTAACAAACTTTTTTTTTTCTTTTGGTGGTTTCATAGTCGCTATGCTTGATTTCAGGGATGAATCCATCTTCACCATATGCGAATATCAATGGGTATTGCATTGCCATAAAGCTTGGATGTAGTTCAGAAATTCGCTTCAACCCTGTGGTGCGCTCTTTAATAATAATGTCTCGATGACCTTTCTCTTTTCCGCCCCCGTTAATTAGTACAACAGCAAGTTCATCTGCACTTGGTAAGTTGTATTGTCGCCCGTCCCTTGGTCGGCCTCCAATTAGGCGCAGTTGTACATTCTGTAGATTGGGTTCTATCAGCTTCTCTCTTGCCATTTTGCACATCTTTGCTATGGCGTTGTGCTCATACAACATATTTGAGAGCCCTTCAACAATTGAGGGATCAATTTTTTTGCTCCCTTCAGTGCTCAAAGTATTCATTCTGTGTGTCAGCTCCTGTTCATTGTCATAAAAGTACAACTGCATGAATCTCGGTTGTTTCCCTTCTGGTGGTAGCAGAGACCCGATGTTATGGTGGTTCTGACCCCCTAATCTGAAGCAATATGGGCCACTACCATTGTTCACAGTCCTGTCTACTTTGCCTCCTGTGGATGTGAACGCAGGCAACTCATTGTATGTCCTGATCGACCTTCTGAATGTCTTTGATTTTGAACCTTCTGATGAGTTGATTAAATTTTTTAAATAATCGGGTGGAGGCGGCAGCAAATGGGGCTTGACTTTCCCTTTCTGACAGCAAATGCTAAATTTAGGGCGCGCCTGCTTCTTCGTCCTGCCAACAGATTCCTCAGTCCACAAAGTCGCACCGCAGAACTCGCAACGTTTACTTGGCTCCCCAAAGCACCAAGGTTCTGTAAATAGCCCTGCGAAACAACGGATGTTGTTTGGGAAGAAATGAATGAGCCGTAGGTGGCAGGAAATTAAATTGGTGAGGCAAATAGAAATGAATAGGACAGAGGCGACAGAAATTAAATTGTTTGATCAGATTCTAGTCGCCGTAAGCAATAAGTTCAGTGACGTTAACCACTATAGAATTAATTCTAATTTGTGACCCAATAATTTGCCCTCATAACTGAATACGAAAACCAACTAAAAGATTCACATAACCAAACAAACAACCAAAAATATAGAATTAATTCTAATTTGTGACCCAATAATTTGCCCTCATAACTGAATACGAAAAACCAACTAAAAGATTCACATAACCAAACAAACAACCAAAAATAATCAGAGCTTATTACTTGAAACATGAACCCCTAGGTGAATTTCCAGAAATTTAGTAGAGATAAGCCAAAAGGAAAATGCAACTGAATAATCTCATGGAGTTGAGCGTACAAGTGATGTCATTATGACGCGTAATCAGGTACGGGTGCTAGGTTCAAGCGAAATGGGCACAAAGCAACTTTGTAAGCTGTTTGGAGAGATTCGAAAATATAAGGATGCTTACTTTTACCATGGTTGCGCATATCCGGCGGAGAGTCTTCGATCAGGTCAGGGGCTAGCTGGTCGTCCGCTTCTGCGGTTTGCGCGTATGGGCGGTTAGTCCAGTAAGTGATCACCTAGTGCGTTATATAGTTACGGATATTTTGTGAGTAGTGTAGCCATCGAGAAGCATACCGTCATTATCACCTTCACTGTTGGAGGAGTCGGGGTGCTCAAGTGTCAGCTCCGAGGTGATTATCGAGCCTTGGGGCGCGTGAGGCCTGAAACTGGTGCTGCATTCTGCATCGTCAGTTGTTTTCTGCCTTTTGTTGCTCCGAGAGGGGTCGTTTTCTGCATGGAAGGAGTAGACAGATCTCAAAAAAATATAAACCGCACACATATCACGAAACTAAAAACTGGATCGGGCTATATATCTCAAGGGGCATAATCGAAACCATATATCATATATATCTCAGTTGTTACTTATTATACTAAATAAATTGTTATTTATTATTAATGCATAGTATATATGATATGCATTAATAATAAGTATATATGGTCGTTTTCATATATGATATGCAGGTTATTAGTTTATTATTATTGTTAACATATGTCGTCTATAATTTAGCTATAATAAGCGAGGGATGACTTTTGTAGTGGTCCAATAAATGGTGTCCAATGTTTATATAACGGTGTACTGCAACTAAAAACTGTAAAAGTTAAAATGAACAATCAACTGACAATAGTAGCGCACAAATTCTAATCTTTAGCATACACGTATAAAGGTCTCTTGTATTACTAATCAACAAATGGACACGTGATTACCAAGCCCTAATCGAGTCCTATGTGTATTTACGTATATTTGATTATTAGCTATTATCGACCAATCAACCAATCATGGTCCTCACAAATAGGCACGTAGAACCATGTAATTCTACAAATGCTAGATGCATGCAAGCCCTAAGCAGATAAAAACCGTAAATCCCACCCACATTAATATATCAATCAACAATCACCAACTGAAGTCAACCCTTAAATTTTTTTTGGTATCTTAAACAGCATCTTCTCAATCTAATCACCCAATCATGCTCCACACAAGTGGACACGTAAAACCATGAAATTGTACGAATGCTAGATGCATGGAAGCCCTAAGCATGCCCAAACCGTAAATCCCACCCACAGCTATATATTACACTAAATCCCACCCACATCTATATAATGTATAAAGCAACAATGACCAACTGAAATCGACCCTAAATTTTTTTTGGGTCTTCGGTTGTGAGGTGTGAGTGAGGTATGTCAGTGAACGGGGTGCGTGGTCTGTGCTCTAGACAAAAATGTCACAACTATATATGCAGGTGCCTATGTCTTGAGAGGAGCGTAGTCATCGAATGCGTACCATCATTGTGAGCATCATTGGCGGGAGAGACAGGTTGCTCAAGCATCCGAGGCGCGACATTGCGGCTGCATTCTACTTCGTCACCCCTTTTCTGCCGCTTGCTGCCTGGGGAAGGTTCGTAGATGCAAACCGCCGTAAAATGTACTGGTGTGCACGGGGCAGAATGGGGCTGGGTTTCCGGGGCAACAATGTTGTTTCTTCTTTGTGAGATAATCAAGCCCCTCCTAAGGCGGCAGAGGCTGGCTTTATAGCTTCGTAGGCTTACTACACCCGAGTATCGTTTATGTGGGAGGCGTATCAAATAGAACGTAGGTGGGTGGAGGTTGTTTTCGATGCTTGTCTCGACGACTACACATCTTCGGATCAGGCGATTTAATTTCTCAACAGTAATAGGGTGGGAATTGATCATGCTATCTCACTCAGCCGAATACCACAATGTAGGCATGAAAAATATTTATAGGGTGGTCGGAATTTATTGTTTAACCTAGGATTCTAAGTAGTAATTAATGAAGAAGTTGAAGGGTTGATAACTCATGCATTTAATAGGTAACCTAGTATTCTAAGTAGTAATTGAGAAAGAAGTTGAAGGGTTGATAACTCATGCATTTAATAGGTAACCTAGTATTCTAAGTAGTAATTGAGAAAGAAGTTGAAGGGTTGATAACTCATGCATTTAATAGGTAACCTATGATTCTAAGTAATCAATGAGAAAGTAGTGTAAGGGTCTCCTCACTTTGGATTCAAAATAATAGATGAAGGAGAAGTTGAAAGGTTGTAGCCAATAGTAACAAACTTTCTCATTTATCATGCATTCAACCCCCTTTCTTCACTTTGGATTCTAAGTTGTAATTGAGGAAGAAGTTGAAGGGTTGATAACTTATGCATTTAACTCCCTTTCTTCACTTTGGATTCTAAGTAGTAAATGAGGAAGAAGTTGAAGGGTTGTCCATTGATCATGCATTCAACTCTCCCCCTTTCAATTTCTAGCGAATAAAATCATGCCAAGTGTGTGCCTTAAGAAGTGAGGATTGGAATTATGGAGAATGGGTGTTGCTTTGCTTCCCTTTTAATAAAATATATAGATTATTACTCCTATTTATTAGTACTATGCTATGCTAAAATTTTCACATCGAACGTCAGTGTGAGTATTGAAAATAACAACATTTGTGTAGTTAAGCTCGATTATATTTCAAGTTTAGATAAATTGTATTCCGTAGTACTATATCAATATTCCGACTCTTATTTATAATTATGGTATCCATGACGTTATTATAATTTATTTATTTTTAGGATTTTCTACATGGGACACCCGTATTTTTAACTTTTCTATATGGTACACTGCATTTTTATAATCACACATGATATCCCTCTTTCCCTAGATCATTGAAATCTCATCCCCACCTCTCTCCCTTGGATTGTAACTCCCTTTCTTCATACTTAAAATTAAAATGAACCAAACAAGTTTAAGAAGGCATGGATTTAGGTCTCGTTTGGTTCATCCGGGAACATATTTCCTAGAGGAAGTTTGCATTTCCCGGGAAGTTAATTCCTACATCAACTTCCCGGGAATTTGTAATATTTGTTTGGTTGACATTCTAGAATACTCACACTTCCAATGAATTGAATTCTTGCATCTTGTTTGGTTGTCTTGACCTAATTCCCATGATTTTGTTTATAATTACTATTATGCTCTTTATTAATAAAGGGTATAAAACTTATGAAATTTTTTTACAACTTATGAAATAGCTGAAATTGTCTTCCCCATGATATGCAGTTGTAACAATATTACATCATCAGCATAAAAAAGAACGAACATTATTTTTTTTTTTAAAAAACTTTCCGAGGAAAAATCATTGTTCATGAAAATAAAACGCTTACTAGTGAAAGTTTGAAACTCTAGTAAAACAGCTCAGATATTCGTGATTCGGTTGATTGAAAATTAGTAAATGGAGAGCTGAATAAAAAATTAGGGTTATAAAGTGAGAAATATATGAGTATATAAGGGTAAAAGTCATTTGAAGGAAATCGAGATGTGGGAAGTAGGGGTGTTCAAAAATTGACCCGGACCGGACCGGACCGTAAGGTCCGGGTCGGTCCAGACCGGGGCACGTACCGGTCCGGTCTCCGGGTCCCAAAAAAGTTGGTAACCGGTCCCCGGTCCGGTCCACACTTTAAAAAAATATCAAACTTAGTGTATTTTTACGGTCCGGTCCGGTCTTAAGAGGGTCCGGTCCGGTCCGGTCCGGGTTTCTTTGTTAACCGGTCCGGTCCGCGGGTTTGGATTTTTTGGGTTTCCGGTCCGCGGGTCATACCGGTCCGGGTTTAGACCGGTGAACACCCCTAGTGGGAAGTGCAACTCATCGGAGTGGTGGTTGGTGAGCAAGTTCTCACATCATGCAGAATTGCAACGTAAGTTTGAGTTCCCCATTTTTGGGGTAACCAAACTGTGGACATGACATAGGTCCACCCCAACGCGGCCACGCGCGGGTTTGGGGAGGCGAATGAATCTCCATATGAGATGGTCAAATTGAAATTTAAATCGAAGTAGGAGTCGCCACCGAATTTTGTGGTTATTCGGAACCATTCGAGCCCACTCTATGTCGTAGTGGGCCGTATACAAAATACGGCCCATTTTCGATGTCAGAGTTTATTGGGATCGTCCCTTTGCATTACGATACCGATACCGACATTATCAGATACCGAGAATTGAATGACTCTCGTTGCCAATGGATTCGGACGTCCGGAAACCATGGTTCTGAGTAAGGGGTGAGGGTACGTGTTGGGAAATTCACTAAGAACACCCAACCCCGCCTGCATTTAGCGGCCTTTACTAAGATATCGTTCGTTTTTGTTGTACACGCGTTAGTTCGACGGTTGAATGATATGCAAAGATTATTTTCCCTAAACATGTGAGAGAAAAAATAAATGGGTTGCTAAGTCGTTTAATGCATGTTAAACTAATAACGTCAAAGTTATTTTAGCATGTGAAGTAGTTTTAGTCTAATAAAACGATAAAAACAAATAAATTGCTACAAACACGAGAAAACGAGTTAGTAACGATTGAATAAATTGAATAAAGACATGAATAAATAATATGCATGATTCGAAAAAAGATTTAATGACACGTGATGGATTAACACGTGTTGACCGATGTCGAAAAAAGTATATCGAAATATGTCGCGAAAGTCGCTTTTTATGTAAGGTTCGAAAAGAATAAAAAATAGAAAAGCGAAGAAACGAAAAAAAGGAGCCCGACGGATCAGGCTGCCGCGTGGGTCGCCTGACAGGCGCGCGACCCGCTTTGTGGCCTGCCGGTTTTTTTTTATTTGTCAAAAAATCATTAATTTTTTATAAATCGCGTACAAATATGAATTAATTTATACTCGATTTATATTTTCGATATTCGTCGTATTCGATATTCGATTATGAAATCGATATCGAATAGTCGGAACATTTTTAGAAAATGTTTTAAAAAATGTTTGTTTCGAGCGAAAAGTAAAAAAAGAATTTTGAACGAAAAAGATGTTAATTCTCTCCGCGTTTAAAATCATCGAATTTTGTTTAAAAAGGGTAATGATTTTATTAGCATCAACGAGAATTAAGTAATTTATTTTTTGTAGATACGATATTCGATTAGAGAATCGATATCGTATTTTAAGAACGTTATAAAAATAGTTTTTTTTTGTAGTATCGATTATTAGTAATAAATAAAAATATGTGACGAACGACCCATATTAATAATACGAAACGACCGACGACCCATAAAAAAAAGTGACGGACGAAAAAAAAAAAGGAAAAAAGACGTGAGGGAGAGAGAGAAAGAAAAAAAAAATCGGGTTTGATTTACACCCTCAACCTACATGTTTTACTTTCTCGGTATGAAGCTCGTCAGACGGTGGCTTAGGCTTGGGAGCGTCGAGATGATGCGGGATGAGTTAAGGTGTCGGTTCGGTGCGTTTTTTTATGTGTGTGAGACGGTGGGTTCGGCCGGATGACGGGGTCGGTTTCGTTGGTATTTCGAGGCTACTTCGAGATTACGTCGGGAATTGCTAGATATCGAGGGTGTATACTAATAATCGTGAGTGTTGTGTTTTTCGGTTGGTGAAAATTGTTTTTTGTGTTGAATGTGAGGTCCTATTTATAGGAGTCGAGGTAGTCTTGCTTGTGTGACAAGAAATACCGGTCTGGATAGGAAACACGAGAGTTCGAAAGGGAACGAAAGTCTCGTTTCTTGGTGGAGAAGCCAAGTATCTCGGCTGTCATGAAGAGTTGGCCGAGTGTTTTTGCTGTTTGGGATGTCTTGGCCGAGTATCTGGAGCTCGGTCGGTGTCTGATTCGGTTTCCGGATAGAATTCCTACTCGAGATCGAATTCTATCCTTAAACGGATTTGTTTAATATTTATGAAAGCTGATTTTTGTAGCATTTGGGACCGAACCAGCCATGTGAGGTGTCACGGCTGACTCGTGTGTCTCGAGAACATTTTTCGATCGGGTTTTGACTCGGTCGTAAAAAGACGGTTTTACCCCTGGTGCCGGAATCGACCTAAATTAGTCTCATTTGACTCGAAACGACCCACTGGGCCTGGATTTGAGGTTGGTTTTGTAAGATTTGTACTCCGTAATAAGCCTAAATCAAATGTCCAATATTTCGAGCCCATATCCGAGTCCATTAAAGCACGTTTGCGTCCGATCATCATCGGGTGTTTGGCGGGACCTACTATAGACACCTGGCGGTCAAAATGTGGGTGTCTACAGAGCCCCCACTCTGACTGAGGCTTGGACAAGGCGAAAGTCAGAGTAGCTACCAGGCCAATCGAGGATTAAGACCTGGTAGACTTCCGATCGGGTCGTTTAGAGTCCATTAGACTTGCGTTGGTGGGGCTCGCCAGCCATAAGACAGAAATCATACCTGGGTAGATGTCAACAATGGCGCGGGGACTTCTAACTAAAAATTCTTGGGTGTGTCTGTTTACAGACACATCCATCTTGGAATGGCGCGGGAGCCTCCATTGGAAGCTGTGGGTATACCGCTTACTGATAATCCCACCTCGAAATAGCGCGGGAGCCTCCATTAGAAGTTGCGGGTGTACCGCTTACTGATACATCCCATCTTAGAATTGTGCGGGAGCCTCCATTGGAAGCTGTGGGTATACCGCTTACTGATAATCCCACCTCGGAATAGCGCGGGTGCCTCCATTAGAAGCTGCGGGTGTACCGCTTACTGATACATCCGATTCTTCGGTAAAAATGTTGCTTGAATTTTCACTGGGAATTTTCTTTTGAGAATTCTCCGGGACTCTTAGGATACTTGTATGCTTTGCATGCAACATTCAGATAAAACACCGACTCACGCTGGGGGAAAAAAATGATTTTTCTTTGATTTTTGGAAAGAAAATGCTGAAAATTTTTGAAAATTTTTGGAAACGCTGAAATTTTTTGAATTTTTTGGAAATTAGAATGCTTGGCATGACTTGATTCCCGATCAGATTCTGACACGGACTTCTAAAATCTTCTGGTTAGGCCTGTATGCCTAGATGAATTAGGGATAAAAATTCCTATTCCCGTGGTGACTAGGAAAGGGATTTTCTCAAATGGCTAATGAGAATTTGGAGAGAGACATACCGACAGACTCGACTCTGGACGTGACCGGACGAGTTAACAGACACGACTGGACTCTCGAGGCGTTGGACCGTGACTCGGTAGGGGGGTGGGCCACCTAACAAGATTCTTAAGTTGCGCTATTCCGTAGCCTAGGCGAGTGGCAACATGGTCGAATCCTCAGAATGAGCCTGTTTCCGTATGACAGGGCTTTGTGGTAGTAATGCCGTAAATTGGTGTTCTTTTGAATTTTTTTGGTTTCGGGGTATGTTCCCGAAGTAGGTATTGCTTCGAGTCTCTGACAGATTCTTGTCTTTGACTGGACCGAGTACTAGGACACACTATAGAAAGGAGGCTAGATTTGAAAGTTATTTGGATTATGTGAGTGGATGGAGGTTTTCTGCCTAAGAGAAGCCCCTAGGATGACAAGGCTAACTGTTGAGAACATGACAGTGTCGTGACCGGAATGATGGTGCTTTTTGAATGAGTGTGGGTGTGGGTGGTTGTACCTTCTGTTGAAAGGCTGCCTACGTATTCACGTGTAGTGAAATCAAACCATGTCGTAGTTCAGTGTTGAAAGATGTATTATGATACCTAGCTTATTAGGGCTTTGTGTGTAACTAGCCATAGCAATGGTGTAGACTAGATGCATTCCTAATGATGTCTTGACCAAAGGGCTAGAATAGTTAGGATGTTGATCCTGTGACTGTGAGCATTTTCCGGGGTAGCCCCCAGAGGTGGTGCGAACTATTTGGGCATGGTCTATGCCGACCGCAAGTTGAATTCCCGTGTTTGGGGTTGGTAACTGGTTTAGATGTTTTTGGAAATGTGGTGCTAGGAAGTAAGTGGCTTTGATGGTTCGAAATCTGGAGCTCGATTTTGTGGAGCTAAGGCTTCGAGGGTAAGGTATTACAATGTGGTATGAAAGGGGGAAGTCGAGTAAAAATGACTCGGACTTCGATTGGGTAGGTTGATAATACGGGATCTGGTTTCCATGTCTGGCCCTAAAGGTTAGGGTGTATCCTATGGAGCTTGAATCCTCAAAATTCTGGGCTGGCTCTAGCCTAGGTCTCGAGAAGGTCTTGAGGGTTGTAATGTGGGAAGGCTAGATGTGGTGCTAGCTGACCAGCTTGATTGTTTCTTATTTGATAGTATGGGTTTTGATAATTTTTGAATTGACCGTTTCACTTGAGTTGATCATTAGCTACGGTCATGGGTTTTTGAATTCTTTTGGTTGACCTCTTAGCCCCGGTCGTGGGATTCTTCATTTGGATTGACCGCTTAACCTCGGTCATGGGTGCCTCTCTTTTTTTTGATAACGGCCTGTTTTTTTTTGTTTTGGCCTTTTGCTTTTTCCTTGGACTTTTGATTTTTTTTTGTCCAACTTTTTTTTGTCGGTCAGACTAACACATAAGGTAGGGATTGGTTAGTCTTATTGGATGGGTGTTTATTGTGGGAAATGGGCTTGCCTCCCGTCTTGAACCCAAGCTATGAGACTACCTAGATTCGTCATAGGATTCGATACCGCTCCTGCTACGGGTAGTCATCTGGCTTTTGTATACCAGACATGGAATAGGTAAAAGGAAAACACGGGCTCGGTTTCCTGCAGTCGTTATAGATGTGCCTATAGTCACGTGCATGTGCTCACAGTGTATGACGGTGTTCATCATGTTCTCGGAAACACATAAGGAAATTGTATATGAGAAATAGAAAAGCTGATTTTATTGAATTTGAAAAGAGGACAGAATGCAAAAGACTCTGACTCTGATTTGGAAATGAGGATGTAGGGTATCCTAGACTTGGACTCAGACTTAGACTCGAATCAGATCCGGACTCGGATGCTCGGTTGGTTGTTTTTTTTTGTAAGGTCTTCGACAGGTGCCACGACTCGCCTAAACTCGGCTTTGCGCAAATGCAAGAGAGAGAGTCAAACTAGACATAGCCCGGGGTGACGGGAATGACTAAAATCTTCGGGTCGGGAAACCCGGACGTTGACCTAGACAAAGTAACGACCGTCAATTAGACTGGAGCTGTACAAGGATGAGTCCGAAAATGAGGCGACCGTGTTTGACCGCGTCGCGTGCTCAGACCAACCGTGGTGACCTAACCCTAGGTGACTCGAGTGTTCGTAGCATAGGTACGACTCGAAGAAGGCATCATAAGGACGCCGGTGTAAAGTACCCCTTAAGGGTGACCGTGGTCGATTGTTCGGGTGAAGGACAGCCCTGAGTAAGACTAAAGACTCAGATGGTGTGACATCTAAGTGACTCAAAAGTGGGGTATGTGAGACACGTGTAAGACATGACCCTTAGAGCAACCGTGATTGATCGCTCTGATGAAGGGTAGCCCCCGAGTGGGGCTTGAAGACCGACTCCTAGACGGGTGACTTGTGAAAGGTGGGCCTCCCTTAGGATTCGGCTATGTGGGCCGAGTCCCGCTCGAAGGAAGGTCCACGTGAGATACTCCCTAGACCTTGGACTCGATTGTGTAAGTGGGCTTCCCTTTGTAGGAGTTTGTCGTACGTAGGTGGGCCGTGCCTTGACAAATAAGGCGGACTTGGGATGGGGTGGAAACCCGTGATGTAAGATCGACGGAGTCTCGACGCTATAGACTCTAACAACTTATGACAAGACCCGATACTACTAAATACGGGAAGTCCTAAGAAGAGGAAGGCTTTGAAAAGGGAATTTGGATTTGAAAACCGAACGAGGTCGGATAGGATGGCCCGATTTTTTTTTGTAAATCGAAAAAAAGTGTTACCGGGCCGAGATTTTGGATTTTTGAAAAGGTTCGGACAGCGTACCGGCTAAAAATAGGCTATTTTAAAATCATAAGTCCTAAATTCGGTAGCTTTCCGGGTTTTGAAAAATGGATAATTTTCGAAAAAGATGCAAGTTTTTTGAAAACAACGGTTTTTGAAAAGACGAGACATGGATCAAGTAGCATGTAGTCACGGAAACAGTATAATGACGCCATGTATGCTCTTAGTCTAAGTCTTGGTCGGTCGAATAGGGTCTATACCAACGACGATAGCTTTCTCGCAAATCAGGACGGTCTTCCTAAGCCGAGTTGGTCTTAGAACCTGCCGTAAAACCCATGCGAGTTTCGCCATCGAAGTCTTTAGTGCACCCATTTAGGAATGCACCATGGTATAGTGGGACGTCGGTCACAAGTAACCGGCCCGGGAAAGAATTGGGTTATGCATGAACCATTGAACTAAAACGTGTACATTACTATTCGAACGATTTCTTTTCGAGTCTCACCCTGAGGATGCCGATGGAAAGTGACTCATCCGTTAATCCCCAGCGGAGTCGCCAAATTGTGGACATGACATAGGTCCACCCCGACGCGGCCACGCGCGGGTTTGGGGAGGCGAATGAATCTCCATATGAGATGGTCAAATTGAAATTTAAATCGAAGTAGGAGTCGCCACCGAATTTTGTGGTTATTCGGAACCATTCGAGCCCACTCTATGTCGTAGTGGGCCGTATACAAAATACGGCCCATTTTCGATGTCAGAGTTTATTGGGCTCGTCCCTTTGCATTACGATACCGATACCGACATTATCGGATACCGTGTATTGAATGATTCTCGTTGCCAATGGATTCGGACGTCCGGAAACCATGGTTCTGAGTAAGGGGTGAGGGTACGTGTTGGGAAGTTCACTAAGAACACCCAACCCCGCCCGCACTTAGCGGCCTTTACTAAGATATCGTTCGTTTTTGGTGTACACGCGTTAGTTCGACGGTTGAATGATATGCAAAGATTATTTTCCCTATACATGTGAGAGAAAAAATAAATGGGTTGCTAAGTCGTTTAATGCATGTTAAACTAATAACGTCAAAGTTATTTTAGCATGTGAAGTCGTTTTAGTCTAATAAAACGATAAAAACAAATAAATTGCTACAAACACGAGAAAACGAGTTAGTAACGATTAAATAAATTGAATAAAGACATGAATAAATAATATGCATGATTCGAAAAAAGATTTAATGACACGTGATGGATTAACATGTGTTGACCGAGGTCGAAAAAAGTATTTATCGAAATATGTCGCGAAAGTCGCTTTTTATGTAAGGTTCGAAAAGAATAAAAAATAGAAAAGCGAAGAAATGAAAAAAAGGAGCCCGACGGATCAGGCTGCCGCGCGGGTCGCCTGACAGGCGCGCGACCCGCGTGGTGGCCTGCCGGTTTTTTTTATTTGTCGAAAAATCATTAAGTTTTTATAAATCGCGTACAAATATGGATTAATTTATACTCGATTTATATTTTCGATATTCGTCGTATTCGATATTCGATTATGAAATCGATATCGAATAGTCGGAACATTTTTAGAAAAGGTTTTAAAAAAAGTTTGTTTCGAGCGAAAAGTAAAAAAATAATTTTGAACGAAAAAGATGTAGTATCGATTATTAGTAATAAATAAAAATATGTGACGAACGACCCATATTAATAATACGAAACGACCGACGACCCATAAAAAAAAGTGACGGACGAAAAAAAAAAGGAAAAAAGACGTGAGGGAGAGAGAGAAAGAAAAAAATTCGGGTTTGATTTACACCCTCAACCTACATGTTTTACTTTCTCGGTATGAAGCTCGTCAGACGGTGGCTTAGGCTTGGGAGCGTCGAGATGATGCGGGATGAGTTAAGGTGTCGGTTCGGTGCGTTTTTTTATGTGTGTGAGACGGTGGGTTCGGCCGGATGACGGGGTCGGTTTCGTTGGTATTTCGAGGCTACTTCGAGATTACGTCGGGAATTGCTAGATATCGAGGGTGTATGCTAATAATCGTGAGTGTTGTGTTTTTCGGTTGGTGAAAATTGTTTTTTGTGTTGAATGTGAGGTCCTATTTATAGGAGTCGAGGTAGTCTTGCTTGTGTGACAAGAAATACCGGTCTGGATAGGAAACACGAGAGTTCGAAAGGGAACGAAAGTCTTGTTTCTTGGTGGAGAAGCCAAGTATCTCGGCTGTCATGAAGAGTTGGCCGAGTGTTTTGGCTGTTTGGGATGTCTTGGCCGAGTATCTGGAGCTCGGTCGATGTCTGATTCGGTTTCCGGATAGAATTCCTACTCGAGATCGAATTCTATCCTTAAACGGATTTGTTTAATATTTCTGAAAGCTGATTTTTGTAGCATTTGGGACCGAACCAGCCATGTGAGGTGTCACGGCTGACTCGTGTGTCTCGAGAACATTTTTCGATCGGGTTTTGACTCGGTCGTAAAAAGACGGTTTTACCCCTGGTGCCGGAATCGACCTAAATTAGTCTCATTTGACTCGAAACGACCCACTGGGCCTGGATTTGAGGTTGGTTTTGTAAGATTTGTACTCCGTAATAAGCCTAAACCAAATGTCCATGATTTCGAGCCCATATCTGAGTCCATTAAAGCACGTTTGCTTCCGATCATCATCGGGTGTTTGGCGGGACCTACTATAGACACCTGGCGATCAAAATGTGGGTGTCTACACAAACAAATCAACAGAAATGCAATTCATGGATCTTGCACTTCACGGGAAGTAAAGGGTAACCAAACGAGGCGTTACAATCTCATACCACTATGCATGGATTCCAAATCCATTCCATTCCATACTTAAGAATTGAACCAAACGACACCTAGTGTATGTCTGCTTACACATAATTCCATTTTCCGTTTTTTTATTTCCACTTTCTGTTAGTTATGTTGCTTTAACTATGTTTAATTGGTTGTTTATGTTAAATCTTATCATCACTCACGGAAGAAGGAAATAAAAAAAGACGGAAAACACTAAAAGTGAGGGTACCACGTGTGATTATAAAAATACAGGGGTACCATATAGAAAAGTTAAAAACACGGGGAACCATGTAGAAAATTCCTTTATTTTTTTGGGTTATTTAACGACAATAGTACCAACTATCGCGTCTTCCCAAAATAACACCAATTTCAATAAATTTGATAATAATACGTATTATTGAAGTAGTTAAACCATAATAGTATAAGTAACTTTATAACTTCTTACATCAGGTCACCTAATTAATATTTAACCTGCTACTTAGAATTCATTCTCCTCCTTAAACCTGGATAACTGGTGAACCGAGTCGGGTTTGGGTCGCTTCATGTCGGGCCACTTTCGTGTTATATTAATCAGGTTGACTTTGGGTTCAGGTCATTCGCGGGTTTGCTGTTTTCAACTTTTTTTTTAGGGATATCGACTCGTTTTCTATAATAATAGTGTAGACACCCACATTTTGACCGCCAGGTGTCTATAGCAGTTCTCAAAAAACACCCGATGATGATCGGACGTAAACATAGCTTAATACACTCGATTTTCGGACTCGGAATCCATAGTAGTTGGCACGAGCTTTTAGCGGAGTAAAAATCTCACCAAACCGACCTCAAATCTAGGCCCAGTGGGCCATTTCCAATAAAATGAGACTAATTTGGGTCAAAACCGACACCGGAAGTAAAACCGTCTTTCGGAGACCGGGTCAAAATCCGGTCAAAGACGAATCCGACACAAACAACAGCCAAGTTCACTTCTAGAAGCTAGTCCAGCAACCAAGATCCATTCAAAAATGGTCAACAATCATTCCCTATTTACACTCCCTCCTTCACACCCACTCGGTCGAGTAAGGCCATGAACCGGCCGAACCGGACTCGAACCGGGCACTCGATCGAGTGCACACGCTCCACTCGATCGAGTGGCCCTAAACCGGGGTATTTCTTCTATAAATACCCCGTCACCCTAAACCATTTCACAACTTTTGACACTACATACTTCACACAACATTCATCATCCTACACATCTTCAACCTTCAAACCTTCATCACCCTTGAGTTCTAGGCACTCATACACATACACATACATTCACATCCGAGATCAAAACACGTCAAAGACCCGAGATCAAAACTCGTCAAAGACACACACCATAACTCACCCTATATATCTCGACACTCCCGCGCTCCCATCGCTATTACGAGTCCGTTGCCGAGGCCATTTAAGCATGTAGGTTGAGGGTGTCATCAACCCCGTTTCTTCTTCTCTAATCGATTTCTCTTTTCTCTTTTTCAATTATATATATTATGTACTATTACTATTATTATTAATCTCTAACACTACGATTTAATTTTATTGTTTACTACGGAGTAACATTTTATTTTCTTTGTTACTAACTTTTTATTCTTTCGCATACTAACATTTAACATTTTAATACCGTGTATGTATATATGTATATAATAATAAAACTTCGGATCGAACACGTTTGACTATGAACACCGCTCCAAGTCCGTTTAATCCTTTTACGAGTCACGACGGAGGTGGCACCCTTTCGAGGAGCGCCGCCCCAAGTACTCAAGGGCGTAACGTGATCGTTGTCGTTCGTAGTTGAACGCGTCCGATGCCATTTCCGAGATTAGTACGAAACTGACGCGAAAATCGACATCACATAATCCGTAAGGATTAGTATCGGTGTCGTGACGCGGAGGGAGACAATTTCGTCATTAATCAAATTTTCGATCCAATAACAACATTTTCTATAAAATTCCGATGACGGTATTATAATCGTATAATACGCGATTATTGCACCGGAAGCCGAGTTAAATTTAAATCATGCAATATTTTTATTTAACTCGGTCAACCATCGATTTTAAATAAATAAAAACGAAACCATCACGTTTTCGAAGTGAGCAGCAGCTCATACAAGGGCACTGGATCGAGTGCCAAAGGCTACTCGATCGAGTGGCACTACAAAAATCGGGCAGTAGCTTCTCTAAGGGTTCACTCGATCGAGTCCTTGCCATGACTCGATCGAGTAGGTCCCCTTTGTTCAAATAAACCAAGAGCTTCAGGCATCATCCGAGCCTTGTTTCTTCTTACGACTTAGTCGTCGCGTGCAAAGTCAATCACGTGATCCTATTTTCCAAAACTCATGCATTTTAATTCACTCCCACGACTTTGATCGACGTCTATCACAATTACTTTTGTGTCGATGACTCTTTAGTCGTATCCGATATATAACTAATCTAGACGCCAATTTTTCGATATGCTAAGTCGAGACAAGGCATCGAGATTCGGGATTGGGCTAGCACCACGTTTAGGTCCCATATCTCCGTCCTCCGTTTAATACACAATATAATGTGTATTTAATCAAAGTTTGTCCATTTATTCAACTAACCGTCTAGCTTATATTTACTATATACGGGTCCGTTTATAGTTTATATTTACCGTTTCCTGATTCGATTATTCTATTTTATCGCTCGTTGTAATGTGAATTCCGGGTTGTATTCCGCCCGTGTAATTTGTAATTTATTTACGAGTTTTTTATTTTCGATGTTTGCCATTTATTTATTTAAATGAACATCACATGCTAAATCACTTTGACGTGAATCAAGATGCATTAAAATGACGTAGTTCACATAACTCGGATGCTTAGCCGAAAACGTTGTTTGCATATCATTTAATCATTTTACTAGCGCGCGTACACGAACACGAACGATGTCTTAGTAGAGGCCGCTAAGTGCGGGCGGGGTTGGGTGTCCTTAGTGGGCTTCCCAACACGTACCCTCACCCCTTATTTAGAACCTCGGTTTCCGGATGTCCGAAACCATTGGCGCACGAGAGTCATTCTATACACGATAACCGGTGGAGACGGTATCGGGATCGCAATGCAAAGGGACGAGCCCCATAAACTCTGAAATCAAAATGGGCCGTACTTGGTGTACGGTCCATGACGACATAGAGTGGGCTCGAATGGTTCCGAATTCCCATAAAATTCGGTGGCGACTCCAACTTTGACTTAAATTTCAAACCCGAGATCAATCTTACCACGAGATTCATTCGCCTACCCAAACCCGCGCGTGGCCGCGTCGGGGTGGACCTACGTCATGTCCACAAATAGTCGGGTCATTTTCTGGTTAGCTCGGGTCAATTCGGATTACGGGTCAAAATTAGGTCTTCAGTATGGGTGTCGGATCGGGTTTGGTTCGTCTTATTCGGGTCGGGTCAGTTTTGCCAAGTTTTCTCCTTACTTCTCTCTTTCATCCTCTCTCACCATCACCTTCATCCTTGTTCATTTTTTTTTCTATACATGTTGATTTTTGGTGTAGGATTGTGTTATTAGCTAGATTTGGTGAGGTTGAAGGAAAAAGAAGGCAGATGACATTAATGACGTTTAATGCTCCATACACTGAATAAGTGAAAAGGAGTGAAGTAATATGAAATAAATTAAAAGCGAAAAAAAAAAGTGAACGGGTTCTATGGCTGGTCACCTATACCACTCCGGTTTAACAACTCCAAAAATACGTATTATTTTCAGATTTATTAAAATTGGAATTATTTTCGTAAGACGCTTTATATTTGATATTATTGCCGTTAAATAAAATTAAAGGTGAGAAGGGAAGGTGGATGGGTTCTACAGTTAACCGATCACCTATACTACTCTGGTTATTATTGTCATTAAATAACCCAAAAATATATTAAAACATTTAATTAAGTAATTTAAAAAATTTGGACCAATCATATCGCTCGAATGTTTTTTGCTTTATTAATATAATATATTGATTTAAATAAAACTGAGAATAATACGTACTACTAGAGTAGTTAAACCACACTACAAGCAAGGTAAAGTCATTTTAGAGTCGGAAATTTTGGTAGCAAATCTTCAATATTCCGTAGCGACTAAATTTCGGGCAGTTGCTAAATTAGTAGCTAGACTGAATTTCTCTTGTAGTGCCAGAGTAGTATAGGTGACCGGTTACCGGTAGAACTTGTCCACCTTTCTTTTTCGCCTTTAATTTATTTCATACGGAGTATTACTTAACTTCCTTTCACTTACTCAGTGTATGAAGCACTAATTAAACGTCATTAATGTTCTCCATCTTTCTCTTCCTTCAAACTCACTAAATCTAGCTAGCAACACAATCATACACCAAAATCAATACGTTAATCTAAACAAACCTATAAAAAAACAATTAATTAAATTAGAAAATTAAACCTTGAGAAAATCGAAAACTTTCTTGAGCGTAATGAGTGTGTTGGTTCAACTCTAGACTCTTTTTTCTCTAGTGTGGTGTTGCTCTGCAGGAAGGTTAAGGGGCAACGTGGCCTCCTTATCGTCATCTCGAGGTGCTCTTTGATTTGCTAGCCTTGTTCTAGGCGTGTCCGACCACCAAAATGCAGGAGTTTTCGCTCAATTGATGACAAATCTTATGGACTTGTTTTTCACCCTTCCTTTCTAAGTCTTTATGGCGTAACTGCATTTTGTTTGTGCCAGTTCTCCTGTCAACAGTCATGTGGAGTTTTCTGCTTGGATGAGGATGTGGTGGATGCTAATGTTCGTGTTGTTTCTACTGATTTCCGTCAACATGCTTTGTTTCTTGGACAACGTAGTTTCATCTTGTTTAGGCTATTTTTAAGTTCATTTATGTTTGTTTTGTTTTATGTAACCTATCAATCTCTTAACAAAAGAATTCACGCTATAGTGGTAGCTCTTACCTTGTTATAGGGTGATTTATCTTTGCTTGTTAAAAAAAGTACTTGGTTGTTGCGATCGATAATGTGTCCTGCACTTCATAGCTAAAGCAAAAACATCTTCAAACCCGATTTGTGAAACTACAATCTTCAATTATCATTGTTTCAATAACATAGTTTTCTCCTCTTTAACCACAAGAACCGATCAGTTTAAGACAGTGAGAACCCATGGCCATGCTTGACAAAAGGATCCATTTGAAGGTTATGACGTTGCTCAACTCCTTCATAGATGCAGTAAATTTTAATGGATTGCCGTCTCTCAAGCAGAAATTAAAGGATGAAGCTCATCTTTCGCTCCCCAACTCACACGTTTTGTAATTACTAAACCCTAATTAATGAGATAGTTAACAATATAATTAAACTATTTGTGCAAAATTAACGAGATAATTCACGAAATCCAAATTACTTGTTCCATGTCGAATTACTTTCGACAATCATGAGGTGGTTGATTAATTTATTTAGTTTTAATTGAAGAGGGAAACTGGAGAGGTTTGTGAAATAGAAGGGCAAAAAAAAAAGACAAAATGTGTAAAACGTAGTAAAATCTGTGTATGAAATACGGAGCAACAATTATGTTTTTCTTTGTCTCAACAAAACATTTATCTGGATATGGCAAACGGTAATCGGGTTGGGTTTTAGTAGGTTAGTAAGAATGAGGTCACGTCGAGTGTAGACACCCATATTTTGACCGTCAGGTGTCTATAGCAGTTTCCAAAAAACACCCGATGATGATTGGACGCAAACGTGTTTCTACGCTCTCGGATATGGGCTCGAAACCATTAGTTGTTGGCTTAGGCATTTACGGAGTACAAATCTCACAAAACCAACCTCAAATTCAGGCTCAGTGGGTCGTTTCCAATCAAATAAGACTAATTTGGGTCAAAACCGACACCGGAAATAAAACCGACTTTTAGCGATTGGGTCAAACCCCGGTCAAAGCCGTTTCCGAGACACATAAAAAACAGCCACATAAACATCAAAAGTCTAACCCAAATACAAAACCCACAAAATACCCAACTCAAGGTCCAAAATACCGGACCCGCGCGCTCCAGCTGACCCACTCGATCGAATGTCAGCCCCACTCGATCGAGTGGGCTCTCAAACAAGCCCGACTGCGATTGATTGGGCCCCTCGACCGAGTCAGGGGGCTACTCGGTCGAGTAACCCTAGACGGGGTGCATAGCCAATGCCAATATATACACCCCTTTGTTCATGCAATTAAAGGACTTTTTTGACACACAACTTTTACACACATCTATACAACCCTAATCAACCCTAATCTCACATTTTCAAAAACCCTAACCCTAGCATCATCTAGGAACCCTAAACCACCATAACTTAACTTACATAACCTCGATTCTCCCGTGCTAAAGCCACAATTAACGAGATCTATCCGAGACTAAGAAACATGTAGGTTGAGGGTGCAACAATCCCGATTTTCTCTTCTCTTTCCTTTCCTTGTGTCGTCCGTTTTCCGTCGTTGTTGTTTTTTTTATTTTATTGTCGCGTCCCTAATATCGATAATAATTACTAGTATAAAAACATTAAAATACTTACGGATTCGTGTCGAGCGCGAATGGTGACGGAATAAGGACACCCGAATATACAAGGATGTTTCATCCGATGTTGCCGGTCGCTTATCCCGACACCCCTAGCGCTTGATTGTTGAAGTAGGTCCACGTAAATAATAGTTTTTTTTTTATTTCATTCATATCATCGCTCATCGCATATTTCATCGATTTCAAAACTATTTTCAAATCAAACATCTTTTTTTAGTTAAGGTCGAAACCTGTTGACGCGGATCCGACATCACCCAATCCTTAAGGATTTACTACGATGTCGGGAAGCCGAGGGAATCAAATCGAGTCTTTTTTAATTCAAGTGTCGATCTATTAGATTCGATACCAACTCAATAGTTGGATGTCGAATCTAAACGATTTAGTCAAATAATTTAAACAACACGATTTTCGTTGATGCTAAAATAGTTGTCATCTAATTCGTTAGAATTAATTACGACACTATAAACGCGGAGAAAATCTATATCGTTTTAGTTAATTTAAACGACTTATAGCATCTTTTTCTTTCAAGTTTCACTCTAATATTCGATATCGATCCAATAATCGAATGTCGGATATGACGAGTATCAAAGTCCGAATCGAGCATAAATCTTACAATATTTATGCCCGATTCAACAAACTCATCGAATTATTAAAATCAAAAGGCAATTTCGAAATTGATAACAAATTGCAAAGCGAACCCTAGTTCGTACAGGGGGCACTCGATCGAGTGCCTAGTCCACTCGGTCGAGTGGCACCCCAAAAACGAGACAGAATGTTATTTTGACAACCACTCGGTCGAGTCTCGCAATGACTCGATCGAGTGGCCGTGCACTCGGTCGAGTTCCCTCATAACTTGGTCGAGTGACGTCACGAAATCCGGACAGAAGCTTCTTCAAAGGTCCACTCGGTCGAGTCCCTCAATGACTCGGTCGAGTGGCCCCTTTATCACGTCAAACCGTGAGTCCCACAACATTGTTTTAGTCTCGTTGATACTTTTTTTTATGACTTAGGTCAACACGTGTCAAATCTATCACGTGAAATATTACTTTTCAAAACCATGCATCATCTTATTTACATTATTCCATATTACTCTATATTATTCGCAAACCGTTATTATTGTTATACCGTTACTAACAAGTTTGTTATTTTCTTGTTGATTTATTTTCATTGTTTATTTTATTGTACTAAAATAAACCTCGCATGCTAAATATAACTTTGACGTTAGTATTAGATGCATTAAATCGACGTAGCAACCCATTCATTCTTTTTCACATGTTTAGGGAAAATAATGTTTGCATATCATTTTCATCGTTTTACTAACGCACGTATTAGAAAGTCATTCGATATCTTAGTAGAGGCCGCCAATGTGCGGGCGGGGTTGGGTGTTCTTCGTGAACTTCCCAACACGTACCCTCACCCCTTACTCAGAACCTCGGTTTCCGGATGTCCGAAACCGTTGGCGCACGAGAGTCATTCAATACACGGTATCCGATAATGTCGGTATCGGTATCAAATGCAAAGGGACGAACCCAATAAACTCTGACATCGGAAATGGGCCATACTTTGTGCTTGGCCCACTACGACATAGAGTGGGTTCGAACGGGCCCGAACTCCCACAAAGTTCGGTGGCGACTCCACTTCGATTTAAATTTCAATTCGATTCATTCTCATATGGAGATTCATTTGCCTCCCCAAACCCGCGCGTGGCCACTTCGGGGTGGACCTATGTCATGTCCACATCGAGTCGAGCCTAATCAATTTGAGTTTAGGTCATTTCCTGGTATGTTATTTTCCACTTTTCTAAGGATATCGATTCGTATATGATACGGAGTAATAAACATACAGGTCATTTGTAGTTGGAGTGAGTCAATTTTGATTACGGATCAAACCCGAGTCTTAATTCGAGTGTCGAGTTGGGTTTGGCTTGAGTTACTCATGGCGTGGTCATTCGATACATATCAGTTTTGTCAGATCTATATTTATGATCCGAAATGTTATGCATCATATTATGTATTTTAGCTATTGAATTTTGTCTTATGTTACTCCTTAGTTTACAAAAAAAAAAAAAAAAAAAAAACTGATGAGTGTGGGTCTCCATTTATTTTACAATAAGCTTTTTTTGCCATCAATATTTTAGTAACAAGTTGTACATTTTGATTTGAAATTTATTTTGAACCGTTTCATTTCACATTATCGTAGAAGCGAATAGTAGTGAAATTAGGATATACATATGATCGAATTTGGTGAAAACTGTACATGTTAGTAATAAAATCTGAATGCAGGTACATACAATTGATACAAATCATCCTGTGAGGTAGCTTAGCAGGCTTGCTTATTGGTATGGGAGGATGATTCTAACCTCCAATCTTGACAACGAACCATTCATCTTCTTTTGGCCACCGTATGTATGTATATATAATATTGTCTCCGAGTTTCTATTTCTGTCCCTTTTTTTTTTAGCTGAATTTGATATTTGTGTAACTTTTCTTTTTAGGCTATCAATATGTGGTTCATTACTCTTCTATTTCTCTCTCTTCCTCCTTTTTATTAACCACTCATTTCTTTTTCTTTAATTTTCATCCCAAATGAATGAGATAATAATAGTAACTCGGAGGGAGTATGTATTTAATAATAATTGGCAGAAAAATTGAAGAGGACCTAGTCATCCAATGAAGCTAAGGTGTGAATTGGAGCACCATGCATCTGAAGAAAGTCAAACTTCATTTTGTATATATGTATGTATGTATAGTGAATACAGCTAAGCAAAATTATACACTAGCGTTGACATACGTTTAACTATTTATATTTAAGCATGCAGTGAGTCTACGTTCTGGAGTCTTATAATTAATAATAATAATAATAATAATAATAACTGATGAATTGAATCTGTGTGCATTATATTATACTGTATTATATTTACAAAGTAAACCATGATATGATTATGATACACTACTGTCTACTCATCTTAGCTTGCTGACAATTTCAGAAAGTCAGAGGTACATGCAAAACAATAACTAATTAATAACTACTTCCAAAGGACAGGTACCACACAGTCACCAAACAAATACGACTACTCCAGTACACACTTCGCGGAAATGCTCCATACACCTTGATCAATTTTAAAAAAAAAAAAATCATATATACGATAACTCTCGACTCTCGTATAAAAGAAGATTATATATTGTAAATATTTCTCATCTGAAAGGATTGTCAAAATTTATATTATTAAACCATTTCACATGAGTATTTGTGAAGATAAAACATGAAAATGGCCTGGAGCAACTCGATCGTGTATATACGGTCAATACGAATGAAGAATAGCAAGTTTGATCCCTTAGCCGTCTTATACATAAACGGGTGAAGTATATATACCACTTCACTTGTGTATTTAGGAAATCGTGGGAAAAATTGATGTATTTGTCTTATATGCACGAATGGTAGGATACTTGTACATACGAATAATAATGTTGTCACAAACAAGAATTTGTTAATGAACAGTAATAAGTGATGACACGTAACACTTTTTAATGTGTGGATCAAGAGTTAAGAGAAGAGCATGGGCCATGGGGGATGCGGTACACTGGATAGAGAGCAAGGAACAAAAAGTACGAGAGAGTACTACGGCACTGCGCAGCTACCACAGCTCCATCTCAGAGAAGTACAAAGCACATACATACATACAGGCAGGCTTTATGGCATTAATGAAACACTATACTACAGTACAGTTGCGCCTGCTGACTTCTGGAAAGTGACAAGTCAGTCCACCAATCATGTCCCCCTATTAAAACTTCCTTCCACCACCACATGCTCATGCTCATGCTCAATGAATAATACTGACAATTAATCACAAAACTTAGATACTACACGTCGCAAAATTGCTCCATCCACACCCAGTATATGTAAATAATACTCCTTGATCAAAAGTTATACGAGTATCCAACTTCTTTAATTTAGAGACGACACAGTATAACCAATCAAACAGTCTACTTGATCAAAAGTCTCACACGAACTTTAAAAAGAATGCTTCCTCTATCCATTCAATTCTTTACCTAAAATCATCATTTTTCCTCATAAAAACGATCCCACGTAAAGAATTGAATGAATAGGAGGAAGTATTGGTTAGTTGGTTACCTCGATGTGGTCATTTATCTGGTGTCCAAATAACAAATTTCCACTCTTATTTAATACTCCCTGCTATGAATAAGTCAAAACATTTACCAACCTTGAAGAGTTGAATAAAGAGTACATATGATTCCAACCATTTTAATTAAATACTACCTCTGATTTTCTCTTTCCTTTTCACTTCATTAATGCCAAACAAAAACTCACTTCCTATATGAGTACCAAACAAGTGACTTTGTAACTAGAGGAGTAGAGGCATATCCATGATTTATTTTTTGGTAGGGCAAAATTAAAACACTGTTAATACAATGTTAATACCAAACATCATTTTTTTTTGTCCAATTTCATTAAAATCGGAGAAAGTATTTGGCAACGTTAATACAATGTTAATCTCCACTGTTTGGCATGGTCTAACATTCATGGGTCTTCGGTCTTAAAGCCCACTTTCTATCTTTGTTGGAAAAAAAACTAAAAAAAATATCAAGCATGTACAACTTATATACGGAGTAGTTTAAAACAGTGAAAAAACATACTATTTGCAGTAGTTTATTGTGTTAATCCTATTCTTATTATCCCTTATACTTAGCTTTGTTCAATCCTGGATACAGACATAAAGTACATGTGATACTAACCTAACCCTCTTTTCAAAAAATTATATACTCCGCAAGTCCAACAGTACTTGGCCAGACACACTTCTATACGAGTTTGATGCTTCATGCTCTTTATTTGTCCTTGAGTATCGGATATGCACTCTTCCAAAGTAAAAAGACAGTAAATATGATGTTACAAAACTAATGTCATGATGACTGAGAGAGATATAAGGCTATGAAATTACAATGACCACCCTACTCTAGGTCGAGAGTTAGGATCCTCTCCATTACCTCAAAACTCAAAAGTATGAATAGTGCATTACCTCTACTAGATAAGTTCATTCTAAGATACTCTCTCCGTATCTATATACTCGTCTACTTTGTCTAATATATGTGAGAGATATTTTAATAAGATTGGACAAACATATAGATACAAATGGAGTATTATTTATACTACACATCACCCAACCAGTCCTTAATGTTGTGACCATTAAATCATTTCGAGATAATGTCTAAACCGTTGAAAGGTAATGGAGATGATCTGAATCGCTAACCACATTTTAATTTGCGACAAAGAAGAAAAGAAAGGCGACAATCATGAAGAGCATAAACTGAAATTTAATACTCCTACCATTACTGTTGTACAGTTGCTGTACAGCAGATCCTACTTATTAAAAAAAAAATAGTCTAGTAATTAGGATCCAAAGTTTAAATATTACTGTATTATGATTTAGGTGGAGCATGATACAATGAATTGTAATCAAGTTTAATTATAAGATGATTATGATATAGGAAAAGAAGAGGATAATCTGTGATAGAAAAGGACCCAGCCTAAAAAAAAAAGGAGTATATAGCAAAAGTCAGCCAGTTGCATCTATCTACCTCACCATATAGTATAATACTACTGGTACTGTACTTGAAAGAGAATGGACAAAGCCGTGTTTCTGAGAATTGAATTGGCTGTTTTCTGTTGTCTGTTGAGCAAATGGAGAAAGTTTAAGACCCCACTACCACAATGCATACTCCATCCTGCTTTGACCACACTTAAAGTCAACGTTGTTCCTACCATACCCTACAAAATAATGACTCATCACTCATTTTGAAATTTGATATTTACTCCTTATTTTGTTCAAAATAACTTTGACTTGTGAGATCAAAAAATGATGATATTTTCTCTGAATTCATGGTCTTTGCAAGATCTTCAATTTGAGAATTTTTATTTTTTCAATTTCGAAACTTGTACTAAGAGTTATGGTTAGTCAAACATTTTCAACCAAATAAACTTTGACCGATTATAACTCTTTACCCCGTGTCTCGAAAGAGATGATTTTTGTCCAAACTGATCTTTTGTAAAAAAAATCTTCGGTTTAAAATCAAAATCGTCTCTTTTAGAATTCATAGGTAAAAATTATTGTAAGTCAAAGATATTTTGACCAACAGTTAGAATGTGAAAAAATACACTTGATATATCCCTTTATTTATTTATGAATAATGAGATGGTGCCACCCGGTGGCGCCGAATTTGTGCGCCACCGAGGGTATTTTAGTAATTTACTAGGATTATATTATTTTAAAAAAAAATTATTATTTCAAAAGTAGTTAGTTGGCAAGGGTAGAATTGGCACTTCACAAAATATGTTAAATTATACTCCCTCCGGTCACAATTTATTGCCCCATTTCATTAAAATACACCTCACAAATAATCATGAAATGGGGCAATAATTTATGACCGGAGGGAGTATATATAATAATTATATAATTTTAAAAAAAAATCAAAAGAGATATGTTAGTTACTATTGAAGATCATAAAAGAAAATCGTATCTTAATTGTAGAAATTAGTTAGGTTAGACATATATTGAAAAAATTAAATCTGTTTGTATTACATATATAATTTTATCATATTTATAAGCAATGAAGTGCACTTGGATGAGTGGTATTTATGAGACGAATTGATTATGTTTTAATTGTGCTCGGGTTCGAGTCAGACATAAACATTTTTTCATTTTCAATTTTATTTTAACGTTTCAATATCTCTCACTTTTTCATTTTCAATTTTATTTTAACGTTTCAATATCTCTCACTTTTTTTCCTAAAAAACTATTTTTTTTCATTTTCAATTTTATTCTAATGTTTCAATATCTCTCGTTTTTTTTTTCCTAAAACAAATATGTAGACAATATATAAATTGCTTACCCAAACAATTAAACATTGTCCATTTTAATAGTATAAACCAATATTTTTATCTTGTTTTATTGTTATTGATAACCCTGACTATTTTTTTGATGACGCGGAACTTGTTGTCGCTACTTTTGGTGCACTCTCGGGTGTACGCAATAGCAAATCTGATATGACTAATTTTAATCGTGAATGTTAATTCTTTTATTTATTCATATTAAATTTTATTACAACAATCTACCTTTACAATATCAATTATTTATATGTGTCTTGATCATCATCATAAGACGAAAGGGGCGGGGGAGAACCGCCTGACAGCGCGTTTACTGAAGGCGTCTGGTATATATCATGAGTTTTAGTACGGGGGCGCACATACCAAAATTCAAAACTAAGTTGATTTTTTTCAATCTATAACATCATATAAATTAAAGATTATATTAATATTAAGAAAAAATAGGTCAAAATTTAAATAATCGAGGCGAAAAAATTTGTGTTCTCCCTACATCGAAATTATGCATCCGCGCCTGAAAAATAATGATGAATCGTAAAGTAATGATGAAGAATCAATTAAAAGATACAGTAAAGATTATTTTATTTAAAATATTCTTAATTAAATAATTTATAATATAATAAATGGTAAAATTACATCTATGTCCTTTTTGAATTTTACCCAAAATCAAAACAAAGATTCTCAAGATTTTTTTTTTTTTTATTATTTTATTCCGGTGGTGGTGAGATTGTGGCGCCCTATCACTATCCTTTATTTATACATGTGGTAAGAAAAACCAGAGCTGGTTTTGCACAAGTTGCAACTCAAACACACCACGCACCCACCCACCCACCCACCCTAACCCTATAAATACAATGCAACAAAACATACATTTATGCATTCATCCGTCCTATCCATAAACAAAGGTATGTACTCTAATGTACTGTATGGACAGTTTGTTAATTAGTTGACTCATTATCTTTAATTTCCCTTTCAAACTTTCATATATATCTCTAATTCATCTTAACTTAACTTCCCTGTATGTATATGGTGACAGGTCACAGCAGGTAGTACTCCATCCAAAGAAGACGACCACGAAGAAGAAGAAGAATGTCTCCAGCTATTGTTAAGCCATATACAAATACAAGACAAAAGTCGTTGAAATGTGATCATCTCCAGATCCAGTACTATCAGAAAGGAGTGAAGCACTTGCACGAAAATGGCGTTGAAAAACTTCCAAAAAAGTACATACTCCCCATCACAGAACGTCCAAACATAGCCAAACACGACAACGACGATCCCCATAATAATAATAATAATAATAATAATAACTCCGACGACACCACAAACATCAGACTCCCAGTCATAGATTTTGCTCAACTTCTCGGCCCCAACAGGTCTCAAGCTCTCCACGCCCTTACACACGCTTGTCAACAATATGGCTTCTTTCAGGTAATAATTCATAATGTCCCTGATATTGACCTTAGCTTGCACCATAATTACATTAATATATCTGATCTATATGTGTAATGTGTATATATGCATGCAGGTGGTGAATCACGGAATCTGCGTAAATCTTATAAGCAGGATGCTGGGTCTGTGCAAGACCTTCTTCGAGCTTTCTTACGAAGAGAGAGCCGCTTACATGTCGTCAGACATGAGAGCACCCGCTCGTTATGGAACCAGCTTCAACCAGAACAAAGACGGTGTTTTCTGCTGGAGAGACTTTCTCAAGGTCGTTGTTTCCCATCCACTTTCCCACTGGCCTTCCTCACCACCAGACCTAAGCAAAGAAGCAACCGCTTACTCCAAGGAAACCACACACCTGTTCCTGATGCTCATGGAGGCCATCCTAGAAACCCTTGGCCTGAATGACAATGACGATGAAGATATGTTGCAAGAATTCAGAGATGGGAGCCAGATTATGGTAGTCAATTGCTATCCACCATGCCCTGAACCCGATCTCACGCTAGGGATGCCGCCACACTCCGATTACGGCTTCCTCACCCTTCTCTTACAGGACGAGGTCAAGGGTCTCCAGATACAGTCGTCTCAGGGAAAATGGCTCACCGTCGAACCTATACCAAACGCCTTTGTTGTAAATATTGGCGACCATCTTGAGGTAATTAATTAATTAATTTCGACAGAGTTTTCCTTTCTAGTTCTGAATTAATTGAAGAGTGGAAGGACACGTACGAAAGTGAAGTGTGAGAGCAATGTTTTTTTGATGACACGGGTATATATGATTTGTGCGTGCAGATATTTAGCAACGGAAGATACAAGAGTGTGGTACACAGAGTATTAGTGAATCGAGAGAGGACACGTGTAACACTGGCTTCTCTACACAGTCTTCCCTTCGAACACACGATTCGGCCGTCACCTAAACTTATTGACCAGGAGAATCCAAGGCGATATAAGGATACCAACTTCGCTACATTTCTGGAGTATATATCATCATGTGACCCAAAGAAGAAGGAATTCCTCGACTCCATAAAGATACACATACACTCCACAACGTAACTAACGCTAGCTAGCTAGCTGTACATATACTGTAATATTCATTTTGTTTTCTTTAGGACAAATTCATGCATCGTACATTATTTACTAGCTAATTAAAACCCATATCATATCATATCATAGTAAACTAATAACAAAGTCATGGATGAATAAAGAAAAGTTCCCCCATCATCTTAGCTTGCGTTGGTCAATTACTTAAATATCTTCGTTCATCAACGAATTGAATAGTCATCTAATTTCTTTTCAACCTTGTGTTGAGTTGTTCAAAGAATTTTTTTTTTTTTTTTTTTTTTTTTTTTTGAAGTTTTGGGGGGATCCAGTTTCTCTCTCAAATCAAAATCTTGCCAACGCTGAAAATATTTGGAAAGAAATGATATCCAAACACAGGGGAGGGAAAATGTATCATTTCATTTCGCTCCTCCTAGTCAATTTATTTCCTTACCTCAGGGAAAATGATTGAGTTATTAGTGGAGTTAGTGGATAATAAACACACAAGAGGACATCAATACAGGAGGGAACGTCGTCATTGGCAGTGGTGAAAGCGGGTGATTGGGTGGGCAGTTCTAGGATAGTTGTAGGAGTGGGGAGCCCGAGGAGGGAGGGAAGAGCAGCAGCCAGCAAGCGAGGAGTGGGGCTGGCTGCCCGAGGATGGTAAGGTTCTTTCTTTTTGTAAAACTAAAGAGTTGAGAGGAGTGGAGAGAAATTAGGGAACAAAAATCATTCCACATGAAGAAGATTGAGTAAAAAAGCAACACCAAAAAAACAGGAATCATTGGTGCCTCCAGTCCTTGAGCAGTGCTGTCAGAGGTTAACCTTTTACTGATTGGTAAAAAATTTACCACATCATATACAGTGGCAAAATCATGTATACTACTCCTGCTATTTTCAGGAAATTTGAGTTTGATTTTATAATACTGAGAGGAGCAGAAATTACATACTACTACGTAATAAAAAGGGGCTAAATGTACACTTTACAGGCCATTTCTACAAAATGCCACTCCCAGCAGCATCTGTTATATATTACACCCATTCTATCTCTAACTGCCGTATTTATAGCGCAATGGCAGGGATCTAGCCATGACAATTGTATCTCATATCAAGCATGAAATCACGACTTCACACAGCGTTTGAGTAAGGAGACTTCCGTCTATCACAAATTAGGGGGTGGGGGGGGGGGGGCATGCTTCTCCATATCCAATCCACCGACCAAAGAATTCAAAGAGTGAAATGACCTTCCTATTTTTGCACGCTATCACAGAACTCACTCAGGCTAGTACTGCAACAAGCGCCTAAAAAACAAAGGTTAAGAGCAACGAAACAATGAGCTTAATTGTCCAACAAAAGCACAAGCAAAAGAAAAAATAAATACTCAGTAGAAACGTAAATAATACTCATATAGTAATGTTTCATGAATCATGATCACTGTTCTTCAGCCTATCACAAACTTGAACTTAATCAGGAAAAGAAGATCTACTTACCACAAGGAAATCATGTAGCAAATACAGGGTCCCTTGCACGTTGTTTCAGCTTCATGTACAAACCCTGCAATGAAATTAGAACAGGCCCAAATTTATAAGATAGTAGAGGCAATAATTTGCTCTTGCATGGTTGATTTCAAACATGTATATATGCATCATTTTATCTTGTATGTGAAACAAAGTTGATTGGTTGAGGTTAGATTTTAAAAAAGATTCATTTAGTAAAGTTTTACGGGTTCTCGCCATGATATAGATATAGTGATATACAACAATTTCACTGAGGGCCTAGCATAAGCCTGGTGCACTTTGGTGGTGGTTGTATAAAAAACAAGCCTCCAGCCGCAAGGTAAATTTTGGTGGATGAATCCAGAAAACCATAGCATATGTGTGAAAGCAATATCCTGTGTAAGCTGAAACTGGAAGATGTGATTCGCGATTTAATCCTTCCCTAAGAAAATACAGAGAAAAGAGGACACAACTTCTGGAATGATGATGATGGCAGCTATAGCTATATCCGTGGTAGAAGAAACTCACATTTGTTGTGTGGATGGTTGCTCCAGTAGTCATAGTAATGTCCTGATTTGGAACCAACTCAAAATCCATGTTCTGAAGAAGGATTGCAAGAGCCACAATAGCTTCCAGTAAAGCAAATTGATCTCCTACACACTTACGAGGGCCCCCACTAAAGGGTATAAACCTGCACACACCGTAAAAGTTGAGAGCAAAAGTTGAAACACAAAACATCAATTGCCATCAGTTTATCCGATCCAACCCCTGGATAAATAGTACACATTTTTATTATACCAAAATAAGTATAAAAGCAATTTAAATGAAACATGCCTGAAGTCAGTGTTTGTTTCATTAGGAATCGGACCATCTAAATCAAATCGTTCTGGAATAAACTCTTCTGCCCTCTCCCACACCTTTCCATGTATGACACAGACAATACATATAGATTAGGCGCATATCACTACCAACAAAAGTCATAGCATAGATTGAACTTTTAAGTTCATGAGCAATGCATCTTACTGAAAAATATCATTATCATGCTCATTTAACATTTCCATGAAGTATCAAGTCCATGCGCATATATCATCAGGACAGCATTCATATCTTACCAAACTAGATTCCTTACAATTTCCTCATCCTAACTCTTGAAGTATTTTGTGCAATCTCGGCTTAGCCCATTGATAGAATGGGGGAGCGGGGATGCGATAGATTTGTATAGTTTGGTTTGATACTGCTATTAATATTACTACTCACATTTAACGGAAAAAAAAAAACTCTTGAAGTAAAACTGTAAAAACATGTTTCAGTTCAACATAACAGAACTGTCTGTCAACAAACAATTCGGATGAATATCAGTATATCACACAGCCACCCATATCCAAGTATCCAACTGTAATAGAATACTACCTCCAATCCCCCATCCCACTTATATAGGCCCTGTTTTTATTTGTGATTTTGTGTTTTCTTATTATGCAACATTAACTTGGCCGCAGGTAAATTGGAAAATACTCCGTATATCTCTAAGTGACTCTCACAATCACAACCTCATACAAAAACCCAAAAGACAGGCAATTGGCTGATATATAACAGTGGAATATACCTCAAACATTTCCAATAGCTTTTTTTTTGTTCAACGAAGAGCGTACTTAGTCGCATTACAATATAAGGGAGGGGGATTCGAACTTGGGACCTCTCCTCCAGTTACCTAGTCTCAACCATTAGGCTAAGACATTTCAAATATCTTTAAAATGTTAGATAGACCAAAACCGATTTGTACTTTATTTCAAACAAACAGCAAGGACAAATATAGTTTTCCTGAAATAAGAACAATTGCATGCCAGAGAAGTCGACATAAATAAATAATGATCTCTAACCTGAGCTGAATGATGGATATTATATACAGATATCATGATATCTTGACCAGGATTGACCTTGTAATCTCCTGGAAGGGTATCCGGCACTTGAGCTCTTCGTAGTAAAACCTGAAGGCGTATGATTTACCTCAAGTTAGCTGTTCAATACATGGTAAACCTTTTATAGATCACAAGAGAAGGGGACGCACTGGAGGATGAGGATACAAACGTAAAGATTCAATAATGCAGCGTGTCAGAAACTTGAGCTCTTTTGTATCTTCGTATGAGGGAGGCCTTCCCTGTAGAACCCTGTCAACTTCCTCTTGCGCTTTCAATAAAGAAGAAGGATCCTGTAGAATAATTCAGAGAACAGCTCCTGATACACTGGTAAATAATTTTTGTTTATTATTTTTTTTTTTTTTACAAAAGTGACACCACTTTCGCATGTTATACAACAAAGACACAAATAATTGCTACAACAGCATTTTTCCCTTCATTCATTTTGGATTCACTCATTTTTCATGTATGGCACATTCAAACCAACGAACTACATTTCCACTTATGAGAAAAGTTTAATGTAAAGAGGGAAATTCTCTCCTAAAAGTCTGTGGTTCCATTATCCATCTGCTGAATTACTTGCACTCTCCATTTACCGACATATATTCCCTTCTCAGTTGCTCCTAGATTTCCGACTTTTTGAAATGCAGCGAGCCCAAGCGATTGGAGTGAGTATTTAACACATTAGTCTTGAGACACAAGCAAATACCTTGCTTAAAAGATAAGCAGTCCAGGTTAAGACTGAACCAGTAGTTTCATGTCCAGCAACTAGCATTGACAAGAGGTCATCTCGCAGTTGTATACTTGAGACCTGCAGCATTAAAGTCATGATACGTCCTTCCGAAACCAAAATCATGATACAATAAACATGAGAAAGATACAGGCAGATAAGGCGGATACAGATCAAAGATGCTGCAAGACACATATGGAGGATCTTATGGCTAAAGTAACAAATCCGCACACTCTATGTCCAACTATCCAAGAAACCAAAGACACTTTCTACCTTATACACCATGTACCCAATAAATACGCTGAACTTGTACCTGATGCCTCTTTCTATCTTAGACACTTTCTATCTTAGACACTTTCTATCTTATTGCAGCTTTGTTTCTGATGCCTCTTTGTTTGGTGGTTAAGGGTCATAATGATAATATCTGATAATATCTGAGGAGCACATGCAAACTTATACCTCCATTGATAGGGAAAAAATGTCAAATTATCCCAGTTTGGAGCACAAATATTATCATTCCTCTAATTTAGTGACTCCTGGCTCTTACCAAATACTCCCTCCATTCAACTCTACTCGCCACTTATGCTTTTTCGACACTATTCATAGCTAAAGACAATCTTCAATATTCTTGATAATCTATAAGAGAAAATATAGTCAGTGTGATCTTGTTTAATTCATCAACAGTGAGAGTCTAGAAGCGAAGAATCCATTATACAAAACACAACATCCAGCATATACATCACCTCTCAGTAAGTAGGAGTTAAAGCTACAAGATAAAGGTAACTCCATTAAATAGGATACTCTATAAAGCATAAACAAACCTCATCCCTGCTAGCCAGCAAGAAACGTAGGATACTTGGATCAGCATCATTGACATACTCTTCGTTATCAATCATCTCACCTTCAGCCTCCACAAGTTGCTTACATTTCGCAATAAGTTCTTCAACAGTTTCCCTGATCACTGTAACTGCTTTCTCGGCTTTTATTTGTCGTGGAATTATTTTACATAAAGCTTTAACCTGTTAAAGAACCGCGCACAATAAAGAAGGCATATTCAGCCAGGTTTCTGTATTTACAAAATCCAAGGGAAGATAGACTCTTTGTATACATCAAAGATCCACCTGAGCAAAACACCAAAAACTAATTCGGTTGCCGGAGATCGGCAACCTACTCTGACCCGATACAACGTTTTCCGTATACCACCATTTTTTTACCTCATGCCACTTTGCATAAAAAATCAATTTTTTTTACAACTTCCCTCTCCCCCTGTCGTAATCACCATGGCACTGCAGTGCATGATCATCACTGACTCACTGTCGGCCAAAAACCATTTTCGCCAGTGAATTGATTTGCTCCGTTCAATTTTCAAAGGTTTGGATGCGATCTGGTGTTCGTTGGCAAGTGGTGGAGAGAGGTCACCAGAGCTGGATGCCTCTGATGGTAGGTCCCATGTGGTGATGGGTGGTTGGTGGTGGTAGTTCTGGTCCGGAGTTTGTGGACGGAGGTTAGGAAAGAGGGAGAATTGAAATAGAAAACAAAGGGGGAGGATTGAAACGCTGGCTGAGCAATACTAATGTTGCCAGCCTCATCCTAGAACTACTCCTGCATAGTTCGTATGCAGTTACGCACCCACACAAATGTGATCCCAATACACAATATGAACTTCATAGAGTATACCACGATATGATATGTATACAAATATGAATATGTAATATGGGTACACTATACAACATGAATCAATTCAAGATTGGTATGGGTATTTTTGAGCATGTAATGCAAAGACTGCCACAAAACAATTGGGCATTATGGAATATGTAAAATGGTTACTACCTTCCAGTAAGGTAGGATGTCAGTGGAACGAGCCTCGGCTTCCTTGAGTGAAGTGTAAACAGCATCAATTACAGGGCTATCCGTATTTAGAGCGTCAAAGTTGTAGTTGAATAGCGATAGACCAATGACATCAAGTGTAAGCTGTGAAAATACAGCTTCCATGTTCACAGGGGTGTCACTGGTTGCACTAGCTTTCAGCTTCTCAACCATCCTTTCAGCACATTTGCAGAAAACTCGATCGACTATAATTGACAGATATCTCTTATGAAGTGATGGAACCACAGCCCTGCGCCTCGCCTATGGAAGAAAAAAGGTTCAACTTCTGACTAGTTATGACTTATGCGGCTTATTTACGATTTTTCCAACCACACTAGTCTACTATAGATAAATACCTTTTCTTATGGATCTTACTCTTATTATATATCCCTTACACAAGTCTAAATATGACTTGCTCCAAAGTGAATTTCAAAAACAAACCTATAAAAAAGCAGAACAGTGTTCCTTCATGTTCCTCAAAACATTGACAATTTCTAATTTTGTCTCATTTTTGAAAATATTACAGGAAATTAAATAGCCCTTTATAAGCAATAGAAATGTTGCCCTCCCATCTTACCTAGTCATAAGTACAATGAATTTTTTAGTACGATTTTGGTCATAAGTTAACGGTTGGGTTAAATTAAATCAAAAGAACTTAGTACTATTTGTTTTTTTATTTACACATACCTATATTAGAATATTTTACCCCTTATCTACTTAGATTTGATAGTTTTATAACATGTTCTTAAACAAAAAACGAAAAAGATGGCTCATTTAATTAGTCGTATAATAACAAGAGTAGTCAACTTTAAACACATGATTCTCTAGATAGATACTGAATTGTTGATTTTAATTATATTTGTCACTAATATTTTTACAAGGGTTTTTCTAAAATGTGTCCAATGGACACATGTTAAGGGGCTTAATATGGAAAGATTAACAAAGTATAAAATAGAATCAAAAAAATAAATTGAAGTGTAAAACTATGCACGTTGAACCTGAGTAGTTATCAAACTTGTCTTTCAATAGATTTATTATTTTTCCTATAAAACAATTACCTTCTTAATTATAACTAATTAATTAATTTATAATAATAGATTTATAAAAAAGTGTTTCAAAAGCATATACACCAAGTGTGTATGTTAGTCTTTTAATTAAAAAAAAAAAAACAAATCCCTTCAATATCATGCTTTGATCTTATGTAAGTATTGGTTAGCCTACGATGGCGTGTAATTCTTGTAATCAGATAATTGATCTTGCTCATGTAATATTCAGCATTTCAACTAACATTGGAACAACACACCAATCACTATCTTATCACAATTTAGATCGAGTAACATTATCATTTATCATCCATTACTAATAAGACATTATCCACAATTTACTTAGAAGGCGCATCTTTCCAGCATTTAGCAGTAGTTATCTGCTACTCTGCTAGTTCTATGAACTGATCAACAATTATGTTGCTCGCTTATCAACCATGAGAACACCATCCATCTGTATAATAAGTGGCGGAGACAGAATTCAAAGTAAGGGACAACTGAGTAAACTTAGAGCAACATAAAAACATCCAACTAAGAATTTCTACACCCTCCAACCCAAACAATTATTTTAGCGTTTCTATTTCTTGTTCTTGTGAGGTTAAAATTTCACCTCTAAAAATATGAGGGTAACGGGGCCTCCTCCAGAGGGGTGCTTCTTATAGAGTCTAGGGGTGGCAGCTCCTGCTGGTCACCTTACTCACTCCGACACTCTATAAAGTTGACCCAACATAAACTCAATATGCAAAACCCGCTACTCCCTCTGTTTCTTTGATATCTTCCACATTTCCTTTTTCAACCATTTCTTTGATTTCTTCCACTTTCCTTTTTTCTATCACACTTCTCTCTTACCTAGGTGGCCCACTTACTTTACTCTCTCTCTACTTTTACTTATTTTATTGTTTTTTTTAAGAAATGTGCCACTTTTAAGGTAGAAGATATCATAGAAACGGAGGGAATACATTGTGGATTTCGGTACTACCAGGGATGATGAGACTAGATTCTTAGATTCAAAATAGATAAGGGAGTTCATTTGTCAAATTTCATGATCCGGAATTTTCCAGCATAAATTTCCGTAATTAGGTCCATTCTCCTGTCCAACAATTTTGATTTTTGAGATTCCACCATAGTATATAACAATGTACTAGTATTTGATCCTAAAACAAAATTCGGCAACATCATTCAATTCATAATAGTCGCCAGGTATTTGAAACCAATGTGGATCTCCTGTCCCATTTTGTGTCTCATTCTGTGTGCCACACCATACGACACATCAACAAGTGTACCATATTTGTTACTTATTTTATTTGTTGAGTAAGCGAGGTGTCATCCAGTATACGGTGTGCCACACGGAGTGGGACACAAAAATGGGACGGGGATCCGCTCTGATTTGAAACAGGGATGGATAAGTAAGTAAAGTAGTGATAATAAGAGGACGAAGATGGAAGTGTTACCGTCCAAAGAGAGCCTTCGGCAATGGCGAAACCGGAGCCAAAAAGGAACTCAGGGACTTCAGCAACAAGGCCCTTGCCGTACTTGGTGCCGTAATTGCGAAGGACGTGTTTAGCAATGAGTGGGTCGCTGACGACCACAAAGTCGCGGGGGCCGGCGGCGAGCCTGTAGATGGGGCCGTACGTGTTCATCCACTTGAATAAGGGGAGGAAGAGTGCACCCCCAAGCAGCTCCGACACGTCCTCCAGCTTCGCGCTCGCTATGGGTATGTTGGACTCGTCGTTGCTCCGGCTTAGGGACCGGCTTAGGCTGGTCACCCAGTCTGGGCTCACCCATGACCCCGACGAAGAGGGCTTCTGGGGTTTGGGGTTGGGTGGGGTTGACGAGGCTGTTATGGGGCGGAGGAGGAGTTGTTGTTTGGGGTGAGGTGGCTTCGGGAAGGAGGAGACATGGGTGAAGGTGTGGGGAGCAAAGCTGGACATTGATTACGTGATTCTGGTGTGCTCCACGTTGAGATTGGGTTACTACGGAGTAGTTTACTACTCACCTCATTTTTTCAATTTTTTTATTTTTATTTTCTTCCCAATTCATTAAAATATTCCTTACATATGACGAGATGTATGAAAGAAAATGAAAAAAAAAAAAAAAAAAAGGGAGGTAGTACTTCCGTTCCTACAAAAATAATTCCGCGACGCTCTCCCTCAACTCCATTTCAAAAATCTTTAAGGGTTGTTTCGTTCATTTTTTAAATGATTATAAAATAAAGTTTTGCAAAAGTGTATAATTTAATAATCTCAATTTACATATATATAATTTTATACGATATTGTTATACAACATCCAAAAAAATCAGTACAAAAAAAAAAAATTGAAAATAAGATTTTTGGAAAAAATCAAACACTTTAATTTCAAGATATAAATCTGTGGACATGACATAGGTCCACCCCGACGCGGCCACGCGCGGGTTTGGGGAGGCGAATGAATCTCCATATGAGATGATCAAATTGAAATTTAAATCGAAGTTGGAGTCGCCACCGAATTTTATGGTTATTCGGAACCGTTCGAGCCCACTCTATGTCGTAGTGGGCCGTATACAAAATACGGCCCATTTCCGATGTCAGAGTTTATTGGGCTCGTCCCTTTGCATATCGATACCGATGCCGACTTGAGCGGTTAATCGTATATTGAATGACTCTCGTTGCCAATGGGTTCGGACATCCGGAAACCACGGTTCTGAGTAAGGGGTGAGGGTACGTGTTGGGAATTTCACTAAGAACACCCAACCCCGCCCGCACATTAGCGGCCTCTACTAGGATATCGAATGATTTTTTAATACGCGCGTTAGTAATACGATGAATGATATGCAAACATTGTTTTCCTAAACATGCGAGGAATTGAATGGGTTGCTAAGTCGGTTTAATGCAAGAAAATTTAACGTCAAAGTTGAATTTAACATGTGAGATTCGTTTTAGTATAATAAAACAAACGATGAAAAAAGATGTGAATTTGCTACAAAATAAACAAACGAGTTAGTATCGATTTGTAAATAATAATATAGCAAATAAAATAAATATACGAGATCGAGAAAATAAATATTAATCGAAATCTGAAAAATATTGCTAAAACGCTGTTTTGTATAAAAAACGAAGTTCGAAAAATAATAAAAAAACGAGAAAGGCGCGTCGTGGCAGCCGGCCGCGCGGCTCGCCTGGGATGCCGGCGAGTCGCGTGTCGGTCTGTTTTTGAAGACGATTTTTCGAAGATTCGATTAAATCGCGTACAAATATTGCATAATTTGTACTCGATCTAATATTTTCGATATTCGTTATATTCGATAATTGACTACGAAATCAATATCAAATATTCAGAATAGTTTTGGAAAAGATATAAATTTTAGAAATCGTTTCGTAGAATAATAAAATAAAATGAACGAAAAAGCTAAAAAAGACCCGGGTTTCAGGCCCGTGCGCGAGTCGCCTGGGCGTGGCGCGACTCGCGTGCGGGTCTGTCCGATTTTTATTTTTTTGTTCGAAATTGCTAATTTTGATAAATCGCGTACAAAATATGAATTAATTTATACTCGATTTTATGTTTTCGATATTTGTCGTACCCGATATTCGATTATGAAATCGATATCGAGTATTCGGAATGAAAAAAGTTTTGTAAAAAGAAGTTTGAACGAAAAAAGATGTAACGATTTTTAACATCGTCGAGATCTTAATATAATTCTTTTTGATACAATATTCGATTATAGAAAATCGATATCATATTTTTAAGAATGTTTGATATATGAAAATAGTTTTTAATAATATCGATATTAGAAAATAAAATAAAAAAGGACGAACGACCCGTAATAAAAAGGACCGACGCACGACCCGTAATAAAAAAAGGACGAGAAGAAGAAGAGAAGGAAAAGGAGAAATCGGGTTTTGTACCCCCTCAACCTACATGCTTTTGTTTACTCGGATCGGGGCTCGTCGGGACGTGGCTTGGGCACAAGAGCGTCGAGTGGATGTCGGTGAGTTATGGTGTCTCGATTTGGACGTGAGAGTCGGCCGGTCTAGTGTCGGACGTGGTCTTGGTGAAGGGTGTCGGGTATAAGGGGCCGGTTTCCTTCGGGAATAATATCGGTTTTCTCGATGCTAAGTGTGTAATTGATGTATGATAATTTATGTGTGTATATCGATGATTGATAATGAATGTAGATGTCAATGAATGTAGATGTCAATGAATGTAGATATATCTATTTTGAGTTGTGCAAGGGGCTATTTATAGAGAGTTCCCGACCTTGGCTAGAAGAGGTGCTTCGGGTTTGAACTACCACTTAGGATAGGAAACGTAAGAAGCTGAAAGGCATGAGAATTCCGCTTGCTTCGAAGAAGCAAGGGAACACGGCTGGAAGAGGGCTGCCCGGCCGAGTGTTTGCACTCGGTCAGGTGTTTGAATCGGTTTTCGGATAGGATTCCTACTTGTGATCGAATTCCATCCTTAAACGGATTTGTTTAATATTTTGTGAAGCTGACTTTTTGTAGGATTGGAGTATGAATCAGCCGTGTGAGGTGTCACGGCTGACTCACGTGTCTCAGGAAAATCTTTGACCGGGTTTTGACTCGGTCGCTAAAAGACGGTTTTACCCCTGGTGTCGGAATCGACCCAAACTAGTCTTATTTGACTCGAAACGACCCACTGGGCTTGATTTTGAGGTTGGTTTTGTGAGATATGTAATCCATAATGAGCCCAAGCCAAATGCCAATGATTTTGAGCCCGTTTCTGAGTATTTAAAGCACGTTTGCGTCCGATCATCATCGGGTGTTTGTCGGAAACTGCTATAGACACCTGGCGGTCAAAATGTGGGTGTCTACAAAATCCCATACCCACCTTTTCCCTTGGAAGAACATTTGTGCATACCTTGTAAGTTTAAGGTATAGGCATGAAATTACTAATTCAGAATTGCTATTTCATACACGGATTTTACTCCGTTGTACATATATTGTCATTTATTTTTACGTATTTGTCCTTTTTTATTAAAAAATCTCCATTTAACTTACACAAATTAACCAACCAATTCATGATAATTGAAAATTAGTCGACATAAAACAAGTAATTTGGATTTCGTTATTCATCTCGTTAATTTTTTAATTATATCGTCAATTAGGGTTTAGTAATTACGATATTTCGATCAAGTTCATTGGATGCACAGTTGATGGTTCCTTGGGAGTGTGGCTGATGGTGGTGGTTGTGGGTCACGGTGATTGGTGGTCGTCGACTGTGGTGGTTATGGGTGGTCGTCCGCCTAAACATCTAAATCAACACAATATAAATTGGGGTTTTATTTTATTTCTTCCCTAATCAAAACCGCAACAACCAAAACCTAGCTAATTATTGCAAAATCAAACTCAAATAATTTGTACTCCGTAATAAATAGAACTAGTTTTACAACCCGTGAAAATTCACGGGTCTGTTTTATAGCCGGGGTATATATTAAATTGAACTAAAATTAAAAATTATGGATGAGATATACTCCCACCATTTCAATGATTTCTTCTACCTTAAAAGTGACACATTTTTTAAAAAGAAAAGTGGGAGAAATCAAAGAAATGGTTGAAAAGAAAAATTTGGAACATATCAATGAAACAGGGAGAAGTATTCTATAAGCACTCTAAAAAGTGTACTTTCTCCGGTTTTAAAAAATTCACCCCGACTTCCACGCCCTCCTTCACTTCTACATCTACATTGATTTTAACCGCTCCCCGTTTTCCATCCTCCATGTCCTCTTCCCCATGGCTGTCTGCCTCCCCGTTGTTCTCCTTTCGCTCTTCCTCTATATTTGATAGTACTCCATATTTGATACCAACACCTCCATATTTGATACGGAGTATATTCGATATAATTAGACCTGTCAAAACTTGACTTGACACGCTACTACGCTAGTCCAATTTTTTTAGGGTCATGTACCTGTTTGACTCGAATAGTTATGACCAGTTAATTTAGAGTCGAAACCCGACCTGTTGGGTTAACGGAATTTATTAAAATTAACAAAATATTAATATTTAAATATTATATTTGGATTTATAATTAAAAAAATTAATACTTTTAATATTTTAAATTACAAAGATAAAACAAATATTCAATTTAGTATTCCATATAACTCTTTTTAATCATTTAATAATAAAATAATTTTATAATTAATATTACTTTAAAATAAAAATATTAATTAAAGAGTATAATAATAATGTTTTTAAAATAAAAAAAATAATTTAATACTAAGAATATTTTTTGACTTAAACAACGTTAAAAAAAAAAGTATTCAGAACTATTTCTTATCCATATTCTGACCATAATCCGACCCGTGACTCGTGTTTGACTTGGCTTGTATGTATACGACCCGACTCATATTCTGACCCAACCAAACCCGCACGACCCATTTGAAAGGTCTAGGTATAATCAATTTAAAATATTTGAAATTTTAATCTTATGTGGTATATTAGATATACCATAATACATAAAAATATTTCATTTCTTTAAGAAAGTTATTCTATTTACGTTATATATGTACATGATTAATTAATTAAATCAATTAAAAAGTATTTTGATGTTTTTAATGTTTGCAAATTTCGGTATTTGTAGACACCCATATTTTGACCGCCAGGTGTCTATAGTAGGTCCCGCCAAACACCCGATAATGATAGGACGCAAACATGCTTTAATGACTCGGATATGAGATCGAAATCATGGACATTTGGTTTAGGCTTATTACGGAGTACATATCTTACAAATCCAACCTCAAATCCAGGCCCAGTGGGTCGTTTCGAGTCAAATGAGACTAATTTGGGTCGATTCCGACACCAAGGGTAAAACCGTCTTTTTACGACCGAGTCAAAACCCGGTCAAAAAATATTCTCGAGACACACGAGTCAGCCGTGACACCTCACACGGCTGATTCAGTCTCAAACACCGCAAAAAATCAGCTTTCAAATAATATTAAACAAATCCGTTTAAGGATAGAATTCGATCTCAAGTAGGAATTCTATCCGAAAACCGAAACAAATCGCCAACCAAGCTCAAACACTCGGCCAAACAGCCGAGACACTCCCCAACCAGCCGAGTTACTTGGCTTCTCCACCAAGAAACGAGACTTTCGTTCCCTTTCGAACTCTCGTGTTTCCTATCCAAACCGGTATTTCTTGTCACACAAGCAAGACTACCTCGACCCCTATAAATAGGACCTCCCGTCCAACACAAAAAACACTATTTTTCACACAACAATTTCAGCAACCAAAATACACATCAATTATTCATAAACTTGTCTAGTAAAATAGTACAAAGCAAATCCCGACATAATCCCGAAGAAGTCTCGAAGTACCGACGAAACTCCCCCCACCCGGCCGAACCCGACGCCTCACACACATAAAATCGCACCACCCTAAACTCACCCACATCATCTCGACGCTCCCGTACCTAAGCCACCGTCCGACGAGCCTTATACCGAGAAAACGAAGCATGTAGGTTGAGGGTGTAAATCAAACCCGATTCTTCTCCTTTCTCTCTCTCTCTCTCTCTCACGTTTTTTTTCTTCTTTTTTTTCCGTCACTTTTGTTTACGGGTCGTCGGTCATGTCGTATTATTAATATGGGTCGTTCGTCACATATTTTTATTTATTTCTAATAATCGATACTAAAAAAAAACTATTTTCGTATAACGTTCTTAAAATACGATATTGATTCTCTAATCAAATATCGTATCTAACAAGAACTAAATTAATTAATTCTCGTTGATGCTAATAAAATCGTTACATCTTTTTAAAACAAAATTCGACGATTTTATACGCGGAGAGAATTAACATCTTTTTCGTTCAAGTTCTTTCTTTTACTTTTCGCTCAAAACAAACTTTTTTTTTAAAAACTTTTTCTAAAACATTCCGACTATTCGATATCGATTTCATAATCGAATATCGAATACGACGAATATCGAAAATATAAATCGAGTATAAATTAATCCATATTTGTACGCGATTTATCAAAATTAATAATTTTCGAAAATCGAATCCGAGACAGCCACCCGCGCGAGTGGCGCCCCTCCCGGGCGAGTCGCGCGGGCTGCTGTAAGCCGCGGCCTTTTTTTCGTTTTTTTCCGATTTTTCCAGCATCGTTTTCTCACATAAAACAGCGGTTTTCTCGGTATATTTTCAGATTTTGACAAGTATTTTTCGCGTGTCATAAACCCTTTCAAAATCATGCATATTACCGTATTTACATCTTTATTCAATTTATTCAATCGTTACTAACCCGTTTTCTCGTGTTTGTAGCAATTAATTTTTTTTTATTTGTTTTATTAGACTAAAACGAAGTTCACATGCTAAAATAACTTTGACGTTATTAGTTTAACATGCATTAAACGACTTAGCAACTCATTTATTTTTCTCTCAATGTTTAGGGAAAATAATGTTTGCATATCATTCAACCGTCGAACTAACGCGTGTACACCAAAAACGAACGATATCTTAGTAAAGGCCGCTAAGTGCGGGCGGGGTTGGGTGTTCTTAGTGAACTTCCCAACATGTACCCTCACCCCTTACTCAGAACCATGGTTTCCGGATGTCCGAATCCATTGGCAACGAGAGTCATTCAATACACGATATCCGATAATGTCGGTATCGGTATCGTAATGCAAAGGGACGAGCCCAATAAACTCTGACATCGGAAATGGGCCGTATTTTGTATACGGCCCACTACGACATAGAGTGGGCTCGAATGGTTCCGAATAACCACAAAATTCGGTGGCGACTCCTACTTCGATTTAAATTTCAATTTGACCATCTCATATGGAGATTCATTCGCCTCCCCAAACCCGCGCGTGACCGCGTCGGGGTGGACCTATGTCATGTCCACAGTATTAAAAATTAATATGACAATTATAATTTTATGTTCTAAATAAGTAAGTGTCATGATATTAAGAGTAAAAAGTTCTTAATTTCGATTTTAGGAAAAAAAATCAAGAAATATTTTATAATGTCTTGATTATGATATGCATTGGATTGATATATAGATTAAAAATTAAAGAAGAAATTAATTGTCACTTTTAAATGAATTTAAAAAGTTACACTAAAAAAAAGTTTGATTTATAAATAATTTCAGTGAATATAAATAATTTCGTTTAAGTACATGAATTTGATTTATATTGAGCTATGAAATATACAGTAATTCTTATTTGCAAGAATTTTTATTTCTATTTAAATCAATGAATTGTATTATACTCTACATCTATATAAATCAAGTGAATGATTTCTATTTAAGTTAATGATATAGAATTGTGCCACGTCATCCGTTCAATGCATTCATGCTGCCACATGGCAAGGGGTGCTTTCAATTAATATTTATATAGATAGATAGATAGATAACAATCTATCTTCATAATTTCTGGGGTTGGGGTGAATCTGATTTTTTTTTGTAGGTATTTCCTCTCAATGTGTCGTATTTATATAGCTTTATTCCCTCGATTCCGTTGTCTTTTATGATCGGAACACGCTCTTTAGAGCCGTTTCTTCCAACATTTTGCTTTGAGTGAGTATTTTTGTAGATTCTACACGATTTCAGGTCTTTATGTGCATTTACACTCATATCTGGTTAGAAGAACGATCCCGAGACAAAACCCGTGCTTTAGGACGTCTAGGCGAAGAAGAAACGAGAAGTGCCCATTACTTCTTCTAGTAGTGTTGTGCGCGCCAGCCTGCATGTGACAGGCGGCCTGCTGGCCGGCCGGCATGACACAAGGGCAATTTTAGCTTCAATTTTAGGTGTGCGTCGGCCCCTGCATGTGGCAGGCGGCCTGCCAGCCGGCCGGGGCGCACACCCAGTTCAATTCCGCCTATTTTGTATAACTAAGGATTTGTATTATGGAGCTATCATCACTTTTCATACTTAGTTTTATTTTACTTTAGAAAGCTCGTGACCCTTAGGATTCTAGCACTCGGTTTTCACTCGGATTCGATTTCGGTAAATTCGTTTTATGCAATTTTCAGTTTTACGTTTCAATCTTCATCGTAAATTACTTAGTTCGTCGTAATTTTCTCTATTTGCAATTTGTTGCTCCGTTTAGTTCGTTAGATTTCCGTTCGTTTATCGTTAGATTTATTTGCTTCAATTTTTATTATGAATTACATGTATGCGATTTGTTGTTTCGTGATCATCATGCGTAGCTAATTCTCTCGCTAGGGTCGAGGGGGATCGATGGATTATTATACGATTATGCTACTTCGATACTAAATGTATAATTATGCTAGTACCATCTTCGCGTGTTTTATTTGTCGATTAATTTGTTAAAGGCCACAACATTTTAATCTGTTTGGGAGATTCTAGTTCTTGTGCGAAAGCCGAATTAGGATTAGATCACGCACGATTTGGTAGGGAGTCTAATAAGTTGCGAGAGCCCGTTAGATCCTTCCTAGGTTGACACGATTCGAGAGAACGTGTTATAGCCGACTAGCATGTTTATATGTTTATTATTATTGTCGCATAATTGTTGAACATCTATCGTGAACCCGTGACCTTGGTTTTCATCTCATTGTTAGATTCAATTCTTATTATCGTTTTTTTAGGAGTATTTTATATATTTTCAATCAATCAACCGTTTAGAGCATTTTAGAATCGCCATAGCTAATAGACGAAAATTGACTGTTTCCCTGTGGATTCGATACCTTGCTTGCCGCTATCTTCTTGTTAGTAGCATTAGGTTTATCTTGATTGGGTGAGACGACTTAACCCACATCAAATTTGGCGCCGTTGCCGGGGAAACGGTTTTTCTTGTTTTTTTAGCTTGTTTCTTTTTGCTCTCTTTCGTCTCAAGGAATTAAAATTCCTTGAGATTGATCTCACTCCCTACTTGTAGTTTTGCTTATGCCCAGGTCTTTTCGGTCATCAGAGCTTACTCCGTTCGACCCTGAACCCGAGAAAACCTTTCGTAGGCGACGACAGTTTTGGAGAGAGATTTCCGCAGCTCCCGATCTCGCGACTTTGGAAGCTATTCATACTGAATTTGTAGCTGAGAATCAGTCCTTTGAAGAGGAACATCAATCTCAGTCCGAGATCATTTTACCACCTCCCCCTATTACAAAAATGCCGAAACTTTCTAGTCATTCGGAGTCCGAGCAAACTGCTCTTCCTAAGTTGGTTAAGCGACCAACTGCCACTCAAGGTACATTTGAGATTCGACCCGCCTTTATCACTTTGGTGGAGAAGAATCAATTTGGTGGTGACCCTAAGGAGGATCCTCACAAGCATATGAGGATTTTTACCGACTATTGCTCCACGATTACACTTCCGGCCGGGGTAACTCAAGAAGAAGTCATGGAGATGCTATTCATGTTCTCACTACGGGATTCCGCTAGGGAGTGGATAACCGATCTTGATAAAGTCACCGAGGGGATCACCGATTGGAATTCTCTTGCTCTTGCCTTCTACAAGCACTATTACCCTCCACAAAAGACGAACATGCTCCGGAGTCAAATCACCAATTTTTGTCAAACTCCGAACGAGAATATTCATGAAGCGTGGGAGCGGTTCAAGAAGCTTGTGAAGGAATGCCCGCACCATGGTTTTCAGGTTTGGTTTCTTTGTAACCAATTTTATAACGGGTTGTATGATGATTGCAGGAGTACACTTGATTCGGCATGCAATGGGCATTTCCAATGTAACGTGGATGATGATAAGGCTTGGCAAACAATAGAAGAGATGGCATTTCACCACTCCCGATGGGGTAATCCACGTGGTAATACTCGATCAAATTCCGGTGAAAGTGGGTCCTCTAATGCCGTGGCCGTTCAATTAGCCGCTTTGGCTAAGAGATTTGATGCATTTGAAGTGTCGAATTCTCAAGGGGGAGGAGGCATGCATCAAGTACATGCCATGCAAGAGTATGCATGTATGCGTTGTGGTGCCGCAGACCACCAAGCTCAGGATTGCCTAGGCTCCATAGAACAGGTGAATGCGTTCCATTCTATGCGCCCACGTTATCCGTATATGAACCAATCGGGCTATGATGCATCTCTTTTATCTTACAGGAGTACTAATGTCTTGAACCCGCCTATTACATCGGTTTATGTACCCCCACCAAAGCAGCATCTCCTGAATCAGCAGAATTTCCAGAATCAAGGAAATTTTCAGAACCAGCAGCAATTTCATAATCAAGGGAATTTTCAGAACCAGTAGATACAGCAGATTTTCGGTAATCAAAAGAATTTCCAAAATCAGGGAAATTTTTAGCAGCGACCTCACTCGGGTCAACTTCAACAAAATTTTGGCAATACTAATCAGAACTTCAGGAATTCTCACTAGAATTTCGGTACTAGTCAGCAGAATTTTGGCCAATCCTCAGCACAAGCTCAAGGTAATTCTTCTTCTTCTTCTTCGAGTTCTAATGAAATGGCTGAGCTTCGTAGTATGATGTAGATGATGGCCAAGACCCAGGACTCTATGATGGTACAAATGCAAAAAAATGATCAAGCTAAGGATAATGGCATCAAGAATTTGGAGAACCAAGTGGGACACCTTGCCGCGTCACAAGCAACGCGTCAACAAGGTAAACTCCCTTCTCAAGGTGATCAACAACATGATACGGCTAATACGATCACTCTTCGTAGTGACACACACTATGAAGGTCCGTCGATGCCTAAAGATGATACACCGACCGAGAAGGAGGAGGTTCTAGTGGAAGATGTCAATGAGGACATTATTGTGGAAACTCTAAGTGAAGATCAAGTTCCACCACCCACTACTCCCGTTCCCACCCCGACTAGTCCAACAATTCAAGTACCATTCCCGGGTCGATTGAAGAATCGGAAGGAGACTACCCAGTTTGGCAAGTTCATGGAGGTTGTGAAGAATTTGCAGGTTACAGTCCCATTTACCGAGCTCATTATGCAGGTCCCATCTTATACCAAGTTTATGAAGGACATCTTGACTCGGAAGAGAAGCATTGGTGAGGTAGAAACCGTCGCTCTTACTGCAGAGTGTAGTGCATTTTTACAGAACAAGGCCCCACCAAAGCTAAAGGATCCCGGTAGTTTTTCGATTCCTTGCATTATTGGCACCTTATCGATTGATAAGGCTTTATGTGATTTAGGTGCTAGTGTAAGTGTCATGCCTTACTCCGTTTGTGAAAAACTTAATATGGGTCCTCTTAAGTGTACTAGTGTCACTTTGCAGATGGCGGATCGTTCCATAAAACGCCCTTTGGGAGTTTTAGAAGACGTGCCCGTTAGAGTTGGAAATTTTTTTATCCCGATTGATTTTATCGTCCTTGACATGGCCGAGGACACCCAAATTCCCATAATTTTGGGAAGGCCATTTTTGCACACCGCCGGCGCGGTGATTGATGTCAAGAACGTAAATTGACCTTGGAAGTGGGTGGAGACACCATTGTTTTCTGCTTAGATAGTACACTTAAGAACCCGATGATAACGGATTCTTGTTGCATGATAGATGTTATTGATGTTGTAGTTCATGATTCTATGGAGGCGACCCTTATACGGGACCCCTTAGAGGCTTTGATATGTTTGGAAGCGTGTGCAGGTGATGCTTCCGTTGACTCTACTGTTGTTGATGCCTTGGAAGCTGCTTTGGAAGGACGGATGCTCACGGAGGAGCAAGGTGTCGATGTAACCAACATCGTACACACCTCATTTGCTATTGACATAACCATTCCGGAGCGTAAGCCACTTCCGTCTCACCTAAAATATGCCTTTTTAGACGATACCGAGAGCTTCCCCGTGATTGTAAGTGCTGATTTAACTGAGCAACAACTTTCTGATTTGTTAGTTGTTTTGAAGAAAAATAGGAAAGCTTTGGGGTATAGTCTTGATGACTTGAAGGGAATCAGTCCCGATTTCTGTATGCTTAGAATTAATCTTGAGGAAGGTCATCGTCCTTGTGTCCAGGGTCAACGTAAGTTGAACCCGAATATGCAAGAGGTTGTTAAAAAGGAAGTTATGAAATTGTTGGATGCGGAAATTATTTATGCGGTTCTCGATTCAAAGTGGGTGAGTCCGGTACAAGTTGTACCTAAGAAGGGAAGGACTACTGTGGTCCCAAATGAGAAGAATGAATTAATCCCTACACGAATTGTGACGGGATGGAGAATGTGCATAGACTATAGAAAGTTGAACACCGCTACACTTAAAGACCATTTCCCATTGCCCTTTATCGACAAATGCTTGAGAGACTAGCTTCTCACAAGTATTTTTGCTATTTGGATGGATATTCGGGATTTTTCCAAATCCCAATACACCTCGCCGACCAAGAAAAGACCACGTTTACTTGTCCCTATGGCACTTTCGCATATTGCAGGATGCCATTCGGGCTATGTAACGCACCCGCCACCTTTCAAAGATGCATGATGAGAATCTTTTCCGACTACATCGAGTCCATTATGGAAGTGTTTATGGGTATGAGTTTTTCAGCTTGTTTAGCTAACTTAGATACCATTTTAAACCGATGTGTCGAGGTCAGTTTGGTCTTGAATTGGGAAAAGTGCCATTTTATGGTCACTGAGGGTGTAGTTTTGGGTCATGTGGTCTCCGAAAAGGGCATTAAGGTGGATAAAGCAAAAGTGCAAGTGATTGAGCAATTGCCCTTGCCGGTTAATGTGAAGGGAGTGAGAAGCTTCCTTGGTCATGCGGGATTTTATCGCCGCTTTATCAAGAACTTTTTACAAATTGCTAAGCCACTTACACAATTGCTCCTAAAGGATGCCCCTTTCGATTTTACTGATAAGTGTGTTGAAGCTTTTAACAGGATTAAGCAGGCCCTTATATCGGCTCCGATTATTCAGTCACCGGATTGGAATTTGCCATTTGAGATAATGTGTGACGCGAGTGATTATGCTGTGGGAGCGGTTTTGGGCCAAAGGAAGGACAAAGTATTGCATGCTATATACTATGCTAGCAAAACACTTGATAATGCTCAAGTTAACTATGCAACTACCGAGAAGGAATTGTTAGCTATAGTGTATGCTTTGGAAAAGTTCAGAACCTACTTGGTTGGATCGGAAGTCATTGTTTTCACCGACCATGCGGCTCTTAAGTACCTCCTTGCCAAGAAAGAAGCGAAGCCCCGACTACTTCGATGGATCTTACTACTTCAAGAGGTTGATTTATCGATCCGGGATAAGAAAGGAGCGGAAAATGTCGTTGCGGACCATTTATCGAGGCTTAGAGTTGAGGAGGAAGGAGTTGTCATTCCCATAGATGATTCTTTTCCCGATGTTTCTCTCATGGCCTTAGCTACCGGTGAAAGCGAAGGACCTTGGTATGCGGATTATGCCAATTATTTAGTTGGCAAGGTATTACCCTCCGATCTCTCTTATCAACAAAAGAAAAAAAATTTACATGATGTTCGGCAATTTTTCTGGGATGACCCTTATTTATTTAAGGAGTGTGCCGATGGTATTTTCCGTCGATGTGTCCCTCAATGGGAAGTTCGAGGAGTTCTAGAGAGTTGTCATTCATCACCATATGGTGGCCATCATGGACCGAGCCGAACCACGGCTAAGGTCCTCCAGTCGGGTTTTTATTGGCCGACCTTATTCCGAGATGCCCATGCTTTTATTATGTCCTGCGATGCATGTCAAAGGACCGGTAATATTTCTAGGAGGCATGAGATGCCTCAAAATGGGATTCTCGAGGTAGAAAATTTTGATGTCTGGGGTGTAGATTATCAAGGCCCGTTCCCGTCATCCAAGGGCAACCGATATATTTTGGTTGCGGTTGATTATGTCTCCAAGTGGGTGGAGGCGGTAGCATCTCCTGCTAATGATGCTAGAACGGTAATATCTCTGTTTAAAAAGACTATTTTTCCCCGCTTTGGTGTTCCAAGAGCGATTATTAGTGATGGTGGAAACCATTTTCATGAGAAGCGACTTGATGCTTTACTTGCTAAGTACGGTGTCTCTCACCGTACCGGTCTTGCCTACCACCCTCAAACGAGTGGGCAAGTGGAGGTGTCTAATAGGGAAATCAAGTCTATTCTCCAGAAGGTCGTGTCAAAAGCTCGGAAGGATTGAAGCTCTAAGCTAGATGATACACTATGGGCTTATCGTACCGCCTTTAAAACGCCTATTGGTACTTCACCTTACCGATTGGTCTATGGCAAGTCACGCCATTTACCGGTCGAGCTTGAGTACAAAGCTTGGTGGGCGATTAAGGAGATTAACTTGGATCCACATTTGAGTGGGGAGAAGAGACTCATGCAATTGAATGAGTTAGAAGAATTCTATCTTGGTGCCTATGATAGTGCTCGGGTTTATAAGGAGCGCACCAAGCGGTGGCATGACAAGCATATCCTTCACCGTGAGTTCAACGTGGGGGATAAGGTATTATTGTTTAATTCTAGACTCCGGTTGTTTCCCGGAAAGTTGAAATCTCATTGGTCCGGACCTTTTCCTATCACCCATGTGGGTAAATTTGGCTCGATTGAAGTCGAGAATGATTCGGGTGAAAGATTCAAGGTGAATGGTCAACGATTGAAGTTATATCATGAAGGTGCTCAAGTTGGAGCGATTGAAGTTATACGACTTCATCCCGTTCCCTCGTCCCACTAAAACCTTATTCTCATCAAGTCGTGCGGGACTCTAAACCAGCGCTACCGGGAGGCAGCCCGAGTATGTAAATAATTTCCCTCATTCTCGTTTTATTTTTATTTTTATTTTTCCTTTAGTTGTTTTAGTGAGGACGAGAGGAGGGACTAATATTTTTGGAGACGCGTAGAATCATCGGAAATGGCTTGAATTGAAGATTTTAGAAAAAAAGAGAGGAGAAATTCACCATGCTTGTGATAATATAGCAGGTCGCCTCAGCCTAGGCCTAGGGGGTCTATCGACTTTAGGGGCCAAGGCACGAAGTGAATTTGAGTACTAATAGAGTGATTTGTGCGTCTCAGCCTGCCCCCAGGCCCCCTATTGAATTCAGGGGCCGAGGTACAAGGGAAATTAGAGAAAATTGGAGCAAAAATCTCAGAAGAACAAATGAATAGGGCAGTCAGGCCGACCAGCCGGGTGCTTGTGAGAGGGGAGATGAGCATTAAACAAATCGAAAAGGAGGAAAATGAGTGTTAGGCCGGCTAGCAGGCCGCCGGTTTTGACCGACTGGCTGTGAGACGAGGATTATTATTAAAATAAGGCGAAGGAGCGTCAGGCCGCCCAGCCGGCCGCCGGTCCAGACCGGCCGGGCCGCACAACATACCCCCAAACCCATTTTTTTCCGTCATTTCATTCATTCCTTCACCTCTCTCTTCTCTCTCTCATCCCCCCAAAACCTCAATTTCCCCATTTCCCAGCTTCATTCCTTCCCCTTTCTTCACTATCATTCCTCAATATTTCCCCATATTTTCCCTAAAACTGCTACTTTCGGCTGATTTGCAATGTCTCCTCGGAACAAGCGCACCAGAAACGAGCATGCTCAACCCGACATTGATCCTGATCCAGTTTTTCCAGGTGTGATTTTTACCACTATTGACCAAAAGGTACGGTTTCAAAATTTGAGAAAGCGGTCTATTGTTCCAACTCGTTTTATCGATCGTGATGCTATGCGAATTTTAGGCTTAGATTCTGCTTTGGAACTATTGTTTAAGGGTGTTGGTATGGGTACATTTTTTACGATGCGTCGTAATACGTATACCCAGCTTACGTTGGAATTTCTGAGTTCATTTGAGGTACATAAGAATAGACGGTCTGGTGATATTTCTGTTGAGTTCCGTTTACTGAATACTAGTTTTGCGCTGAGCCTGAAGCAGTTTGGGGATTGTTTTGACCTTAAGAATTATGATGACCGTGCACCACCCGAGCATGCTAATTTTAGGGTGGGTGATTTTTGGGAATGTATTGCTGATGCCCCGTACACTACCGCGGGGCATATGAGTTCAAACAATATTCATAATCCTGTTATTAAGGTTTGGCAGAGGTTTATGGGATGGACGATTTTTGCTAGGAAGGAGCCACATAATGTGCGCACCGAGGAGGTGTCTATTTTGGGCTCGTATTTGCGGCGTAAGCCGAAGGTGTGGCATATTAATATTGCATATCACCTCGTCCTCCAGTTTAGGAGAATAGCTACGGCCGTTGCCGATGTTCCTATTTATATTGGCGGGTTAGTCACGCAATTAGCTCTTTGGTTGACCGCTTTTCGTGAAGCGGATCATGATCCGGTCCAGGGCGAGATTACCCTTAGCCTCCGATATTTGGCTTCTCTTAACTGGATTTCTTCTAGGCATCAGAATCGTTGGGCTTGGCTTATTCATGAGCAGACGACTATTATTTTGCAAGCCGGGTCGGTTTTGTCACTTGAGGCTGATCAGCCTAATTATTTATTACTCGTCGCTGCCCCTAGCTCTCTTCCTTCGTTGCATGCTGTTACCTATACTCGTCGCCCGACGAGCAAGCCTAGTACCTCTGCTGGGCGTCGAATTGTCGCCTATCCAACGCGGTTAAACAATATTTATAAACTCCAAAATACTACTACGTAGTAGCGGCAAGTCGGGATCGATCCACAGGGACGGTCGAGGGGTAGTCGGTCAAATCAAAGTCTAGGAGTGATTGGGTCGAGAAGGGGGGTTTTGGACGAGTTGAACTAGGCTAACTAAACGAGCTATGGAACTAAGGCGAGAAACTATTAATGGGAAAGGTGTTAGGGAGAGTCGGGGAGTCGGAATTAAGGTAAGGGTGCCATTGCAAGAATTATCACAAGATGTATAAGGGAGGTGCCACCTTTCGGTTTCCCTACCAACCAAGTCTAAACCCGCTTTCGCGACGGATAAACTAAAGTCTCTAGACGGAACTACCCAAACCCCGAGCCCATATTGATCCGGGTGAGTCAAGTCAACCTAGGTGATCAAGCTAAGTCAATCAAGACACAACAATTCCAATCAAGACAAATCACCCTCAAATGCAATATTCTCACAAGATAAAACCTTTATCTAGAATTCCTCCTCCCCTAGCCCCCTAACTAAAATCTAATCACTACCCATAATAAAACTAACACCAAGGAGACTAGGAGAAAGACTAAACATACTAAAAATAAAACTAATTAATGGAGAAAGGGAGAAGAAAGAAACTACCAACAATGGAGAAACTAAAGGAGGAAGATGGAGATTAACATAAAGATTGAATCTTGGAGAAGGAAATACAAGAACTTGTCACCAATTCTTGCAAAACTCTTCAATCTTCAACATAAACCCAAATCTTCAACAAAGATGGAAGCTTGATTACAAATTATAGAGTAATTTAATCTAATACTAATAATATCTACTAAGTTTTTGGAGATTTTTACTATGAAAGCTTACTACAAACTACTACTACTACTACTATGGAGATTTTCTACCCTACTCCTACTTCTAAGAGGCTCACTTAAGGCACAAATTGAAATGTAACCCTAGCTTATCTATATATACTAATCCTTAATGGGTCACACAATATCAAGCCCATAATCCAATCCTTCTTCTTTTAGTCTAGACCTTCACCCTTTGCATCTTCATGGGGCAAAACTTCACCCTGCGGTTGACGACATTAGCACCACCGGGTGAAATTTCACCCGGTGAGATTTTCTTCTCGAATCGCCCTTTTTGGCGTTTTTCTCCATCGGGCGAAATTTCACCCAGTGGGCGAAATTTCGCCCGGTCATCTCATAGGGTGAAATTTCACCCTATGAACTCTTTGTCCAAAATGGCAATCTGGGGAAGAACACCATCGGGCAAAATTTCGCCCGGTCAAATTCTCATCGGGTGAAATTTCGCCTTGTGACTTCAGAGGGCCATAACTCTCTCGTTTGATCTCTGATTGGGGTGTGCGATATGTCGTTGGAAAGCTAAGAAGATAAGCTTTCACCTCCAACTGGAATCACTTAGATCTGAGGTCTATAACTCTAGATATATCCATTTGAAGTTCGACCTCTCCGGTGAAGATGCCCAACGGACTAAACTTTTTCCTTTTTGCTCAAGGTTTCACCTCTTGGGTTTGGACTTTGGATTATGAGTTGTGTGCTTTGCTTTTCGGACGGTTTCCCTCTCTCTCATGCTCATAGGAGCTCAGACACGCTTTTGGTCGAAAATCCTATCAAAATAGACAGAAAACTACCAAAAACACGTAAAATGCAAAAGAGAGACCCTAATGCGAGAAATAGTCAAAATACGGCGATAATCGCACTCTATTCTCGCAAAACAGGGGAAAAACGGGTCTAAATGGGAGGAAAAACGGTCCAACTTTGGCACACAACAATTCCCCCACACTAAACCGTTGCTCGTCCTCGAGCAAAGACCCAAAAAGAAATTAGCTATGCCGATACGGGGCAATTAACGGGTCCGCTCCGTCCCTTCAACTCACATCGAAATACCCATGAGGTAGAGTACTCCCATGCAAGGCAAGTTGGGGCTTGCTCAAAATGGTGGATGTGACTAAACACACAAAAACACATAACACGAAAGAATAGACGCATCCAAAGCAAAAATAAAACACCGAATCCCTCATCGAGACGGCAGGGAAAGACACCGAAAACTTACTTAAAACAATCATAAACATTCCAAGACAAATCACCCACGTAAATAAGGACCAAAGCCTAATACTATGACAATCAAGCAATAAAAATGTTGATAACTTAGCCTAGGTCCTCCTAGTCTTCTAAAGGGGTTCTACGGGGCGTTAAACGGAGTGGAAAAAGTGAACCATGGATTCGTTCGATACTGTAGGTAGGTGCAGTCCCGCTCTCTTTGGCTAAGGCCAAGAGGGTCGTTCCAAACTCGAATTTCCTAAATTAGCCCAAACAAAAAGGTGGAGTGTTTACAATTTTTGGGGTGGATCGACTAATTACCGCTATCTTCCTTCCTCGGGACTCGGTCCTCTAGTAGGAACTTCACGGCGAAAGTCGATCAAGGACTTTTCTTCTTTTTTTTTTTTTTTTTTTTTCATTTTTTGTTCTTTTCCTTTTTTTTTTGAAGGAGATGTTTTTGATGATATGATTTCATTTGAAGCTCCTTTTCTCTCCCTTGTTTTTCATATTTTTGTGCCCTTTTCTCTTGTTTTGGTTTGCCCATTTTGGCTTTTTGATGCGGTTTGTAACCAAATATTTGAGTTTCATTTTTTTTTTTAAACTTATTGCGTGGTGTATGGGTGAAAGGATGAATAGGTACCCGAAAACGGGCCCATCCCCGGATAACCTACAAAAAATGGAGAATTTGGACTAAAGGTCCAATGGTCATTCGAGCAAGGTCGCCTAGAAGACGGGATGCGGAAACCAAGGCCTAACTCCTCCATGGGTGGTCAAGGTGGTCAAATGCAAACCCCGAATTAAACCTCTAGTAGAAAAGGTGGACTCAAGCTAAAGGATCAACAAGTTCATTGATTTAGAGTCATTCTACTAGATTAAGGTCCAAAATCTACAATGAGTTATCCATAATGGAATGTAAACTCTTGCAATAAGTTTGTAATCGGGTTTTCAAAAACATTTAGTCCTAGACACGCTATACAAAAGCAAAAGGAACACACGAAAAAGAAAAGGCAAATAAAAGAAAACACGAGTAAAGTCATGCACTTCGTACTCCATCGACATTCAAGCACAAAAATCAACCACAACACCCAAAAGGCTCATCTCTTTGAGAGCCTCCCAATAGCAACAACCTAACTCCTCTACGAAAGTAAAGAAGAAAGCGAAAAGGAAGGAAGTTACCTAGCGGGTTGCTTCCATAACTCTTCAAATAAATCAAATTGTGCTATCAAAGTGGTGGTTACCTGTAAGAGTAGAGAACAGGACTATACAAAGGACACGAAAGCATAACGAAAACGAGAAAAGAAAAAGGGAAAAAGAAAAGGAAAATAAAAAGAAAATGTTTTTGGTTTTTCGGAATTTTTCAATTTTTATGTTTTTGGAAAGATTTTTGAAAAACAAAAGGATAGTAGATCCCTCCCCCACACTAAAACTATGCATTGTCCTCAATGCACGAGTAGGGGAAAAGATCGAAAAAGACGGAAAAAGAAAAAATAAGAAAAATCTTTTTGGATTTTTATAATTTTCAAATGTTTTCGGATTTTTTAAAATTTTTGAAGAAAGAAAACAAAAGAAAAGAAAATGATAAAAGGGTGGCGGGCCTAGGTTCAATCACATCACCTAGACCCTAGCCAAGTGACTAAGAAAATGAGAATAAAATAAAATAAAATAAATTAAAAGAAAGGATGGAAAATGGGCGTAGGTGTAGTCACATCACCTAGACCAGATTAAGAAAAATTTTGAGAAAATGAGAAGAATTTGGATTTTCAAAAGGTCAATGGCGTAATCACATCGCCTAATGACCGGGAGCAATACCAAGGCCACTTTGGCCGCAACAATCGATCAATGGGACAACTTGCAAAGTTATGTTAGAGATAAATCAATCACAATGACAATAGGATAAAAGGAATAAGAACGGAATCAACCGAAGGACATGCAATTATAGATGATTAAGGACTCACTGACCCAACCCACACACAAATACACGACACACACACACACACCACCGACTCCAGGAGAGGGTCTAGTCTGAGCGATCGTCCGACGCAAATGAAGTGCTAGGAGACCCATAGAAAAAGGGTATACCCTCGGAGGATGGCTCGGGAGAAAACTCCTCCGGACCGTCGCTAAGCGAGAGGGCAAAGTCGGATTCAATCTCACAAAGATCATAGATCATACGACCTTTGGGCAACTCGATCGTAGTGTGCATACTCCCAAACTCCCCTTCCTCCCGACTCAGTCTTGGTCAGTCGGAATTCACCGGGACCCAAGGGTAGGTCCCAATTGTGGTGAACAAGGATAGTGGTTCGGTGTGTGTTCGGAACTATTAAAGCTCTTCCACGGCTAATGTAGACGAGGCGCTGATGAGGTACATGAAAAATCCAAGTCGGAAAATAGGCCTCGTCAAGCCATATGGAATCGTCTAGTGGGGTGAGGTGGTCCGTCGAATAACCCAATTTGTTTGCAATTACGGTCACGAGACCTCCACAATCTAAGGAGGGGCGTTGGGTAACAATGATACGATGGAAATGTAACGCCACGATAAGTGGTAGGTTTAAGGGGTTAGGGTTACCCAACAAAGAGTCATATATCAATTGCAAGACACACACATTAAGCGTATAAATATTATCGGCCGAGGGTAACAAGCAGTGGGAGAGCATCTCGCAAAAATAGCGAATTGCGGGGTTACGGATTTCGGAGGCAAAGGATAAATTAGCCTCGTAACCCCCTTTACAGCGTGATATGCGCTTCCAAAGATCTCTCCTAGATACACAGGCTTGTACGTTGCTCGAGGGTGCACTAAGTCCGGTACCCGATGAGGGTAGGCCTAGCACTAGGCCGAACTCGAAAATAGTCAAACGATGGGGTTTGCCGAATAGTCTAAATTTAATCGCTTTAGGTGTGGTCGGATTCTCAATGGCAAAAGTTCCTAAGAACTCGCAAGTAAGGTCTTTATAGGTGAAGGTCGCGAGGCTAAGGAGCTCGCTAGTTCCGGTCCTTGACGATAACTCTTTAATATCGTCTACTATTCCTAGATTGGTCATTGTGTGGGGACAAGGCCACCTAGTGCTCTGAAAGATCTTTTCAGAGAAGGTCCGAGATAAAGAAGTATTAAGACAAGGTAAATTTATAGGCAAGTAAGGTCTTTATAGGTGAAGGTCGCGAGGCTAAGGAGCTCGCTAGTTCCGGTCCTTGACGATAACTCTTTAATATCGTCTACTATTCCTAGATTGGTCATTGTGTGGGGACAAGGCCACCTAGTGCTCTTAAAGATCTTTTCAGAGAAGGTCCGAGATAGAGAAGTATTAAGACAAGGTAAATTTATAGGCTTATAAGACTTAGAAGATTTAGAAGATTTAGAAGGTGTAGAAGTCGAAGCCATACCTTGCTTACGTGCGGCTCGCCTTGCTCTTGTCTCCATAGTGATAACCTTGCAAGAATAATCCCCCAAAAAAACTTGAGCTTCACCTCTTCAAAGAACCCAAATATAATCACCTAAGATGGGGATGAAATTATGAATGGAGGCTTAAATGTGGTTGGGGTGTATGGAAGGTGGTTTGATGTGTTTATGATGGGTGAAAATGTGGAGTGAATTGTGGGATAAAAAGGGTGATATAAGTAAGGGTGGTTGAGGAGGGAAATTGAAAGTTTTAAAGTGGGTGGTAAAATTTGGTGTAAAATTTTTTGGAGGGAAAGTTATGTTGGATATTTGGGAAGGAGGGAATTGATTTTGTATTGAGAAAATATGTTATAGGTGATTGACGTTCAAGCTCATGCCGCCGGGTGAAATTTCACCCGGCGGTATTCCGTCATGAAAATCGATTTTGCCAACTTTTTCCACCGGGCGAAATTTCGCCCGGTGAAAATCTCACCGGGCGAAATTTCGCCCGGTGGTATCTTCATTAGTTCTGGCAGATCTGGCAGTTTTTCGTAGGGCGAAACTTCGCCCGGTCAAATCTCACCGCGTGAAATTTCGCCCGGCGGTCTTGTTTGCTTCCTTTTTCTGCCTTGTCATTCGATGGCTCTTCAATAATCACCTAAAATTTCAAATAACGACACGACTCATATTACATAATCAATAACTCCCACAAAGATGCTTGTGGTCTTCAAATTAAGCTCCATAACTTCTCCAAAAGCTTGGTCTTCATCCAAATAATTGCTCCACGACGAAATCCAAGTTCATCCATTGCTCTCAAGCTAACAAAGCTAACAAACACAAAGAAATATGATACATATATACAAGGTGGTTGTTGAGGATACCACCAAACCTACATCAAATTGAGAGGGTTAAACAACGCTCCTCAACGGGAGCTCATCAACTTCCACGGTAGCAAAGGTCTCACGAACGTGACCGGCATGATAAATTTGTAAGCGTTGTCCATTAACCATAATCTTCCCGGTTTTCGGGCTTGAGATTTCAATTGATCCAAATGGTTGTCTCTTGGTCACCTCGAATGGACCCGGTCATTTCAATTTCAACCTACCGGGGAAAAACTCATTCGAGTTTTCAAGTAAAAAACAGTTCAATGCTCTTAGAAGTAGATCAAACAATCTTGCATGGAACTCAAAGAAATGACAATATGAAGCATTGATGCACAAAGATAACACATGAACATAAGAGGTCAAAGCAAATAATAGAGTATCCATCATGCCTCTATGTTCAAAAGGCGCTTTCATGTCATTATTAAACTCCTTATGTGAGTGAGGAAGGAATATCAAAGAGGATGGAGGATACATGGTGTAGGAACCATTCAAGTCTAGCTCAAATGAGGCTTGTAAAGAGGTAAGGAAAGACATTTTATCAATAAGGTGAGGGTAAAAGAAGTCATCCTTAGACAATACCTCAATAATGATCACATTAGAGCTCTCCTCATTCTTTCCATTATCACTCAAAGTCTCATGCTTCTCAATAAAGTGGGTCTTAGGAGCTTCTCCACAATTCGCTCCATTATCAAACATCTCACCCTTTTCATTTCTAACTCTCTCTATCATGCGCTCAAATAGAGGATTATGCATCGCAACCTCACATAAGCTCTCAATTGTCGGATTTTCAAAGGTGTTGGCCACGGAAAGCTCAATAGGCTTATCACAAGTAGTTGTAGGTATGTCCTCAAATTTACTCTCATCATCATCAAAGTGGGAGATGCAATCATTCTCAAGGGAAAGAACGGGGTTCTCAACCTCTATTAACACACAATCATCATCCCTCTTCATGTCAAGAACATCACAAGACATACTCACAATTTCCTCATTATAAGGCTCATCAACATCCTCAAAATTCTCAACAAGAGTCTCCTCAATAACCTCATCACCAATACATCTCCTACTCCTAAGATTATCATCAAGTGTCACATTTAAAGGCTTGGAGCTCATATCATGTTGCATAGAAGAGGATTTAATTAGCTCAAGCACATCATCATTACAAGACACATTGACATCATCACAATTCTTACATGACTCCATAAAATCCTTATCAAGAGCATCATTATCAATCAAATGCAATGGAGAATCATGCACAACACATGTATTCAAAGGGAGTGAGGGAGCATGTTGGGATTGAACAATATGCACATCATCTTCTTCATCATCTTCTTCTTCTTCTTCTTCTTCTTCTTCTTCTTTGTATATTATATCCAAATAAGAAAAGGGTGGAGGTGAAGAGGAAGCATTAAATTCATGTTTCACATCATCACAAATGGCATAAGGTGAAGAATCATGCAAATTATTCACAAAAATTGGAGAAGAGTTAACAAAAGAGGATTGAACATTGCAAACAAGAGAGGAAGATTCAACTCTCGGTTCTCTCAAAGGTGTCACTCTCCCATATCCCTCACGGGCATCGGTTCTAGCCACTTTCTCAAGCAATAATCTCGCCTCATCATCTCCTAATTCATAAAATTTACCACCGGCCGAAGTATGAATCAATTCTCTAACGTGTTCAAGCAAGTTGTCAAAGAATATTATGATGGTTAGCCAAACCGGAATCCCATGGCGTGGGCAATATGTCAATAAATCTCGAAATCTATCCCAAGCATCACTTAAACACTCAAACTCACCTTGTTCTAAGGTAAGGATCTCTCGTCTAAGTTTATTGGTCTTGTGATATGGGAAGAAGTGGTTTAAAAAGGCTTGAACAAGTTCATCCCAAGTACAAAATGTGTTAGGAGGATATGAACATAGCCATTTCTTGGCTTTACCTCCAAGGGTGAAAGGAAAAGCTAAGAGTTTAAAGGTGTTGATTGGCAAACCATTCTTCCTTGCAACTAAACAATTTGTATGAAATTCCGCAAGGTGTTGAAGCACATTTTCATTAGGCATTCCCCAAAACATATCTCTTTGAAGCACCGTGATAAATACTTGATCCACCTCAAATTTCGCTCTATCCTTATCTCTAATGGTAATAGGTGAGGCAACCATGTGGTCATAGAGTCTACTATGGTCGGCTAAGGTCGTCATGAGAGACATAAAAGGGATTGATCAACGAATGAGATGAATGCAAGAGACAAGCAACACGAACACCAAGAAGCACACAAAAAGACTAACCTTTTTTTTTGTTTTTTTGTTTTGTTTTTTTTTTACCAAACACAATAAACTAAAACTCGACTAACTGATCACCGTCCCCGGCAACGGCACCATTTTGATGCGCGTCGAATTGTCGCCTATCCAACGCGGTCAAACAATATTTATAAACTCCGAAATACTACTACGTAGTAGCGGCAAGTCGGGATCGATCCACAGGGACGGTCGAGGGGTAGTCGGTCAAGTCAAAGTCTAGGAGTGATTGGGTCGAGAAGGGGGGTTTTGGACGAGTTGAACTAGGCTAACTAAACGAGCTATGGAACTAAGGCGAGAAATTATTAATGGGAAAGGTGTTAGGGAGAGTCGGGGAGTCGGAATTAAGGTAAGGGTGCCATTGCAAGAATTATCACAAGATGTATAAAGGAGGTGCCACCTTTCGGTTTCCCTACCAACCAAGTCTAAACCCGCTTTCGCGACGGATAAACTAAAGTCTTTAGACGGAACTACCCAAACCCCGAGTTTCCCCATATTGATCCGGGTGAGTCAAGTCAACCTAGGTGATCAAGCTAAGTCAATCAAGACACAACAATTCCAATCAAGACAAATCACCCTCAAATGCAATATTCTCACAAGATAAAACCTTTATCTAGAATTCCTCCTCCCCTAGCCCCCTAACTAAAATCTACTCACTACCCATAATAAAACTAACACCAAGGAGACTAGGAGAAAGACTAAACATACTAAAAATAAAACTAATTAATGGAGAAAGGGAGAAGAAAGAAACTACCAACAATGGAGAAACTAAAGGAGGAAGCTGAAGATTAACATAAAGATTGAATCTTGGAGAAGGAAATACAAGAACTTGTCACCAATTCTTGCAAAACTCTTCAATCTTCAACATAAACCCAAATCTTCAACAAAGATGGAAGCTTGATTACAAATTATAGAGTAATTTAATCTAATACTAATAATATCTACTAAGTTTTTGGAGATTTTTACTATGAAAGCTTACTACAAACTACTACTACTATGTAGATTTTCTACCCTACTCCTACTTCTAAGAGGCTCACTTAAGGCACAAATTGAAATGTAACCCTAGGTTATCTATATATACTAATCCTTAATGGGTCACACAATATCAAGCCCATAATCCAATCCTTCTTCTTTTAGTCTAGACCTTCACCCTTTGCATCTTCATGGGGCAAAACTAAACTTCGATATATCCATTTGAAGTTCGACCTCTCCGGTGAAGATGCCCAACGGACTAAACTTTTTCCTTTTTGCTCAAGGTTTCACCTCTTGGGTTTGGACTTTGGATTTTGAGTTGTGTGCTTTGCTTTTCGGACGGTTTCCCTCTCTCTCATGCTCATAGGAGCTTAGACACGCTTTTGGTCGAAAATCCTATCAAAATAGACGGAAAACTACCAAAAACACGTAAAATGCAAAAGAGAGACCCTAATGCGAGAAATAGTCAAAATACGGCGATAATCGCACTCTATTCTCGCAAAACAGGGGAAAAACGGGTCTAAATAGGAGGAAAAATGGTCCAAATTTGGCACACAACAACCTCCCAGCCCGCCTCTGAGCCCGGTCCATCTCAGCCTGCTTCTGAGCGCACCACCACTACTGCTTTTGAGCAGCCTCCTCCACCACCCCAGTATGCTCCTCTCCATCCCGATTTGATTTCATGGATGGAGCGCATGGAGTTGAGTGCCGGTTCGTCCCGTTCTGATTTGGATACTCTTCGCACGGAGACTCGTGCCGACACCGCTGCTACTCACGCTCGTCTAGACAGGTTATATGATGATCAGTGTCTCGGGATGTATCCCGTTTATGATGACTATGCTAGGCATGCGGCTATGCCACCACAGGGCCCTTACCCCTCGTACTTTTCGTGGCCCGTGGGTGGTTATATTGACCCTTTGATTCATGGCGGCTTCCATCTTCACACTGACTATTTCAGTGCCCCAACGGGCCCTGCTTTTGGAGCCACTAGTGATTTTCAGGGAGGTGGTTGGTATACGGGTGGTGCGTCTGGCTCCGAGACTGCTGCAGATGATGATATGGAGGATTATGATTTCGGTGATGATGATGATGATCAGTAGCGGATTGTTGATTCCGCTACCTCTCCGTGTATATATTTGATATGTCTTTTCTCTATCCTCGGTTTTTATTTGTGTCCCCCCCACCAATTTTGAGTCTGTATGATGTGGACATTAAGGACAATGTCGAGTCTAGCATGGGGGAGTTTTTAGTATTGCTAGTTTTATTTCCTTGAGTCTTAGTGTTGTCTATGATACCGATTATGCAGCAATGATAATGATAATTTGCACTCTTTAGGCTACCTACTCATTCTTAATTGGCATTCATTTGACCTTTGTTATGTGGAATAATAATTAATCGACAAGTATGCAATCAACTGAGCTATAATTTGTGATTCCCATTTAGACCGACCTTGCATTTAGGCTTTAGCTACAAAATTGGTGAGATTTAGAGCCTCCTGTAGCCAGTACATTCATACCTGGCTACCACTTAGGTTGTGTGTGTAGGTCTCCTCGTGGAATATGTTATGTCAATACGCATAAGTATGGTGTTTTCCCCTTTATTTTGACTAACCTGCCTAGTGATCATTTTTGGGACATTTTCATTTTTCATCTATTTCTATCCATTTTCTCCTTGGCTAAAATGTAAAAGAATTCACAAAATGAACTACAAAATCAAATTTACCTACCAAGCCAAGCTTGATGAAGTAGGTCACCTAGTGCGTTCTATGCTCGTTATTGTGCGATTATGGAGATTTTTTATGGATGATTGGATGTGGTTGACTCTGTTTCAAGGGAATTTGTAGATCTTGTCCGGGTCAATTTTGGTTATTGTATATATTTGCTTCTAATTTCATCAAGCTTTGAAAAAATCGAAAAATCAAAAAAGAAAAAAAAGAAAAAAGAAAAAAAAAATCGAAAAAGAAGAAAAAAGAGAAAAAATCAAAACAACAAAAAAATATGTTATTCTCGTTACTTTTATTTTCCGTTTACTTGATGAAATTTGAGCGCCCTCTTTTGACCCCGGACTCGTTCTCGTTGGTTGGTGATTTGTATGTTTTGTTTATGAAAATGGAAGAATTTTTGAGTTGAGCATTATCGCACTAGTTAGTTCACTAGCTTGGCTTTAACCTCACATGACCATATCGGTTTCCACCTTCTACCTTGTTATCACCATCATTGCCTCCCTATGTGATCTTAGCATGTTTTGTAAAAATTTAGAGGTCGATACCATACTAGATTGCGGGCATACTTCCATGAGTTGGAGTAGTTGAGCGTTTTCACATATATATTTCGCATATGCACACCCTTCCTAATTGAGCGATGAGTGGCTCCGTGATTAGCCTATGCAAGGTTTTGGTTGAAAATGTGGTTTCTACATACTATGCTTGGTGAAGTTGTGCATTTATTGATGGATTATTTTTCCTATTTCCCGTCTTGAAATTCGTTTCTTAGACTTGGTTAGATGTTTGCTATAATGAACTTGAGTATTTGGTTGCCTATTATTTGCTTTGAGCTGTTTCGGTATTATATTAGTTGTTTTCTTACGGGTCTTGCTTGAGGACAAGCAAGGGTTCGGTTCGGAGGAGTTTGATGTGTCGTATTTATATAGCTTTATTCCCTCGATTCCGTTGTCTTTTATGGTCGGAACGCGCTCTTTAGAGCCGTTTCTTCTAACATTTTGCTTTGAGTGAGTGTTTTTGTAGATTCTACACGATTTCAGGTCTTCATGTGCATTTACACTCATATCTGGTTAGAAGAATGATCCCGAGACAAAACCCGTGCTTTAGGACGTCTAGGCGAAGAAGAAACGAGAAGTGTCGATTCATTGGGCCATGGAAAGTGGCCCATTACTTCTTCTAGTAGTGTTGTGCGCGCCAGCCTGCATGTGACAGGCGGCCTGCTGGCCGGCCGGCATGACACAAGGGCAATTTTAGCTTCAATTTTAGGTGTGCGTCGGCCCCTGCATGTGGCAGGCGGCCTGCCAGCCGGCCGGGGCGCACACCCAGTTCAATTCCGCCTATTTTGTATAACTAAGGATTTGTATTATGGAGCTATCATCACTTTTCATATTTAGTTTTATTTTACTTTAGAAAGCTCAAGACCCTTAGGATTCTAGCACTCGGTTTTCACTCAGATTCGATTTCGGTAAATTCGATTTATGCAATTTTCAGTTTTACGTTTCAATCTTCATCGTAAATTACTTAGTTCGTCGTAATTTTCTCTATTTGCAATTTGTTGCTCCGTTTAGTTCGTTAGATTTCCGTTCGTTTATCGTTAGATTTATTTGCTTCAATTTTTATTATGAATTACATGTATGCGATTTGTTGTTTCGTGATCATCATGCGTAGCTAATTCTTTCGCTAGGGTCGAGGGGGATCGATGGATTATTATATGATTATGCTACTTCGATAATAAATGTATAATTATGCTAGTACCATCTTCGCGTGTTTTATTTGTCGATTAATTTGTTAAAGGCCACAACATTTTAATCTGTTTGGGAGATTCTAGTTCTTGTGCGAAAGCCGAATTAGGATTAGATCACGCGCGATTTGGTAGGGAGTCTAATAAGTTGCGAGAGCCCGTTTGATCCTTCCTAGGTTGACACGATTCTAGAGAACGTGTTATAGCCGACTAGCATGTTTATGTGTTTATTATTATTGTCGCATAATTGTTGAACATCTATCGTGAACCCGTGACCTTGGTTTTCATCTCATTGTTAGATTCAATTCTTATTATCGTTTTTTTAGGAGTATTTTATATATTTTCAATCAATCAACCGTTTAGAGCATTTTAGAATCGCCATAGCTAATAGACGAAAATTGACTGTTTCCCTGTGGATTCGATACCTTGCTTGCCGCTATCTTCTTGTTAGTAGCATTAGGTTTATCTTGATTGGGTGAGACGACTTAACCCACATCAAATTTGGCGCCGTTGCCGGGGAAACGGTTTTTCTTGTTTTTTTAGCTTGTTTCTTTTTGCTCTCTTTCGTCTCAAGGAATCACTAGTAGAGAAATGACATTTGACAAATAGCTAATATGACGGTTGTTATAAATAACCGTTGCGTATTATAAAAGGCAGCGGTTATTAGGAAGCGACCGATGCGAAATGTTTATAGGAAATATAACCGCATCGGTCAAACTTTACGACCGATGCGAAATGTTTATAGGAAATGTAACCGCATCGGTCAAACTTTACGACCGATTCGATATATATGTGTAAAATATAACCGCATCAGTCAGGATTTACGTCCGTTGCGAAAATGTTTTGTATAATATTTAAAATGACGGTCATAATGACCGTTGCGAAATATATATATATAACCGCATCAGTTAAAATTTCAAGGATTTGCATGAGTGTCCAACTTGTGGCACATCTCGGTATCGCTTGAAGGATAAGGACATTGATTGTGAGCAAAAGAAAGGCTCTGCGGCAAAGGTGGTGTGGTATTTACCCATAATACCAAGATTCAAAAGATTATTCGCCAACCTAGATGACGCAACCAAATTAAGGTGGCATGCGGGCATGAGGAAAAAAGATGGTAAGCTTAGACACCTAGCAGATGCTCCTGAATGGAGAAATGTTGACAGAATATTTCCAGAATTCGGTAAAGAATCTAGGAATTTAAGAGTTGGTCTTTCTACCGATGGGATGAACCCGTTTTCTAGTTTGAGTAGTCAACATAGCACGTGGCCTGTCCTTCTTTGTATTTATAATTTGCCACCTTATTTGTGTATGAAGCGCAAATACCTCATGTTGTCACTTCTTATCCAAGGACCAAAGCAGCCGGGCAACGATATTGATGTTTATCTAGCGCCCCTCATAGATGATTTGAAACTATTGTGGAATGAAGGAGTAAAGGTGTATGACGCGGTTGCTAAAGAAGATTTCATCTTGCATGCTATGTTATTATGTACCATAAACGATTTCCCAGCATATGGCAACTTGTCGGGTCATACTGTTAAGGGGAAAATGGCATGTCCAATATGTGATGAAGGTACCGTAGCTCCTCGGCTCACTCACAGTAGAAAGAATGTTTATATGGGTCATCGAAGATTTTTGCCTCGCTACCACCCTTATCGCAAAATGAAAAAGGCATTCTATGGCAAGATTGAGAAAGAAATGGCACCTATTCCACTTGAGGGAGATCAAGTATTTCAACAAGTGAGAGATATTGATGTTGTTCATGGAAAACCCAACATATTTCTCAAGAATGCTAGATATAAGAAGTCAATAATGTGGGACCTTCCATATTGGCACCATTTATCAGTGAGACATTTTTTAGACATCATGCACGTAGAAAAGAATGTTGCTGAGAGTCTTATAGGGACTTTACTCAACATCCCTGGAAAGACTAAAGATGGTTATAATGCTAGGAAGGACATCGAAGAAATGGGAACGAGGGTTGAGCTAGCACCGCAAGAGAATGGCAAATGTGTATATCTTCCTCCCGCTTGTTACACATTGTCTAAGGTAGAGAAATCTATTGTGTGTGAATGTCTTCGTGGAATAAAGGTACCATATGGATATTGTTCAAACATGAAAAATCTCGTTTCCATAAAAGATTTGCGGTTGATTGGACTAAAGTCTCACGATAACCATGTGATAATGCAGCAATTTTTACCTGTGTCGATCCGGTCTGTTTTACCAAAAGATGTGAGATTTGTAATTACAAGACTTTGTTTTTTCTTTAATGCAATCTACAGTAAGGTGATTGATCCCGAAACACTAGACAAGTTGCAAGCTGACATTGTTGAAACATTGTGTCAATTAGAGATGTATTTTTCCCCTTCATTTTTTGATATCTCGGAACACTTGATTGTTCATTTGGTTAGAGAGGCTAAGCTTTTGGGTCCTGTACACTTAAGGGATATGTATGCATTTGAGAGATATATGGGTGTTTTAAAAGGGTACACAACAAATAGATATAGACCTGATGCTAGTATTGTTGAAGGATACATAGCAGCTGAGGCCGTAAGATTTTGCACCGACTATCTGGCGGGGATGAAATCGTTTGGATTACCAAAGTCTCGACATGAAAATAGACTAGATGGTAAAGGTACCATTGGAGTAAAATGGGTATCACTTAATGCTCAGCAACTCAATGATGCTAACTTTCTTGCCATACAACATATTGAAGATGCTGATGATTACATAGATGAACACATGAGAATATTGAAAGAAGAATACCCTTTAAAAACAGATAAATGGTTGGTTGAAGAACATAACAAGTCCTTTATGAAGTGGTTTAGAAATAAAGTACTTGACGAATTGTCGATTACTCCCAATAATGTAAAGGAAACTGTCAAATGGTTAGCTTATGGCCCAAATAACAATGTGAAATCTTTTGAAGGATATGATATCAATGGATATTGTTTTTATACCGAACGACAAGATAAGAAGAGTACCATGCAGAATAGTGGAGTCACTTTAGTTGCTTCATCGACTGAATTTGGCAGCGGTGCACCTACTTGCAAACAAATGCCATATTATGGGATCATTGAAGACATATGGGAGCTTCATTTTTCAACATTATTCAAGGTTGCATTGTTTAAATGCAAGTGGGTGGATAATAAGAAAGGTGTTCATGTCGATGAGTATGGATTCACATTGGTTGATTTTAGGAGGCAAGGTTACAAGAGTGAACCTCTTATTATGGCTTCGCAGGCAAAACAAGTGTTCTATATTTCAGATCCACTAAATGATAAATGTTTTGTTGTACTTCAAGGCAAGAGACGTATTCTTGGGGTGGATGATGTAGTGGATGAGGAAGAATATGATCGACTTGATGATATCCCTCCATTTTCGGAGGGTCTACTTTCATTGCATATTCAACCTAATTTGGAAACTAATTATGTACGTGTCGATCATAATGACGGGATTTGGGAAAATAGAGAACTAACAAAAAATTAAGCTCTATAGGTATTTGACATGAAATTTTTATTTAGTGACATTTGTTTTATGGTTACTATATCATGTTTATGTTTTATTATTATATATCTTTAAATTAAATATATGTTCTAATGTGTAGGTTTTGTACAATGGAGGAGGATATAGTTCGACGGTATCGGAACATCGAAGATCATAAGAAGGTATTTATTAGTTAAATGTTTTCACTTGACGTTTAATTTCCAATTATTGGATTTTTTACTTGATTGGTTTTTTGAAGAAAAAAAATGTAAGAATAATTGATTTGGGTTACTTGTATATGTTTTGTGGTCTAATACAAATCTTTTGATTTAGTAGTGGTTCGGAACGAAGAATGCTTATACGGTTGAAGAGATGAATGAGGTTCAAGATTTGTGGGCTACCTATTTTATGGAGAATCATCTTTAGCTTGAATTGGTCGTAGATATAATATTATTGGTATATATCGTATGAATTAGAATATATGGATTTTCTTCTATATATATTTTTGAAAGAACGATGGCTCCTACTACTTGATTAGTTCAGCATTATTGCTTAATCATGCACTACTTGATTAGTTCGGCATTTTTGAAAGAACGATCGCTCCTACCGTGTATTTAATTTTGGGGTTGTGCATGATTATTAATGTAACGTACACCATATGTAATTGGATGAATTTTATATATCTATATATACATTATTATTAGTTAATTGTTCGTGGTTGAGGTGCGATTATTTGTGCGAACTATTTACTTTTGTAGTTGTATAAGATTATTTATGTAATGTTATGGTTCAATCGTGGCATATCAGCTACAGTAGCTATTTTATTTTTAAAAAAAAAACATTTCACAACGGTCATTTGTATTGACTGATGCTAATTTATTACCACTTCAAGCAACGGTCATTGATGTCAACCGATGCAAAATGTACACTTTTTGCAACGGTCAAAATTAATAACTGATGTAAAATGTACACTTTTTGCAAAGGTCACCCTTTACAACCGTTGCGATATATGAACTTTTCGCAACGGTTACCATTTTAACCGATGCGAAATGTACATCTTTAGCAACGGTTATTTTATTTAACCGATGCAAAATATGTTTTTGCATCGGCTTTAGAACCGTTGCGATAAGTGGTGGACCTATTGCAACCCCCCGGAATACAACGGTCAACGACCGTTGCGATATGCAGTTTTGACCGTTGCGATAAGTAGTTTTTGTACTAGTGAATTAAAATTCCTTGAGATTGATCTCATTCCCTACTTGTAGTTTTGCTTATGCCCAGGTCTTTTCGGTCATCAGAGCTTACTCCGTTCGACATTGAACCCGAGAAAACCTTTCGTAGGCGACGACAGTTTTGGAGAGAGATTTCCGCAGCTCCCGATCTCGCGACTTTGAAAGCTATTCATACTGAATTTGTAGCTGAGAATCAGTCCTTTGAAGAGGAACATCAATCTCAGTCCGAGATCACTTTACCACCTCCCCCTATTACAAAAATGTCGAAGCTTTCTAGTCATTCGAAGTCCGAGCAAACTGCTCTTCCTAAGTTGGTTATGCGACCAACTGCCACTAAAGGTACATTTGAGATTTGACCCGCCTTTATCACTTTGGTGGAGAAGAATCAATTTGGTGATGACCCTAAGGAGGATCCTCACAAGCATATGAGGATTTTTACCGACTATTGCTCCACGATTCCACTTCCGGCCGGGGTAACTTAAGAAGAAGTCATGGAGATGCTATTCATGTTCTCACTACGGGATTCCGCTAGGGAGTGGATAACCGATCTTGATAAAGTCACCGAGGGGATCACCGATTGGAATTCTCTTGCTCTTGCCTTCTACAAGCACTATTACCCTCCACAAAAGACGAACATGCTCCGGAGTCAAATCACCAATTTTCGTCAAACTCCGAACGAGAATATTCATGAAGCGTGGGAGCGGTTCAAGAAGCTTGTGAAGGAATGTCCGCACCATGGTTTTCAGGTTTGGTTTCTTTGTAACCAATTTTATAACGGGTTGTATGATGATTGCAGGAGTACACTTGATTCGGCATGCAATGGGCATTTCCAATGTAATGTGGATGATGATAAGGCTTGGCAAACAATAGAAGAGATGGCATCTCACCACTCCCGATGGGGTAATCCACGTGGTAATACTCGATCAAATTCCGGTGAAAGTGGGTCCTCTAATATCGTGGCCGTTCAATTAGCCGCTTTGGCTAAGAGATTTGATGCATTTGAAGTGTCGAATTCTCAAGGGGGAGGAGGCATGCATCAAGTATATGCCATGCAAGAGTATGCATGTATGCGTTGTGGTGCCGCGTACCACCAAGCTCAGGATTGCCTAGGCTCCATAGAACAGGTGAATGCGTTCCATTCTATGCGCCCACGTTATCCGTATATGATGAACCAACCGGGCTATGATGCATCTCTTTTGTCTTATAGGAGTACTAATGTCTTGAACCCGCCTATTACACCGGTTTATGTACCCCCACCAAAGCAGCATCTCCTGAATCAGCAGAATTTCCAGAATCAAGGAAATTTTCAGAACTAGCAGCAATTCCATAATCAAGGGAATTTTCAGAACCAGTAGAACCAGCAGATTTTTGGTAATCAAAAGAATTTCCAAAATCAGGGAAATTTTCAGCAGTGACCTCACTCGGGTCAACTTCAACAAAATTTTGGCAATACTAATCAGAACTTCGGGAATTCTCACTAGAATTTCGGTACTAGTCAGCAGAATTTTGGCCAATCCTCAGCACAAGCTCAAGGTAATTCTTCTTCTTCTTCTTCGAGTTCTAATGAAATGGCTGAGCTTCGTAGTATGATGTAGATGATGGCCAAGACCCAGGACTCTATGATGGCACAAATGCAAAAAATGATCAAGCTAAGGATAATGCCATCAAGAATTTGGAGAACCAAGTGGGACACCTTGCCGCGTCACAAGCAACGACGCGTCAACAAGGTAAACTCCCTTCTCAAGGTGATCAACAACATGATACGGTTAATGCGATCACTCTTCGTAGTGACACACACTATGAAGGTCCGTCGATGCCTAAAGATGATACACCGGCCGAGAAGGAGGAGGTTCTAGTGAAAGATGTCAATGAGGACGTTATTGTGGAAACTCCAAGTGAAGATCAAGTTCCACCACCCACTACTCCCGTTCCCACGCCGACTAGTCCAACAATTCAAGTACCATTCCCGGGTCGATTGAAGAATCGGAAGGAGACTACCCAGTTTGGCAAGTTCATGGAGGTTGTGAAGAATTTGCAGGTTACAGTCCCATTTACCGAGCTCATTATGCAGGTCCCATCTTATACCAAGTTTATGAAGGACATCTTGACTCGGAAGAGAAGCATTGGTGAGGTAGAAACCGTCGCTCTTACTGCAGAGTGTAGTGCATTTTTACAGAACAAGGCCCCACCAAAGCTAAAGGACCCCGGTAGTTTTTCGATTCCTTGCACTATTGGCACCTTATCGATTGATAAGGCTTTATGTGATTTAGGTGCTAGTGTAAGTGTCATGCCTTACTCCGTTTGTGAAAAACTTAACATGGGTCCTCTTAAGTGTACTAGTGTCACTTTGCAGATGGCGGATCGTTCCATAAAACGTCCTTTGGGATTTTTTTAGAAGACGTGCCCGTTAGAGTTGGAAAATATTTTTTATCCCGGTTGATTTTATCGTCCTTGACATGGCCGAGCACACCCAAATTCCCATAATTTTGGGAAGGCCATTTTTGCACACCGCCGGCGCGGTGATTGATGTCAAGAACTGTAAATTGACCTTGGAAGTGGGTGGAGACACCATTGTTTTCTGCTTAGATAGTACACTTAAGAACCCGATGATAACGGATTCTTGTTGCATGATAGATGTTATTGATGTTGTAGTTCATGATTCTATGGAGGCCTCCCTTATACGGGACCCCTTAGAGGCTTTGATATGTTTGGAAGCGTGTGCAGGTGATGCTTCCGTTGACTCTACTGTTGTTGATGCCTTGGAAGCTGCTTTGGAAGGACGGATGCTCATGGAGGAGCAAGGTGTCGATGTAACCAACATCGTACACACCTCATTTGCTATTGACATAACCGTTCCGGAGCGTAAGCCACTTCCGTCTCACCTAAAATATGCCTTTTTAGACGATACCGAGAGCTTCCTCGTGATTGTAAGTGCTGATTTAACTGAGCAACAACTTTCTGATTTGTTAGTTGTTTTGAAGAAAAATAGGAAAGCTTTGGGGTATAGTCTTGATGACTTGAAGGGAATCAGTCCCGATTTCTGTATGCATATAATTAATCTTGAGGAAGGTCATCGTCCTTGTGTCCAGGGTCAACGTAAGTTGAACCCGAATATGCAAGAGGTTGTTAAAAAGGAAGTTATGAAATTGTTGGATGCGGAAATTATTTATGCGGTTCTCGATTCAAAGTGGGTGAGTCCGGTACAAGTTGTACCTAAGAAGGGAAGGACTACTGTGGTCCCGAATGAGAAGAATGAATTAATCCCTACACGAATTGTGACGGGATGGAGAATGTGCATAGACTATAGAAAGTTGAACACCGCTACACTTAAAGACCATTTCCCATTGCCCTTTATCGACAAATGCTTGAGAGACTAGCTTCTCACAAGTATTTTTGCTATTTGGATGAATATTCAGGATTTTTCCAAATCCCGATACACCCCGCCGACCAAGAAAAGACCACGTTTACTTGTCCCTATGGCACTTTCGCATATTGCAGGATGCCATTCGGGCTATGTAACGCACCCGCCATCTTTCAAAGATGCATGATGAGAATCTTTTCCGACTACATCGAGTCTATTATGGAAGTGTTTATGGACGACTTTAGTGTGTATGGTATGAGTTTTTCAGCTTGTTTAGCTAACTTAGATACCATTTTAAACCGATGTGTCGAGGTCAGTTTGGTCTTGAATTGGGAAAAGTGCCATTTTATGGTCACTGAGGGTGTAGTTTTGGGTCATGTGGTCTCCGAAAAGGGCATTCAGGTGGATAAAGCAAAAGTGCAAGTGATTGAGCAATTGCCCTTGCCGGTTAATGTGAAGGGAGTGAGAAGTTTCCTTGGTCATGCGGGATTTTATCGCCGCTTTATCAAGAACTTTTCACAAATTGCTAAGCCACTTACACAATTGCTCCTAAAGGATGCCCCTTTCGATTTTACTGATAAGTGTGTTGAAGCTTTTAACAGGATTAAGCAGGCCCTTATATCGGCTCCGATTATTCAGTCACCGGATTGGAATTTGCCATTCGAGATAATGTGTGACGCGAGTGATTATGCTGTGGGAGCGGTTTTGGGCCAAAGGAAGGACAAAGTATTGCATGCTATATACTACGCTAGCAAAACACTTGATAATGCTCAAGTTAACTATGCAACTACCGAGAAGGAATTGCTAGCTATAGTGTATGCTTTGGAAAAGTTCAGAACCTACTTGGTTGGATCGGAAGTCATTGTTTTCACCGACCATGCGGCTCTTAAGTACCTCCTTGCCAAGAAAGAAGCGAAGCTCCGACTACTTCGATGGATCTTACTACTTCAAGAGTTTGATTTATCGATCCGGGATAAGAAAGGAGCGGAAAATGCCGTTGCGGACCATTTATCGAGGCTTAGAGTTGAGGAGGAAGGAGTTGTCAATCCCATAGATGATTCTTTTCCCGATGATTCTCTCATGGCCTTAGCTACCGGTGAAAGCGAAGGGCCTTGGTATGCGGATTATGCCAATTATTTAGTTGGAAAGGTATTACCCTCCGATTTCTCTTATCAACAAAAGAAAAAATTTCTACATGATGTTCGGCAATTTTTCTGGGATGACCCTTATTTATTTAAGGAGTGTGCCGATGGTATTTTCCGTCGATGTGTCCCTCAATGGGAAGTTCGAGGAGTTCTAGAGAGTTGTCATTCATCACCATATGGTGGCCATCATAGACCGAGTCGGACCACGGCTAAGGTCCTCCAGTCGGGTTTTTATTGGCCGACCATATTCCGAGATGCCCAAGCTTTTATTATGTCCTGCGACGCATGTCAAAGGACCGGTAATATTTCTAGGAGGCATGAGATGCCTCAAAATGGGATTCTCGAGGTAGAAATTTTTGATGTCTGGGGTGTAGATTATCAAGGCCCGTTCCCGTCATCCAAGGGCAACCGATATATTTTGGTTGCGGTTGATTATGTCTCCAAGTGGGTGGAGACGGTAGCATCTCCTGCTAATGATGCTAGAACGGTAATATCTCTGTTTAAAAAGACTATTTTTCCCCGCTTTGGTGTTCCAAGAGCGATTATTAGTGATGGTGAAAACCATTTTCATGAGAAGCGACTTGATGCTTTACTTGCTAAGTACGGTGTCTCTCACCGTACCGGTCTTGCCTACCACCCTCAAACGAGTGGGCAAGTGGAGGTGTCTAATAGGGAAATCAAGTCTATTCTCCAGAAGGTCGTGTCAAAATCTCGGAAGGATTGGAGCTCTAAGCTAGATGATACACTATGGGCTTATCGTACCGCCTTTAAAACGCCTATTGGTACTTCACCTTACCGATTGGTCTATGGCAAGTCATGCCATTTACCGGTTGAGCTTGAGTACAAAGCTTGGTGGGCGATTAAGGAGCTTAACTTGGATCCACATTTGAGTGGGGAGAAGAGACTCATGCAATTGAATGAGTTAGAAGAATTCCGTCTTGGTGCCTATGATAGTGCTCGGGTTTATAAGGAGTGCACCAAGCGGTGGCATGACAAACATATCCTTCACCGTGAGTTCAACGTGGGGGATAAGGTATTATTGTTTAATTCTAGACTCCGGTTGTTTCCCGGAAAGTTGAAATCTCGTTGGTCCGGACCTTTTTCTGTCACCCATGTGGGTAAATTTGGCTCGATTGAAGTCGAGAATGATTCGGGTGAAAGATTCAAGGTGAATGGTCAACGATTGAAGTTATATCATGAAGGTGCTCAAGTTGGAGCGATTGAAGTTATACGACTTCATCCCGTTCCCTCGTCCCACTAAAACCTTATTCTCATCAAGTCGTGCGGGATTCTAAACCAGCGCTACCGGGAGGCAGCCCGAGTATGTAAATAATTTCCCTCATTCTCGTTTTATTTTTATTTTTATTTTTCCTTTAGTTGTTTTAGTGAGGACGAGAGGAGGGACTAATATTTTTGGAGACGCGTAGAATCATCGGAAATGGCTTGAATTGAAGATTTTAGAAAAAAAGAGAGGAGAAATTCACCATGCTTGTGATAATATAGCAGGTCGCCTCAGCCTAGGCCTAGGGGGTCTATCGACTTTAGGGGCCGAGGCACGAAGTGAATTTGAGTACTAATAGAGTGATTTGTGCGTCTCAGCCTGCCCCCAGGCCCCCTATTGAATTTAGGGGCCGAGGTACAAGGGAAATTAGAGAAAATTGGAACAAAAATCTCAGAAGAACAAATGAATAGGGCAGTCAGGCCGACCAGCCGGGGGCCGGTACCTGCCGGGTGCTTGTGAGAGGGGAGATGAGCATTAAACAAATCGAAAAGGAGGAAAATGAGTGTCAGGCCGGCTAGCAGGCCGCCGGTTTTGACCGACTGGCTGTGAGACGAAGATTATTATTAAAATAAGGCGAAGGAGCGTCAGGCCGACCGGCCGGGCCGCACAACATACCCCCAAACCCATTTTTTTCCGTCATTTCATTCATTCCTTCACCTCTCTCTTCTCTCTCTCATCCCCCCAAAACCTCAATTTCCCCATTTCCCAGCTTCATTCCTTCCCCTTTCTTCACTATCATTCCTCAATATTTCCCCATATTTTCCCTAAAACTGCTACTTTCGGCTGATTTGCAATGTCTCCTCGGAACAAGCGCACCAGAAACGAGCATGCTCAACCCGACATTGATCCTGATCCAGTTTTTCCAGGTGTGATTTTTACCACTATTGACCAAAAGGTACGGTTTCAAAATTTGAGAAAGCGGTCTATTGTTCCAACTCGTTTTATCGATCGTGATGTTATGCGAACTTTAGGCTTAGATTCTGCTTTGGAACTATTGTTTAAGGGTGTTGGTATGGGTACATTTTTTACGATGCGTCGTAATACGTATACCCAACTTACGTTGGAATTTCTGCGTTCATTTGAGGTACATAAGAATAGACGGTCTGGTGATATTTCTGTTGAGTTCCGTTTACTGAATACTAGTTTTGCGCTGAGCCTGAAGCAATTTGGGGATTGTTTTGACCTTAAGAATTATGATGACCGTGCACCACCCGAGCATGCTAATTTTAGGGTGGGTGATTTTTGGGAATGTATTGCTGATGCCCCGCACACTACCGCGGGGCATATGAGTTCAAACAATATTCATAATCCTGTTATTAAGGTTTGGCAGAGGTTTATGGGATGGACGATTTTTGCTAGGAAGGAGCCACATAATGTGCGCACCGAGGAGGTGTCTATTTTGGGCTCGTATTTGCGGCGTAAGCCGAAGGTGTGGCATATTAATATTGCCTATCACCTCGTCCTCCAGTTTAGGAGAATAGCTACGGCCGTTGCCGATGTTCCTATTTATATTGGCGGGTTAGTCACGCAATTAGCTCTTTGGTTGACCGCTTTTCGTGAAGCGGATCATGATCCGGTCCAGGGCGAGATTACCCTTAGCCTCCGATATTTGGCTTCTCTTAACTGGATTTCTTCTAGGCATCAGAATTGTTGGGCTTGGCTTATTCATGAGCAGGCGACTATTATTTTGCAAGCCGGGTCGGTTTTGTCACTTGAGGCTGATCAGCCTAATTATTTATTACCCGTCGCTGCCCCTAGCTCTCTTCCTTCGTCACATGCTGTTACCTATACTCGTCGCCCGACGAGCGAGCCTAGTACCTCTGCTGCGCATCGAATTGTCGCATATCCAACGCGGTCAAACAATATTTATAAACTCCGAAATACTACTACGTAGTAGCGGCAAGTCGGGATCGATCCACAGGGACGGTCGAGGGGTAGTCGGTCAAGTCAAAGCCTAGGAGTGATTGGGTCGAGATTGGGGGTTTTGGACGAGTTGAACTAGGCTAACTAAACGAGCTATGGAACTAAGGCGAGAAACTATTAATGGGAAAGGTGTTAGGGAGAGTCGGGGAGTCAGAATTAAGGTAAGGGTACCATTGCAAGAATTATCACAAGATGTATAAGGGAGGTGCCACCTTTCGGTTTCCCTACCAACCAATGCAAGTCTAAACCCGCTTTCGCGACGGATAAACTAAAGTCTTTAGACGGAACTACCCAAACCCCGAGTTTCCCCATATTGATCCGGGTGAGTCAAGTCAACCTAGGTGATCAAACTAAGTCAATCAAGACACAACAATTCCAATCAAGACAAATCACCCTCAAATGCAATATTCTCACAAGATAAAACCTTTATCTAGAATTCCTCCTCCCCTAGCCCCCTAACTAAAATCTACTCACTACCCATAATAAAACTAACACCAAGGAGACTAGGAGAAAGACCAAACATACTAAAAATAAAACTAATTAATGGAGAAAGGAAGAAGAAAGAAACTACCAACAATGGAGAAACTAAAGGAGGAAGATGAAGATTAACATAAAGATTGAATCTTGGAGAAGGAAATACAAGAACTTGTCACCAATTCTTGCAAAACTCTTCAATCTTCAACATAAACCCAAATCTTCAACAAAGATGGAAGCTTGATTACAAATTATAGAGTAATTTAATCTAATACTAATAATATCTACTAAGTTTTTGGAGATTTTTACTATGAAAGCTTACTACAAACTACTACTACTACTATGGAGATTTTCTACCCTACTCCTACTTCTAAGAGGCTCACTTAAGGCACAAATTGAAATGTAACCCTAGGTTATCTATATATACTAATCCTTAATGGGTCACACAATATCAAGCCCATAATCCAATCATTCTTCTTTTAGTCTAGACCTTCACCCTTTGCATCTTCATGGGGCAAAACTTCACCCTGCGGTTGACGACATTAGCACAACCGGGTGAAATTTCACCCGGTGAGATTTTCTTCTCGAATCGCCCTTTTTGGCGTTTTGTTGGGTTGTTGATGATGACTAGCCTATTTAATTTGTGTTTTCTTAGTTCAAACTTTTCAGGTTGTGCTTAATCGAGAATTAGTTGATGAATGTTGAGAATGATTGATTGAAGATCAAGACAAGCTACCCAAAGAATCAAGAATGTCAATAAGTGTCACTTTGTAAAGATAAGAGTTTTTGGCACATTGTAGTTAGTTCAAGTAACTAGCCAACCAAACTGTTTGTAACAGTCTGGTTGACTGTTACTTCTTTTCGACATGCTTCATCTAAAAGAAAAGATTTCAAGCCTTAAAGTTTTACTCTTTCAAATCTTTTCAAAAGTGACTTTGGAGTTTGTTGTGGTATGCAAGCAACTGATTTTGTGTCATCAAAACACTTTCCCAAATAAACCTCAATATGGTTGGAATACTTTTTACCAAACAACAAAAGATAGGCTTCTCTCTCTCCCAAAGAGTTAACCTCAAAAAGTGTGTTTGGCTTGTTTATATTTGTCCCAACCAAGAACCCTTTCACTCCTACACATTTGGTAAAGGTTTTAGTTGCTTTCCTTGCTCCTCTCCTTCAAGATTGCCTTCCTTATGATTCATTGATAAAAGTTGCAACCTTTTTGTTTATTTCAAAAAGTGTTGACTTGTTAAGAAGGTTCAATCTTCCCTTTGCTCCACTATTTAAGGAGATGCTTACCACACACAATACTCAAGACTTTCAGCACAAATTTCACATTGCAAATTGTTCATCAAAAGTTTTTATCTTAAAACTCTTTGCAAAATATTTTCAAAGTCTTCAAAAGTCACAGTCGAACGAACTGCTACATTGAGTCTTGAATACTCTTGTCTAACTTGGTTAGATTGTAATCTTGTAACTTTTCTAAGTTATTAAGAGTCGTGACCGGAGTAGGTCATTGGTGAGTTAGAGACGGAGTAGTCTCGTAAACTCAAAGTCGTAGCCGGAGTAGGCTATTGGTCGTGACCGGAGTAGGTCATTGGAGAGTTAGGAGACGGAGTAGTCTTCCACACTCGAGAGTCGTAACCGGAGTAGGTTATGGGGTTCTTATTGTAAGAGTTTAAGTTTTCGGAGTAGATTACGTAACAATTATTAATAAGAAAAGCATTGGACGTAGGCCTTTAGAGTGTTGGCCGAACCAATTCAAAAACGCAATGTGTTCATGTTCTTCTCTTTACTTCCGTTGCATACAAAGTAGAACACATGTCGTTTAGCTTCGCTCTCATTTGTTCGTGGATTAATATTAGTTTTAGTTGTGTTTTTCAAAGTAATTGAAACAGTCGATATACTGTAATATTTCTCTGTAACATTACCCTTGGTTAAGAGAAATAGAGGCAGTCAGACCACAGTCTACCATACTGTGACATTTGCTCTGTGGCTTAAACCCTTGCCAAGGCAAATCTGTTACGGTCAGACTGACTGTTACATTTACCTGTCTTCACTTCTTTATGCATTTAGTTGTCCACGAAGTCTAACTCTCTTTAATTAATAAAGTTCGAGTTAAAATTTTAAAAGGTACCTAATTCACCCCCTCCCCCTCTTAGGTACTTGGGATCCATAAACTCTTCAATTGGTATCAGAGCCTCGTACTCTTTTAAAGGCTAACCACCCTAGAGTTTGATCCTCGATATGGATTCCTCTAACTACTCCAAGATCCCGGTCTTTACCGGTGAGAATTTTGGATGGTGGAAACTTAAAATGGAACACTATATCAAGAGTATTGACTATCAATGTTGGAAAATTATAAAAGACGGACCTATAGAGATTAATGTTGTCGATACCACGACCGGAAAAGTCACAACCAAAGATGAGTCTAAATATGATGAAAATGACTTCAAAATTGTTGAGAAAAACTCCAAAGCAATGTCTATTCTCCAAAGATGTGTCGGAGAGGAGGAAGTGAGTCGTATAAGTGGATGTCCTACGGCTAAGGAGATTTGGGACTCCCTCGAGCTTGCTTATGAGGGTACGTCTCAAGTCAAAAAGCACCGTATTGACCTTCTCATGCAACAATATGAGATGTTTCACATGTCAAAGGACGAATCCATAAATAGCTTGTCGAGTCGATTTTCTTGCATCATTAATGAGCTTAAGAGTCTAGGAAGATATTTCGAGTCGGAAGACATCATTCGAAAAATTCTTCGTAGTCTTACCGAAAAATGGCAACCCAAGGTCACCGCCATAGAGGAAGCCAAAGACTTATCCAAATTGACCCTTCATGAACTAATGGGGTCACTAATGGCTCACGAACTAAACCTCGTGAAGCGTTCTAGTGACAACGCCAAGGGAAAGGGTCTTGCTCTAAAGTCCACCTCAAGTGATGAGGAAGAGGACGAAGAGGATGGGTTTGCCATGTTTACAAAGAACCTAGTCGGGTTGGTAAATAGTCAAGGAAACCGTAAGTTCAACAACAACTCTTACAAAAAACGTTTTCCTAAAAAACGACCTAGCTCAACTATAGGATGCTTTAAGTGTGGTGATAAAAATCATCAAATTAAGGAATGTCCTAAATGGGATGACATTGGGTCTAAAGAAAAACGCGACCAAGCTAAAAAGGAGTATAAACACAAAGTCATGTCCGCAATATGGGGTGTGTCCGATTCGGAGGAGGATGAACTCATAGAAGAAGAGTTTGAAGCAAAAGTGTGTCTCATGGCCAATCCCGATGACTCCGACTCCGACTCCGACTCCGACTCCGACTCCGATGAAGAGGTAAAAAAATCTTAAAGCTAAAGTCCGAACTTACTCAAAAGACAAGGTATGTAAACTTCTAGATAGTCTTTTTGATAGGTGTCGTTCTCAAAATAAAAGGTCTTTAGCTATGCAAGAAGAAATTGAGGAAATTGCTATTGAGAATGTTCATCTTAAAGAGTTGCTTAAAGTAACAGACAGTGAGACTGTGACTTCTGAAGTTAAAGATGAGATAAAAAATCTGAAAAAGACTAATAAGAGTCTGATAAGTGAACTTCATGATCTCCAAAAGGAAGTATCTAAACCACCTGAGTGCAATAATGAGTCTTTTAACTCTAAGTTGATTGAGTTGTCCACAGAAAATGAGTGTCTTAAGGTCAATCTCAACTTGGTCAAAGGGGATTTAAGAAAACTTCAAGAAAAGGTTGCTAAAGAAAAAATTTGTGAGTCTAATTCTTCAAATACCAAGATTTTACATCTTGAAGCATGTGCTCACAACTTAGAAGGTCTAATTGAGCAAAGAGATAGGATCATTCGTGAGTACAAAGTCAAATGCAACACTCTTAAAGAAAAATTTAAGAAAGTGTCAAAAGAAAATGAGTCCCTTACATCGACCATTCAAACAACCATAGATGAGTTGGTTAAGGCTAGACGTGTCTATAGAACTTGGGAAGGAAGTCAAACCGTGCTTAATTTTCTTGCTCAACAAGATGACTTGTGTCGTAAAAAGGGTGGGAAAGGGTTTAAATGTAACAGTCGTCAGGACTGTAACATATATGATCCGGATCCCACTAAAAGAGACTTTAGGAAAAGAAAATATGTGACACTTCCCAAATACATCACTTGTTATCACTGTGGTAAAACTGGTCATGTGCATAAACATTGTAAACTCAAAAACCACAACATCAAAAGGAATAAACAAGTTTGGATTAGAAAAGCAACGATCGAGCAGACTGTGACAAAGGGACTCAAACAAGTTTGGGTTCCTAAACTTAACTCTTTATCGTTTTGTAGGCTTGGTGAGAGGCCGCCGCTATTGGCATTTAGACAGTGGATGTTCTCGTCACATGACGGGAGACAAAAGCCAATTCCTCTCACTTGAAGCATATAATGGTGGCACGGTAACTTTTGGAGACAAAAATAAAGGTGAAGTCATTGGCTTGGAAAGGTGGGTAAGTCTTCATTAGTTTGTGTCGACAATGTGCGGCTTGTCAAAGGTTTGAAACAACAATCTTCTTAGTATCTCTCAATTGTGTGATTATGATAATTTGGTAGAGTTTAGTACTAATTTGTGTCGTATAATAGATGCCACTACTCATGAGATTTTGCTTAAAAGAAGATGTGTCAAAGATGTGTACTTAACCGACTTAAACACCTTAAGTGGTCAAACCATGTCTTGCATGAGTGTCGTAATAATCCTTGGTTGTGGCATAATAGACTTGGACATGTTAGTGCTCAAACTCTATATACACTTAGAAGATTAGATCTTGTAGATGATATTCCTAACATGTAATTTGACTTTGACAAAGTGTGATCAATGTGCTAAATGAAAACATGTTAGAAGCTCCTTTAAATCCAAATGATTATTGTTAGAATGTCACGGCCACTGCAACTGTTACATATTGATCTATGTGGTCCCATGAGAGTTCGAAGTGGAGGTGGTAGTCGCTATGTGTATGATTGTTGATGATTATTCTAAATTTGTTTTAACATTATTCTTGAGCTCCAAAGATGTAGCATTTGATGAATTTCTTATTTGGTTAAAAAGGGTTCAAAATAAATTCAACCTTAAATTAGTGTCAATAAGAACCGATCATGGAACCGAATTAGAGAACTCATCTTTTGGTGCTTATTGTGTTGACAATGGAATAGATCACAACTTCTCGACCCTAGAACCCCTCAACAAAATGGTGTCTTAGAACAAATGAAAAGGACTCTTGAAAGCTTGGCTAAAAAAATGTTGTTATCTAGCTAGTAAGTTGCCTAGAAACTTTAGGATCGAGGCCGTGTTCATAGGGCATTCCAATCATAGTAAAGCTTATAAAGTCTATAACAAATGAACTATGATGATGGAGGAAAGTGTGCATGACATCTTTGATGAATCTAGTCTTTTTGAGCAGGTACAAACAATGACGAATTCGAAATAGGACTTGCTCAAAATGAAGGCACACTTAGAGGAAGCAAAAATGAGGAAGATGCTAAGTCACAGTCCACCAGACTGTTACTTACGGAGGAATGCACAAGTTCAGGGGGAACTCATAACCCTCTTGATAATGCTAATGCCAACACTCAAGCAACCTCTAAAAGCAAAGGGCCGGAAGCGTCCTTAGAGATTGGTGTGGAAGCGTCAACTTCCAGCCAAGAAGTTACAGTCAAAGAGACTGTTACAGCTGAGGGGGAAGATGCAAATTTCATTCAAAGGAAGTGGAAGCATCAAAGCTCACATTCTCTCTCAAATCTGACCAGTGACTTAAAATCCAGAACCAAGACAAGATTCTATGCATGCAACGCCTCTGTTTCACAAATTGAACTACCAAATGTAACAGTCGCCCTGACTGTTGCTGGCTGGCGATTACAATGCAAGAACTCAATCAATTCGAAGGAATGAGAGGTTCGATGGATAATAAATTTTTATAAAGTCACAGTCAGATGGGCTGTTGGTTGTCCGAGATATTCCGATGCGGAGTATGCAGGATGCAAGGTCGATAGGAAGAGTACACCCGGTGTTGCCATCGTCTTGGGCCCTTGTCTCATTTCATGGGGTTCTAAGAAGCAAAACACGGTTGCCCTCTCAACGGTCGAAAGTGAGTATGTAAGTGCCGCTCATTGTTGTTCTCAAGTCTTGTGGGTACGTCAACAACTTGTCGATTTTGGTATGTTTTTCGATTCCATTTCCATTATGTGTGATAACACTAGTACGATTAACAATTCCAAAAATCCGATTCAACATTCTAAAACTAAACATTGATATCCGTCATCACTTTCTTAGAAATCACATAGAAAAGGGTCATGTTAAGCTAATCTTTTTTTGCAATACCGAAGACCAAATAGTCGATATATTCACTAAACTTTTAGCAAGAGACCAATTCGAGAAGTTTCGACTTGAACTTGGTTTGATTAATTGTTCGACTTAATTTCGTATGCTTACTTGCTTCCTCGCATGATTGGTTAGAAGAATCGTTTTCCCTTATTCTAAGTAGTATCGTATTTTTTCTAAGTATGTGATTTATATGTGCTTGTTCAATTGTTTGTTCTTGTGTGTGTTAGTGTTAATTGATTACTACCCATTGAGTTCTTCCGTTTTTCCATCTCTTTTACCCACTACACCTCTTTTAACCCCTAAATAAATACCTACCTCTACCTACTCCCTATCTCTAAAAAGCTATACTATCCATCTTTAATCCTTCCCTCTTCCCAATACCTGACTTCCCTCTCCCATCACATCTCCTCTCTCCTTATTTCCTAATAGAATACTTACTCTTTTCTTCTTTTATTTCTTTCCCCTTCCCCAAGTCATATATCATCATCATCACATTTCTCATTAATCCTCTCTCTTTTTGAATTTTGGCTGAATTTTTGGACAGTTTCGGATTACAAAAAAAAAAAAAATTTAAAATCAAAAACAAAAAAAATGGTTAGAACCTCCCTTAATACTTCCCTCCATTCTTGTTTCTCCAATTACTAACCCTTCCTCCATCAATTTTCTGACACTTGTTAGCAGTAAAAAAAAAAAAAAAAAAAATAGTCGAGTATGCCTGATTTCGTTATCTTAATTCAATTCTTCTCTATCTCCTTCCTCTCTTCAAAAAAAAAAATAAAAAAAAAATAAAAAAAACTAGTCGAGTATGCCTGATTTCGTTATCTTAATTCAATTCTTCTCTATCTCCTTCCTCTCTTCAAAAAAAAAAAAAAAAAAAAAAACGAATATATAATTAGTCTTGTCCTTTTTCCACAAAAAAAAGGCTAACAAATGTCAGTATCTTTTCTTCCTCTTTATCTCCACTCATCTTTTTACCTTTGTCTCTATCTATCATTCATTTATCTCCACTAAATATCTATCCATACTTCATTTTCACTTTCCTAAAAATCTTCTTCTCTTATCAATCTCTATTATCCCCAAATAAAAAAAAAAAAAATCCAAGCAGATCCATGTGCCTAATTATTGAAAAAAAAAACAACCAATTTTTTTTTTCATTGAAAATGTCACCACTAAGGGAATTGGTTACCGAAATGCAAGCGGATCTCCATGTTCTTAAATCTCTCCATGTCAATATGGGAGAAGCGGATGATGACGACTTTGTTGATGATGATGACTGACTCCTTTCACCACCCACTTCCTTCCATTAATAAACCTACTGTTTTCACAACCCCTTCCCCTTCATTTGTTTTAAGAACTCTTTGGTTTGTATCTTTGACACTATTTGCCCCTTGAACCTCTTTTGACTTTGCTATTATATGTCATATGCTTAAGTTTCTATGATATTACTTTGACTAAGGTGTGTTTCCTTGATTCTTTGATGATGCCAAGAGGGGGAAAAGGTAAATCATGCGTAGTTAGTCGTTCATTTTAATCCTTCCTTGCTATTGTGTCTAAGTGATTATGTCTTCTAAATGGTTTAGGTATTGTTCTCCTTTTTCAAAGCTTAATCCCCCTTTCTTATGTGAAATCTAATTTGTGTGATGATTGTGATCGACTAACTTGTTGAGGGGGAACTTCAAAAATACTTATTTTTTATTAGGCTTGTCATCATCAAAGGGGGAATTTGTTGGGTTGTTGATGATGACTAGCCTATTTAATTTGTGTTTTCTTAGTTCAAACTTTTCAGGTTGTGCTTAATCGAGAATTAGTTGATGAATGTTGAGAATGATTGATTGAAGATCAAGACAAGCTACCCAAAGAATCAAGAATGTCAATAAGTGTCACTTTGTAAAGATAAGAGTTTTTGGCACATTGTAGTTAGTTCAAGTAACTAGCCAACCAAACTGTTTGTAACAGTCTGGTTGACTGTTACTTCTTTTCGACATGCTTCATCTAAAAGAAAAGATTTCAAGCCTTAAAGTTTTACTCTTTCAAATCTTTTCAAAAGTGACTTTGGAGTTTGTTGTGGTATGCAAGCAACTGATTTTGTGTCATCAAAACACTTTCCCAAATAAACCTCAATATGGTTGGAATACTTTTTACCAAACAACAAAAGATAGGCTTCTCTCTCTCCCAAAGAGTTAACCTCAAAAAGTGTGTTTGGCTTGTTTATATTTGTCCCAACCAAGAACCCTTTCACTCCTACACATTTGGTAAAGGTTTTAGTTGCTTTCCTTGCTCCTCTCCTTCAAGATTGCCTTCCTTATGATTCATTGATAAAAGTTGCAACCTTTTTGTTTATTTCAAAAAGTGTTGACTTGTTAAGAAGGTTCAATCTTCCCTTTGCTCCACTATTTAAGGAGATGCTTACCACACACAATACTCAAGACTTTCAGCACAAATTTCACATTGCAAATTGTTCATCAAAAGTTTTTATCTTAAAACTCTTTGCAAAATATTTTCAAAGTCTTCAAAAGTCACAGTCGAACGAACTGCTACATTGAGTCTTGAATACTCTTGTCTAACTTGGTTAGATTGTAATCTTGTAACTTTTCTAAGTTATTAAGAGTCGTGACCGGAGTAGGTCATTGGTGAGTTAGAGACGGAGTAGTCTCGTAAACTCAAAGTCGTAGCCGGAGTAGGCTATTGGTCGTGACCGGAGTAGGTCATTGGAGAGTTAGGAGACGGAGTAGTCTTCCACACTCGAGAGTCGTAACCGGAGTAGGTTATGGGGTTCTTATTGTAAGAGTTTAAGTTTTCGGAGTAGATTACGTAACAATTATTAATAAGAAAAGCATTGGACGTAGGCCTTTAGAGTGTTGGCCGAACCAATTCAAAAACGCAATGTGTTCATGTTCTTCTCTTTACTTCCGTTGCATACAAAGTAGAACACATGTCGTTTAGCTTCGCTCTCATTTGTTCGTGGATTAATATTAGTTTTAGTTGTGTTTTTCAAAGTAATTGAAACAGTCGATATACTGTAATATTTCTCTGTAACATTACCCTTGGTTAAGAGAAATAGAGGCAGTCAGACCACAGTCTACCATACTGTGACATTTGCTCTGTGGCTTAAACCCTTGCCAAGGCAAATCTGTTACGGTCAGACTGACTGTTACATTTACCTGTCTTCACTTCTTTATGCATTTAGTTGTCCACGAAATCTAACTCTCTTTAATTAATAAAGTTCGAGTTAAAATTTAAAAGGTACCTAATTCACCCCCTCCCCCTCTTAGGTACTTGGGATCCATAAACTCTTCACGTTTTTCTCCATCGGGCGAAATTTCACCCGGTGGGCGAAATTTCGCCCGGTCGTTTCGCCCGGTCATCTCATAGGGTGAAATTTCACCTTATGAACGTTTTGTCCAAAATGGCAATCTGGGGAGGAACACCATCGGGCGAAATTTCGCCCGGTCAAATTCTCATCGGGTGAAATTTCGCCCTGTGACTTCAGAGGGCCATAACTCTCTCGTTTGATCTCCGATTGGGGCGTGCGATATGTCGTTGGAAAGCTAAGAAGATAATCTTTCACCTCCAACTGGAATCGCTTCGGTCCAAGGTCTATAAATCTAGATATATCCATTTGAAGTTCGACCTCTCCGGTGAAGATGCCCAACGGACTAAACTTTTTCCTTTTTGCTCAAAGTTTCACCTCTTGGGTTTGGACTTTGGATTTTGAGTTGTGTGCTTTGCTTTTCGGACGGTTTCCCTCTCTCTCATGCTCATAGGAGCTCAGACACACTTTTGGTCGAAAATCCTATCAAAATAGACGGAAAACTACCAAAAACACGTAAAATGCAAAAGAGAGACCCTAATGCGAGAAATAGTCAAAATACGGCGATAATCGCACTCTATTCTCGCAAAACAGGGGAAAAACGGGTCTAAATAGGAGGAAAAATGGTCCAAATTTGACACTCAACAACCTCCCAGCCCGCCTCTGAGCCCGGTTCATCTCAGCCTGCTTCTGAGCCCACCACCACTACTGCTTTTGAGCAGCCTCCTCCACCACCCCAGTATGCTCCCCTCCATCCCGATCTGATTTCATGGATGGGGCGCATGGAGTTGAGTGCCGGTTCGTCCCGTTCTGATTCCGATACTCTTTGCACGGAGACTCGTGCCGACACCGCTGCTACTCACGCTCGTCTAGACAGGTTATATGATGATTAGTGTCTCGGGATGTATCCCGTTTATGATGACTATGCTAGGCGTGCGGCTGTGCCACCACAGGGCCCTTACCCCTCGTACTTTTCGTGGCCCGTGGGTGGTTATACTGACCCTTCGATTCATGGCGGCTTCCATCTTCACACTGACTATTTCAGTGCCCCGACGGGCCCTACTTTTGGAGCCACTAGTGATTTTCAGGGAGGTGGTTGGTATACGGGTGGTGCGTCTGGCTCCAGGACTGCTGCAGATGATGATATGGAGGATGATGATTTCGGTGATGATGATGATGATCAGTAGCGGATTGTTGATTCCGCTACCTCTCCGTGTATATATTTGGTATGTCTTTTCTCTATCCTCGGTTTTTATTTGTGTCCCCCCCCCCCCACCAATTTTGAGTCTGTATGATGTGGACATTGAGGACAATGTCGAGTCTAGCATGGGGGGGGGGGGTTTAGTATTTCTAGTTTTATTTCCTTGAGTCTTAGTGTTGTCTATGATACCGATTATGCAGCAATGATAATGATAATTTGCACTCTTTAGGCTACCTACTCATTCTTAATTGGCATTCATTTGACCTTTGTTATGTGGAATAATAATTAATCGACAAGTATGCAATCAACTGAGCTATAATTTGTGATTCCCATTTAGACCGACCTTGCATTTAGGCTTTAGCTACAAAATTGGTGAGATTTAGAGCCTCCTGTAGCCAGTACATTCATACCTGGCTACCACTTAGGTTGTGTGTGTAGGTCTCCTCATGGAATATGTTATGTCAATACGCATAAGTATGGTGTTTAACCCTTTATTTTGACTAACCTGCCTAGTGATCATTTTTGGGACATTTTCATTTTTCATCTATTTCTATCCATTTTCTCCTTGGCTAAAATGTAAAAGAATTCACAAAATGAACTACATCAAATTTGCCTACCTAGCCAAGCTTGATGAAGTAGGTCACCTAGTGCGTTCTATGCTCGTTATTGTGCGATTATGGAGATTTTTTATGGATGATTGGATGTGGTTGACTCTGTTTCAAGGGAATTTGTAGATCTTGTCCGGGTCAATTTTGGTTATTGTATATATTTGCTTCTAATTTCATCAAGCTTTGAAAAAACCGAAAAATCAAAAAAGAAAAAAAATCGAAAAGAAAAAAAAAATCGAAAAAAAATCGAAAAAGAAGAAAAAAGAGAAAAAATCAAAACAACAAAAAAATATGTTATTCTCGTTACTTTTATTTTCCGTTTACTTGATGAAATTTGAGCGCCCTCTTTTGACCCCGGACTCGTTCTCGTTGGTTGGTGATTTGTATGTTTTGTTTATGGAAGTGGAAGAATTTTTGAGTTGAGCATTATCGCACTAGTTAGTTCACTAGCTTGGCTTTAACCTCACATGACCATATCGGTTTCCACCTTCTACCTTGTTATCACCATCCTTGCCTCCCTATGTGATCTTAGCATGTTTTGTAAAAATTTAGAGGTCGATACCATACTAGATTGCGGGCATACTTCCATGATTTGGAGTAGTTGAGCGTTTTCACATATATATTTCGCATATGCACACCCTTCCTAATTGAGCAATGAGTGGCTCCGTGAGTAGCCTATGCAAGGTTTTGGTTGAAAATGTGGTTTCTACATATTATGCTTGGTGAAGTTGTGCATTTATTGATGGATTATTTTTCCTATTTCCCGTCTTGGAATTCGTTTCTTAGACTTGGTTAGATGTTTGCTATGATGAACTTGAGTATTTGGTTGCCTATTATTTGCTTTGAGCTGTTTCGGTATTATATTAGTTGTTTTCTTACGGGTCTTGCTTGAGGACAAGCAAGGGTTCGGTTCGGAGGAGTTTGATGTGTCGTATTTATGTAGCTTTATTCCCTCGATTCCGTTGTCTTTTATGGTCGGAACACGCTCTTTAGAGCCGTTTCTTCTAACATTTTGCTTTGAGTGAGTGTTTTTGTAGATTCTACACGATTTCAGGTCTTCATGTGCATTTACACTCATATCTGGTTAGAAGAACGATCCCGAGACAAAACCTGTGCTTTAGGACGTCTAGGCGAAGAAGAAACGAGAAGTGTCGATTCATTGGGCCATGGAAAGCGGCCCATTACTTCTTCTAGTAGTGTTGTGCGCGCCAGCCTGCATGTGACAGGCGGCCTGCTGGCCGGCCGGCATGACACAAGGGCAATTTTAGCTTCAATTTTAGGTGTGCGTCGGCCCCTGCATGTGGCAGGCGGCCTGCCAGCCGGCCGGGGCGCACACCCAGTTCAATTCCGCCTATTTTGTATAACTAAGGATTTGTATTATGGAGCTATCATCACTTTTCATACTTAGTTTTATTTTACTTTAGAAAGCTCGTGACCCTTAGGATTCTAGCACTCGGTTTTCACTCAGATTCGATTTCGGTAAATTCGTTTTATGCAATTTTCAGTTTTACGTTTCAATCTTCATCGTAAATTACTTAGTTCGTCGTAATTTTCTCTATTTGCAATTTGTTGCTCCGTTTAGTTCGTTAGATTTCCGTTCGTTTATCGTTAGATTTATTTGCTTCAATTTTTATTATGAATTACATGTATGCGATTTGTTGTTTCGTGATCATCATGCGTAGCTAATTCTCTCGCTAGGGTCGAGGGGGATCGATGGATTATTATACGATTATGCTACTTCGATACTAAATGTATAATTATGCTAGTACCATCTTCGCGTGTTTTATTTGTCGATTAATTTGTTAAAGGCCACAACATTTTAATCTGTTTGGGAGATTCTAGTTCTTGTGCGAAAGCCGAATTAGGATTAGATCACGCGCGATTTGGTAGGGAGTCTAATAAGTTGCGAGAGCCCGTTAGATCCTTCCTAGGTTGACACGATTCGAGAGAATGTGTTATAGCCGACTAGCATGTTTATGTGTTTATTATTATTGTCGCATAATTGTTGAACATCTATCGTGAACCCGTGACCTTGGTTTTCATCTCATTGTTAGATTCAATTCTTATTATCGTTTTTTTAGGAGTATTTTATATATTTTCAATCAATCAACCGTTTAGAGCATTTTAGAATCGCCATAGCTAATAGACAAAAATTGACTGTTTCCCTGTGGATTCGATACCTTGCTTGCCGCTATCTTCTTGTTAGTAGCATTAGGTTTATCTTGATTGGGTGAGACGACTTAACCCACATCAATGGAGAAAGAGGGAAATGAGAAGGGTAAAGACGGAAATTACGTGTACAACGGAGTAAAATCCGTATATGAAATAACACGTCTCTTACTAATTTTGTCAGTCAAACAAGAGGTATGAGTTTATTCGTTCCAAACTCATACCACATACCTACTTGATAAACCATATGCGCCAGAATATAATATACTCCCTTCTTATTTTCCACCAAAAAAAAAGGAAGAGTATCAGAGGAAGTATTTGATGAGATTACGTGCAAACAAAGTTAGGATGTAAATCGTGTAAACTATCACTTACATTTATCAGCTACTCAATACTCACCTACACTTCTTAGAGCAAGTCCAATAGCAAGCTACAAGTACTTGTAGTTTGCCTTGCCATATCGATTTCTTTAGCTACTTCATTTTCCGGCTACATATCGTTCCAATAGTGAATTCTAACATATTGTAGCTTGCTTGGTCCCACATTAGTATTTTTAACCAATGAATTTTTTTAAAATTTTTTTTTATGCAAGTCATTAACTTTGTAGAGCTACAATGCTGGTAAGTTACAATGAAAATATTCATGTCCAATAGTGAGCTTGTAACTTGAAATTTTTCTAAATTGCAAGCAAGTCCTTTTTACTCACTATTGGACTTGCTCTTATTATCCTAGTTACTCCCTCCGTCCCAATGAACTCTTTACGTTTACTTTTTCACACTTGTCGAGATACATTTCATTTTGTTCATATCTTTATTTACGTGTTATTAAAAATTCTTAAAATTTGATAATCTTAATGTACTTATTAAGACCATTCGAAAAAGATCTCACATGACTATGTTTTACGTTATATATTAGAAATTATATTCGAGATCATTCCACCTCATAAATAGTGCCAAAAAAACAAATGTAAAGAATTCACTGGGACGGAGGAAGTACATTTTTGAGTACCTCAAATTCAAGTGTATCTAGGATCCTTTTTTTTTTTTTGCCAGCAAAGAAAAAGCATCGGATTACATGCTGTTTGGGTTCTCAGAACCCATATTACATCCTTTATTGAATTTAAAAGCGACATCATAAACTATAACTAATAAAACATAAACAGTAAAGGAAAGGCGTCGGGTGGTAGAGATGAGTTGTTGTTGAACGGATCCTTGAACATGAGTGTCATCATCCACACTATCAACACAACAACTGGCTCCCAGATACCATCCACACATATGAACCGTAAAGTGACGAGGCCAAGACGTACTTACGCACTTCCGAAAAAGGCGTAGAAAGAAACGGGTGAGAGCAAAGCGGTGAGGCTTGCCTCTAATGGAGAAAAAACTCCTACATCTTGAAGATCGAACCCTACAATCATATGGCAATAGAACCAAAAAACCGAGCAACATGCATAGAATCGAGGATAAGGACAACCCGAAACCAAATCTCTAATAGAAAATCTGATCCAAGACCAATCAATGGTCCTAACAACTCCCACCCAACACAAACAAGCCTCCTTAGGGAGACTATTATTCGTAAGAAGAGCTAAACTTAAAAGTATTATTAAGAAGCTACTAAAACGAACAACAGCACGAGAGGTCATTGTGGAAAGAAGCCACCGAGAATCCAACCACACCTCAGGACCCAAGATCCACCATGACAAGACAACCCAGACCCAACACATTCAAAACGAGCAACCCACACACCGCCCCGTCGGAGGGACACCAACGTGACCATCGTCCACGGAAAAGGAAGAAAAGACAAGTAAATCAAAAGGATGGTCGAACCAACCAGACCCTTACAACCACACACCTATCAACCAACCAAACAGACCCGACCAAACGAACCAAGAACCAAGCCGAAACCGTACAAAATCGAGCAACCCAAATCTGACAGCCTAGACAAAACCTAGCAACCTAAACGTAAACATGCAAGCCAACCGACCAAACAAACAAAGACTAAACCGGAGGGTGGGGGAGGGCGAGGGGAGGGGAGAACACCCAACCGCACTAGTCGATGAAAGGGGAGGGGCCAGAAAACACGAACCTGACAACGAACCCTAAACCGGGGAGGGGGAGGACGTTTGCCGGAGGGCGGGGGAGGGGGGAACGCCCCCGGCGAACCACAAGACGACAAACAGACAGGAGCCGACGACAGGACGGAAGGGGGACGGGGACGGCTGGACGGAGCCGATGACGGCGAACAGGCGGGAAGCGGGCCGGCGACCATCAACAACCACCAAAGAAACAAAGGAAAAAACAAACCGGACAATGGAGGACGGAAGGTGGCCACTACCGACGACGAAGGGGATGGGGGACGAAAATGAACAAGCTGAGTGAGGGGTGTACTGTACAGCCGGCCGGAGATAGGTCAAAAGACGACCAATCTCCGGCCAGCAAGGAGATCGGGGGCAGAGGGTGGTGGGTCGGCGGCAACAATGAAGTCTAGGGTTTTTCTGTTTTGGGGTGTGTTAAAGAGAGAAGGGGGAGCTTTAATTTTTTAGAGAAAGTTGACCGGAGATGTAGTTGAACTCAAGAGTGTATCTAGGATCCTTGAAAGTGCAACACCACCACCCACCACTCTCATCCACACCTAATGCCACCACCACCACCACCACAATGGACCATGGTACCACGCTGTGGACATGACATAGGTCCACCCCGACGCGGCCACGCGCGGGTTTGGGGAGGCGAATGAATCTCCATATGAGATAGTCAAATTGAAATTTAAATCGAAGTAGGAGTCGCCACCGAATTTTGTGGTTATTCGGAACCATTCGAGCCCACTCTATGTCGTGGTGGGCCGTATACAAAATACGACCCATTTCCGATGTCAGAGTTTATTGGGCTCGTCCCTTTGCATATCGATACCGATGCCGACTGGGCGGTTAATCGTATATTGAATGACTCTCGTAGCCAATGGATTCGGACATCCGGAAACCATGGTTCTGAGTAAGGGGTGAGGGTACGTGTTGGGAAGTTCACTAAGAACACCCAACCCCGCACGCAATTAGCGGCCTTTACTAAGATATCGTTCGTTTTTGGTGTACACGGGTTAGTTCGACGGTTGAATGATATGCAAACATTATTTTCCTAAGCATGTGAGAAAAATAAAATGGGTTGCTAAGTCGTTTAATGCATATTAAACTAATAACGTCAAAGTTATTTTAGCATGTGAGTTCGTTTTAGTCTAATAAAACGATAAAAACAAATAAATCGCTACAAACACGAGAAAACGAGTTAGTAACGATGAATAAATTGAATAAAGATGTAAATAAATAATATGCATGATTTTAGAAAAGATTTGATGACACGTGCTTGATTAACACGTGTTGACCGAGGTCGAAAAAAATTATTTATTAAAATATGTCGCGAAAGTCGCATTTTAATATAAGGTTCGAAAAGAATTAAAAATAGAAAAGCGAAGAAACGAAAAAATAAAATAAAGGGACTCGGCCGAGCAGGCTGCCGCGCGAGTCGCCTGACAGGCGCGCGACTCGCGTGGCAGTCTGTCCGGGTTTTTTTATTTTGTCGAAAATCGTTAATTCTTTATAAATCGCGTACAAATATGGATTAATTTATACTCGATTTATATTTTCGATATTCGTCGTATTCGATATTCGATTATGAAATCGATATCGAATAGTCGGAATGATTTTAGAAAAGGTTTTGAAAAAAAGTTTGTTTTGAACGAAAATTGAAAAAAAGAATTTTGAACGAAAAAAAGATGTTAATTTTCTCCGCATTAAAAATCATCGAATTTTGTTAAAAAAAAAAAAGTAATGATTTTATTAGCATCAACTAAAATAAACTTAATTTAGTTCTTGTAGATACGATATTCGATTAGAGAATCGGTATCGTTTTTAAGAACGTTTATAAAAAAGTTTTATTATCGAAAATAAATAAAAATATGATGCGACAAACGACCTATATTAATAATGCGAGACGACCGACGAAAACTAACTAAAAAAAAGAAGAAAAAAAACGTGAGAAAGAGAGAGAAAGGAAGAAGAATCGGGTTTGATTTACACCCTCAACCTACATGCTTTGCGTTCCCGGTATAAGGCTCGTCGGACAGTGGCTTAGGCACGGGAGCGTCGAGATGATGCGGGTGAGTTAAGGTGTCGGTTTTTGGAGCGTTTTTGTGTGTGTGTGTGAGGCGTGGATTCGGCCGGGTGACGGGACGGATTCGTCGGTTTTTGGACACTATTTCGGTATTCCTTCGGATGTGGATTTCGAGATTGTTTTTGCTATAATAATTACGTATGAGTTGCTGAAAAGTTGTAGTGTGTTGATCGATAATGAATGTGTATTTTGTGTTGAATACGAGGTCCTATTTATAGGAATCGAGGTGGTCTTGCTTGTGTGACAAGAAACACCGGTTTGGATAGGAAACACGAGAGTTCGTAAGGGAATAAACTTCTCGTTTCTTGGTGAAGAAGCCAAAAGTCTCGGCTGGTGGGGAGGTATTTCGGCTGTCTTGGATGTCTTGGCCGAGTATTTTGATGCTCGGTCGATGTCTGATTCGGTTTCCGGATAGAATTCCTACTTGAGATCGAATTCTATCCTTAAACGGATTTGTTTAATATTATTCGAAGCTGATTTTTTTGGTGTTTGAGTCCGAATCAGCCGTGTAGTGTCACGGCCAGCTCGTGTGACTCGGGAAAAAATATCTTTGACCGGGTTTCACTCGGTCGCTAAAAGACGGTTTTACCCCCGGTGTCGGAATCGACCCAAATTAGTCTCATTTGACTCGAAACGACCCACTGGGCCTAGATTTGAGGTTGGTTTTGTGAGATTTGTACTCCGTAATAAGCCTAAACCAAATATCCATGATTTCGAGCCCATATCCGAGCCCATTAAAGCACGTTTGCGTCCTATCATCATCGGGTGTTTGGCGGGACCTACTATAGACACCTGGCGGTCAAAATGTGGGTGTCTACAGAGCCCCCACTCTGACTGAGGCTTGGACAAGGCGAAAGTCAGAGTAGCTACCAGGCCAATCGAGGATTAAGACCTGGCAGACTTCCGATCGGGTCGTTTAGAGTCCATTAGACTTGCGTGAAGGGCTCGCCAGCCATAAGATAGAAATCATACCTGGATAGATGTCAATAACGGCGCGGGGACTTTCTACTAAAAAAGTCTTGGGTTTGTCTGTTTACAGACAATCTCCGTCTTGAAATTGCGTGGGAGTTTGCCTTGGAGGCTATGGGTGTACCGCTTACTGATACGTCCCATCTTTGAATTGCGCGGGAGCCTCTATTAGAAGCTGCGGATGTACCTCTTACTGATACATCCGATTCCTTAGCGAAAATGTTGCTTGAATTTTCACTGAGAACTTTGAGAATTCTCCAGGAGTCTTGGGATACCTGTCTGTTTGCATGCAACATACAGATAAACATCGACTCGTGCTGGGGGAGAAAAATGATTTTTTTGACTGATTTTTTCTTTTTTAAAAAAAACCGATTTTTTTTTTTTTTGAAAATGGCGGAAATTTTGAAAAAAAAATTGGAAGAAAAGGAATGTTTTGGATCACTTGATTCCTGATCAGATTCTGACACGGACTTCTAAAATCCTCTGGTTAGGCCTGTATGCCTAGATTAAGTGGGAGATATACCGATAGACTCGACTCTGGACGTGACCGGACGAGTCGGCAGACACGACTGGACTCCCTAAGGGTTGGACCGTGACTCGGTAGGGGATGGGCCACCTAAGATGACAAGACTCTTAAGTTGCGCTATTCCGTAGCGTAGGCGAGTGGCATCATGGTCGAATCTTCAGAGTGAGATTGTTTCCGTACGACAGGGCTTTGTGGTAGCAATGCCGTAGACTGGTGTTCTTTTGAAATTTTTTTTTGGTTTCGGGGTATGTTCCCGAAGTAGGTATTGCTTCGAGTCTCTGACAGATTCTTGTCTTTGACTGGACCGAGTACTAGGACACACTATAGAAAGGAGGCTAGATTTGAAAGTTATTTGGATTATGTAAGTGGATGGAAAACTTCTGCCTAAGAGAAGCCCCCAGAATGACAAAGCTAACTCTTGAGAACATGACAGTGTCGTGACCGAAATGATGGCGCTTTTTTGAATTCGTATCAATGTGGGTAGTTGTGCCTCTTTTGAAAGGCTGCCTACGTATTCACGTGTTGTGAAATCAAACCAAGCCGTAGTTCAGTGTTGAAAAATGTATTATGGTGCCTAGTTTATTAGGGCTTTGTGTGTAACTAGCCATAACAATGGTGTAGGCTAGGTGCATTCCCAATGATGTCTTGACCAAAGGGCTAGAATAGTTAGGATGTTGATCCTGTGACTGTGAGCATTTTCCGGGGTAGCCCCCAGGGGTGGTGTGAACTATTTGGGCATGTTCTATGCTGACCGCAAGTTGAATTCCCGTGTTTGGGGTTGGTAACTGGTTTAGATGTTTTTGGAAACGTGGTGCTAGGAAGTAAGTGGCTTTGATGGTTCGAAATCTGGAGCTCGATTTTGTGGAGCTAAGGCTTCGAGGGTAAGGTATTGTAATGTGGTAGGAAAGGGGGAAGTCGAGTAATAATGACTCGAATTTCGATCGGGGTAGGTTTGATAATGCGGGATCTAATTTCCATGTCTGGCCCTAATGGTTAGGGTATCCTATGGAGCTTGAATCCTCAAAATTCCGGGCTGTCTCTAGCCTAGGTCTTGGGAAGGTCTTGAGGGTTATAATGTGGGAAGGCTAGATGTGGTGCTAGCTGACCAGCTTGACTGTCACTCCCCTATTGGATGGTATTGATAATTTTGAATTTGACCGTACCCGGTCAAAGGATTTTCACTTGAGTTGACCGTTGACCACGGTCATGGGTATTTGATTTTTTTTATTGACCTCTTAGCCCCGGTCATGGGTTTTTTGAATTTTTGCTGGTTGACCCCCTAGCCCCGGTCATGGTTTTTTTTTGAATGTTGGTTGACCTCTCAGCCCCGGTCATGGGTTTCTTGAATGTTGGTTGACCTCTCAGCCCCGGTCATAGGTTTTTTTGAATTTTGGTTGACCTCTCAGCCCCGGTCATGGGTTTTTTGAATTTTGGTTGACCTCTCAGCCCCGGTCATGGGTTTTTTGAATTTTGGTTGACCTCTCAGCCCTGGTCATGGGTTTTTTGAATTTTGGTTGGACTAATTCCAAAGGTAGGGATCGGTTGATCTTATCGATGGGTGTTTATTGTGGGAAATGGGCTTGCCTCCCGTCTTGGACCCAAACTAGGAGACTACCTAGATTCGTCATAGGATTCGATACCGCTCCTACTAAGGGTGGTTATGTGGCTTTCTATGTCAGACATGGAACAGGTAAAAGGAAAACACGGGCTCGGTTTCCTGCTGTCATTATAGATGTGCCCACAATAGTCACGTGCATGTGCTCACAGTGTATGACGGTGTTCATCATGTTCTCGGAAACACATAAGGAAGGTGTATATGAGAAATAACATTGAAAGCTGATTTTATTGATATTTGAAAAGAGGACAGAATGCAAATGACTCTGACTCTGACATGGAAATGAGGATGTAGGGTATCCTAGACTCGGACTCAGACTTAGACTCGAATCAGATCCGGACTCGGATGCTCGGTTGGTTGTTTTTTTTTTTTGGTAAGGTCTTCGACAGGTGCCACGACTCGCCTAAACTCGGCTTTACGCAAATGCAAGAGAGGGAGTCAAACTAGACATAGCCCGGGGTGACGGGAATGACTAAAATCCTCGGATCGGGAAACCCGGACGTTGACCTAGACAAAGTAACGACCGTGAATTAGACTCGAGCTGTACAAGGATGAGTCCGAAAATGGGGCGACCGTGTTTGACCGCGTCGTGTGCTCGGACCAACCGTGGTGACCTAACCCTAGGTGACTCGAGTGTTCGTAGCATAGGTACGACTCGAAGAAGGCATCATAAGGACGCCGGTGTAAAGTACCCCTTAAGGTGACCGTGGTCGACTGCTCGGGTGGAGGACAGCCCCCGAGTGAGACTAAAGACTCAGATGGTGTGACATCTAAGTGGCTCGAAAGTGGGATACGTGAGACATGTGTAAGACAAGACCCTTAGAGCAACCGTGATTGATCGCTCTGCTGAAGGGTAGCCCCCGAGTGGGTGTGAAGACCGACTCTTAGACGGGTGACTCGTGGATGGTGGGCTTTCTTTAGGATTTCGGCATAGTGGGCCTAGTCCCGTTCAAAGAAGGGCCTACGTGTAAGCTAATCCCCAGACTTTGGACTCGATTGTGTAAGTGGGCTTCCCTTTGTAGGAGTTTGTCCTACGTAGGTGGGCCGTGCCTTGACTAGTAAGGAAGGACTTGGGATGGGGTGGAAACCCGTGATGTAAGATCGACGGAGTTTCGACGCTATGGACTCTTACTACTTATGACAAGACCCGACACTGCTAAATACGGGAAGTCCTAAGAAGAAGAGGGTTTGAATTTTGAAAACCGAGCAAAGTCGGGTTGGACGGCCCGATCTTTTTGAAAATCGGAAAAAAGGTTTATCGGGCCGAGATTTTGAATTTTTGAAAAGGTTTGAACAGCATACCGGCTAAAAATAGGCTATTTTGAGTCAAAATCATAAGTCCTAAATTCGGCAGCTTTCCGGGTTTGAAAAATAGATAGTTTTCGAAAAAGATGCAAGTTTTTTTTTTGAAAACACGGTTTTTTGAAAAAAAGAATGAGACACGGACCAAGTAGCATGTAGTCACGGAAATAGTATAACGACGCCATGTATGCTCTTAGTCTAAGTCTCGGTCGGTCTAATAGGGTCTATACCAACAACGATGGCTTTCTCGTACTGAGGACGGACTCCCTAAGCCGAGTGGGTCTTAGGACATGCCTCAAAACCTAAACGAGTTCCACCATCGATGTCTTTAGTGGGTCCAAGTAGGAACGCACCGTGGTATAGTGGGACGTCGGTCATAAGGAACCGGCCCGGGAAAGATCGGGTTATGCATGGCCCATTGAACTAAAACGTGTACATTACTATTCGAACGATTTCTTTTCGAGTCTCACCCTAGGGATGCCGATGGTAAGTGACTCATCAGTTGATCCCCAGCGGAGTCGCCAAATTGTGGACATGACATAGGTCCACCCCGACGCGGCCACGCGCGGGTTTGGGGAGGCGAATGAATCTCCATATGAGATGGTCAAATTGAAATTTAAATCGAAGTAGGTGTCGCCACAGAATTTTGTGGTTATTCGGAACCATTCGAGCCCACTCTATGTCGTGGTGGGCCGTATACAAAATACGGCCCATTTCCGATGTCAGAGTTTATTGGGCTCGTCCCTTTGCATATCGATACCGATGCCGACTGGGCGGTTAATCGTATATTGAATGACTCTCGTAGCCAATGGATTCGGACATCCGGAAACCATGGTTCTGAGTAAGGGGTGAGGGTACGTGTTGGGAAGTTCACTAAGAACACCCAACCCCGCCCGCACTTAGCGGCCTTTACTAAGATATCGTTCGTTTTTGGTGTACACGGGTTAGTTCGACGGTTGAATGATATGCAAACATTATTTTCCTAAGCATGTGAGAAAAATAAAATGGGTTGCTAAGTCGTTTAATGCATATTAAACTAATAACGTCAAAGTTATTTTAGCATGTGAGTTCGTTTTAGTCTAAAAAACGATAAAAACAAATAAATCGCTACAAACACGAGAAAACGAGTTAGTAACGATGAATAAATTGAATAAAGATGTAAATAAATAATATGCATGATTTAAGAAAAGATTTGATGACACGTGATTGATTAACACGTGTTGACCGAGGTCGAAAAAAATTATTTATTAAAATATGTCGCGAAAGTCGCATTTTAATATAAGGTTCGAAAAGAATTAAAAATAGAAAAGCGAAATAACGAAAAAATAAAATAAAGGGACTCGGCCGAGCAGGCTGCCGCGCGAGTCGCCTGATAGGCGCGCGACTCGCGTGGCAGTCTGTCCGGGTTTTTTTTATTTTGTCGAAAACCGTTAATTCTTTATAAATCGCGTACAAATATGGATTAATTTATACTCGATTTATATTTTCGATATTCGTCGTATTCGATATTCGATTATGAAATCGATATCGAATAGTCAGAATGATTTTAGAAAAGGTTTTGAAAAAAAGTTTGTTTTGAACGAAAATTGAAAAAAAGAATTTTGAACGAAAAAAAGATGTTAATTTTCTCCGCATTAAAAATCATCGAATTTTGTTAAAAAAAAAAGTAATGATTTTATTAGCATCAACTAAAATAAACTTAATTTAGTTCTTGTAGATACGATATTCGATTAGAGAATCGGTAATGTTTTTAAGAACGTTTATAAAAAAAGTTTTATTATCGAAAATAAATAAAAATATGATGCGACAAACGACCCATATTAATAATGCGAGACGACCGACGAAAAGTAACTAAAAAAAAGAAGAAAAAAAACGTGAGAAAGAGAGAGAAAGGAAGAAGAATCGGGTTTGATTTACACCCTCAACCTACATGCTTTGCGTTCCCGGTATAAGGCTCGTCGGACAGTGGCTTAGGCACGGGAGCGTCGAGATGATGCGGGTGAGTTAAGGTGTCGGTTTTTGGAGCGTTTTTGTGTGTGTGTGTGAGGCGTGGATTCGGCCGGGTGACGGGACGGATTCGTCGGTTTTTGGACACTATTTCGGTATTCCTTCGGATGTGGATTTCGAGATTGTTTTTGCTATAATAATTACGTATGAGTTGCTGAAAAGTTGTAGTGTGTTGATCGATAATGAATGTGTATTTTGTGTTGAATACGAGGTCCTATTTATAGGAATCGAGGTGGTCTTGCTTGTGTGACAAGAAACACCGGTTTGGATAGGAAACACGAGAGTTCGTAAGGGAATAAACTTCTCGTTTCTTGGTGAAGAAGCCAAAAGTCTCGGCTGGTGGGGAGGTATTTCGGCTGTCTTGGATGTCTTGGCCGAGTATTTTGATGCTCGGTCGATGTCTGATTCGGTTTCCGGATAGAATTCCTACTTGAGATCGAATTCTATCCTTAAACGGATTTGTTTAATATTATTCGAAGCTGATTTTTTTGGTGTTTGAGTCCGAATCAGCCGTGTAGTGTCACGGCCAGCTCGTGTGACTCGGGAAAAAATATCTTTGACCGGGTTTGACTCGGTCGCTAAAAGACGGTTTTACCCCCGGTGTCGGAATCGACCCAAATTAGTCTCATTTGACTCGAAACGACCCACTGGGCCTAGATTTGAGGTTGGTTTTGTGAGATTTATACTCCGTAATAAGCCTAAACCAAATGTCCATGATTTCGAGCCCATATCCGAGCCCATTAAAGCACGTTTGCGTCCTATCATCATCGGGTGTTTGGCGGGACCTACTATAGACACCTGGCGGTCAAAATGTGGGTGTCTACAGAGCCCTCGCTCTGACTGAGGCTTGGACAAGGCGAAAGTCAGAGTAGCTACCAGGCCAATCGAGGATTAAGACCTGGCAGACTTCCGATCGGGTCGTTTAGAGTCCATTAGACTTGCGTGAAGGGCTCGCCAGCCATAAGATAGAAATCATACCTGGATAGATGTCAATAACGGCGCGGGGACTTTCTACTAAAAAAGTCTTGGGTTTGTCTGTTTACAGACAATCTCCGTCTTGAAATTGCGTGGGAGTTTGCCTTGGAGGCTATGGGTGTACCGCTTACTGATACGTCCCATCTTTGAATTGCGCGGGAGCCTCTATTAGAAGCTGCGGATGTACCTCTTACTGATACATCCGATTTCTTAGAGAAAATGTTGCTTGAATTTTCACTGAGAACTTTGAGAATTCTCCAGGAGTCTTGGGATACCTGTCTGTTTTGCATGCAACATACAGATAAACATCGACTCGTGCTGGGGGAGAAAAATGATTTTTTTGACTGATTTTTTCTTTTTTTAAAAAAACCGATTTTTTTTTTTTGAAAATGGCGGAAATTTTGAAAAAAAAATTGGAAGAAAAGGAATGTTTGGGATGACTTGATTCCTGATCAGATTCTGACACGGACTTCTAAAATCCTCTGGTTAGGCCTGTATGCCTAGATGAAGTGGAAGATATACCGATAGACTCGACTCTGGACGTGACCGGACGAGTCGGCAGACACGACTGGACTCCCTAAGGGTTGGACCGTGACTCGGTAGGGGATGGGCCACCTAAGATGACAAGACTCTTAAGTTGCGCTATTCCGTAGCGTAGGCGAGTGGCATCATGGTCGAATCTTCAGAGTGAGATTGTTTCCGTACGACAGGGCTTTGTGGTAGCAATGCCGTAGACTGGTGTTCTTTTGAAATTTTTTTTTGGTTTCGGGGTATGTTCCCGAAGTAGGTATTGCTTCGAGTCTCTGACAGATTCTTGTCTTTGACTGGACCGAGTACTAGGACACACTATAGAAAGGAGGCTAGATTTGAAAGTTATTTGGATTATGTGAGTGGATGGAAAACTTCTGCCTAAGAGAAGCCCCCAGAATGACAAAGCTAACTCTTGAGAACATGACAGTGTCGTGACCGGAATGATGGCGCTTTTTTGAATTCGTGTCAATGTGGGTAGTTGTGCCTCTTTTGAAAGGCTGCCTACGTATTCACGTGTTGTGAAATCAAACCAAGCCGTAGTTCAGTGTTGAAAAATGTATTATGGTGCCTAGTTTATTAGGGCTTTGTGTGTAACTAGCCATAACAATGGTGTAGGCTAGGTGCATTCCCAATGATGTCTTGACCAAAGGGCTAGAATAGTTAGGATGTTGATCCTGTGACTGTGAGCATTTTCCGGGGTAGCCCCCAGGGGTGGTGTGAACTATTTGGGCATGTTCTATGCTGACCGCAAGTTGAATTCCCGTGTTTGGGGTTGGTAACTGGTTTAGATGTTTTTGGAAACGTGGTGCTAGGAAGTAAGTGGCTTTGATGGTTCGAAATCTGGAGCTCGATTTTGTGGAGCTAAGGCTTCGAGGGTAAGGTATTGTAATGTGGTAGGAAAGGGGGAAGTCGAGTAATAATGACTCGAACTTCGATCGGGGTAGGTTTGATAATGCGGGATCTAATTTCCATGTCTGGCCCTAATGGTTAGGGTATCCTATGGAGCTTGAATCCTCAAAATTCCGGGCTGTCTCTAGCCTAGGTCTTGGGAAGGTCTTGAGGGTTATAATGTGGGAAGGCTAGATGTGGTGCTAGCTGACCAGCTTGACTGTCACTCCCCTATTGGATGGTATTGATAATTTTGAATTTGACCGTACCCGGTCAAAGGATTTTCACTTGAGTTGACCGTTGACCACGGTCATGGGTATTTGATTTTTTTTTATTGACCTCTTAGCCCCGGTCATGGGTTTTTTGAATTTTTGCTGGTTGACCCCATAGCCCCGGTCATGATTTTTTTTTGAATGTTGGTTGACCTCTCAGCCCCGGTCATGGGTTTCTTGAATGTTGGTTGACCTCTCAGCCCCGGTCATAGGTTTTTTTGAATTTTGGTTGATCTCTCAGCCCCGGTCATGGGTTTTTTGAATTTTGGTTGACCTCTCAGCCCCGGTCATGGGTTTTTTGAATTTTGGTTGACCTCTCAGCCCTGGTCATGGGTTTTTTGAATTTTGGTTGGACTAATTCCAAAGGTAGGGATCGGTTGATCTTATCGATGGGTGTTTATTGTGGGAAATGGGCTTGCCTCCCGTCTTGGACCCAAACTAGGAGACTACCTAGATTCGTCATAGGATTCGATACCGCTCCTACTAAGGGTGGTTATGTGGCTTTCTATGTCAGACATGGAACAGGTAAAAGGAAAACACGGGCTCGGTTTCCTGCAGTCATTATAGATGTGCCCACAATAGTCACGTGCATGTGCTCACAGTGTATGACGGTGTTCATCATGTTCTCGGAAACACATAAGGAAGGTGTATATGAGAAATAACATTGAAAGCTGATTTTATTGATATTTGAAAAGAGGACAGAATGCAAATGACTCTGACTCTGACATGGAAATGAGGATGTAGGGTATCCTAGACTCGGACTCAGACTTAGACTCGAATCAGATCCGGACTCGGATGCTCGGTTGGTTGTTTTTTTTTTGGTAAGGTCTTCGACAGGTGCCACGACTCGCCTAAACTCGGCTTTACGCAAATGCAAGAGAGGGAGTCAAACTAGACATAGCCCGGGGTGACGGGAATGACTAAAATCCTCGGATCGGGAAACCCGGACGTTGACCTAGACAAAGTAACGACCGTGAATTAGACTCGAGCTGTACAAGGATGAGTCCGAAAATGGGGCGACCGTGTTTGACCGCGTCGTGTGCTCAGACCAACCGTGGTGACCTAACCCTAGGTGACTCGAGTGTTCGTAGCATAGGTACGACTCGAAGAAGGCATCATAAGGACGCCGGTGTAAAGTACCCCTTAAGGTGACCGTGGTCGACTGCTCGGGTGGAGGACAGCCCCCGAGTGAGACTAAAGACTCAGATGGTGTGACATCTAAGTGGCTCGAAAGTGGGATACGTGAGACATGTGTAAGTCAAGACCCTTAGAGCAACCGTGATTGATCGCTCTGCTGAAGGGTAGCCCCCGAGTGGGTGTGAAGACCGACTCTTAGACGGGTGACTCGTGGATGGTGGGCTTTCTTTAGGATTTCGGCATAGTGGGCCTAGTCCCGTTCAAAGAAGGGCCTACGTGTAAGCTAATCCCCAGACTTTGGACTCGATTGTGTAAGTGGGCTTCCCTTTGTAGGAGTTTGTCCTACGTAGGTGGGCCGTGCCTTGACTAGTAAGGAAGGACTTGGGATGGGGTGGAAACCCGTGATGTAAGATCGACGGAGTTTCGACGCTATGGACTCTTACTACTTATGACAAGACCCGACACTGCTAAATACGGGAAGTCCTAAGAAGAAGAGGGTTTGAATTTTGAAAACCGAGCAAAGTCGGGTTGGACGGCCCGATCTTTTTGAAAATCGGAAAAAAGGTTTATCGGGCCGAGATTTTGAATTTTTGAAAAGGTTTGAACAGCATACCGGCTAAAAATAGGCTATTTTGAGTCAAAATCATAAGTCCTAAATTCGGCAGCTTTCCGGGTTTGAAAAATAGATAGTTTTCGAAAAAGATGCAAGTTTTTTTTTTGAAAACACGGTTTTTTGAAAAAAAGAATGAGACACGGACCAAGTAGCATGTAGTCACGGAAATAGTATAACGACGCCATGTATGCTCTTAGTCTAAGTCTCGGTCGGTCTAATAGGGTCTATACCAACAACGATGGCTTTCTCGTACTGAGGACGGACTCCCTAAGCCGAGTGGGTCTTAGGACATGCCTCAAAACCTAAACGAGTTCCACCATCGATGTCTTTAGTGGGTCCAAGTAGGAACGCACCGTGGTATAGTGGGACGTCGGTCATAAGGAACCGGCCCGGGAAAGATCGGGTTATGCATGGCCCATTGAACTAAAACGTGTACATTACTATTCGAACGATTTCTTTTCGAGTCTCACCCTAGGGATGCCGATGGTAAGTGACTCATCAGTTGATCCCAGCGGAGTCGCCAAATTGTGGACATGACATAGGTCCACCCCGACGCGGCCACGCGCGGGTTTGGGGAGGCGAATGAATCTCCATATGAGATGGTCAAATTGAAATTTAAATCGAAGTAGGTGTCGCCACCGAATTTTGTGGTTATTCGGAACCATTCGAGCCCACTCTATGTCGTGGTGGGCCGTATACAAAATACAGCCCATTTCCGATGTCAGAGTTTATTGGGCTCGTCCCTTTGCATATCGATACCGATGTCGACTGGGCGGTTAATCGTATATTGAATGACTCTCGTAGCCAATGGATTCGGACATCCGGAAACCATGGTTCTGAGTAAGGGGTGAGGGTACGTGTTGGGAAGTTCACTAAGAACACCCAACCCCGCCCGCACTTAGCGACCTTTACTAAGATATCGTTCGTTTTTGGTGTACACGGGTTAGTTCGAAGGTTGAATGATATGCAAACATTATTTTCCTAAGCATGTGAGAAAAATAAAATGGGTTGCTAAGTCGTTTAATGCATATTAAACTAATAACGTCAAAGTTATTTTAGCATGTGAGTTCGTTTTAGTCTAATAAAACGATAAAAACAAATAAATCGCTACAAACACGAGAAAACGAGTTAGTAACGATGAATAAATTGAATAAAGATGTAAATAAATAATATGCATGATTTAAGAAAAGATTTGATGACACGTGATTGATTAACACGTGTTGACCGAGGTCGAAAAAAATTATTTATTAAAATATGTCGCGAAAGTCGCATTTTAATATAAGGTTCGAAAAGAATTAAAAATAGAAAAGCGAAGAAACGAAAAAATAAAATAAAGGGACTCGGCCGAGCAGGCTACCGCGCGAGTCGCCTGACAGGCGCGCGACTCGCGTGGCAGTCTGTCCGGGTTTTTTTATTTTGTCGAAAACCGTTAATTCTTTATAAATCGCGTACAAATATGGATTAATTTATACTCGTTTTATATTTTCGATATTCGTCGTATTCGATATTCGATTATGAAATCGATATCGAATAGTCAGAATGATTTTAGAAAAGGTTTTGAAAAAAAGTTTGTTTTGAACGAAAATTGAAAAAAAGAATTTTGAACGAAAAAAAGATGTTAATTTTCTCCGCATTAAAAATCATCGAATTTTGTTAAAAAAAAAAGTAATGATTTTATTAGCATCAACTAAAATAAACTTAATTTAGTTCTTGTAGATACGATATTCGATTAGAGAATCGGTAATGTTTTTAAGAACGTTTATAAAAAAAGTTTTATTATCGAAAATAAATAAAAATATGATGCGACAAACGACCCATATTAATAATGCGAGACGACCGACGAAAAGTAACTAAAAAAAAGAAGAAAAAAAACGTGAGAAAGAGAGAGAAAGGAAGAAGAATCGGGTTTGATTTACACCCTCAACCTACATGCTTTGCGTTCCCGGTATAAGGCTCGTCGGACAGTGGCTTAGGCACGGGAGCGTCGAGATGATGCGGGTGAGTTAAGGTGTCGGTTTTTGGAGCGTTTTTGTGTGTGTGTGTGAGGCGTGGATTCGGCCGGGTGACGGGACGGATTCGTCGGTTTTTGGACACTATTTCGGTATTCCTTCGGATGTGGATTTCGAGATTGTTTTTGCTATAATAATTACGTATGAGTTGCTGAAAAGTTGTAGTGTGTTGATCGATAATGAATGTGTATTTTGTGTTGAATACGAGGTCCTATTTATAGGAATCGAGGTGGTCTTGCTTGTGTGACAAGAAACACCGGTTTGGATAGGAAACACGAGAGTTCGTAAGGGAATAAACTTCTCGTTTCTTGGTGAAGAAGCCAAAAGTCTCGGCTGGTGGGGAGGTATTTCGGCTGTCTTGGATGTCTTGGCCGAGTATTTTGATGCTCGGTCGATGTCTGATTCGGTTTCCGGATAGAATTCCTACTTGAGATCGAATTCTATCCTTAAACGGATTTGTTTAATATTATTCGAAGCTGATTTTTTTGGTGTTTGAGTCCGAATCAGCCGTGTAGTGTCACGGCCAGCTCGTGTGACTCGGGAAAAAATATCTTTGACCGGGTTTGACTCGGTCGCTAAAAGACGGTTTTACCCCCGGTGTCGGAATCGACCCAAATTAGTCTCATTTGACTCGAAACGACCCACTGGGCCTAGATTTGAGGTTGGTTTTGTGAGATTTATACTCCGTAATAAGCCTAAACCAAATGTCCATGATTTCGAGCCCATATCCGAGCCCATTAAAGCACGTTTGCGTCCTATCATCATCGGGTGTTTGGCGGGACCTACTATAGACACCTGGCGGTCAAAATGTGGGTGTCTACAGAGCCCCCGCTCTGACTGAGGCTTGGACAAGGCGAAAGTCAGAGTAGCTACCAGGCCAATCGAGGATTAAGACCTGGCAGACTTCCGATCGGGTCGTTTAGAGTCCATTAGACTTGCGTGAAGGGCTCGCCAGCCATAAGATAGAAATCATACCTGGATAGATGTCAATAACGGCGCGGGGACTTTCTACTAAAAAAGTCTTGGGTTTGTCTGTTTACAGACAATCTCCGTCTTGAAATTGCGTGGGAGTTTGCCTTGGAGGCTATGGGTGTACCGCTTACTGATACGTCCCATCTTTGAATTGCGCGGGAGCCTCTATTAGAAGCTGCGGATGTACCTCTTACTGATACATCCGATTTCTTAGAGAAAATGTTGCTTGAATTTTCACTGAGAACTTTGAGAATTCTCCAGGAGTCTTGGGATACCTGTCTGTTTTGCATGCAACATACAGATAAACATCGACTCGTGCTGGGGGAGAAAAATGATTTTTTTGACTGATTTTTTCTTTTTTTAAAAAAACCGATTTTTTTTTTTTGAAAATGGCGGAAATTTTGAAAAAAAAATTGGAAGAAAAGGAATGTTTGGGATGACTTGATTCCTGATCAGATTCTGACACGGACTTCTAAAATCCTCTGGTTAGGCCTGTATGCCTAGATGAAGTGGGAGATATACCGATAGACTCGACTCTGGACGTGACCGGACGAGTCAGCAGACACGACTGGACTCCCTAAGGGTTGGACCGTGACTCGGTAGGGGATGGGCCACCTAAGATGACAAGACTCTTAAGTTGCGCTATTCCGTAGCGTAGGCGAGTGGCATCATGGTCGAATCTTCAGAGTGAGATTGTTTCCGTACGACAGGGCTTTGTGGTAGCAATGCCGTAGACTGGTGTTCTTTTGAAATTTTTTTTTGGTTTCGGGGTATGTTCCCGAAGTAGGTATTGCTTCGAGTCTCTGACAGATTCTTGTCTTTGACTGGACCGAGTACTAGGACACACTATAGAAAGGAGGCTAGATTTGAAAGTTATTTGGATTATGTGAGTGGATGGAAAACTTCTGCCTAAGAGAAGCCCCCAGAATGACAAAGCTAACTCTTGAGAACATGACAGTGTCGTGACCGGAATGATGGCGCTTTTTTGAATTCGTGTCAATGTGGGTAGTTGTGCCTCTTTTGAAAGGCTGCCTACGTATTCACGTGTTGTGAAATCAAACCAAGCCGTAGTTCAGTGTTGAAAAATGTATTATGGTGCCTAGTTTATTAGGGCTTTGTGTGTAACTAGCCATAACAATGGTGTAGGCTAGGTGCATTCCCAATGATGTCTTGACCAAAGGGCTAGAATAGTTAGGATGTTGATCCTGTGACTGTGAGCATTTTCCGGGGTAGCCCCCAGGGGTGGTGTGAACTATTTGGGCATGTTCTATGCTGACCGCAAGTTGAATTCCCGTGTTTGGGGTTGGTAACTGGTTTAGATGTTTTTGGAAACGTGGTGCTAGGAAGTAAGTGGCTTTGATGGTTCGAAATCTGGAGCTCGATTTTGTGGAGCTAAGGCTTCGAGGGTAAGGTATTGTAATGTGGTAGGAAAGGGGGAAGTCGAGTAATAATGACTCGAACTTCGATCGGGGTAGGTTTGATAATGCGGGATCTAATTTCCATGTCTGGCCCTAATGGTTAGGGTATCCTATGGAGCTTGAATCCTCAAAATTCCGGGCTGTCTCTAGCCTAGGTCTTGGGAAGGTCTTGAGGGTTATAATGTGGGAAGGCTAGATGTGGTGCTAGCTGACCAGCTTGACTGTCACTCCCCTATTGGATGGTATTGATAATTTTGAATTTGACCGTACCCGGTCAAAGGATTTTCACTTGAGTTGACCGTTGACCACGGTCATGGGTATTTGATTTTTTTTTATTGACCTCTTAGCCCCGGTCATGGGTTTTTTGAATTTTTGCTGGTTGACCCCATAGCCCCGGTCATGATTTTTTTTTTGAATGTTGGTTGACCTCTCAGCCCCGGTCATGGGTTTCTTGAATGTTGGTTGACCTCTCAGCCCCGGTCATAGGTTTTTTTGAATTTTGGTTGATCTCTCAGCCCCGGTCATGGGTTTTTTGAATTTTGGTTGACCTCTCAGCCCCGGTCATGGGTTTTTTGAATTTTGGTTGACCTCTCAGCCCTGGTCATGGGTTTTTTGAATTTTGGTTGGACTAATTCCAAAGGTAGGGATCGGTTGATCTTATCGATGGGTGTTTATTGTGGGAAATGGGCTTGCCTCCCGTCTTGGACCCAAACTAGGAGACTACCTAGATTCGTCATAGGATTCGATACCGCTCCTACTAAGGGTGGTTATGTGGCTTTCTATGTCAGACATGGAACAGGTAAAAGGAAAACACGGGCTCGGTTTCCTGCAGTCATTATAGATGTGCCCACAATAGTCACGTGCATGTGCTCACAGTGTATGACGGTGTTCATCATGTTCTCGGAAACACATAAGGAAGGTGTATATGAGAAATAACATTGAAAGCTGATTTTATTGATATTTGAAAAGAGGACAGAATGCAAATGACTCTGACTCTGACATGGAAATGAGGATGTAGGGTATCCTAGACTCGGACTCAGACTTAGACTCGAATCAGATCCGGACTCGGATGCTCGGTTGGTTGTTTTTTTTTTGGTAAGGTCTTCGACAGGTGCCACGACTCGCCTAAACTCGGCTTTACGCAAATGCAAGAGAGGGAGTCAAACTAGACATAGCCCGGGGTGACGGGAATGACTAAAATCCTCGGATCGGGAAACCCGGACGTTGACCTAGACAAAGTAACGACCGTGAATTAGACTCGAGCTGTACAAGGATGAGTCCGAAAATGGGGCGACCGTGTTTGACCGCGTCGTGTGCTCGGACCAACCGTGGTGACCTAACCCTAGGTGACTCGAGTGTTCGTAGCATAGGTACGACTCGAAGAAGGCATCATAAGGACGCCGGTGTAAAGTACCCCTTAAGGTGACCGTGGTCGACTGCTCGGGTGGAGGACAGCCCCCGAGTGAGACTAAAGACTCAGATGGTGTGACATCTAAGTGGCTCGAAAGTGGGATACGTGAGACATGTGTAAGTCAAGACCCTTAGAGCAACCGTGATTGATCGCTCTGCTGAAGGGTAGCCCCCGAGTGGGTGTGAAGACCGACTCTTAGACGGGTGACTCGTGGATGGTGGGCTTTCTTTAGGATTTCGGCATAGTGGGCCTAGTCCCGTTCAAAGAAGGGCCTACGTGTAAGCTAATCCCCAGACTTTGGACTCGATTGTGTAAGTGGGCTTCCCTTTGTAGGAGTTTGTCCTACGTAGGTGGGCCGTGCCTTGACTAGTAAGGAAGGACTTGGGATGGGGTGGAAACCCGTGATGTAAGATCGACGGAGTTTCGACGCTATGGACTCTTACTACTTATGACAAGACCCGACACTGCTAAATACGGGAAGTCCTAAGAAGAAGAGGGTTTGAATTTTGAAAACCGAGCAAAGTCGGGTTGGACGGCCCGATCTTTTTGAAAATCGGAAAAAAGGTTTATCGGGCCGAGATTTTGAATTTTTGAAAAGGTTTGAACAGCATACCGGCTAAAAATAGGCTATTTTGAGTCAAAATCATAAGTCCTAAATTCGGCAGCTTTCCGGGTTTGAAAAATAGATAGTTTTCGAAAAAGATGCAAGTTTTTTTTTTGAAAACACGGTTTTTTGAAAAAAAGAATGAGACACGGACCAAGTAGCATGTAGTCACGGAAATAGTATAACGACGCCATGTATGCTCTTAGTCTAAGTCTCGGTCGGTCTAATAGGGTCTATACCAACAACGATGGCTTTCTCGTACTGAGGACGGACTCCCTAAGCCGAGTGGGTCTTAGGACATGCCTCAAAACCTAAACGAGTTCCACCATCGATGTCTTTAGTGGGTCCAAGTAGGAACGCACCGTGGTATAGTGGGACGTCGGTCATAAGGAACCGGCCCGGGAAAGATCGGGTTATGCATGGCCCATTGAACTAAAACGTGTACATTACTATTCGAACGATTTCTTTTCGAGTCTCACCCTAGGGATGTCGATGGTAAGTGACTCATCAGTTGATCCCAGCGGAGTCGCCAAATTGTGGACATGACATAGGTCCACCCCGACGCGGCCACGCGCGGGTTTGGGGAGGCGAATGAATCTCCATATGAGATGGTCAAATTGAAATTTAAATCGAAGTAGGTGTCGCCACCGAATTTTGTGGTTATTCGGAACCATTCGAGCCCACTCTATGTCGTGGTGGGCCGTATACAAAATACGGCCCATTTCCGATGTCAGAGTTTATTGGGCTCGTCCCTTTGCATATCGATACCGATGTCGACTGGGCGGTTAATCGTATATTGAATGACTCTCGTAGCCAATGGATTCGGACATCCGGAAACCATGGTTCTGAGTAAGGGGTGAGGGTACGTGTTGGGAAGTTCACTAAGAACACCCAACCCCGCCCGCACTTAGCGGCCTTTACTAAGATATCGTTCGTTTTTGGTGTACACGGGTTAGTTCGAAGGTTGAATGATATGCAAACATTATTTTCCTAAGCATGTGAGAAAAATAAAATGGGTTGCTAAGTCGTTTAATGCATATTAAACTAATAACGTCAAAGTTATTTTAGCATGTGAGTTCGTTTTAGTCTAATAAAACGATAAAAACAAATAAATCGCTACAAACACGAGAAAACGAGTTAGTAACGATGAATAAATTGAATAAAGATGTAAATAAATAATATGCATGATTTAAGAAAAGATTTGATGACACGTGATTGATTAACACGTGTTGACCGAGGTCGAAAAAAATTATTTATTAAAATATGTCGCGAAAGTCGCATTTTAATATAAGGTTCGAAAAGAATTAAAAATAGAAAAGCGAAGAAACGAAAAAATAAAATAAAGGGACTCGGCCGAGCAGGCTACCGCGCGAGTCGCCTGACAGGCGCGCGACTCGCGTGGCAGTCTGTCCGGGTTTTTTTATTTTGTCGAAAACCGTTAATTCTTTATAAATCGCGTACAAATATGGATTAATTTATACTCGTTTTATATTTTCGATATTCGTCGTATTCGATATTCGATTATGAAATCGATATCGAATAGTCAGAATGATTTTAGAAAAGGTTTTGAAAAAAAGTTTGTTTTGAACGAAAATTGAAAAAAAGAATTTTGAACGAAAAAAAGATGTTAATTTTCTCCGCATTAAAAATCATCGAATTTTGTTAAAAAAAAAAAGTAATGATTTTATTAGCATCAACTAAAATAAACTTAATTTAGTTCTTGTAGATACGATATTCGATTAGAGAATCGGTAATGTTTTTAAGAACGTTTATAAAAAAAGTTTTATTATCGAAAATAAATAAAAATATGATGCGACAAACGACCCATATTAATAATGCGAGACGACCGACGAAAAGTAACTAAAAAAAAGAAGAAAAAAAACGTGAGAAAGAGAGAGAAAGGAAGAAGAATCGGGTTTGATTTACACCCTCAACCTACATGCTTTGCGTTCCCGGTATAAGGCTCGTCGGACAGTGGCTTAGGCACGGGAGCGTCGAGATGATGCGGGTGAGTTAAGGTGTCGGTTTTTGGAGCGTTTTTGTGTGTGTGTGTGAGGCGTGGATTCGGCCGGGTGACGGGACGGATTCGTCGGTTTTTGGACACTATTTCGGTATTCCTTCGGATGTGGATTTCGAGATTGTTTTTGCTATAATAATTACGTATGAGTTGCTGAAAAGTTGTAGTGTGTTGATCGATAATGAATGTGTATTTTGTGTTGAATACGAGGTCCTATTTATAGGAATCGAGGTGGTCTTGCTTGTGTGACAAGAAACACCGGTTTGGATAGGAAACACGAGAGTTCGTAAGGGAATAAACTTCTCGTTTCTTGGTGAAGAAGCCAAAAGTCTCGGCTGGTGGGGAGGTATTTCGGCTGTCTTGGATGTCTTGGCCGAGTATTTTGATGCTCGGTCGATGTCTGATTCGGTTTCCGGATAGAATTCCTACTTGAGATCGAATTCTATCCTTAAACGGATTTGTTTAATATTATTCGAAGCTGATTTTTTTGGTGTTTGAGTCCGAATCAGCCGTGTAGTGTCACGGCCAGCTCGTGTGACTCGGGAAAAAATATCTTTGACCGGGTTTGACTCGGTCGCTAAAAGACGGTTTTACCCCCGGTGTCGGAATCGACCCAAATTAGTCTCATTTGACTCGAAACGACCCACTGGGCCTAGATTTGAGGTTGGTTTTGTGAGATTTGTACTCCGTAATAAGCCTAAACCAAATATCCATGATTTCGAGCCCATATCCGAGCCCATTAAAGCACGTTTGCGTCCTATCATCATCGGGTGTTTGGCGGGACCTACTATAGACACCTGGCGGTCAAAATGTGGGTGTCTACAGAGCCCCCACTCTGACTGAGGCTTGGACAAGGCGAAAGTCAGAGTAGCTACCAGGCCAATCGAGGATTAAGACCTGGCAGACTTCCGATCGGGTCGTTTAGAGTCCATTAGACTTGCGTGAAGGGCTCGCCAGCCATAAGATAGAAATCATACCTGGATAGATGTCAATAACGGCGCGGGGACTTTCTACTAAAAAAGTCTTGGGTTTGTCTGTTTACAGACAATCTCCGTCTTGAAATTGCGTGGGAGTTTGCCTTGGAGGCTATGGGTGTACCGCTTACTGATACGTCCCATCTTTGAATTGCGCGGGAGCCTCTATTAGAAGCTGCGGATGTACCTCTTACTGATACATCCGATTCCTTAGCGAAAATGTTGCTTGAATTTTCACTGAGAACTTTGAGAATTCTCCAGGAGTCTTGGGATACCTGTATGTTTTGCATGCAACATACAGATAAACATCGACTCGTGCTGGGGGAGAAAAATGATTTTTTTGACTGATTTTTTCTTTTTTAAAAAAAACCGATTTTTTTTTTTTTTTTGAAAATGGCGGAAATTTTGAAAAAAAAATTGGAAGAAAAGGAATGTTTGGGATGACTTGATTCCTGATCAGATTCTGACACGGACTTCTAAAATCCTCTGGTTAGGCCTGTATGCCTAGATTAAGTGGGAGATATACCGATAGACTCGACTCTGGACGTGACCGGACGAGTCGGCAGACACGACTGGACTCCCTAAGGGTTGGACCGTGACTCGGTAGGGGATGGGCCACCTAAGATGACAAGACTCTTAAGTTGCGCTATTCCGTAGCGTAGGCGAGTGGCATCATGGTCGAATCTTCAGAGTGAGATTGTTTCCGTACGACAGGGCTTTGTGGTAGCAATGCCGTAGACTGGTGTTCTTTTGAAATTTTTTTTTGGTTTCGGGGTATGTTCCCGAAGTAGGTATTGCTTCGAGTCTCTGACAGATTCTTGTCTTTGACTGGACCGAGTACTAGGACACACTATAGAAAGGAGGCTAGATTTGAAAGTTATTTGGATTATGTGAGTGGATGGAAAACTTCTGCCTAAGAGAAGCCCCCAGAATGACAAAGCTAACTCTTGAGAACATGACAGTGTCGTGACCGGAATGATGGCGCTTTTTTGAATTCGTGTCAATGTGGGTAGTTGTGCCTCTTTTGAAAGGCTGCCTACGTATTCACGTGTTGTGAAATCAAACCAAGCCGTAGTTCAGTGTTGAAAAATGTATTATGGTGCCTAGTTTATTAGGGCTTTGTGTGTAACTAGCCATAACAATGGTGTAGGCTAGGTGCATTCCCAATGATGTCTTGACCAAAGGGCTAGAATAGTTAGGATGTTGATCCTGTGACTGTGAGCATTTTCCGGGGTAGCCCCCAGGGGTGGTGTGAACTATTTGGGCATGTTCTATGCTGACCGCAAGTTGAATTCCCGTGTTTGGGGTTGGTAACTGGTTTAGATGTTTTTGGAAACGTGGTGCTAGGAAGTAAGTGGCTTTGATGGTTCGAAATCTGGAGCTCGATTTTGTGGAGCTAAGGCTTCGAGGGTAAGGTATTGTAATGTGGTAGGAAAGGGGGAAGTCGAGTAATAATGACTCGAACTTCGATCGGGTAGGTTTGATAATGCGGGATCTAATTTCCATGTCCGGCCCTAATGGTTAGGGTATCCTATGGAGCTTGAATCCTCAAAATTCCGGGCTGTCTCTAGCCTAGGTCTTGGGAAGGTCTTGAGGGTTATAATGTGGGAAGGCTAGATGTGGTGCTAGCTGACCAGCTTGACTGTCACTCCCCTATTGGATGGTATTGATAATTTTGAATTTGACCGTACCCGGTCAAAGGATTTTCACTTGAGTTGACCGTTGACCACGGTCATGGGTATTTGATTTTTTTTATTGACCTCTTAGCCCCGGTCATGGGTTTTTTGAATTTTTGCTGGTTGACCCCCTAGCCCCGGTCATGGTTTTTTTTTGAATGTTGGTTGACCTCTCAGCCCCGGTCATGGGTTTCTTGAATGTTGGTTGACCTCTCAGCCCCGGTCATAGGTTTTTTTGAATTTTGGTTGACCTCTCAGCCCCGGTCATGGGTTTTTTGAATTTTGGTTGACCTCTCAGCCCCGGTCATGGGTTTTTTGAATTTTGGTTGACCTCTCAGCCCTGGTCATGGGTTTTTTGAATTTTGGTTGGACTAATTCCAAAGGTAGGGATCGGTTGATCTTATCGATGGGTGTTTATTGTGGGAAATGGGCTTGCCTCCCGTCTTGGACCCAAACTAGGAGACTACCTAGATTCGTCATAGGATTCGATACCGCTCCTACTAAGGGTGGTTATGTGGCTTTCTATGTCAGACATGGAACAGGTAAAAGGAAAACACGGGCTCGGTTTCCTGCAGTCATTATAGATGTGCCCACAATAGTCACGTGCATGTGCTCACAGTGTATGACGGTGTTCATCATGTTCTCGGAAACACATAAGGAAGGTGTATATGAGAAATAACATTGAAAGCTGATTTTATTGATATTTGAAAAGAGGACAGAATGCAAATGACTCTGACTCTGACATGGAAATGAGGATGTAGGGTATCCTAGACTCGGACTCAGACTTAGACTCGAATCAGATCCGGACTCGGATGCTCGGTTGGTTGTTTTTTTTTTGGTAAGGTCTTCGACAGGTGCCACGACTCGCCTAAACTCGGCTTTACGCAAATGCAAGAGAGGGAGTCAAACTAGACATAGCCCGGGGTGACGGGAATGACTAAAATCCTCGGATCGGGAAACCCGGACGTTGACCTAGACAAAGTAACGACCGTGAATTAGACTCGAGCTGTACAAGGATGAGTCCGAAAATGGGGCGACCGTGTTTGACCGCGTCGTGTGCTCGGACCAACCGTGGTGACCTAACCCTAGGTGACTCGAGTGTTCGTAGCATAGGTACGACTCGAAGAAGGCATCATAAGGACGCCGGTGTAAAGTACCCCTTAAGGTGACCGTGGTCGAGTGCTCGGGTGGAGGACAGCCCCCGAGTGAGACTACAGACTCAGATGGTGTAACATCTAAGTGGCTCGAAAGTGGGATACGTGAGACATGTGTAAGACAAGACCCTTAGAGCAACCGTGATTGATCGCTCTGCTGAAGGGTAGCCCCCGAGTGGGTGTGAAGACCGACTCTTAGACGGGTGACTCGTGGATGGTGGGCTTTCTTTAGGATTTCGGCATAGTGGGCCTAGTCCCGTTCAAAGAAGGGCCTACGTGTAAGCTAATCCCCAGACTTTGGACTCGATTGTGTAAGTGGGCTTCCCTTTGTAGGAGTTTGTCCTACGTAGGTGGGCCGTGCCTTGACTAGTAAGGAAGGACTTGGGATGGGGTGGAAACCCGTGATGTAAGATCGACGGAGTTTCAACGCTATGGACTCTTACTACTTATGACAAGACCCGACACTGCTAAATACGGGAAGTCCTAAGAAGAAGAGGGTTTGAATTTTGAAAACCGAGCAAAGTCGGGTTGGATGGCCCGATCTTTTTGAAAATCGGAAAAAAGGTTTATCGGGCCGAGATTTTGAATTTTTGAAAAGGTTTGAACAGCATACCGGCTAAAAATAGGCTATTTTGAGTCAAAATCATAAGTCCTAAATTCGGCAGCTTTCCGGGTTTGAAAAATGGATAGTTTTCGAAAAAGATGCAAGTTTTTTTTTTGAAAACACGGTTTTTTGAAAAAAAAAAGAATGAGACACGGACCAAGTAGCATGTAGTCACGGAAACAGTATAACGACGCCATGTATGCTCTTAGTCTAAGTCTCGGTCGGTCTAATAGGGTCTATACCAACAACGATGGCTTTCTCGTACTGAGGACGGACTCCCTAAGCCGAGTGGGTCTTAGGACATGCCTCAAAACCTAAACGAGTTCCACCATCGATGTCTTTAGTGGGTCCAAGTAGGAACGCACCGTGGTATAGTGGGACGTCGGTCACAAGTAACCGGCCCGGGAAAGATCGGGTTATGCATGGCCCATTGAACTAAAACGTGTACATTACTATTCGAACGATTTCTTTTCGAGTCTCACCCTAGGGATGCCGATGGTAAGTGACTCATCAGTTGATCCCCAGCGGAGTCGCCAAATTGTGGACACGACATAGGTCCACCCCGACGCGGCCACGCGCGGGTTTGGGGAGGCGAATGAATCTCCATATGAGATGGTCAAATTGAAATTGAAATCGAAGTAGGTGTCGCCACCGAATTTTGTGGTTATTCGGAACCATTCGAGCCCACTCTATGTCGTGGTGGGCCGTATACAAAATACGGTCCATTTCCGATGTCAGAGTTTATTGGGCTCGTCCCTTTGCATATCGATACCGATGGCGACTGGGCGGTTAATCGTATATTGAATGACTCTCGTAGCCAATGGATTCGGACATCCGGAAACCATGGTTCTGAGTAAGGGGTGAGGGTACGTGTTGGGAAGTTCACTAAGAACACCCAACCCCGCCCGCACTTAGCGGCCTTTACTAAGATATCGTTCGTTTTTGGTGTACACGGGTTAGTTCGACGGTTGAATGATATGCAAACATTATTTTTCTAAGCATGTGAGAAAAATAAAATGGGTTGCTAAGTCGTTTAATGCATATTAAACTAATAACGTCAAAGTTATTTTAGCATGTGAGTTCGTTTTAGTCTAATAAAACGATAAAAACAAATAAATCGCTACAAACACGAGAAAACGAGTTAGTAACGATGAATAAATTGAATAAAGATGTAAATAAATAATATGCATGATTTAAGAAAAGATTTGATGACACGTGATTGATTAACACGTGTTGACCGAGGTCGAAAAAAATTATTTATTAAAATATGTCGCGAAAGTCGCATTTTAATATAAGGTTCGAAAAGAATTAAAAATAGAAAAGCGAAGAAACGAAAAAATAAAATAAAGGGACTCGGCCGAGCAGGCTGCCGCGCGAGTCGCCTGACAGGCGCGCGACTCGCGTGGCAGTCTGTCCGGGTTTTTTTATTTTGTCGAAAACCGTTAATTCTTTATAAATCGCGTACAAATATGGATTAATTTATACTCGATTTATATTTTCGATATTCGTCATATTCAATATTCGATTATGAAATCGATATCGAATAGTCAGAATGATTTTAGAAAAGGTTTTGAAAAAAAGTTTGTTTTGAACGAAAATTGAAAAAAAGAATTTTGAACGAAAAAAAGATGTTAATTTTCTCCGCATTAAAAATCATCAAATTTTGTTAAAAAAAAAGTAATGATTTTATTAGCATCAACTAAAATAAACTTAATTTAGTTCTTGTAGATACGATATTCGATTAGAGAATCGGTATCGTTTTTAAGAACGTTTATAAAAAAAGTTTTATTATCGAAAATAAATAAAAATATGTTGCGACAAACGACCCATATTAATAATGCGAGACGACCGACGAAAACTAACTAAAAAAAAAGAAGAAAAAAAACGTGAGAAAGAGAGAGAAAGGAAGAAGAATCGGGTTTGATTTACACCCTCAACCTACATGCTTTGCGTTCCCGGTATAAGGCTCGTCGGACAGTGGCTTAGGCACGGGAGCGTCGAGATGATGCGGGTGAGTTAAGGTGTCGGTTTTTGGAGCGTTTTTGTGTGTGTGTGTGTGAGGCGTGGATTCGGCCGGGTGACGGGACGGATTCGTCGGTTTTTGGACACTATTTCGGTATTCCTTCGGATGTGGATTTCGAGATTGTTTTTGCTATAATAATTACGTATGAGTTGCTGAAAAGTTGTAGTGTGTTGATCGATAATGAATGTGTATTTTGTGTTGAATACGAGGTCCTATTTATAGGAATCGAGGTGGTCTTGCTTGTGTGACAAGAAACACCGGTTTGGATAGGAAACACGAGAGTTCGTAAGGGAATAAACTTCTCGTTTCTTGGTGAAGAAGCCAAAAGTCTCGGCTGGTGGGGAGGTATTTCGGCTGTCTTGGATGTCTTGGCCGAGTATTTTGATGCTCGGTCGATGTCTGATTCGGTTCCGGATAGAATTCCTACTTGAGATCGAATTCTATCCTTAAACGGATTTGTTTAATATTATTCGAAGCTGATTTTTTTGGTGTTTGAGTCCGAATCAGCCGTGTAGTGTCACGGCCAGCTCGTGTGACTCGGGAAAAAATATCTTTGACCGGGTTTGACTCGGTCGCTAAAAGACGGTTTTACCCCCGGTGTCGGAATCGACCCAAATTAGTCTCATTTGACTCGAAACGACCCACTGGGCCTAGATTTGAGGTTGGTTTTGTGAGATTTATACTCCGTAATAAGCCTAAACCAAATGTCCATGATTTCGAGCCCATATCCGAGCCCATTAAAGCACGTTTGCGTCCTATCATCATCGGGTGTTTGGCGGGACCTACTATAGACACCTGGCGGTCAAAATGTGGGTGTCTACAGAGCCCCCACTCTGACTGAGGCTTGGACAAGGCGAAAGTCAGAGTAGCTACCAGGCCAATCGAGGATTAAGACCTGGCAGACTTCCGATCGGGTCGTTTAGAGTCCATTAGACTTGCGTGAAGGGCTCGCCAGCCATAAGATAGAAATCATACCTGGATAGATGTCAATAACGGCGCGGGGACTTTCTACTAAAAAAGTCTTGGGTTTGTCTGTTTACAGACAATCTCCGTCTTGAAATTGCGTGGGAGTTTGCCTTGGAGGCTATGGGTGTACCGCTTACTGATACGTCCCATCTTTGAATTGCGCGGGAGCCTTTATTAGAAGCTGCGGATGTACCTCTTACTGATACATCCGATTCCTTAGCGAAAATGTTGCTTGAATTTTCACTGAGAACTTTGAGAATTCTCCAGGAGTCTTGGGATACCTGTCTGTTTTGCATGCAACATACAGATAAACATCGACTCGTGCTGGGGGAGAAAAATGATTTTTTTGACTGATTTTTTCTTTTTTTAAAAAAACCGATTTTTTTTTTTTTTTTGAAAATGGCGGAAATTTTGAAAAAAAAATTGGAAGAAAAGGAATGTTTGGGATGACTTGATTCCTGATCAGATTCTGACACGGACTTCTAAAATCCTCTGGTTAGGCCTGTATGCCTAGATGAAGTAGGAGATATACCGATAGACTCGACTCTGGACGTGACCGGACGAGTCGGCAGACACGACTGGACTCCCTAAGGGTTGGACCGTGACTCGGTAGGGGATGGGCCACCTAAGATGACAAGACTCTTAAGTTGCGCTATTCCGTAGCGTAGGCGAGTGGCATCATGGTCGAATCTTCAGAGTGAGATTGTTTCCGTACGACAGGGCTTTGTGGTAGCAATGCCGTAGACTGGTGTTCTTTTGAAAAAAATTTTTGGTTTCGGGGTATGTTCCCGAAGTAGGTATTGCTTCGAGTCTCTGACAGATTCTTGTCTTTGACTGGACCGAGTACTAGGACACACTATAGAAAGGAGGCTAGATTTGAAAGTTATTTGGATTATGTGAGTGGATGGAAAACTTCTGCCTAAGAGAAGCCCCCAGAATGACAAAGCTAACTCTTGAGAACATGACAGTGTCGTGACCGGAATGATGGCGCTTTTTTGAATTCGTGTCAATGTGGGTAGTTGTGCCTCTTTTGAAAGGCTGCCTACGTATTCACGTGTTGTGAAATCAAACCAAGCCGTAGTTCAGTGTTGAAAAATGTATTATGGTGCCTAGTTTATTAGGGCTTTGTGTGTAACTAGCCATAACAATGGTGTAGGCTAGGTGCATTCCCAATGATGTCTTGACCAAAGGGCTAGAATAGTTAGGATGTTGATCCTGTGACTGTGAGCATTTTCCGGGGTAGCCCCCAGGGGTGGTGTGAACTATTTGGGCATGTTCTATGCTGACCGCAAGTTGAATTCCCGTGTTTGGGGTTGGTAACTGGTTTAGATGTTTTTGGAAACGTGGTGCTAGGAAGTAAGTGGCTTTGATGGTTCGAAATCTGGAGCTCGATTTTGTGGAGCTAAGGCTTCGAGGGTAAGGTATTGTAATGTGGTAGGAAAGGGGGAAGTCGAGTAATAATGCCTCGAACTTCGATCGGGGTAGGTTTGATAATGCGGGATCTAATTTCCATGTCTGGCCCTAATGGTTAGGGTATCCTATGGAGCTTGAATCCTCAAAATTCCGGGCTGTCTCTAGCCTAGGTCTTGGGAAGGTTTTGAGGGTTATAATGTGGGAAGGCTAGATGTGGTGCTAGCTGACCAGCTTGACTGTCACTCCCCTATTGGATGGTATTGATAATTTTGAATTTGACCGTACCCGATCAAAGGATTTTCACTTGAGTTGACCGTTGACCCAGTCATGGGTATTTGATTTTTTTTTATTGACCTCTTAGCCCCGGTCATGGGTTTTTTGAATTTTTGCTGGTTGACCCCCTAGCCCCGGTCATGGTTTTTTTTTTTGAATGTTGGTTGACCTCTCAGCCCCGGTCATGGGTTTCTTGAATGTTGGTTGACCTCTCAGCCCCGGTCATAGGTTTTTTTGAATTTTGGTTGACCTCTCAGCCCCGGTCATGGGTTTTTTGAATTTTGGTTGACCTCTCAGCCCCGGTCATGGGTTTTTTGAATTTTGGTTGACCTCTCAGCCCTGGTCATGGGTTTTTTGAATTTTGGTTGGACTAATTCCAAAGGTAGGGATTGGTTGATCTTATCGATGGGTGTTTATTGTGGGAAATGGGTCTGCCTCCCGTCTTGGACCCAAACTAGGAGACTACCTAGATTCGTCATAGGATTCGATACCGCTCCTACTAAGGGTGGTTATGTGGCTTTCTATGTCAGACATGGAACAGGTAAAAGGAAAACACGAGCTCGGTTTCCTGCAGTCATTATAGATGTGCCCACAATAGTCACGTGCATGTGCTCACAGTGTATGACGGTGTTCATCATGTTCTCGGAAACACATAAGGAAGGTGTATATGAGAAATAACATTGAAAGCTGATTTTATTGATATTTGAAAAGAGAACAGAATGCAAATGACTCTGACTCTGACATGGAAATGAGGATGTAGGGTATCCTAGACTCGGACTCAGACTTAGACTCGAATCAGATCCGGACTCGGATGCTCGGTTGGTTGTTTTTTTGTTTTTGGTAAGGTCTTCGACAGGTGCCACGACTCGCCTAAACTCGGCTTTGCGCAAATGCAAGAGAGGGAGTCAAACTAGACATAGCCCGGGGTGACGGGAATGACTAAAATCCTCGGATCGGGAAACCCGGACGTTGACCTAGACAAAGTAACGACCGTGAATTAGACTCGAGCTGTACAAGGATGAGTCCGAAAATGGGGCGACCGTGTTTGACCACGTCGCGTGCTCGGACCAACCGTGGTGACCTAACCCTAGGTGACTCGAGTGTTCGTAGCATAGGTACGACTCGAAGAAGGCATCATAAGGACGCCGGTGTAAAGTACCCCTTAAGGTTAGAGCTGATCATGGGCCGTACCGTCGGAATAGCCCGACCCGTCCGGCCCGAAATTTTAGCGGGTTTGGACAGGGAATCTCGGCCCGAATTGTTAAATGGGCCGGACAAGCCCGACCCGATATAACAAACGGGCCGGGCATGGACACTAATATTTTGAAACGGGCCAACCCGCCCGGCCCGCTAAAATATTATATACATTCTACAACTTATAATTATATAGGAAATGAAAAATGTATAATCATTATAATACAAAAGAAAATAATTAATCTATGCTCTAATCGAGACACTTGTGATAATAGTATGATATAGCGAAAATACCTTTGAATTCTCAAGAAAAATTAGGCAACTCTCGCTATTCTCAAATTCTCATAATAATCTAATAGTCTGATCTTATCACCATTTTTTGTTCATTTATCAAATACTTTTTTTTTTCTTGTATTTTGATATGTAAGAAACAATTCAACTATGTTGTACTCTTTTTAAATATTTACGTAATTACTGCCTATCTTTATTTGTTTGATATCTTTATTTGTTTGATAGAGAAGAAGCTTTAGCTCACGTGGTTAGAGCTTCCTTACCCTGATCGAGAGGTCAGGGGTTCGATTCTCATCTGCGACTAAGTGTGCGCTTCGTTATACTAAAAATAAAAAAAAATTGGCCCGATAGCCCGCGGGCCGCCCGATTTTGCATAAACGGGCGGGTAAGGGCAAGTAATCTAGGCCCGTTAGTTAGGCCCGATCCGCCCGCTTTGATGTTAAGGGCAACTTTTTATCTTTTAGCCCGGCCCGTGTCCGACCCGAACCCGCATTTGAGCAGGTCTACTTAAGGTGACCGTGGTCGACTGCTCGGGTGGAGGACAGCCCTCGAGTGAGACTAAAGACTCAGATGGTGTGACATCTAAGTGGCTCGAAAGTGGGATACGTGAGACATGTGTAAGACAAGACCCTTAGAGCAACCGTGATTGATCGCTCTGCTGAAGGGTAGCCCCCGAGTGGGTGTGAAGACCGACTCTTAGACGGGTGACTCGTGGATGGTGGGCTTTCTTTAGGATTTCGGCATAGTGGGCCTAGTCCCGTTCGAAGAAGGGCCTACGTGTAAGCTAATCCCCAGACTTTGGACTCGATTGTGTAAGTGGGCTTCCCTTTGTAGGAGTTTGTCCTACGTAGGTGGGTCGTGCCTTGACTAGTAAGGCGGACTTGGGATGGGGTGGAAACCCGTGATGTAAGATCGACGGAGTTTCGACGCTATGGACTCTTACTACTTATGACAAGACCCGACACTGCTAAATACGGGAAGTCCTAAGAAGAAGAGGGTTTGAATTTTGAAAACCGAGCAAAGCCGGGTTGGACGGCCCGATCTTTTTGAAAATCGGAAAAAAGGTTTATCGGGCCGAGATTTTGAATTTTTGAAAAGGTTTGAACAGCATACCGGCTAAAAATAGGCTATTTTGAGTCAAAATCATAAGTCCTAAATTCGGCAGCTTTCCAGGTTTGAAAAATGGATAGTTTTCGAAAAAGATGCAAGTTTTTTTTTGAAAACACGGTTTTTTGAAAAAAAGGATGAGACACGGACCAAGTAGCATGTAGTCACGGAAACAGTATAACGACGCCATGTATGCTCTTAGTCTAAGTCTCGGTCGGTCTAATAGGGTCTATACCAACAACGATGGCTTTCTCGTACTGAGGACGGACTCCCTAAGCCGAGTGGGTCTTAGGACATGCCGCAAAACCTAAACGAGTTCCACCATCGATGTCTTTAGTGGGTCCAAGTAGGAACGCACCGTGGTATAGTGGGACGTCGGTCACAAGTAACCAGCCCGGGAAAGATCGGGTTTTGCATGGCCCATTGAACTAAAATGTGTACATTACTATTCGAACGATTTCTTTTCGAGTCTCACCCTAGGGATGTCGATGGTAAGTGACTCATCAGTTGATCCCCAGCGGAGTCGCCAAATTGTGGACATGACATAGGTCCACCCCGACGCGACCACGCGCGGGTTTGGGGAGGCGAATGAATCTCCATATGAGATGGTCAAATTGAAATTTAAATCGAAGTAGGAGTCGCCACCGAATTTTGTGGTTATTCGAAACCATTCGAGCCCACTCTATGTCGTGGTGGGCCGTATACAAAATACGGCCCATTTCCGATGTCAGAGTTTATTGGGCTCGTCCCTTTGCAATCGATACCGATGGCGACTGGGCGGTTAATCGTATATTGAATGACTCTCGTAGCCAATGGATTCGGACATCCGGAAACCATGGTTCTGAGTAAGGGGTGAGGGTACGTGTTGGGAAGTTCACTAAGAACACCCAACCCCGCCCGCACTTAGCGGCCTTTACTAAGATATCGTTCGTTTTTGGTGTACACGTGTTAGTTCGACGGTTGAATGATATGCAAACATTATTTTCCTAAGCATGTGAGAAAAATAAAATGGGTTGCTAAGTCGTTTAATGCATATTAAACTAATAACGTCAAAGTTATTTTAGCATGTGAGTTCGTTTTAGTCTAATAAAACGATAAAAACAAATAAATCGCTACAAACACGAGAAAACGAGTTAGTAACGATGAATAAATTGAATAAAGATGTAAATAAATAATATGCATGATTTAAGAAAAGATTTGATGACACGTGATTGATTAACACGTGTTGACCGAGGTCGAAAAAAATTATTTATTAAAATATGTCGCGAAAGTCGCATTTTAATATAAGGTTCGAAAAGAATTAAAAATAGAAAAGCGAAGAAACGAAAAAATAAAATAAAGGGACTCGGCCGAGCAGGCTGCCGCGCGAGTCGCCTGACAGGCGCGCGACTCGCGTGGCAGTCTGTCCGGGTTTTTTTATTTTGTCGAAAACCGTTAATTCTTTATAAATCGCGTACAAATATGGATTAATTTATACTCGATTTATATTTTCGATATTCGTCGTATTCGATATTCGATTATGAAATCGATATCGAATAGTCAGAATGATTTTAGAAAAGGTTTTGAAAAAAAGTTTGTTTTGAACGAAAATTGAAAAAAAGAATTTTGAACGAAAAAAAGATGTTAATTTTCTCCGCATTAAAAATCATCGAATTTTGTTAAAAAAAAAAAGTAATGATTTTATTAGCATCAACTAAAATAAACTTAATTTAGTTCTTGTAGATACGATATTCGATTAGAGAATCGGTATCGTTTTTAAGAACGTTTATAAAAACGTTTTATTATCGAAAATAAATAAAAATATGATGCGACAAACGATCCATATTAATAATGCGAGATGACCGACGAAGACTAACTAAAAAAAAGAAGAAAAAAAACGTGAGAAAGAGAGAGAAAGGAAGAAGAATCGGGTTTGATTTACACCCTCAACCTACATGCTTTGCGTTCTTGGTATAAGGCTCGTCGGACAGTGGCTTAGGCACGGGAGCGTCGAGATGATGCGGGTGAGTTAAGGTGTCGGTTTTTGGAGCGTTTTTGTGTGTGTGTGTGAGGCGTGGATTCGGCCGGGTGACGGGACGAATTCGTCGGCTTTTGGACACTATTTCGATATTCCTTCGGATGTGGATTTTGAGATTGTTTTTGCTACAATAATTACGTATGAGTTGCTGAAAAGTTGTAGTGTGTTGATCGATAATGAATGTGTATTTTGTGTTGAATATGAGGTCTTATTTATAGGAATCGAGGTGGTCTTGCTTGTGTGACAAGAAACACCGGTTTGGATAGGTTGGTGAAGAAGCCAAAAGTCTCGGCTGGTGGGGAGGTATTTCGGCTGTCTTGGATGTCTTGGCCGAGTATTTTGATGCTCGGTCGATGTCTGATTCGGTTTCCGGATAGAATTCCTACTTGAGATCGAATTATATCCTTAAACGGATTTGTTTAATATTATTCGAAGCTGATTTTTTTGGTGTTTGAGTCCGAATCAGCCGTGTAGTGTCACGGCCAGCTCGTGTGACTCGGGAAAAAATATCTTTGACCGGGTTTGACTCGGTCGCTAAAAGACGGTTTTACCCCCGGTATCGGAATCGACCCAAATTAGTCTCATTTGACTCGAAACGACCCACTGGGCCTAGATTTGAGGTTGATTTTGTGAGATTTGTACTCCGTAATAAGCCTAAACCAAATGTCCATGATTTCGAGCCCATATCCGAGCCCATTAAAGCACGTTTGCGTCCTATCATCATCGGGTGTTTGGCGGGACCTACTATAGACACCTGGCGGTCAAAATGTGGGTGTCTACACACGCACACACACCACTGCTCGACGATCACCTTGCCACATTAACATCACCGATCACCAAGGACGACATCGACAACATTATCATCGACCACCATTATAATTTTACAATGTCATCCCACCAAAAATACAACCATATAAGCTCACCTTCACCACCATAAAACACCACCACGGCCAGTTATATCCCCACCTCGCTGATGCATCGTCGTTGTCATCTGCCAAATATTGTAATCCTGAACGAACGAACGAATGAATATGCAAATGAGAGCAAGAAAAATAAATTAAGAAGAATGAACCCAGCAACCGCATTTCCTATTCAATCGTATGAACACGTACTACTGATACAATGTAACACACACATACACATACACATACACATACACACACTCACACTCACAAAGACAATAACTGAAGTTCCATACAAATCTGGCAAACAAAGACTGTACACATTATTTGCATACATAATTATTAATTACAAGCTCATCTCTAACCCCTTCCTTTCCACTTAACACCAGATGGCACCAGTCTCTGTGCATCATGCACATATCTCCTTTGACAAGCAACACAGACGATGACGTTTCTACGCTTTTCATGTGCTTAATAGCTACTTCACCAACCAACACGGTTAAATCTTCTTGAATCCGGCTTCAGAAAATGCAGGACCCGAAAGCACCAGCGTCTCTAAAACCTTACAAGTCAGCCCATTGCGCCCTGATATCTCATGACGAGTAAATCACATGGTATCAATGACTTTTCAAATTAGGATCCGCTTGATCAAGTCGAGCTGATCTCCATGAACAGCAATTGTCTGATTTCAATAATATCCCCAATGAAGAAGAGCACGCTGCTCGAACAACAGCATCAGTTGAACAACTCGTCTTACTAACAATCATGCCAAATACCTACACATTCAAAATCTATGAGACACTTCCTCTAAGGTGCGTTCAGAATCTTTAAATAGGGGAATTTGTAAGAAAAAGGAGGGGAAGGATTTGAAAGAGTATGAGTTCCCTCGTTTGGATAGCAAAATAGAGGTCGAAGGATTTAAAGGGAAGGGGACTCCTTCAAGCTAAATAATTTCCCCGCAGACAAAGGAAGGATTTAGAGGGAAATTCACACCCTTCCAATCTTCCTCTCTCCTTCCCTCTCTTTCACTTCTTTCTTTTTTCTTCCTCTCCTTTTCCCTCCAATTTTGGTATCCAAACAAGGACAGGTCTTATTTATCTTTCCATTTGGCTTCATGGAGTCTCCAAGACTAATTTATTTCTCGGTTGAAAATATAACTGCGAAATATGTTTGTATGTAAATATCCAATGTTTAATGCATATCATATTATAATTTTTTTTATGCTCCATAGTAATGGTTACCTTTTACTACATAAAGTCAAATATGAAGACTAATTCAACTCAGAGAGACAAAGGTAATATTAAAAATTTTGTTCATACTCTTTAGATAAGACTCAATGGATTGTGATCTACTGGTCTGTGGACAAGGGTCTTTTACAGACATTATTGTAGGATAGGCTAGCATAGTCAATGCTCATCCTTCGGTTAATGTTAATGAGTACAAATAATCACAGAAAATAATGCTAAAGAAGGTGATTTTCGATATTCATGCATCGGAATATTTTATAACCTGTGAATAATACAGAGTCAGAAGGCGTTGATCATCCGTTTGGTAGAGAAAACTGCAACAAAAGTATATAGCGTTCGCCTGAATCACTGGCCAAGGAGCATCAAATGCCTGTGTATATAAAACCACGAGAGCTCATGTCATACCATACGTGGCCTTACAACAACAACGCCATAGTCCCAAAAAGATTTGGAGTCGGCTAACGTGAATCATTATACATGGTCTTATTAGTTGAATATTTCAAAGAGGAAAAAATTTATTGGGACAGAACTATCGGAAAATGCAACAGTTAGAGCCATATTAGATGAATTCAGAAAAGGTAAGACAATTGGATATGGACAGTGTTATCAAGTATACTACTAGCATTCTAATAACCCCTGACTGCGTCTAATTTCTTTCTGAGAAATCATCGTATTAATGCACTCAAGACAGTTGATACTTTGATATCACCAAAAACAACCAAACATCACAAATCCATGCAATCTTGACGCAAAAAGTTGGTGAGAGAAAAATAACTAGGGAACGTATCATTGAACTTTTTGACTCAATAAAGCAGTTCATCAAGTTTAGAATACTTTTGAGCATGATCTACCTGCATTAATGATACCAAGTAAGTACCAATTCTCGAAGCCATATGTTGACAAAAATGCCTTGTTAGATCCTTGATGAAGTCTTCATAGTCACTCCTATCAAAAAGTAAATTGAGATTTCACTGAAACAAGAAAATCACAAACAAATCGATAACTTTGAAAACATACCTGTGATCCGAATAAAAATTATGGGTGGTAAAAAGTGATGAAGTTTCCTCTAAATCAATAAAATGGGCAATCTGTTTCATTGTGTTCTGCCAAATGAATGACAAGGAGACGTGTATTAGCATTGGAAGTTCAGTACAAAAGTGCAGACCATTGCTAAACACATAACAGAAATGAATAGAGAGAAAAGAAGGTATGAATGAAAGTAAATACAGTCAACTGCTATACCCTGCAAGCCTGGCGAGTGCTGATATCTTCATCATGAAGATGCAAGATTACACGTGGTAGAACGGCATGTATCTGAAATAGTGTTCAACATTAGCAATGTAGGACATCCACTCACAACAAAGCAGTTCACTCAGCAATGTCGAACATGTAGCCACAATACAACAGTTCATTATCTTATCAATTTGCAAAGAAGATATAGTTATGAACTATAGCATGTATAAAAAAAACACCTGCTCAAGGAAGGTATCACGTAGGGTATCAGTTGCAAACTTGCTTAATACTCCAAATCCAGCAATAGAAGTTGCCCTGATTTTTGCATTCATGCATACCTATTCAAAGATACACACTTCTTCATTAAGACTTATTACAGTAGATAGACATGGTAGAAAAACACCACCATCACAAAACAGCAATAAATTTAAACCGCGGTCATTGATGTGTTGGTGATTTAAGTGTAAATACCGGTTCATTTTAGCTTACTCGGGTTTGGTTTACGGATGTGTGAATTCTATAATATAATATAAGTTCGGGGATGTAAGGAGTGTACGCTTATATATAATTATTTGCGAATTTATGGTATCGGGTTCATACGGCACCCTCTGATGGGGGTTTCGCCATTCTGTTGCGCCAAATCTGTTTAAACAGATCGTGGTGGGAATTTCTGAAGAGTCGCAACTCTTCAGAAATTCGTAGCCCTGCCTCTTCAAACTCTATAGAGGATTGATTTGATCTGAAACATAAGCAGAATCTGCACAATTACTTCAATTTTTACATCTCTGTTTTCTGTGCAAATTTAGAGGAACATCGTCTTATTCAGTAGAAAATTCGGTAGCACTGAAATAAGGGTTGAATTGTTCTATTAGGAAAGCATTCAGTCGATTCGGTGTTGTTTTTCAGTAATTTCCTTATTCGCACATAACAATATGCAGCATGCAGGTGTCCAGGTTTCATATATACATTCCATATAAGCCCTATTGGTTATTTACTGATTAATGAGATATAGATATATAAAGACTGAAAGTCAAGTTTATACTAAAAGATTGTCCCATTTTCCTATTATATGTGAGGAGTATTTTAATGGAACGGGATAATCTTAATGGGACGGAGGTAGTATAATACATTACTCAATTTCAAAGATCGTACCTTACAGCAGTGCAACTTATCTGAGATTGAGGAAAAAGATAATACATAAAGTATGACTTTCTGACTATATAGGCTGTACGTGGTACACCAGACACGAGAGAACGGGGATTAGGAAGGTTAACGTTGTACACTTGTACCATTTCTCCATCTCAATCCTTGAATTTTGGACAGTAATCAATTTACTCAACAGTAATCGTAGATTGGAACCTTTTAGAGATTCCACTTCCAATTAGGTAATGATGTTTGAACGAAAATAAACTATGTACCAGTATCCAGATTAGGACATATCCCATTTATCCTACATTATCAGTTATGATGATTTGATGACCCAGAAGGCAGACAGTTGGATTTATATCCCTATCCGAAATCTGAAAGTAATATACACAGTTCAGAGAGACTTGAAAAGGTACTGAAAACAATTAATGTTATGCTGTCTGATGACCAGTTTGGTTCACCGATCATAAGGTATTGTTTCTTGGTTGTTACTTTCTTTTGGTACGAAGGAGGCAAGAACCAAACCAACAACCTTCTAGTCGGGGAATGACAAACATTTTACAAAACTAATAACTATAAATACACGAATTGAATTTCCTGAAAGATTGTCCCATTCTTTCTCCTCCCACCTACTGTATAAAATACAGAATGGTTCTGCTGCATTAATGTAGGAATTAATTCACAGATTATTTTGTAGTGAAAGTAACACTCGGGATTTGTGTGTGTGTGTGGACCCCCCTTGTACATTCTTAAGTTAAAGAGCGTATTGTCCCCTCCAGCCTATAAACATTATGGTGATTCTATAAAACACATGCACCTTTTGCTAATACAAGATGTTTGGAAGAAATGTAAATTTCATCCTAACAAATTATAGAACTTGTAATTATTATTTTTATTTTCATAAATAAGATAGATGCTAGTAAAGGGACGGGGAGGATGACGCCATGTACATAAAGATGTCATAAAGGTTATACCCATCTACCAAAAGACACTCAAGGGTGGCTCCAATATACAAAAAGACCCCCTAAAAGTGACGCCCACACACAAATGGCCACACTACATGTGACACTCATACAAAAAGAGAGACGGATAAATATACCCTCAAACTATCGTGGGTATGAGTATCTACAAAAATATGAGAAAATAAACTCCTAACAGGATTAACGATAGACAACATAATAACTAAATAATCTGCATATGTTAAGAATCAATGTAAGCACCATCTCCTGAGAGATTCTCATTATGGTTCAACAACAAACACATGCATTTTGACAAACGCTCTTTCGCAGGCAGATACTAGAAATATCAAACTATGATTATAATGATCATCTTAGATCATCTTTAACCAGACAACGTTTTCCTTTGGTGATGAACTAGTGCCCAATTTTTCTTTGGTGATGAAATAGCACCAACCTTTTGTGGAGAATACAAAAGGGAAACAGAAAATTCATATAAATAGGATGGAAGTACTCACTAGAAGGTTGCGAAGTCGTACTGAAAGATTAAGTAAGATTGGTTCCACTGCTTCAAAAGATGATAACTCAAGTATCTGTGTTAATGATCGACAAATGAAATGTAAGGTAGCTGAATCAGCCTATATAAAGGATTCTACAATGAAATGCGTCCACAAACTCACCAAGATTAAACATGATACAGCAGTAAGTTGCACAGATTCATCTGAATCCTCCAGCAAAGCAAGTATTACACCTAATACTTGAGTCGTATACTGATTTATTTGAACTGAAGGTATCTGCACGATCAAATATTATACGGAAATTCTCAAAGTGGGATGAAATATGTGGCAGACTGGCAGGCAAGTTCAATTAAACACTCAAAGGTTTTCCACATAGGCAGATTGAGATATCTAAACAGAAATTTGTCGACATTTTATGACGTTTGTAAGCCAAAGATGCTCTACTCAAAATGGGTGAAAAAGACTGAACTCTGTAAATGTATACTAATGTAGCCTGCATTGTCACTTAATCTATTTAAAGCGCATCATGAACCCTGGACGCTAATACTGCTACACCATTGGCCAACAAGAACTGGGGTTGGCCAAATGAATTGCCATAAGAATCATAGAAATGGGGGAAAATGAAGATAAAGAGAAGGGAAATGAGCGGAAGATAATATAAAGATAAGCTAAACAGAAAAACTAAGGGTCTAAAATCAACGAGTCTATAAGCAAGAAAATAGTGCTAGCCTGATACCTGAACAAGTCCTTTAAGACAAAGGCGTCTAACAGTCGCCGTGTCATCAGACACATGACGACATAGTGCTTCAACCATTTCATTTAATAAGGAATCAAATCCGTCACTGCATAAGATCAGGGAAAAGGTAAGTTTGGCTGTTATCCTCTGCGTGCCCATAACTTGTACATCCAGTATGATTGAATTTAAAGGTAGTGCTATGTAGCTCAAGAAGAAAAACCCCTTTCACCAAACTATAGTCATTTTTTCAGGGTGACTAGGTTAATTTTGGATCATAGTGTAAGTGTGTTAATCCCTTAGCGAGTAATTCTCATTCATGAACTGTAGTGTTCACAAAGACATTGACAACCAATAGACAAGAGATGCTAACTGTACAAGATAAACTTATGATATACTGTACAAACTATATCCAATTCTATTCTAAGCATAAATATATACTAATACATACACCCCTGCAGTCGGAGTGGGGGAAGGTTGCCGGCTGGTTTTGAACCACAGAAATAGGTGACTTTTGGTGGATATATCAGCATACTCAAAATTCAAAATTGTAAGATTTGTAACTCTGAAGCAACATGTAGGACACAGACCTAACCAAACTGAACCTTTACGCGAATAAAGTGATTATCAAGTTCGACATGTTTAGTTTATTGATGTTGTACATGATTACCAGAAAAATACACAACGGAAATATTGTCACAGTAGATTAGCGTGGCATGGGTAACGGGGAAGTTTAGCTCCAATAGTAGAATTCGAAGCCAGCTAGTCTGGGCAACGGCATTGGCAACGCCAGCTCAGCACTAGAACGGGAGATCGTCGGTTGTCCTTTAGAGGACTACGAAGGAAACCAGATTTTCTCCAAGAAAGACGCAATATCCAGAACTAGATTGCTGTGATTCAGGACAGCCAGTCCACTCAGCATCAGAATATGCCATCAAAGAATGAGACTGGGAGGTAATAAGTTAACCCATCATCAAGTGTTTTTCTTTTTTTTTTCCGAGCACATAGGATTTATTCATGAGGAAAGTAGAAAGGGGATCCCACCCTGGCAAAATGACCCGACCCGAATAAGTCCACCCGACCCCGACCCAACACCCGAATGGAAGACAAGAGTTTGACCCGTAACCCGAATTGACCCGATTATTATTATAGAAAACGAGTCGATATACCTGAAAAGTTGAAAATAGCAAACCTAAAAATGACCCGAACCCGAAATGGTCCGACCCGACTCGAAGTCGACCCGACCCAGTTGAGCCGTTTGCCACGTTTAACCCCACCCCCTTTTCCCCTCCCATTTTTAAAAGGTATGTATAAATACTTTCTCTTCTCATGCGATTGCAGCAAAGCCTATTAAGAATGCACTTATGCACACAAGGACTGTCTTAATAAACCTTAATCAAGTATTCAAGTAGTTACACATGAAATTCAACCAGGCTAGTTGGATTCTTAAAAGAAATTATCACAACTCCATTTTTGATTCTCCCAAAATAAACGCTTTCTATAGAAGGTAGCTTTACGTTACATCTTATAACACCATCAACTAGAGAAAGCAAACTGGAAGTGGTTAACACGAATATAATCTTACTAGCTATGAAGATCAGCTTTGAGAGTGCTTCTTTTTTTCAAAATACAATGCAAGTGAAAGTGATAAATCTTTTTGAGGGACAATCAAAAATGTAATATGAAATGCATCCTTGAAAAAGATTTGCGAAGTTAGTGAAACATTGGCATACCTAAAACGGATAAATTCAGACAGAGCACCAGCTGCAGCCTCCCTTTGGAATTTTTGTGGATCATCTAAGGACTTGCATAAGATGGAGCATATGACTGGAATCTACAAAGTGGATCCAAAAGTTGAATTTCATATAGCATTATGATCAGCTTATGTGCACTGTGATGTTTACTGAAGTATTTTTACCAAAAAAAAGAATTATAGTAAGTTTTTAGGATGTCTGAAAGAAAGTGAAAGAAACCACAGCAAAAAGAGAGGGCTTCTTTAAATCACAACAAAGTTTGAGTAAGACAGACATCTTTGAAAACAGAAGAGGTTTTTAGGAAGGGATTGTTTTAACAAGGCGTGGGGGGGGGGGGGGGGTGGGGGGGGGGGGAATCTTAAGATCTCATCTAACTCCTAAAAGTGTGGCAAACTTACGAAACATATGATGTATGACCATAAGCAGTCTTACACTCTTGCCCAAATTTTGGTGCCTCTGTGCTAATCACGTACAAGGTATATAAACTCTGCCCCAACAGAATTGTTGCTAATTTTATCAACTTACCTCCTTCGGTCTCTTAATGGAAACACACCCAGCTAATTCCCCAATAAGGTTCACCCACTTCTCATCTTCAATCTGTTCTCCATTCCGAGCCAATAACTGAAAAAGTACCGAAACAATTGACCTTCAATATACAGCTATAACTTGCACTTCTCACAGAGAATGTACCAATGAGAGTTGAATAACAAACCTTTCCCATTTCAAGATCACCCACACATTCACAGAAAGCTTGAAATGCAATTAACAAAGCTCTGCAAAATTGATAAACCAGGAAGAAGAGATTGATACATCCATACACGTCTAAAATATGCAATTTATACATGTAGGAAACCTCTAGTCCAGTGATTTGTTTATCTGTCTAAGGCTCAAAAATCAAGACAGAGATAAGCATCGAAGTAACATTTTTACCTCCATCTCTTTCCTATATCAAATGTATTCTATTTGCAGAATTACTGTCCGTCACTCGTTCCAACTTTTCCCACTCGTCACATCTCTCACCTTCTGCATCCTCACTTGCTTACTTGTTAAATTTGATTGTTATATTCGCTTTAGTTTCATTTGATTGTCATTTAATGAATCTGTTCTTACTCAAATTAGTTGTCATTTAGTTCACTGGAATAGTTTTGAAATCCCAATCAAGCTTCTTTGAATCGGCTAAAATAGAACAAAACCAAGACCTATAGTCTAGTCAACATCTTTGTGATTCAACCTAGACTTACCCTACTACATTCATTAGTTTGGTGATTGAATTTGTTCGATAGAGAACCTCGTTAATCGGGAATACATGTGATGGGTTCGGTGTCACTGGGAAGATTCAGAGAAGCATCAGTGATGAGGGCCGACTCTCCTGTTGTGGAGGTTGCTTAAGGTTTGTGACAAGGTTGCATAATTCTATATGGATACGCAGCATCTGCTTCGCAATTTGCTCTCATAACGTGTCTGGTATATAGATATTATACAACCACCGTGACAAGAGTACACTTGAACTCATTTGCAATTGGCTATGGATTGAAAAAAAAAACGTAATCAAAGTTTAGGAGGGTTAGAGAGGTGTGACGGAAAGGGCATAAGGGAACATGTATGTTGGAAACACAGGGTCCAGCACTTTTTTTGTTGCTAGCCGAACAGGACTGGTCCCAGTTAGTAAATGGGCTGGACAGGGACAAGTGTTTTGTAAATCAGGCTACCCCGCCAGGCCCACTAAGATTGAAGATCACTTGCTTTTTCAGTTGTTGTGTGTCTTTTAAAACAGTTTATGTGCACTGTCAAAAGAAATGAGATTATTCTATTGAAAATCAAATTGTGTACATTAAAAAATCAAGTAGCAAGCCAAAGCCAACCTATAAGCCTACAGATACCATTGCAACTATTCATACCACAATGGGAAGAACAATTACTTTTTCAAATTTTCTTCACCTTCAGCTATTCGTATTCCAAAAGTCTAAAATCCACTACCTCTAACACTGGCTAGTGGCTCCTAGACTTCGCCTCTGATTAATAAATTTTTATCCTTTATTTGGCATTATGTTGACAACTATTTCAGAATTATGTTTAGTAAATGTGGTTTATACGTGAGACTTACTGCCTCAAGGGCTGCCTAACTTTTGATAATAGTATGGCTAAGGGCAAAGATAAGTGACCCATTATTCTAGCCGGCATGCCCCTATAGCCTGGAAGGACATGTACTTGAAGTATCCAAGTATTGTGTCGGTGTCAGACACGCGACACGGCACCCAAGTGAAGTGTCGGAGTAACAGCTTCCCTTACGATCTGGCCCATGTTCAGCCCAAGCCCGCATTTAAGGAGCTCTAATCGAAGGTTGTATTACTTGGAAAGCAATGAGGCTAGGCCCTGTTCAATTTTATTTTTTTGCACAGCTTCTAGAAGAAACAAAAAATTAGAAAGCTTGAATGGTATAGGTCGATAGGATATAGTCACTCCCATTCACTGGAAACCTACCATAAGTTGATTATATGTGAGGTATATTTTAATCAAATGGTAGGAATCCAATAAAATGGGAGGAAGTACTACAAAAAAACAGTATTGGGATTTTATCACTTTGCCCCTATGGCCCTATACTAATTAGTTTTCTCACTTGTACGCCTATACTAGTTAGTCTTCTCATTCACTCCCATTTGTGCGCAAAAAAACCTTTGAACATCCATTACTCTTGCCCCTGAGTTTCGAAAACCTTAATTCATTTTTCAAACCAAAAATCTTGTTAAGAAAAAAAACTCAGTTTCCGAACTCATAACCCGGAGTCATGGTCATTCAAAGTGTTCTCAGTTAAAAAACATAATTTAACTGATCATAGCTCCAGGTTACAGATTTAGAAAGCAGTGATTTTTTTCAAACCGAAGATCTCGTCCAGACAATCAATTTGAATTTTGATTTTTACGAATTTCGGAACTTTTCATGTTTCGACCTCTCCTAATATTTAAGATGTTTGTGCACTTCACCTATGTTATTTACTTAATAATAATTGGTCTCTCTTAACAAGTCCAACAGCACAAAACCCATTCAACTCTACTCTAACCATTAACATACTGAAACATCATAAAGTGGCATACCGTAGAGGTTCTGGCTGGCCTGAGCTAGCCAATCCATGGCAAGTGCCTAGTTGCAGCAGAAGTGAGGCAAGAACCGAAGCATAACTTTGTTCAACAGCCTTCTTACCAATTTTTCCACCGCCCCTACAAAACTCACCATCAGTATCACATTTATGTCGTACAATAGACATTTAGTTGGTTGACATGTTGAATTTTTCAACCTGAAGAAAGCTGTAAGAGCAAATATAGAAGCTTGCAATATCTCTTTGTCATTGTGATGGGAGACACTTGAATAATCTCCTTTCTCCGAAACATTTCTAATGATCGGAGTGTGATTAAGGACTGATGTTACATGCTCCAAAAACGAAAACGAAAGTACACCGTGTTGGGAAAAAGCCTGCAATAACCACACAAAAAAAAAGGGAACAAAATTTACAAGGAAATGGAACACTATTTTTCAAACAAAATAGTAACAAAAAGAAACAAAATTGACAAGGAAATGGAACACGCTAATATATCAGGATCCACTACTCAGTAACAAAAGATAACTTGTTCCTTCAACACTGATCTTACATCAAGTATCAACTTACACAGAAAGCATCCTGCATTGGCCAGCCACCACGTAATCTAGATATATCTTTTGTGACAATATCTCTTCCAGCTGTAGCCAATACTTCATTAAAAACAAGTTTTGAACTAGTGTTTTCAGCTAGAGCAGAGATCTAACCTAAATCAAGGATATCAAAAGCCGTGTTGGTAATGTGTTTTCAAATACTCCCTCCATTCAACTCCACTCTTCACTTTTCTTTTTCCGACACTATTCATAGCCAAAGAGAATCTTCAATATTCTCGACAATCTATAACCGAGAATAAGTCATGTGAGATTTTGTTTGATTTGTCTTTATGAGTACATTAAAAATATCAATTTTTTACAATGTTTGCTAATGTAAAATGAAAGATATCGATGATATAAAACGTGCATCGGCAAATGTGCCAAAAGCATAAGTGACAAGTGGAGTTGAATGGAGGGAGTAATAAACTATCAGGAAAATGGTACGGAAGATATAAAAACTGGGGAGGATACAGCAGTAAGGGTTTCTTGGCGTAGATATTTTTCAACCACATGGCCCAAGGCAGAGAGCAACGATTGAGTAGTCCTGGAGGTGAAAACATGCATCAGGATAACCAAAAAGGGACCACACATTACCACACATATTATTGCAGCCCTGATACAAGCATAATACCTTGAAATATCAGATTCATTCAGCTCATTTTTCCTTCTTGTAACAAACTCAATGACAGCTTGGATAGAGCCTTCAGCCGATTGTTTCACCTTGTCACATATAGCACTTGTGCAACCATGCAGCGCCGCAACAAGCTGAGGAACTAACTTATCTCAATACAAAACTATTTTTTTTTGTCAATTACTACCTCACATTTAGGGGGATTTGTAAAACAACTACTTTCAATTTATGTATATTTTCTTTTATGCTACCTTACGTTTCTTTTGTTTCGGCCGACCACTACCAAAGTGACTATTCTCGTATAATACGTCAATTCTCCGACGTAAAACATGCTTTTAGTTTGGTAGAACTAGCTTTATTTTTCACACATAGCCACCAAACATTATTCCTTTATCTCAAAAACTACATGATTTTGTTTTTCACCCTCATATCAGCTTTTTCTTTTTTCCATAAATTTATTCTCTTTCCTTATTATCAATTACATGTATGCATTAATAAATAGTTTCCTGTTGTTCTAGGACCAAATTAAAGTTAATCCTTGGCTCATTAAACTCTCATTTCTAAAGTATGGGTTTTCCCAAATATAGTGGCAAAGATCAGACAATATAGTGGGGGAAAACAAACAGATAAAGCAACGAAATATGAAAGATAATACAGATTATGGTTTTAGGGAAACAAGTGAAGTAAATTAGAATACGGAGTATATTCTCTAATAATTCTGTTCTCTGAAATTCTCAAGTTCTACAGTCTGCACCACTTTCTAATTTATGCACGTCATTTTTCTTAAAAAAACACAGAAAAATAATAGTATATAACCAATCTTCTCATTAGATGTAATAAAAGAGCATTGGATTCGTACTTGGTGAAACATATACTATCTAGCTATTGAAGTTTTAAGCTAGGCAGACATGACATCTCATTTATTTTCAGACAACCAATGTACACAAATTCTATAGACCTTTTATCTAAACCTCTTCTGTGGACATAGTTTTAGATCTGAACAATCAGGGAAATTATATCAGTCATAAAAATCTTCTGGAAAGCTCCTCCACTATTCTTCACCACTTAATATGCTTTTGCACAGTTTTCGTCATCCAGACATTATCTTTAAGATGACGCAGATAGATAATAGCCTCGTAGCACTTTCTCAATCATAAAAGGCCAGGAAAACCTTAATAGCCTCGAAAAAGGGCAAGACACGTATACCATACTTTTGAGTAAGATTGACAGACAGTCCATCCTAATTACTAAGTGATTCAATGATTATAGCAAGAAAGGTGCATGTACTTGGCCTCCAGATCTCAACTTTCAAGGTATACTAGTGTCAGCTGCAAGTGTCGGACAAAGCACAGTGTCAAAAGAGGTTAGTTAGCGTGAAGTCTCAATTTTTGATCTAAAATGATGTCTCCTAGTGTCATCGATCTGGACTAGCTGAACGTAGAACACATGACGCAACCAAGCAAACAGGTGGACTGTTGGAGTAACGTAGATTCATAAAAGATTTATAAGTGTGTGATTAGTGCTAAACTGAAGTAAGTCCGACATACAAGCAAAATCACATACCTCATCCTTCGTCAATAATGTGCAAAGAGATGACACAACCCTACTAAATACTTCAGATGGATCAATGGATGCATCCTGCAATGAAATGCATTGGGTAATATCGTACAATACATTATGTTTAAGGAAGTAGTAAGTGTAGATGATTGTCAATCCTAAATAAACTCACACTTCTTAAAATAGCTATGACGTCCTCCAGAGAAGCTAAAGCTAGGTAACATGTTTCAAAATATGTACCCATATTGGGATTCGTTGATCTTGGAAGTGAGAGGGATATGCTGAAGAAGAGATCAAGAATCTGTTGAAGAAGTCAGACAACAAATCAATGACAGATCCAAATCTCACAAATAATTTACCATGATTATTACGGACCTGAATTGAATATTTGCGGACTTCAGCATCGGTATCAGCACAGCGTGGAAGATATATGATGACCCTATCGCCTATAGTCAATGCATCACGACTAGGCAATACAAAAGCAGCTGCAGATAAAAGAATTGTCAGATTAATCATTCTATACTCTAGATATACTGCTCCGTACAATTTAGTAGGCAGTTTTTATACGAAGACAGTAATTATTCTATAGACAAAAAAAATAAACATAACGAAAGCAATTCACAAGTCACAATCATGAGCTTTGTTCAAAACATTGTCATTAAAATCCACAATAACACAATCCAAACATAATGGCCCTGCAACAGCAGCAAAAATTCCATATACCATCTACGTCCAAAAAGACGTAGTACAGGAGGCCAGGCAGTTCGGAGGCGCTTAAATTATACATCAGAAAGATGAAACACTAGTTACGGTAAATGACAGGAATCCCGTGACAAATGAAAATGTCTCATATCGTCGTTGCCTCCAATAAAATCATTTTTTATTGTCAAGAAACTAGGAATCTATCTTGTTAACTGGCCCTCCCCATTGACCCACCTACCTGATTTACACACACCACACAGTAGTAACATTGGCCATTGAAATATAGAACAAAAAGAATTTGAATAGTTTTTCTAGTCATGTTTAAAAATAAAAATAAAAATCATCAATTCGGGTTGGAGCTAAAACAATTTGTCAAAATAGGGTTCAAGTAGGATTGTGTAATCTAATCCAAGCAACTAACGTACAAATCTTTCCCACCCCATACTCTGACATCACTTGACATCACCATTCTCAAACTTAACAACACCACAGCCCCCTCAATCCCCGTACCCCCACTGCACCTCCACCACCACCTCCCTCCGCATCGGACCTCTGAAGTGCCTCCCTAAATCCCTCCAACACAAACCGTGGATAGGCAGGTCGGCCGTACTTCCACTGGTACGCCGCAACGAACTTGGCCGCGGACGTGGAGGATTGGAAGCTTGGAGCAGTGGCAAAAGGCCTGGGACCCAAGGCCGCCGATGGAATTAGGGAGGACTTCGCAACGTGGCAACTAGGGAGTGTTTCGCAGCTTTCAAAGTTTTTCATCAAAGATGCAAGCTGCGACATTGTATGAGGGACAAAACTACAATACTTGCCAGTTGCTACTTTGCAAAGTCACCAGTTTAACATGGAAGAAAAAGGAAGGAGGACATTACAAGGAAAGTTTGAGAAATTCCCGTGCAAGGTACGATCAAAATGCCTTGTATGAGCACAGCTTCCATGGCAGCCTAGCCGACAGAATCCACTAGTACACAACATACGGAACTTAACTAGCATCTCATGAACAGCTTGGCAGGCTCTTCTTCTTTGGTGATCAACAGAAGAAGAAACATAAAGATCAATTTGTTTAAGAATATGCAACAACTGCTCCGCCCTACTCTTTCCATCCTCTCCACTGACCAACAAAAATAAATGATGGTTAAAGAAACTACAAGACCGGAGTTGTCTTTTTTTTTCCAAAGAGATACAGAATAAATGAGCTTAGTAGACATAAAAACACTTGCCGCAATGTCACTGATTTAGTTAATCACTCGGCATAATATTAAGAAACATGGAATAGATCTCTCTTTCGACGAAAACATTCCTGTTCTTATATATGCAAATAAGATACTCCGTATTGAATTTAGACATCTTTGCTAAACAAGTGTGTACGTAATTAGACATCTATTGAGAGAAAGTTGGGACTTGAAAGTGTTGATCGTTTGACCTCACTTCGTCAGGGGAAAGTTGGGACTATATATGATCAATGATATATCAAAGTAGACTCAAGCAACTTCAGTTTACCAAAACTGCACGATCAATGCACATATAGCATAATGTATCCTTCAATAAGTAAAAATTGTAACATACCTTATTTTCTATTATAAGCAAACTTGTAACATGATTTATACACAAACTGTTGGAATTTTAGCTGCAGGAGTGTGTACTGAGCCCAAAATCACCAGAATGGATTTTTTTATTATATTTTAATATTGTGTATACGGACTTGAAAAAAATTAAGCACCTTTGCTTTGAATTTCTCGCAGCAAAATTGATAACCAGCAAAAGAAATTTAACAACCCCCAATACCTTGTAAGTAAGATTGCACATAAAAGATTGATGAGATTGTCTATGAGTAAGTCAACCACGTCAGACGGTTCACTTGGTAAAGCAAAAAACCCCAAAACTGCCTGAGATACATAGAAAAGCGGAGAATTCAATATCAAAATAGCATGGCTAGCAAATGATGAAGCAGGAAATTAGATATCAATACCTTCATAACATGGTTTTTCGTTTCCATAGTCAACCTTGGCTCAACTGACACCAGCGTTGTGCAAGCACTTAGAGCAAGGGCCTGAATTGGAGTGTAATTAGTTACTCCCTTCATTTCACTATGATGTTCCTATACTTTTGGGCACAATTTTAGGGAAGAGGAATATGTGGCTCTTATTTTAAGGAATGACATGTGGGGTAAGAGACGGTGTAATCTCAGGCATACATTTTGTGTCAAAAAGGGGAGAGGAACATTATAGTGAACTTGTCTAAAATAGAAAGGGGCGACATTAGAGTGAAAAGGAGGAAGAACAGAGAGGAAACCCACATCAATTTTCGAAAGTAAAATATCCATTGTTTTTAGAACTTTCGAATATAATGCGCCAAATTAAAGTGGCTCCTTAAGCAACTTAAATTATTCCTTGACTTCGTAACTGATTTTCCAATTGTGACATCAAGATGGAAATATTTGCATACATTCAACCACCCCCACTCACACTGATCGGTGCATGAGCCTCCTTAGAGGCACTGCATGATGTAATGACAAGAATAGTAATAACAATGATTATAGTAAATGAAACAGCGCAAGTTAAGATCAATTTAAAACCACGGACCTGTGTCTGGAGAAATTCTACACTGGTGTTACTAAACTCATCATCATTGTCATGACCCATCAATGTCAAAATGTAGCCTAGCAATTGATCTCTTCTTTTCAAAGGAAAGGGTGTGCCATTCTCTCCAGCTCTTATAACAGCCTTACCTGCAGGAGAGATCAGAACAATAACAATAACAATAATAATAAGCCGCCTCTAGAGAGAAATAAATCTTGCAGAACAACAATCATTTAAATCCCATTTATAAACACCAGGGAAGAAGACACACTTTCAAATCATTGTACAATCATCAGTCAACCTACTAAAAGTATTAAACAAAGTACGGAGTATAAGACAGGATACGATGAGGGTTAATTGTCACTCGTTTACAGAAGAACTGCAGAAACAAAAGTAACCACATACTTTTAAAAAAAACACTAGAATCATCTGAAATATGATTTCTGCATAGAAATTTGACTAAATAACCTTATTACGAAGGGGCTTTGGATATCAATCTATAAGAGACCAAAACAACGAGTCAACGACTCTTAATAGTTGATAAAACAAGATAGGCATACTCGTAGAGGGTCGATTAAAAAACAACTTTTTGGTTTCATACAGTGATTCATGGTGAAATAGCTACGAGGAACCCCATTTAAACCACATGACTTTTATTTCGATCACAAACAGATCCCAACTATGTTATACGCTTATGAGTTGTAGAGTTTACAATATCCTGAAACCTGTCAATTTCTGATGATCATGTAAATACATTAGACCCTATACACTACTGACAGAAGTCCAAATTAGCTTTTTCTTCTCTTTATAGATAAGCAACTAAGAATAATCATGATAGTTTGTGAGCATAACCTTGTTGCTCACCATTCATATATTAGTGTAACCCCGTAAGTGTCTTTTTGTAAATAGTTGTCGCCCCTAAGGCGCCTTTTCGTAAAGGGGTGTCAGCTAGCCTTGGCAAAAATGACACGGCTTAATAACCAAACCCGCACACAAAACCAACCCGCAACCTAAATTAACTTGACCCCCATATAAATGAGTCATAATTCGGTTAGTTGGGTTGGTAACCTACCTAACCCATTTAAAAATAAGACATTTAACCCATCAATTTGGGTTAATGGGTCATATGTGTATTTAGGTTATTGAATTTAAAGGGATTTATGAGTTCAGCGCTTTGAAAATGATCTGTTTAAATTAAAGAAAAAAGGGTTAAAAAGGTTGGGTTGGGTTATCGGAAAAATTAAATGGACCGGGTTAGGGTCGAGACAATTGACTTGTTAATGTTTATGTTTATGTATTGGTCAGATTCGAGTTGGGAGCACAATGACCCAAATCATACCGGCATGGACACGAATTCGACAAGCCTCATTCTGTTTGTCAGGCCTGCAGATCTAGTGCCACCCCTTTGTGGTGTCTTTAAAGTTTAACTGATATTATAAACTCCACATCTTACTTGCTAGAAGAGAAAACTACTGTAGCACAGACAGAGTATTAACTCTTGATTACCACAAAACCACACAAACTTCAAAGATCTGAAATGGCAAGTATAGCCACAGAAACTATCATTTTAATTTGCAAGTCAGGTAAAAGTATAATGTCAGTCAGCCACTGAGAATCGATAGCCAGGGTCACCAAATAAATCATGAACACTGAGCACTAATTTAGACAAATATTGTCTCCAAGTCCAACCCATACATGAGGAATTTACCCAATATCTAATTGTCAATTCCAAAACAATGACCCCTTTAAAAATCAAGACAAAGTGAAAGGTTAACTTTATAAAGTACTCCTAGTTAAAAAGCACTTCATCAAAATGAGAACAAATACTACTAACTTCTGAGGTCAAAGGGGTAATGGTAACATATCACTAAATCTGAAATATAAACAGGATTCACTTACCAAGTAAATCAATGGCTGTAATAACAGCCTGCCTTGCAACGGGCTGATGTACATGAAGAAGCCGTGACAACACATTTGTTCCCTGAAAACAACGCAAGAACTTGTTCAATGCACATAGAGAAATAGAGATGAAAATCCGAAGCACATTCTCCACTAAATTATAACCCCAAACCAGTCTAACAAAGCATTTCTCCAGTAAATAGGTTGAGATAAAAAATCGTTGATAGCTCCTATCCACTAAATCAGTACCTTGTATAACTAAAGCATGATGCAATGTGAGATCAATGCATCTTTCAAAGACACGGAAGCATCGTTTATGCCAGGCATAATCCTAATTTTACAAGGCACTCTCTTAGTTCAAACAGCCATAGAAGCCCTGGTGCCAACCAATGCATCCGTAGCAGAGAGACACCTCCACCGAATAATGACCGGATTTTTACTACCCTATAAAATACCCAAGTAGCACCCACACTCCTCCAAACCAGCATACATGTGTCCGACACTTGACACACGACAAAAAGTTTCGAACATTTATAAAATCGTGTTCAGTTTTTAAAATTTATTTGGACACACGTTGGACATGGCCCATGGTATTTGGAGACTTGTCGGACACTTTTATCTATTAAAAAAAAAAGATGTTGTTTATGGGCATCCAAACTCTGATGAACGACGTCGTTAAGGGTTTATGGTGGAGTTTTGTGGGAAGTGGCTTGAATTAGAGTAAACTATGTTCATTAGAAGTTAAATTGCTGGAGGATGAAAGAAGATTGATTAAATATGAATGAGGATGTGAATGACTTATAGTCAAGGTCAATTTCCAGTTTTGACCTTGACTTTACAGTTAGTTTAATTTTCAATTTATTTGTTTTGGTTTGTCATTTGAGACGGCTTGACATCTTGTAGGTAACTTATTCACGAACCAATACTAAATTATATTGCTAGCTATTTGACACTATACACACTTAAAATATGACTAAATAATTAACAACTATAATGATATTATAATACAACCATTTGAGTTGTAAGACATGATGTTTAACTTTGAGTTTATAAGACTTTGATTCTTGTTCTGTTATTTTACGAGAATGCCATAATTTAAGTAACCAAGCTTGGATTTTAAGTATAGGCCTTGAAATTCCCTTTGTTTAAATATGTTATTGATTTTTTTGCAGTGTCCTACAAGGAGTGTCGTGTCACGTTTTGGATGCGTCTTTGTGTCCGTGTCCGGTAGACCTGGCAAACAGATCGGGTCGTGTCGTGTTCGTGTCATTGGTTAAACGGGTCACGAACCCCTCAACCCAAACCCGACCCATTTAAGTTTCGTGTCGCGTTCGTGTTGACCCACTTACATAAATGGGTCATCAACCCTCAACCCAAACCCATTTATTTCGTGTCGGGTTCGTGTTGTGTTTTCGTGTCATGTCCAAATTTGGAAAGTATTAACATATTTATGCTAAAAATGATTAAAAATATTTACACTAATTTAATAAACAGGTTATTCGTGTCAGTTTCGTGTTTTGGGACCGCAACCCAAACCCGATCCAATTAAATCTCGTGTCGTGTTCGTGTTGACCCACTTACATAAATGGGTCATCAACCGTCAACCCAAACCTGTTAATTTCGTGTCGGGTTCGTGCCGTGTTTTCGTGTCGTGTCATTTTTTGCCGGCTCTAGTGTCCGGGTCCGTGTCCGTGTCATGAAATAAACAAATGGCTTGATCATTTCAATCCGTACAAGATTGATGGGGTTAAAAGAGAAATCATACCACAAGAGCATCTATTCGAGCCTCAATTACACTGGAGGGTGCATATTTTGCGGCATATCCGTACATCAGAGCTAAAGCAGCATGTATATCGTCTGAATTTTCCACTCGAGTTCTATCACTGAAGTAAGCAAGCAGCCTGAAAGCATAAACAGTTAATTCATGTTGCATTTGGATATCTCTACTGAAGAAAGAAATCATGGAACGGAACATACAGCGAAAATAAAAAATAAAGCTTATAAAGACAAAAACATTGCACCAGTTCATGTAGCACTCAAGGTATTGTTTCACAGCATTTGACAGAAAGGGCCATTCACAGGGTATGCAGAGAACGCATTAGGACATGACAACACAAGCCTCACAAGGATTTGTTTAATCTTTAGCACAAAGAGCCGTGATCTGTTTTTGGACACATTTTGGAAAAGACAACTGCAGATTCATGCCATGAAAGGTGCATTACAAATAAGTTAATGTCGTTCAAGTGGCACACAAGAGGTGAAGGAAAATACAAACAAGATGCCAATAGAATTATCAGTGTACCCAATATCAGAAGACAGACATGCTGTTTTTAACTGAAGAAAAAAGATTGTCTTATCCTCAATTAGCCGATTGTTATGGTGACTAAATGGGTACAAGTGTATCAAGTATCAACTATCAAGTGTTCACCATAAATCTAATGTAATAGATATGATAGAATACAATTAAAGCTAAATTCGAGTTGCTCCATAAAATTCAATAAGAAGCAGATATAGTTATAAAAAGAAAAGAAAAAAAAAAAAAAAAAAAAAACAGATATGAAGTTGTATACTCTTACATTATATGTCCAATGTTGAAGCTGTATTAGAGTTGCTCCATAATATTCAATAAGAAGCAGATATAGTAAAAAAGAGAAAGAAGCAGATATAGTAAAAAAGAGAAAGAAACAGATATGACGTTTTACATTCTTACATTATCTGCGTCCAATGTTTGCCCAATACAGACGGATTAAGACATTAGGCCACATTTCCCAAAAAAAATACTAAATAAATAAAAATCAAGAAGATTCAAGTTCCTATACGCCATCTTGCATACAGAATTTCTAGCGAGCAAAATGGAATAAATTTGGGGGGGAAGATAAACCTCTGAAATATACTCTGACCCACATTGTCAAGAATCTCTTTCAGCTTCTCCAAGATCATATCCAAGTGAGATGCTGCTACCTGGGAAACAGCATCAGATAAGAAAAGAAACATTTAAACCCATTAACAGCAAAAACTATCTAGAGAGAGTACTGCAGCTGCAGGGTCTAGACTCTAAAGAGATCAACGATAACAATGAGGCTATCTCCAACATTATTAACACTACGTAATGAAATAGAAGCCAGGCAATGAATGAAATATACAAACATACGACTTACCAGTCCCATACCCTTTGCCAAGCCAAGTCTGTTAGTTGGAACTGCTATATCAGCTTGTCTGTACATCAAGTCAATTTTATCACGTACATAGACTTTGTCCACAACTTTTTGAAGCAACACACCAAAACACCTGCAATGACACCATCAATGATCCTCTAAACCTTATCAATAACCAAAATATTTAATTTAGAGAGGGTTAGTTCCCAAAACTTTTGAATCTAAACATAATAATGAGTATAACTTTCTAACCAATTTAAAATTCACCCAAAATGCAACGCATTGCTAAAAGCTTGAAAGTAATTTAAATTTGAATTGTGTCACTTGTGTGTCGAATCAATGTGTACACTTGTGTGTCTCTGAGAAGCAGTAAGAGAGATGGGAGAAGAAAATACATGCCCATAAACCCCCAACTTGTTCTAACAAATTCAAAGACTTTTAGAAGAGAAAAAAATACATCCCTCTGGCCAAAACAAGATATCATCACCAGTTCACCAAACTACCCAACCAGAAACTCTCATCGAAACCAAAAAAACCTACAATTGCATCCTGTTCCCAATGATTAGATAAATGTGAAAAGGAACTATTCCACAGTATCTAACAATCATTCCAAGAAACCAATAAAGATAAGTTCCAAATATAAGGTACAAAACAGGGCATCTACCGGTGAAGCAGAGCAGAATGCTCATCCTCGGGAGTATAGAGATCGTATTGTTTAGCAAAAGTGTCTCCAAGAATGATTATCCAATCCACATCCTGACTCACATCCAAGGATTCTGCAAGAAACTACCAAGTAAAAAAATATGGGAATATTATTCACCGCGAATTTTGCTCTTACTTTCAGAAGCTAGCTCGACACGTAAGAAGAAAAGAAATGCCCAATGTACCGGTGCAACTGTACAAGTGGTGAATCTTTCCACATGAACTCACTGAAAAAATGTACTTAGCAAAACAAGTATGTATGTGTGTGTGTGTATCTATATATAATCTCAAGAAGAGACCATTTGCAATGCCCTCAAAATAACAATATGCAGTTTATAATCAGTTCTGACTTCTGAAGAGTGAAGATGCCGCATTAAGAATAACTCACTTTTTGGAAGATAGAAACTCTTTCAAGACTAGAAACACAATTCATAACAGATAAATTAAGTAATTGCATCATCAATTTGTAGCTATATGTTTTTCAAGTTACATCAGATAAGTGATCACATCACTCCAGTAACAACACTTTAATAAGCATACTTGATTTCACTTACACTAACTATCATGTCGTCCCAGGTTTCCCGGCATGACGGATCCTGCTTTAAGTCCTCTGTATCACTAACATAAGCCTTCATTTTTGGTATCTACAGCTTTCAGAGATGAGAAACAAAGTTATAGTTTCCAACCTACGGCACCGCAACTGTAAGTCAGCAACCAAAATACAAAATGGAAGAGAACCGTGGAGCTGATAGAGGATTAGGGATAACTCCACACTCTTTCATGGGTTAGCAATAATTTCATGTTCATATCCTAAGTTGGTTTATTTTCCACTTAAAATTAATTTCCAAGGACATTTATTTCTGAAGGGGGAAATGATTTCTGAGAAAAGATCTAGCATAGGACATCAGATGGTGCTCTCATTAGCGTATACATGACCAAACTAGAGAATGCCAAAATTACATCTTGAGTAGCTACAACTTCATGGAAAACTAAATATAATCTTATTGATCTTTTCATTTCATTAAACAAAGGACAATTATATATATTGAAAATTGTTCAAGCACCAAATAGGAATTTAGAACGAGAAAATATAAATAAGCAAACATGATACTACACCAAAACCTAAAGGCCTCAGACGCTCTCGTCTTAGGCAGGATGAATAGGGTCGGATGTATGCAGCGTTGACCTTGTATTTTCTACGTTAACCTTGTATGTTCTTATATTTCTTAAACAGGGAGGATATCCACACAATAGTTTTTGTTTGGGATCAAACTCTAGTGCGGCAAAAAAAAATGCATATACTGAACGCCTGAATGGAATGATTACTTCTATCGTGAAATTATCCACAGAATAGTTTTTGTTTGGGAACATAAACATAAAGAAGCAACAGAAAGAACCTGACACTGAAGAAGGAAAAGAAGAACATCTATAAGCAAGCACTGAGCTAGCAACGTAAACTTGTGATTTGTGAAGATAAAAACTGGATTATCATTCAACCAAAAACCCCCTGAGCTCCAATGGACAATAGGACACTTAAACACGTGCTGATACTCAACATTATCCCCATCAAACATGTGTTCCTTCAACCTTTCCTTTGCTTATTCTCCTTGATCTAGAAGTAATACATGGGTGAATCGTACTGTTCATGGGTCATGGACTCATGGCACATTAACAACTCAAAACTTTCAAAGGGTTAATTTCTCCACATAATTGTCAGTTTGTCATAACATGAGACTTGAGAGTGTAGGCACTTTATATACTCCTTCCCATTCTTTGGATATAAGGCGCTTACCATATTTGGCACATTCATGATTCACTCAATCTTTCTATCCATACCGATTCCTTGAATAAGGAAAATAAAGTGATCAAATGACCCATATACCTTCAATATAATCCCACCCTTAAAACTCATCCCCTTTCTCCGACACGCGTAACTCAACGTCAAGTTCCAAACCAACTACCTCCATCAACATTCACCACCCTCAAAGCATCCTTTACCACTCTCCATCATCACACTAAAACCTCCACCTGTAAACCGGGACCCTCGATGTTGCCCATCAAATGACGACCAACAATCCTCCCATAAAATCACCACTCCTCCCTTGACCACAACCATGTCAACCATGCTCGACGTTGAAAACCCAACCCCACCTACAAAACAGTGAAACCCCCTCCCTACTCAGAAACATATATCTAGGGCTTCCTTGGGTGAGGGTGCATTTCGTCGATGGAAATTGGGTTTCCAGATGTGGGGGACTTCTCGAGTTATTTGAGACGGTTTTTTGGTGGTTTGACTGTGTTAGGTTTATCAACGGGAAAGGGTTGAAGTGGTCAGCACTAGGGGGTTACAGCCAATACTGGAGGGGCAACGATAGCGGAGGGTCGCCTATGGTGATGACCAGTGAGAGGAGTGTGAATGAAAATGAGGGACTAAAGCAGTGAGAAGAGGTAAAAATGAGGGGTAAAATAGTCAAAGTACATTGATAACTTATATTCCTTAATACTTGTGCCCATTGTAAATGTTATGAAGCCAAAGAATGGAAGTACGTATGATTTTACACTTCTATTAAGGACTAATTCACACACAAACAATTCATGGGAACACTATAATTGTAATCTTGTAGTCCATATCCCTCACAGTTAAACACGTATGAAAATATATACTACCCCCCTAAGTGTTCTAAAAACAACTGTATCATAAAAATAATTATGATAATACCTCATCTTGCCAAAACAAACTGACATTCTTCGGATATAAAGGTGCCAAGAAATTAAGGACCTGATATTAAAATAAATGAAGAATATTAGTTCCACATTTCATTTTCTCCCACAAGAGTACACCAAAGGATCCAATAGATGATATGATTTTGGCAAAAGATCAAACTTGCCATAAACGATAATTAATGCAGAGAGAAGGGACGAGAGGAGGGGGATTGCTTACAGAGAGAATATATGTTGCACGGCGGTCCCTTCCTAGAGGATCATGCAGCAATATAATTAATCTGGCAAAGAGCTCCTGATGATCGGAACCCAACACAACACATTAGATATAGTGGTTCAAACAACAATAATAGTAACTCGCCAAGAATGCCCTTTTTTAAAATCTGGCTGCCCAACAAAAATAGTTACGGGGAACTGTAACTAGATGTCAAACAATTACACTCGCCAAGCATAAAAAAGGACAGCAAAAAAAAATTGCCAATCCATTTTTAAAAAATGTATACCTCGGAATTTGGAAGATCATTTCGAGTTCTACACTCGCTAAGCATGATGTTGTTGCTACTCAATTTGCTCCGGAATAGTTCTGAAATGCATCTACACACCTAAAGATACAAATTCTTTCGCAGTCAAATGACAGGTTCAACCAAAACAAAAAGAAACCCATGAGAAACTGAAGCAACTAATCAAAGATATATATATCGTCTGAAAATGAATAAAAGTGAGTGCATTTTTTCAGATTTGTTCGACCGGATGCCAACAACTTAAACTAGCAAAAACGCTAATAACAGAAAAAACGCTGGAGTACGGTAGCACAACTGTACATGGGTGTCACCCCCTAGGTGTCCATCAATTTATATTATTATCTTACTTATAAAAAAAAAAAGCATGGCTGCACAAATGTAAGAGGGGAAATTACAAGAGAATGATTGGGAAGAGATACCGTGGCAATTGAACCAGCATAATCTCGAGGAACAATCATTTTCAAAAGAAATGGCCACAAAATGTGCTGCAGTTGAATCAACATGTAGTAAAAATTACAGAAAGCCATAAAAATGGAAACAAAGCTTCAAATCAAGAAGAGGAAAAGCACCATACCTCCATCTCTGGAATAGTGATTGTCAACAACAAGAGACCTTTTTCGCAGATTGACCTCAATTCCATCATACTCCCTATTCTAATTCTCACCTGCCAAGTATCCAAACGAGCGACTTACATTTCATGCAGAAAGAAACCATGTATTTAGGAGCAGCACATTAACAAAAGCTAATTCATAATTTCATATACATATAATCGAAAGCAACTTTGAGACAATAGGAAAAACTCGTATATATTTTTAACAACTGGACACCACAATTCAATGCTCTTCAAGTCTCAGAATGAAACAGAAAAAGAAAAAAGAAAAAAACATGTTACAAAAAGTTAGTACTAGCTACGGTTTTAGATCTTGGCCGAAAGGTATCAGAAATTATAGGCCGAGATGACCGATTTATAATGTGTATCGGGCTGACAGATATGGCCCGCGACAAAACCGAGATGAACGAGTTATAACATTTTCCTCCCAGAATTTGTAATGAAAATCAGTAGAAAAAAATTTGTCTAACGTTGATTAAATTAATTATTTTGAATAGATTTAATCTTAACTCTATATCATATACTCAGTAGATAATAGAGGCCAAAGTATCTACAAAACCCGTAAAATAAATATCACTACGATTACCGCGACATGGAATGCGACGGACCGACGGTCGAGTCACGGCTGATTCCGCGACAACGTTACCACAACTGCGATTAAACCATGGTACATTGGTACTAGCCTCATTCTTGAGTTGAATAACGATTGATTTCAAAAGTGCTAAAATTAATGCTATATGTTTTTCACAAAATTGCTTTTTTATGTCATACAACTTGACAATATGCACATGCACAAACAGATAGTTCATATCAATCATCTTGGAACTACACCTAAACACAAAGATTAAGGTGAATGTGTTCGTTGACGGAGCAAACAAAAACAGGTCGGGCAGATATTTTATATGTATCCTCCTGTCTACTCCCCCACAGCTACAAATATTCTCAAAAATCAACTCCATTCAGCAAAAGTTGAAGTAAATGTTCTCTTCGAAGTTTAGAGATACTTGGAAACATAAGCAAATATACTACTCCTATTACGAGTTTTCTTCCCTGTTTCCTTATTGGCACTAGTTTGCTTATCTTCCCTCTTTCCTTTTTGGGTTGTACTTTTAATCAATTCTTTATTCTTCCTAGAATTCTTTATTATTTCCTTTACAAACAAACCCCACAATATTACCACCCTTTCTACCCCACTTTCTCTTTAATAAATTCTTTACTCCCTTCTTATTTCTTGTGCCAAAAAAAGAGGGAAGATTACTCGTATAGGAGGGAGTAAGATATTCCGGATAGACCACACAAATAAATAAAAACCAACATAAAAGTAATGAAAGATGCTCTGCCTTTAAGAGAAGATTCGAACCTCTCTTCTGGAAGACAAAGAACGATAAGAGCTGCTAAAAATTGGAGTTTCCTTAGAACTCTCTAGTTGATCTTTCTCCTGGTCAGGAAGAGAACAATGCTGGACTAGATATTCGACAAACAACTCACCGGAAGGACCGACCAGATAGCAGTGAGAGGCCATTACTACAATGAGCTGCAAACAGAGCTCAGTGTTGATAAAGATATATCATAAATTCCTGCCTTACGGAGAAATAAAACAATGACATATACAAACCTCTGAAAGTGCCTTCCTAACTCCTAAATTTTGCTCATTCAGTAACAATTTTACAACATCAACAAGCAAAGACATTTTGTGATGCCATGCTTCACACAACCTGCACAAGAACACGTAAAAACTTGTGAAATCACAGTCGGTCAGATATTCATAAAACAATACACACAGAAAAGGGACCTGGGCAATAGATGCTTCAAAACAGAGAGTGCGCCAAAAGTCAAAGTTTCTTCCTTCAATCTACATTTCTAAAGACCAAAAAGCATTAGAGGTCCTTGAGAAAAATTAGTATCAAGAACGGCGAAAAAGGATGATATTTTGCACATCACAGAGAATTTGATAAAGTAGCTCAGTCCGTCAGAGTAAGCAGTACTCACATTTAAAAGAAAGACAAACAGATCTTCAGGGTACACGACTCCAATTGTGAGAAAACAATGCTGAATTTCGTTGTATGTCTGCAGCAGAGCAATTAAATAAGTGTTTCAATATTGAATAAAGTAACTATAATGATGATAAACAGATAGAGAGAGAGAGAGAAGTGCAATAAAAAACGCTTTCCATATTGACATAGAGAAAAACAGAACCTTCAACCCAACAGAAAATTTTGACTGCTCTTTGGTGTCATTATTGATGAACACCACAGGAAGAAGTGTTGACAGGATAACAGTGAGGTCCTGCAGACAGAAGATTATTAATTATGATGGAAATGAAAGAGCAGCAAATACATAACCAACTCAATATACTGCCTAGAATAACTCCCTCTCACATGAAAGCATGCAAAAGAGATTTATTTTCTCTTATCATCATTTGACATTTCTGAAACTTGTTCGCTTTTCTGTTATAATTCACCTCACTATATTCCATCACCTTTTCACAGTTTATCGATGAAATAGGAATTAGACAAATTCCAAAAAAAAAAAAAAGTAGTGAAGGGGGGTACAATAAGGGCAGTATCATACTTGGATAATTCTTTTTTGAACCATTAAGAAAGTACGTGATACAAACCAAAATGTTAGTAAGAGGGTATATTAGTAAATTTGTCCTTTATTTCTTATTCTCCAAGTCATATGTCCTATATATAGGCATTAGTAATTTGTAATGAGGTATCCAAGAATTTATGAATGAAAGTTAATCTTTCCCACTATCTTATCTTCCATTTTTCTCTCTAATTCCATCCAAATTCATTGATTAATCCTAGGTGATTCCTTTTTTCACCACAGATTATTCTTAGATCATCTAACCTATCGACTAATTAGTCGAACAGTTAAACCGATCATATCATCTATTTAGTTCATTTTTACGCAATTATGTTCCACAAAAATACAATTGTATCATTTGGTATCAGAGCCAAATTTCCTCCATACTTGTGTTCTCGGTAGATTCATCACCATTAGACAAAACTCCAAAAAATACTCCATATAATAACCCTTCTTCTTACAAAATCACCAGGAAAAAAAACAAAAAAAAAAAAAAAAAAAAACAAATAATTTAACTCCCACTCTCCTACGTACCTGTGACCATAGTCCATTCTATCTTTTTTTAATCAAATCAAAATTAGGTGCTCTAAACTTTCGATGATGGCAATTTCCGACGAGATTAAGACGCTAAAAGTGGAAATGAAGAAATTGGCGGCAGCGGTTGAAGGATTTGCTCTAAAATTGGTTGTCCAAGGTAAGGTTGATTATAGCAAGTTACCATGGTACTCCTCTAAATATATTGTTGGTGACTCCATCAAGTTGTGTGGGAACTCCCTCTGTACTGCTACGTCTTTAGTCGGAAACAAGGAGGCGACGGAGTCGCGACCCGTTATCTTTTCTCCGGAGAATGACACTACACTTACTGCACACAAGGTGTTCGATGAAAGTCCTGACCCGAATTTATGTTCAAATCAACTAGCAATGAGTGTGTTGGATTTACTAGTGCCCAAAGGTATGCTCATGGTAATTTACAATCTGATTCCCAATGTGTAATACCAAATTTTGGAGTAGATGATAAAGAAGAAGATGTACTGAGCCCATGTTTGGATACAATATGCCGTCAAACACTCAATTACACTCTGCCTACAAGATGCTCGATGAATTTCCTATTCCAACCTTTATTCTGGAAATGGCTCAAGCTGCAAAGGCTGCCGAACTTAACTCTATTCGAGACGATTACGAGCCTGAGACAGACCCATATTGTGATGACCAGAAGGCACACCCCATTCACAATGAGCAACTATTTTCTAGCTTGGTTCAACAAAGGCCACTCGATATCTCTTACTTTCGCTTGTCAAAAGTGTTTACATCAAGGCTTCGGTTTGCCAGGTTTGAATGTCGGGTACCTTTACCTACTATGGTTTCTTGTTTACTCCTTAATGTTGAACATATATTGTATCACCCAAGTTATCCGGTTTTAGTTTTTGACCATGAATTTGATATGGATGGAAAATGGGCGACAAATCAATACAAATTATTTGATCCTGGAGTCTTGTTCTCACCTATAAGCTTGGTCGACATATGTCATTTTAAGTTTTTGGGGCTGAGATCTAGGTGGGAATTCCATACTAATTACAAGGAAGTGCATAGTTGGGGTAAGTTATTTAGTATTTCATTGGCTCTTCATGAAGCATTTCAATCCCCTTATCTTCGATTGGATGTTGTTAAATCACTTGGTATTGTGGACAGAGTTTGGTTAATTACCCATCATGACAACATTTTTTCTATTCCTACTGGTATTGTGCAAGTCCATTTTAGCAAGTTCACTGACTTTGAAGTTTTGCTTAGAAAAACGCATGCTATTTCAGCAACTTCATTGTTGATTACCTTCTTCAACATTACACTTTCACACATGGAATATGGTACAGCACATGAATGTGGATTTTACATCAACATAGTTACAAGTAAGGTGAAAGATCATTTGCTAAATGTCGATATTTTTATGCACTTTACCATGAAACACCTATTATTACTTTGGAACCTCACCCTTGAGGACAAGGGTGATTTTAGGGGTGAAGAATATACTACTAAGGAAGGTAAAGGGGAAGCTAACCCTCTAGTCATTACAAAGGGAAGCATTGGGTTTCGTACTTACGTCTTTGATCCCGGTGGCTATGCTCTCATTAAAACGTGGTTACTTCACTGTGAGTCCAACACCACGTATCGTGTGATTACATATTCTCAGACCATTACACTTGAAGGCAAGAATGAGTTTAGCCTTCAACATCAGCAACTATGTACAACCAAACATGTTTCATTTCAAAAGGGTGACGGTAATTCCTACTGCTACATGGAGTTGTATGCTACATCTTATCTCTTGGTATATGGTGCAATCATACGTAATCTAGAGATGATATGGGGGGAGAATTGTTCGAACAACATCAACAAGCATCTTATGATTATGACATCAAGGTTCTTCACTTTTGACCCTGGGGGAATAATTGATGACTACAAGATGCAAATGCAAATATTCAACACTAAATTACAACAGATGCTCCACACCAAGGAAGAGGGTGTTGATTCTAGGATTGTGTGGGTTTTTGATCCGGGAGGCTTGTTTCATTACAATCACTCTCATGTTGAGATTAGGGGTGTTGTCTTTGTCTTTGATCCTGGAGAATTACAAGTAGCCAAGTAGCCTCACATTGTCCTAATCAAGCTACTAAAATCACATATACAATTTAGGGGATGTCTTGGTAAGCTAAGTCAGATCCTTGAGGACAAGGATCGTTTGAAGGGGTGGGAATTGATACAAACCAAAATGTTAGTAAGAGGGTATATTAGTAAATTTGTCCTTTATTTCTTATTCTCCAAGTCATATGTCCTATATATAGGCATTAGTAATTTGTAATGAGGTATCCAAGAATTTATGAATGAAAGTTAATCTTTCCCACTATCTTATCTTCCATTTTTCTCTCTAATTCCATCCAAATTCATTGATTAATCCTAGGTGATTCTTTTTCTCACCACAGATTATTCTTAGATCATCTAACCTATCGACTAATTAGTCGAACAATTAAACCGATCATATCATCTATTTAGTTCATTTTTACGCAATTGTGTTCCACAAAAATACGATTGTATCAGTACGAGACATCTAATAAAAAGAACTGATGCCGCTAACCCAGCTGGAGTTCACTGTGGAAGTAGGTATCCAGTCTAGGGATACACACTCCAATCTTTGAAAGAAATCAATCAAATGAGAAATATACAAAAGACCACCAGTTTTGTAACACCCGAATTTATATTAAAGCTACTACAGAGTACGGAGTATTATTTTAATAAATTGTTATTTTTCAATAAGATTATAAATCTAACTTTTTTATTTAAATTATTCAAGGCTTTTACAACTTAAGTGGTTCCGATATCTACCCTTTAAATTGATTATACAATTTCGATGTTAATATCTTAGTCTTCTTAATTATGTCTTAATTCTAGACCATAATGGTCAATTCTGACTTACAATGGTGGTAGAACAAATATTGGGCCCAAACACCATTTTTCTAATCAAAAAAGAGGAAAATTCATCAAAAGAAGGGAAACACTTAAAAAAAATTCAGCACACAATTTCATCTTATTCCTTCCTCCAAACGGACAAACCCCATGGAATCTCCATAAACCCACACCATCTTCAGGCACAACATTCAAGCTCATTCCACCAAAATTGACAATTCTTGGACCATTCTTCTCCTCTCTTCCTCCTCTACAATCTAGTCTAGTGTAAGAAAAATCTAAGCTTAAACAACTTTCTACAAAGCCATTTTTATGAGTTTGATGTTCCTCCCTAGAATGGTATTATTGTTATGCACTTCTGCCCTTACATGTTTGCTCTCATGGCTCTCTTATCACATGATTTATGTGTTTTTTTGGGAGGACACTTGAGTTACTACTCCCTACTCACTGTGGCATTCATGTTTTATGAAGGATACGTGAAGGTAGATGGTACTTGGGAATAGACGAGTGAGCTAGTGAGTGTTTTCTACGACAACCTTACCCATATAGTTGTAGCTTAACTCTTTAGACTATATTGTACTCCCTTCATTCCACTAAGATGTTCCCACTTTTATTCCAACTAACCAAATGGGAACATCTCTTCGGGGTGGAGGGGAGTACTTGATATGGTTTAGTTGTTTGGCAACTCCACGGTTTTCAAAATTTACTATTCCTGCTTTTCTGCTATAACTACTAATTTATAAATTATTGTATTACCGCGAGGGTTGTCACAAATGTACTCTACTTGAAATAAAAGAATAGTTTCCAAATAGGGAGGATGAGGTCTCTCACCTCGAAATCAAGCAACGGTGGACCAGTTTCTGATAATAATGAGGCAGTAAGAAGATGATGAAGGCTACATGTGGCGACATAAGCTATTTCTTGATCTTTCTTGTACCTAATATACAGCGGCGGACACAGGAATTTAGGATCTGGGGCACAAAAAAATCATATGCTAAGGAGTATTTTAATTTTTTTTAGTAGTCTATTTCAATTTCAATTTTTTCTTTAATAATAATAACCTAATTAAAACACTGAAAATAAAACGAAACTAAGTTTTGAATGACCAAAACAACACTTTTATAGAGATTTTTTCTAAAACATTTGATATCGTTATTACAAACATTCTTTATTTATTTCATTTTGTCCATTTAATGTCACTGTCCATTTAATGTCACCATAATTATAATATTAGATCTATCAACCATTTCATCATATTGGTAAATGCCTTAATATTTAACAGTAATGACCAGGGATCAAACCTGTTAGAGTCATTGCGATAGAATTTTTGGAGTTAGACTATTTGAAGCAAGAGAAAATATTAAAATCAAAATTACACCTCTACTAGGGTCGAACCTGAAATGTCAACCATCACCACCCAAGCGCATAACCATTACACTATGTTCAACTCTATGATTATATGTACTTGTTAATTCCAATCATAATATATGCAAATAGGTTCTGCAATTATACTACTCCACCGTAAGCAATTAAAATGAGTGTCACATATCTTTGATAAATACAGACAAGAAAAGCTTACAGGTCAAGCATAATTGGAATAAGCCGAGGCAATGCTGTCTTAAGTTCTTGCCTATTAATTAGACCAACCATCTGGCCTAGTGCTTCAACGGTAGACATTCTTACCTAAACCCAAATAGATAAAAACGATGAGTACAAAGAGAATCAAAATTGAACGAGGAAATCAAATTTAATACTCAATAGAACAAAAAAAGGTACACAAACATCCAAAGCATAAACACTACAAAAACAGGACCTTCTACTAAAAAAATTATTGTTTTGAGTCGAAATGAAACTTATTTATCTAAATGGTGTCCACCTAGGAATGAATATACCCAACCTAAAACGAAACCACACTCATACACCACCATTTCACTTCCTCTTTGACTTTTCACCTTCATTCTCTTCCCCCACCATTACCACCATCACACGCCGCCCAAGTCCCACCACACCGGGCACAACCCACCTCCATACCCAACCCTCTTAGCCGTCAACACCCACCATTACCCTTGGCCCAATTATCAACCAGGTGAAGTTGAAAATTGGCAAGTGGTTATCATTCCCATTTTGTGTTTTGTGGATAGGTGTCACCTATATGACATCTCTTGAACATGGGTGTCACCCGGTTGGTTAAGACTATATGGTACGGAGTACTTGTTAAAACAAAACAGAGTCAAAGCACATTACGTCTTCAAAATCGTTCATACAAAGTTGTACTTGCATGTAAAGTACCATGAAAACGAACACGACAATTTGATGTCATAAGTGAAGTTAATATGGAAGAGAAAAATTAATCAAGTAGACGTGAAAATGTGATAAAGAAAGACAAGTCTTAGAGAGTAAACCTTCACATCCCTAGAAGTCGCCCAGAGTTTTAGGAATAGTTCAAATGCAGAATTCAAAAACGACCTGCACTAATGAAACACCACTCAATAATAACATAATCTACCAAATCCCATAGACAAACATCACCGGTCAAAGAACAAGCAGATCTTACATGACATCAGCATCAAGCACTTCAAGAGAAGGAAACTCTGTAACGTATTGTGAAACAGCGTGACACCAACATCTGAAGGCTGGAGAAAAAGGACAGAAAAAAGAGGATAGATGAGAAAGGAGGCTATTCCCTTGACCCTGATGAATTCCCCTTATTTGATTCCCATAACTACATGCGAAATTCCAGTCCCCATTTGCCACTAAGATGAAATATATTTTTTTTTTTTAAACTGCAGGATATGACGACTCTTGATAGAAGGAATAGAAAGCATGTATCAGTTTCAGTAAGATTTGAGAACTAACTCCAGAGGTACATTCATACATAAACAAGAAAGACAATGTTCCCAAAGACTATGAACAGCAATAGAGCCAATGACCAAAAGACTTTTGTCATTTCAATCAATTTGTGCACAAAACTCAACACTGAAATCCAACGAAGATATTTTTCAAAACTTTGCTCAAACTTTGGTAAAGATAGAGATTGGACACTACCATTTGCAAAGATTGGTCGGTGAATATCTCTCACACTTCCAAGAATAGGTAGAACTCGTGAAAGAACGTCTTTAAGTCGTGGTGAGAACTGCAAAGCTTGAATTAAAAGAAAACATGTTCTTAAGCTTCAAAGAATATCAGAAGTGCTTCAAAGGCTCGAACAAAAATTGACACTGCTGAACTGTACAATTAACATCAAAGAATAACTAACCATCAGCAGAAGCAAAATCAGCAAGTATCTGAACCACAGCTGGTAGAGCTGTACTTGCCCCTGTTACATGAATAGATATTTCCTCCAACATCTACCAAGCAAAAAGACAAGCAACATCACAATAATTCCTCGCTAAGTAGCAAGGATGGACAAAGGAGCACTGATCATCAGTCAGTCAGCTAATGAATGTTAATCATCTTTAGCTCTTTCAATAAAGCAAAAATAAATAACTAAATCTAACCAGATAATTGACAAGAATAACAGGAGACATAAGTAACAAGAAGAAATATGATCATTTCTTGAGTCACCAAAAATCTCTTAAGCAGAACGTCATCACCTAGGCCCAAACTGAGTTCAGTCATTCCATATCAAGGCACCGGCCTCAAATTTACCAAATACTAAATTTTGAATCATCATTGATACCACTAGATACCTAATGTTACTATGATACTTCACTTAGTTGTTGTATCATGTATCCGATACTTAATTTTGCGTTTGAAACTGTAGTTTTTTAATGTATTGTTTGCCTTTATTTTTTCTTTATTTATTTATTTTTATGGATGATGACTTCCGATATTGATTCATGTTAGCCGACCCCAAATCTTTTTGGTACTAAGGCTCTGAGGATGTTGTTGTTGGAGTTTGTAACCCTTTAAAAAAAAATTGGATGACTTCAAATAATGATTCATGTTAGCCGACCCCAAATCTTTTTGGGACTAAGGCTCTGATGTTGTTGTATTGTCCTTCACTTTCATCATCCAATTGCACCCACATTCCTGTTTCTCATCAAATTTCAAATCTCATTTAACTTCAAACCTCTCATACTATCAGCATACTCAAATTCTTAACTAATCTATGGTGTCGCAAGCTCTATATATATGTTATACCACAATTTATAATAATTACCAGTTGACAGTAGCGTTCTTAGTATTACTGCCTTGATACAAGTAGGTTCCTATTATGCCTTTTGGTCCGTATTATGACTTCCTGGTTCCTGGGAATATGAATGTAACTGTTATATGGACTTTGCAGTAATGTGAGTTCTTCATCTACTTTTTTTGTAAAGGACTGCAACGTTTCACGACAACTAAGCTCCAATTTTGACATCACTTTGATGTTTATTGTTGCTTTGGCATAGTATGAGGTGCATCTATTTCACTTTTGGCTGTTCAATTATATAATGTAAAAAAGGTTGGGTTAAACTGTTTAATAAACCAGCTATGCGCTTGAAGCCTTGAACTACTTCCCTTGATTTCACCAAACCCGTTAAGAAATAAGAACTAAAAACAATAACTCCGTAGATGGTATAATGCTTATGTTTGGCCGTGTTTTGAATTAGATAGCCATACATGTAATTGAAATTGTTACTTGTTTATTTTCGAATAGATGGTTATTTTGGCAAGAGACCCCTCTACTTTAGTCCGTTCAGGTCAATAGTTTATGTTTTCATCCTAGATATATTTTGTGTGGCAGAAAATAAGAGGTCAATCCAAAAGAAAACATAAATAACTCGAGGGGATGGTGGGGGTATATAAGCATATCCTATTAATAGAGAAATCTAAATCAAACACTAACTACTCTATGGTATCTCACAGCCATTTTAGGGATTTTACAAACATTATCCGGTTGAGGTAGGGAAATCAACCAACTTACCAGGTCGGGAAAATGTGAGCCTATAGCAACAAGCAAGTTAGATGCAGCTCTCTGCCACTCAGCATTGAGTTCCTGATCAAAGGAAACCCAATCTTTCAAAATGCAAGATATGACAAGTTTAGGCAAAAAAAAATCTACAGCTTCACATGGAACACACTATATTTGATCAATAATATTACCAAACCACTCAAAATGATCTTCGAACCCCATTTTACAAATAGTGCGCAAGCTGGCCGACTTTAGAGCAATTTCAAATTAGAGTAATATTCATCATTTCATCAGCCATCACACACTAAATAACTTCCTTGAAACAAATCTTTTGCAGTATACGCGTAAGCCCGAGCTGTGTTTCATTTTCTAACAAAATACACACAGCTCCGATTGATTAAAGATGCGCCATTGTAACCAGAAGAAGACACTCTAAGTACAACATACAAAAGTGTCATCCCTAGCTAACTTATCATGATAAATAAGCGAAACAAGTACACAAAATGAAACAAGTAATGTGAGTAAGTCGCAACGCAGACCTTAGATGAGATGAGTTCAGCAGTAGCAATTTTAGCAAGTTTCAACATATACGTAGAATCAACCTCTTGTCCCTTCAATGCTTTAACAGCAAACGCCATTACTTCAAATAAACCAGCTATTTTCGCAAACCTCTGATACATATCATTACAGAAAATTATAAGGAAAACGCATTTAAAAACAAATTACTCTATTCCACACAATTCTACAGAATAACAGCTTAAAAATCAAAAATACCCGACGACCGCCACGGGAAACAGCGGCACAACAATCAAGCACCAGGAGCGGATTCCTGAAACATTTACACAGCAACATAAAACGCAACACATTGAATGCGGGAAAACGAAAATATACGGGTGAAGAAGAGAGAATACAGTGTGGCGATGTCAACAAGCGAAGCCGTGGAAGCTTCTCGAACTATCAGCGATTCATCGGCAAGTGACGACACTAGAATTTGCACCGCCTCTGAAAAAAGCGAAAAAATGAATCAAATGAAGGTGAATAAAGGAGAAAACAATTGAATTGAAGAAATGAAAGAGGGATTGATACCAGAGGCAGGAACGGAGCAGGAGGAGATTGATGATGGAGTCATCTGACATTCAGAGGAAAGAGGAAGATGAAGATGAAGAGGTGGAAGAAAAGGGAAGAATGATGTGCGAGTTTTGTAAGGGGCGAAAAGAAAGAGAAGAAAAGTGAAGCAATGTTGTTTATTTGTTTCCTTTTTAATTGTTGGTGTGTTGATGTATGCAAGTGTTTTAACCGATTTTTGTTGGGGTGCAAGTGCAATGGAACTTGGAGCTATATGCTTTTTATTTTCTACTCTTTTGTTTTGTCAACACTAAGCTTCTTGTTGTCTTGACTCATTAATTCATAATTCACATTATTCAATTTTCCAAATAATAATTGTGGCCAATTTTTTGTCCCACAAACTTGTTGTGACGATAATATTTGTCATAACTTGTGACGGTCAAATAATACACACTTGAATAGATAAAGATAAATAATCTGATGTTTTCTAGGTCTACATTTTTTAAGCATGTGGCATTGTGACGTTATTTGATTCGTCATCGATTTATTACGAATATATAGCCATTATAAGGGAGACTTACTTATAATTGTGATGCGCGTATTTCATATACACTTTTTATACCTTTTATACGCGCATTCTCGTGTTTATTGAATAGTGAAAACTATTATTTTGCCCCGAATTGGCTACTTTGTGGTTGTATTGTCATTTTGCAGAAACAGAAGACAAAGGAGCTAAAACGAACCAAAACCGGGCCAAAACGAAGCTAGAAGAGCTGTTCGCTGAAACGAGCAATAGTCGACCGACTATTAAGATAGTCGGCCGACCATGACTATAGTCGACCGACTATTACAATAGTCGGCCGACTATTCTGGAGCTGCAGAATTCAAGTTGATAAATGAATAGTCGACCGACTATTACAATAGTCGGCCGACTATTCTCTGGACCGCGGACAGGCTTCGTGATCAGCAAGAAATTTCCTGAACACAAAGGAATTTCCTAAACAGTTTTTAGGTTATTTGATTTGTATAAATAGGGCTTTTCAGCCACATTGAAAGGATCTCTACACAACTTACTACTCTTTAGATTTCTTTTAGACTTCTTCTCTACTCTTATTCTCTCTAGTTTTAATTTCTTCCCAAAAACTCGGTTATTGTAAGCACTTCAAGATTCTAATCGCCTTCATTCCTTCGGTAATTTTATTAATCTTTCTTCCTTCTTCGTTCTTGATTGATTCTTCTTCGTACTTAATTATTGTTTTATGCTTGTCGTAAATTTATTAGTATTCATCATGTTCAATCTAGTAAATTCTTCTATCAATCTTGTTATTATCAAATTAATCATGAGTAGCTAATTTTCCTCGCTAGGATTTAGGGGATCTGCGAATTGAATGTGGTCACTAAATAATTTATAGACCAATATCTGCGACAGACCTGTGACTTAGACCGTGACCATATGAGATTCGTAGTGAACCGACAATCCTAGTTTCCTCTCCATATTTTTATTCATCTTAAATTCATCTTATTTTATTTTAGTTATTTCTTCCCTTTTAATTCTCTTTCCTTCACTACTTTAGTTTAGATAAAAACAAAACAAAACCCCCCGATTGTTACTTAGATAGACTTTAATACGAGTAGGATTTATTTGTCTCCCTGTGAATTCGATCCCGACTTCCCTAGCTATATTTTTAGTTAGACCTAAGTTGGTTATCTTTGATAGGTATACGACTAGCTTATCAAATTGTATTGTAGTACTGTCTCGTGTAATACTGTCACACAGTAACAGTATGAAGTTGTTATCTTACTAGAACATTAGTGACATTATTATTACTCCTTCCGTTCCTAAAAGATTATCTCATTTCTCTATTATACGTGAAAAGTATTTTAAGGAAACAGAATCATCTTAGTGGGACGGAGGTAGTGTTGTCGTTGCCTATTTGGGGTGTTCATTGGTCCAAACCCGGACCGGATTGACCTGTCGACCGGCAACCCCAAAAATCCAAACTCGGACCGGACCGATTAATAAAGAAACTCGGATCGGACTGCGGACCGTCACCAAGTTTTTTGCAACCCGGTAATTGGAACGTCCAATTAAATTTGTGATAAGGGATATATATGGTTGGATCAAAACATGTATACCAGATAGTTTTTGCAAATACTTCATCAATATCTATATGTTCGTCCACTTTCAATATAATACTCCACCCATATATTAAAAATAGTGGACAAACATATACTCCCTCCGAGTTTCTAACATTGCCCCATTTTCCTTTTTGGGCTGAATTTAATCTTTTACCCATTTTCTACTTTTGGTCATATGTGGTTCACAATTTATCCACCAATTTCTCACTCTTCCTCATTTCTTTTCGAAATTACTTTTTCCTAACGAGCCTTTACTCAATCCTAACGACATTTTACCGTTTTATCCCTCTCATTTCATCCTGTCATAATGTCAAAGGTTTGATTTTCTCTCTAAATAAATTCCCAATATCGATAAAACTCACCGTGAACCATCACAAATATTGGGACCGTCCGGGATCGGTGGCTGAGATGTCAGGGACCGGGTTGGGGGGGCTGAGTGGGTGAGGTCGGGTCGGAGGCGGTGTGGGTCGAGTTGTGGGGTGGCTTGGTGGTGCGTGGCAAGCGGCGGTTGGGCTGGGTGGTGGGCTGGGTGGTCGGGTCGGGTCGGGTGGGCTGGGTGGTGGTGAGGGTGGTCGGCGGTAGGTGAGGGTGGCCGGCGGTGGGTGAGCTTTGGTGAGTGGTAGGTAGGGGTGGGTCATGGTGGGCGTTGTTGCTGTTTGTGGTTTATTTTTTTTATTTAATTAATCCATTTATTTAAATTTCTTTTTTTGTTTGTTGGTTATTGTTTTCTTCCTTATCTTTTTTTTTTTTTTAAATGTTTTTCCCTTCTCAGAAATTGAATTAGAAATCATAATTGAATTTGGGAGCGATGAATGATCTAAATTGATGGAGCAAAACGAAAGAACCCTAATTGAATCTTAATGTCAGGGTAAAATGTGTACAAGGGTATAATTGGAAAATTTTAAGAAAATTCGTTAGGATTGAGTAAAGGAACGTTAGGAAAAAGCACGACCCTTTCTTTTTTAACCACTCATTTTCCATTCCTTATTTTTCACTCAAACACAAATAGGTAAATGATAGGAACTCGGAAGGGGTAGATACAGAGGACGGAGTAGTATTTTTATTGTAATTTATACTTCGGTATAAAATGCGAGTTTGGGAGAAATGTTGTTATGAAATTGCAAAAGCCAAAGCAATTAGTGTTGGCCTAAGATCAGCAAGGCAAACGGAGTTTGATAATATTGGACGTGAATTGACTCCTTATCTTCGGGAACACAAAACTTGATACACATGTAATTGTAATTGATTTGAATCATCCACATGTATAATTCTTGATACATCTATAATACTTACATTTTCCCTAAAAAGAAAATTGATCGGGCATTATTTTTTTCCTCAAGATCTTTTGAATATACCGTAAAAATATACTCGTACTCTAGAATTTGGAAAGAGGGTTTACTAGTTAATGTTATAAATAATCACTAGTTGTCGGTCTTTAGACAATTACATGTGAGTCAGGTTTGTTGAGCTAGGAGCCAATAAAGAAACAATGAGAAGTTAAGTAACGACTAACAAGTTAGGGCCAACAGAGCGGTCAAGGTGACTCTCGTTGTTCGTTTTCACATGCTTGGGTCCAAAGTAATTGGTTGTAAGCCTGTAATTGTGTGCATAAGAGCAAGTGTAATACGGAGTATAAAATTTTTCTATTGTCATGTCATCTCACAAATTTCAATATTTAAGAACTTTTAATTTGGCTCACAAAGTTCTTCAAATTGAAGTCTTTCTTTTCATTAGCTAACTCTTACGGCATTAAATATGGAGTAATGTTTTCTTTTTTCCCAAAGCTACTTTAATTGATCTCAAATACGAGATCATAACAAAGCTACGTTTCATTAGCTAACGATTTTATATTATACTATAGACAGATATAGATATATAGATAGTACCGGAGAAATGACCTTCAATAATTTTGTTTGATTGGAGGAAAGCTATCATGTTAAAGAATATGGGTTTGTGTGCAAAATTACATTCAGAGGATCCTGTGGATCAACTAATGTCATGTACTCATGTTTGAAAAGGGGAGTACATTACACTGGCTGACATGAGTTTCAGTAATGCACTCTAATGTTCACCTTCTTGCTTTTCGTCTTCTTATTCTCATTGTTTATTCCTTCTAAAGGAGTAGGTCTTCTAAGAGATGATCTTTAAGATTATTGAGAGATCATTACTAATAATGATACCAAAGTTAATAAAAATAGGTACGCTTAGCATAAAAGAGTATACAAATATAAAGGGAATACACTTGTTATAAAATTAGGTACAAAAAAAAATTGTCGCTTAGAGATACATATAATAATAAAATAGGTACGAATAATACATAAAGTGGTACTCACAAGTCGTCTCTCAATAACTTACGGAGAGACCCCGTAACAATTTGTACTAAAGTAATCCTAAAATTCATAAACTGCAATTTCATTTCGTTATCAACAGTTTGTTGATTACTTAAGATGAGTAAAATAATAAAAGACAATAAAAAAAGTTAACACCTGATGCGCGTCAGATTGTCGCCTATCTAACACGATCAAACAATATTTATAAAGTCCAACTAACTACTACGTAGTAGCGGTAAGTCGGGATCGATCCTCAGGGACGGTCTAGGTGAAGTCGGTCGAGTCAAAGTCTAAGCACGTTTGGACGTTCGGGGTCTATTTTTTGGGTTTTATGGGTTAAGTCTAAACTAGTCTACACTAAGAAGCTATAAACTACGAGAAGCTAGTCTAATAAGGAGAAGGTGTTAGGGGGAGTCGGGAATCAAAAATCGGGTTCTATGAGTCTCGGAATCGAGTTTTAGTCACAACGTCGATAAGGGAAAATGCCACCTTTCGATTTCTTCACCCAACCCAACCCACCTATACCCGCTTTCGCGGCGAAAGGGTAAGTCTCAAGTCAAGGTAACTCCTACCCCGAGTTTCCCCATATTGATAGGAGCGAGTCAAGGTCGATTTAGCCGTACGCTCTAAGTCAACAAAGACACAAAAACTCAAACTTGATAAATCAACAAGCAAACAACCCACCAACATCCCTCAATTCAAATTACCCAAGATCTTCCTCCCTTAACCCCTAACAAGAAATCTACTCACTATTCATAATGGAAACTAATAAATCAATAACTAAGAAAGAAAACAACTAAAACAAGCATAACAATTAAATTTAGAGAAAAAATAATAAATAAATTAAATCTAGACGAGAGATTAAATCAAGAACGAAATTAAATCTAACTAGAGATTAGGGAGAGGAATAGAAATATACCGACTATGGAGGAAAACGATAATAATAAAAAAGGAGAAGCTTGATGAAGATGACAATGGATTTGTCACTAACCCTTTGAAAATCTCCAAAATAACTTCAATAAAAACTTGAATATAATAAAGATAGAGTATTTACACTAATTAATTAATCTACTAATAAGCTAATAATAATCTACTACTAATCTACTAAGTGGTGTGGTGCTGTTGTGGAATGGTGTCTCCTCCTAAAAAATTAGGGGTTACATAAATATAGAGGAGAGAAAGGAGGGTATCAAACCCTAATCTTCTAAGTCCAATAGTGGCAGCCCAATACTTCAATACCCATATGGGCCATATCCTTCATTTCACCCTATGATTCCCATCCGATGAAAGTTCGCCCTACGGTTTCGCATAATTCACCACCGGGCAAAACTTTGCCCCGCGGTTATCTCGATTTCGCCCGATCATCTTCGTAAGGTGACAACTCACTCGACACCTCACCTTTACTCATTCGAATTCGTTTATAATCTCGACCCAAGTTAAATCTCACCTGTCCATTCTAATTCAATTGCATCTCGATCCAAATTAGATCTCACCCCACACATCACCACTTGGCCCAAATATTTCAATTCTAACTCACCAAGTCTCATTCAAATGTCGGTTTCAATTGTCGAACTCCGGATCCGGGTCAAACCGGGTCGACGCCGGCGAATGTCGCCGGAGAACGGAATTGAGGAGCGGGCTGGCCGAGCTGTTGTTGTTCGTTCAGAGTTCCGGCGAGGATTGCTGGGCTCGCCGGATTCCGCTGTTGCTGCGTCGGTTGCTGGAATCTGGGTTTGTCGGCGCTGCTGTTATTGCGTCGTTGTTGTTGTGCTGGTTGTCGGGTTTGGAGCTAGTCGGGGAAGGTGATGGAGGGAGAACGAGTATGGAGGTGCGTCGGAGAGCAGCAGGCGCCGCCGGTGGTGGCGTGTGAAGGTCGCCGGAGGGGGCAGGGCGACGGAGCTGGTGTCGCTGCTGCTGCGCGTGGTTATCGACTGGAGGGAGAGGGAGGCTGACGGTGAGGTGGTCGGAGTTCGGAGCTGGGGTGCGGCGGTGATGACGGAGGACGGAGGGTGGACGGTGGTTGATGCTGGCGGAGGTAGGGAGAAGGTGGAGTAGGATGGTGGTTGTTGGTGAGTTGTGGTGGTTGATGGAGGCTGTTTTGGTGGGTCGTGGTGGAGTTAATGGAGTGAGGTTGAAGATGGGTTAGTGAAGGTCAAGGTTGACCTTGACTTGGGTTGATGGGTGAGTTTGTAAATGGGTTTGGGTTGGATTGAATGGGTTGGTCAAGGTCAAGTTTGACCTTGACTATGAGTTGGGTTGATATGTGATTGGGTTTGTGGATTGATGGGTTGATTTGTGGGTTATGATTTGGGTTTGGTTGAATTGTATGGAAGATGTGGGTTAAGTGAGTTGTGGAGTACTGGAGTATAAGGGTGAGATGGGTTATGGGTTGAGTGAGTCGGGTTTGACTTGATATCTTGACTTGGCTTCTCTCGCTTCAATTCGCTTCTTTATTCACGAACATGTACCTATAAGACAAAAACACACAAAAGCAGTACGAAATTCTACGAAAAAGACGATAAATACGAAAAAACCAAATTCAAACTAGAAAATACCAAATTTAGTCAAAAATGAGTTATATTGACGTTAAAACACACAAAATCGAGTCAAATACGAGTGAAAATAGGGGGTAAAAACGATATAAATTTGCGTGTTATCAACACTATATTTACATGGACCAACAAATCACAAGCTACGTCTACACTGACAATGAGACAACTTTCACTATTTTAAAGATAATACTGTTGTAAACATGTTTAATAGTCGAGAGTAAAAGTTAAGTGATGCCAATTCTACGGACAAAATAACATACCCTTTGTCCCGATCATTTGTTGACATTTGCTTTTGAAACAAAGACCAAGGAAAGGAAGGTGATCAATTATTGGATGACATGTGGAGCAAAGTGTGTGTAGAGGACCTCGTAAAAAACATCCATAAAATAGGAGGTAAAAAATAATCGAGACGCCAAATGAAATACGAGTAGGTAACAAATGAATGGGCCGAATGAAGTAATTTATAAACAGAAAAGAGACTATTCAAATTGATTTCAACTACGATGAACTCGCCAAATAGACGAAAGACAAATGATCTTGAGGTCAATTAAGATCTGAACAAACACCGACGTTCTCCAACGAAGACGAGAGAATAACCATCAAATAATAAAGATATGAAATAAATCAAGTTTTCCACCGAATAGACCTCCAAATCGACAATTTGACACCCTATATATTCGATTATTCGTTGTTCTTTGTCTACTATTAAACCCATAAACTAATGAGGTATTTGTGCTTATTTTATATTACAACATCCAAACAAAATATTGTATTTAAATCCTGAGTTTTTTTTAATTTGAACTTGAGGCCTATTATTCAGGATATCTACTCCTAACCACTAAATCACTAATCCATTATGCTAAGTGATGAACACAATTTATATCTTATTTTATCGTCCCCGACGATCATTTTAGAGCCTTCTCCTTCATAGTTTATACATTTAGTATCGATTTTTATTAGAAAGTTGATATTGTCGATTCTCATGCTATTTTGCAGGTTAGATACATTTTCGGAGCATTTAGAGATATTTAACTTGGATAACTAAGACGGGAACGAGAGTCGAGAAGGAATCGAGAAGTTGAGGAATAAAAAGAAACTGTCTGTCGAGTTTCAGGGGTGTCACTCGATCGAGTTACCCCAATGTGGACTCGGTTGAGTGCCCCTCATATGGGTCCAACTAGACCGCTTAGAAGATATGGGTTGATTATCCTTTTTGGGTTCAAAGGAAGCGATAAATGGTGAATTAATGACCCACTCGATCGAGTCACCATCAGGTGGACTCGATCGAGTCACCTGATCTGGGCCGCCAGTTCTGCTTTTTATTTTAATGAAACTTGTGCCTATGACTTTGAGCCCAAATGATGGAGATGAAGGATTTAATCAATTTTCTGATTTGTAACAAACACTCATTTTCATTTATTCAAGTTTTTCCTTCACTTAGAAATTCTCTAGAAAACCTAAACTCTAGTTTTACGCTCTTCGTTTTTGGATCTTCGCACATTCAATTCTTGGTTAATTGTTACTCTTAATTTCAGTTTTAATTCTTGATTTATTCGTCGCTTCCGTCTTAGTTCGTTTTTCGTATTCTTAGTGATCTTCGCTTTCGTAATTAGAATTGCTTTATCGTTTCTAGTATAGATCCGTTATTGTTTTCATAGATTAATCTGCATCGCTCTCGCTATGTTTAATGCTAATTCATCCATTGTTAATTTTATTATTTCTAGTATGAGTAGCTAAATTTTATCTAAGGTTTAAGGGGGATCTACGTTTATTATGAGGGTTATAGTTAGTTGACTCGTTTCTAATCGCATGAACTATAGCTCGAATATCATTTTAACTCTGATTAATTGATTATTGGTTAGGATTGATTGATTAGTATCACAATTAAGACTTTTCACCGACCGGGGTAAGGACTAATTAGGTCACGATAGTTTGGGTTGACCAACTTAATTTTAGCTAGCGCAGGTTAAGTTTAGCTTAAAGTTTGTAGAGTGGCGACCAGACCTACATCTTAGATAGTTCGATTATTGATTCAGTTAGTTAATTCTCTGGCCTGATTAATACTCATAGTGAATCTGATATCGTAGACTTTTCTCCCATACTTTTCTCCCATTGATTTATCGTTCAGTTATTTAGTTCTTAGCTTACCAAACAAACCAGAAATCAGTGACCCGTAGTCTTAAGTTTAGACCGTAGAACAAGTAATTAAGTCTCGTCTCCTGGTGGTTCGACCCATACTTCATTATCTACGTACATTAGTTAGTGAACCTTAGGGTATGTTTGAATAGGGATACGACTATCCCTATCACCATGACATTTTCAGTTATTCCAATCTCTCTTTAAAGTTCTTCTTTCTCCTTAAAAATCAGTTGATTCTTTCCCGTGACTCCAACTATGGATGGATTCCGATTCGTTGATCGGTGCAATAATTCAAGATCTTGAATCAAATTACCTTTTAATTGTTTTGTTTTCTTGTTTTAACAACTTATTCAACTAATTTTTATCAAATTATGGATTGCATTCTAACTAAGGGTAATTGTGGTGGTCTGAGTAGTTATTCGAATTTATATTCATATGGTCGTCGTAACTATGTTGTCTACATAGACGAGCACATATAGGCGGGTGGAGTCGCGATGAAAAATGAATAGAGAGGGGTCAAAGAGTGAACTAGTAAACCCATAATCGGTGAGGTACTAACGGACTTCGATATACCAAGTTCTAGACACTCTGATTTGTCCCGGGAGTCCATTTGAGTCGTCGTCCAACGCTCGATGATCATACTGCAACACACTGTGATTTTACGATGTTTCAGATGATTTTTCTATATATCTTATCAAAATGTTACTCGGAAATATCAATTCAACGTCTAAATGGTCTTAGTCGAGTCGTTTCGATTGCGTCAACATTAATTAGAGTCAATTTCGCATCCGGGGCCCCGAATCGGCCCCGTAACGAAAAGTCAAACCCGAGTCACACCCGGGTCAAGCCTCAAAAACCCAACCCAACACCAAAACCCTAATGGAGTTGTGTTGCCTTGACGCGTAAGAAAACCCTCGAGATATTTACAAGATAACGTATCTCGTTGTTTAGAAAAGTTTTGCAACTCGCGGTGCTCAGCCGTTGAACCACGCGAGATGAGGCATCGCATAACTGGGTCGCACGAGCCTAGGCGCTTCATGCCCAACTCACATGGTGTCAAGCGCCTAATTAAGCCTGAATTTTAACCTAAAAATCCCTATAAATACGACAATTTCCTCGACCATTCAACACGTAATCAAAACCCTTCAGAGAATTCATAACTCGATGAATCTTAAACCGTATTTTTTCGATCCTTCGAATTCATAATTTGATTTATCTTAATTAATTATGTGTAGAATATTTCGATAAAAAAACGCAATTCCTTGATGAACTACTGCGATGAGGAGAGGAGGTCGCTAGCGGGGTGATGGGGTGCGGCGGAGGGGGTAGTGGGGAGTCGGGGTGTTGTTGTTGATGGCTGTTTGGTGGCAATCGGGTAATGGATTTTGATTGGTGTTAGGCTCTCCTCCGAAACCAAAGATATAGAATGACAAACCACAAAACCGACGACCACGACAAAATAAACACCGAGGAATATATAAATTAGGGTTTAGAATATCATATGCCTAGGAAACAGAACATTGTTCTGAAGGATGCTTCAAGTTAGTGGAATGATCTCACTGCATATTTAGTTTGGCAAGATTAAATCTTTCATATTTTTAGCCGCTTTATATGGGATTGTTTCTTTTGTTACATTGGTAATGCTCTCTTTTCTCCTTTTCATTTCTTTGTTTTGTATGTTTGATTCATCTTTTCTACTATCATTGTAATTTTGAATTTGAATTTATATTGCTATGTTAGATACTTAGGACATTTGATTTGGTGAGTAATTTGGTTGGTGTTATAGGTTCAATTGGGAATAATACAATACAAAGCCCCAGATTATGGATGGATCACTCAGAAAGTTTTACATTTTCTGTCCTTTTTGGTTAATGGAGGTCAGCTAATTGAATAATTGACTACATGGCAATCAACTTACTACATTAATTTCATTGTCTACTATTTTATATTTTTCCGTCTCTTGCCTGGATTGCATTGCTTATGATTGATTAGTTAGGTGTGTAGTGTACATGCTTCGATGTGATGTGCAGCGCTTGCAGCTTGAGGTCTGTGTCTTTGTTAGACTTCATTTATCGTTGATCTTTGTATTTAAGCCGTGTTGATTTAATTTGATTCATGTCTTATGGGACTTTGTCATGTTATGTGATATAGTTAGTCCACTAAGTCCAGCAAGTCTTACTCGATGTTCGAGTCTTGCATTCTTCACAACCTACGCACTTTTGGGAGGATCAGGGAGACAAGTCCTGATTGATTTTTTTTATTGTTTTCAGATTTAACTGACAATCTCTGCTTACTGAAAGGTTTTCCTTCTTGGATGATTTGACGGGATTTGAGATAACATACCTATTGAATTAGTCTCGACCATCCAGGTACAAAGACATTAGTCTATAGAGCTTTACATGTTAGTGATACATGGGCATTGAGAAGGTGTTAATCTATTGATAAGAGTGAGTTGATGGCTTATAATCAGAATGAGGTGTCAAGTAAGATGGAGGTTGATCAGAAACCATAAAAATTCACGTTATCAAGTGTTTTATGTCGTTATTTATAATTTTACATGGAGTATCTTCGATTGTTGATTATGAAAGTAGTGTATGCATAAGTTTGGTCGCTTGGTGATACTGAGACACATAGCAATTACACCATTTCCATGATAAGCATCAATGGTCGTCCATCATCATCACAACACGTCTATCTCCATGTATCGGGAAATTTACCCTTTTCGTTGTGGTTAGAAATTTACAATTGATTCTTAGAATGATACAGGTGATCAACTAGAACATCATAATAACATACTAAATTAATTACAAATTTGACTCCTCATGTCATTGTAGTAAGGTGAGTTGTTTTGGTTTTATTTTGGAATTCTTTTTATTCAGTTTAGTTTGATTAAAAAGTTGGAAGGCTTCATATAATCTACTCATTGAGCTTTCAATCATTATACGGAAGGTGGATGCAGTATCAATTTAGTTTTATGGTTTACTTTTACATAATTGTTTGATCAGATTCTTACTAATTATGTACGGTGGTTTAAGAATTTACGTGAGTTATATCCACTATCAGACCAAAGATTTTAAATTTGGGAGTGCACATTATATTTTCGATATGCTGAACTCTGTAACACAGTTTGAAATTATCAATTGGTGTCTAAAACGGGTCAAATAATCTCTCATTTGTCTAGAGAGTACAATTATTTTGCCAAGTATTGGATTTTAACGTAACTTTATTTGTTGTGTCATTAGAATGTGTTGGATTATTTAAAACAACAAAATGTATCGATATGAGTCGTATGACCCAATAATCATACTCCTACAAGTTTATCTTCGCTTACCGATCTCTTCATATGAATTGTAAGTCCCGCAGCAATTGAACAGTTCCAGAAAGCCCGCTCCGACCCTAAGTTTGTTAAGAGATCCCTCCAAGCGAAGAAAAACAAGAGGCGGGGAGAGGACCCTGAGGATGAAGTGGTGCCCACCCACTACGGTGGGTCGCAGTCGATGCACCAAAGGGCTATGGAGGTAAGTATTTAGTTTCCTTTGATTTTTATTTTGGATTCTTACTTAATGTTTTCATCAAAATATTAATGAGAAATCTACATATACTGTTAACAGTTGAAGAAGAAAACATGAGAACTCCCCGACGCTGCCACTACAAGAAACAACTCATATAGCTACTAACCACGCGCGACTGAAAAATTCAGTCGTTAATTTAGCGACTGAAAGTACAACGCAACGCGACCGATATTAGTCGCTGGACCAGGAGACGGTTTTTAAAAAAATTAATTATCCTTAGCGACCGAAATCAGTCGCTAAAATAATGGACGCGCGACCGATTTCAGTCGCTAAATTAATGAACTAGCGACAGATTTCTGTCGCTAAATCTGAGAACTAGCGACAGAAATCAGTCGCTAAAAAAAAGGGCGCGCGACAGAAATCTGTCGCTAAGTGTTCTGAATTTTTTTAAATGAACGAACACCCCCCCCCCCTCCCCCGTCTCATTCTCTCATTTCACTCCCTCTCTCTAAAACCCGTCTCCCTTCTCTCTAAAACTCGACTCTCCTCCTTTCCTCTTAATTCCTTCTTCAGTTCTCTCATTTTCCTTTAGGTATGTTTATCTATCTATATTTAGTTTCGATTATTTGTTAATCTCTGTTTTTATCGATTTAAATAATTTAGTTATTGGGTTGGATAGTTTTTTAGTTTTCGGAATATTTAGTGTAGTTAGAATGTTAGTCGCTGTTGTGTGCTAAATTTAGACTATTTTTCTCTCCATTTAGACCCGTTTTTCCCTCGTTTTGCGAGTTTTGAGTGCGATTATCGCCATATTTTGTGTACTTCTCGCATTAGCGTCCCTCTTGTGCATTTTACGTGTTTTTGGTAGTTTTTTCTATCAATTTTGATAGGTTTTGCTACAAAAATCACGATTGAGCTTCCACGAGCACAAGAGAAGGGAAAACCGTCCAAAGAGCAAAGCACACAACTTAAAGTTTAAAGCCATCCAATCGAACAAACGAAGAATGAGACAAGACTCGAGGCCAGAAAAAATGACCGGGCGAAATTTCACCCGGTGAGACACCACCGGGCGAAATTTTACCCGACGGTAAAAAATGCCTCCTGAAGAATTTCCGAGAACTCCCCACTGGGCGAAACTGACCGGGCGAAATTTCGCCCACCGGGTGAAATTTCGCCCGATGGTGAAGACGTGCCGAAAACGCGAAAAAAGAAGAAAATCTCACCGGGCGAAAATTTCACCCGATGGGAATTACTGACGAGTCCGCAGGGCGAAGTTTCACCCCATGGAGATGCAAAGGGAGATTGTCTCACTAATGGAGCATAAAGATGGATTTGGGCTTTAGGTTAAGAATCCATTAAGAGATTACTATATATATGTTACCCTAATTCATTGCCTAAACTCACCTCTCCATTGTGCTAAGGAGGGAAGACATTACATCCTTCCACCATCTTATTACACCATCAATCCTAGTAGTTTATAAAGTAATTAGTGGTAGATCTACACAATTCTCATCAACAATTGTTTAGATCTCAAGTTTGTAGAAGATTATTCAAGGTTTATTTGAAGATTTGTTGGGTTTATTGGAGGATTAGTGACAAGTTCTCCATTTTATTCACCAAAGATTCAATCTTTATCTATGATATCTTCTTATTCCTTATAGATCTACATAGTTGGTACAATTCTCTTCCACTCTCTAATCTCTATTTAGTTTTTGTGATATTTTCTCATCATCATCTTGTTCAAATCTAATTAATATGCATGTTGTGATGAATTTCATAATGAATTGTGAGTAAATTTCTTGTTGGGGAGTTTAGGGATGAGGGCTTGGTTTATTTGAATATAGGGATGTTGGTGGGTTGCTTGCATGTTGGTTTATCTTATTTATGGTGTTGTGTCATTGTTGTTTTAGTCCGGCCAACTAGACCGACCTTGACTAATTTCTATCAATATGGGGAAACTCGAGGTAGAAATTACCATGACTAGGGATAGAGCTGGCAGTTAGTCGGGCCGGGCCGGGCTTCGTGCCGTGCCCGGCGGGCTTCGTGCCTGGGTGGGCCGGCCCGGTCGTGCCTAGACCCGGGCTCGTGTCGTGCCCGGCACGGAGCTCTAGCCGACCATGCCGCCGAGGCACGGCCCGAGGCCCGGGCCCGGTCGTGCCGTGCTCGGGCCGGGTCTCGTGCCCGGTCGTGCCCGGCCCGTCGTGCTAGTTTCGTGCTCGTGCCCGTGTTTCGGTTTTCGTGCCGGTTTTCGGGTTTCGGGTCGTGCCTCAATCTATTTCATATTTTTTCCAGCAAAAACAAGACGCGTTTGTGTGCGACCCGAATATTTGTAGCCTTGTAGGTAATTATATATTATAATATTTGTAGCCTTGTAGCTATCACTCCACAAGTCCCACTTTGGAAATAGTTAATACTCTTTATTAAAAAAAATTGAAATTGTAAAAAAACACAATTACTAAAAATTACAATTACTAAAACAATTACAAAAAATAATAGTAATTATACAAACTAAAAATTATAAATTAAATCTTCGTAGGATGTAAAAGAAACTAAAAAATAATTAAAGTCGACTTGTGAAATTGTAATTGAAAAAATAATTATGTCTATTACTCTACGATTCGACACTGCCACTCGAAGGGGTATCGTCGGTGTCGACATCACTATCTCTTGGTTCCTGACCTTGTTTTCGGTCTCTTGCATCCATCCAATCTTTGTAGCAGACACACATGCGGAGGGTGTCGCAAGACAAAGACGTACGTTTGTCGTCCAACACCCTTTTAGAGGCACTGAAGCAACGTTCGGACGCTACAGATGAAACTTGAACGGCGTAGAAGTCTCGTGCCATTGCTGACATCACCGGAAGAAATTTTTCATGTTCTCGCCACCATGCTAGAAGATCAGTGCTTAGTGTATCGAATTCGGAAATATTGTTGAAATAATCATATCGTAGGTACATATGAAATTCAGCAAGATCGGACGCCCGTGTTTGTTGAGGAGATGGCATCAGTCGAGACATTCGTGACATGGCCTTGCCCAATCCTGCAGCGATCGTCGATCGGCTACTGCTAGCACCTGCACCTGATCGAGAAGTAGTGGTGGGGTTAGTTTGACCATAAATCCGCTCGTATTCACCAAATACTACACCAAAGTCGTGTCTAACCGAGGCCGCATAGGCCTCCTTGTCGAATTCTAGGTTCATTGCTTTTTTATAACTTTCAACAACGTTAATGGCACCCTCAAATTTCCACCTAGGGTCTAAAATCATTGCAAATACATAGACAAGAGGAATATCGTCCCAATATTTTAACCATTTTTCCTCCATGTCGGGTAGAAACGTAGAGTAATCAGGTAGGCCTCGATATTTTTGGAAAACAGTGGCAATATTGTCAATATGAGCAATGAACAAAGGGACCGTGGGCTTATATGCATGAGAAAATGCAGTGGTCGCCTCCTCAAAGGCTGACAACAAGTCGATATACATTTCTATTTTCTCCCAATCATCTTCAAGTAATTGTTCATCGGGAAAACGAGTGTTCCAAAAAGTAGTTAGCGGATCCTTGTATTCTAAACATGACTGCAACATTGTGTACATTGAATTCCACCTCGTGTTGTTCTCTGCGGGAAATTTTCTGTATTTAATTTTATTTAATTTACAAAAGTGACGCCAATCTTGGTGCCTCATTTGAGACGTGTTCAAGTGAATAACTATTTTTTTAAACTTGGTGTGATAGTGTCGTAGACCCACTAAACCGTCCTTAACACACAGGTTTAAAATGTGACAAGCACATCGAACATGTAACAATTCACCATCTAAAAAAATATTTTGTAAACTGGTCTTCAACATGTTAGCACAAGAAGTCATAGACGTTGCATTATCAAAAGTAACTGTCAAAATTTTATCTCTAATTTCATACTCGCATATCGCTCTCACAATAACGTCGTGGATATTAGCAGCGGTATGCGGACTTTCTAATCTTGCAAATTCAATTATTCTTTTTTGTAAAACCCAATTCTCATCTATCCAGTGAGCTGTTAAACATAGGTAAGAGTAATCGATGCGAGAGTCCCAGCCATCGGATGTTAACGATATTTTAGACCTCATATTTTTGAAGCATTCTATAAGCTCCATTTTAGCCTCCATATATTGTTTCATTGCTTTACTTTTTACAGTTTTACGGCTTGTTTGTAGATGAGCCGGTTGGTTTGCTTTTACGTATCTGTTAAACGCTGGGTGTTCAGATAAAGCGAAAGGTTTTTCCGTTTGAATTATCATTCTAGATAATTCCTCAGCGCATGTGTTATAATCGTACTTATACTCTTCTTCTGATTCGGGTCGGGTCACAAATTGGTCAAGGGATGTTTGACCGACCTCTTTGGGAACACATTTTTTAGCATGTCGTCCTAGGTGACCGGTACCATTTGAACTTTTACCACTAAATATACTTCCACAATTATTACACTTAGCATATTTTTTATCTACACTCTTAGTGAAATTTAGCCATACTCTACTTATTCTACCCATCGCACACAATCTAGCCATTTCTTCTTTAGTCTCCCAAACTATACCGTCATCGGACGATTCGCTCGTTCTTGTTTGTACATTTACATTTGTGAATTGTGACACGGTTTGTGCCGATGTGTCGTGTTGTGCAGACTCTGTAAACGATTGTGGTCCTTCTGGACCTCGTTGTGTAAATTGTTGACCCGTTTGTGTAAATGAATACGATGGTAAAGGTGGTCTCCCCGACATTGCCTGATATGTCGACATATCGAAATTAAATAAGTTGGGTGTCATGGGAAAAGGTTGTTGGGACCCTTGTCCCGTTTGTGCCCCGGTTAAATCGTAACCGTAAGGGGTCGACCCGCTCGGATTGCCAAAGTTCATGAACGAAGGCGTGACACCGGACCATTGATTAAATTGTGGGGTCGTAAATTGACCATGTGCCTCCGATTGTGGTGTTTGTGAACCGGAGGGTCGTTCGACGCTACCTTGACGTTGTTGTGATCGACTCCTTTTTGACCCTGACTCGGTGTTGTGTGATTCAGACATGATTTAAATATTTTAACGGATTAACAATTAAATTATCAAATTAATTACCAAATTAATTAACAATTTAACTAACAAATTTAATAACAATTACCAATTTAGTATTTTAGTTCAATTGACAAGTTAATATGTAAAAAATTATTTAATGGTGACTTAATTATAAAAAATTAATAAGTGAAGATTATAATTAACTAATTAAGTAATAAACAAAAATAATTAACAAAATTAAAGTAAAAGAGATTAAGTAAGAAAATGCAAACAAAGCTTGTAGAGATCCGGAGATGCGGTCGAATATCGAGAATCGACAGACTATAATAAAAAAACCCGTAAACCCGATACGATCAATTCTTCAGTATAGTAGATTAGCACCAAAAAACGCAACCAAAACCTTCAATTCTTCAAATTTCAAGATTAATATATAATACTTGTTATATTAAGATTATAATATTATTTATATATTATTTATAAGATTAGTAATAATTTTTATAATTAATAATTTTTATATATATTAGTAATAATTTTATAAGATTAGACGATTAGAATTTAGAAATGTATACTTATAGAGTATTGAAATTTTCAAAAAATTGATAAGAATGATTATAAGATTAGAAGAAGAATAGAATGATTTGTGAAATGAAGATGGATGAAAGTGGGTAATTTATAGGAAAAGAAATGAAAAAAAAAATATAGAGGAATGGGAAGGATTGAGCCGTTGGATTGTTGGAATTTGGAAAAGGGAAGACTGAAGAGTAGAGGTGGCAGAGCAGCAGGCCAGCAGTCAGAGCAGAGAGCCGTTGAGGCCGTGCCGGGCCGGGCCGGGCCGTGCCTCGGGCCCGCCGTGCCCGGGTCGGTCGTGCCTGGTCGGGCCAGCCCGCGTGCCTGTCAGCGGGCTGTCAGTGGGCCGTGCCGGATCAGGCCCGGTCGTGCCCGTGCCTGGCACGGGGTTTTCACCCACTTCTTCGCCGCGGCCCGACCCGAGGCCCGACGGGCCGTGCCCGTGCCAGGCCCGATTTCGCACTCGTGCCGGGCCCGTCGTGCCAAATTTCGTGCCGGACCGGGCCGGCGGCGGCGGCCCGACCCGAACTGCCTGCTCTAACTAGGGACTTACCCTCATTCACCGCGAAAGCGGGTTTTTAGGGAGTTTATCGACATTGTGACAAAAACTCGATCCCGACCTTCTTAGACCCCAAGTACCGAATCCCGACTTCTCCCTAACACTTTTCCCTAAATTGATCAACTCTAAACCACCATCGCACTAATCCCTCTAGTATAGACTCGGCCTCAAAAAGAAAACCCCCCTTCTAAGGCATCGAACACGACACTTTAAACTTCACAACACACACCGTTCCCTGTGGACCGACCTCGACTTACCACGATTACTTGTTTGTTTTTGTGATAATTTCGAGTCTATAAATATTGTTTGATCCCCCGTCCTTCGCTAAAACGACCGATCCGATTGGGAGGCGATGAAAATGGCGCCGTTGCCGGGGAACGGCTAATTGTTGTGTTTTTAGTTGTTGTGTTTGATTCTTTTCCCTTCTCTGTTTTCTCTAGTGCCGCGAGGTGCTAGGAGTCTCACCATTTAATTGAGTTTTATGCCCAGGAACACGTCATCGTCCTTGTGGTTCGATCCAGAACCGGAAAGGACTTTTAGAGCATTGCGTTTTCGAGGAAATAACTCAACCACCATCATTCCACATCCTTCATTATCACCTCCTAACCTTAATCCCATCCTTCCGCATTCACCTTCTACACCTTCTACATCACATAACCCCACTCCAAACAATCCTTCCATACCCTCTACTTCACAAAATTCACCACCACCACCACCATCACCGAAAACACCACCACCAATTCCATCCCCTCCAAATTCTCCAAATCCTCCAAATTCTCCAAATTCTCCAAAATTTCCAAATTCAAATCCACCATCACCACCAATCCAACCAATGACGACTCTAGGTTCGCATTCTCAACTCACACATGAAGAAACACCATCTCCCGTCGATTTCGGAGAGATTCCCGAGAACTATGAATTGAAAGCTTCTTTAACCAATGCGGTCCAACAAGATACATTTCACGGCTTTTCTCAAGAAGATGCTCAAGAGCACATCGCTTCATTCAAAGAAAAATTAGTAGGAGCACGTCTCAATGGGTTAACTTCATGCCAATTGCATCGCTTATTATTTCCGAAGATCCTAAGAGATGGAGCTCGTAGATGGCTTCAAGGCCATCCCGCTAATACATTTACAACATGGGCTCAACTATCTAACGCCTTCTTGGAGAAATATTTTCCGCCGTCAAAGACTAATCAATACCGCATGGAGATACAAACGTTCAAGCAAGATGAATTTGAAAGCCTAAGTGAGGCTTGGGAAAGATTTAGAGATTTGTTGCGCAAATGTCCACATCATGGAATACCCGATTGGCTAACTACCCAAATGTTTTATAACACCCTTTCATCAAGAACCAAGGAAAACCTCAATTCGGCCGCCGGAGGAGATTTCTCTTCTCTCACCGATGAGGCATCTAAAAATCTTATTGAGAAGATGGCAAGGAGTGATTCTAGAATGGGTCAATCGAGGGATTCTAGAAAGAAAATTGAAGTTAACTCATCTACGAGTTCTAATGAATTGAAACTCCAAACGGAACTTGAAGAATTGAAAAGGAGAATGGATGCCATGAATTCTAAGCCCACTCCTAGAGGTATTTACCAAATTCAAGGGAGTGTTCCACCAAGGCAACCATCTCCTCCAAAGTTATTAACATGAGAAGTTCAATGTGATCATTGTGGCAATCATGGCCACGACTCTAGCTCTTGCATTCCTAATGAAGAAGTCTATGTTAAAGAGCCAAATGAAGTTCAAGCTATACAAGTATATGGGCAAAGACCTCAATTTGATCCTTTTTCTAATACTTACAACGCCGGCACAAGGTTTCATCCTAATTTCTCTTATGGAAATCAAAATGTTCAAAACCCGATGCCGCGCGCCCAAGGGAGTCAAATGAGGCCATTCAATCAAAGTCAACAAAGGCCTTTTAACCAAGGTCTTCCAAAGATGCCCCCATATATGCCTCCTCATCAAAGGAGCAACTTCAATCAACAAGGTAGCAACTTCCATGTTCCTAACAACTACAACAATTACCAAAATCAACATGGTAATCACTTTAATCATGGATACAATCAAGGGTTCCAAGGAAATTCTCATGGTAACCAAGGGTACAATCACCAACCATTCAATCAACCTTCTCAACTTTATGGCCAATCAAGCAATTCTCAATTTGGTCAAGGAGGACCCTCATGGGAGAACTATAATGATTTGCAAAGAACCGTTGGCCAACTATGGAATGAACATCAAGATACCAAGGCAAGGCTAAAAGTTTGGGAATCACAAGAAGCAACAAAAGCCTTAGCCGCACCAATTCATCCACCCCATGGTTTGCCCGGTCAACCCCAAAACCCAAGAGATCCTTCTCACCAAGCAAATGCCGTGATTTTGAGAGGTGGCAAAGAACTTGAGGACCCATATAAGAATTTGAACTTGAACACCAAGACTACCCCATCTAAGGTTAATCAACCAAGTGCACCAAAAGAATCATCTCCCTCTTCCCCCAAACAAAACCGGGGAATACACGCGGAGTTTGATATCCTCCAAAATGCGGAGAATGAACTAAGAGAACAAAGAAAGAAGAAAGAGCAAATGGAAGCGGAAGAAGCCAAAAGAAAAGAGGCGGAGCGATTAGCCGAAGAAGAAGAAGAAGAATCCAATGTTCCACCGCCTCCCACTTTTGTCCCTCCATTGCCTTTTCCCGAGCGAGCTAAGCCACACAAAGAGAATGCTCAATTTAGCCGTTTCGTGGATATGTTGAAGAAAATAGAGGTAGCTTTACCTTTCACCGAGGTAATTTCTCAAATGCCCCTCTATTCTAAGTTTTTGAAAGATGTCTTGACTAAAAAGAGAACCATAGAGGACAAAGAATGTGTCTCTCTCACGAGTCATTGTAGTGCCATTCTTATGAACGAAATGCCAAAGAAACTAGATGATCCCGGTAGCTTTTCTATCCCTTGTCGGGTAGGAAATATTGTTGTTAATCAAGCTTTATGCGACCTAGGGGCTAGTGTTAGTTTATTACCCTATTCAATTGCTAAGAGACTTAGTGTGGGGGAGATGAGACCCACTAGCATGTCGATTCAACTTGCGGATAGGTCCGTCAAGTACCCACTTGGGATACTTGAGGATGTACCCGTTCAAGTTGGTAAGTTCTTCATCCCCTCCGACTTTGTTGTCATGGATATGCCCGAAGACACTATTACCCCCATTATCTTGGGTCGACCTTTTATGGCTACCGGAGGCACTATAGTTGATGTTAAGAATGGAAAATTGTCATTTAACATAGGGAACGAGTCGGTAGAGTTTTCCCATTCTCAAGCTCTTAAACAACCAATGATTGAACAAATGAATTCCATTGAAGTTATTGATAGTTTGGTTGAGTATAGCTTGATAGATGATGATAAGCAAGAAGATGAACCATTTGACTCTCCACCTCTTGGAGAAGAATGTTTGCATGATGAAAAGGTAGAACCACTACCGGTGGGTAAGAGTATGATATCTTCTCCTCCTAATCTTGAACTTAAACCACTCCCCTCTTCCCTCAAATATGATTTTCTTGAAGGAACTAATTATCCCGTTATCGTCAATGCTACCCTTGATGGACCTCAATTGGAAAAACTTTTAATTGTTTTGAGAAAGCACAAAAAGGCCATCGATTATAGCATTGCCGACCTCCAAGGCATAAGCCCAAACGTTTGCATGCATAGGATCATCCTTGATGATGACCACCGTCCTTCGATAGAGGGTCAACGTAGGTTGAACCCCACCATGAAAGAGGTTGTCATGAAGGAAGTCCTCAAGTTGTATGAGGCTAACATTATATACCCAATAACCAGAAGTAAATGGGTTAGCCCCGTACAAGTTGTGCCGAAAAAAGGAGGAATGACGGTTGTTAAAGGAGAAAAGGGTGAGTCAATATCTACTAGGACTATTACCGGTTGGCGCATGTGTATAGACTATCGTAAATTGAACATGGCCACCATAAAAGACCATTTCCCCATTCCCTTTATTGATCAAATGCTTGAAAGATTGGCGCATCATTCTTATTTTTGTTTCCTCGATCGTCATTCCGGATTTCTTCAAATACCTATTCATCCCAATGACCAAGAGAAGACCACTTTTACTTGTCCCTATGGCACCTATGCTTATAGAAGGATGTCATTCGGATTGTGTAATGCGCCGGGAACGTTTCAAAGATGTATGATGGCTATTTTCTCCGATTTTATTGAAAAATCTATGGAAGTTTTTATGGATGATTTTAGTGTCCATGGTACATCTTTTGATTCTTGTCTTGAAAATCTTGATCAAGTGTTGGCTCGATGTGAAGAGTATAGACTTGTTTTAAATTGAGAAAAGTGTCATTTTATGGTTGAACAAGGTGTTGTCCTAGGTCATATTGTTTCTAATAGAGGAGTTGAAGTCGATAAGGCGAAAGTCTCCGTGATTGAGAACTTGTCACCACCTACAAATGTCAAAGGGGTGAGGAGTTTTCTAGGTCACGCCGGTTTTTATAGACGATTTATTAAAGACTTTTCTAAGATTGCTAAGCCTTTGACTTCTTTGCTTATGAAAGATGCACTTTTTGTTTTTGATGACTCTTGTCTCGAGGCCTTTTGCAGGATAAAGACCGCTCTCACTACCACACCGATTATCAAAGCTCCCGATTGAAATCTTCCATTTGAAATCATGTGCGATGCATCCGATTTTGCCGTTGGTGCCGTTCTAGGTCAACGGGTTGATAAGAAGCTACATGTGATTTATTATGCAAGCAAGACCCTAGATGAAGCCCAATCGAGGTACACCACAACCGAAAAAGAGATGCTTGCCGTTGTCTATGCCATGGAGAAATTTCGAAACTATGTTACCGGTTCCAAAGTCATTATTCACACCGATCATGCGGCGATTCGTTACATCATGTCCAAAAAGGAGACAAAGTCCCGACTCTTTCGATGGGTGCTCCTTTTACAAGAATTCGACATTGAGATTAAAGACAAAGTCGGATCGGAGAACTTGGTAGCGGATCATCTTAGTAGATTAACGGTAAGTGAAGAGAGCAATGAAGAAGATGGCATTCCCATCAATGAAGCTATGAGAGATGAGGCCTTGATGGCCGTTGAAACTATTACACCTTGGTATGCCGATATCGTTAATTTCCTAGTATCTCATTTTATTCCGGACGATTATTCCAAGCAAGAGAGGAAGAAACTACGTTATGAAGCCCGACGCTATTATTGGGACGAGCCTTATTTATTTCGCCGATGCGTAGATGGAATTTACCGACGATGTGTCACGGCCGAAGAAGGATATAATATTGTGAAGCACCTTCACTCGACATCTTATGGTGGGCACTTGGCCAATCAAAAGACAATTGTCAAGGTTCTCCAAAGCGGGTTTTGGTGGCCTTCCATGTTCAAAGACATTCGAGCTTTCATTCTCACATGCGATGCATGCCAACGAAGTGGCAATATAACAAGAAGAAATGAGATGCCCCTTCAACCTATCTTGGAGATTGAATTGTTCGATGTTTGGGGCATTGATTTCATGGGTCCGTTCACATCCTCTTTTGGTAACAAGTACATTCTAGTCGCGGTTGATTATGTCTCAAAATGGATCGAGGCCGTAGCTTCCCCCACCAATGACTCCAAGGTTGTAATCAAGCCTTTCAAGAACGTAATTTTTCCAAGATTCGGTATGCCTAGAGCCATAATTAGTGATGGAGGCTCTCATTTTAGAAAGGATACCTTTGAACACCTTCTTAGGAAGTATGGTATCACTCACAAGATGTCCTTAGCCTACCACCCTCAATCAAATGGGCAAGCCGAGATCTCCAACCGTCAAATCAAGGGAATTTTAGAGAAAGTTGTTAATACACACCGAAAGGATTGGTCATTGAAATTAAATGACGCCCTTTGGGCATTGAGGACGGCTTACAAAGCGCCGATTGGAACCACTCCTTATCGTCTTGTGTATGGTAAAGCTTGTCATTTACCGGTGGAACTAGAACACAAAGCCAAATGGGCAATCAAAGAGCTAAACTTCGACGAGAGTGTTGTAGGGAATAATCGCCTTCTCCAACTACAAGAATTGGAAGAACTAAGACTTGAAGCCTATGAGAACTCGAAGATCTACAAAGAACGAACTCGCCAATGGCACGATTCTCGAATTCTACGTAAGGACTTCTTCGTTGGTGATAAGGTATTACTCTTCAACTCTCGCTTTAAGCTCTTCCCCGGTAAGTTGAAATCAAAATGGTCGGGTCCATTTGAAGTGACCGGAGTGCAACCATATGGATCGATAGAGATATCTAGCCCGGAAACCGGGAAGTTTATGGTTAATGGGCAACGTTTGAAGATTTATCATCCCGGTCATATTCGTGAGACCTTTGCTACTATGAAGCTTGGTGAGCTCCCATTGGGGAGCATTGTTTGACCCCCTCTCGAAGTTGATGTAGGTTTGGTGGTATCCTCAACAACCACCTTGTATATATGTATCACATTTCTCCGAGTTTATTAGTTTTGTTAGCTTGAGAAGATTGATTGAAAATTGGATTTCACCATGGAGCATAATTTGGATGAAGATCAAGCTTTTGGAGAAGTTATGGAGCTTAAATCGAAGACCACAAGCATGTTTGTGGGAAATATTGATTATGTAATGTGAGTCGAGTCATATATTTGAATCTCTAGGTGACTATTGAAGAGCCATGAAATGGCAAGGCGGAAAAACGCAGAAGGAAGACCGCCGGGCAAAATTTCGCCCGGTGAGACTCGACCGGGCGAAACTTCGCCCTACGGAAAAGTTGCCAGAATTGCCGAAATCGAAGAAGTTACCACCGGGCGAAATTTCGCCCGGTGAGATTTTGACCGGGTGAAATTTCACCCGGTGGAAAAAGACGGCAAAATTGATTTTCACGACGAAATGTCGTCGGGTGAAATTTCACCCGATGGTGCCCGACCGGGTGAAATTTCACCCGGCGGTGTGTCTTGGCCGGATCACCTATGCACATTTATTTACTCACTACATTTTCACTTTCCCTCCAACAATTTACCTCAACATAACTTTCCCTCCAAATATTTTTATGTAATAGCCCTAAATTTTCGCGACCAAAAGAAAGAATAAAATAGGAAAATTTAAAGCCGTTACTCTGCATTTAGCTCACAAGGCCAAATGCAAGGCAAAAGAATATTATAAGAACTAAAAAGAAATATAAATCCAATGAATAATTAAATGAAAACGTTGCAGCGGAAGACTTAAGTCCCACAAAATTCAAAACGGTTTAAAACAACTTCAAACCAAAATTCAAAATAAATATAAATAGCTTGGAGGTAAATGTTAAATAATAAAATCCTTCCTCGCTCAGCATCCCGAACCAAATGCACCCATGCAGCATATTAATTGTACCTATCAACTGTACCCAAAACACAAATAGGTACAGGTTCCAGCGGGGGAACGACCCAAAACAAAAGGACGTCAGCAAAGCCGAGTAAAATATATTATATTGAAAACGTAAAACAATAATTATAATTTGTAGTAAACTGAAATCAGAGTTAAATATCCTTGTCTCAATACCAACCAAAAGTACTGTGAAAACAGTAGTCAAAACCAAAACCAAAATATATTGTTTCCACCTGTGTGCCAAGGTCCTACCCTTTTGCACGATCTAGAGGTACCACCTATGCTTAGCTAGACTTACTATAGTGCGCACTACTCACATTTGGGCAGTCAGTAGGATGAGACTGCCAAAGGAGGAAGTCTAACTACCTAGCAAGTGGGGGGCCGGAAAAACCCCACTTAACACAACTCGGGCCAGGAGTTCAGTTTCGGGACGAAATCCCAGGGACGTCTCAGACGCACCTTAACCTCATAGACCAACAGAGCTCCCAGAGTCTGTTATAACCACCAAAAGAATTGTACCAAAATAATACCAATATGTGACTTGTGTCACAAAATTCCAATATCCAAAATATTACAAAAATATCGTAAAATTTCACCATTGACAAAATAATTATAAAACCGTTTCAAAAATATGATTTAAACCGAACATGCTCTTTACTTAAAGGTGAAAAGGTCAAAACGTCCTTACCTCTCAAGATGGTCAATCCAAGCTAATATTAATCCCAAAATATTTCTCCTCGAACCCACAAGAAATTTGATGAGGACGGCGTAAAAACGTGTTGGTTGATCGAAAATCGAGGAACAGAGGTGAATAGGTGGTGCGGCAGAGGAAGGAAGAAGTTAAAGTAAAGAAAAGGATGGAGAGGTGGGATGGTACGTAGGTTTAAGTGTTTAAGTAGTTTAGGTGTTTTCTTTTTTTTTTCTTTCTTTTTTTTATTGTGTTTGACTCAAAATCAAATCGGATACAAAGTCGGTTTATAAAATAACGTTCCACTTTAAGAAAATCAAAACCGATTTATTATAAGATGACCCAAAATATTTTAATATTTATAACGATATTAAAAATATTTTTTTCCAATTTAAAAACCCGATTTAAATAAAAGTAGGAAAGTTAAGCTTTATAATTGACCCGGAAAATAACGGGGTGTTACATTTTACACCAAATTTTTACCACCAACTTTAAACTTTCACTTTCCCTCTCAAACACCCTTATTTATACCACCTTTTTCACCTCACTCATCATTTCACCCTTTCACCCATCACTAAATCATTACACCACCTTCCATGTACCATATTCAACCTCCATTCCTAACTCCATTCCATACTTGGGTGAATATTTATTTTGGGTTTTTGAAGAAGAGGAAGCTAAGTTTCGGGATTATTCTTGCAAATTCTTACTATGGAGACAAGAGCTCAACGAGCGGCGCGCAAACAAGGTATGACCTCAACTTCTAAACATTCATCTTCTAGGCCTAAACTTTTACCGTGTCCAAATTCACCCCTTGCTCGTACCTTCTTTGAAAAAGACTTTCAGAGTACGAGATGGCCTTGTCCATTCACAATGAAAATTCTAGGAATTAAGAACGATATTATAGAGTTATCGTCGAGAATTGGTACTAGTAAACTCCTTGGCTTTGTGCCCGTCACAAACAAAGACTTGACTTGTGAGTTTCTAGGTAGTTTTACAATCGATAACCCGACCACACCTAAGGAATTCAAATTTAATTTGTTTGGTAGAAATCACTGTTTAAATATTTCCGACTTTAGCTTAGCTCTAGGTTTGCCCTCATCGGGTAACGGACTAAGTAGACCCCTAAGTGATTCGCAATGTAGTGCGACTAGGAGAGACTTATGGAGGCGCATAGCGCCAGGTCAACGTGATTTCGAACCCAATTCTAATTTTACCGCTGAAATCCGTAAGCCAGCCATTCGTTATTTCGCTGAAATCCTTTCACACTGTCTTTTGCCTTCTACCGAAAATATCATTAACCTTAATGTGTGTGTCTTACAATTGATATGTGACTCTTTACTCGGTAACCCTTATCCCCTTGACCTACCTATTGTCGTGGCGTTACACTTTCATCAAATTATCATTGACCAACGCCCCTCTGTCGACTGTGGTGGTCTTGTGACCATAATAGCAAGAAATTTGGGTTATTCGACCGACCATCTTAAACCACATGACCCCCGTGTCTGGCTTAACGAGGCTTATTTTCCTACTTGGATATTTAATGTGCCTGACCATCGCCTCGTTTCTCTTAGCCATGACCGTGCCTTAATTGTCCCCTGCAAAAACCGAACCAATATTTATAACCGTCACAATTGGGACCTACCTCCAGGTCCCTGTGAATTCCGACTGAACAACTCGGGGGATGTAGGAGTTTGGGAGTATGCCGGTGACGGAACTCCCACGGCCTCCTTTGCGTCCAATGACTATTCAGACTAGACCCCCCCTACAAGAGTCGGTAGATAATTTGGTTTGTTTGTGTTATGGGTATTTATGTGTGGTTTATGTCGGTGAGTCTTAATCATTTTCAATTGCATATGAACTAATGGTGTTCCTTATTCCCTGTCCCATCATTATAATCATTGTGATCATTTTATCTCGAACAAAATTGCAAGTTGTCCCACCGTTCCATCAAATGATTTTTGTGGCCGTCGCGGCCTTGGTATTGCTCCCGGTCTCTTGACGATGTGATTACGTCATTGACCCTTGTGAAAAATCCAAATTTTTAAATCAAAATTTTCTCAATTTTTCTTAATCCGGGCTAGGTGACGTGACTAAGCCTACGCCCAATTTTTCACCCTTTCATTTTATTTTCTTTCATTTTCATTTTCTTAGCCACTTGGATAGGGTCTAGGTGATGTGATTGCACCTAGGCCCGCCACTATCTTATCGTTTTCTTTATTTTCTTTTCATTTTCTTCTTCTCAAATTTTCGAAAAACACAAAAACATTCAAATTTTTTGAAAAACCCAAAAACATTTAAAAATTATAAAATCCAAAAACATTTGAAAAAAAAAATCATAAAAACTCCAAAAAGATTTTTCTTAATTTTCTTTTCCATCTTTTTCGCTCTTCCCTACTCGTCCATTGAGGACAATGTACAGTTTTAGTGTGGGGGAGGAGTCTACTATCTTTTATTTTTCAAAAATCTTTTCAAAAATCCATAAAAATTTGAAAAATTCGAAAAATCAAAAACATTTTCTTTTTCTTTTTCCTTCTTGTTTCTTGTTATGTTTCGTGTCCCGTGTATGGTCTTGTTCTCTACTCTTACAGGTAATCACCACCTTAATAGCGCGAATTAAAGAGATTAAGAAAGCATCCGCTTGGTAACTTCCTTCCTTCTTTCTTCTTTAATTTTGTAGAGGAGTTAGGTTGTTGCTATTGGAGGCTCTCGAAGTTGAGCATTTTGGTGTTGTGGTTTATGCTTGAATGTTGATAGAGTATGGAGTTCATGACTTTACTTGTGTTTTCTTTTATTTGTTTTTCCTTTTCGTATGTTTTTTTTGTTTTGCTTTCGTATAGTGTGTCTAGGATTAAACCTTTTCGAAAACCCGATTACAAACTTATAACAAGAGTTTACATTCCATTATAAATAACCCATTGTAGATTTTGGACCTTAGTCTAGTAGAATGACTCTTAGGCAATGAATTTGTTGATCCTTTAGCTTTGAGTCCACCTTTTCTACTAGAGGTTTACTTCGGGGTTTGCATTTGACCACCTTGACCACCCATGGAGGAGTTAGGCCTTGGTTCCCGCATCCCGTGTTTCTAGGTGACCTTGCTCGAATGATCATTGCACCTTTAGTCCAAATCTTTTCCATCTTTTGTGGGTTATCCGGAATGGCGCGCGTTCTCGATTGCCTATTTTTCCTCCACCTATACATCATCACAATAAGTTTACACAAAAATAACCTCAAAAGCTTGGTTACAAACCACATCAAAAAGCCAAAAAAGGGCAAACCAAAGCAAGAGAAAAAGGGCACAAAAATATGAAAAACAAGAAAGCAAAGGAGAAGAAAAGGAGCTTCAAATGAAAAATCAAATTATCAAAAGTGTCTCCTTCAAAAAAAAAAAAAAAAAGCCCTTTGATCGATTCATCATCGTGAAGTGCCAACTAGAGGACCGAGTCCCGAGGTCGGAAGATAGCGGTGATGAGTTGATCCATCCTAATAATTGTAAACACTCCACCTTTTTATTTGGGCTAATTTAGGAAATTCGAGTTTTGGAACGACCCTCTTGGCTTAGCCAAAGAGAGCGGGACTGCATTTACAGTGTCGAACGAATCCATGGTTCACTTTTTCCACTCTATTATACGCCCCGTAGTACCCCTTTAGAAGATTAGGAGGACCTGGCTAAGTTATCAACATCTATATTGCTTAACTGTCATAGTATTAGGCTTTGGTCCTTATTTACGTGGGTGATTTATCTTGGAAGTCTATTGTTGTTTTAGGTAAGTAATCGGTGTCTTTCCCCGCCGTCTCGATGAGGGATTCGGTGTTTTATTTTTGCTTTGGATGCGTCTATTCTTTCGTGTTATGTGTTTTTGTGTGTTTAGTCGCATCCACCATTTTGAGCAAGCCCCAACTTGCCTTGCATGGGAGTACTTTACCTCATGAGTATTTCGATGTGAGTTGAAGGGACGGAGCGGGCCCGTTAATTGCCCCGTATCGGCTTAGCATAGTCTAGCTAGTAGTAGTAGTTTGTAATTTCTTTTTGGGTCTTTGCTCGAGGACAAGCAACAGTTTAGTGTCGGGGAATTGTTGTGTGCTAAATTTAGACTGTTTTTCTCTCCATTTAGACCCGTTTTTCCCTCGTTTTGCGAGTTTTGAGTGCGATTATCGCCATATTTTGTGTACTTCTCGCATTAGCGTCCCTCTTGTGCGTTTTACGTGTTTTTGGTAGTTTTTTCTATCAATTTTGATAGGTTTTGCTACAAAAATCACGATTGAGCTTCCACGAGCACAAGAGAAGGGAAAACCGTCCAAAGAGCAAAGCACACAACTTAAAGTTTAAAGCCATCCAATCGAACAAACGAAGAATGAGACAAGACTCGAGGCCAAAAAAAATGACCGGGCGAAATTTCACCCGGTGAGACACCACCGGGCGAAATTTCACCCGACGGTAAAAAATGCCTCCCGAAGAATTTCCGAGAACTCCCCACTGGGCGAAACTGACCGGGCGAAATTTCGCCCACCGGGTGAAATTTCGCCCGATGGTGAAGACGTGCCGAAAACGCGAAAAAAGAAGAAAATCTCACCGGGCGAAAATTTCACCCGATGGGAATTACTGACGAGTCCGCAGGGCGAAGTTTCACCCCATGGAGATGCAAAGGGAGATTGTCTCACTAATGGAGCATAAAGATGGATTTGGGCTTTAGGTTAAGAATCCATTAAGAGATTACTATATATATGTTACCATAATTCATTGCCTAAACTCACCTCTCCATTGTGCTAAGGAGGGAAGACATTACATCCTTCCACCATCTTATTACACCATCAATTAGTAGTAGTAGTAAAAATCCTAAAAAATTCCTAGTATTTTATAAAGTAATTAGTGGTAGATCTACACAATTCTCATCAACAATTGTTTAGATCTCAAGTTTGTAGAAGATTATTCAAGGTTTATTTGAAGATTTGTTGGGTTTATTGGAGGATTAGTGACAAGTTCTCCATTTTATTCACCAAAGATTCAATCTTTATCTATGATATCTTCTTATTCCTTATAGATCTACATAGTTGGTACAATTCGCTTCCACTCTCTAATCTCTATTTACTTTTTGTGATATTTTCTCATCATCATCTTGTTCAAATCTAATTAATATGCATGTTGTGATGAATTTCATAATGAATTGTGAGTAAATTTCTTGTTGGGGAGTTTAGGGATGAGGGCTTGGTTTATTTGAATATAGGAATGTTGGTGGGTTGCTTGCATGTTGGTTTATCTTATTTATGGTGTTGTGTCATTGTTGTTTTAGTCCGGCCAACTAGACCGACCTTGACTAATTTCTATCAATATGGGGAAACTCGAGGTAGAAATTACCATGACTAGGGACTTACCCTCATTCACCGCGAAAGCGGGTTTTTAGGGAGTTTATCGACATTGTGACAAAAACTCGATCCCGACCTTCTTAGACCCCAAGTACCGAATCCCGACTTCTCCCTAACACTTTTCCCTAAATTGATCAACTCTAAACCACCATCGCACTAATCCCTCTAGTATAGACTCAACCTCAAAAAGAAAACCCCCCTTCTAAGGCATCGAACACGACACTTTAAACTTCACAACACACACCGTTCCCTGTGGACCGACCTCGACTTACCACGATTACTTGTTTGTTTTTGTGATAATTCCGAGTCTATAAATATTGTTTGATCCCCCGTCCTTCGCTAAAACGACCGATCCGATTGGGAGGCGATCAGTCGCCCAATAGGTTCCCCAATTTGAAATAGGTAGATTGTTAGTATAAAATTAGGGTTTATGATTGAGTATTTGAATGAATTGGGTTGTTTTGATGTGTTAGGAAATTGAAAGTGGAAATACAATTATGTCGATTTAGTGATGTAATTATGGATGGATTAGGTGCAAATAGTACTATGTTTAGGTGAATTGAGAATTTTACAAAATAAGTGAGTAGTGTATATATATTAGTAAATTACTTAAGAGGAAATAATTTGTATGTGGTTATTGTCTCAATTTTTTTAGATAAAAAAATGAAGCGACAGGAACGAAAATGGATGTACGAGGAAAGATTAGATAAGAGACGACGTCCCAGAACGGAATTTTTAGAGGGTGTTAATAGTTTTCTTGAGTTCGCTAAAACCCATCCCGAATACGCGTCAGAGGGTAGATTTAGGTGTCCTTGTGTGAAATGTAAGAACCTCAAATTCTTGGACGATATTCTGATTAAGGAACATATTATCTCAAATGGGTTTAGCCCAAATTATTATTATTGGATTTGTCATGGTGAGACGTCTGCTTTTGAGGAATCTGAGGTGGAGGCGAATGAGGGCGGGGTGAGAGGAATGATTGTTGATGTGGTTGAGTGCAATTTGTTTAATGATGAGAGTATGTACACTAACGACGATGACCAACCAACCCCACAAGAGCCAAACCCACGAGCGAAAGCTTTTTTTGATATGTTAGAGGCTGCGGAGAAGCCATTATATGGAGGGTGTGATGTGACATTGTTAGAAGTGGCGTCTATGGTAGTGACCCTTAAATGTGAGTATAACCTACCTTTTGGGTGCGTAGACGGTGTCGCTGTGTTGATTGAGAAACTCATCCCAAAAGACAACATTATGACCAAAACATTCTACAATACCAAAAAAATAGTTAAAGGTCTTAAACTTCCGCATCAAAAGATCGATGCTTGTCCTGATGGATGTATGCTTTTTTGGAAGGACGATGCCGTGCTTGAGGAATGTAAGATATGTGGGAAGGGTAGATACAAAAGTGTAGATGGGAATATTGTTTTGAAGGGTAGGAAGGGAAAGAGTGTTGCGAGGCATAAAAAACCTATACCACTTAGTCGACTTACCTACTTTCCCATCGTCCCTAGACTTCAAAAATTATATGCAACCAGAACCATTGTCGAACAAATGAGGTGGCATAAGGAAGAAACTCGTGTAGAGGCGAAGATGTGTCATCCTAGTGACGGGGAGGAGTGGAAACGCTTTGATAGGATTTACCCTGAATTTGCTGAGGAACCCCGTAATGTGAGACTTGGGTTGTGTACTGATGGGTTCGCCCCTTTCGGTCAGTTCGGTAAGTCATACCCATGCTGGCCTGTCATGGTCACACCGTACAACTTACCCCCATGGCTTTGTCTGAAACCACCGTTCATCTTCCTTTCTCTCATTGTTCCCGGCCGAAAGAATCCCAAAAACCAATTGGATGTTTACTTACAACCAATGATAGAGGAATTGAAACATTTGTGGGAAGTAGGGGTGGAGACATATGATGTGTCGTTGAAACAAAATTTCCAGCTTAGAGCATCGCTTTTGTGGATTATAAACGATTTTCCTGCGTATGGTATGTTGAGCGGTTGGTCTACGGCGGGCCAAAAAGCGTGTCCTTGTTGCATGAGTGAAAGTAAAGCATTCTACCTAAGTAATTCAAGCAAAATTAGTTGGTTTGACTGTCATAGACAGTTTCTACCCGAGGGTCACATGTATAGGAAGAATAGGAGAGCTTTCAAGAAGGGTGAGGAGGTTCTAGATGAGGCACCGATTCGTCTCCAAGGAGATGAGATTTGGGAGGTGATTTCAGAGTTCCCATCTAGTGTTGACGGGACCGATCAAGAGTTCAAAGATCTTAAGAAATTAAAAAATGGTTGGTTTAAAAGAAGCATCTTCTTCGACCTTCCATATTAGAGTACTTTATTACTCCAACATAATCTGGACGTGATGCATATTGAGAAGAATTTCTTTGAGCAACTGATTCACACCGTCATGGATGTAGAGGGTAAGACATGTGACACCGTAGGATCCCGAAAAGATCTAAAAAAAAATTATGACCGTCCGAAAATGCATATCAAGCGGGATGGGTCCAAGCCTAGGGCCTTGTTTAGCCTTCATAAGGCTCAGAGAAAAGCCGTGTTAGAGTGGGTAGGGAAACTGAAGTTCCCTGATGGGTATGCATCCGATTTTAGTCGGTGTGTGGACATTAAGAACCTGAAGCTCCAAGGCTTGAAGAGTCACGACTGCCACGTGTTCATGGAGCGGTTACTACCTGTGGCGTTGAAGCACCTGCTGCCGGAAAGTGTTTGGAATCCTATCACTGAGATATCTCAGTTTTTTCGAGATTTGTGTTCGTCGACAGTTACAAATGACGACATGACTCTTTTGGAGGATCAAATTCCTCAGATACTATGCAAACTTGAGATGATCTTCCCACCCTCCTTCTTTAACTCAATGGAGCATCTACCGGTCCACTTGCCCTACGAAGCTAAAGTGGGAGGACCGGTACAGTTTAGATGGATGTACCCGTTTGAGAGGTGAGAACTTTCAACTACTTACTTATTTTACCCACTAACTAACGTTAGACACTGTAATTTGATAATAACATAATTGCTTGATGATTGTCATAGATTTCTCAACCATTTGAAGAAAAAAATTGGTAACAAGGCGAGGGTTGAGGGCTCCATATGTAATGCTTACTTAACAGAGGAGATAGCCAACTTCTGTTCTCTGTATTTCGAGAAAGAAGTGAACACCAAAGCCAAAAATCTAAACCTAGAAACACCCGAGACGACGATTGACCCCAACATACCAGACTTTTTTCAAAGTAAGGTAGGTGAGGGATCGTCATCAGCTGGCGGGTGGAGGACATTAAATGAGAAGGAGTACAATCGTGCTCACCTATACTTGCTATCAAACTGCGAAGTTCTGGAGCCGTACGAGAAAAATTTGTAACTGAATTTGTGGCTGCTAATCCACATTTAAATGCTGATGACGTTTGGAATAAGCATGAGGAACAGTTTCCCAAATGGTTTAAGAAGCATGTAATTCAGAGAATATTCAGGATGATTTGGTTAGGAGTCTAGCATTAGGTCCTTTGTGGAATGTTAGAACTTGGAACCGGTATTCGGTTAATTTCCATACATTTGCCCACGGTAGCAGTAGAAGTAGATGTAATTTTGGTGTGAGTGTGTCGTCACTTGAGGGTGAAGATTACTACGGTCTATTGGAGGACATCTTCGAGCTGTGCCATGTTGAAATGATCGTGGGTATAGAGCTGTGGTATTTAAATGCGAATGGAAGGACAACTCTGTGCAAGGTACTAGAGTACATGAAAGGTACAAACTAGTTGAAGTTAATCATACCAAAAAATACTCCAAGTACGATCCATTTATACTTGCACATCAAGCACACCAAGTGTACTTTGCGCCTTACCCAACTACAAAGAACGACAGAACTGTAAACTTGTGGTGGGCGGTGTTCAAAACTAAGCCACGGGGGCACTATGACTCTGACCTCTTCCAAGAGGATGTCATTTCTAGTGGTACAACATTGTCTCCAGTTGATGAGAATCTTTTTGCAAATGATGATGATGACAATAATGAGGTGGATGTGGGGGAAGATTTTGAAGACGATGAAGGTGGTGAGGAGGAGGAAGGTGCTTCTAGTGATATGGTCGAGGAGGAGGACGACACCAATGATTTAGAGGTCAATGACGAGGAGGAGGAAGATGACTACGAGGAAGAGGATGTCGTTGGTTCGAGTAGGCAAGTGGAAGATGACAACGACAGTGACGATGATTTTTAGTAGGATATAGTTTTAGTAAGTTATATTATTTGTACATAGTAATCTGCATTACATATTTTGGGCAAATTATTTCAATATTATGATGTCAATTTCTAACTTTCTACTATTATATGTCTGCAGATATGACGTTGGGCAGCAGGCTGCGGTATGGTAGTTCGAGCAGCAACAGCAACAGGGATCAGCAGCAGCAGGAGGACCAACAAGAGAACCGGCGGGAGGAGGATCACCAAGTGGAGAACGAGGAGGAGGTGAACAACAATGAGCAACCAGAACAACCGCAACAGGATCAAGGGCTTTGATATACCGACGATGGGCGCCTAATTATTAGCCCGGAGAGCACATGGTGAGACGTTGTATTTCCTTTTTTTTTTGTGAGACATCATCTTATTTCACTCTTTGGTGTAGGTTTCGTACTCGTGCGGTGGTGACTGGTGTGAAGGATAGTTTCATGAAGGAATTGACTACTTACTGCACGAGTTGGAGCAAGGTGCCTCTGTGGCAACGGGAGAAGTGGTTTGCCAACTTCAAGGTACACCAACTTCTTATTTTTAATAATTATCTGTTACTATTTACAGATTACTAATACAATGACAACAAACGATCTTGCAGTTGAAAAACTTTTACAACGAGGGTCTCGAGGTGGCTGTGAGAGACAGATACATAGATGTCGCGGTCGACAGACACAGAGACATGATGTATAAGATGGCGAGCGATGAAAAGTTACAGAAACACCTTAAAGGTTCGATTACTCAATTAGTGTTAGTACTTGAATAAAAAGTTGTATATATCTTCAAAACACTTATTGATCTCAAAGTGTATAAATTGTAGGTGACGCCATCCAACAGTTCAAAACAGCCCGCTCCGACCCGAAGTTCCTTAAGAGATCCGTCCAGGCGAAAAAGAACAAGAGGCGGGGAGGGGACCCAGAGGTGGAGGCGGACCGCACCCACAACGGTGGGTCGCAGTCGATGCACCAGCGTGCCATGAATGTTAGTATTTCCTTACCTTTGATTTTTATTTTGGATTCTTATTTAATGTTTTCATTACAAATATAAATGAGAAATCTACATGTACTGTCAACAGGTAAAGAAGAAAACCGGAGAATTCCCTCTGCCGGTGCAGCTATTTCTCGAGACGAAGAGCAAGGGGGACGACACCACCGGTCGATCATTCGCCACGCCGAAGGATTTGGAGATTTGGGTAAGTTTCAAACATAAGACTTCATTACTTTTCTTTCTTCACACAACTCACCTAATCATGACTTCAATTTCTTTCAGAGCTCGTATTTGGAGGCCACTAGAGCACCCGAGAATGAAGGTGTGGACCCGAGCGCGATTTGGTTCAGAGTCGCGGAGGGATACCGCAAGGGAGCGGTGTACGGTATGGGGAACGCTCATTCCCTGTACTGGACACGACCCAATGTTCGGGGGGGCCATGCGACCTCGACGGAGTGTGTGCCATCCGAAATGGCTGGGATGAGGTCGGAACTGCGGGAGGAAAGGGCGCAACGGGCGGCTATGGCTGAGAAGCTGAAGGAGCAGGATGAGAGGCTGAAGATGCAGGAGTCCGTTAACCTGCAAATTCTAGAAGAGCTACAACGCCTTAGGAGCATGCACCAGCAGAACTGTAACTCCGGCCCCATTCCCCGACCCCCGGATCCTAGAGACCCCTTCAATGGGGGTGGTAGTGGTGCGTCAGCTAGTTTCACTGTTAGGTGAGTGGATTGAAAACAGTTTGTAGTTTCTGAATGCTTGTTGAAAAAAACAGTTTGTGACAACACTTTTAATTTAGTGTATTCACGACGTTTGCGTACTTGGTTGCCAATTTTGGAGTGTGAAGCTTGCGTAACGTTTGGAACAACGTTTGGAATATTTGGAATGATGTTTGGGATGTATTGCGGTTGTTGGTTTGTTTTATTGTGCAGATTTTGGCTAGAAAAAAAATAAATATAACCGGCCTATTTCAGGTCGTACAGCGACTGATATCAGTAGCTAAATTTTCTACTTAGCGAATGAAATCAATCGCTGGAGGACGCCACGTCACACCAGTTAGTGACTGATTTCAGTCGCTAACTGACGCTCTTAGCGACTGAAATCTGTCGCTAAATGGACGTCATAGCGACTGATTTCGGTCGCTAAATTTAGCGACTGAAATCAGTCGCGCGTCTGTTTTAGCGACTGAAATCAGACGCTAGATGCGACTCACTGTAGCGACAGTTGCTTAGCGACTGTTAACAGTCGCGCGTCTCTTTTTAGCGACAGATGACAGTAGCTAAGCTCAGTTGCCAAAAACTTTAAATCTTGTAGTGTGCGCAGCTGTTTCTTGACACGAAGAGTAAGGTGGACTGCAATGGTTGAATGGGCTTCATTTCGAGCAAGGAGAGACAAATTTGGGTGAGTTTCTAACCTAAAGCTTCTTTACATTGTTCTTCAGATTGTGACTTTGTCAATGAAAACTCACCTAATCATCAAATCAATTTCTTTTAGGAAGCATACATTGACGCCACTTCCACAGACGACGCTAAAGGTAGGGATCCGAACGAGGTATGGTTCAGTGTCGTGCGAGGGTACCGCAAGGGAGCGGTGTACGGTACGGGGAACGCTCACACCCTGTACTGGACACCACCCAACGCTCCGGGAGGGGGGGGGGGTGCATTCGACCTCGACGGAGTACGTACCGTCTGTCGTTCCTGAGATGAGGTCGGAATTACAAGAAGAGATGGCGGAACGGACTGCTTGGACTGAGAAGGTGAAGGCGCAGGATGAGCGTATCCGGCGACAGGATGAGGTTAGTATGCAAATACTGGAAGAGCTAGCCCGCCTGAGGAGCATGCAGCAGCAGAACTGCAACTCCGACCCCATTATTCCACAATGTCGAGACCCTAGAGACCCCTTCAACGAGGGTGGTAGTGGCGCTTCGGCTAGTTTTCCCGTTAGTTGAACATGTAGATTAAGAAACATAGCTTGTAGTTTATGAATGTTGATTGAAAACAGTTTGTCACATTACTCTTTATTTAGTTTATTCAAGTACTTTAGTTACCTTGGTTGGCAATTATGGAAATGTGAAGCCGGCATTATTTGGCCGATACGGCATGATGTTTGGAACGTATTTGTCATTGTTGGGTTTTCTTTCTGTTTGCAGATTTTGGCCAGGAATGAAACAAATTGAAACGGCCAAATAAAGGTATCTTAGCGACAGATATCGGTCGCTACGAGGACTAAATAGCGACAGACTGTCGCTAATTTAGACGCCCAAGCTCTCCCAAACGCCATCAGTGAACCCATTAGCGACAGATATCTGTCGTTAAGCGTCTAATGTAGCGACTGACAGCTGTCGATAAGCTTAGCGACAAATATCTGTCGCCCGGGTTTTTTAGCGACAGATATTTGTCGCCCGTCTTTTTTTCAAGCGACTACCTGGTGCGACTGCTTCTCAGCGACTGTCAACTATCGCGCGTCTTTTTTTGCGACAGATGACGGTAGCTGCTATCAGTCGCCCGTCTCGTTTTTTCTAGTAGTGGTAAAAGAAATGGATTCCCATAGATTTTCGTTGTTGTTTGTTTAGAAATTATAGGTAATAGAAATGACGAGGTGGTGACGGTGTCGGGGTGGGGGTAGGGATGAGATCGATGGTGGTGGTGACATTAGTGGTGGTGTCGGAGTGGTGACGGTGGTTGTGACAGTGGTGGTGGTGCCGGAGTGGTGGTGGTTTTAGGGTGGTAGGTGATAAGTTGGGGTGGTGAGGGAAACAAAATTGAAACCCTAGGGGGGTGGGGGATTGAAATTAGAGGAGTATGGGAGTTTGAGAGAGAATAAAAATGGGGAAAAACAATGCAAAAAAATAAAAACAAACAACTACAAAAGGAATGAAAGATGTTGATTCCCTTTCCCTTTCCTGTAACTCCTTAACCAAACGCCCCCTAATATAATTACTTGGGATAAAATATACTGAGATACTGTACGTAAAGGTAATATATAAAAGCTATTGTGTATTGTGGTTGGGATGAATGATCGAGAAAATAAGAGAGTTATTCCTTCTCACAATCACTAGAATTTGTCACTTGGGGACGCCTCTACGGACGCCCGTGCATGCTTGCTCTTTCCTGTCTTCTTATTGATGCTAGGTGCTCGGGAATATCTGACGTGCACCCCGATCGGATCGGTCCTTTAGCGAAGGACGGGGGGTCAAACAATATTTATAGACTCGGAATAACACAAAAACTACTAGAGTAATCGTGGTAAGTCGAGGTCGGTCAACAGGGAACGGAACGTAGTATCGGGTTAAGAGCGACGTGTTTGGAATCTAGAGGGGGGTTTCTAAGGGTCGAGTCTACACTAGAGAAATAACTATAGAAATAACTATAGAAATAGCTAGAGGTGATTAATCTAGGGAAAGGTGTTAGGGGGAAGTCGGGATTCGGAACTTGGAATCTAAGAAGGTCGGAATCGGGTTTTTGTCGCAACATTGATAAAGGGAGAATGCCATCTTTCGGTTTCTTCACCCAGCCCACCTAAAAACCCGCTTTCGCGGCGAAAAAGGGTAAGTCTCAAGTTAAGGTAATTTCTACCCCGAGTTTCCCCATATTGATGGAAATGAGTCAGGTCGGTCTAGTTGGCCGGACTAAAACAACAATGACACAACAACCATAAACAAGATAAACCAACAAGCAAGCAACCCACCAACATCCCTTAATTCAAATAATCCAAGTCTTCATCCCTAAACCCCCCAACAAGAAATCTACTCACTAATCATAATGGAAAACAACAAAACATTAGCTAAGGAAGAAACGACTAAAACATGCATACTAACTAAGTCTAAAGAAACTAACAACAAAACAATAAGGAAACTACAATCTAACAATTATCCACTAAACCATGAAAGAGATATGATCTAACAAAATAAACTAGAGAATAATCTAGAACATCATAAATAAAATCTAGAGAAACTAACAACACATAGATGATCTAAACAAGACAATAATGAGAGAACAATAAAATAAATCTAAACTAGAGATTAGAGAGTGGAAGAGAAATATACCAACTATGATGATCTACAATATATAAGAAGATTGCATAAATAAAGGTCGAATCTTTGATGAAGAGAATGAAGAACTTGTCAATAATAATCCTTCAATAATCCCCACAAACTTGGATGTAAATCTAGAGAATTTTTGATGGAAAATAGGAAGATCTACTACTAGATTACTATGTAAACTACTAGAATTGTAGAGAATTAATACTAGAATACTACTAAATTACTTTACTAAAAAGGGTGGTAATATGATGGTAGAACTACATTAATGGTGGATGGGGTAGGATGGAATGGAGATAATAGTGGATGCCTTGGGCAACAAACTAGGGTAGACATATATATAGTAATGCCTTAATGTGTCTCTTAACCTGAAGCCCAAATCCAACTTTTTGCTCCATTAGTGAGACAATGACTGTGGACATGACATAGGTCCACCCCGACGCGGCCACGCGCGAGTTTGGGGAGGCGAATGAATCTCCATATGAGATGGTCAAATTGAAATTTAAATCGAAGTAGGAGTCGCCACCGAATTTTGTGGTTATTCGGAACCATTCGAGCCCACTCTATGTCGTAGTGGGCCTTATACAAAATACGGCCCATTTCCGATGTCAGAGTTTATTGGGCTCGTCCCTTTGCATTACGATACCGATACCGACATTATCGGATACCGTGTACTGAATGACTCTCGTTTCCAATGGATTCGGACATCCGAAAACCATGGTTCTGAGTAAGGGGTGAGGGTACGTGTTGGGAAGTTCACTAAGAACACCCAACCCCGCCCGCACTTAGCGGCCTTTACTAAGATATCGTTCGTTTTTGGTGTACACGGGTTGGTTCGACGGTTGAATGATATGCAAACATTATTTTCCTAAGCATGTGAGAAAAATAAATGGGTTGCTAAGTCGTTTAATGCATGTTAAACTAATAACGTCAAAAGTTATTTTAGCATGTGAGGTTTGTTTTAGTCTAATAAAACAATAAAATAGATAAATTGCTACAAACACGAGAAAACGAGTTAGTAACGTTTGAATAAATCGAATAAAGACGTAAATAAATAATATGCATGATTTTTAGAAAAGATTTATGACACGTGATGGATTAACACGCGTTGACCGAGGTCGAAAAAAAAGTATTTATCGAAGTATGTCGCGAAAGTCGCTTTTTATGTAAGATTCGAAAAGAATAAAAAATAGAAAAGCGAGGAAACGAAAAAAAGAAGACCCGGCGAACCAGGCTTCCGCGCGAGTTGCCTGGAGGGCGCGCGACTCGCGTGGAGGTCTGCTCGACTTTTTTATTTTATCGAAAATCGTCAATTTTTATAAATCGCGTACAAATATGGATTAATTTATACCCGATTCATATTTTCGATATTCGTCGTATTCGATATTCGATTATGAAATCGATATCGAATAGTCGGAATGTTTTAGAAAAGGTTTTTAAAAAAAAGTTTGTTTTGAACGAAAAGAGAAAAAAAAAGAATTTAAACGAAAAAAATGTTAATTCTCTCCGCGTTAAAAATCGTCGAATTTTGTTTAAAAAGATGTAACGGTTTTCTTAGCATCAACGAGATTTAATTAATTTAGTTCTTGTTAGATACGATATTCGATTAGAGAATCGATATCGTATTTTAAGAACGTTATATAAAAATAGTTTTTTTAGTATCGATTATTAGAAATAAATAAAAATGCGACAACGACCCATATTAAACGAGGACCGACGACACGACACAAAAAAGGAAAAAAAACGAGAAAGAGGGAGAGAAAAGAGAAGAGTCGGGTTTGATCTACACCCTCAACCTACATGCTTTGTTTTCTCGGTATAGAGCTCATCGAAAAGTGGCTTAGGCACGGGAGCGTCGAGATGATGCGGGATGAGTTAAGGTGTCGGTTTGGTCGTGTGATGTGGCGAGTTTCGGCCGGCGTGTGGGTCGGATTTTTGGGGTTGATTTGGACGGTATTTCGGTGCTTGTATGAACGATAGATGTGTGTCGAGGCTTGATGAATAATTCTAGATTAATTCTGAATTTTTGATGATTGGTAATTGATAGATAATGAATGATTTGTGTGTGTCGCGAGGGTCCTATTTATAGGCGCAGAGGTTTAGGAGAGGTATCTTGCTTGGATAACAAGAAATACCGGTTTGGATAGAAAATGTACGAAGTTGAAAGAAACGAGAAGTCCGTTGCTTGGGGAGGAAGCAAGGAAATCTGGTTGAATGGGGGGGTTTGGCCGAGTATCTGGAGCTCGGTCGGTATCTGATTCGGTTTCCGGATAGAATTCCTACTTGCATTGAGATCGAATTCTATCCTTAAACGGATTTGTTTAACATTTTTTTGAAGCTGATTTTTGTAGCAGTTGGAGGCCGAATCAGCCACGTGAGGTGTCACGGCTGACTCGTGTGTCTCGAGAATATTTTTGACCGGGTTTTGACTCGGTCGCTAAAAGACGGTTTTACCCCTGGTGTCGGAATCGACCCAAATTAGTCTTATTTGACTCGAAACGACCCACTGGGCCTGGATTTGAGGTTGGTTTTGTAAGATATGTACTCCGTAATAAGCCTAAACCAAATTTCCCTGATTTCGAGCCCATATCCGAGTCCATTAAAGCATGTTCGCGTCCTATCATCATCGGGTGTTTGGTGGGACCTACTATAGACACCTGGCTGTCAAAATGTGGGTGTCTACAGAGCCCCCACTCTGACTGAGGCTTGGACAGGGCGAAAGTCAGAGTAGCTACCAGGCCAATCGAGGATTAAGACCTGGCAGACTTCCGATCGGGTCGTTTAGAGTCCATTAGACCTGCATGAAGGGCCCGCCAGCCATAAGATAGAAATCATACTTGGATAGATGTTAATAATATCGCGGGGACTTTTCCTTAAAAAAGTCTTGGGTGTGTCTGTTTACAGACACATCCCGTCTTGGAATTGCGCGGGAGTTTGCCTTGGAAGCTATGGGTGTGTCTGTTTACAGACACATCCCATCTTAGAATTACGCGGGAGCCTGCATTGGAGGCTACGGGTGTACCTGTTTACAGATACATCCAAAAAAATGTCGCTTGTACTTTTCCACTGGAGAAATCTTCGGGAGCTGGGATATCTGTCTGTAAACTGCATGTAATATTCAGATAAAACACCGACTCACGCTGGGGAAGGAAATGATTTTTGTCTGATTTCGAAATCGAAGTCCTGAAAACAACTTACGTGTTAGGAGATAGGTTTTTCAAAATTGAAAGGGGTAGAAAAGAAATTTGCAGTTGAAGTTTGACCTTATTGAAAAGGATTTTCTCAAATGGCTAAGTTTTGCAAATTTTAAAAATGAGAATTTGAAGAGAGAGGTATACCGACAGACTCGACTCTGGACGTGACCGGATGAGTTGACAGACACGACTGGACTCTCGAGGGGTTGGACTGTGACTCGGTAGGGGGGTGGGCCACCTAACAAGACTCTTAAGTTGCGCTATTCCGTAGCCTAGGCGAGTGGCAACATGGTCGAATCCTCGGAATGGGAAGGATGTGCTATGAGGGAATCGCGATAGTCTGTAATGAGACTGTTGTAGTCTAGTGCTCTTTTGGATTTTTGATTTTAGGGTACATTTCCAATGTGGGCATTGCCTCGAGTCCTGATAGATTCTTGTCTTCGACTGAGCCGAGTACTAGGACACACTATAGAAAGAAGGCTAGTTTTTGAAAGTTTTTGGATTATGTGAGTGGATGGAGAAATTCTGCCTAGGAGAAGCCCTTAGAATGACAAAGCTAACTGTTGAGAACATGACAGTGTCGTGACTGGAATGATGGTGCTTTTTGAATGTGTGTCAATGTGGGTGGTTGTGCCTCTGTTGAAAGGATGCCTACGTATTCACGTGTAGTGAAATCAAACCATGCCGTAGTTCAGTGGATTTGAAGATATATTATGGTGCCTAGTTTATTAGGGCTTTGTGTGTAACTAGCCATAGCAATGGTGTAGGCTAGGTGCATTCCCAATATGTCTTGATCAAAGGGCTAGAATGGTTAGGATGTTGATCCTGTGACTGTGAGCGTTCTCCGAGGTAGCCCCCAGAGGTGGTGTGAACTATTTGGGCATGTTCTATGCCGACTGCAAGTTGAGCTCCCGTGTTTGGGGTTGGTAACTGGTCTGGGTGAGAAGAATTGGGATGAGATTTTAACGAGTTTTGCTCTCGGGAATTTTAACGAGTTTTGCTCTCGGGGATTTTAATGAGTTTTGCTCTCGGGGATTTTAACGAGTTTTGCTCTCGGGGATTTTAATGAGTTTTGCTCTCGGGGATTTTAACGAGTTTTGCTCTCGGGTTTGCGTATGGTGATTGTAAATTCTGTTATGTAAAGGGGAAGTCGAGTAAAATGGCTCGAACTTTGATTGGGATAGGTTTGATAATGCGGGATCTGGTTTCCATGTCTGGCCCTAATGGTTAGGGATATCCTATGGAGCTTGAATCCTCAAAATTCCGGGCTGTCTCTGGCCTGGATCTCGGGAAGGTCTTGAGGGTTGTAATGTGGGAAGGCTAGATGTGGTGTTAGCTGACCAGCTTGACTGTCTCTCCCTTATTTGATGGTACGGGTAATGATAATTTTTGAATTGACCGTTTCACTTGATTTGATCATTAGCTACGGTCATGGGTTTTTGAATTCTTTGGGTTGACCTCTTAGCCCCGGTCGTGGGATTCTTCATTTGAGTTGACCGTGTCTGGTCGAGGGATATTGATAATTCTTTTTGATCATGGCCAACTTTTTTGTTTTGGCCTTTTGCTTTTTCTCTTGGACTTTTGATTTTTTTGTCCAGCTTTTTTTTTTGTCGGTCAGACTAACACCTGAGGTAGGGATTGGTTGATCTTGTTGGATGGGTGTTTATTGTGGGAAATGGGCTTGCCTCCCGTCTTGAACCCAAACTAGGAGACTACCTAGATTTGTCATAGGATTCGATACCGCTCCTACTAAGGGTAGTCATGTGGCTTTCTATGTCAGACATGGAACATGTAAAGGAAAACATTGGTTCAGTTTCCTGCAGTCGTTATAGATGGGCCTATAATAGTCACGTGCATGTGCTCACAGTGTATGACAGTGTTCATCATGTTCTCGGAAACACATAAGGAAAGTATATATGAGAAAATAGAAAAGCTGATTTTATTGATATTTGAAAAGAGGATAGAATGCAAATGACTCTGACTCTGATTTTGACTTGGAAAGTGAAGGAAATAGAACATCCTAGACTCGGACTCAGACTCGGGCTTAAACCAAATCTAGACTCTCGGATAATGTTTTCATTTGTCGTCGGCTTCTGAGGACTCGAGTTGATGTCCAATATAGCCTTCAGTAGAAGCTTCACCCAGATCTTCATTGTGTCGAAGATCGTCTTCAATCCTAGTGCCCATTTCGGTAAGCACTGCAAAGTTGGAAATGCTGGCATACCTAAGATGGATGCGGTAGGAAGGTAGGAGGTTGTTGATGAATGCCTCCACTAGTGTTTTCTCGTTGGGCTTGTCTACCAACTTCACACTCTCGGCCCTCCACCTTTGAAGGTACTTGGTGAAACCTTCCTTGGGCTCTTGGGCCATGACTTCTAAAGTACGCATCATGGTCTAGATCTCGGTATTATGGGCATAATTCCGAGCGAATTCCGTCGCCACGTCATCCCAAGTCTTATACTTCTTGGAGTCAAGCCTGTAGTACCAGGCTTTCGGGTGCTTCTCGAGGGAGGAAGCAAACAGGTGCTTGAACATGGTTGATTTCACTCCTTTGATGGCCATGAATTCTTTGAAAGCCCAGATATGTAATACCGGGTCTTCAGTCCCATCGAACATTGGTAGGCCCGTCAGGTTGAGGTTAGCGGGCAGCTCGTCGGTCAAAGGTGAATAGGAACGAGCATTTTCCGTATGGATTGAATTATTGGTCGACAGGTGGACCTGTTCCTCCAGCTTGCGGACTGCGTTGGCCAGTTCAGCTATGGGCCCAGTGACTTCATTCCCGTCCTTAGGAGTCTTTTGTTCCAAGGCACTCAAACGGGTGGCAACGGCGGTTTGATCGGTCCTGATTGCTGTCAGCTGGGCCTCCACCTTAGCCAGTGAGGCGGTCAGCTCGTCTATGGCTTGCTGCGTCATGGTTCGGGTGAAGGGCGGCCTGTCTGTAAGAATACCGCGTAATCAGGAAAGTTGCTTCGGAACTCAAATTCACCAAGGCATAGGAAATAGCGCGGGAGGAGAGACGACTCCAGTTTGACTCGGGTTAGACTCTCTTAAGACAAATGTGCGGGGTACGATTCTCGGAGTGATTGTTATTAATCACTACCTCGGAGAATAGCCCCCAAGTGAGACTAAGGGCTCAGACAGGACTTAGATGGTGTGACACCTAAGTGACTCGAAAGTGGGATACGTGAGACAACACGTGTAAGACCTGATCCTTAGAGCAACCGTGATTGACCGCTCTGCCGAATGGTAGCCCCCGAGTGGGGCTGAAGACCGACTCCTAGACGGGTGACTCGTGGATGATGGGCTTTCTTTAGGATTTTGGCAAAATGGGCCTAGTCCCGTGTGAAGAAAGACCTACGTGCGAGCTATTCCCCAGACTTTGGACCCTAAAGTGTAAGTGGGCTTCCCTTTGTAGGAGTATGTCTACGTAGGTGGGCCGTGCCTTGTCAAATAAGGCGGACCGGGATGGGGTGGAAACCCGTGATATAAGATCGACGGAGTTTCGATGCTATAGACTCTAACAACTTATGACAAGACCCGACACTGCTAAATACGGGAAGTCCTAAGAAGAAGGAAGTTTTGAAAAGAGAATTTGGATTTGAAAACCGAACAAAGTCGGATAGGATGGCCCGATTTTTTTGAAAATCGAAAAAAGGTTATCGGGCCGAGATTTTCGAATTTTTTTGAAAGGGTTCAGACAGCATACCGGCTAGAAAATAGGCTATTTTGAGTCAAAATCATAAGCCCTAAATTCGGTAGCTTTCCAGGTTTTGAAAATGGATAGTTTTCGAAAAAGATGCAAGTTTTTTGAAAATGACGGTTTTTGAAAAGACGAGACATGGATCAAGTAGCATGTAGTCACGGAAACAGTATAATGACGCCATGTATGCTCTTAGTCTAAGTCTCGGTCGGTCGAATAGGGTCTATACCAACGACGATAGCTTTCTCGCAAATCAGGACGGTTTTCCTAAGCCGAGTTGGTCTTAGAACCTGCCGTAAAACCCATGCGAGTTCCGCCATCGAAGTCTTTAGTGCACCCATTTAGGAATGCACCGTGGTATAGTGGGACGTCGGTCACAAGTAACCGGCCCGGGAAAGAATTGGGTTATGCATGAACCATTGAACTAAAACGTGTACATTACTATTCGAACGATTTCTTTTCGAGTCTCACCCTGAGGATGCTGATGGTAAGTGACTCATCAGTTGATCCCCAGCGGAGTCGCCAAATTGTGGACATGACATAGGTCCACCCCGACGCGGCCACGCGCGGGTTTGGGGAGGCGAATGAATCTCCATATGAGATGGTCAAATTGAAATTTAAATCGAAGTAGGAGTCGCCACCGAATTTTGTGGTTATTCGGAACCATTCGAGCCCACTCTATGTCGTAGTGGGCCTTATACAAAATACGGCCCATTTCCGATGTCAGAGTTTATTGGGCTCGTCCCTTTGCATTACGATACTGATACCGACATTATCGGATACCGTGTATTGAATGACTCTCGTTGCCAATGGATTCGGACATCCGGAAACCATGGTTCTGAGTAAGGGGTGAGGGTACGTGTTGGGAAGTTCACTAAGAACACCCAACCCCGCTCGCACTTAGCGGCCTTTACTAAGATATCGTTCGTTTTTTGTGTACACGGGTTAGTTCGACAGTTGAATGATATGCAAACATTATTTTCCTAAGCATGTGAGAAAAATAAATGGGTTGCTAAGTCGTTTAATGCATGTTAAACTAATAACGTCAAAAGTTATTTTAGCATGTGAGGTTTGTTTTAGTCTAATAAAAAAATAAAATAGATAAATTGCTACAAACACGAGAAAACGAGTTAGTAACGTTTGAATAAATCGAATAAAGACGTAAATAAATAATATGCATGATTTTTAGAAAAGATTTATGACACGTGATGGATTAACACGCGTTGACCGAGGTCGAAAAAAAAGTATTTATCGAAGTATGTCGCGAAAGTCGCTTTTTATGTAAGATTCGAAAAGAATAAAAAATAGAAAAGCGAGGAAACGAAAAAAAGAAGACCCGGCGAACCAGGCTTCCGCGAGTCGCCTGGAGGGCGCGCGACTCGCGTGGAGGTCTGCTCGGCTTTTTTATTTTATCGAAAATCGTCAATTTTTATAAATCGCGTACAAATATGGATTAATTTATACCCGATTCATATTTTCGATATTCGTCGTATTCGATATTCGATTATGAAATCGATATCGAATAGTCGGAATGTTTTAGAAAAGGTTTTAAAAAAAAAGTTTGTTTTGAACGAAAAGAGAAAAAAAAGAATTTGAACGAAAAAAATGTTAATTCTCTCCGCGTTAAAAATCGTCGAATTTTGTTTAAAAAGATGTAACGATTTTCTTAGCATCAACGAGATTTAATTAATTTAGTTCTTGTTAGATACGATATTCGATTAGAGAATCGATATCGTATTTTAAGAACGTTATATAAAAATAGTTTTTGTAGTATCGATCATTAGAAATAAATAAAAATGCGACAACGACCCATATTAAACGAGGACCGACGACACGACACAAAAAAGGAAAAAAAACGAGAAAGAGGGAGAGAAAAGAGAAGAGTCGGGTTTGATCTACACCCTCAACCTACATGCTTTGTTTTCTCGGTATAGAGCTCGTCGGAAAGTGGCTTAGGCACGGGAGCGTCGAGATGATGCGGGATGAGTTAAGGTGTCGGTTTGGTCGTGTGATGTGGCGAGTTTCGGCCGGCGTGTGGGTCGGATTTTTGGGGTTGATTTGGACGGTATTTCGGTGCTTGTATGAACGATAGATGTGTGTCGAGGCTTGATGAATAATTCTAGATTAATTCTGAATTTTTGATGATTGGTAATTGATAGATAATGAATGATTTGTGTGTGTCGCGAGGGTTCTATTTATAGGCGCAGAGGTTTAGGAGAGGTATCTTGCTTGGATAACAAGAAATACCGGTTTGTATAGGAAATGTACGAAGTTGAAAGGAACGAGAAGTCCGTTGCTTGGGGAGGAAGCAAGGAAATCTGGCTGAATGGGGGGGTTTGGCCGAGTATCTGGAGCTCGGTCGGTATCTGATTCGGTTTCCAGATAGAATTCCTACTTGCATTGAGATCGAATTCTATCCTTAAACGGATTTGTTTAACATTTTTTGAAGCTGATTTTTGTAGCAGTTGGAGGCCGAATCAGCCACGTGAGGTGTCACGGCTGACTCGTGTGTCTCGAGAATATTTTTGACCGGGTTTTGACTCGGTCGCTAAAAGACGGTTTTACCCCTGGTGTCGGAATCGACCCAAATTAGTCTTATTTGACTCGAAACGACCCACTGGGCCTGGATTTGAGGTTGGTTTTGTAAGATATGTACTCCGTAATAAGCCTAAACCAAATGTCCATGATTTCGAGCCCATATCCGAGTCCATTAAAGCATGTTCGCGTCCTATCATCATCGGGTGTTTGGTGGGACCTACTATAGACACCTGGCGGTCAAAATGTGGGTGTCTACAATGACCCTTTAATCTTCATGAGGTGGAACTTCACCCTATCGTGCATGGACTAACACCACCGAGTGAAACTTCACCCGGTGAACTTCTTCTAGTTTTGCGATTTTTGGACGCTTTCACCATCGGGCGAAATTTCGCCCGGTCATTTCGCCCGGTGGAGAAGTCTCGAAAAATCTTCGGAGAGGCAAATTTACCGTCGGGCGAAACTTTGCCCGGTAGTGCTTCATCGGGTGAAATTTCACCCGGTCATTTTTCTGGCCTCATTCTTCGTCGTATGATTGGATGACTTTAAACTTTAAGTTGTGTGCTTTGCTCTTTGGACGATATTTCCTTCTCTTGTGCTCGTGGAAGCTCGATCGTGATTTCGGTGCGAAATCCTATCAAAATTGATAGAAAAACTACCAAAAACACGTAAAATGCACAAGAAGGACGCTAATGCGAGAAATACTCAAATATGGCGATAATCGCACTCTAGACTCGCAAAACGAGGGAAAAACAAGTCTAAATGGGAGAAAAAACGGTCTAAATTTAGCACACAACAATATCTCAAGTGGGCTCCAAGGGAATCAGGATCGAGTCTAAAGCACCGAAACAACATTGCTTCTCTTCTTTATTGCTATTTAAGCTTAAAAAATTAGACAAAATCGTTCTATTTCTCCACGAACGGCCTTAGAGACCTAAATAACACTAGAAGAGACGTAAAAGGACCTCAAAACCGCTCTTTTAAGGAAAGTGAGGTAAAACAAGTGATAGAAACGACATAAATTAAGCACATCATCTAATCAAATTACGCCTGCTCAAGCATTGGAGAAGATCGTTATACTTCGAAGAATCAAACAAAAGAGTAGAGTGCAAGTGAATTACGAAAAGGAATATATCATTGATATAATACTAGTCCATACAATGCTTGATAATGAGTACAATAGTCGATGATTAAAAGTGCGCGAAAACTATGGAGAGACGGTCTCTACTTCCGTTGAGTACCCATTTTATTTGTATCTCTTTATGCGTTATTTGTACCTATTTTATGATTAGTTGCTCGTCATAATCACCATTTCATTTTGTACTTATTTTTATAACAAGTTAAAAGCGTACCTCTTAGTGTAGATTGTGACAATTTTTATCAGTATACTCTTTTATATTAAACGTATCTATTTTATTATTATATTACTTTTGGTACAATTGTTAAAGTTGTAATTGGTCTCGTAATAAGTTTAGTGAGAGTGTCTCTTAGTAGACCTCCTCTTAAAGTATGGCCTAAGGTCGGGGCTCTATTTACACTGCACACCCTATGAGCGGTTATAAGGTGAAGATGTGTTGTTTGACAAAGATATACGTTTTGGTATTGGATGATGACAAGGATAAAGATAAGGAAAGTCGTATGCTTAGATACACCTCCTAATCACACGATTCACATACAATGAATCTAGTCTTATCTTTGGATGAGGCGTCAACGATGTCCACATGACAAGTGACGGTTATACCTTATGAGAGAGGGTAGTCACTAGTCACGAGTTGTCATGCGTCTTGGTTGCATTTGTTAACATTAACACAAGCGGGTGTGAGTTAAATTTATTACGAGATCAATTACTAGTACCTGAGATACGAACCTAGAAGGCTACAAATGAAGTGGGTCGTGAGTCGTGAGTCGTGACTATAGTCTATATATAGGCACCAAACCTTGGCATCTTAGTCATATCAATCTCACCCAAATCAGAGGAAGAAAGGAGTAAAGAACGTGGAAATACTCCGCAGCAATTTCATTACACACTGAGACAGTGTAATTACTTTACCTAGTCATAAAGCAATCCATTGTCAAGAAGAACAGAAGCACCCCCAAATTCAACCAAAATTAAATCTAAAACCCTCAATTTCATCCAATCGAACTCCCTAATTTCAACAACAACCACAATCAATGGCGGTTCGGTCCCTGCTCTAGGGTTTTATCAGCTCCATTTCAAATAATAATCTCCCATGGAAATGCCAGGTAGAAGGTCAAACGCAAACTACACAATCCTTAGTCAAGTCGAGGATCATCCAACCCCGCCCAAACTCTCCGGCGGCGGTGGAGGAGATTGGGATCAGGACCACCGGAACCCTAACAATCGGGTCGGAAACATGTTCGCGCTGCAACGGCAGAGTAGCGGCAGTAGTTTCGGCGAGAGTTCGCTTTCCGGCGATTACTACGTGCCATCCATATCCCTACCCGCTGAGGACATGAGGATTGACGGCGGCGTGATGAGGATTGATGGCGGCGGCGGAGGTTCGTCCGTGTCGTCGAAGAGCTGGGCGCAGCAGACGGAGGAGAGTTATCAGTTGCAATTGGCCTTGGCCTTGAGGCTTTCTTCTGAAGCTGCTTGTGCTGATGATCCTAATTTCTTGGATCCAACGCCCGACGATTCCTCCTCGAGGTTGTCGTCTTCGGGTACCACTGAGTCGATTTCTCACCGGTTTTGGGTAATTGTTAACAACTGTTTTTTGTGTTTTTTCCTTGTTATGCTTGTGTGTTGCTTTAGCAAACTAGTAGGCGGAACTAGACGTTGAAGGCAAGCTTAGATTGATAATCCTAGGGTGCAGCTAGACTACATTTTAGCTGAATACTATTTCATAGTCTTCATTGCGTTGTGGCTTTGTTGGAACGACAAGCCTTCCTTCTGCTATTGTTTGCAAGTACAATAACGTTTTATAATCCTACTCTTTAATTCTAGTACTTAGATTGATGATTCTAGTTCTTTTTAATTTGGCATGATCTAAGAAACACTCTCTCCATATCTTGTTGCCTTCTTTTCCTGACTTCATCCCCCCCCCCCCACCCCCCCCCCCCCCCCCCCCCAAAAAAAATGAACGGTCCTTCTCCATAACTTAGCATTTTAGGGTGTGGGTGGGTTGGAGGGAAAAGAAGGATAGGGGAGTTAGGTACTTAAAATTACTCATTCGGACATAAATGAGGGTGGAGGGAAATGTAGGGGAGGGATTCTGAGGAATCCATTTCCACTCCTAAAACAAATCAAAATTCCTCTCCAATAGGTTAGATTTGGAGGAAAGTTGTATCCAAACAGTCACGCCCCATTCACCATTCCCTTTCCCTTTCTCTTCCATCCTCCCCCCTTTCCCTCCTATTTTACTATCGAAACACACCCTATTGTTTGGATTGTGGGTTTTGAAAGGAAAGGAAGGGGAGGGGGAGTAAGGGTTGTAGAATCACTTGTTTGGTTAGCTAATGAGGATGAAGGGAAATGGAGGGGAGAGATTTGGAGGGATCCATTTTCCCTCCTCCAAGGCGAATCATAATCTCTCCAACATTGGAAAGGTTTGGAGGGAAATTGTATCTCAATACTCAGACCTCATTCCCGGAATTGTAAGATGTCTGTGCATTTAGTTAAATGCTCCATCTGGTTTTGGCATTAAGTGCATAATATTAGATTTGTCTACCATAGCGCATCTGGACTATCGTAACAAGTCTTAAATAGGGATTTAATGTGTTCCCCGTGTGAATTATCCTCCATTAATATTTAATGCCTTTTCTTCTTTCATTTTCTTTGTTTTCTACTCCGTAATACGTTCCTATCTCTAATGAGGTTGGTAATGTAGTCAAATGAACACAATGCCAAGTCTTGTGATTGGGCTTCATTAAGGCGAACATCCACTAGGAACATTTCAAATAGAATTGCACACATCTTCTTAGTGCCTTTGTTTTATTGGCTTGTACCAAACAAACCGTTAATCCACATAAAGTCTAGATTTTAGTCTATGACTAGTATTAACCCATGCAAAATTGCATGGTTTGCTGTTAAAATATTTGTCCCACTGAAAGACATACAATGCTCTTCTATACATGTTTTATGTGTCTATTAGGAATTTTATAGTGATCATGGGTAAATATTTAGGTTGTTATGTTCGTCACTTAATATTCTAATCCCCAGAGGGAGTGCCACATCACCTTTTTTTGTGAGGGTGGATGGGGAGGCTTAAAAAGACATTTTTATAGTAAGTGAAGGATTACTGTTGCTTGTTCATTTTGCTGGAAAAGTAGTAGCGAATATAGACATAGGGGTGAGGAGCTGTCGTAGAGTCTTGAGAAAGCCAAGGGCCCAAGGCTATAAAAATAAGTTTGATGGGACTTAAATTGGACCTTAAAACATAAAAGGACCAAATGCAACCAACAATTTCATTCTTAGGTATACTGCAACCAATGTTAGACTTTATTTACACAAATATTTATAATTAATGTAACTATCATATACTTCAAATAATAGTCAGTATTAATATAATAGTAATTGTTAAGATGTTGAATTACTTTATTTGTCATAATATTCTCTAGGATTTGAATAAATCTATGAATATTTTAGTCTCCTCAGCCCCTGAATTTTATAGTCTTGGACAGATCGAACCAAAGATCAGATTCGTAAGTGTGATGGACCTACCTAGATGTAATTTAATTTGGTCTGGTCCATTCTTGAGGTCCAGCTCCGTCCTACTTAGAAGCATAACTCGAAAGATTCCCCAATGTACCAATTGTTACGTTTTAGTCATGCAATCTTCTGTTAGCCTGTAACTCTGTAAGTCTGATTGTGTATGGCAATTAGTCCCTCCATTTGATTGAATTAGCCCATTATCCCGCCGTTTTATAGTAAGCAATTTCATTTAGTTCTCTTGGCTTGTATGTTAATTTTATTTGTCTGACGAGTCATTATTGCCAATTCTTCTCATTTCGGCTTTTAAATATTCCTCTGAAGCTTTAATTTGGTTTTTTAACAGGTGAATGGCTCCCTTTCTTACTTTGACAAAATTCCTGATGGGTTTTATTTGATACATGGGATGGATCCTTATGTATGGACAATGTGCGCTGATTTACAAGAACATGGACGCATTCCTTCAATTGATACTTTAAAGTCAGTAGATCCTGTAGTTGAATCTTCACTTGAGGTGATTCTGATTGATCGACGTAGTGATGCCACCTTGAAAGAAATACTGAACAGGGCTGTGGATATATCTTCCAAGTGCATTACCTCTGAGGATGTTGTTGATCAACTGGCAAAATTGGTGTGGAATCGGTTGAAGTGAGTCGCTATTTGATCTCTTGCATTCAAGGATTTTCTTATCCTTTGCTTTTTTCCCCTTCACATTTTGTGTATCATCTTCCTCTAACATTAAGTTGGTTGTTCACAAGGGGTGCAGCTTCAACCAGGGAGGAGGACTTGGTTCCCATCTGGGAGGAGTTTAGTGCTAGTCTCAGGGATTGCTTGGGTTCTGTTGTGCTTCCAATTGGCAACCTATCCATCGGACTCTGCAGTCACCGTGCTTTGTTATTCAAAGTATGCCGTCATTGTTAAATTTGCTGTATACTATCTGAATTAAGCTGTCCGAACTTGATGCAAATTGCTGCCCTCTATTTGTAATATTGCGTGGAACTCTATCCTGTTATATTACAATCTATTACAGAGTATTATGTTATATTGTTGAAAAGCCTCACTTCCGAAGGACATTTGTCGTGACACTTGGCAGGTCCTTGCTGATGCAATTGATTTACCATGCCGAATTGCCAAGGGTTGTAAGTTTTGCAGTAGAAACGATGCTACCTCTTGTCTTGTAAGATTTGGGTTGGACAGGTATGTTGTCTAAAATATTTCAAATCTTTATTGTTGTGTCTTGTGTCTGGTGTCATACCTTGGCACATGTCTACCCTTGGTGATCCATATGCTTGGTGAGGTGAAGCTTTATTTGCTTTGGTTAGATATTATTCATAGTAGCATATGAGCGATATTAAGTGATCAACATCTAAATGGTCTGAACACAAAAAGGGGCCTCTATGGGAATACTGTATTTGAGGTTTTTAACTTTAGGAATGCCTTGAGAAAGTCTGATATTTATCAAAGTAAATGGGTAAGCTTTCTTGACATTTTTCTTTCCCCTAACAACTTAGAAGTCTTGGCTATTTTCAGCATTTACCTTTTTAGAAATATTACATTCCTATTTATAAAAGTAAACAAGATTTTGGCAGACAATTTATATTATGTCCGTTCCATTCCTTTTGCAAATTGCAGTGAGTTGTAACTTTAAAAGCCTGCTGTATGATTAGTCGTTAGGAAGGGATAGATCTGGTCTGCAGCAGGAGGTTCTATGTAAATTCATTTAACTTTCCTTCTGACTGGTAGATAATCATAGTGTGACGATCTATAAGAGCTCTTAGTTGTATATTCCCAATGTGTTAAACTTTAGCCTAGATGATGTTGGAATTTAAGATCAGAGTATTTGCAAACTATCTAAACCTAGTATAAATGTAGGTGTGGTTGGGGTTGTGTTGGTGCTGTTTTTTTAAAGAACTGCAATATGTTACCTTTGCAGCAGTTACCTGCATACTTGATTTTCCGTTGTTGCAGGACTTTATTACCACTCTGTTAGTCCTTGGCTATCTTCGTTCATTGTTCCACTCTTTTCTAAGCAAAGAAATCTTGCATTGTAACATGTTCTCTTGTATTATTTAGGGAGTATCTGGTTGATCTGATCGGGCAGCCAGGTTGCTTATGTGAACCTGATTCTTTGCTCAACGGTCCCTCTTCTATCTCAATATCTTCACCATTGAGATTTCCAAGATTCAAATCAGTTGAACCTGCCATAGATTTCAGGTCACTGGCGAAACTATATTTTTCGGATTCTCAGTCTCTTAATCTTGTATTTGACGGCCCTTCTACAGGTGATTGTTTGGTTCTCTTTTACACTTGCAATAAATTAGGTCTTTCTCTTTGTTATACTGGTTAACAGAGTGAATTCCCGTATAGGGTCCTTCATATTCTAAATTTTGAAGTACAATTAGCATCTATTCTTTTCATGTTTTCATCTGGTTACATATGTGTTTTTCATCGTGTATCACCTCAGAGCAAATGTATTTATATTGATGTTGATACTTTCGTCGTGAACAATTTCAGTAAGTTCGAAGATTCCGACATATCGATTTTGTATATGTGCAGTACTTGTGCTTGTTTCTTTTGCTTCTGTAATTTTAACTGATTTAAATGGGTTATCTCATCAGCACTCATATGCAAGAGATACGAAGGCGTACTAGTAATAGCAATTATAACTTTTTCCCCTTTGCATCTTTTTATTGAAAAAGGCATATTTATTAGTGAGGTGAAAAAGAGAGGAAGAAATGCAGTGGGAACTTAATATTCGAAGGGAGTAGTATATTTCCTATGTAAATATCCATTTAGGCTACACTCTGCTTTGGTACATGCAGTGAAGACTGTTTAGCAAAGTATATTTGTCCCCACATCTTCCTTCTATTGGATTTTGTATTTTCTTGAAACTTGGAAGATGCTAATAAATTTCTCTCATCAAGATAAGCTATTTGCTGCCCTTGCAGTCTTAATTTTAAAAGGCACATCTTAGGCACGCTGTAGCTCAAGGCTCATTTACACACTAAATTGTCTGGGGCCGCTTTAGCTTTGCTTTGCTTGTAATGCTCAACATGTGACGCACAATTCCATATTTAAATCATCTAGTTCCTTTACTATGTTCTTCTTTTTCCATACGTGCTGATAAGAACTCTTTAAAATTCCAAAGATAATATAGCACAATATATTTATCGAAGAAAATAAATTTGTTTGCAAAACGATGCATCTCCTGTTCATGTGACGCATGCTTTCTCTTCGCACCTTGTCACCATGAGTTCTAAGTTGCTGCTAGTAATGAAGGCTAGAGTTTGGACTCCCCCTTTCGATTATCTCCCTCTTTCTGCCCTTCTCCTCGTCCTCTCTCTGTTTGTGATAGGATTTGGCTGAATACTATCAAACAAACAGCATTCATTATACTATCAACCACTCATATTATATTTGCTGACTGCTCATATTTCTCTCTACAACGATGCCATAGTCCCAAAGTGACTAGCAGACTGTTTCATATTTCTTCATCCTAAATTCTCTGGAATTTGACATGGTATGTATCTTGATGCTGAATTACTTCCTTATATCCCTATAAACAAAATGGATTGAGGAGGAATGCTAAATTGTGGTTCTTGGGATCTTTTGTGAATATGTGCCAGTTATATGGTTATTGTAAACCTTAAGGTCAACCAGTCAATTCAGATGTTTTAAATCATCATATCATGGAGAGAAACCCTGATTTAGTTATTTTGACCAACATATGAGGCATTGCAAATTGACTTACTATAGGATAATGCACACATCTTATATAATAAAGAGATTTTGAATCAGGTGCTGTGGTGAATGAGCAAGATGTGGGAGATGCAATCTATCATAATCAAGTTTGTAGAAAGCTTTCTGATGGGTCCAATCCTGTTCGTAGCTCAATGAATGCCCAAGAAACATCTCAGCTAACTGGTCATGACCGAGATTCCCGCATTTCTGAATCTAGAATACCAGCACAAAATGTTGGACAAGCACCAAGTATCATCAGAGAAGCTCTTCCTTCTAGATTTGTTCCTCCCAACGGGCAACCAGTTCTCAATCAATATTCTGATTCGACTAGGACTTCTAGGTTTGAGGCTAGTCTAGCTTCAAGCAGAGCAGTAAGCGATGCTTCCCTTGACATGGATGATCTGATAATCTCGTGGAGTGATCTTATTATGCGAGATAGGATTGGGTCAGGTATAGCTCCGAGGAAATGACATGCTTTGGAGTTATTAATTTCTTATAAATTTTCATCTTTTGGAGATAATGTAACTGCATCAGTGTGGAATGCGCTTTTTGTGGTACATGAAAACATTTGCTGTCTTTGCAATATTGGGATTTGATTTGCGTATTTTTATTGAAATATGCAGGTTCCTTTGGAACTGTTCATCGTGCTGAATGGAATGGATCGGTGAGCATCTTATATTATTTTCCTTTTTTGTTGCCTTGTAAATGCTACGAAATGGTATTCTATATATCTATAGATATAGTATAAAAAAAAAAAGAAATAAATAAAATTAAATGGAAGGCGAATAATACAATAAAATAATACTCCCTCCAATTCATAGGAATTGCCCCATTATTTATTCACATGTGAGATATATTTTATTCAAATGGGGCAATTCTAAGAGTAGGAGGGAGTAATAAAAGTGCAGTGTCAAATGCAAAATTAAGTTGGAAGCTTTAATAATAAGTTTTTAAACGGTTACAAACTCCAAGTTCTAGAAAAAATATTTAGTACGTGAAAATAATAGCTGTAGGAAAAATATAGTTATGAAATAATTTTTGAAAAAAAAAAGAATAAATGAAAAGAACAAAAGTATCGTCCTCAAATATCCGCCGCCACCCGAATCATCTCCCTCCACGCTGTCCTATCCAACGCCATAGCTTCTCCAGTCCCAATAACTTCATATCGTTCTCAAATCTCAATCACTCTAATCAAAGTCTGTTTAGGTCTTCCTCGACCCCGCACAAACCCATGCTCTCTCCAACCTCCAAATCTACGTTTCAATGCATAAATCGGCCTTTGTCTCACATGTTCAAACCATCTTAACCATTCACCATCAACTTATCCTCTATAGGTGTCACTCGTACTTTCTCCCTAATCACCTCATTTCTAAGTCGATCTTTTCATTTATGTCCACACATTCATCTTAGCATTCATCTTAGCATATGCATTTCCGTCACATTCATCTTTTGCATGACTATTCTTTACTATCCAACATTCTGTGCCATATAAAGTGCAGGCTAATTGTTGTGGGATGCACCAACTCCTCATTAAATTTAATTTTGCCAAATTATTATATTTCCAATTATAAAAAAAACAATTTAAGAAGGGTCAATTAATTACTATCGAGGAATGGATGTTCGCCCAACCTGAAACTTATGATTGATAGTAAAACATCGATTCGTAGGTTCCAGATCCAAGTAGTTGTTTCAGGGCCCAATTCCTATTTAATATAGCTATTTGTGCAAAAAAGGTTAATTGGATGAGTTTCAAACTTTCATTTTTATTAATTTAATTAATCATATTTTGAAGTCCTGTCAAATAGAGATTTTTTCTTTCGACCATATTTCGACATTCGGGGATTCCATTTTCGAGTACCATGACCAAAATGAACTCCTGTGGTAAAATTTGCCCTTTTATTAATGAGGTACTTCTTGATCACATAGTAACCTCGTTGCACTCTTCCATTTCAACCATCTACCTTCAATCCTATGGGCCACATCGTCGTCTAATTCTCCACCCTTTGGAGAATAGACCTGAGATAACGGAAAAACTCTCATCCGCGTATCACATTCCCATCAAACGTGATAGTACTTTCCTTTCTACTAAATTTCCCCTAAATCTGCACTTCAAGTATTCAGTCTTACTTTGTCTCAGCCTAAAACTACGAGATTCTAATGTATGCCTCCATAATTCTGAGTTCCTTTTAACCCTGTCCTTCGTTTCATCAATCAATAATATATCATGGGCAAACATCATACATCAAGGGATGTCGTCTTGAATTGACCTTGTCAATTCGTCCATGACTATGGCAGAAAGGAAAGGACTAAGCGCCGAGTCTTTGGGGCACCCAAATCGTAATAGGGGAATTCCTCCGTCCTTTCCACTGAAGTATGTACAGTTGTACTAGCTCCTTCGTACATGTCTTTAATAATGTCAATATACTTCTTTGACACACTCCTTTTTGGCTAATGTCAATCACAGTACCTCCCTGGGTACCTTATCATAAGCTTTCTCTAAATCAATAAAACCATATGCAAGCCTTTCTTCTTATCATAATAGTGTTCAATCATCTGTCTTATCAAAGAAATATTGCTTCCATGGTCGATCTCCCGGGCATAAAGCCAAATTGATTTTCGGATATGTCGACACACTTCCTAAGACGTTGCTCGATCACTCGTTCCCATAATTTCATAGTATGACTCATCAACTTAGTTCCTCAATAATTAGAGCACTTGGGACACCGCCTTTATTCTTATATAAAGGTACTAAAATACTCGTTGCTAAATAATTTATTTCGTAGGAGGTGGCGGTCAAAATCCTTATGGAACACGATTTTCATCCTGAGCGCTGCAGAGAATTCCTAAGGGAGGTAAGCATCACATGTTCTTCTGTACGTAGCTGGAATGTGTAGTTCCTATTTTCCGTAGGTTGTGTGTAATAAGTTCTCTTTGTTATTAGGTTGCAATAATGAAACGCCTACGGCATCCAAATATTGTTCTCTTCATGGGGGCCATTACTGAACCGCCTAATCTAGCCATTGTAACCGAGTATTTATGCAGGTTCAGTCCTTGGACTTCTTGATATCATGATTTTAGTGTTGTTTATGTATCCCATTAGTGTATCTGATATTTTGCATCAACTGCAGAGGAAGTTTATACAGACTGTTACATAAATCTGGTGGCAGAGAGGTGTTGGATGAGAGACGACGACTAAGTATGGCTTTTGATGTGGTATATTTTTGTCTCCCCTAGTGTCCACAACATTGATTGCCGTCGTTGATTCGTGTCGCTAGATGGGTTTAGGATGCATCTAAGATCTAACACAAAATGTTGAACTTGCTTGTCACCCTGCACAATTTTTTCATTCTGCAATAACAGTTCATTAGTTCATTTCTGTGGACTGTTGCCAGGGTAGTTATTTATTTATTTATTATGTTGTAATCTGCAGGCAAAGGGAATGAATTATCTTCACAAGCGTAACCCACCTATTGTTCACCGGGATTTAAAATCTCCTAATCTTTTGGTAGATAAAAAGTATACTGTGAAGGTAGTCGTTGTTTTTACATTTATGTGTTTTTCATTGGCAGTTGTGCATATACCCCTTTTGTTAATTGTTACTATCGTTTCTTGCCCTTTTTACTTCTTCCACAGATCCTCTCTCCTTCCCCTTTTTTTCTTGCTATTACTCTTGACAAATTACTTCAATTGGTTTAGGTGTGTGATTTTGGCCTTTCACGTCTGAAAGCTAATACATTTTTATCATCAAAATCAGCAGCAGGAACTGTAAGTCTTTGAGAGTTTTAAAGTGTTTGAGTCCAGAACTCCAGATATATCTCTTTCCTTTTTCGCTGCATGTTTGCTTTCTTATGTGACTACTATTAAATTGAACAGCCTGAGTGGATGGCACCTGAAGTTCTTCGTGATGAGCCATCAAATGAGAAATCTGATGTCTATAGCTTTGGTGTTATATTATGGGAGCTTGCAACATTGCAACAGCCATGGAGCAACTTAAACGCTGCTCAGGTTTGTTCGTTATATAACTATGAGTATCTGCCTTTCTCATCTTTATGACGTTGAGAAAAAATTGTCTGGGTAACTATATGGTGTTTGTACTTTATATCATACCTCTTCCTTGGAGAGTGTTGGCTATGCTTGAAGATCTTCAGTTTTGTTCAATCTATATCCTAAACTTGCATGCTTTGGTATCCATAAACTAGTACATTTATCTGTGTCATGGGAATTACTTGTGGGTCTGTTAAATGGAGAATTGAGGATCATAGCAGTTAAAGAATCTGTAGCTGAAAAATAAGATATAGAATCTCTTGTTTCTGTGATAATTGTAGTCATCTTGCCTGGAGGTAGTTCCTTGGCACCATAAAAACGAAGAGGAAGAAAATGCACGTTCTACCGCGCCACAGTCAAGCTTGTTGGAACATCTGCTGTTTTGATGTATTGTAGACTTGTAGTTGATCATTCCCTCTATGTGCGGTTAGACTCTCTTTGCCAAGAAAAGACATTATTTGGTGAATTTTGTGTTTAAATATCAGGAAAATTGTTGGTGGAAGTGTCTTGCTGATGCCTAGATGAAAGGTTTAGTATTAGTGTAGAATACGGAGGTTAAAAGTAATATCCGCAACCTGTGTATATATGGTTTGAACTCAGGACTTTTGGGGTTATTAATGCGTGAGTTGAATTAGCCAAAAATGAATGGGTACACCTTTTGGGACAGAAAATTTCAGGTTTCTTACCTTTTGTGTATGTTGGGTTATTGTTCCTAGTCAGTAAAATAAAGAGTTGGTGCGCTACGCTTGATGGAACCTCTCACTTGAGGTGTGGATAGGTTGACGATCCTGCATCTACTGCCTTGCTGCGGGTGTCTCAACAGTGTGATGACCTTAGTCTAATGGCTTGCTTCTTTGAACTACACACTTCCTTTTGAGTGATGGAACTTCTTTAAATTTGTGTTCACTCCTGTTTGACAAAACTCAATACTTTTCTCCGCTTGGTAATCAATGTGTGACCTATCCTTCTTTAGGTCGTTGCGGCAGTTGGTTTCAAATGCAAGAGGCTCGAAATTCCACATGATGTGAATCCTCAAGTGGCTGCCCTTATCGAGGCTTGTTGGGCTAAGTGGGTAGAATGTCCAATTTCCTGTATATGTTTTGGAGTATTCAGCCTTCCATTTTACTAATTTGTTTTTATTTCTACTACTTGCTGTAGTGAGCCATGGAAGCGTCCTTCCTTTGCCAACATTATGGATTCTCTGAGGTCGATGCTTAAACCTCCTACGCCTCAACTGGTTCGTGGAGATAGTCACCTAATTACATAAACGCATGGCGAATAAGATTTAGCTTTTTTTCTCATTTGCGTTGTTTGATTCTTTTCCTGATGTGAGTGCCGGAAGGGACTGAGTTCTTCCAGCAATTTCAGGTATGAGTCAATCCACCTTTGTCTATTCTATTAGGTGATTAGTAATTTTATCAGATATATCTCCCCTGCCATTACCCATGATGATTGAGCTGATACTGTTGTGAAAATTGTGGACTATTCTCGTGTGGTAACCTTTAGTTATGTTATTTCATTGTTTGGAGAAACTATCAGTGGAAGCATAAGTAGCTAGGCCGTGAAAACACGGATCTTTCTGCTCGGTGTTAGCATGGTTACGTGAAGGCCCTTCGTTGTGGTCATTTAACATTGCCACTATGTTTCTTCCGAGTATAACACTCCTTGAAACTGTGATTTTACTGCTTGACGACCGATACTTGAAAATATTGCGAGTTTATTGAAATTTCTGAGACTTTGTGTTAGGTACTTAAATATTTGTTTAGGAGGGGGTTTAGGTTGGTTGAATCTTGTCTAGATTTCTTTTCCCGCACCCCCTCTCTCACTCACTCTCCAGCTACTCCTTTCACGGATGAGGTCTGCTATCTATTCCTTGGCACTTCATCTGGTACAGCTTTTTATATCTGTAGCAGTCCCCTGAAATCACACGGAGTTGGTCATGAATTGTTATTGATGGTGCTGGAATGGATCTTTGTGACGTCTAATTTGCCTAATTTGCTCATATGGGGAAGAAGTAATGTTATTTATAGGCATTTCTCATTGCTTTTCCCGTGTAGTGTTTATTGTTGTTCTTACATGTTTTAGGGAGTTTGAATTTAGCTGTCAAAATTGAACATACTTGAAAACCAGAGTGCAGAGTTTCATGATACTCGGTCTTCATTTATTTTCTATTATGGTATCAGACTAACTGACGATTGAGGGGGTTTTTGTTTTTTTGGCGCAGGATCAACTGCTGTACATCTCTGTTATATTGCCCATAGAGAAATGAATTTTGACGTGGGTTTGAATACTCATACTAAGTTATATATATAAATATCAAATACAGTAGTATTGTAGGCAAATCATTTTAGTAGTTTTCAGATATAATCGTCAATTGTAAGCATAAACAACCCAAACATAGAAGTTTAATATTGGCAGTAGTGAGAATGAAATGTGCATATCTTCTTCGTTTTGAAACAAGGAGGATGGAATGAATTACAGTACTTCTCTAGTGTCTTTAAGTTTCTCTCCCTTTCATGTGAGTCCAATAACCAAAGCGGATGAAGTAGATCCCTTACCGTTAACCTTACCCTCTTAACAATTTCAATCCCGAAGCCTTTGTAATAGTGACACCATCCATTGTAATACTCAGTAACTAATAGGGTTGTGATTCGTAATTGGGGGGGTTGGTTGGTTGGTTTTCCTTTCCATGTTATTCTGCGTGGTTTAACTCTGAGGATGTGATTGTTGTGGGATGATTTTTTTGCTACTCTAAACACTATGGAATCTATTCATCCACTTATTTATACGTAATGTTCATCCTTGGTACTCCCTATTAGACTTTCACAATTTCTGGTTTTGCAATATAGTTATCCGTCATTTTATTATAACGGATTAAATACTGAGTATCCATTTGCTTATAAAAAGACAATATTACAAAATCAAAGTTTTCTTTGTTTGTGCCAAATGGGTAGTGGTAACAACCCGGATTTTTTAAATAATGTTAAAATTTTAAACATTTATTTAGGCCAAGTTTAACGTTTGAATTTTTTTTTTCGTGAATAAAACTATTTTATTTTCGTTAAATTAAAAAATTTTCGTTATAAAAACATGGGAATTTATTTATTGAATTATTAAAATTTTTATCTTTCATTAAATAAAGTTTTCAAACTCGAAAATATTTTTAATATTGACCTGTCATTTTGATATTCTCTCGTCTCGTAAGAATTTAAAAATAATTTATCAAATTCTTAAAATAATGATTTTTTACAACTCTTGTCTCAAATTATTATTTATCGCCTATTTTACTTACTGTCTTACAAATTCCTTTTTAAAAATAAATTTTACGGTTTCCATTATTTTTATTCCGTAATCTTATATTTCAACTTTTTAAGAAAGAAAAAAAAATGTTTGTACGAGAATCGGACCGGACCGGACCGAAACTTGGATTTATCTCCCACGTTTTCCCTTAACATATCTAAAAAAGATATTTAGTCTAACGCATAGTCACTACTCATACACTTAACACCTCACCTGCTTTTACTATGTTACACCTCCTACCCTATATACAACAAAGCTCAGACCACCTCCAACCATGTTGATTTCTATCGTCAAAAAGTGGATGAAGCCTTCATCAAGCCCTCCAACAATGATGAAGTATCATCTAAAAGATGATGAAGTAAAGCTTCATCAATATATTGATATATTGATGAGTTGAGAGCTGAACAAAAGTAGTGATATAATTTATTAAAATAATATATTGTGAGATTGAAAAAGGTAGGAGAGAGGGAAGAGAGGTGTGCAGTTGCTTTTTTTTTTTCTCCATTTCATTTAAACTTTTTTTTAAAGTAAAATTATTACATAAAATTATAAAAAATATATTAAAATGTTTGTATTTTTTTTCTCTACATTTAGAGTCCACTATTGATAATATTTGGAATAATTTTTTTAAGATAAAAAAATAGTTGATGAGGAGCATGAATAGTCATGGATGGGGGAGGGGTTTTGTTATTGATTGAAAAGTTGATGAATGATGAGGTGGATGTACTATGATGAGGGAGTCTTGAGCATGGTTGGAAATGCTCTCACCACCGTACGTCCACACCTACCTAATCCTATCTATACTAGTAACCTATTGCTAATAGTAACTACTCCCTCCAAATTTCTAACATTGCCTCATTTGTATTTTTGGTGGAAAATAAGGAAGAGAAAATGAGTGGTTAAAAAAGGAGGAGAAAGAGAGAGAAATTGGTGGATAAATGTGAAACACACATTTATGGCCAAAAGTAGAAAATGGGTAAAAGATTAAACTCAGCCCAAAAAAGAAAGTGAGGCAATATTTGAAACTCGGAGGGAGTACTATAAATACTACCACTACTTATACTACTACGTAACATACTACATACACTTATATACTCCCCCCACAATGATGTAGGAATGAGTAATGAAAGGTGGTAAATTGTTTTGTGGGGTTCAAGATGTCAAATCAGAAAAAGTAGTCAATAGAAAGAAAGTATAATGGATGAATAAGGAAAATTTTGAAGTGGAAAAATCTTAGTGGAGTTTTCTTTTAAGGAAAGTGGGAAGATCTTAGTGGGGGGAGGGAGTACTACTTACTACTCCGTATTACTACTACTCGTACTATTACTCTTATGTACTTCCTCCGGATACTATTTTTCGCCCCACTAACTCAATATATGTGAGGAGTATTTTAATAAAAATGTTGCAAAAAATAGTGTTTGGAGGGAGTATTATTATTACGTACTACAGTACTACTTACTATACTATATACTCCATACTATGGAGTACTATATTTATTCTCTCGTCCTTTTCTATAATTGGAGCATCGAGAATGAGGAGCTACCCAGTATTTGGCGGAATCATTTTTCTGGAACCGTATTTGAGTCAAATCATTTCGACCGAAAATGTCTTTAAAAAGAGGAAGGAGACGACTTTTCTTACGTAGACGATATTATTGACCCCGTCGACCTTAATTCTTAATAACGTTAATAAATATTCTGTAATAGCTATTAAGGTAACCAAACTTTTCTTCTAACAACATTTCTTATATATAATTATATATTGTATTACTAACTTAATAAATTGTTTACTTAAATATTTAGGCTTATTTGTATGACTAAATTACTTAGGTATATATATATAAAAATGTTACGTGATATTTTATTTATGTTATATATTTTGTTTATGACTAAATTCAACTTAACTAAATTTTCACTTGTTTAATTTATTTTTCATCTTTACATTTCTATTGATATGAGAGAATGAGAAAATGAATAAAAGAACTTAAAATGATAAAATTTAAATATATCATTTTATTTACTCCGTATTTATTTCTATTTACTATGTATATTTATTCTATGTATTTTATATTTTGTATGTATTTTATATAATTGTAATTTTGGTCATATATTTAATTTTCTTTAGTACTTTTAAATTTGTTTATATATTATAATAATAGAGTAAATTAGTAACTTACAAAATATCTTATTTTAAAAGTATTTCACTTATTATTTTTTATAGGTAAAAATTTATAAATTTCATTTTCTAAAAATAAATGGATTTATTTTATTTTGAAATTTTTACACGACATTTATAAATATCTAAAAAATGATTTTACGTTAAATTTTGTAAATCGGCTAAGTAGGACTCAAATTATATTTTTCAGAAACTATAAATTTTAAAATAATATTTTATTATTATTATACCTTAAATTTTTTTTATATAAAAAAACTTCATTTAAAAGAATTTACTATTTTAAAATAAGTTATATGATATTTGGGATATAATATTTCAGATGACACTTGAGGATTAAAGTATAACGTTGTCACACTGAAAGTAAGTATTTGAGGATTTGACTGTTTCAAATGAGTCCGACCAATTATTGAAGGTCACCAAATAAAATACTACTCCGTACTTGTTTACGGACGACTTTTATATAAAGTTTACGATGCGAGTCTGGGACGAATAGCTTGTGTTGGATTTTACCATGCGTGGTGTTTCGACTGCACTTGTAATGAAAAGCAGACTCGGAGGCTGCGGTCCGAGAGTCGACCTAGTGTTTAAGGTAGCGTCATACGATAGTGAGAGCTGCGGTTCAAGAATCTGCGTAGGGTATCTGCGCATGTATAGACAAGTACTTAATCAGTATTACCACCTAGGTAGCGGGGGCAGAATAGGATTCTGAAAATTGCGGGTTTCCCATTGGTGATGCAGAGAATGTAATCATCAACTTTCATTTCAGCCGCCCAGAGCCCCGTTTGAATAAACGTATAATTAATATAATAGAAGTTCAGGCCCAATTGAGCCTTATGGATGAGATGTAAACCTCATAAGATCGGTTCGGTCTACGAGTCGGTAACACGGTTATATCTATTGGTGAGATGCAAGCCAATAAGGTGCAGCAGTGATACTAGGAGCCACGACTCGTGTGTTTATTCTCTGTTTACGTGAAGATTGGTTTTTAAAACAAATGGTTGCCAATGTCCCATCTTTTAAACTTTATCGTTTTCATCACCTCACATGTTAGTTAATTGAGTTAAAGAAAACTATCTATTACGTGATATCCTTTAATATTTTTGTAAGCATATTATTTGTTATTCTTATGTGTATGAGGTGATGTTAGATGAACGGCTTGGTTGCTGACCCGCTCAACGTCCACTGTTTTATTTTTTTGCAGGTTTAAGATGTTGGGGAATCGAGCGAGAGATATTTAATAACATGTTTTGTATAAAAATACAGTTTATATTCTGTACTAAATGAATCAAGACTATGTAACTAATAGTCGTTTGCGGTAAGGATCCGTAGCGATCCGGATTTATTTGCGCTCTGTTACAATTTTAGTTAAATGACTTAGATAACTTTCCGCATTATCTATTATTTTAAGTCTTCAAAAATACGAGTTGTTATAGGTAGTATTTGACCTATTACTGAAGGACAAATATGTCCAAGGGAAATTAGTTGTTAAACTTTTACTGGATCTTAATTCTCCTAACCTCATACTTTCTTTTCCCAATTTCTCTAATTGTACATTTAAATTTACATTAAATCCATCTAAATTATACCAAGTTTTCTCTTTCACACCCAATTTTTCATTATTTTTTTTGTAATATCTCCCTTTGGAAAAAGATTATTCCCTCTGTTTCATTGATATTTTCCACATTTTCATTTACAACCATTTCTTTGATTTCTTCCATTACTTTTTTTGTTATCACACTTCTCTCTTATCTAGGTGACCCATTTACTTTACTCTCTCTACTTTTATACTCTCTTTGTTCAATGAATTGTTTGCCTTTGCTTTTGGCACCAAGGGAAAGGGAACCAATAGGGAAGTGACATGTGGAGCCAATGGTCAAAATTACATATAAAAAACATTCCTAAAATAGAAAGACAAACAATTCATTGAGACGCCCCAATATGGAATAGACAAACAATTCATTGGAACGAAGAGGTATATTTTATTATTATTCTTAAAAAATGCTTCATTTTAAGGTGGAAGAAAATCATTGAAACGCATGAAGTATAAAAACTTAACAATTCCCTTCCATTTTTATCCTCCCAAAACTTCTTCAGTAACTCTAAATGGATCATAATTCGCGCTTAGAAATATAATTTTTTTTGCTTGTTTAGTTTCTAAATAAGTCCTAATTAGATTCATCTATCACTTTAGAATTATGGATCATACATTACAATTAAGTCCTAATTGTGGTGGTTGTTGGAGGTAAGGTGATGAATTGATTGGGGAAAAATGAGGAGTGTAATTTATGAAATGTAGATATGGAATAGAAAAAAATTGAGTACGGAGTATAATATACTCCCTCCGGACACTATTTTTTGCCCATTTCATTAAAATACTCCTCACATTTATTGGGGTAGTGGGGCGAAAAATAGTGTCCGGAGGAAGTAGCATTTACCTTTATAGTTCTTGTGCAAATTGTGGATACCTTGAATCGTAGAAGTTTAATCTAGTTTTAAGGGAAAAAAATTTAGAAATTAATTTTAATTACTTCCTCCAACCATCTAATAACTTCCATTTTAATTATTTTATTTGACCAAACTTTCAACAACTTATTTTGCCTTAAGTGTTTGGCGAATTGCTTATTTCGCAAATAACTTAGGTGTAATAAAAAACTAATCATAGACTCATAGTAGCATGTGTAAATGAGCTACCTCTAAACGATATTTTTACCCCTTCAATTATTATTACCCGTACAATATTACAACAATGTTCTAACTTTTCAGTTATTTTGTTGAATGTTTTTAGTAATTTTAGTTAACTTTTCAAATCCTAATTTTCGTTTGACTTTTCAACTAATTTAACAATTTTCAATTAATTTTATCAGATAAAGTAAAAGTATATATTATGACAAAGCAACACCACCACCACCACCACCGTAAATTATATATCCAAAAAAATGAGCTAGCTAGAAGCAATCCAAACTACAGTATTTGTATAGACACCAATTGATAAAATGGATAGTCAATAATCACTAGAGTATCAGTATGTATATACTACTGCTACCTAAAACTCTGGCATACCCAACTTTGTTTTAGTCAACATGTGTAATTTAGGGATCCATATATGTGCCTTTCAAGTCAGATTGGAGTGGTGGATGATATTCATATTCATACTCTGGCCACCTCCCTATTCCTAATCCTGAACTCACTGCAGGCAGGAAACTCATGTCCATGGCATCTGAGCAAGATGGTTCTGCTATATCATAGCCCCCCATATTGCCCCATAAACGCGGGCTAGAACCCGAAATATCCGTGCTCACATCCACATCCAAATCCAGACCCAAACCCGTACTCCACAACTCCTCCTCCTCCTCCTCCTCCTCCTCTCGTTTAACGAAATTAGTGTCGATATGAGGAGAGGAGAGTTCCTGATCAGGAAATGCAACAATGTAGTCAGCTCCAGGATGTGTCTCTTGTAATTCAAATTCATGTAAAGGAACATCCTCCACTCCAAAAGCCAGACTTTCCATACCCACATCTTGTAAAAAACCATCTCCATCTCCAAACTCAGGTTGCTGTTTATACCTCACCACAGAACAACAGCTACTCCCTGTTTCTTGATGCTGCTGCTTTAGAAACTTGTTGTTCTTGTTCTTCTGCCTGTTTGATTCTTGTTTGAGGCGATCCATAAATCCGGGTTTCTGAAGCATCTTGGCTAAGAATGAAACCATTTGTTTTTGGCGTTGCTCTGAAACTTGGAGTCTATCCTTGACCATTTCCATGCGCTCTGAAGTTCCTCTTTGTTGCTGTTGCAGTTCAATTAATTCCTGCATCATCGCACTCCTCTCTTCTCTTAACCTCTCTATTTCCCTTCCTAACCCCGGCCTAGGGCCTACTTGAGCAGAAGTACTTTGCTGTTGTTGTTGTTGTTGTTGAGGTGACTTGCGCCTGTGAATGTTGCTGAGCAAGTGCTTCTTTCCGCGCAGAAACCCGTCATTGGCAAACTCCCATTTATCAGGATCAACTTTGCGGAATCCCTACATTTGAGAAACCCAATTAGACAGGAAACAAAGCTTATTCACTTCCTATAAGATGGAGCACTAGCAGCTGACATTTCAGTATGTAGGAAGCGAATGAATCTTCTTCTACTACTACTGCTAGGTAGGTAGTAGATTCTACAGTAAATAGAAATCCGGGAACAACATCATCAGGATATTTAGGTAGCTATTAAATCATTTGATGAATTGAGGTAAGCAAGCTGGAGTAGAGCTTTAAACAAGGGTGTAAGCAGAGTATGTATTATTATCCATGCACAAATAATTAGAAGTAGTGAAATGGAGTAGTAGTAGTATGAAATGAGCCTGAGCCTGAGCCTGAGCCTGAAATGCTACCTGTAGGTTAATTGGTGAAAGTATGTAGTGTATGTATGTAGTTGGCAGAGTACTCCAGCTACTTCACAATCATCCCAGTCCCAGAACCAAGCTAGCTTCCCTTCTTCATTACATACTAGTATACTACTCGTATTCGACAGTCCAGTTTAGTAGTGGATCGGAGTACACTGAAGACTACTGGACCGACGACGGATATATAAGGGGATAATTAAGTATCTAAAATAAATACAAACAAAATTACTTATACTCATCCATTGTTTCTATACATTCATTATCCCGGAGCAGTAGACAGCAGCAGTAGTAGTATGTTACATTATCAGCCGATCCAAAATTGTTTTAATTACACCAAAATGAACACTTTACAAGAACAAATTACACCCATATATTGTTGATGATGATACAATAATCAATGACTCCATCCAAAACTAACTAATTAAGAAGGAAGGAAGGATGATGAGTATATATATATATATGTAACCAAACCAATTATACAATGAATGAAAAGAAAAGAAAGAAAAACAAGGATAAGGAGATACAGATAGATACAGATACCCACATAAGTATTAAGTTGGCGAACAAAACTGGAGAAATTATTATGCTTGAAATTGCGAGGTAAAATGAAGCGAGAAAACTCCAGAGGATCCCACACTACGAAACTTTGCCCTACACTGCTCCACGATATGATGGCGTCTATTGCCGGGTCATCAACCAGGTCGTACGTTTTCGACAGAAACGGAGGAACTGGGTTGCCCAACAAACACTCCAGCCGGGGCAGGGGCTCCTCCGAATTAGAGGTATTTGTATTTGTATTTGTATTTGTATTTGTGTTTGATGAAAATGGCAAATTGGTTGTATTGTCCATGGAGGGAGCTGAGGTTGGAGTTGGGAAATGGAGGATGGAGATGATCGAGGTATTTATAATTATTCATGGAGACTATCTTGCTGACTAAGTAACTAAGTGTACGTGTGTGGGGAAAATATCTGGGTCATAACTCAATCATGACATAAGTCGGTGATTTTTTTGTGTGTGTGTGTGGGGGGGTGGGTTCAACTCAGATATTTTGTATGGTTTGTTTGATGATTCAAAGGAGAAGTGGAATGGAGCAATGAGAGGGGTTTTTGGTAAGGAGAGTGACCAATCAGAATTGAATGGATATGTCATAAATAAATAAATAAATAAAGAGACGCTGTCCAACTGTAATATTGTAAAGTAGTACTGTACTGTATTAGCCACCCAGTGGTGGTGTCACAGTATGGAGTTTGACTACTACTCGTAGTTTTTTCTAGAAAAGATATACTCTAACAACAACTAACATACAGATACAGTAACTGGGTGGCTAATACAGCGTCTCTTTATTTATTTATTTATTTATGACATATCCATTCAATTCTGATTGGTCACTCTCCTTACCAAAAACCCCTCTCATTGCTCCATTCCACTTCTCCTTTGAGTTATCCAAAGCCGGCTTGTTTGGTGGTGGATGTACAACCATTTCAACCAATGATGTTTAGCTACAACATTACATACGTTCCTAGTCCTACTCACCCAAACATATCTATTCTTCCTTCCTTATTACTCGATCCTACTTGCTCAATGTTTATGGAATACATACACCTATTTATACATACTCCCTCCGAGTTCCTATGATTGTCCCGTTTCTTTTTTGGGTGGAAAATAAGGAAGAGAAAATGAGTGGTTAAAAAAGAAGGAGGAAGAGAGAGAGAAATAGGTGGTTGAATGTGAACCACACCTTTATGGCCCAAAGTGGAAAGTGGTTAAAAGATCAAACTCAGCCCAAAAAGGAATACGGGGCAATGTTAGAAACTCGGAGGGAGTACTAGTTTTTCGGCCCATAACGTCCAAGTTTTTTTAAAATGGATTTTTTCACAATGAGTATCTTCTAACGACGTTAGTATATACTCCCTCCGGTCATTATTTATCGCCACGCTTACTTTTGCACGTAAAATAATAAATGAATATAAAATGGTAAAGAAATGATGGTGGGGTAGTGAAGAATGAATATAAAATGATAAAGAAATGAATGGTGGACCTTAAAGTATAAAATTCAATGACATTTCTTGTAAAAAAAGGATAGAAAGAAGGATAATATGGTAAAAGTGTAAGATATAAAAGGAAAGTGGAGAAGTGGGGCAAAAAATAAAAACCTTTCAAATAAGGAAAGTGGGGCGAAAAATAGTGACCAGAGGGAGTATAACAAAACTTAATTTTCCAATTGATGTATGTATGTATCTTTAATATTGACTAGCATGTAGATGTTGTTTTCATGTAAAAATAACATAATACATAATACTCCGTGTAAGAATTATGAGTCTAATACAATATATGTGAACAACATTATTTGGACCTATTGTATTTGTTAGCTATCATTAAAGTTAAGCCCAAATATGTGATCCGTCTTAATACAAATAACACGGGCTTATATACGTCTTATAAAGTATGGGTTGGATATTATAATGGTGTAGAGACCCATTAGGGCTTTATGTGATATATGATGAGCTTATCCACTAAAGGCGACTGATATAGGTCATCAGGTTTAACCACCCCTCCCTATATATAGTCAGGGTTATGGTCTCTGACAGCACACTTTTGACCTAATCTCTCATATATCCCATCGGTATGGAGAAACCCAAAAGGCGAGTGTGTCTGTTAGAAGACTATAATCGGGTGATTCCCATTTCACCTTCATTCTCCAATTGAGTCGGGTACGCTTCCGCTATTCAGTATGCCAATTAATTTAGTATGGAGTTTCAGTATTGGATCAGATTAAATCTAACAAGTGATATCAGAACCGTCTTCATATTGAATTATTTGGATCAGATTTATATTTAGTTTGGATTTTGGTACTTTTTGCATAATTATTCCGCAATTCGGCCGTCATGTTAAATCGAACATATTGTTCAACGCTTTATATGTTTATGGACTAACTCAATTCCCTGTTTATGTCTAATGTCAGTAACCTCTGTTGAATTTTTATGCTTAGTTCATTTAACATAATTATTGTCCTGCTAGAATTGTGTTGTCATGATTACTCTGCATATGTCTGTATATAAATGAGTGCTTGTGATTGTGATTATATGATTTGTATGTATGAGTTTTCTGTAATCCGACATATTCTCATACCAGGAGTAATTTATCTTTTGGGTTAGTTAATTAGGTCAAATCGGACGATCGGTTATGTTAAATTGGGTTACTTATTTATTTTTATGAATACTAATTTAATCGTCCTATAATTATATCATTCACTCAAATAGTAGTTTGGATAAATAATTATATTGGTGCATTAATATTTTTACGCCTGGGATTTCTGGTTTGATGAATAATGTTGTACGGAATATATGTTTGGATGACTTTTGAATGTATGCAATCGATACAGTAATATAAGGATTATAGTATTATGTTTTGGATATTAAGATTATGGTTATTCATTTTATAATTATAAAGTATTTTTTAAATCGATTTCGGTTGGCTCTTATAATTTTGTTTGACATTCGGTCTTCATAATGGTATCGTATGTATGATTATTGTCGCATATTATGTCTTGATGTATGAATTGGGACATGTTTGGAATTTCGGTTGCGATTATTGTCGCGTATTTATAATTACAAGTTGACTTGTATGATGAAAGAACTAATTTGGGTTATAATTTTCTTTCATCATTTAAGGTTCCAGTCACTTGTTAATTACCCTTTGATTAAAAGAACTTGATTTCAATTTCAATAATATTGGCTATTTGGTTTTTTATAAGACGTCTAATATCGAAACAATATGTTGCCAAAGTAACCTCTATTGCGTAGATTAGATAGTTTAAATAATTAGACGATTGTGTGTGATTGAATTTCATGCGGGTAATGGTCGGCCCAAAGGAAGGCCGCATTATTTGGCCGAAATTCAATCATACTTGATAAATATGTAACAGTTATTCGGTTCTCGTGTAGATGTTAAGTCGGCCCAAAGGAAGGCTTGACATTTGACATGATCTTACTGTTAATATTTGATTACTACACCAAGAGTACCGCTTACAAGTCTAATTATCATCCAAAGATGAGATTAGATGTTGTGCTAAGTATCTTGTTATGATGGGAATGCTAATATTCGAACCTGAAATACAAGTTAAGGGAGTGTTCTTAAGTTTATGACACTCATAAGGCCATTATAAGAATATGGAGAGTAAATTCAAACATTCGGGTTTTACGTCTGGTAGTATGTGTAATCATGCGGATAATGGTCGGCCCAAAGGAAGACCATTATTTGGCCGAATACATATATACAATTTCGGTTGATAAATGTGTGACGATTATTCGGTATTTTCATGTGTATACTAAGTCGGCCCAAAGGAAGGCTTAGTGTTCGACATGAGTTTATCGTCAATATTTGATCACGATTATTTAATTGTAGTGTCGATTCTTAGATAATATTTTATGCCCAACGGTTAAATGTTAAATTTGCAAAAACACTATATACTGTTTGAACTTATTCAAAATATGAGAATATTGTTTTGTTCATCAAATTGACATTACTGTTCATTATATCTGTCATATTCAGGTTACATTCTTAATTCGGATGACGCCGTTTATTTAAATAAATGGTAAGAGAATGTAAATACTTATTTTGGGTCATCATAATTTTAACACAGCATTGAGAATGTATGGTTGTGCTACTCATGAGGATGAAAATATTGTGTGGACTCACGTATTTTTGTGGAGTAGAAATTTTAATGCATGTGTTTAATGATTGTTTAATATGCGACATTAAGGAAATATTAAAGGACATTGTTTCTATTAAATAAGCTGCAAATGTCTAACTCAAAGAATAACAAGATAAAGTTTATTGGTTGCTTGTTATGAGTATGAACACATAAGGAATATATTACCAGTTTGTACGCCTCATCGCGTGTCGGTAAGAGTACACTTCTCATTTAAGATTTGTCGTCTAAAGTTGTTCATTATATCTAATTATGTTTTGTGGGTGGATTTGGTTTTTCATTCACATAAGTTGTTCATTATATCCAATTATGCTTTGTGGGTGGATTTGATTTTTCATTCACATAAATACATTAATGCAAGTAGAAGTAAGGATCTAAGATGTTGGATGTCAATTGGTGATGAAAGATTCATCTATTCGGGGCATGTCATCATCTGAGTTTGAGACAATCGGCTAATTTAGTTATCACTATTGACTTGTTATTTTATTTGAATCTGGAAAATTTTCGGTATTGCCTTTTGGTGGAGTTCAATTATTTTTCGTTTGGTCAAATTTGGTTCTTTGTCCATTGAGAAATAATTGATTTTGTATTTTCCTAATTCAAATAATGGTAAAGTTGTCATTTTTGATAATTTTATATAGCTCAGATTGGAATATTATTTAAAGACTTGCATTAGAAATTCAGTGGATATAAAGAATTACGAACAATAATTTCTTTTCAGTATGACACATTAAAAGGATTATTAAAGTTGTGTCAAAATGAAATTATTAACCCTTCTACTTCGGATTCTCATATTGAAGGGTAATAAAGACAAAGAAAAGATAAAATAGATATCAAAAGGACTTTGGATGTCTTATAATTGATATATAAGGGTATGTGAACTTTTTCATGTTTTAAGTTGTATTAGTTCACATCACTATATTAATTTGTAGACAAAATTATATATGATATTTATATCTCGATCTTGAGAAGTTTCAAATTCTTAGACATTTTTATCACATATTTGATTGAGATATATTCTCGGTAAAAGATTGTTAAAGATGTCAGTTGATCATAAGTAGAAACACTTTGACTATTTGGGATAGGAACGCTAAGGTTATTTCGGATACTTTCTAGAGATGTTTAATCTTACATTAAAGATCGCACCATATAAAGGTTTAAATATGTATGGTGTATTATGTGTGCAAAGTAAGATCTTGGGGCTTGGTAGGAGTATGATTATTCACGCTCTTTCCTAGATAACTCTAGAAGTAATTTTAGAATTGCAGCTTTTTGTTTTTGTGTGGATAAAGGTACAACAATACTATTGATTGATTATAGTGTAAATTATTTACACCTAAGCTAAGGTATGTCCAACTAATTAAGAATATTTTCGTTTTAAGGTAATAGTTGGACTTAAGATAATCAATAATTATTTTGTTGTATAACTCTATAAAGATTAAGGGTAATATATAAAGAATCATCCCACATGAAAGTCATTTTAAGACGGATAATATGGGTTCATTGAGGTTATTGAGTTTGGGGGGAAGAAATGAGACTTTATGAAATGATCTTGTGTCTCATTATAAAGGATCGTAAGATCATTTTAGTAAAACAAACTCAAATAACTCAAGAACAATTGTTATTAAAGAAATTCACTAAGGAAAGAATGAATGCAGTTTCAGAGGATTACATTGTTTTCATGTCAGGACTGACATATTACAGTGTAATAACAGATTTATATATTGCATACATTCAAGAGTAGGAGTTAGATGATGAAACGGTAGAAAAGTATTCATTCAGCATTTTATCGAATCATTGAAAGTTCTTATGTCATCAATAAAGTATTAAGTCATTTGACTGATAAAGACAGTTTGAAATTGTTTCATTACCTAAAAGTATAAAGCATATCGGTTTCAAATGATTATTTGTTACTGATGAGGGTTGAAGAGCCTGCGCCGGGTCGCCCGCCTGGCAGGCCCCGCAAATACCCAACCCGGGAACCGAAGGGTCTGTCCAGCAGGCCGTCGAGGTAAGACACCAAGACTTTCCTCTGTGAATGTGTCTCCAAGAGGGTCGCCTGTCCAGCAGGGTAAGGCGACCAGCTGGGAGGGGCCAGTAGACTCCTCTTAACCACCTGCCCCCAGGCGATCTCCCTCCCAAGCAGGGCAGGGATTGCCAGGGGCCCCTTCGTCTTTCTGCCTAAGGTAAAAGGGAATGAGTGGATGAAACGGGCCCACGTGTAATCCTGACATCCACCCATTCTCCCGCTCTTTTTTCCCTCCAATCCCCTCTCTTGTGGGAAGGTATAAATACTCATCCATTTCCCACTTAGAGAGGGTTGGATTTTCTCTCTTTAGACTCTTACTCCTAAAAAACGCCACCTAGTTTTTCACGAGCTAGGTCCATCAAGGCATTCACGGACTGACTTAGGCATCGGAGAGGGTTCCCTCGGACGACCTCCGATGCCCTGTGCGCTACTTGTGCAGGGAGCAGGCTCGATCCGCCGGGGAGGTCCGTTCATAGGAGAAGGGAAAGGAGGGATCAAAGGAAATCAAGCAAGCAATATCCGAATACTGAGAACCCGAATTCATAGTCGGGTTAACTGATTCCTTGACCGGAACAATTTGGCGCCGTCTGTGGGGAGGATCTAGGTTGTGCTCACGAGATTACCCACAAAAATCAACCATTCTGAAACGCAAAATTAACCACTCACAATCGAACATGCCTGAAATTTTCGACACTAGCTCAGTGGCGAACCCACCCAAAGCCCCTCGGTATGGCATGCCACCGGAGGTGACACCTGCCGCCACAATTCCAGGTGTGGGGCGAGCCAGTCTGCAAGGGGCACCGGGCCAAGGGGCAGCTGCCATAGCTGGGCAAGGGGGCCAGCCGAGGCCAGTCTTGAACCTCACCCCTGCCCAGATGGTACAAACTGCGGCTTTCTTCTCAGCCATGCTGGACCAGGAATTCATCCCTGACGACCTGATAGGCAGGGTCGCTACGACCCCCAGATTGCTCCACTTTGAAAGTGGAGAAGGAACCGGGGGCACAAAGCGAACCGCCGTCAGAAACGCTCAGAAAAAGGCTAGGAAGACAGCCCAGGCTTATGCACAAGTGCAAAGGCGAATCTCAGAAGCCCGTCAGGAGCCCCCTGCACCGCAGGAGGTAGCTGGTCCTGAGGGCGCGTTCTCTATTCATACTACAGAGTCCACGACCGCTCGTGAAAGAGGAGGCCTATCCCAGGGCCTGAGGGATCGCATGAGGCACAAGGAGCCAGTGTCCAAACGCTTGGGAGAGAAACAAGATGTATTCTCCAGGCTGACGCCGGTTGAGGGATTGCGGCCTGCCCCCGGGCTATCTCAGAGCCTGCAATCCAGGCTCAACAACGGCCAACCCATGAGATCCAGGCATCGTCAGGGTGATAACCTCGAGCCTGCCCAGAAAAAGCGCTCGCGGTATCACTCCCCTTCCCAAGACGATGAGGCAATTAGCAGGCCGAGGCCCCCACCGAGGCACCGCTCCCCTGAGAGCAGGCGACCGACCCCTGACAGAAGGGATGACTACGGTCGCTACTCAGACGCGAGCAGGTCAAAAATGGTGGGCAGACCAACTAAGACCCCGCTTCACCCTGAGGTCCAGGCGTACCCTATCCCGAAAATTAAGATGCCAACTGTAAAGTTCGACGGAACTACAGACCCGGAAGATCACCTGGCTGCGTACGAAAGCCACATGGGCATGTACGACACCGACGACGCAGTCTGGTGTAAAATCTTCCCCACCACCTTGGTAGGCCTAGCCCAAGGTTGGTTCAGGGACCTCCCGCAGGGGTCAATCTCTTTCTTCATTGAGCTGGCAGAGATGTTCTTGGACCAGTATGCTGGAAACAAACGACGGCGTCTCACTCGCTTTGACCTGATGACCCTCAGGCAAAAGAAGGGCGAAACTGTCAGGGAATATCTAAAGAGGTTCGACCTATCGTTCCAGCAGGTGAAGGAAATTGACGACCCGACAGCAGCATATGCACTAACCAACTCCCTGCTACCCGGCGAAATGAAAAACCAAATGATCAGGGCCCAGCCTGAAACCCTGGCCAAAGCCAGAAAGATTGCAGAAGGGTTTATGCTGCAGGAGGAGTTCCATAGCCTGCCGGAGACCCCCGCAGGCCCTACGAGGCAGCAGGGGGGACCGCAGGGTGGACGCGGGAGAAACGAATCCGGAAGGCATAGAACTGAGGAAGGGGATACCCCTAAAAAGGAGCGCACTGTCTACTAGCCCAGGTTCGACAGTTACACAGCCCTTAACAAATCCAGGGCAGAAATCTTCGAGCTGGAAAAAGAAACCGCTAAATGGAATCGCCCGAGCAAACCACGCAGTCCAAAAGGAGATCCCAAGAAATTCTGCACTTTCCACGACTGTGTAGGCCACACCACCGAGGAATGTCGCCACCTGAAAGACGAGATTGAGAAGTTGATCAGGAATGGCTGGTTGGCCAGCTACGCAGCAAGGAATAAATCTCAGAAAGAGACGCCTGAAAAGCCCGAAGGCTCGGTACAGAACCGCCTGGTAATCCATGTGGTATCAGGGGATGTAGAAGGTCTAATCAGCCGGAGGGGGCAGAAAAGGCAAATTCGTGAGCTAAGGAACCAAATCTGCTACGCTGAAAGAGCAGAAAGCCCAAAAGGAGTAACACTGAGCATCACCCCCGAAGATGCAGGGCGGGTGGTGTACCCTCACAGCGATCCCCTGGTGCTATCCTTGGTAATTAGCAACCACATTGTTCGGAGATGCATGGTGGATACCGGTGCCTACACGAATTTGCTGTACAAAGACGCCTTCGACAAAATGGGTCTGGAGAAAAGGCACCTACGACCCGCCCCCGGGTCATTATATGGGTTCAGCGGAGCAGGCGTATTGCCCGTAGGGATCATAGACCTGCCTGTAACATTTGGGGAGGGAGCTGCTGCCAGAAATGTCAGAGCATCATTCGTTGTAGTGGATGCAAAGTCTGCTTACAACGCTCTGATCGGCAGAGTCACCCTGGACGAAATTGAAGCGGCCATATCAATCAGGGCTCTCACTATAGCCTATGTTACTGATTTCGGCCTAGAAGGGAAAGTACGCGGAGACCAAGAGTCGGCCAGACAGTGCTACTCCGTGGCCCTGCAGACTCACGAGAGCGAAAGAAAAGGGAAAAGAAAAGCCGACAGTTCCCCCAGCAGAGAAGACGAGATTCCAGCCGGTAATCAGGCGCCAAACCACCTGGAACCTGGGGGAGAAAGCATGCTGGTGGACCTGGAGCCAGGGAGGCAAGTCCTTGTAGGGGCTGACCTGGAGGAGTCCTACCAGGCTGAATTGGTCGAGCTACTGAAAGAGAACAAGGATGTATTCGCCTACTCGGCGGATGAAATACCAGGGGTCGATCCAGCGTGCATCGTTCACAGGCTGAACGTAAGCGCGGACGCCCGCCCTGTGAAGCAGAAAAAGCGGAACATGTCCGCAGAAAAAGACTTGGCAATCAAGGAAGAAATCGAAAAACTTTTGAAGGCAGACTTTATAGAAGTTTGTGACTACCCTGAGTGGCTGGCAAACGTGGTCATGGTCAAAAAATCGTCAGGCGCGTGGAGGATGTGCGTGGATTTTACGAACCTCAACAAGGCCTGCCCAAAAGACTGTTACCCGCTCCCCAGAATCGACCAACTGGTGGACGCTACCAGTGGGTATACTATGCTAAGTTTCCTGGATGCCTTCTCAGGGTATCATCAGGTGTACTTATGGCAGCCAGACAGAGTTAAGTGCGCATTCATCACTAGTTCAGGCACCTACATGTACAAAATGATGCCATTCGGGCTGAAAAACACAGGAGCCACGTACCAGCGCCTGGTCGACAAGGTGTTCGAAAACCAGAAAGGCAGAAACATAGAAGCCTATGTCGATGACGCCATTGTGAAGAGTAAGGGAGACAAAGAGCACTTGGCAGACCTGCGGGAGACCTTCTCCTCCCTGCGCGCCTACAAAATGAAACTCAATCCGAAGAAATGTATATTTGGGGTGCGCTCTGGAAAATTCTTGGGTTTCTTGGTTAGCTCTCGAGGGATAGACGCTAATCCCGAGAAAGTTCAGGCTGTTCTGGACCTTCCTGAGCCAAGGACCATCAGGGACATCCAACGTCTGACAGGCCGTATGGCTGCCCTGGCACGGTTCATCGCCAGGTCAGCAGACAAGTCAACCCCATTCTTCAAGGTACTGAAAGGCAACAAGCAATTCAAATGGGAAGACGAGCAAAAAGAAGCGTTCGGGCAGTTGAAGGAGCATTTAAAGAAACTCCCCACCCTGGCAAGACCAGTGGCGGGAGAAAAGCTCTTCCTTTACATCGCTGTAACCAACGTGACAGTCAGCGCGGTCATCTTAAGGGAAGAAGCAGGCGCTCAACAGCCCATATATTTTGTAAGCCACGCCCTGGGGGCAGCAGAGAAGAATTATCCTATGGTCGAGAAAGCGGCCTACGCGGTTGTTATAGCAGACAGGAAATTGAGGCCATACTTCGTCGTATTAAGGGGGCACGACCAATCAGCACACAAGCACGCTGCCCCAAAATCCATTGGGTCTGGAAAGCAATCATGACCAAAAAGACACTTAAACTCTTGGCATGCCCAATACAGAAGAGTCTTCCCCCTCAGGAATACGCGAGCGCATTAAATGCAAGGATAAAACCACAAGTCAACTGCTCACCATCAAGAGTCCACCTGCCAGGGAGAAACCTTACTTCCCCCCGGCCGGTGAGGGCCAATTGATGAGGGTTGAAGAGCCTGCGCCGGGTCGCCCGCCTGGCAGGCCCCGCAAATACCCAACCCGGGAACCGAAGGGTCTGTCCAGCAGGCCGTCGAGGTAAGACACCAGGACTTTCCTCTGTGAATCTGTCTCCAAGAGGGTCGCATGTCCAGCAGGGTAAGGCGACCAGCTGGGAGGGGCCAGTAGACTCCTCTTAACCACCTGCCCCCAGGCGATCTCCCTCCCAAGCAGGGCAGGGATTGCCAGGGGCCCCTTCGTCTTTCTGCCTAAGGTAAAAGGGAATGAGTGGATGAAACGGGCCCACGTGTAATCCTGACATCCACCCATTCTCTCGCTCTTTTTTCCCTCCAATCCCCTCTCTTGTGGGAAGGCATAAATACTCATCCATTTCCCACTTAGAGAGGGTTGGATTTTCTCTCTCTAGACTCTTACTCCTAAAAAACGTCACCTAGTTCCTCACAAGCTAGGTTCATCAAGGCATTCACGGACTGACTTAGGCATCGGAGAGGGTTCCCTCGGACGACCTCCGAGGCCCTGTGCGCTACTTGTGCAGGGAGCAGGCTCGATCCGCCGGGGAGGTCCGATCATAGGAGAAGGGAAAGGAGGGATCAAAAGAAATCAAGCAAGCAATATCCAAATACTGAGAACCCGAATTCATAGTCGGGTTAACTGATTCCTTGACCGGAACAGTTACCAAGACAGACTTATTCGGTAATGAGACAGTAAGGTTTGTCTTGTCAATAATGGCTATAAAGATAGTTGGCATATCCGGTTATATATATCTGGAGTTACATTGGATTAAAGGTAAAGACAGGTTTGTCAATGGTGACATTGATAAACTCAATGTTGCAGATGCTGGAAATCTTGACTCAATAGATTCAAGGTAAAGTTTCTTCAAATTATGGTTAATAATTATCCAATGAAAACTCAAATAAGGTTTTCCGTCAAAGAGTGCATCAGCAATCTACCATGATATCATCTCATTTAGTTTTGTACAAATGTGGTACATGATTGTAGATGCCCAAGATTCAGTGGGTGTATGAAAATATATCAAGTTTTATACCCTTTCAGTAAATGAGACTAATGCAGTTTCATTAATGTCCTTAAAGAAATATTCATATCCAGAAAGTACAGTTTACTTAAATCCATGTATTTCAGAAATTATTTCATGTGTTTAAGTAATAAAGTATGATTAAACTTATTTTGTACATGTTTGGATACTGTGTACATTATATAGTTTAATTGACAGATATTAAAGGAAATAAGTAGGATATTGAGATCCACTACGTACGGGCAGCCAAATATTGTTTGTCATTTATATTTGGAGCAAAACAATGTTATCATAGAGGAGATCGATTCAGGTTGAGATCATTCGGTATTTCGACTCCTATTTGGTCATGATTATTTGTCACAAGGCTGCAAATTAAGTTCGGTATTGAAAGAGCATTTAAGTAATTTGTGACAAAATGATGGTTGTTATAGTTTCAAATAACAATACAAGAGATGTGTTGTTATGGAAACGATTCAGAGTGAAAGGCGTCTAAGATATGTTTGTACAAACTCAATTATTGCGGATCCGCTTACTAAGGAATTACCACCCTCGGTCTAGCATATTGCTCAAATGGGTGCTTTCGGTTCTAAGGATATTCAGGTTAAGTGGAAGTTTGTCACATTAGACACACTATTATATACGGTTATTCAGTCTGCAGAAATAAGGTTTACAGTTTTCAGTTTCACTCTGTCTTATTTGGTTGATCTCACTAAGGTTTAAGGTGGACCAGTTGGAAATATGCATATTTGGATCACATTCGGTTGCTGTTTCCATGCTACACTCCTATACTAGATTCATGTCGTTAGTCATGTTTGCATATGTGATCATTGATGAGTCCTGTTACGACAAGCTGTGACAAATGCCGCTTTGGTTCTATGTACATATGATTGATGAACCGAATTGCATAAGACGGTTAGAATGTTTGATAGCACTATTGAGATCATACGGTTATAATGAATACACTTCAGTGTCCTACATATACTAGTATATGACCCAAGTGGGAGATTGTAAGAATTATGGGTCTAATACAATATATGTGGACAATATTATTTGGACCTATTGTATTTGTTAGCTATCATTAAAGTTAAGCCCAAATATGTGATCCGTCTTAATACAAATACACGGGCTTATATACGTCTTATAAAGTATGGGTCGGATATTATAATAGTGTAGAGACCCATTAGGGCTTTATGGGATATATGATGAGCTTATCCACTAAAGGCGACTGATATAGGTCATCAGGGTTTAACCACCCCTCCCTATATATAGTTATGGTCCCTGACAGCTAGGGGTGACCAAAACCGGATATCCGATCCGGTTTTGTAAACCGTATCGGATATCCGGTTTTAAAAATCCAAAAAATTCCGATCCGTATCCGATCCGGTTTTTTCCGGATATACGGTTTCCGGATATCTGGTTTTTTCGGATATCTGGTTTTCGGATATCCGGTTTTCGGATATCCGGTATTCGGTTTTATATTTTTCTTCTATTTTACTTTTTTTTTAATAGTTTTTTCATTTTTAATTAAGAGTAATTAATTCATTTTAAGCAACGTTACGTTTTATATAAATTGATATAATAAAATACATTAAAAAAAAACTCAAAAAAATGGTATATATGTCTTACGGTACAATTATTCTAACAAAATTTACGTTTCAATACATAATATCATAAATTTACTAATAATTTTGTTTTTTACCTTTGAAATAATTGGTGAGTTTTGAATTCTTTATTGTATAATTCATATTAGGATTATATTTTTCATATTTTTTTATTGTTTTTAAAAAACCGGATCGGAAACCGGATATCCGGTTTCTATTTTCCCCGATACGTATCCGCTACGGTTTTAAGGAAAACCGTATCGTATATCCGGTTATTCGTATCGGATATCCAAAAATTCGTATAATTGAAAGCGTATACCGTATCGTATACGTATAATAAAACCGTATCGTATATTTTTGCTCACCACTACTGACAGCACACTTTTGACCTAATCTCTCATATATCCCATCGGTATGGAGAAACCCAAAAGGCGAGTGTGTCTGTTAGAAGACTATAATCGGGTGATTCCCGTTTCACCTTCATTCTCCAATTGAGTCAGGTACGCTTCCGCTATTCAGTATACCAATTAATTTAGTATGGAATTTCAGTATTGGGTCAGATTAAATCTAACACTTCGTACTTAGAATAGCAAATAACAAGTAATTCGAACAGAGAAAGTGTCATATTCAATACAACGACTCATACAAGCAAAAGGTAATTTATACCAATAACTATAATCGTAGTTGTAAGTCTAGTGGTTAAGATAATGGAGGTACCTACTACAGAGTAATATGTAAAACAGGTAATGTTTTTCGCAAGACAAAAGCCAATACCTATTTTCATAAATGGTAACGGAGAACAATGTTAGTATTAAGTATACAAAAAATTTGATACTTCGGTTTTTATATCATGTATTAATGATAATTATTGATTAATGAAACTAATAAAACAAATTATGGTCGATAATTTGTACAATTTTCGAAAAAATTGATTGGGTTTCAGGGAAGGCATCAGAGGAAAGAGTTTTGTGTTCTTATTTTTAAGGTAAGGGCGAGGACGGAAAAATTACTGACAAAATATGTACAACGTAATAATTTTCGTGTATGATTTATCAATTACGAAAAAACGGAATAAACTATCCCCGATCCGTATTATAAAACATTAATAGAACCCGTGACTTGTATAACACGATCCCTATTATAGTCGACATGACCAGTTCTTAATATAATACTAATATAATACTGTATACAAATTATAATCCTACTAATGAGTGGTAAAGTGCAAAATAAAAACACGTGTAAATGTGTGTAAATGTCGACGAATGAACTACATAAAAGTAGAAGGGCATTTTTGGCAAGAACAAAATTACGCAAACTAGAATTTACGTATTTTCAAGTCAGATTGACTCGAGTTGAGTTTGGATTGAATCAAGCTACGAGTCGAGTCAAGTCGTTTTGGGTCATTCTATTTTGGATCCTATCAGGTTCTTTGCGGCAGAAAATATAGCTCCTTTAATCCTAGCTCTTTCGGCAGGGCGAATCCAGAAATCGAAGTATGGGGTAGCGAATTTTTTTCGTCATTGCCAAAAAGAATTAAAATCGCCTTTTAACGAAACTCATCACAAATTCAAAATAAATAATTCAATAAAGCGTAACACAAATTAAAAATTCAATATTATTTGACTTTCATTATACTACCTACGTATTTATATATTATATAAAGTGGATAAACATATAGATACGGAGGGAGTAATTACTAAGAAATTAAATCATTTCAAAAAATAGTTTATCATGTAATATTAATTTAAAATTTGAAAACCAATCAATAATAAGGAAATATGGTTACTCATTTGGTAGTAATTAGTAAGTAAAATAAACTAGGGGAAAAAAAATTATAACACACAAGATTTGAACCCTATACCACACAATAGTAGTTGTTAGGCTGTACCAATGTACCACCACCATTTTCATGTCTCAAACGAGCATTAGATGGTATTTATTGTAGCTTTAGTGATATTATTTGGGGTAGCAAAAATTGGGCCTTTCAACTACAATTTTTGGGCTTGGGGTAGCAAGGGCCACCCCTTGCTACCACTTGGGTTCGCCCCTGTCTTTCGGGGAAGGAAGTCTCGAGCCAACCCGCTGGCGAAGTAAGAGCCGCATCTGCTGCAACGTAAATACCTCCTGGGATGAGTATCCGGAGATGGTCTCTGAAATACGTCAATGGATTTGAGGTTTTCCGGAAGATAACCCTAAGATAACCCTACAAATCAATAGATTATTAATGAGATTTTTTCTATCAATAGCAAGATTCAACAACAATAATAAATTAGAATGAGAAAAAACCATACCTCTGATAATATTTTCATCAAAATAGCACCAAGCAGAAGATATCGCCTCGCTCGAATCTTCACAACTACTCCAACCGATATTGAACGGACTAGAATTTGGATTATAAAAATAATCGTATAATGATTGAGATGGAAGATTTAGAGATGTGAAGATAAGTGGTCCATAGAATTGAAGAATGACCACTATAGAAGCAATTGTCATCCGACTTGAGACAATTGAGATGATTAAAGAGGGAAGAATTGGGCATTCAAGTAGAGAAAAAAAGGAGGCTTTTTTCAATTTTTCGGTTTGGATTTCTAATTTTCCTAAACTCTCCCCAACATCTACTCTCCCCTCGATCTTTTGAAGGATTTCTATGGCTTTGAATCTTTTATGATTTTCAATCATGTACGCGGGAGTTTCGGTCAGGAAAAAGGAAAGAATTAGATTGATTACTATCAATGCCCCTATACCCCGTAAGCCACCCTCCAAGCCAAGTGTAGACTATTCTTATAGATCGCTAAAAGCTCTACTGACCCGCCAATCCATGATCCTATGTTATAAACTATGGATAGCGAGTCAAGATAAAGTTCGTATGCCTTTCATTTTTGATGTTGAATCCTAATGAGGAATTAAGTCGAGTAGTAGTCGAGTAGACATGCATCTAAAATAAAGTACTTTCTACATAATTGTCATTAAAAATAAAACCATTTTAAAAAGCTAGACTAATTACTGCTAGGAAAGCTCTATCTATATGTATAGATACTTGAGGAGGCTCAAACTTTGCTATTTGATGAAAATAAGGCATTAAATTTATTTTACTATTATACAAAAATACATTAAGCCCAACACAAAAATATATTGAGTTAACCTTAAAGAGCAGTACAAAAATATATTATACTAAATATAAAAATATATTGTACTCAATATAAAAATATTTTGAATATACAGGTAAGAATAGATATATGTTATTTTTGCCATGAAATATGTTACATTTAACTACTATTATCCTCTAATACTGAGTATTATTGATTGCAGCATCGATTTTATGGCAACTCTATACCATTTGGATCTCTAGACGTTGCCCTCTCAAACAACAATATCCGAGACTGCTTTACCGTGGAACAAGCTTTAGCGGATTTTGCTCAGGTGATTACGTCCCTGAAGAACAATATAACACGACGTAATTCACCGACTATTGTAATGGGTGGCTCGTATTCCGGAAGTGATAAGCCATTAATTTATTTATGTAATTGTACTAATAGTTTTTCTTACCATAGTTTCATTCTATCTAACTATTCCCTTTTTAATTTCAGTGTTGGCCTTGGCCGCATGGTTCTGATTGAAGTATCCACATAATCGCCATTGGAGCCTTGGCATCATCGGCTAATAATTTCGAGAAGCTTCCATACGATAATGAATATTGTTGGATTGTCGCCTGTGATTTTGAGGTGATTAAAAAACATTTAACCATTTCGTTTCGACTAAAATTAAAGAATGACACTAGATTAATTAACTAAGCTCAGTATCGTAATTAACCCTCATTTTACATAAATCATGGAGGATGATTGACTATGTAGCTCCAAAACCCTATGGGCTAGATAATCTTGCCAACACATTCAAAAGCTGTGGGTATGTAAATCATTTTAAATAGCTACTGAATTTTCTTGAATTACAATCAATATCGATAATTTAATTTGGTTTATTAAATTTTGTAGTCCACTCCTCACTACCGAACAACTAAAGACGTACTTAGTCGACGTGTATAATTTTGTGGCCTAGCCGATATAACGGCCGATTCAACTTCCGGACAAGACTATTGTGCAACAAGATCGGGAATGCAACTGATATATTGGGCGCCATCTCTGAAGCAATCTCAGAGTTAACCAATGTGCCTTGCAATCATATCACGCAAGCGATGGCATTCGACGACGACTTCTTGGGACTTAATCAACAAACTATTATGGCTTGGAATCTGAAGGTAATTAAGATTATCACCTTAACATCAAAATTAATTACCTCCATTCAATTAAATACGCGTGAGACATCTCTCGATTTAGTTTTGATCGAATTTCATTTCTTTTCGTAGCTATGTACCGAGTTAATTGCTCCGACGGGATGCAGTGGCAATTCCATGTTTCCATCTCGTCCATTCAACATGGAATTGCAATAGCTTCAGGGTTGATAACTCAGTATTTTACCTATTTTTGTCCCACATTTATACTCGTACTTAGTCGATTTTGTAAGTCGATATACTATTATTTAGCTATTTTGTGTTTAATTAGGGAATTAGTCGAGTCTAACTTAATTATTGTATATTTATTATATTTGTCGGAATTTGGTACTGCTTTGTCTCGTTTATATTCTTGTAGGTACCGTCTGAAGAATGACCGAGTAAAGACGAGAAAAACCGGGTCAATGAACAAAGCGGGTCAAATTAAAGTCAAAGGCCTACTTGATCGGACTGTCTTGAGTTGACGATATCTCACTCATACGACGTCGGAATTAAGTGATTCAAGATGCGTTGGAAAGCTAATTTCGAGACCTACAAGTTTGTAGAAGAGAGCGAGACTCAATTCCATTGATTAATAAGTCGAAATCGAGCTAAAAAGCAGCAGCTATTGGATCAAGAAGAAGATAGATGGCCCATTATGGAAAAAGAAATGATTGGGGGCTGTTGGTGGGCTGGACTACACGTAGCATGGAAGAGAAGTAGAGTAGTGGGCTAGCAACACAAAAGTGAAGGGAGTTGGAATTAAAAGAAGGAGAAAGGAGGGGAGTAGAGGAAGAACACGGAGGGTAGGTAGAGATTAGGGGAGGAGCATAGAGAAGGGCGTAGGAGCAGCAACCCCCCTTTTTATTCTTCTTAATTTTCTTTTAATTCATAATTAGTTTTAATTAGTTTATTCAATACTCTTTTCCGTTCTTCCACTTCCGACTTCTTTAATTCCATCCTTCTTTTGGTATAATTCTTTATCTCTTCTCCTTTATTATTTTTATTTAGGTTTAATCTTATGTTTATGATATATTTAGTTAGTAATAGTTTAAAGTTATAATCTTTATTGTTAATTGTGTGTTGCAATGTTATTTTATCTTTGTGTAGTTTGTTTATGTGTAGTTTATGTTAGTATTAATTAAAGTTTCCTTCTTTATTATTTCATTATGTTTATTTTTATATTTAGAGTAATTATTTGTGTTTTTATTAATATAATTATGGGTAGTGAGTAATCTTTTACTAGGGGACGATTAATCCCCGACATGCCTTGATTTTGTTATTGAATCCATTTTAATGAGTTATCGGATGTTGAGTTTGGGATTGTTAAGGGGTTAGGATTCAATTAGTCTTTCGGGTTGGCTGTGGTTCCTTGACCCTTGTCCATCGGTGGGAGCCGATTAGGTTTAGGAAAACCGATTACCCATTTGACTAACCTCACCGATTTGGGTTGAACACGGGAGTGAGAACCCAATGTTAGTGCCCTTGACTTTCGGTCGGAACTCTTACCTCGGGAGGGGAAGAGTGATGGACGGGAATATAGCGTAGACTTAATGACTTAGGCTTTTAGCGGGATACCACGGGAGTGGGTTTCGGTGTGGACCTAAGATACCAATTACGAGCCCGGGAGGGGAGTACTTGGGATTACTAATTATCCATTCACGAACCCGGGAGGGAGGTGTTTGGACCTTTAGAGACGTTTTCTCCCTAATTCACTATTCGATGACTTGTTAACGGGATTTCAATGACGTGATTGAGGTGTGTCGGTGGAGGAAATCGGACCCTAGGCTTTTCTCCATTTGATTAACTTACTTGTTTAATTTGTTTATTAGTTTACTTTAGCTTTTATTAGTTAGTCTAATTAGTTTACTTCCACTCTTGATAATCGATTCGCGTAGCTAATTATAATCCGAGATCGAATTAGTACTCATTCCCGATCTCTCTGTGGATTCGACCCGACTTACCCTTACTATTGTAGTTTAGGTTAGTTGGTTTATTTGATGGTTAGATTGACGACAAATCTCGACTATCAAAATGGCGCCGTTGCCGGGGAGATCAACGGATTGATATTAGTTTAGTTTTAGATTTGTTAGACTACGCTTGGTTACTTGGTTACTTGTTACTTGGTTAATTGTTACTTGTTACTTGTTGCTTGTTCCTATGACGATTTACCACATTCCACAACGTAAAGAGACATTGCATGATTATTGGGATAAACTTAAGAATTGCACTCTTGAATTTGATGTTGAGATGTGGGAATTTTGTCATATGGTGTATGATGGTGTTCATGATAACATTAGAGGCATGATTGAAGAAAGTTGTCAAGGTAGGTTTACATCGATGCCATATTGTGAAAGATGGGACCTTCTTAATAAGTTGGTTAATGATTCTAGGCAATCGGAGAGCACTAGTTATAAGAATACTTATTTACCTCTCCATGTGGATGCTACTACCTTAGTTGATGACTTAGAGTCTAGGTTGGATGATGAGCCTCTTGTTAGCATGACCACTTTGCCTACCATTTGTGATTTGATTAGTTCTCCCTTAAGGGATGTGATGATCATGGTAGTGTTTATGTTGGGTCTTGTGTTCTTATTGATGATATCAAGCCTTCATTTGATGATAATCTTGAGGATAAGAGATTTGTTGGCGATGATGTTATTAAAGAGACTCTTCTTGAGGTTTTTGAGATCGTTGATGAGCCATATGAGGAGTGCATGAGTGTGTTTAATGATGCTTTTGATATGGAAAGGGATGGAGATTGTGTTCTTATGGAGATTCAAATCCCTTCCCCTAGTCTTAAGGATGCTTGTTTGCCTCACTTTATGGATGTTGATAATCCTTGCAATTTTGAGGTTTCTTACTCTCTTGATAAGGTAGTTGATGATGTTGAGACTTGTGGTGAGAGTGTTGTAGAGATAGTTGAGAGCATAGGGGTATTTGAGGATAAATGGGATATGGAAATTGACTTCTTTGAGGAACCCATTTTTGAGATATTTCTTGAGAAAATTCATGAGTCTACCCCTTCCATTCTTGATGAATCTCTTATTCCTCTCACTTATTTTCCTCTTGACTTCCATGTCCCTTCTTATGAGTCCATTGTCTTTGAGGATGCATTTTCATTTCATCTTGATTGTTTTCCTCAAGACTTTCTAGCCCCCACTTACGAATCGATGTTTGAAGATGCTTGGAAGAATTCTTTCAATGACTTGATCATTGATTTGTTACATGGAAGTGGTGTGATTTGGGACAAGGAAGGAGGCGTTTGGAAGAGTAACATGATAGTTAAGGAGACTAATCATGTCTTTTATGTGGTTTATAGTCTACCTCTCATGAAAGAAGTGAAAAGGCAAAGAAGAGATGTTAGGCATGTTGGATACTATGATGAGTTTAGAAACATGAGTGGCTTAGGATACCGATTGTGGGATCCCGGTTAGATTTTAAGCTTAATTGTAGGTTTGGCGGTCCTTAAAACCGCGCTTCTTGGGAGGCACCCCAAGTTTGTTGTACATATTTATGTTTTTGTTTGTTTGTGTTTTTGTTTGTAGGCATTTTCAACAAGTAAGCACAATGTTGCAAAAAAATGGATAAGAGACACGCAATCGCTCAAGTGTGGGGAAGACTTGTACTCTAAAAGGTATTCTCTTGCCCTCCCTTTTCCTCCCTAATTTTGAACATTGAGGACAATGTTCGTTTCAAGTGTGGGGAGGTAGATTTTGGATTGACGATTTGTGTTGTGCTTGAGGATATTGTGGTTGTTACTCTTGTTGGAGGATACTTTGGTGGAGTTTGTTGTAAATATGTGTTATTGTGGGATTATAGCTTTGTGTGGATTGTTTTGTTGTTTTTGGTTTATCGTTTTTGTGTTTTGTCTTATTTTTGTGTTTTTCTTTGAAAAAATTGAAAATTTTGGAAAAATCCTAAAAAGTGAACAAATGAAAAATTTCAAAAAGATTTTTGTTTTTCGGTTCACTTGTTTCCGTTGATAAAGTTATTTTTCTAATTTTCAACTCCTTTAAAGAGTATGGATTTTCTATTACTTATTGGTTGTTTATTAATATTATATATTGATTGTCCTCCTACTATAAGTCGCTCGGGATGTGTCCTTCACTTGTTTCCACCTTCCACCTCCCGTGTTGTGATTTTGGCTTTGTATATTTGTCTAGGTGACTATTTACCCAAGTGACGATCTATCATTTTTTCGATCCACATCTCACAAAAATACTCACAAAATAAGAGTTCATCTTCAAAAAAAAAAAAAAAGAGCTCAAACATCAAATACGAGCAAACAAGAAAAAATCCTCAAAAATTCAAAAAGAAGAGAATAAGGGGGAGAAGAAAAGAAAATGGAAAAAAATGAAAATGGAAAAAAAAATAAAATTGAAAAAAAATTGAAAAATGAAAAATGAAAAAAGAAAGAAGAAAAGAAAGACGATTCCTCCCCCGAGTATTTTTGTTTATCATTATTCTTCATTTTGGATCGTTTCTCTATGTCATTTGGGTGATTAGGACGACCCTAGCCATTTGTTTATTCAAGGGGTCGAGACTTGTATGCATTAGTCACTAACTCATGGGAGACCTCCTTCCATCTCCGTCTCACATCCCGACATAGCATGGACCGAGGCCAAGAGATATGTAATAATAATTTTTGCAACCGATTTAGTAGTTTTAACATTCATATTCTATATTTTAGTTGAATTTTAGAATCGTGACTTTTGATTTGGGAAACTTGTGACTCGTTTGTTTATATTTGTTTATTTTTGTATGTTCGTATATATCGTGTTTTTGTTTTCTATGTTTATTTATTTATTTATGGGTCGTAGTTTATCTTTTGAGCTTACTCGAGGACGAGTAAGAGTTAAGTGTGGGGAGGTTGATAACTCAGTATTTTACCTATTTTTGTCCCACATTTATACTCGTACTTAGTCGATTTTGTAAGTCGATATGCTATTATTTAGCTATTTTGTGTTTAATTAGGGAATTAGTCGAGTCTAACTTAATTATTGTATATTTATTATATTTGTCGGAATTTGGTACTGCTTTGTCTCGTTTATATTCTTGTAGGTACCGTCTGAAGAATGACCGAGTAAAGACGAGAAAAACCGGGTCAATGAACAAAGTGGGTCAAATTAAAGTCAAAGGCCTACTTGATCGGACTGTCTTGAGTTGACGATATTTCACTCATACGACGTCGGAATTAAGTGATTCAAGATGCGTTGGAAAGCTAATTTCGAGGCCTACAAGTTTGTAGAAGAGAGCGAGACTCAATTCCATTGATTAATAAGTCGAAATCGAGCTACAAAGCAGCAGCTATTGGATCAAGAAGAAGATAGATGGCCCATTATGGAAAAAGAAATGATTGGGAGCTGTTGGTGGGCTGGACTACACGTAGCATGGAAGAGAAGTAGAGTAGTGGGCTAGCAACACAAAAGTGAAGGGAGTTGGAATTAAAAGAAGGAGAAAGGAGGGGAGTAGGGGTGAGCAAAACCGGATATCCGATCCGGTTTGCGAAACTGGATCGGATATCCGGTTTTAGAATTATGAAATTTTACTATCCTGATCCGATCCGAATTAAAACGGATATACGGTTTCCGGATATCCGGTTTTTCCCGGATATACGGAAACCGGATATCCGGTTTTGAGGTTTCTTTTATTTTTAATTTTTCTTTAAGTGCACATAATCCGATTTTTGATTTTAAGGTCGTAACGAACGTTGCGTTCATTGTTATACAAAATTAATACGTAAATAAACAAGAAAAATATCTAAAAATAATTTAATTATCGCAATCATCCCGAATATTCGAATACTATTAATAATTCTCCGATAATAAAGTCATAGGCAAACAACCTACACAAGAAGCTTGAAGATCAAATCTATTGACAGACAAACGAAGTAGTGAACAATCAAACAAAGAATCAACCATAATGAACATGAAACGTGAAACGACGGCCTGAAATATGAGGTAGTGAGAGACTGAATGTGGCGTTGTGGCGGAATGAAAGAGTGAGAGTGTTGAGTTTTTTTTGTTTTTAATCCATTAAGTCATTTAGTTTTAGTATATAGTTGGTTGATTTTTTTATTTTATTTTTGTATTTTTGAAAACCGGATCGGAAACCGGATATCCGGTTTTCAATTTTGCTGATACGTATCCGCTACGGTTTTATGAAAAATCGTATCGGATATACGGATATTCGTATCGGATATACGGAAATCCGTATAATTGCAACCGTATACCGTATCGTATACGGATAATAAAACCGTATCGGATTTTTCTGCTCACCCTTAGAGGGGAGTAGAGGAAGAACACGGAGGGTAGGTAGAGATTAGGGGAGGAGCATAGAGAAGGGCGTAGGAGCAGCAACCCCCCTTTTTATTCTTCTTTATTTTCTTTTAATTCTTAATTAGTTTTAATTAGTTTATTCAATACTCTTTTCCGTTCTTCAACTTCCGACTTCTTTAATTCCATCCTTCTTTTGGTATAATTCTTTATCTCTTCTCCTTTATTATTTTTATTTAGGTTTAATCTTATGTTTATGATATATTTAGTTAGTAATTAGTTTAAAGTTATAATCTTTATTGTTAATTGTGTGTTGCAATGTTATTTTATCTTTGTGTAGTTTGTTTATGTGTAGTTTATGTTAGTATTAATTAAAGTTTCCTTCTTTATTATTTCATTATGTTTATTTTTATATTTAGAGTAATTATTTGTGTTTTTATTAATATAATTATGGGTAGTGAGTAATCTTTTACTAGGGGACGATTAATCCCCGACATGCCTTGATTTTGTTATTGAATCCATTTTAATGAGTTATCGGATGTTGAGTTTGGGATTGTTAAGGGGTTAGGATTCAATTAGTCTTTTGGGTTGGTTGTGGTTCCTTGACCCTTGTCCATCGGTGGGAGCCGATTAGGTTTTTTGAAAACCGATTACCCATTGATAAGTCAATATTTATGCATATTTTTACCCCTTTAATATTATATTTTCTATGTCGTCTTTGTATTATTTGAGCTAAACGTTATAATTTAGTAACTTTTGATATACCATTGGCCTTATATTATTTTTGGTGCTAAATTGGGTATTTAATATATATTTTAATTATTTAATATGGATACATGGAAAAGACTACTAAAATCGTATGTGTTTACAGGTCCAGTTCCATCATCTAATGGGGTCAAAATCAAGTTTGAAACCATCACCCCATTATGGAAAAATAAGGAAAGAAAATCGGGTGTAAAAAGGAAAGAAGAAGATGTTGAATTGAAAGAGCAAGATCAATTAATTAAGGAAAGAAATAAATTTACTAACACCAAATTCAACACTATAAAAGAAGACATTAGGGCTTCAGAATCATGAGGGGGAAAAAAAGGGAGAACAAGGAGGCAACACACATAAAGGAGTAGGAATAGGGCGAAGGCCTTGGCCTTCATGGCCAAGGTCGGTACAAATGCAACCATATTTTAATACGGGACGCGATCAATTCAACTCCTAATTTATCTTAACGGTTGTATCTATCTATCTATCTATCTATTTTATTTAATTTATTTATTGTTTAATTAATTATTTAGTTTAATCTTTCAATTATTCGAACATGTAATGTACCGATTATTGTCAATGAGTTATGAGATTACCTTATTGTTTTAACGTTTAATTAGTACTTTGATATTCGTATGAAATTCCGTATTTGACTGTTGTTTTCATGTTTATTAATTTAGCCTGATCACCTAGATTATTTACATGAGTCGATTGTTAAATTAATAGTGTTTTAAATTAGGTTGCAGCTTACTGGTCTAATTTAAGTACTAGAATTTTGTATGATAATTGAGTTATATTTAATTGCAGCTTTCTGGTTCTATATAATTCAATTGATTGGTGTTCATAACGCGATTAAATTTATTGACTTGATTCGTGCTTACATGGTTGAGTCGATATAATTTAGTTAGGATTAAACTTGCGTGGTTAACGGAGTTTAACGAGTAAGAAAGATAAAACTGTTAATTTGCTTGCTTACAAGGGATTAAATAGTTACCGATCTATTTGAGTCTAATTAATTGAATCGATGATTGACCCGACTACATCATATATTGCATGTCTCGAATATTGTTATGATTATTATTTTTATTTATGTTATGTTTATTTATTTTATTATTATTATTTTTCACCTAACAAACCCCCCCTTTCTATATATATACTATTAAATAATAAATTTCCTAAGATAATAACGTCAGTCTCTGTGGGATCGACCTCTACTTACCCTATCTAGTGTAGAGTTAGTAGTGTTTATAAATTTAATTTTGACTGCGGAAACGACACGCATCACCCATTTGACTAACCTCACCGATTTGGGTTGAACACGGAAGTGAGAACCCAATGTTAGTGCCCTTGACTTTCGGTCGGAACTCTTACCTCGGGAGGGGAAGAGGGATGGACGGGAATATAGCGTAGACTTAATGACTTAGGCTTTTAGCGGGATACCACGGGAGTGGGTTTCGGTGTGGACCTAAGATACCAATTACGAGCCCGGGAGGGGAGTACTTGGGATTACTAATTATCCATTCACGAACCCGGGAGGGAGGTGTTTGGACCTTTAGAGACGTTTTCTCCCTAATTCACTATTCGATGACTTGTTAACGGGGTTTCAATGACGTGATTGAGGTGTGTCGGTGGAGGAAATCGGACCCTAGGCTTTTCTCCATTTGATTAACTTACTTGTTTACTTTGTTTATTAGTTTACTTTAGCTTTTATTAGTTAGTCTAATTAGTTTACTTCCACTCTTGATAATCGATTCGCGTAGCTAATTATAATCCGAGACCAAATTAGTACTCATTCCCGATCTCTCTGTGGATTCGACCCGACTTACCCTTACTATTGTAGTTTAGGTTAGTTGGTTTATTTGATGGTTAGATTGACGACAAATCTCGACTATCAAGGGTAAAAGTAAAATATATTTGACTATGTGCGTAAGTGAGAGAATATTGTATATATAATAATCAAGACTAGACATGCTGACTATATTTTTATATTGAATATAATATAGCACGGAGTATATTTTTGCATTAACTCAAAGATTGACTCAATATATTTTTTGTCTTGTATTAGGCCCATTTGATGTACCTGAGGATTCTTTTAGCTACATTTACTATGTTAGCTATTGTGTTGGTTAAGTAGACTTGTTAGAATAACAAGCAACCAACTCGATGTTGGTTAGTTGTGAGTTTGTTACAAATCAGTTACAAATTTGATTGTTAGATGATTCATCATGTAAATATCTCTTTATATATATAACATATCTATGTACATAACAATTTGATTCATTCATTCATCAATATAATACAAAAACACATTTTATTTATTTAGCCAGACTTTTTCTTCTATACTTTGTTTCACCTCCATTGATTTCCACCTCAATTCCTCCATGGAAATCAAACAAAAAAATATTTCTTAAATATCATAGTTTGGAAAATATGACATGGTATATTAAGAAATTAATAAAAAGTTCTTCTATTGCTATTACCCCAAGAAGTTACTTAATTAAATTGGCATATGAGAAATAAGTTAGCGAAAACTAACTTACTTACATTTCCGTTTTTACACTTATTGTAATGCAACTAAGTGTGTGTTTCATTGAACCAAAAAAACGTGATTAGAAACTAATATATAACATGATTATATTTCCTAATTTTAGATGGAATAATGATTGATTAAACGATTTTACGGAAAGTTTTTGGTGACGGGTTTTTAATGAGTTTACAAAGGAATCATATACAAGTGGTAGATATATTATATAGGTCTAATATTGGAACTGCGTGTCCATTTTACTAACTTGAAGACACACTCCTATAATTTCGCAATAATGTAAGTTAAATTTGTTGCTCATCATTTTTGTAATTAGTTGTAAGTTTGGAATCGTTCAAAAAAAAAGAGTTGTAGGTTTGGAAATTGGCTACAAATGGTGAAAGTGAGCTGGCTTGAAAGCTTTTGATAGATGAGATTACAAGAATGATGTAGAGCCATCAATCTTTCAAAATAAGAACTTGGTTTGTTGATTGATTTTATCAGTCAAATCTGCTTTCTAATTAAATCTGCTTTTGCCAACATCAATCTGCTACTGTACTTACCGAACATGACCTCTATATCTTTTTATACATCTCATCCGGAAGTATTTGATTTTCGTAATCGAAGGGAACATTGTGCATGGACATAATAGAGAAAATTGCCAATTTAGTAATCAATCAAGAGGCATGTAATCACCCGGCGCATTGTGCTGTGTTGATAGCGTGGATGATGACACTCATGTTCAAGGATCCGTTCAACAACAACTCATCTCTATCACCCAGCGCATTTCCTTTACTGTTTATGTTTTATTAGTTGGAGTTTATAATATCGCTTTTAAATTCAATAAAGGATGTAATATAGGTTCTGAGAACTCAAACAGCATGTAATCCGATGCTTTTTCTCTGCTGGCAAAAAAAAAATCAAGAGGGGATGTACCCTTGCTTTAATACAATTATTATTAAGTTATAGAACTTGAGGTTGTTTAAAAGTTCTTCAAATATACATCAATTCCCACTTTATTTATACTCAATAATTTATATTAAAAGTTAATCTAGAAAAATCTAGAAATTGTGCAATTGAAAATCTAGATGAATCATGTATTAAAATCTAGATACATCCAATGTAAAAATTTATGACTTAAGGCTCGTTTGGGATGGGGGTAATGATTCCGGGATTAATAGAACAAAAATGAACTAGAAAATGATGGAGAATAGTAATGATGTTAAGCGAAAATTGAGAAAATGAGCGTAATCTAGCCTATTTGGGGAGAAATATTACTCCTCCCTAGTAATGCATTACTCCCCCAATGTGGTAATAGTCCTCCCTCCTATAAGAAAGTGTTTCAAGTGGATATTAAGCCGCTTTGGAAATTGAAAAAACCCTTCTTAACCAATTAAAGGAGTTTTACTAAAGGAGATTTAATAAAATTATCGATTTTCAAAGAAACCGATTCCGAAACAGGCCGTCACGCGACCCGCCGGTATCCCGGGCGAGTCGCGCGACAGCCTGGAAAACGCGACACAATTTCGTTTTTTTATTATTCTTCGAGCATCGTTTTTTAGACAAAACAGCGTTTTTTTTAGGATCTTGATATATTTCCTTGACCTCGGTCAACACGTGTTAATCCATCACGTGTCATAAAATCCTTTTTCAAAATCATGCATATCATCGTATTTACATTCTTATTCGATTTACGAGCCGTTACTAACTTGTTTGCTCATGTTTGTAGCGATTTATATTATTTCATCCTTTGTTTTATTATACTAAAACAAACATCGCATGCTAAATACAACTTTGACGTTATTAGTTTAAGATGCATTAATCGACTTAGCAACCCACTTAATTTTTCTCACATGTCTAGGGAAAACAATGTTGGCATATCATTCAACTGTCGAACTAACGCGTGTACACCAAAAACGAACGATATCTTAGTAAAGGCCGCTAAGTGCGGGCAGGGTTGGGTGTTCTCTGTGAACTTCCCAACACGTATCCTCACCCCTTACTCAGAACCGTGGTTTCCGGATGTCCGAAACCATTGGCATACGAGAGTCATTCAATACACGATTATTGATAATGTCGGTATCGGTATCGCAATGCAAAGGGACGAACCCAATAAACTCCGAAATCGGAATGAGCCGTACTTTGTGCGCGGCCCACTACGACATAGAGTGGGTTCGAACGGGCCCGAACTCCCACAATGTTCGGTGGCGACTCCTACTTCGATTTAAATTTCAATTTGACCATCTCATATGGAGATTCATTCACCTCCCCAAATCCACGCGTGGCCGCGTCGGGGTGGACCTATGTCATGTCCACAGGTTTCAGGGAAGGCATCAGAGGAAAGAGTTTTGTGTTCTTATTTTTAAGGGAAGGGCGAGGACGGAAAAATTACTGACAAAATATGCACAACGTAATAATTTTCGTGTATGATTTATCAATTACGAAAAAACGGAATAAACTATCCCAGATCCGTATTATAAAACATTAATAGAACCTGTGACTTGTATAACACGATCCCTGTTATAGTCGACATGACCAGTTGATACGGGTAAGCTCGAGCCCGACCCAATTGTGCTAGGACCGAATAAAGCCCACAATGAGACCATGCACTCACTGGGGTTATTCGAACCAAGCCCAATAAAGTTAGGCGTGTGTATGCTCACACACGTCCCAAATATTGTCTAGGTACACTAGATAAAGTGAAGATTGTTGCCAAGATTAACGTGAGATTACGAAGAAATATTCCGTGGGATCCTACTCCAAATAAGCTAGTGTAATCTTCTCCTTTGATCACAATATGAGAGGATTCATTTCCTAAAGTGGAGGAAAGATATGCGTAGGATATCACTTCAAGATTGGTGTGTGAGTCATGCCAAAAATAAAGAGGGGCAATCTTCTCAAAAGTAGTAAGAAGAGAAAACAAAAGCAAGGGAGATTGGATATTGATTTCGTGAACATACACGAGTATCTTACTCAATCAAATGGATGCAATCTTTCTTTTAATTAGGTAATAAGAATAAATAATGATCTCTTCAAGGTCATGCCTAGGATAAGATATTATATTAGTTACTAGTTTTAATTTGATTAGTATCTCGTAATATATACGAGATTATATTCATGTAAGGCTATAAAAGCCACGTTCCATGTAGCATTATTCATTCAACAATTAAGCAATAAAAATTTCAGCAACGTTTTGATTTTAAATCAACTCTTGTGTTTTATATTTCGAGAAAGTACTTCGAAATCGCGTTGAGGAATTGGTGCGCCAATCTCTACGTTATTAGTTTCGGATTCAAGGTAGAATTCGGGCTAAATATCTTTGGTTACGTTGGTCTTTTATTTCATCACAAAAATCCATACGTAATTCAAAGTATTTTCTTTCCTAAAATAGACGCACCACAAAACGTCTAAATCCGGAAAGACCCTAACCACGAACCAAGGTTACATTAACCTTAGTTCAATTTCACTCCAAAATCCACGTCATCACTCAAGGTTACATTAACCTTCGACCCAATTTTCATATCTTATTTTAAACCGCTTCCGCATTCGCATCATTTGGTATCAGAGCCGTGTTTGTCGACATGGGAGATAACGAAATCAATGACAACAATGTCAACAATGACGCAAGCAGCATCAATACGGGAGGAGGCAGTGACGACAATCTCATCCAACAATTGCTCCGTGCCTTGCGCAATTTACCCGAGAACCGAGTAGGAGGGGGCGCTAGGAGATTCGTGGATGTGCCCAAACCTCATGACGAATTCAAAGTCACGGAGTTGCCTGAATTCGGGGGAGGGATAGATCCGGAAGAGTACTTGGACTGGGAGCGTCAAATCGAGAGGATGTTCGAATTCAAGGATGTCCCCGATGAGAAGCGTTGCAAGTATGCTATCTTGAGGCTAACAAAAAGTGCATCCCTATGGTTCGAAAGTATGAAGACTAGGCGAGCACGGGAGGAAAAGCCTAAGATCCGGTCATGGGAGGAACTCAAAAATAAGTTACGCAAGAGGTATGTTCCTTTACAAAATCGACTTATATCGTAAGATAGCCGAATTGAAACAAGGGACCATGTCAATTAGTGCGTATATTGAGGAGTTCGAAAAGGCATCTTTAATGTGTGAGTTAGAAGAACTCGAGGAACAAAAGATGGCTAGGTTTTGTAGGGGTTTAAATCGTAACATAGCTGATGTGGTAGATTTACATCCTTATGCTTCGTTTGATTTGTTATGCTCTTTGTGTTTAAAAGTAGAGGGCCAACAAAAACGACGAACTAGTTCGACCACTAAAACAAACACTTGGGCAAAATCCGAAACACCTAATAAATTCGGAGGGTCTAATTCAAGCCAAACCCCAAAATCCGTAGTTGCCACCCAAACAACACCTAAGACAGACACCAAATCAAAAGACATGTCTAAGGTCCGTTGTTTCAAGTGTCAAGGATTTGGTCACTTTCAAAGCGATTGTCCAAATAAAAGAGTCATCACCTTAAGAGATGCAATTAGTTATCGCGATGAATTGATGAAGGGTTTTAGTGACGAGGATGAACCCTCATATGTCACGAATGGGGATGAATTAGAGGGGGACGATGTGCTCGAGTTTGTAGCACCAAGTCATGTTGAGTCTTTGGTCTTACGTCGTACTTTGCACACCGTTGTTGAACCGGTTGTGGCCGAACAACGTGACCAAATCTTCCATACTAAATGCTTGGTCAAAGATAAATGGTGTAACGTGATTATTGATGGGGGGAGTTGTACCAACGTCGCCTCACAAGACATGGTTAAAAAATTAACCCTAACCACCACACCACACCCGAGACCCTATACCTTACATTGGCTAAATGATGGGAATCAAGTTAAGGTAACTAAACAAGTCCGCGTTGGTTTTACGATGGGTCCTCACAAGGACGAGGTGGTTTGCGACGTTATTCCCATGGATGCTTGTCATATGTTATTAGGCAGGCCATGGCAATTTGATCTCAATGTCCTTCATAGAGGACGAAGCAACGAGCATGAACTCATGGTGGATGGTAAGAAGGTCGTTCTAAGGCCCATGGCGCCGAAGGAGATTCGTTCGATTCATTCTAATCGTACTAACAAACCGAGTTTATCAATGTTTGCTAGTGAAAGAGAAGTGGAGCAGGTTTTGGCTAGAGGAGAGCAAGTGTACGCGCTTGTGGCGTCTAACCTGTCCACAGTTTCAAGAGGGAATAACCTTGACCAAGGTTACATTAACCTTGATCAAGTTTACTCTAACCTTGACTCTGTTGAACGCGTTAAACCACTGTTGCGTGAGTTTGACGATGTTTTTCCAGATGATTTACCAGCGGGTTTACCTCCATTGTGTGGAATCGAGTATCAAATTGATCTCGTACCCGGGGCGCCCTTACCAAACAAGGCGGCTTATCGGAGTAACCCCGAAGAAACCAAAGAACTCCAACGACAAATTGAGGAGTTAATGGAACGAGGGTACGTAAGAGAAAGCATGAGCTCGTGCGCGGTCCCAGCTTTACTCGTCCCTAAGAAAGATGGCACATGGAGAATGTGCATCGATAGTCGAGCAGTGAATAACATCACCATAAAATATCGATTCCCGATTCCGAGACTCGATGATATGCTTGATGAACTTCACGGCTCAACCATCTTCTCCAAAATCGATCTTCGAAGTGGTTATCACCAAATTCGAATGAGAGAAGGAGATGAATGGAAGACCGCATTCAAAACCAAACATGGTTTATATGAATGGTTGGTCATGCCTTTCGGCCTTACAAATGCACCAAGCACTTTCATGAGACTTATGAACGAGGTTCTAAAGTCCTTCATTGGAAAGTTCGTGGTCATGTGCTTGGACGATATCCTGGTATACAGTAAGAGCATTGAAGAGCACCTACAACACTTAAGACAAGTGTTCGAAACGCTAAGGGTGCAAAAACTCTATGGCAAAGCCGAGAAGTGCTCATTCTTGGTCGACAAAGTTATATTCCTCGGATACGTTGTATCTCGGGATGGAGTTGCCGTGGATCAAGAAAAGGTGGAGGCTATTCGTTCTTGGCCTATCCTTAATACGGTGACTGAAGTACGATCATTCCATGGATTGGCTTCATTCTACCGACGGTTTATCCGTGATTTCAGCACAGTCATGAGCCCAATAACGGGTTGTTTGAAAAGGGGAGCGTTTGATTGGAACGAACAAGCTCAAAAGGCGTTCGAGAAGATCAAGGAGTTGCTATGCAACGCACCTATACTCGCTCTACCCGACTTCTCTCAACCGTTCGAAGTCGAGTGCGACGCAAGTGGCGTGGGAATTAGGACTGTTTTAATCCATGCTCATCGACCCATTGCTTACTTTTCGGAGAAATTGGGGGGCGCTCGTTGTAATTACTCTACATACGACAAAGAGTTCTACGCGATCGTTCGAGCACTTGACCATTGGAGTCACTACCTTCGCCCTAGTCATTTTGTACTTCACTCGGACCACGAGTCTCTCAAGTACATACATGGGCAACAAAAGCTCAACCCGAGACATGCAAAATGGGTTGAATTCCTTCAATCATTCCATTTTTCATCAAAATACAAAGAAGGCAAGAGTAATGTAGTAGCTGACGCTTTATCACGGAGATATGCGCTACTTACCACGCTCGAAGTGAAGTTACTAGGGTTCGAGTTAATCAAAGAATCCTATGTACTTGATGATGAACTAAGGGAGATATTCGAGGAATGTCAAAAGGGTGGATACAAGGAATACACGATACAAGAGGGTTTTCTATTTAAGGGAAATCGACTTTGTGTTCCGAAGCATCCAATTCGTGAATTATTAATTCGCGAAGCACATGGTGGTGGGTTAGCCGGACATTTCGGGGTCCAGAAGACGCTCGACATCTTGCACGAGCATTTTCATTGGCCGAAAATGATTGGTGATGTCCAAAACATCATAGGCAAGTGTGTTACTTGTCACATGGCGAAAAGTTCCTTCAAAGCAGGAGCCTACATGTCATTACCAGTTCCGGAACGACCATGGGAAGATGTGCCGATGGACTTTATTGTGGCCTTACCTCGCACTCAAAGAGGAAGGGATGCAATTATGGTGGTCGTTGACAGATTTTCGAAGATGGCGCATTTTGTGGCTTGCCATAAAACGGACGATGCTAGTAATGTCGCGGATCTGTATTATCGCGAAATAGTCCGTTTACATGGAGTCCCGAAGACTATTGTGTCCGATCGTGACTCAAAATTCTTGAGTTACTTTTGGAACACACTTTGGAGAAAGGTCGGTACTAAGCTACTGTTTAGCACTTCGCATCACCCTCAAACCGATGGGCAAACGGAAGTGACAAACCGTATCTTAGGGACTATTCTCCGAGGTTTGGTGAGTAAAACTCAAAAGGATTGGGATCTTAAGCTTGCACATGCGGAGTTCGCTTATAATCGATCTCCCACCTATGCAACTAAGCACTCTCCCTTCGAGGTAGTTTATGGGGTTAACCCGTATTTACCTATCGAGTTACTCCTCATCCCTAAAGGGGAATTCGTTCACAAGGACGCGGAGGACAAGGTTAAGGCTATGACAAAGCTACATGATCAAGTCCGAGCTAGAATTGAGGTGGTGAACGAAACCTACAAACGGCGAGCTAACAAAAACCGACAAGCTAAGACCTTCCAACCCGGAGATTTAGTTTGGTTGCACTTGCGCAAGGAAAGATTTCCAGGAAAACGGAAAAACAAGCTCATGCCGAGAGCCGTGGGTCCGTACAAGGTCGTTGACAAAGTAAACGACAATGCTTATAAGATCGAGCTTCCGGGAGACTATGGAGTCCACGCTACATTCAATGTAGGGGACTTAAGTCCGTACTTTAGCGATGATGGCCTTACGGAATTGAGGTCAATTCCTTTCGAAGAAGGAGGGGATGATACGGGTAAGCTCGAGCCCGATCCAATTGTGCTAGGACCGAATAAAGCCCACAATGAGACCATGCACTCACTGGGGTTATTCGAACCAAGCCCAATAAAGTTAGGCGTGTGTATGCTCACACACGTCCCAAATATTGTCTAGGTACACTAGATAAAGTGAAGATTGTTGCCAAGATTAACGTGAGATTACGAAGGAATATTCCGTGGGATCCTACTCCAAATAAGCTAGTGTAATCTTCTCCTTTGATCACAATATGAGAGGATTCATTTCCTAAAGTGGAGGAAAGATATGCGTAGGATATCACTTCAAGATTGGTGTGTGAGTCATGCCAAAAATAAAGAGGGGCAATCTTCTCAAAAGTAGTAAGAAGAGAAAACAAAAGCAAGGGAGATTGGATATTGATTTCGTGAACATACACGAGTATCTTACTCAATCAAATGGATGCAATCTTTCTTTTAATTAGGTAATAAGAATAAATAATGATCTCTTCAAGGTCATGCCTAGGATAAGATATTATATTAGTTACTAGTTTTAATTTGATTAGTATCTCGTAATATATACGAGATTATATTCATGTAAGGCTATAAAAGCCACGTTCCATGTAGCATTATTCATTCAACAATTAAGCAATAAAAATTTCAGCAACGTTTTGATTTTAAATCAACTCTTGTGTTTTATATTTCGAGAAAGTACTTCGAAATCGCGTTGAGGAATTGGTGCGCCAATCTCTACGTTATTAGTTTCGGATTCAAGGTAGAATTCGGGCTAAATATCTTTGGTTACGTTGGTCTTTTATTTCATCACAAAAATTCATACGTAATTCAAAGTATTTTCTTTCCTAAAATAGACGCACCACAAAACGTCTAAATCCGGAAAGACCCTAACCACGAACCAAGGTTACATTAACCTTAGTTCAATTTCACTCCAAAATCCACGTCATCACTCAAGGTTACATTAACCTTCGACCCAATTTTCATATCTTATTCTAAACCGCTTCCCCATTTGCATTACCAGTTCTTAATATAATACTAATATAATACTGTATACAAATTACAATCCTACTAATGAGTGGTAAAGTGCAAAATAAAAACACGTGTAAATGTGTGTAAATGTTGAGCATTTTTGGCAAGAACAAAATTACGCAAACAACAAAATTACGCAAACTAACTCCCTCTTTTTATATAAGGATAAGGATAAGGAAGGAAAGGATAATAGTACTACAATTATTTAGAGGCATAGCATTAATTAGAGGAGGATAACTAAACTTATGATACGCTCACGCAGTCGAAGCGGTGGAGGAGCGAACGTTAAGACTGGACTGGAAATCGTCAAATAAAGCCTTAGGGAGTCCTTTGGTGAAAATGCCATCGTATTGGTAACGTGAAGGGACGTGTAAAATCTTTAACTGACCAAGGGCAACCTTTTCACGAACAAATGTATCCATTTCAATGTGTTTCGTGCGTTGATGGTTGACATGATTACCGGCAAGATAGATAGCAACTAGCTAATATATGATAGTGGCTTTGATAAGGGGACAATGGTATTCAAGGAGGAAGGTTTCGGAGCTAACAAGTCTCTGCGATGGTGTTACCAATGCCACGATACTCAACTTCGGTGCTGGCGCAAGACATGGTGGGTTGTCATTTGGAAGACAATGTGTAGACGCCCATATTTTGACCGCCAGGTGTTTATAGCAGTTTCCGACAAACACCCGATGATGATCGGACGCAAACATGCTTTAACGTACTCGAATACGGGCTCAAAATCATTGGCATTTGGCTTGGGCTTTTTACGGAGTACAAATCTCACAAAACCGACCTCAAATTCAGGCCCAGTGGACCGTTTCGAGTCAAATAAGACTAATTTGGGTCGAATCCGACACCAGGGGTAAAACCGTCTTTTAGCGACCGAGTCAAAACTCGGTCAAAGATATTTCCGAGACACACGAGTCAGCCGTGTCACCCCACTTGACTGATTCGAGCTTAAACGCTACAAAAAATCAGCTACACAAAATATTAAACAAATCCGTTTGAGGATAGAATTCGATCTCAAGTAGGAATTCTATCCGAATACCGAATCAAACACTCGACCGAGCATGGGATACTCGGCCGAGCAGCCTGTTTTCAGCCGAGATTCATTGCTTCTTCACCAAGTAACGGAATTTATGTTCCTCTCGACTTCTTACTTTTCCTATCCTAAGCGGTAGTTCTCACCCAAACACTTCTCCTAGCCAAGGTCGGGAATTTTCCTATAAATAGGCCCCTTGCACACACAATATTCATCTATCAAATCTATCAAAAAAATACAAAACTTTATTATTCACCACGCATCTACGATCCACAAAATCCATACATTTAGCATCGAAAAAAACCGATAGTATAAAACCCGAGATCACGCCCGACGAAACCGGTCACCTCGCCCGACACCCCACACGACCAAAAAACCACCATAACTCACCGACATTAACTCGACGCTCCCGTGCCCTAGCCACATTCCGACGAGCCCCGATCCGAGTAAACAAAGCATGTAGGTTGAGGGTGTAAAATCAAACCCGATTTCTCTCTTCTCTCTTCCCTTCTCTCGTCCTTTCCTCGTCTTTCTCTCGTTTTTTTAGCGTCATCGTCGGTCCGTTTTTTTATTATGGGTCATCGTCGCGTTTTTTTATTTCTAATATCGATTATTACAAAACTATTTTTATAAAACAAACGTTCTTAAAAATACGATATCGATTCTCTATAGTCGAATATTGTATCAAAAAGAACTAAATTAATCTCGTTGATGCTAAAAAATCGTTACATAATTTTCTTAAAACAAAATACAACGATTTTAACGCGGAGAGAGTCGAACATCGTTTTTTTAGTTTAATTTTACAAAACGATTTTCAAAACCTTTTTTTTTTATCTTTTCAAAAAAACATTCCGAGTATTTGATATCGATTTCATAATCGAATATCGAATATAACGAATATCGCGAAGTTAAGTCGAGTATAAATCATGCAATATTTATACGCGATTTAATAATCGATTTTCCGAAAAACAAGTTTCGAAAACAGTCCGGGACGCGAGTCGCGTGCGTCCCGGGCGAGTCGCCTTCTCGCGCGAGTCGCCCCCCATCCCGGGCGAGTCGCGTGGTCCCCTGGAAAACGCGACGCAAATAATCGATTTCGCTCTATTTTTTATTTATTCTTCGAACATCGTTTTTTAGACAAAACAGCGGGTTTTCAGGCATATTTCGGATCTCGATATATTTTTCCTTGACCTCAGTCAACACGTGTTAATCCATCACGTGTCGTAAACTTTTCAAAATCATGCATATTATCGTATTTATATTTTTTTTATTATTCAATCGTTACTAACACGTTTGTTCATCTTTTCAGCAACTTCTTTTTCATTATTTGTTTTATTATACTAAAACGAATCTCACATGCTAAAATACAACTTTGACGTTAAGTTTAGATGCATTAAACCGACTTAGCAACCCATTCAACTTCTCGCATGTTTAGGGAAAACAATGTTTGCATAACATTCATCGTACTACTAACGCGCGTATTCAAAAATCATTCGATATCCTAGTAGAGGCCGCTAATGTGCGGGCGGGGTTGGGTGTTCTTTGTGAACTTCCCAACACGTACCCTCACCCCTTACTCAGAACCTCGGTTTCCGGATGTCCGAAATCATTGGCAACGAGAGTCATTCAATACTCGATATCCGATAACGTCGGTATCGGTATCAAATGCAAAGGGACGAACCCGATAAACTCTGACATCGGAAATGGGCCGTATTTTGTACACGGCCCACTACGACATAGAGTGGGTTCGAACGGGCCCGAACTCCCACAAAGTTCGGTGGCGACTCCAAGTTCGATTTAAATTTCAATTCGATCCATTCTTATATGGAGATTCATTCGCCTCCCCAAACCCGTGCGTGGCCGCGTCGGGGTGGACCTATGTCTTGTCCACACAATGAGATAATGTTGTCACCTAAGTACACACAATAGCCCTAAGTAGATCGACGGGTGTTAGGACAGTCGCCTCAATCTGCATCGGAGTAAGCGATAAGTGATCTCATAGAAGAAGGCCGGATTGTGATCCTATGGGTAGCGGTATCATTGATATAGCGCCAGATATGGTTTAGGGCTACCAGATGTGTTTCACGGGATTGTGCATATACAAGCATACATGTTGGATCGCATACGCAATATCTAGACGAGTAAATGTGAAATATTGGTAAGTACTGGTAAGGCTACGATACAGAGTCAGATCGACAATAGAGGGGCCTATGGCAAAGCTAAGTTTGGCCTACGTGTCAACGATCCTCATCGATAATGTCAAGATTCAAAATTTTCAATTGTTTTAATAATTTAGGTAATTTAAATTAGTGATCTAGATAGATTGTTTTACGATGACAGTTTTATGATTAATGTCCAACTCATAGACCAAACTCTGGGCCTACCTTTAGTCATCCATGAATCCATGATATCACAAGGGTGATGTCGTTAGAGAAGTCTCTCTAAGTCAGCTATCGGTTACCCGTAAATGTGGTTGACCGATGTGTGACATCCCAATTTAGATAGCCAGTCGAACCTATATGCCTGGAGATTTATTCCCATCAATTTACCCCAGGGGAGTTGGATACTAAATTGCATAAAGACGCTAAGGAAATTATGCTACGCTTAGTTACTTCACTGCAAAATCGGATTGAAACTACGAAAGGGTTTAAAATGATCCTTTTAAGCATTTCACTTATTTGCCCATTTGAGCTATGTATCACAATTCACAAACCCAATTTAGACCAAAATGATCTACTCACCTGGTGGTAGTATGATAAGTGAAACCCATGGGTTACCTAAACTTTGAAGACAGCATATATAATAGCTAAACAAAAGCATTTGTAATTTGAAAGAAATCGTAAAACAAATCATTGACAGAGACTAACTGTAATGTTTGTTGCCTAGTAAGTAATTCATACAACTACAACTGAACAAACGGAAAGACAAGACAGGAAACTAGAAAACCATTTTAAAGTTAATTAATCCCACGCCTAAACTTTGATAAATATAAACTACTTTCCATAATTTCCAATCACAACTACTAATACTTAGAGATGTGAATGATTAACAGGATGATGAAAGAGCAATAACTTTAACAGTTAAAGACCAGATACTGAGACGTTAATGTCAGGGTACCGTCGTTCTGAACCATTGTTCCATTCTCGCGTCTCATGTGAAGTGTCCATGCTGTCATCTGCTTCACTGTGGCTATGCGCTGGCATTGATGTTGGTGGCCCAGCTTCATGATAATGGTGCATAGATTGTGTGTTTGGTATTTCTGCAGCCATTTGGTTCGGAAGGGTGGATGACATTGTCGCTGTATAAGAATCTCGATGATACTTTCTCTTCTGCACTTTATAACCATTTGGCACAAAAGTCCCAGCCACCACCTGACACAAAGATACCCGTAACTGAGGAATCGAGGTTTGTAGTCTGGGAAAGTTACAGTCTATCACTTTGGTGCCACAGGTTGTGGTTGATTTAAATTTGCATCACAATAAAGAAAAAGTGAATTAATAACAAACCTAAATTTGTAAAATCTTGTGGAGCCAAAGTGAAACATTTATAGCATCATAATACCAGAATGAAGTTTGTAGTTCAATCAACAAAATGAGTATTTCTATGAAAATCTATACATTGCTGAGAATTATGATCGAATTTGAAGCCATAGATCATAGGGTAAAATTAGGGACATACTTGAATAGGGTTCGCAGCAATAATCCAGCCAGCAACGCTACCACCAACCACACGGCCATCGGGACCCGCTATCGCGATGCTTAGTCCACCAGTCTTGCTTGTTATTCCACCAGCCTCACACACTGTGTATGATCCACTTAAAGACAATATCTCAAACCGGCCCTGCATCACTCATTTGTTGGAATCAAATACGATCTTATGGTTATGCACTACAACGAGAAAAAGTATATCCATTATATAGGTGTGTTCTGTTTGCTGGCATAAACAAGAAGCCATCTGTTCTGGTAGTATAAGGACATAAGGTAACTCGACAACTTATAAGTTACAATTTACATTTGTGTCAGATAATAGTTTAACTCATTGCATCATATTCTCGAATCAGTATCATAATGCATTACAACAAGAAGAGGATGACCCACATAACGTCTTCAAGCCCTGCATCACGTATTTACAACAAGTGTACATCCCAACTATAAGTGTTGAGTTTTGTGCCACAAAACAAGAAGCTATTTGTTTTGCTAGTATAAGGTACTGAAGCTTGAATAAGATAATTTTTACGTTTGTGTCAAAATACAATTTCCAGCATTGCATGCTCTTCTCCAATCTATAGCAAATAAGGTGACTAAATTATATTTGGTGGAAAAGGAACCACAAACACAATTTGATGTTGATTGGTTTTGAGCTCAGGTCATGAGTACCACCCTCAATGACTTTACCATCTAAGGTAATTCACATTTACTATAACCAAGACTGTGACCAACAGACTTCACATCATTGTTGCAAAATAAAGCAAGTTTCGACCTTTGCTGCAGGAAATACCCCAGATGTTATGGAATATAGAGGATAGCACCAACGGACTACTGTTTCAGAATTCTGAACTCCCAACTCAGAATAATAGGCAAATATATGGAAACAATAAGGCTTGTTCAAGCTAAACTAAACTTCAGGAAAGGATTCCAGCATAAATCAGAAATTAGGATACAATTCGAAGGAATATATTCCTCCACAAAGCAACTTCACCCTGTAAACTTTGCAACTCAGAAGGAATGTCCCTCAGCTTCATTAGATGGGAATTAGTTGTTTCGATACTGAACTCCTAGATTTGAAGAATCAATACCATATGCGACTTGCATGAGCACTCCGCTCACAAGCAGCATTACAGATGCTATATCGCGGCAGCAAACTACACTGTTTGGTCTCAAAGAAATCTAAATGTGTTATGGCTATGGGCACATGTACAATTACCGGGGTATTCAACAACGATTCATACAGTACACTTGAGGGGGATAAACTAATTCTCGTGGATGTCTACTTGCCAGGCTGTCCATTAAAACTGGAAGTGAAGCAGTTATAGATGAAATAAGGATAAGAGAAGACCGGTAATGCAAGTCTCAGGAAGGCAGGATGTCCAGTCTTTAGGAATCCTTATAACTGGTTTGCTAATTTTTACCTACTGGATTGACAAAAGGTGTATACTTTAGCAAGACAAGTTTCTCCAATGAAACAGGCTTATACAAAAATTCAGCACATTACGGATACAATCAGTTCAATAACAAACAAGCTAGCTTTATATCGTTTATCACCATGCCATTAAAAGGATAAACAAACAGAACTTTGCATAGCTTCATTCAGTTCCTCATACACAAATCCTTTTAACTGTACTCACATTGAAAGGATTAAGTAATTGACAAATTCTAGGGTACTCTCTATTTATACCTCATATGTCAAGAGGCCTCCACCAGAAGATCCAGGTTGCCGGATAGTAACATTAGATATTGCTCCATTGGCAGAGAGAACGCAAACTCCTCGTGGAGCCTTGTGGCCGAGGGCATGAATTTTGGCTGCGACGTCCTGATTGAGGGAAAACGATAGCAGTCAAAATAGGCAAAGTCACATTGCGATAACCATTTCTCAGACTCCTAATTTCTGATTACTGTCATGCTTGACCATGACATCACATTACGACTGCATGTAAATATTTTGAAGGTTTCAGCTATCCCATTATGTCACAATGTCCACCGCCAAAATCAGGCTAAAAACATCGTCTTTTGGTCCGGATTTGATGGAATGAAGCAAATGACTCACTAAAGTGCCCGTGTTTCTTTCTATCGAGACTTGAGATGTACTCCCTCCAGTATTTTTCAGTTAGCCATGTTTCTAATATTTGGAAATTGATCATATAGCCTCATGTTCGAATACAACATTTTGAATGCAAAATAACCGTTTTATCCCCATGCCACATTGCCACTCATGTGGGATAATCTGGAAAAAAAATGATCTCTTCCACCACCCTATTTTTCACTCTTTTCTCCTCTCGTAAAACTTCACGCCAAAGTTTGTAAGGGCTAAATGAAAATTTTGAAGGTAGCGTGAGAATATATAATCGACACAATTTTCATATGGGGTCATCAGGTGTTTCTATTGAAAGGGCAAGGGTACATAAAACGGGTCGCTTACACTCCAAATACAACATATCCACGGCCTATTCAATTGACTTAGACCTGTTTAGACGGCAGTCCACCTTCAAAGCCTGACCCAACGCTTCATGGTGGAAGACAAAGAAATAACCATTGGTGGGGAATGGGGAATTATTGAAGTGGTAAAGTAGGTAAAGGGTAGTTAGACTGAAATCAGAATGTGAAGATGAAGATGAAAATCAGAAATAAAAAAAAAAAAAAAATGGTGATTGGGGCAGGCAATAAAGAGAGGCAGAATGGATCCATGTGAATATATACGCAGTAAGTCTCCCTTGTGACGGTATATCCGTCACAAGTTTATAACGGGTAAAACATAAGCACATAAGTGGGAAAAGACAACCCATGTGCTATCCACCAAGCATCACGCTTTCCGTCTTATCTATTCTATTTGACCCGTCACAAGTTTATAATGAATATAACTGTCATAATACGCGTGATTGATTGGGGCTATGAAAATAGTAGAGTAATAGGGAGGGAGGATGCAGCAGCAGCTTCAACACTTAGGGTTGACTGAATACACATATGACATACCTCTCCTGTCTGTACTGTTATGACATGTGGAGTGAAATCAACGCCAGCAGTCTCTGCAAATACTTCACCTACACACACACACATCATCCAAAACCCCCTGTTAGATCTCTGTCTCAGTAAATGCATACAATTTCCTACAGACAACAACTACTACTGACAACATTAACTCACTTTAGAACAACAACAACAAAACAATCATGAAAATAGTAGATGAAGAAAGGGTAAGTACTGATGGAGCAGGGCGCGAGTGGGTGGGAGTTAGCAGCGGCAGCAGCAGCAGCAGCAGCAGCAGCAGCAGCAGCAGCAGCAGCAGTTCTACCACTCCCACGGCCTTTTTTAGGGCCGCCACCAAACTCAAAGGAGGTGGTGGTGGAACTGGGAGCGGTGGGGGTCAAGCTGAACTCCGGCGAAAGGGCGGCGGCCTTGGCGGCTTTTCTGGCTACGGCGGCGGTGTAGGCGGGGTTGAGGTTACCATTCTCGTCGAACTTCCTGGGCCTCCCTCTCTTCTTCTTGGCTCCCACATTCACCGATGCCGGATCTGCCGACATCGCCCCGCTGCTCCCGCCGCCAACGAAACTTATCGGGTTCGGCGACCCGCTGTCCGTGTTCTCCGGCGACCCCGATATCGTGCTCTCCTTTTCTTCCATTACCACTTTAATTTAATGACACTGACAGAGACAGAGACAGAGCCGAAGAAGTCCAAGTCTGGAAGTTTGAATTGAAAGAGAGGGAAAACAGTGGCGCCACTCAGATTAAAGAGGAAGAAGAGCCACCCAAATCAAACAACAAACAAAGGAGAAGAAGAAGAAGAAGAAGTGGAGATGTTAAGCCTCTTTTCACTGCTGCTCTAATTATTCTTACAGATCTTTTTTTTGTTTACTTGGGGATTTCTACCAATTTTTTATTGGGTTATTTTGGTATGGTAGGTTTACTTTTCCTTTTGAATTCTTCGATTTTATACCCACTATTTAATTACACACTAAGTGGTCGTTTGGTTTGAGGTCTACAGGGAAGAGAAATAATCTTTCTCATTCCCTTTGTTGTTGTTTGTTTCATCATTTTTTTCATTCCCTTTCGCTCCTTTATTCCTCCCCCATTACCTCTAACCCTTCTATCTCCATTCCCCTCATCCCCTAGGGTTTGGATCATTACCCATAACCTAGCCTCACCATCATCGCCACCAAACCCGTTAAATTTTGAATCGACCCACTTAACCCATTTATTTTAGAGTCAAGGCCCATATTTTTTTTATCCGTGACCCATTTGACCCGAACTTGAGATGACTCATTTGAGACCCCAGGCGTTAATTTATTATATTTAAAATAATAATTTAAAAGTTATATACGTTAACATGATAAATAATTAAAATAATTAAAAAATAAAATTTATAAAAGTATCATTTATCAATAAAAATAATTGTAAAATATTATACAAGTAGTTTTTTTTACAATTTTTAAATTTTAAATACGGTGTAATTAATATAATAGCAGCATATTCAATAGGGAAAAAAAATCCAACTTTTTAATTGGTAAAAATAAAGATGTCGGAATTTATTTCTAACCATAACCGGAATTATGACTCATATAACTCGACCCAATTTTGACTCAACTCGTATTCATATCCAACATATAGTTGTTTCTGATTCTCTTACTTTTGCAAACAAACAACCGGTAACATCAAAGGGTAACCTTTTACTTTCCTTTCCATACCCTTTGTTGATTTCATTCTCTTTCCCCTGCACCAACCAAACGTCCCCTAAAGTCTCTTAGATGAATATATATACTCCCTCCGATTGCATGTGTTCTTCCATATTTCCTTTTTGGGCTGAGTTTGATTTTCTTCCCTATTTCCATTTAAGGAAAGTATTTTTCCCCTAACATTACCTTCCTACCCTTACTATTTTTCACATATTACCCCAAAAACCCATAATTATCTCTTTCTAGTTAGACTCATTTACTCTAATTATTTTTACCTAATCTAAGCCAACCCAACTAATTAATCCCCACTCAAATTAACCCAAACCCCTTAATCCATCCACCCTATCACCCGTCTTCATTCACTCTACCTTACAACCCAACCCTAAATACCAATCTACCAACCCAGTATGAAGATCTTCATCCCTCTCATCTAAACCCTAACCCTAAATCGAGTCTCTCTCTTTGCCTCTCTTCGATCTTCATCCCCTTCTCACCATGAATCCACCCATTTCTTCTGAGACTCCTTTCTCTTACCCTAAATTCGATTTATATCCCTTCAATTTGGTCCCTTTGTCGTCATTAGTAGATCGCGATCTAGGTTCTTCCTTCGTATATTTGCAAGATCGACCATGTTTGTTGAACATGGATAGCGTTGCTCCTCTGGAATACCCTGAAAGCTCCGATCCCATTGAAGAATTTGATGATTCCGGGTTCGTGGGTGACGAATCTGGGGAGGAGTCGATGATGGAGGATTCCTTTGTTCCTGATTCCGTGTTACCTGATGGAGAGGGGAAGACGACGAAGGTTGAAGACGATGAGGATGAGGGTCTTTGTCCAATATGCAAAGGGCGTCCATATAATATGCATGTGTCACCGGGAGAGACTTTGCTACCCGTGTTGAGGCCTAGAAAAACAACTCCATTTATGGAGACTGAGGAGGGCAGGCGTTGGTGTATAGAGGAATTATGTCATTTCTGGCCTTCGTTCAAGTATGCCCTCTGATGCAGTTTACGGAAGGTTTACCCTTTAATTCGAACCTCTAATTCGTCTAATACTTCATTTTTATGGTCTGTTTTATTCTGAATTATGGTGCACTGATGTTGTTGTGTTGGTTACTGTCACTTTGTGTATCTGTCATGTGTGGACATGACATAGGTCCACCCCGACGCGGTCACGCGCGGGTTTCGGGAGGCGAATGAATCTCCATATGAGAATGGATCGAATTGAAATTTAGGTCTATGTGGAGTCGCCACCGAATTTTGTGGTTATTCGAAACCATTCGAGCCCACTCTATGTCGTAGTGGTCCGTATACAAAATACGGCCCATTTCCGATGTCAGAGTTTATTGGGCTCGTCCCTTTGCATTTGATACCGATACCGACATTATCGGATATCGTGTATTGCATGACTCTCGTGCGCCAACGATTTCGGGCATCCGGAAACCGAGGTTCTGAGTAAGGGGTGAGGGTACGTGTTGGAAAGCTCACAAAGGACACCCAACCCCGCCCGCACATTAGCGGCCTCTACTAAGAATTCGAATGACTTACAATACGCGCGTTAGTTAAACGGAAAAATGATATGCAAATATTTATTTTCCCTAAACATGTGAATGGAATTGAAACGGGTTTCTAAGTCAATTTAATGCAATTAATTCTACGTCAAAGTGGAATTTTAGCATGTGGGTTCATTTAGTACAATAAACGAACAATAATTAAATTGACAAAAGAAATAACAAACGCGTTAGTAACGATGTATTAATATAACGAAAAATAACGGTTTGTGCAAATGATGAATTGAATTGAATGATGTAAACGAGATGCAAATATGAGATGCATGGTTTGAAAAGATAGTATACACGTGATTAATTAAGCACATGTTGACCTAAGTCGTAAAATACTATCGAGTTCGAAAATAGGAGAATGTACGACTCATTGTTTTAGTCGTTATGAGGCTACTCGATCGAGTGGTCAATGGACTCGATCGAGTAGACCTGTAAAAAGCGATTCTGTTTTGCGTTATGGACCATACTAGCTCGGCCGAGTTATTGCCCAACTCGGTCGAGTGCATGGCCACTCGACCGAGTCACTGTGAGACTCGATCGAGTTGGGGTCGTGATAAGCGTTCTGACTCGATTTTGTGATGTCACTCGATCAAGTGACTAAGGCACTCGGTCGAGTGGCATCTGTAAGAATTGTAATTCGCTTGCAATTTTATATTGATTTTCGAAATTGCTTTAGATTTGTGATGAATCGACGGTTTTACCGAATTGGGCATAAGTATTGCATGACCTATGCTCGATTCGGGTTTTTATAAATCGTTGATTTTGTTAAACCGAATATAAATATTGATGAATTTATACCCGATTCTAAATTTGAAGTACTCGTTATATCCCATATTCGATTATTTGAATCGATATGAGATGTTAGAGTGAAATAAAAAAGATAAATTAATTTTAGTCGCTTTAAATTAATTATCGTGATATGAACAAATCACATTAATTAATTCGTGTGACTTGATTGTTAGATTCGATATCCAATTATGGAATTGGTATCGAATCTAAAATCGACGCTTTACTTGAATAAAAAAAAGGAACTTGATTCCCTCGACTTCTCCGACATCGAAATAAATCCCTAGGGATTGTGATGTCGGATCCGTGTCAACGGGTTTCGACCCTTATTAAAATTGATTTTAAAAAATGATGAATGTAAGATTAATGATGATGATGACGAGAAATAATAACGAATTGTTGTTTAAGTTAATTTATCTCAATAATCAAATAGTCGGGGTATCGGGATAAGCGACCGACGACGCGTGTGCAGTACACTTGTATATGCGGTTTTTCTTATCCCGGTATCCTTCTTATTCGACACAAATCGATAAATATTTTGATGCTTTGATATTAGTAATATTATCGATATTATGATGCGACAAACAAAATAATAAAAAACGAACAAAAAAGTACGAAAAGGAGGATGAAGACGACGAAGGGAGAAAGGGAAGAAAGAGAGGGTTTTGACACCCTCAACCTACATGTTCTTGTCTCGGTGCGGACTCGTAATCGTGGCTTTAACACAAGAGTCTTCGAGGTTTTATGTAGGTTAAGTTGCGGTGGCGGCGGCTCGGGATTAATTCCTAAAACTAGGTTTAGGGTTTTTTGCTAGTGTAGAATTGCTAGGGTTTGATTAGGGTTTGATTAGGGTTTGTAAAAAAACGTAGTATGTGTGTGTATGGTTGCTCTAGGGTTTTTTTTAGGGTTGTAAAAAGATTGGTTGCATGTGTGTTGCATGGGGGTATATATAGGAAGGCTAGGGCACCCGGATTAGGGTTACTCGACCGAGTATGGGGGTAACTCGGTCGAGTGGCCCGTGAAGCCTGTCGTCGGGCTTGAAACACGCCCACTCGATCGAGTGGGTGGGTCACTCGATCGAGTAGCCCAGTCGGGTTGCACGGGTCCGTTGTTTTGGACCTTGACTTTGAGTTTGATGGATTTTGTGTTTGACTTGGACTTTTGAGGATTGTATGGCTGTTTTGTGTGTCTCGGAAACGACTTTGACCGGGGTTGACCCAATCGTGAAAAGTCGATTTTAATTCCGGTATCGGTTTTGGCCTAAATTAGTCTTGTTTGACTCGGAATGATCCACTGGGCCTGGATTTGAGGTCCGTTTGGTGAGATTTGTACTCCGTAAGTGTGTTAGCCAATGATTAATGGATTTGAGCCCGTATCCGAGCGCATAGAAACACGTTAGCGTCCGATCATCATCGGGTGTTTTTTGGAAATTGCCATAGACACCTGGCGGTCAAAATGCGGGTGTCTACATCATGTTATTTTGGATGTCTTTTTTGCCTCTGTTGATTGGGGTTTCGATTGGGTTGGGTTTCGATTCGAGCACTAATGATGAAGTAATTGGAATTATGAGGACCGACATTATTGGATTAATTATATGTCGCCAGACATCGGGTTTTTGTGCTCGATATTTATGATGAGGCATGTAATAAATCCAATACCCAGTGAAGTGAAAACTGAGGGTATACGGTTGTCAATTGCTCTACATTCCGTTGATTTTGCCATGATAACGCAAATTGTATGACCCATTTTCATTGCTGAGATTCATTTACAAAACATAATAGCCGACGAAAATGTGAAATACAAAGAGCCAAGTCGACCTACTAATATAACAAAAGGAACACTAATGCAAGTTTTACGTTTTGTTTCTGCTGTTTCTGCTGTCCATTGTCGTAGATAGTTGATGAAAAATGCATTGTATCTTTGTTTCTGAAGATACTTGCTGCTGTTTGGCTTCTTCATGTCAAAAAATGTGGCTGTTTTTGCTCTGTTGTTGTTGTTGTGGTCCATTACTAATTTCTACCATAAGTTCCTGCAAAAAATTGGACAAATATTTGTCTCTTGTGCCTGCCAAAAGGTTGTTTCATATTCTTGCATAGTGTTTCAATCTACCTAAGTTTCCTCAGGTTGTAAAATCCAAAATCCCATCATTTGATGGGTCTACAACTTGAGGTTCTGTTGCCTGTCTCATTTGTGTTATGGATGCCTTCAATTCACAAAGAACTGGAGAATTCACCAAGTTTTGAGCATGTTGTACACAATCCTCAAGTAGGTTCATGTCTACACTTAAGTAGTCGGGGAGTAAACCCTCAAATGCTAATCTTGACTTGTGCATATGAGGCACCTTGTAGTTGTTGCCACCACGTTTCTGCATTATCTCTATCATTACCGCTTGTAAAGTTATGAAGACATAATTTAGCTTGATGGTGTCTAGATTATTGAATGCATTTTGTACCGCCACAACAACATCGTCAAGTTTGTATGCATTGGTATCTGATTGCAGTGATTGTACTGCTCTAAAAAAAACCAAATCCAACACATTTAAATCCGGTGAATTAGGAGGTTGACATTGTAGTTCTATATTAAATCCATCAGAACTCGCGGCTATTCTAAAGTCGACATCTAAATTACTTAAATGCGGTCTTGCATTGTCTTGTTGGATGATAATGTTTTTGCTCCTACATGACGGCCACTTGCTCTTTATTGCTAGTATTATGTCTCTAATGAGACACTCCTTGATTACTACCTTGTTGACACTATCGATTGGTTTTGTGACTAGGGTACCGGCTGTCCTATTCTTTGAATTCCTCTGAGCTGGAATCTGTGTAATAAATGGAAAGATGCCTATTTTTCCATCGAAAACAACCTCTTTGTTAGCCGAGTAATGTGGTCTAGCCACCGCACACATGAACATTATTTTTGGTATGAAATTTTTAGATTGGACAGTTCTATGGGGTTCTACTTCGGTCTCTTGCAAGTAGTACCTTTGCGAGGTTTTAGTTAATTCGAACCATTTTTCGTCTATGTGCACTACATTAGTTTGGTCTTTAAATCTAAAGTCTTTCCATAAGTCATCAAAATGGAGTTGACTAAGGCAAAACAGTAACCTGTTTAGCTTGTTTTTGTCGATTAAACCCCGTTTGATGGCGTTTGTGTGACTCTTGATCACCTTCTCTGTCACCCACTTAGACACCAATCCTTGACTCACTCCCATTTGTTTTGCCACCCTCCTTTGAGTTGTCCTATCCTTCAACATGATATTCTTGAACTTGCCCTCATCAAATGGGACTACTTGACGACCACCTTTTCCTTTAATTTTGCTGTGTACGTTGATCGTAACACCCTCTTGCAGCTGTTTTTTGGCTTTGTTCCAAAAATCTGTTACCGTCTTCCGGCACACTTTGAAGTCGGCAGCAATTTCTGTCATTATTCCCCTTCTTGGTTTGCCTTTCTCACATGACTGAAGGAGAAGTTGTACTATCCTAGTTCTCTCGTCATCTCCGAGGTTTTTGGTCTTCATTGTGGATATTTAATGTGTTTTGTGCATTGAATTTTTGTTTGTGTGTTTTTCTAGGATGCATTAATCATGGGTATATATAAGTAGGTCTACTTGGCTCTTTAATGTACCCCAAATATTTTGAAATTGAGGGGATAATGGCTGTTTCACAGCCTGTTTTAAAGGCTGAAAAATTGAATATGGCGCCAAATTTCATTTTGGCTCCAAATTTGTAAATGATCTCAAGTTTATGATTTGTATGGGCATTGCGATTTTGTGTATCTTTGGCAGGGTGAACTAGGATCGTATGAGGAAAATTGACATCGTTTTGAAGGGTCTCGTATCAAGTCTGAAGTTCTCAACCGTCTTCCCATCCTCGAAAAATTATTTTGGTGCTCGGAAGTGGATATCGTCTATGTAAAATATTTCCCGTCCCGAAAATATTGTAACCCGGAAATGTAATTTGGTTGTTAGACTTCATTTTTCAGATATTGTAATTAACGTGTTAATGAATGTAATTTGGAATGTTTAATTAAAAAGTACATTTTCTTAATTATATTTCTCTCTCTTACTTTTTCAATTCCCTCCAATACTTTACCAATATAATAATCTTTCCTTATTTTCTTCCCCAAAAAGAAAGGGGAAGAACACAGGTAATCGGAGGGAGTATATCTTTTGATATATAAGATAAAATATAGTCATGTGAAATATTGTTTAAACTAGTATAGGACTCGTGCAAAAGCACGGCTTCCGTAGGAGTTTCATGTCGTGTTAGTAATATCATATACTAATAGTGACATATTGTCTACATTTTTATTTGATTAAAAGTTTATGTGAAAATATGTACTCAAACGAAGGGGTCTTCTTTGTCAAAATTTCACTGAAATTCAAAAATTGGAAACCATAAATAGGTACGGGGATTTCATCAGAAATTCTAATAGTAATCAGTCTACAGAAATTAATCTTGGGTTCGTAGTGACATGTTTTGAACTTGTCTATGATTTTTTATTACACCAAAGTTTACAATGGTAAAAATCTTTCCTTCCTTGAGTACACTTTCATATTCGCGTAATTATTTAATTTTCCAAGATTAGCGATGATTTTATTTGCTTGTTTATTGCGTAATCTTTCAAACTTCTTTTAATCTTAGGCTATACTATACATGATATTATTTGATAATTCTTCAATCTCTTTAATCTCTATTATTCTTAACATATAAACGACGATATTATTTGATTTGTTTAATCTTTCAAACTCTATAATCTGCATACTTAAGAGAGTCACAAAATTATTTTATTTCCCAAGATTATTTCCCAATATTATTTGATTTGTTTAATCTTTCAAACTCTATAATCTGCATACTTAAGAGAGTCACAAAATTATTTTATTTCCCAAGATTATTTCCCAACATTGCTATAGTTGCTTGATCTTATACTTATGCAAGATCATTTCTATAAATGAAGCTAATGATTGCCTGATTTATATTTTATGAAAGATTGTTTCTATAGATGAAGCTAATACATGGTTAGGCGGGAAACGATGCAAGGAGAGCTTGACACGTGTCTAGTTCTTATTTCATTGGTTTCTCATTTAGTATAATAAAGATAATGAATAATGATATGATGATTGGTATAAAGTTTTTTTGGTGGATCTATTTTAAGAATTTTATTTTGTATCCAAAAATAGTTCATGCATTTAGGGCGGGAAAACATTCAATGTGAGCATGACACGTGTCCAATTCATCTTTAGTGGTTTCTCAATTAGTATATAAATAAATAAAGGATTGTCTAATTAATTGCATCATGATTATTAAATTTTATAATTTTTAGAAATAGGTAACTAAAGATATGGAGAAAAAAAAAATGCATTGAGAAGTGTGAAAAAAAAACGTATGGAATTGATTGGAATGTGGGAATTAAAATACTCCGTACAAGCCTAGGAAGTAACGCGTGATATGTCTTTTATCTACCCAAGTGAGTATTATGTGACCCGTCACAAGTTTGTGACGGGTATTCTCGTCACAAACAAAAATTTGTCATTTAATTAAAAGTACTCCCTCCGTTCCAATCATTTCCATACGTTTGTTTTTCACACTTGTCAATGCACGTTTTCTTTTGTCTATATCTTTTGCTACGTATTTCTAAAAATTATAAAAATTTGATATTCATGATACATTCGATTAGACAATTTAAATAAGATCTCACAAGACTATATTTTATCGTTTATATTAAAAGTTATATCGATAATTCTTCACATCTATGAATAGTGCATAATATCCAAATGCATGGAAATGATTGGAACGGAGGGAGTATTGTTTTAACGGTTATTCACTGACATACCTTAACATCTTAATTAGATAAGATTAATGAGATATTATCATGGAAAATTGAAATATTAACTCGTACTCCGTATTTACCATGGTTAACAAACTCTTGTGAATCTTAGTCTAATTAGCATGTTAAACCGATACTCACGTTAAAAAAAAACGTTGTTTTAATTCATTGTACGATTTACAAGAGATTCCACTTTGTCCGTTCATGTGATCTGAGTGTTCACAAAATTTATGAAGAGGTTGTCTTGTTATTAATAGATCACTTTTTTTGTATTTCTCTACGCGTTATTCACACATATTTTGTTATTAAATGTCCTCAAAAACTAATCATTTCATTTTGTATTTGTTTTTTTTAAAGATGGTGTTTCACAATATGCTTTTATTAAAGACTAGTTGGAAAGCCCGTGCGATGCACGGGCCTATTTTTAATGAAAATGATAATGACACCAGGTTAGGAGATTGCATAAATTTGTGAAACTATTGGTTAACAAACTTTTATTTATATAATATAATTTCATCGTATTATTATAATTTCTTGATGTGGTATAGCCTTTAAGAGTTGTTATAAGACTCAAAAAATTTTTCTAAGTCAGTTCATCATAATTTTTCAATATGCGATAATTCTACTTAAATTTATGATTTTAAGAACTCTTTTTATGACTCAAAAGATTTTTCTAAGTCAGTTCATCATAATTTTTCGATGTGTGATAATTCTACTTATATTTATGATTTTAAGAACTATTTTTAGGACTCAAAAGATTTTTGATTAATACCTACAGACGATGATTACTTTTATTTATATAATAGAATTTCATCACCTTCATGCAATTTTTCAATATGGGAAAATTTTAATTCAATTTATAGCCTCAAGAGCAATTATAAGACTCAAAAGATTTTTTTATTAATATCTAAAAATAAATAATTTCTATTATTGATGATATAGAATTTCACACACGTTTATAGTCTTAAGAGTTTTTTTAAGACTCAAAAGATAAATTTTTACTTAAGTTTATTATAGTCCTAAGAGTTTTTCTAAAAACTCAAAAGATATTTGGTTTATATATATGAAATTCATGACTTTGTAAAAAAAATCGATGTGAGAAATTTTACTCAAGTTTATAGTATTAAAAGTTTTTTTTAAGACTCAAAAGTGTGGAATATATTTACTTAATTAAGTTTATGGTCTTAATATTTTTTTTAAGATCCAAAAGATTTTGTTTTTCATGTAAGTACGTTATTAAGGACAAACGACTACTCTTATTTATATACGAAATTACTTTTTCCTAACGAGCCTTTACTCAATCCTAACGAATTTTCGTAGTTTTTTCCACTTTTGTCTCTTTCATAAGTTCTTTGCTTTTCATACAAAATTCAATTTTTCTCATCTTTGTTTTTATCGATCGACATAATCAATCAACTTATCGACGTTTTCAAATTCGATTAAAGATTATAATTCGATTATCAATGACGTAATATTGATTACTTATTTACTTAATTATTTCACTTAATTGTATTATTATTGTTTGATTAATAAATATTTATTCTTAATTTTTCAGGGTTAAGATGTAGGAGTTTATATGCAAATGAAAAAAAAATATTATTGAAAATACAAAACTATGATATACGGTAATATATATAAAATATATGTAAACATTTAGAAAAACTAAATAAAAAAAAAGAGAAAAAATGAAAAATAGAACGGAGTACTATCAATGACAAATTAAATTAAAAAACTTAAAATAAAAATAAAAATCAACCTACACCAACTACGGCCACCATACCCCACCCCACCGACCACCCTCACGTACCCCACAACCCTCACACACCCGCCCACCACCACCGAGACTGACCCGACCTGACCACCCTCGCTCACCCAGGCCAAACTGACCCAACCATCCCCGCAACACCCTCAACCCAGATCCACCCACCACAACCGGACCTCAACCACACCGACCGCTCTCAACCGGACAGAGTTTGGTACCATGTAGGGTTCCGATGCTTGTGTTTTGGATGTTGTTTGTTCACGAGTAGGTTAATGGGATTATGGGAGGTCGGATTTGGGGATTTTTTTAAAGAGATAATAAGAAATAACTTTTGAGAATGGGGTGAAATGACAAGGGTAGATCGGTAAAATGTCGTTAGAATTGAGTAAAACCTCGTTAGGAAAAAGCACGACCCTATATATAATACGGAGTAGAATTCGATCACCTTATTAAGGAGTATATTTTAGACAAATGATTATCTAAAATGAATGATTTCTCTTATTTATGATATCTCATCGAAATTTTTCGATGTGAGATAATTCCTCTTAAATTTATAGTTTTAAGAACTCTTTTTAGGACTCAAAAGATTTCTGCTTGATATCGTCATAGTTTTAAGAACTATTTTTAGGACTCAAAAGATTTCTATTTGATATTTAAAGACGATGGTTGCTTTATTTATGTAATAAAATTTCATCACTTTTTTGTAATATTTCGATGTGGGATAATTTTTACTTTAATTTATACCCTTAAGAGGAGTATTATAAGATTCAAAAGATTTTTGATTAATATCTAAAAACGAATAATTTCTCTTGATGTAGAATTTCATCACCTTATCATAAATTTTTGATGTGGATAATTTTATTTAAGTTTATAGTCTTAAAAAGTTATTTTAGGACTCCAAAGATTTCTCGTTAATATCTAAAGACAAATAATTGCTTTTACTCCGTATTTATATAGTAGAATTTTATCACCTTATTATAATTTTTTGATGTAAGATAATCTTACCTAAGTTTATAATCTCAAATGTAAGTCTAATTTTTATATCTCAGAACCAATAATTAATCTTATTTATAATATCAAATTTCATCACCTCATAATTTTTTGATATAGAATGAATAATTTTGATTTAAATTTAGATATAGTCTTAAGAACTCTTGTATTTCGTCATTACTTGAGTTTATAGTCTTAAGAGGTTTTAAGACTTAATTGAGTTTTGGAAGATATCTAATATTGATTAGTCATACTTAAGAACGAAAAATTACACTTATTTACAATATAGAATTCCATCACCTCATCATAATTTGGAGAAATAATTACTTTTATTTGTATAATAGAATTTCAATCGTCTGAGTTTCATCACCTTGTTACTTCAATTTGTAGTCTTATTAAGATATTTTCTAAGACTCAATTGATATTTAAGAACGAATGATTAGTCTTATTTATAATAATATAGAATTCTATTATCATAATTTTGTTGATGTGAGATTACTCTTTTTTATAATATAGAATAATCATTTTTTTTAAGACTCAAAAGTTTTTGTTTCGATATTCAAAATCAAATTATTAATCTTATTTACTCCGTATATTATAGAATTTCATAACCCCATCATAATTTTTTGACGTGTGATATTACTTAAGGTTATAATCTTGGGACTTTTTTATGACTTAAAAGATTTTTGGTGGATATCTAAAGACGGATGATTACTAATATTTATAATATAGAATTTCATCACCTCCTTATCATTTGTCGATGTATGATTACTATTATTTATAATATAGAATTTCATCACCTTATTATAATTTGTCGATGTGGGATAACTTTAATATTTTATATGAAATAAGTTCATCACTTTTTCGAGCAAATAATATGAAACAAATAATATGAAATTTATACTCTAATGAAACCATTTTTTACCATGAATCTAATTAATTCATTTTTGTGATTTTATTTATGATAACTTTTTGTTAAATGAAATTTAAAATTTTTTAGATGAAAAATTATACTCGTAAAACATCACATTAATATAATAGATTAAATATATTGATTGTAATAATTAAAAGATTCTCTATTTGATTTATTATTATTATTATTATTATAATGATACTTACCTAAATTGAACTTTGATGTAACGGACCAATCATATCGCTCGAAAACTTCCTCCTTTATATATATATATATATATATATATATATATATATATATAAATATATTGGAAATAAATTGAAAATTGGAAAATGATAAAGAACCAAGTTCTTATAATAAGTGATAAATAATAATAATGATAATAATAAAAATAATAATCGGATAATGAATTTATGGTTTAAACTAGACCAGGCCAAGCAAAATCTAGTCCAACCCAAACAGGACCCCGACCTGCCTGGCTCGACAACTCAACCCGAATGACCTGAACTGAAAGTGATCCGAACCTGACCCGAACTCGACACAAAATTTGACCCGAGCAACCCGGCCTATAAGTGAACAATAGCCGACCAAACGGTAGTCATGACCCGATATTGACCTGACCCGAACCCACTCGGGGAATGCATCAAGCCATCAACCAGAGTCCAGTCCAGAAACCCTATCAAAACGAATAGAACAAGGCTCTCTCTTTGAACCTAAACTCCTGAACCAAACCATTAGGAAAAGACTGAAGCTATTATCAATCGACGACAATGGCGTTTGCTCAGAATCTTCGCCACATTTTGAGCAGAGTTTCTTCATCTTCACTTCTTCAATCTCATCTAACTTCTATTCGCTTCCAATCTACTCTTACTTCCCCTAAACTCTTCGTCAGCGGTAAACCCTAATCTTTCCCATTATAATTGATGAACTGATGTATTGTTTTTAATCTGTACTGCTTGCTTGAATTTGCATTGAATGTAATCTTAACTGATAACTACTGCTGGGAAAGGCGTGATATCATCATTGTTGATGTCGTTATTCTCATATTGAGATGACTGGGTAGTCAATGGTTACTTGCAGCTGTGGTTGGTATCTAATTTGGGCTCTTGTGTTTGTTGATGATGCCTCCATCTGCCCTTTTATTTGACCCATTCAATTCCCCTCTTTTAATTGAAGGCAATAAGCATCAAGACGACGCTATTATTTCAAGTTACTGATTACAGTTGGCGATCTATCATTTTGGAATTTACAAATTGGAGTAGTTCGGTTTGTTTCCGCTTTTAATTGCTATGTATTTATCTAAGGATATTGATAACAAGCTTGCTTTTGCCAACTGCATCTTCAGTATCGGAATTGCGGTGGCCGTGTGGGTCTAAGACTGCTAACAGTTCAATCTAGTAGAAGTAGTGTTCTAGTTTTAAGGGTTGCCATTGTATAAACGTTGCTCGTTGGCTCTGGTAACTCATCCAAAAATTACCAGTAAAAAGCTTTACTTATTAAGTGTGTTTGGGTGGGCGATGCGTATTTATAATGTGACTTGTGTCACTATTTTTTTAGGCAACTTTTATATGGCAAACATAGGGACCGTACTACCGGAGCATAATAAGATGCGCAAGTTCTTATTTTCTTAAGCCTCCTTTGGGAAAGTTCCTCCTCTGTATACTGTACTGTATTAGTAAAGATGAACTAAATACGTTAGCAGTCTTTCGTGGACTTATTATGGATCTGTATTAGTAAAGATGATGTCACTGTAGATACAATAAACTAAATAAGTTAGTTGCCCCTCATTTCATCTATCTAAGCAATGGCATAAAAGGGTAGTATAGAGAAAGGAGGGAGGGGGTAACCATAAGTTCCGAAACGTTTGTAACTATATTTGTCGGCCTCATCTTTGTAGATCGTTAAGTAGCCCGACTAGTATACAGGGTCCTAGGACCTATGTGAGCACTATAATGTTGACCATATAACCACTTATGTGCATAGGATGTGGGCCAAGGTGGGTTGGCGAGGTGCTCCACGAGTATATACACGAGGGCGGTTATGAACGGTGGCGATAGTGATGGGCGGGATGGGTGGGGTTGGAGGTTTTGCCTTGACAAGGGTTGGGGGATCTATGGGGTAAGTGGTAACATGGTCAAAGATAATGGGGGAGCACGGTGTGAAATGGGGATCAAGTGTTTATAACTCGTTCATCTTGGCTTTATTGTGTGTCATATCATGTTGATCGGTCATCTCGGCCGCTAGTGTCCTATTTTAAGTTTACTCTATATTTTTGGGGATCTTTTGTATTAGCGGTCTTCAATAATCTTCGATATTGGATACTGATACAACTCGGGCGATACGTTGCTTATGATCTGGGATTTCAAACCATGCCAGCAGCTCTTGCCTAACTTCCGTTGTGTCGCCGACCAGTTGCTTGCTCGTTCTGATGCCACGGTGTAATCGACCTTTGATACCTATACAACTCGGGTGACAGTATTAGCCAAGATTTTAAACCATGCCAGCGGCACTCACTTCTGTTGCTTCGCCCACCAGTTGCCCGACACCAGCGAACTAACTCGTTCAAATGTCGTGTTTCCTAATCGGATCACTCCTCACCTTAGGCCGGACTTGCACCACCAGTCAGGCACATGACCCGCCGTCAAACAATAGCATTTTCGATTTAAGTGGGCGAAATCGACTATATCGAATCTAATTGTCCTTGTTTTGAAATATATTTATCAATTTATGCGGGAAACTTGCATTTAAGGTTTTGCTCAGTGTTGTAGCTCCTGATTTTCTGTGTGATACTAGTAAAGTTTGCCTCTTTCAGGCTTTCAGCCATGTGCATGATGGATGTGCTCTTTGTTGGTTTAGACAAGGAATTTGGGAGGTGTTCAGTCAAGTGCTGACCGCTGACTGTTACTGCTACATTGTTTTCTGCATTACTCTGTATATACTTGTATGTTACATGCAGAAGTCTGACGAAATTGGTTTCTTGATATCTTTTTGGTTTCTAACCCGATTATGCTCTGACTTGAGGAATTTCCCTCTTTATGATGGTTGTGAATACCAAGCTTCTGTTTTGTTCTTTAATCCTTGAATATTGTTTGAACTGTTGTAACTAATGGCAGTCAATGCAAAAACTCATATGAGATGGTCTTAGTCGTCTTACTATGAGATGACTTCATTAACCGACAATTAAATAAGGAACACACGCAAATTTTGGTATGTATCATACGTGATGCATAGCTTCTTCTGGAGACTGGAGTACTAATTCTGTCGCGGGTGATTATGATGCAGGGCTTTCAAGATTAACCACAGATGAAAAACTGAATGAAGCATTTGCTGCTTTTGGACAGCTAGTTGAAGGTATGTCTAAGCTTCCTTGTCTAAAATCTGGCTGGACATGGCACAGCTTATGCGATGCTCAATTTATTGAACGAGATTAGTCTCACTCATAATGAGGCCACTTCATTTATCCACCAATTACCAATCTTCATTGTTCAACTCTCATATTATATGTGAGATAATTTCATCAAAAACTAAAACTAAAACTAAATTATTGAATGATTTATGATTACAGCGAAAGTTGTAGTAGATAGGCCGACAGGAAGATCAAAAGGGTTTGCTTTTGTAACATATAGTTCCATAGAAGAAGCTGAGAGGGCACGTGAAGGTATGAACGCCAAATTCCTGGACGGATGGGTTATTTTCGTTGATCCTGCCAAACCGCAAGGGCCTAGACCACCACCTCACCGCGAGTCGCAGAACACTCAACAATCAGGTTTTTCAGTAAACAAAACTGTCGGATGGTGCGGGCAATGATATTATGGATCATTCATACGAGAGAAACAATACTGTATTTGTTGGGGAAGAGTTTAGTTAGGGTACTAAACCAATATGAATTGATGTTTTATGGGGTTATTGTATGTAAAAGTATTTAATTAGCGATTCATTCATGAGAGTGGATACAAGTCGTGTTATAGGGGAATTTTGGTTATTCTTTATCATCGACCCAATTATTTCGGAACGTCAACATTTAATGTCATTTGCATAATGACAACATTGTCTCTTCCCTTTATTGTTTTATTATAATTTTTACTCCATACATTTTAAGAAATATCGTGTTGTTAAAACTTGGTAATAAAACCATCTTTCCTAATACTTGAAATAAAGTAAAAAAGACGTATTAATCTCCCTTGACAACTCCACTTTCTCGTCTCTCTTTTATTTACCTGGACTTTTAAAATAATTTACAGTTTTCGAGTTTGTGATATGGTTTTGCAAATATGACAATTGAGTGTCACTTCTGCATTTCGGGGTTAGTTTAAAATTGGTAATTTGTTTGGGCACGTTATTTTTGGTAGCACAAAATCTTGTAAGGGACGGTCTCTCAATAACTTATTGAGACACCACTCTTCAGTACCACTCCTTATATTTGTATACTCTTTTATGTTAATCGTACCTACTTCTAAGTTAATGAGAGACCGTCTTTCAGGAGACCTACTCGTTTGGTAGTAAGAATAGTATAGTAAAAAAAAGATGGACAAAAAAGTCATTATGGTATAAATGAGTTGGTAATTGTTGTATTTATTTTTACACTTTAAATAGTAAGGGTAATATATTTAAAAAGATGTACTAAAAAAAATTGGAATAGGAAAAAGATAAAAAGATAGACGAAAATAATAAATTTAATAATTGAACCGGTTTTTATACCGCTTTACACTTTTTTTAAAATTAAAAATCATACTCCATATTAATATTTGCAAACATCTCAAACACCCAAGTGTCAAATAAAACCCTTCTAATTTAGAAGTTACTCAACAACAAGGTTTTTTAAAATGAATACTCCGTATTTTTTAAAAAATAAAATAAAATTACTACTCATAGTTTATAAATAAAAATTTACAAATGTTTAGTCACATTTGAGAATTTGTCTTGCACAATCAAGCACCTATATGTACCTTATCTTGAAACAACCCCTACTCATTGTCAATTTGTCACGTTAATTTTGTCTCGTTGATTGCACCTCAAACATTAAAACGATGCATATTAAAACCACCACCCCACCACAAAATCGACATTCCTTGAAAAAAAATCTAAATATCACCTGAATGTTGATTTTCTTGTCTTGACTTTAGTTGAGCAAGTTTGCAAGGAGTTTTTGGCCGTGACAATATTAACATCGAACTTACCGCCACGAAAATTAATATATATATATATATTTTAGGTTTTTTTCGAGCGATCTCATTGGTCCGTTCAATCAAACCTCAACTTAGGAAAATATCATAAATAATAATAAAAAATCTATATTAATCTTACAATATATATTTAATCTATTTAATCTATTATATATTAATCTATTATATTCAACTAGAGAATCTTTTGATTATTACAATATATATTTAATCTATTATATTAATGTGATATTTTACAATTCTGACGTGAAAACCTTTAGAGTTCATTTTTTTTTAAAATATTATTGTAAAATAAATTATAAAAATGAAATAATTAGATTCGTGTTTAAAAATGCTTTCATCAGAGTATAAATTTCATATCATTTGTTTGACGTTATGTGTTGAATTTATAACATACGAGTATATTATAAATAAAATTAATCATTCGTCCTAAAAAAAGTTCTTTACGAGGTGATAGATTCTTAACGAGATGATAGAATTCTATGTAATCTTTCGTTCTTATATATTAACCAACAATCTTTTGAGACAAAAAAAAAATCTAGGACTAAGACTATATAGTTAAAGTATAATTATCTCGCATCGAAAAATGAAGATGGATTGATGGAATACAATACTCCCTCCGTTCAAGTCCAAGCTTCCCCTTTCTTGTTTTGACACTATTCACAATCAAGGATAACTTTCGATATTCACGACAATCTATTAGAAAAAATATATTCATGTGATATCTTGTTTGATTCGTCTTTAAAAGTACATTATTAATATCCAATTTTCATAATTTTTACTAATATGTTACGAAAGATATTAACGATGCAAAATGTGCGTTGGCAAACGTGAAAAAGCAAAAGGGAAGCTTGGACTTGAACGAAGGGAGTATATTATAAATAAGTGTAATTATTCGTCTATGAATAAAAGTTCTTACTTACTTACTTAGACTATATTTAAACTTAAATAAATTTAAGTAAAATTATCCCACAAAAAAATTATAATAAGGTGAATTTTTATTATTATATAAATAAGAGTAATCATTCATCCAAAATATATAATAAGATAATCCATATGTTTATACTAAAAGTGGAATATTAAAAATGCTTAAATACAACCCTATGAGTTAAATACCGACAAAAAAACTTTTGAATCTTAAAAAAGCTTTTAATATACAAGACTACAAACTTAAAATCATCCCACATTGAAAATTGTGATGAAATTCTATACTTCGTATTACAATCAAGACTTAAAAAGAGCTTTTAAGACTATGAGCTTAAGTAAATTATCTCACATCGAAAAAATTGACGAGCTGATGGAAGACTATAAACTTACATAAATCATCCCACATCGAAAATTTATGATAAGTTGATGAATTTTATATTATAAATTAGACAAATCATTCGTTCTTAAATATCAATAAAAAAAACATTTAAATCTCTTAATAAGACTACAAAGTTAAATAAAAATAATCTCACATAAGGTGATGAAGTATAAATAATAAGACTAATCATTCGTTCTTAAATATCAATAAAAAATTCTAAGTCTAAAAAAGTCTCAAAAATTATAATAAAGTGAAACTTAAGTAAAACTATACCACATCCAAAAAATTATCCCACATTGAAACAATTAAAATAAGGTACGGTGATAATTCTATATTATAAATAAGACTACACATTTTACTTAAATTATAATGAGGTTATATAATTCTACGTAATCTTTCGTTCTTAAATATTAACCAACAATCTTTAGAGTAATCATGCATCCGTCTATAAATAAAACTTTTTAATTAGACTATATCTAAACTTAATTAAAATTATCTCACATCGAAAAATTATAATAAGGTGAATTTTTTTATTATATAAATAAGAGTCATTCATCAAAAGTATATACTCCAACAAGATGATCAAATTCGATTATATAAATAGAGAATAATCGTCTATCATCTTATGGTTTTAAATATCAACCAACAAATTTGAGTCTTAAAAAGCTTTTAAAAGGACTAGAAACCTAAAATTATCACACATCGAAAAAATTAAAATAAGATGATGATTCTATATTAAGAGTAATCGTGCGTTTTTCTAGGTCTTTAAAGCATATCTTAAAACTATAAATCTTGAGTAAACATATATTTTTATAAACTTAGTTGAATTTAAGTGTGATTACTGATATCGTGTGATCATCTTATTTATTATAATGATATAGATTGATCAAGTTTCTTATTTAACGAATATACATCATCAATGTAATTAAGTCAATTAACCCGAAGCCAACTAACCCGTGCGTTGCACGGGCTTTAATCTAGTACTCCATTATTTATGGCAAAACTTGCGTCTAGGTGGACATGCGATCATTATGGGAGCACCAAACATGAACTAAGGATGCTTTCTCTCATAACGGGATATATTAACTACTCCGTAATTATCTTTGCAAGAGATTTGGTTTGGGAAAAAAATAATGTTTTCTATAGTTGGAGAAAATTGATTTTGGGAAAAAAAGGGAAGGTACGATAGAGTGAGAAAATTCCCGAAATTAAAGTTTACAGTGTAATACGAGTACTTGATACTCCATCCGGTCATTATTTGTTGCCCCGTTCACTTTTGCACGTAAAATAAGGAAGGAATATAAAATGGTAAAAAATCATGGTGGAGTAGTGAAAAAATGAATATAAAATGGTAAAGAAATGAATGATGGGCCTTAAAGTGTAAAATTCAATGACATTTCTTGTAAATAAAGGATAGAAAGAGGGATAATATGGTAAAAGTGTAAGATAGGAAAGGAAAGTGGAGAAGTGGACAAAAAATAAAAACCTTCCAAATAAGGAAAGCGGGGCGATAAATTGTGTCCAGAGGGAGTATGAGCAAGTCTGTCTTAAGACGACACTATCCGTCTTAAACATAAAACGGGTCAAGTATAAAAATGCATGGAAAAATGTGATATATTTGTATTATAAGTAGATACTTGATCCATCTTAAATTTAAAACGAATAATACCGTGACAGACAAGAATTTCCCAATACTCCTACATAATTAGTAATCCGCGACGGGGAGCATTATGATTGTAGACTACTCCTCTCCACACTTTGCTTACTGGCACCATATTTCCCTTTTTATTTTATTGTTTTAATTTGCCCGTCCCACTTTGTCTCTCCTCCCCTGAAAACTCTCTTCATCCTTTCTTCACCTTTCCCTGAGTCCGATCAACTCGCTCTAACTCGCTCTCAATTTTTCTGATCCAACTCACATTAACCAACCCTCTTCCCCTATTTTCTTTTTTATTTTATATTATTGCAGCGATACGAGTTCGTGTCAACGGCCACATATCTCCATTATTTTCGTATTCAAAATGTTATTGCTACGTTTTCCAGATCCAATTACTGTGTAAGAGATGAGATGATGCTGGATATTGCACAAAGTGTAGCGCTTTTTGCTACGGTTTGGTTTTATTGATTTCATCTCTGTATTACCGGAAAACCTAGGGCTAGGGTTTTGATTTTTATTTTTTCTAAAATATAGGAATAGAGTGTGAGGAATTAGGCAAGATGTTGAATAAATTTATGAAAAGGGGTAATAAAAAGGGTTCTAAATCAGATGAATTAGTTTTTTCGCCGAATAATCGAGGTTCTGGGGTTGTTGCATCAGCTAATGTTGTAGTTAATCATGCTTCTCGTGTGGGTCCGCCGGGGTCAGGTGGCCCTGGAGCTGGGACGCAGGCCGGCGGCGGTCCTGGGGCCGTGGTGGTGCCCCCTGCACCGCCTTCCGGCGTTGTTGAATCTCTGCCCTTGTTCAAGGACGTGCCTGCGCCCGAGAGGCCCACATTGTTCATAAGGAAGGTGCAAATTTGCTGTCACACTTTTGATTTCATGGACTCTTTAAAATCGGTTAGGGAGAAAGAGATTAAGAGGCAGACGATGATGGAGTTAATTGAGTTTATTCAGTCGGGGCCTGGAAAGATCCACGAGACTGTCCAGGAGGAGATGGTGAAGATGGTTTCGATAAACATATTCCGAAGTTTACCCCCTTCGTCCCATGAGAACACGGGTGTGGAGGCAACTGACCCTGAAGAGGAGGAGCCATATCTGGAACCCTCCTGGCCTCATTTGCAACTAATTTACGAGCTCCTCTTGAGATATATCGTGTCCCAGGATACGGATACCAAGGTTGCTAAGCGCTATATCGATCACTCTTTTGTGTTGAAACTCCTTGATTTGTTTGACTCTGAGGATCCGAGGGAAAGGGAGTATTTGAAAACTATTCTACACAGGATATATGGCAAGTTTATGGTGCATCGGCCGTTTATTAGGAAAGCTATCAACAATATTTTCTATCGTTTCATATATGAGACTGAGAGACACAGTGGTATTGGTGAGCTCTTGGAGATTCTTGGAAGTATTATCAATGGCTTTGCTCTTCCCATGAAAGAAGAACATAAGTTGTTTCTTGTTCGGGCACTTATTCCCCTTCATAAGCCCAAACCCGTTGGGCTGTATCATCAGCAATTGTCATACTGCATCACTCAGTTTGTTGAGAAGGATTTCAAATTGGCCGACACGGTGATTAGGGGCCTGTTGAAATATTGGCCGGTCACCAACTGCCAAAAAGAAGTGCTTTTTCTTGGGGAATTAGAAGAAGTGTTAGAGGCTACACAAGGAGCAGAATTCCAGCGGTGCATGGTCCCCCTTTTCCGCCAGATAGCTCGCTGCCTCAACAATCCTCATTTTCAGGTACCGACTGACTATATGGAAAACATTCGTGTCTGCTTTCTGTATTTTCTGTAAACGTCTAAAAGTGCGGTTACTTGATTTAAAAACTATTTGTGAGGAGAACTGAATTGCTTAGCACTACTGTTTGGTTAAGCATTATATCATGTTACCGCTGATCACTTAAAGTAGGTATTTGCGGTCCTCCATGCTGTTTGAGCGTAACATAAGTTGAAAAATTGAAAATGGGAACTTGACATAATACTAAATGTTGTTAATGCTGGTACTTATAGCTAATGTATAAAGCTTTCCTTGTATCGTATTTTTTAAGGAATATCATTTGGGCCTACTTATGTAGTAACTTTTGTTAGGTGTTCATGGGCGAGTCATATCATGTAAAAGGATTGAACCATAGAAAGGATGTCTGAGGGTATTTTAATGTTCAAGGGACTTTAGGTTGTGTTTATCAGGATATTTTTACTGCATTTATATGTGTACAATGCTTTTGGAGTCTAATGTATAGCTCCCTCCATGCCAGCCGATTGTTTACATTTTTTGTAATACATGAGGGAAGATTTTGAGAATTTTAAACTGTAGGTTGGAATTGATATAGAAGTGCTCATTGTCGTTATTCATTTGTATACTTTGTAGAGTTTCATCTCTGATAATATTTTCAATTTAGGCTTTTAATAATTTTTTGTCTATGATGTTAATGTGTGAGTGTGTGAGTTAGTGTATCTAATGTATTTGATGACCTCAAGGTTCTTATTGTTTGTTTCTCCTTATATGTGGTACCTACTGAAAGTTTTGCCTTTGTACCTACATGCACAATACTCTCTTAGAATTTGGAGATTTGTCATGTGAATCACTTGTAAGATTGAAAAAGTTATTAATTCTCTGTCTTTCTCCTTATATTTTATAATTTGCTGTGGGCTGTAATTAGCGAAGTTCAAATTTGCCCTTTCTTCAAATAGGGGCTAATCATATTTTGATTTTGGACACATTATCAAGTGGACTTCCACTTCTGTCTTGGGCTGCCCTAGAGCTGACTTTAAAAAAATGTTGTGGTGATTGGTGAAGGGTGAATGTTGTGTAATTGATGATCATTAACACAAGGTCGATCCATTGCTCCATGTGCCATGTCATTCTTAGCTTTGCAATTTAGGGTTTCATACTTTACGTCTTTAGTCCCAAGGCTGACGCAGGTCCGATCTTGGAGCTACATGGTCTTTCTCATAGCTTATAATGGTTGCTACATAAGGTTCATACTGGTTAATAGTTAGCTATAGGACTTAGCGGCTTCTGTGTAGTTTATTTGATTTGTAAGCTGATTGAAGAAACCAATTGACTGTTCACTCAGATAGTCGTTACCTTCGCATTCTGACCAACTCAAAGGAAAACCTCTTGAGATTCTATAAATAAGTGTTTTGTTCAGTACCTTACAAATAAGATGATATTGCTCCCAAAATTTGCTAGTATTAAGATTGTCCTGTTTTGTTGCCATAAATAAGTGTTTTGGTTCATTGGCTTACAAATAAGACGATAGTGCTCCCAAAACTTGCTAGGATTAAGATTGTCCTGTTTTGTTGCCTACTGCTTAATAGTTAGCTGTTGAAGTGAGTGGTTTCTGCTTTAGTTTAGAGGACTTGTAAGCTGAATTTAGAAACTGATTAACTGGCTGACCCACAGAGATTTGTCTTTGGTTCCGAATTATGATGGAATATAGCAAAATGGTTCACTTAACTGGTTGTGCTTCTTTTTATTATGAAGTGATGTGAATTCAATGCATTTCTCGCTGCACTTTTCACTCAAAGCACGAGCACTTAATTTTTATGGAATTGGATTATTTGGCCATTTCCAGTGAAGATGAAGATTCACAATATTTTTGGCTTTGGAATAGTTGTAAAACATTGCGACTCACTAAACTGTATGTTTCGTATATTATGAAGTAGGTGTCAGTCAGCGCTGTTTTTTTTTCAGTTTCCATTATTAATCATCCGGAAATAACCTCTGTGTTTTCAATAGGAGTAGGCTATGCATATTTGACTCTTATTTATCATAGGTGGAACTACTAAAGCCTTTGAGTCGACCACTGAATAATGTAGCTTGTGTTGGATATTGTCTTCAGTTTGCAATCATTGTGGTTGATTCATCTTTGATTCCTTCAGAAAGAAGGGATTCCTCAGTCTGGTACCAACTTTCACTGCTGAAATTGAAGACCTATTTTTTCTCTCTTAAGATTACTAGTGTGATTAATCTAACAAATTCCATGTTGTATGGAGTACTGAAATGCTTTCCTGTGTCATGCTTGAACTACCTCAACATCACACCTTCAGGCTACATACATTGATCCGTGAGTAATTGTGGCTTGCAGTGATCTGCTTGTGTTAGGAGACAGGAGACAGTTGCAAACTTGTATAGCTTTCACTATTACGCTTTGAAAATTTAGTAATTACGTAGTATATAGTAAAATATGGCAAACCAATCTGGTTGTGTCGGGTTTGTGTCTGCGTTAGCTTTAAAAGAGTCACTTCCCATCTATTATTTTCAAAAAGTTCATTTCCACCCACTCAACTCGTATCAACCCAACTAGCTAACATAAATCAACTCATAAACAATGAATGATATGTACGGAGTATTATTTTTAAAAGTTAAGTAGGCTATGAACACCCCAACTCAATTATGAGTTATGAGCCATTTAAAATATGTTATTCATGTCAAAAGCCTCAACCTTGACCCCACTGAAACAAATTTATTAAATTTTGTGCCATGTGTCGACCTAGCTACATAAATGAGTTACAATATTTCAACCTCGCCTGTGAACTTCGTGTCTAGTTTCTGCCGTGTATTCTGGCCGATAACGATTGCCATCTCTAAATTTTCTGTTTTAGCTGACACATTCATGTAGTCTAGGAGGTTATCAAGGCCTTCATATTTTGAATCTAATATGTTTTTGAAGATGGACCCCGCCGTGCACCAGTAACTCAAGTAACTGTAGAATACGTAAGCCTTAAACTGTCACTTTCTGCTATTGCATTGAACAAGATGTTCTGCATGTATTTATGATGTGCTGCTCCTCTCTATGTATTTTACAGAGGCAATGTTGGTGTTGCTGCTGCTAAAAACAGCTCTTGATATGGTGTGCATTTGTACGGCAATAATTGATTGTTTCTCCAAATTGGCTACCAGTGTCCGACGTTACTGTCAGAGTATCATGCATGATATCAATATCGTGAAAATTTCATGTTTTTTGCCTAAATTTGAGCTCTTAAGTGTTGTGTCAAGTCCTCAGGTGCTCAGTGTTAGGCATACAATTCTTTGAAACATTTACTCCTGTTGTTTCGTCCATTTGTTTGTGTTTGCTTTCAATTTTTTGTGTATATATACACACTTACAGACGCGCACGCGTGCGTGCACAGAGGACATGTCAATGCTGGTGAAAATTTGTAACGTTTGGTGTGATTGGCCGTGTTTTCAAGAGCAAAGGTCACTCACATTGCTGTTCGATACTCTGGTCTGTAGTTGTTAGAATACTGAGTTTCTTTGTGATTGCAGGTTGCTGAACGGGCACTCTTCTTGTGGAATAATGAGCACATAGTCGGATTAATTGCCCAAAACCGCAATGTAATCCTACCGATCATTTTTGAGGCACTGGAGAAAAACATTCAAAGCCATTGGAACCAGGCTGTCCATGGGCTAACAGTTAATGTTCGAAAAATGTTCCTGGAAATGGACGTAGAGTTATTTGAAGAGTGTCAAAGGAATTACGAGGAGAAACAGGCAAAAGCAAGCGAGGTAGAAGAGCAACGATTGTTGGCGTGGAAAAGACTCGCCGAAGCGGCTGGTGAAGATATGGATACACCATGAACATTACATTACGGAGGTTTGGATCCATCACTTTCAAGAACCGGAGGCGGCATTTGTTTGTTTTTCTGCCCTCCTTTTTTTTTTGGCTGGTGGTATTCTTTCCTTAATTTTTTTCTCTTTACCTCAATTTTTGATCCGTCCATTGTTTTTTTTTCTTCTATAAATTTCATCCTCACTGCTGAAAATGTAGAGGAAAGCAGTGATAAAATGTAATTTATTTTGTATGAAATATACGCAGTTTGAGAATGATATTTGCAAGTCACTTCTGAAGGTGTATCTGCTCTTTAGATAGAGTTTTGTTATTCAGATAAGAGTTTTTTGTTGTCTCTCTGCGGGCGGCAACCTATGAAAGAAGATAATTTTGTGCTAAAACTCGCATCAACGGTTCCATAAGTTTGTGTGATGAATTGTTTGGCATAGTGCGGAATTGTTAACAAAAAGATACTAAAATAAGATTTATTTTTTTGAGATTGAGGGTTACTATGCCGAGAGTGTTAGGTTGAAGGTTTAGCTACTGTGGGTAGGGAAGCAGTGAAGTGACATGATCCCTCGAAAGCCCTTCCTCCAATTGGAACGGAATCTAAACGCAGGAAAATGTGGCAGCAGATTGTGAGGAAACCGCAGAGCATATCTTCAAATCTTGTCCTGCAATAGTGTGGATGTGAGTAGTGCAGCCAATCCACACAGTGATATCAAAGCATGTACTGTATTAAGTTGTTGAATAAAGAGGATGATGGTGAAAGGATGAGCATCAGCTTTTTGAGTACAATTTGGAGTTTATGGTTCCTAAGAAATAAGACTTAATTAAATGCTCTGTCGAACTTGCAATTGCACCGGCCACAGGCAGGGAGGTAGATCGAAAATGGTGGCTTCTAGCCAAACTGACTTTCTGTTTATTGGGAATACCAGCCTTTGCTCACATTTGATCTTCAGCTGCGCTCCTCTTGGAAATCGAACCACGATGCAACTGGAGGATGGATCATCACAACGTACCATTGAAGGAAGGGCTTTCGAGGGATCGGATCATGTCACTTCACTGCCACCATAGCTGAGCTCAAGGAATACTCTTATCAATCTTTAAGGCTATGGCATGAGCTTTAAACACATTGGACGACTAGTCAGAGATATCCGTTCATTTGTGTTTAGCTGAATCCTTTCACTGAATGAAAATTGTACAATGCGCTAAGACAAGAATAAGATGGTTAGGCGCTACATATATCTAAATGATTATTTAATTTATGATCTCCATCTTCTGACATAAGTAAGACGAGTAACAATAATTCAAAGTGATAGACCATTAACAAGTCTCAAGAATTATTCGAAGTTGTTTGTGATTACCATTAACAAGTCTCAAGGTTAGTCCCTTTCTCATATTGGCCTCTATCTACCTAGGCGGGTACGTGGTATTTCTTGAGTTTGGGTGAAAGATTTATCAAAATAATGCTCTTTAATAAACTTATTATCGTTTTGGGTCAGATTAAAGACTAATTAACGAAATGGTTGTGCGACGGGTGATAAAGACGTTTTTTCTTCCTCCTGAATTTGTTCAACAAGCACTTTCCCCTTAAAAGGTTGAAGAGTGTCTCGCTCATGCACGGGTGATAAAAACGTTGTGCGACGAGGATTTTGACGTAGTTCCCTCAACGTGATGTTAATTTTCATCTGGATCAATTGAACTAACGCTGTGACGACCTCGAGTTGAGCCTCCTTCACTTGCTTCTTCGTTACGTTGGAGAGATTGGAGAAGTTGATCATATCCCGTATTTTGAAGGAATTGGGAGGAGTAGTCTCTAATATTTGTCATCGTTGAACAGTAGTTATCAGACATCTCGGGAGGCAGGTCTTGTAGCACCTTGTCGCACGTTGCTTGGAGATTAGCAAAATCCATGTGGCTGAATAATAAATACTCCCTACGTATCTATATGTTTGTCCACAAAGTTTAATATATGGGTGTAGTATTATATTAAAAGTGGACGAACATATAGGTACGGAGGGAGTATATTAGTTCAATCGAAGTTGAGTATGATAGTAAATGATTATGTAATATGAAAAAAAAAACTTACAAAATATTGGGAAACTCAGGCTGACGGTTAATAGGTGTAAACACCCACATTTTGACCGCCAGGTGTCTATAGTAGATCCCGCCAAACACCTGATGATGATAGGACGCAAACATGTTTTAATGGACTCGGATATGGGCTCGAAATAATGGACATTTGGTTTAGGCTTATTACGGAGTACAAATCTTACAAAACCAACCTCAAATCCAGGCCCAGTGGGTTGTTTCGAGTCAAATGAGACTAATTTGGGTCGATTCCGGCACCAGGGGTAAAACCTTCTTTTTACGACCGAGTCAAAACCCGGTCGAAAAATATTCTCGAGACACACGAGTCAGCCGTGACACCTCACACGGCTGATTCGGTTCCAAATACTACAAAAATCACCTTCAAAAAATATTAAACAAATCCGTTTAAGGATAGAATTCGATCTCAAGTAGGAATTCTATCCGGAAACCGAATCAGACACCGACCGAGCTCCAAATACTCGGCCAAGACAGCCGAATACTCGGCCAACACTCCCCAACCAGCTGAATACTTGGCTTCCCCACCAAGAAACGAGACTTTCGTTCCCTTTCGAACTCTCGTGTTTCCTATCCAAACCGGTGTTTCTTATTATCCAAGCAAGACACCTCACCTAAACCTCTGCGCCTATAAATAGGACCTCATATTCAACACAAGAGACATTCGTTATCGATCAATACACATTCGTTATCGATCAATACACAACAATTATTAGTCACACACACACACCCGATATCTAGCAAAAAATAGTCTCGACACACACATCCGGAGGAATCCCGAAGTAGCTTCGAAAATCCGACGAAATCGACCCATCCAACCGGCCGAACCCATCTCGTCCCACGTCCAAAAAATCCGCACCACCTTAACTCACCCGCATCATCTCGACGCTCCCGTGCCTAAGCCACCGTCCGACGAGCCTTATACCGAGAAAACGAAGCATGTAGGTTGAGGGTGCAAATCAAACCCGACTCTCTCTTTTCTCTTCCTCTTTCTCACGTTTTTCTTTTAGTTTTAGTTTTCGTCGGTCGTTTCATATTTTAATATGGGTCATTCGTCGCATATTTTTTATTTCTAATAATCGATATTATAAAACTATTTTTTTTATATAACGTTCTTAAAATACGATACCGATTCTCTAATCGAATATCGTATTTACAAGAACTAAATTAATTAATTCTCGTTGATGCTAACAAAATCATTACCTTTTTTTAACAAAATTCGATGATTTTAAACGCGGAGAGAATTAACATTTTTTTCGTTCAAAATTCTTTTTTTTTTTACTTTTCGTTCAAAACAAACTTTTTTCAAAACCTTTTCTAAAAACATTCCGACTATTCGATATCGATTTCATAATCGAATATCGAATACGACGAATATCGAAAATATAAATCGAGTATAAATTAATTCATATTTGTACGCGGTTTATAAAAATTAACGACTTTCGACAAAATAAAAAAAACGGACAGCAGTCCGTACAGAGGGCACTCGATCGAGTGCCTAGCCCACTCGATCGAGTGGCACCTCCAGAACCGAGGCAGAAATCTTTTTTCGAGACCACTCGGTCGAGTGCCTTGCCCACTCGATCGAGTGGCCCCTGGTTTAACAGAACAACGAGCTTTTTTTAGCGTCTTTTGAGTCTCGGTAGCATATTTTTAGGGCCTCGGTCAACACGTGCTAATCCATCACGTGTCATTAAAACTTTTTCGAATCATGCATATTATTTATTTATGTCTTTATTCGATTTATTCAACGTTACTAACCCGTTTTCTCGTGTTTGTAGCTTTTTATTTGTTTTTTATCGTTTTATTAGACTGAAACGACTTCACATGCTAAAATAACTTTGACGTTATTAGTTTAACATGCATTAAACGACTTAGCAACCCATTTATTTATTTTTTTCTCACATGCTTAGGAAAATAATGTTTGCATATCATTCAACCGTCGAACTAACGCGTGTACACCAAAAACGAACGATATCTTAGTAAAGGCCGCTAAGTGCAGGCGGGGTTGGGTGTTCTTAGTGAACTTCCCAACACGTACCCTCACCCCTTACTCAGAACCATGGTTTCCGGATGTCCGAATCCATTGGCAACGAGAGTCATTCAATATACGATTAACCGCTCAAGTCGGCATCGGTATCGATATGCAAAGGGACGAGCCCAATAAACTCTGACATCGGAAATGGGCCGTATTTTGTATACGGCCCACTACGACATAGAATGGGCTCGAATAGTTCCGAATAACCACAAAAATCGGTGGCGACTCCTACTTCGATTTAAATTTCAATTTGACCATCTCATATGGAGATTCATTCGCCTCCCCAAACCCGCGCGTGGCCGCGTCGGGGTGGACCTATGTCATGTCCACAATAGGCTACTTGTTGACTGAAAGGACTAATGAAGAGACGAGTGTGTGGTCGATACCAAACCATGTAAGGGGCATAGTACGATTACGTAATCTCATCGACTGGCGCACAAGCACATCGGAGTTGGTCCTTCATCCTCCATATTGTCACGTAAGGGCTATGCTTATCTAGCTAATCTGTTGAATGACCATCCGTCTTCCTTGACTTGTGTAACTTCAATTTCATATCGGGTTCTCTCGGAATCTCTTGCTTGCACCCAAATTGGCGCATCACTCTATTAAGGTAATTCCACTCAACAATGTTATAGCAAATTAATGGAGCTACAACAAGCCAATCAACTGAGTCAGCCGTGCAATCTGGAAGTGCCACCAGAATAGGTGAGTGCTGATGTACAAAGTGATGAGTGAGTATGAGTGATTGAGTATGGTAAGTAGAGAATGATATGAATGATGGTAGAGGTGGGGGGGAGGGGGTGAGGGGTCGCGTGTTTTGTTGATGGATTAAAGAGCCAAAGTCGGAAAAATCAAAGCAAAAAAACACTCTAATCACGTCATTCCCAATGCGTGTATAAACCGGTCAAAAATTAGTAAGTGGACAGTAGCTACAACATTTGAACCCACCATTGTCAATGACAATGACAGGTTATTGAGGACAAACCTGCCATTGGCAATGTCGGGTTAAAGAGTAAATTTTTTTTTCGGCGTTGAATTATTTGGGCAGACCCGTCATTGAGAATAGCGGGTTTACTCCGCATAGAAATGAAGCTTAATCCGAACCTACCAGAGCACCATTTCGTTAATTAGTTTTTAATCCGACCCGAAACGATAATAAGTTTATTTAAGAGCATTATTTTAACAAAATTTTCAATTTGAGTTAGGTTTTTTTATATGTGAGCACATCGGGGTACACCAAATGTCGTGTAAAGAAGTATTTCAAATGATATACAAAGTATGGAGTATTAAATTTTCTACGAGTATTACTTAAATATCTATGTTTTCTACTACCTCAGTTTTTTAAAACAAGAAAATGGAGGGAGTATCTATTTACACACATTATGTCTATGATCATTTATGTATAATTGTTTTATAAATATATTTTATGCGTGATTCTTCGTAATGAGCCAAAAGTGAGGATATCTAAAACAAAATTTGCAGAAGATTTAACTATAATCCGTGTATTTTTTTGCACAAAATTAACACTACTTAGAGTAACCCTAAGAGCAAGTCCAATAGACGGTGCAATACATTGTTGCTTGATTTGCCACATCATTTTTTAACTATTTTGCTTTTGGAGCTACGTACCGTTCCAATAGCAAGCTACAACATTGTGTAGCTTATTTGGGTCCCACAATATTATTCACATCCACTGAAAAAATTTCTTTTTATTTTTTTTTAAAGTAAACCATGTAGCTTAAAAGCAACTCCAAGTTGCTTACTATTGGAGCACTATAAATATACCATGCTTGAAAGCAATTGTAGCTTGGTAAAGCTACAAGCTTGAAATTAAGTGGCTTGATTTTCATTGGATGATAGAAATATTTTGGGACCCTGGAAATTACAAAACTTTATTGCTCACCATTGGATTATCATGTAGCTACAAAGCATTGTAGCTTGAAAAATTGACATGACAATGTAAAATACAAACACTTACAAGTTACACATAAAAAATTGAAGTCCAATGGTAAGCTACATGTTTGTTAGTTGATAAAAGAGTTTTTTTTGTGAAAAGGCACCTAACATTTACGCCTTTTGTAAAAAAGGCACCTAAAGTTATTTTTTTTGCCCAAAAGCACCTTAAATTTACATTTCTTTGTTAAAAGGCACCAAACACCAACTTCCGTCAAAAAACCGTCAATATTGACGGTTTCCATCCTAATCTTCATCCATCAATCCTTAGTAACACTCATCCCTTAACCAAACTCAATCAACATCTTCATTCCCTCTTCCCTTACCTTACCTTATTATCTCCTTTTCCCATTCTCTTTATTTTTCCACAATACTCAATTTTTCCTCCCAAAAAAACTTAATTTTCATTCAAAACCCCTTTTACTCTCCCCTAAATTGAACCACGTTTTTTTATTCCACTTTTTCATATTTTCAATTAACATGTCAGTATTTCTTCTTATATGATACACATAAAGAATGAAATACAAATGATTACTAAACCAAAAATGAATTGACAAATACAAAAAATGAATAACAGATGATTACTCAAATTCACAAATTTAAACACAAAAATTAGTATTCTTAATTTCTTACAATAGAAACTTCATTCAATTCAGTATTAACTCAAAAATTTATCTAATAAACTCTAACACATACACATACCCTAAAATTATACTCGAAATTAAGGGTAAATAAAGAGTAGCTAGGAATGAAGGTTGAATTAAGGAAAATGATTGATTGGGTTTTTTGAAGGTTGAGTAAGGGTGGATGGAAGAAGATTAAAGGATGGAAACCGTCAATATTGACGATTTTTTTACGGAAGTTTGTGTTTGGTGCCTTTTAACAAAGAAATGTAAATTTAAGGTGCTTTTGGGCAAAAAAAAAACTTTAGGTGCCTTTTTTACAAAAGACGTAAATGTTAGGTGCCTTTTGACAAAAAACTCTTTATAAAAATTGCAAGAAGTCCTCAAATACAACTATTGGACTTGCTCACTCCATACTTTTAAGGAAGTTTGATCCAATGATACTCACTCCATACTACTAAGATCTTCTCATTTTTATTTCATTGTTAAACTCCTACAATAATAATTTTAAGTGAGTTTCTAAGTTTTTAATTTTTTTTTATTATTCCATAATCATAATTCATTATAAAATTGTAGTTCCAAATTTACTTTTCTACTACTAAATGGTTTTAAATTCAATATTTGAAGGAAAATAAAAAATGCAAAACAAATTACTCGTATTATAATGACGCACAAATTATGCATCGTCACCTGTGGTGCCATCTCATTTTCTCCTTTTCCAAATACTTACAAGAATAGACAAAAACTCGTACTCAGTTTGGAATGGATTGGAAGAGTATCCAAACACCTAAAAGGCTAAAACAATGAAGGCCAAATTGGGATCGGGTCGGGTCGGGTTGACAATTATGACAAAATTGGGTCATAATAAGTCCGTCCAGATACATGACATTACATACAGACATCCATACATAAACAAAACTGCCGAGTATTTCATAATCTTTGAATTTGAAAGGCTTCCAAGTTGTGGAACAATACAAAAACTGAGACGAAAGTAAGAAGAAGAGGCAAGAAATAAGGTAAAGTGAACGACGGCGACGATGAAGACGATGACCCATCAAGAAACTTTGTATTATCTTCTTCAAGAATGGTCTCCAATTTAGGCGAAACTGAGTATCTCCTGTGTTTTATGATGCTTGGAGGTGCTACTTCAACCCACCTTTGATTTCCCCTCATTTGCTTCGCCATTACTGACTGATCTTGTTACAGTGTGAGGTAGGAAGGAGGATTTTAGGATTTAGAGAAGAGAAGAGAAGAGAAGAGAGGAGATGATTGAGGGAGGAAGTGGTGGGTGAAGAGAGAGGGGTTTTAAAGGGGGCCGGGGTGAATTGAATTGGTTGCAAAACAGAAGCAACTTTCAAGGAAAGATTGACGCCTTTCTTTTTTTATAATTAGGAAATTAGTTACGTATTGTATTACTCATCATGTGTTTGTTATATTTTGCTAAGAATAGGACAACAACGTGGCTACACGCCTAAATATGGAGCTACACCACAACTATTTTTTTAAAATCTTTTCGATGTGAATCATCTGTCTTATTTGGATTTATGTCAGATAGGATATCATGGTTGGTAAATCATCGGATCCATGTCATAATTTTTAGGTTCGTTTTCAACTAGCTATCATCAATTGATCAACGCACAATATGGGACAAGTTGCTACTTAAAAACAGTGGCTTGGACATAAAAGATACGAAGAATGCAGTGAAGAAATAACACACTCCCTTTTTTTTCAATATGATCTTCTTAGTGCTTCGGGACACAAAATTTTAGGGAAGCAGAATACGTTGTTATGGTTGAGTGGAGTAGAAGTTGGGTAAATACTAGCCATGTATTTTGTATCAAAAAGAAAATAGTAAGAGCTTAGAAAAAATACTAAAAAATGAAAGAGAGAAAGAAGATGACCGTGAAAAAGAGAGAGAGTACAAGATAGACATCCCAGATGGCACCTCCATCGAAGACCCCCCTTCAGGTACCTTCTCGGGAACTGATGGGAGGACTGGGGCAGCAGACGCCATCGTCACTGTCGCGTCTTCGACGACCTTGGGAGGACTAGGCTCCCTAGGAGAAATAACTGCCTTGAGGCCAGCATAGCCTTCACCTTGACCGGCACAACTGCCGGCCACCTCCACAGAGAGTGCAGTGTCTCTAGTAGACGACCTCTTGGGAAGAGGAGGCTCGGGAGTCGGCTAACGTCTCTTGGACTTGGAGCTTTCCTCTTTGAATAGATCATCAGTGTAGGACGTTCGACTTCAGGGAGCTGTGGACGGCTAGTGATTGGCCGAAGCTTGGAATCCACCCCCAGCAACTCTAGCTCCTCCGGCGTCCACGCAGCGGAGCTTGGACTACCTGCGAAATGGACAAGACATGAATAAAGATAACCATGGGCAGCATATCCAAAGTCAGAATACTTACAGCCCAAATACCTGGCGTCGAGGAACAACACATGCCTACGCGTTCCAAGTATTCGTTTGACGATATCAAGTCAAACGGCGGAAGCCAGACGATAGACAAAGCTTTTTCATCCTTCATCTTCTCTGCAACCGCGCAAAAAAGATTGCAGAGGGAGCAATCCGACTTGTGGAGACGAGATTCGTCGATTGTGTGTCGTCGACCCCCAGGCTCGTCGTCTTTCTCCATATAGGTCCGGACGTCATCCTAGAAAGTGCAAAGGGAAGTGTTAGGATTAATGACTAGCAATTATCGTATTCGAGACTCGGGTTGAATGTTGAACTAGGTGCGGAAATAAGATGATGTATTTTGTTAGAATGTGGTTTATCCCACATTTAAAGAATAGTGGAAAGTGGTAGTTTTTCTATGTATAAATAGAAAAAGTGTCCCGCATGGAAAGATTAACTAAGAGAAAGTGATTCTTTTTGTATAAATAGAGGTCACCCTTTTACCTTAGTAATCAACCCATAAATTGGAATCTCTTAAGCATTGTCTTCAGAGAGTTCCTCGGAGTTGTACTATTATCTCCACAGTAGTTAACATTGTTCTCCTTGTGGACGTAGCCAGTGATTTTGCTGGTGAACCACGTAATTCCGCGTGTCAGTTTAAATATTGTTTGCTATTTGTTTTGTTCTTCTCGCGTAGTCAATAAATCGTTGGTAACAGACACCTCCGTTACAACAACTGGTACAGAGCTCCAGGTTCTGCTTCCGCTAAGTTAAGCGTTATTTGGCTCTGTTGATTTTTTTGCGAGAAGATGCCCGGAGCAACAATATTAAACGTTGATAAGTTCACCGGGAGTAATAGTTTTGGGTTGTGGCAGTTGAAGATGAGAGCTTTGCTAAGACAGCAAGGCGTCTGGTCTATTCTGTCAAAATCAAAAGAAAAATCAAAAGATAAGGCGATGACAGAAGCAGAGGTGGCCTTGGAGGAGAAGGCACATTCTTTAATTTTGTTGTTCTTATCTGATGATGTGATTATTGAGATTGCCGATGAGGAAACCGCGGTTGGTTTGTGGTTGAAGTTGGAGTCTTTGTACATGACAAAGACTCTAACCAACAAGTTGCTTCTAAAGCAGCGTTTGTTCGGTCTTCGTATGCATGAAGGTACGTCTTTAAAGGAACATCTAGACCGACTTGACTCTATTTTACTTGATTTGCGTAATATAGATGTTAAGATAGATGATGAGGATGTTCCCTTGATTTTGTTAGTTTCTTTGCCAAATTCGTTTGAGACTTTTGTTGAGTCATTTGTGGTTGGTAAAGATAATATGACCTTGGAGGAAGTGAGGTCAGCGCTTCACACTAAGGATTCGCATCGAGTAGCGTCGGGTAGTGTTGTAGACAGTAGTCCTATGGGACTTGTTGTGAAATCGGAGGGACCTAATAAGGGTAAAACCAAGTCTAAAAATTTCGAAAAGATGTCTGCAATTACTATAAGGAACATGGTCATTGGAAAGACAGGTGTCCTAGGTTGAAGGATGGTGGTGTTTCTGCTGTTGCATATAAAGGTGCTGAGTATTTTGTTTCTTATATTTTGTTTGGACATTCCTACCGACCTGATAAAAATTACGTACAATTTTCAACCATTTTTTCTTTGGCCCCAAGTCTCTGAAAAAGTGTATTATACACTACAAATCGAGCTGCTCATAAGCTCATACCGAGTCACATTTCAAATCAACCTGATTTTCATACCACGTGACTAGGATGTCTTCAAAATATACCCTGCCTGATTTCATGTTCAAACGACAAATATAGGTCGCTTTAATTTTATTCGATATACAGATGTTCTGATCTGGTGGACTAATACATACCGGGGCCACCAAACGTTCTCTATTACTCCTCATATTTTTCTATAGAATTTCCTCCTAACCCAATGAAAACTTCATACCTATAATTTCCAGCTACTTTTATTCTCACCCCGAAACTCAGAAAAATGTGTATTATAACACTAGAAGTCGAGCAGCTCGGGAGCTCATATCGAGTCACGTTTCAAATCAACCTGATTTTCATATCACGTGACTAGGGTGTTCTGTGAGCACAACTTTTAAGATTTATAGGTACATACATAGCTAAGTGGGTAGTGGTGAAAACTATTAGTTACAGAAAGATTCGAGTTAATGGTTCCCAGCGAATTATGCTGATGTTCAGGATCCAGAATGGCCTCCAGAAGGACAAGACAATCAGAGGATATCTTTATATGGAGAAGCCTATGAGCTACAGGCTACAACCCATTTACTTGCAATGAGAAGGGCTAAACCTTCCGCAGTTGTCGGGTTATCCGCCACGAAGCATTGCGCACCCTTCTCAATGACACAACTTGAATCACTGATGACCGCCCATCCCCCTAACAACTCTTTTGTTCGGAGTCCAAGAAGCATCAAACATTATATGAAGGCAATTATAGTTCGGCGGGTTTCTAGTCAAGAGGATGTGATTTCCGCCCATGAGCATTCTATCATCTTATTATATCTGGTTGGTTGATTAGCGACCATGTTGTTGTCAAGGGCATTAAGAAAGACAGGATGATTTTGAATCATACTAACTGCCGTACCAGGGGACCATACAGTTCCTTCAAATGTTCGCTTATTTCGGGAAATCCAAATGATCCATAAGGTACTGATGAAGTTAACGATCATTGTTGTGGCCTCTTTTTGTTTATTAACGAAGGTGATCAAGTTTATGATTCAGTCTTTGAGGTCAGTATCACCATTAATAGTGCTTCGAATATACAACAGTCCTCCCATCCAAACGATATATGGAAAAGAAGGGACATTCTCTAAACAAGTGTTGATGAAATTCGATTATGGAGGATCCGGTTAGATCACAAAGGACACAGGACTACAAGAGTGGTCAAAGTGAATCCTTCTTTTCCTAAAAGCCAGGTCAAGGGGAAGCGCATCACGCACCCGCTCAAAAGAATGAGGGTGAGCATTGAGCAACACACCAGTGTTAAACATTGGGATCTTGTTGTCAAGCCAACGACAAGACCAGATACCAACATTGCTCCTATTGTCAATGTTCCAAGCCAACTCAGAACCCCGTTTTAGCCCCCTCCATCCCCAAGAGCATCCCACTTAAGTTCTCCCCACCAGAAATGAGTTGACAATTTCTATTATTTAGGACATTTCCAACCATAAATAATCATAATATGATAATGATATGATAGTGACATAATTTATTGGATGAAATCAAGACCAAGATATTTTACAAAGCATTTCCTAAGAAATATAGATTGTAATAAAGAGATATCCATACCATAAATAGAAGTTAGACCCACACCCACCTTTTTGGATGTGAAGTCAGAAATGAATCCAAGTGAAGGCAACGATATATTGGTATTTGGTACGCGGCGTTGACCAAGACCCTCCACTACTGTAGCCATCACGTAAGCTGATTACAGTTGGTAGATTGTTAGATACATTAATACTACGAGTATATTCTTTTCTTTATTAAGTACTTCTCAATCATAGATTCATTAATAATAAACAAAGTGTCCACATCAAAACATACATATAATAGGTATACAGTATGTATGGTAATTCCTTCACGTTGTTCTTGCTTCTGAAACGTTGCTTCCTCCTTGATTGATTTCGTTGCACGTTTTGAATCCGCGGTCGGTCGCCTTCTTTGTTTATGTTTATATAAACCCCCAGCACAGCACCTCATCAGCTACCTTATAATCTCAATTCTCAACCAAACAGTCAACCACATAACTCTTCCTTCACCTTTCACCTTCTTTTGCTTCCTTTACAAACTGACTAAATTCTTCCGTATATGCAACTTTACTGATTGCCTCTCTAGAATGATGTGTATGCAAAAGCAAATCGAGGCTCAACCGTCTCCGTCTCCGTCTCCAACGCCTTCAATTCGACGGACGAGGAAATGCTCAAATCTTCGGAAATTAGAGGAAGATGAAAAGGCGGTCAATATTCATGCCTCCGAACAAGTGTCGGATATGATTTCATTTATTACTTATTACTGTAGTCTCACAATTCTCAGCGATTCTTAGATTACTTTTTTTGACAATGAGATTAATTCATACAAAATAAATTTCCAAAACTATTCTATTCTGTACAAGGTGTAGACACCAATTATTTACATTTAACCAATGAATACGTTGGATGTACGACCCAACAAATACATTGAATGTAGGGGACTACGTCACTGAACCGAGAATGTAACAAACTCATCAATCAATTAAGAAAATGGCCAAAGAATGCAAAATATGCTCAAGTTTCGCGACAATTTTGAGTCTCATCTCTCGATTGAGAAAAACCACCTTTTTAAATTGTTGAAAATATTACGAGTATCATATTCATGGGCTCATGGCGAACAATTCTTTAATAAGAGATGTTTGAATGAAAACGAATATTGAAATCGTTACCTTAAATATGAGAACACTAGGGCATAAAACACAAAGTTGAATTCAGCAGTTTCTAAGGGCCGTCTTACAGAAGAGGAAATCGACTCTACATTTCCTTCTTTCACAACTGAAAACCTCAAGACAAACCAACCATGCTCGTCATCAACCAGAACCAAAACAATCAGAGCAGGCAACTAAGCGGATCCAATTCCAAGGGCATGACCCAAAACATGACAAGATGGAATTTACCCGAAAAATCATGTACATATTGATCCACAAGCAATCGGCAAAGTGTAAGAAGCTATCAGTAACAACGAACAATCTTCCCAGCACACAAATAAGTCCCTCTGGCTAATCTAGATATCTTATACGTAGTGTTAAAATCAAATTACACCTACAAATGAAGTCCAACAGTTCTCTCCCCAGATGGCAAAATTGAGCTGTGTTTAAAACGGAATAAGAATACAAAGAATCATGAATTCTCCACTTCCTTTGCATTGTTCTCTGGAGCATCTTTATTCGTCTGCAGTGGTTTCAAAGCTGCAAAGTTCAACAACAAAGACCTTATAAATCAGCTGCAGTGGTTTCATAAAACATACTCCAAACTGTACATGATATGAAATTGCATTTAATCACAAGTAGATAGGGAAATCAGAAAGAGAGTTTTCGCGTGCTCCAAAAGAAAATATTTGGTACAATCTCTATAGCCTCTCATACAAAACAATGAAGACATTTTTTGTTCCAGACTCGGTTGGACTTTCACAATCCACCGCAATTTTGGAAGAAGTGTAGACTGTTATGTTGAGTGATATTCCTACTACCAGGATACTGAAAAAGATATATGTTGATAGAGGTTGACAACATTTTCATGAAAGAGTAAATCGATAAATACTGGACAAATTAGTTGGACAAATAGTAGTCTACGGTATGGTTCAAAGAAAATTCAAATCCCAATTCACATTATAAATTTCTAATAGTCTCCGAAATGGAAATAAGAGTTCGGAGTACAATATGTTGTTTAGAAAAATCACACTTATGATTTCAAAACTCAAAATAGCACTATGCCACTAATGCACTATGTACTCTGACAAGTGACAACAAGGGAGCTGAAGCCATGAAGAAAGATAAAGAAAGTGACGGAAGAAAAAGTAAATAATGAAGTGGGATTTGCAGAGTATGTTTTTAACTGAAGCAAATAAGCAAAGCAATAAAGAGTGTGACTTAGCACTCACACTTGATAGATGAACCTGCAAGGCATGTAAGCCTTGACTTCGTATTTGCCTCAGAAAGTGGCGTCGATGTCCCTTCACCTGTTGCACGAATATCCCAGACACGGATAACACCGTCAGAAGATGCTGATGCCACCAAAAATGGATTTTCATCAGAATCCGATTTTTTGGTCTTTGAGAGCACAACAATCCCTTTTACACGAGTTTTATGTGCATCTTCTATGCGGTGGGCAACTTTCCCAGCGACAGAATCCCAGGCTGTGATCCCACGATCTTCACCACCAGTAAAAATGAGTCCATTCTGCAAAACATTCAAAGGATGAAAAGATTAACATATTCCCTATACGACAGATACATAACAACAAGCCTTGATAAGAAATCATGGCCAAAAGGTAGCAATACGATAAATACTAGAGATACGCTAAATCACTCTAACAGTTACCCCCACTTATTCTTTTCAGCTCAACTATCAAGATCCTAATACAATGAAACCAACATTCCCTCTCTCCAATTACACTATGTTCCTTTAAATTCATCATACCCTTCAAAAACTCGTTGAAAGGGCACCAATTCATCTATTCTTATTAGTCTAAAAAATACTCCTTTCACCGTTTTACAGAGTCTAAATGATAACAGAAGTTAGAAGGTTACTTTTGCTAGGGAGATGGGTCACAAACCAGGCCCAGTCTAGTGCAGCAAGAATTCGAGAGGAATAACAGAGATTAGCATCTGTTCCAGATTGCACCCCAATGATTCACACCTCGCATTGCAGATACTTCATATTGAGACTATCTCGAAAGTATTCCTCAACCAGCCTTCTAGGTCAATACAATTTTCAGATAATTTCTATGGCATAGCATTACCCAAAAGAACACGACAAAGCGAGTAATACCTGAGACCATTTCATAGAACAATTTCTACGCTACAATTTGACAAGACATACCCACCCTTAAAGACATCAACTGGCACAGATAACAGAAACAACAACCAATACCAACATTGAAAAAACATAAACAATTACAAAATCAATCAATCAATCAAGAAAGCAAGTGAAGGTGGGAAACCTGGGCAGGGGTGGCACAGAGAATGCTTTTATCACTCCGAAGCTCACCAACCAACCTAGCATCCTCAGAATCATGAACAGTAACAGTCTCCCCACCGCACATAAAGAACTTATCCCCGCCAGAGAAGTAGCGAACTACCTCCATCTCCCTGGCAACCTTCCCCCAGTAGCTGCGCTTGCCGCGAACCAAGTTGACCATCCCGAGCCTGGAATCCCTGGCGACGGTGAGTGCGAGGCGGCCGGAGGGGTGGACGGAGAGGTCATTGACGGGCTTGTTGTGGACCCGAACGGACTTGAGGAGGACGAAGGGGTCGACGTCGAAGATGTGGAGGTCGCCGTTGGAGGAGCCGGCGAGGAGGGCGGTGGGGAAGGAGGCGGGGGAGAAGAGGCAGAGGGAGGTGGCGTAGGAGGAGTGGAGGAGGAGGGAGCCCAGCTCGGTGGAGGTGTTGAGGTCGTAGAGCTTGACGGTGTCGTCGGCGGCGGAGGAGGCGGCAACGGTGCCGGAGACGGCGATGGACTTGATGGGGGAGAGGTGGGCGGCGTAGGAGAATTGAGGAGTTAGGGTTAGGGTTTCGGCGGATTTGAGTTGCTTGAGTTTGTAGCCCCAGATGAAGCGTTCGTACGATCCCGCTACTAGTGACATATCTCCGGATTTTCTTCTTCTTCCTTGAGAATGTTGAATGTAATGGTGTGTGTGGATTGGGGAATTGTATGAAGTTCTAAACCCTACTATACTATAGGGTTTATGGGGGTTGGGCAATTATAGGACAACTTGCGATTAGCTTTATATACAACTGGTTTTAAAGTTTTTGAGTTTTAAATATTGAGTTTTGCTGTAAATTTTTTGAGTTTTAGGATAGAGATGTCGATTTAAATCACATAAGTGTTTAAGTTCAAAAACTTACAACTCAATTCAGAAATTTTATAAGTTCAATAAATATATACACAAAAGTTAAAAAACTTTGTCTTGGTTCGTCTACAAGTCTTATCAAATATCACCGAGTCATCACAATGGAATAATTTTTATTTTATTCTTAAACGAGTCTCATTATTATTTTTCTTCTCCAAATAAATTATTTTATTTTTGTAGAAAAATGGATTAATTTATTTTTTAAATAAGAACCTAGTTCTTAATTTCACAACCTCAAAGTTATACAAAATGGAACAACTTTTATTTGCCGTTAGTAGTAAGGAACGTTTACTTCACTTTGTTCTTTATTTGTTGATTGAGTAATTGACAAATCTTCATCATTATCTTTTATCTTTTTAAGTTAGTTCCTACTTACGTAGTAACAAAACACTTAACTCACCCATCCCTTTCTTAGTGCTTTGGATCCATAATTCTTTGATTATTAGTTTTTAAAATTGGTTCTAAAGTGCGAATATTTTTGGACCAAAACTTGTCAACATAAATATAATGCCTAAAGATGATTATTAGAACCCTCTGACGCGATATAAATTGGTATATATAACTTGTTTAGATTGAATCCGACACGTCTCAAAATCACATATTATGGCCTTTAAACGAATCAATTGACATCCAAATGATCCTTATTTTAAGCCGGGATATTACATTTGGTGGGGCCTTTGTTCAGCGCGAATATCGGTCGATTTTATTTCGATACCCAAATGGCCGAAAAAACGTGGATAATAACCTTCAAAATTGAACGTTTGAACTATTTTTAAGAGTTTTAAAATTTGTTCTAAAGCGCGAATATTTTTGGACGAAAACTTCTCAACATGAACATAATGCCTAAAGATGTTTATTAGAACCCTCCGGCGCGATATAAATTGGTATATAGAACTTATTTCGATTAAATCCGACACGTCTCAAAATCACATATTATGGCCTTTAAACGACTCGATTGACATCCAAATGACCCTTATTTGAAGCCGGGACATTACATTTGGTGGGGCCTTTGTTCAGCGCGAATATCGGCCGATTTCATTCCGAGACCCAAATGGCCCGAAAAAACGTGGATAATGTTGAAAATATCAAAGATATCACAGATACTACTAACAGCAGCAAAGATAACAATTGATTTTATCTTCATTCTTTTCCATTTATGCAGATATGATTTCATGTACTTATGTTAACATTATCTCATGTAATCAAACTTAATTAGGATACTACTCTACCTAGGTTACGGCTAACACAATGTTACTCTATGTACTTCACTCTGTATTTATATGTACTTCTTTACATCAATACATAATCAATTCAACATACTTCTTCTTCACGGTATCAGAGCATATACGCTCCATCCAAAATTAAATCCCTCCCTTCCTGACACACCCACAACAGCCACCCTCCTTCAACATCATCATGCCTGGCTCGACTACAATCTTCCCGAATCCACATGATTCCAATACTCTTTCATCGCTATCGAACTCAAGGGTATCACCATCCTGACACCCTCCACTTATCGGGTGTGGTCTCAACAATTATCCGAAATACTATTTGGATTTGACTTCTTAAGTACCTGGATGGATCCTTCCCCTGCCCAGCGAAAACTGTAACCACCTGTAGACACCCGCATTTTGACTGCCAGGTGTCTATGACAGTTTCCAAAAATCACCCGATGATGATCGGACGCTAACATGTTTCTACGCGCTCGGATACGGGCTCAAATCCATTAATCGCTGGCTAACACACTTACGGAGTACAAATCTCACCAAGCAGACCTCAAATCCAGGCCCAGTGGATCATTCCGAGTCAAACAAGACTAATTTGGGCCAAAACCGACACCGGAAATAAAACCGACTTTTCACGATTGGGTCAACCCCGGTCAAAGTCACTTCCGAGACACACAAAACAACCCATCAATCATCAAAAGTCCAAATCAAACATCAAAACCCATCAAAGTCAAGGTTCAACAAAGACCCGCGCGACCCATTTAGGCCACTCGATCGAGTGACCCATCCACTCGATCGAGTGGGCCTGTTTTGAGCCCGGCGGCTGGTGTAACGGGCCACTCGACCGAGTTGGCTACTTACTCGGTCGAGTGCCCTAGCCCGGGTGCCCTAATATTTTCTATATAAGCACCTTCCCATGCACACATCTACACATCTTTACGCATCCTCTACAACCCTAGCATCCTACACACATACATACTACGTTTTTACCAACCCTAGAAAAACCCTAGGAAAACCGACTTTAGCAAACCCTAAACCTAGGGATTCAACCCGAGCCACCACAACTTAGCCTCCATATACTTCGAAGACTCCCGTGCCATAGCCGCGTTTACGAGCCTTAATCCGAGACAGAAACATGTAGGTTGAGGGTGACAAACCTCTTTCTTCTTTCTCTTCTCTCTTCTTCGTTTTTTTGTATTATTATTATTATTATTATTATTATTATTATTACGTATTATTATTATTATTACGTATTATTATTATTAATATTACGGTCATTTTTATTATTTATTTTATCGCGCATTCATCTTTTTTTCAAGTAACTATTTCTTAAGGGTCGAAACCCGTTGACGCGGATCCGACATCACAATCCCTAGGGATTTATTCGATGTCGGAGAAGCCGAGGGAATCAAGTTTTTATTCGTTCTTTTTTTATTTTTGTTTCTAGTACATCGATCTACTAAATTAATTAAAATCAATTCAAAACTCTATTTCCGTTGAGGCTAAGATAATTGTCAAAACGATTCATTAGAATCATGACATTATTGAACGCGGAGGAAATTCAATTTTATTGCAATAATCGACATAAAACGGTTTTAAACGACTTTTGAAACAAACACTATTTTCGTTGATGCTAAATAATTGTCAAAACAATTCTCTCGAATTATGACATTATTAACGCGGAGAAAATTTTATTATATCACAACAATCAATTCAAAGCAATTTCAAACGATTTCAAAATCAACACGATTTTGTACACGATTTCTTAATCGCATAGAGGGCACTCGACCGAGTGCCTGATCCACTCGGTCGAGTGGCACCTCAAAACCGAGTCAGAACGCATGTCATGACCACCACTCGGTCGAGTCTCACAGTGACTCGATCGAGTGGCCATGTACTCGACCGAGTTGGCCAATAACTCGGCCGAGTACGGTCCTAAACGCGAAACAGAAACTTTTTTATGCTTACTCGATCGAGTCCATCGACCACTCGATCGAGTAGCCTTACAACGACTCAAAACGCGAGTCGTACATTGTTCTATTTTTCAAAACTCGATAGTATTTTACGACATTAGGTCAACATATGCATAATCAATCATATGTATACTATCTTTTCAAACCATGCATCATCATATTTATATCATCTCATCTCATATTTTGCACAAACCGTTATTATTCGTTATATTATTATATCGTTACTAACGCGTTTGTTATTCCTTTTGTCAATTTAATTATTGTTCGTTTATTGTACTAAATGAACCCACATGCTAAAATACAACTTTGACGTTAATTTTAGTTGCATTAAATTGACTTAGAAACCCTTTCAATTACATTCGCATGTTTAGGGAAAATAAATCTTTGCATATCATTTTCCCGTTTTACTAGCACGCGTATTAGAAAGTCATTCGAGTTCTTAGTAGAGGCCGCTAATGTGCGGGCGGGGTTGGGTGTCCTTTGTGGGCTTCCCAACACGTACCCCCACCCCTTACTCAGAACCTCGGTTTTCGGATGCCCGAAACCGTTGGCGCACGAGAGTCATTCAATATACGATTAACCGCTCAAGTCGGCATCTATATCGATATGCAAAGGGACGAGCCCAATAAACTCTGACATCGGAAATGGGCCGTATTTTGTATACGGTCCACTACGACATAGAGTGGGCTCGAACGGTTCCGAATAACCATAAAATTCGGTGGCGACTCCACATAGACCTAAATTTCAATTCGATCCTTCTCATATGGAGATTCATTCGCCTACCCAAACCCGCGCGTGGCCGCGTCGGGGTGGACCTATGTCATGTCCACACCACCACTGACAAAGATGACAAACCTGTGTCCAAACCCAATCCTGCTCATATGTCTTGGCTCCGCCAAGATGCCCTACTGAAAGGCGCTCTTCGTAGCTCCGTCGACGAGGCGAATGCTCCATTACTCAATAACTGCTCCACCTCTGCAGCAATATGGACCTATTTACAGAACACGTACGCCAATTCGTCACGTGCTCACATCATGGCTCTCAAGGAACGTTTCAACTCCATTGAGAAAAATAACCTTAGTGCTAATGAATATATGCAAGCCATCCGTTCTTACGTTGACGACCTAGCCCATTTAGGCAAGCCCGTAGATAACGATGATGTCGTTGCTAGGGTCCTTAACGGCCTTGATTACTCTGTTTACAGCACACTCATTGAAGCTATTAAGCATCGGGACACTACTATCACATTTGATGCTCTCCACGAGCGTCTTCTTCAATTTGACCTATCCCTCAAGCACACCAAATCCTCCACCTCCACCCATCAACCAGTTTCCGCTCATCTTGCCTATCGCTCCAAAAACAACCGCAACCACACCGCACTCCTGCCGGCAACATTGCCAGCCCTGGCCTACTACCCACATCCACAGACTCCGATACCCCTCCCCCATTTAAGGGTAAGTGCCAATAGTGCCATGTCCCGGGCCACTTCCTTAAAACATGTCCCACCTTTAAATCCTTGTACCCACATATTGTTGTTCCACCTAGACCTTTTAACCATCAATCTAATCGTAACCCACCCCAACTTCACACTGTTGCCGTCGTCTCACCCTCTTCCCCCCACTGGCTCATTGATAATGGAGCCTCCCACCAAATCACAAATGACCTCCACAACCTCTCCCTTCATGCCCCGTATGACGGAAACGATGACCTTCTAGTTGGTGACGGGTCACCCTTGCACATCGCTAATATCTGTTCATTCTCCCTTTCTCTTCCCTCTCACTCTCCAATTTATTTTAACAATGTTCTACATGCACCTTCTATTTCTCGGAATATATTATCCGTTTCTCAATTCTGCTCTGACAACAATGTTGTTGCTCACTTTACTTTTGATTCGTGTTTGTTGCAGGACCATCAGACGGGGCGGGTGCTAATTCGAGGACAACTTAAGTCGGCCTTGTATGACTGGACGATCCCAAGCCACCCTATCCCACCCACGGTCCATCTCACCACCTCTCTCCACTCCTCTGAGTGGCACCATAAGCTGGGTCATCCTTCATCCTCTATACTACTATTACTAGTAGTATTTCTAAGTCTGCTGCTTTTCCTTTTTCAAATAAACTTGAGCACTGTAATGCTTGCTTAACACAAAAAAAGTCATAAACTACCGTTCTCTATTTCTAGCTTATCTACTACTAAACCGCTTGAATTACTCTATTCTGATGTGTGGACCTCCCCTATCCATTCTGTTGACGGTTTTAAATATTACGTTATTTTTGTTGATCATTTTACTAGATATACTTGGTTATACCCGTTAAAACAAAAATCTGACACATCTGCCACCTTTAATCGTTTTCGGGCACTCGTAGAAAAATATTTCAACCTACCCATTATTCAAATCTACTCCGACAATGGAGGTGAATATTTGAAACTTACTCCGACTATTACATCTCATGGAATCACCCACCTTACTTCTCCTCCCCACACCCCTGAACACAACGGTCTCGCAGAACGTCGTCACCGACACATTGTTGAAACCGGTCTTGCTCTCCTCACTCACTCTCACCTACCCACCACCTACTGGACATATGCCTTTGTTACGACAGTCTACCTAATTAAGCGAATGCCTACCCCTGTTCTAGCTCACACCGCCCCCTTCACTAAACTATTTGGGCATAGCCTGAATTATTCTAAACTCAGGAGCTTTGGGTGTCTTTGCTACCCCTGGCTCCGCCCTTATACAAAACACAAACTTGAACCCCGGTCTAAACCTTGCATTTTCATTGGCTATTCCTCGACTCAGAGTGCCTATCACTGCTTAGAACCCACTACACAACGTGTTTACACTTCACGCCATGTGCAATTTGTTGAGGACAAATATTCATTCCCCTCTCTCTGCCCAGACACTCCTTCACCATCTCAGACCTTCAACGCTTCTTCATGGTGCTCCGTTTCACTTACTGTTCTACAAACACCACATGTACCCACGCCCTTACCACCCATTCGGGTCTACACTCGAAGACCTCGCCCCATTGTGCCTGATCAACCTTCTTATCAACCTATCTCCTCCTTGTCTACTTCTCTCACCCCTGCTACCGAGGAACCTAATTCGGACCAGCCCTCACTAGACACTTCCCTCACTGAACCATCCACTGAAGTCCCCACCGAACCCTCCAGGCCTACAACCCGTCTTATGAACAATATTTGTGTGCCGAACCCAAAGTATGCGGCTTTGGCTCACATCTCGACCACAAATTCTCCTCCTATCACACTCAAATCGGCTCTAACCGATCCAAAATGGAAGGAGGCCATGGACGTTGAATTCACGGCCTTGCTTGCTTATAACACGTGGCAGCTCGTTCCCTCCCATCCCTCCTATAATGTTATCGGGTGTAAGTGGGTCTTTCGAATTAAGTATAATCCCGACAATTCAATAAATAAATACAAAGCTCGTCTCATAGCCAAAAGTTTCCATCAAAGACCCGCGGTGGATTACTCGGAAACATTCAGTGCAGTTATCAAGCCTGTTACTGTCCGACTTATCCTCACGCCAGCACTTACCCGTGGTTGGTCCCTCCGACAACTCGATATCAACAATGCTTTTCTCCAAGGTACGTTAACAAAGACAGTCTATATGTCCCAACCTCCTGGTTTTATTAATGCTACCTCTCCTACTCATCTTTGTAAGCTAACTCGCGCTATCTACGGTCTCAAACAGGCTCCCCGAGCCTGGTATACAGAACTTAAAAACTATCTCACCTTTTACAATTTCACCCAATCTCATTCTGATCCATCTCTTTTTTTGTTGCACCATTCCGTGCACCCAATTTATCTCCTCGTGTATGTTGACGATATAATCGTCACCGGACCCACTTCCCCTGCCCTTGCGGCCTTCTTGGCCGCCTTTGCCCGTCGCTTTTCTCTGAAGGATCTAGGATTTCCGTCATACTTTCTTGGCATAGAGGTAATCCCGACCCCATCTGGCCTTCGACTTACCCAAACTAAATACACCCATGACATACTCTCCAAAGCCTCCCTTCTTGACTGTAAACCTGCTGTTACACCTATGGCTGCCTACCCTCCCTTACTTCCCTCCACCGGCACCTCCATTACCGAACCCTCCACCTATCGTACCATTGTCGACAGCCTGCAATACCTCTCCCTCACACGTCCCGATATAGCTTTTAGTGTCAATCGTCTTGCACAATTTATGCAAGACCCTCAGGAGTCTCATTGGTCGGCCTTAAAACGACTACTTCGTTATCTCAAGGGCACCTTACAGGCTGGTATCAACTTATACAAATCCACCCCCCTCTCCCTCCATGCATTCTGTGATGCAACATGGGCAGGAGATAAAAGTTGCTTCGTCTCAACTACCGGGTTCATTGTTTACCTGGGTAGGAATCCCATTGCTTGGTCCTCTAGAAAACAATCCACTATTGCTCTCTCTAGCACCGAAGCTGAATTCCGCGCTGTCGCCACTGTTACTACGGAACTTATGTGGCTCAAGTCCCTCCTTACAGAACTACGGGTTCCCATTACGAATCCAGCTGTCATATACTGTGATAACCTAGGAGCCACGCATTATGCCGCTAACCCCGTCTTTCATTCTCGTATGAAACACGTTGCCCTTGCATTCTATTTTGTCCGTGAACAGGTTCACAAGGGCAATCTCCGAGTCCAGCACATTTCAGCAGATGAGCAACTTGCGGATGCGCTCACAAAACCGTTATCCCGACCCCATCTTGAGCCTCTTTTGCACAAGATTGGACTTTTCCTTGGAACGTCCATCTCGCGGGAGCGTGTTGAAAATATCAAAGATATAACAGATACTACTAACAACAGCAAAGATAACACTTGATTTTATCTTCATTCTTTTCCATTTATGCAGATATGATTTCATGTACTTAGGTTAACATTATCTCATCTAATCAAACTTAATTAGGATACTACTCTACCTAGGTTACGGCTAACACAATGGTACTCTATGTACTTCACTCTGTATTTATATGTACTTCTTTACCTCAATACATCATCAATTCAACATACTTCTTCTTCAGATAATAAACTTCAAAATTGACCGTTTGAGCTATTTTTGAGAATTTTTAAATTTGTTCTAAATCGCGAATATTTTTGGATGAAAACTTATCAACATGAATATAATGCCTAAAGATGATTATTAGAACCCTCCGGCGCGATATAAATTATAACCTACAAAAGCGATCCTTTTTAATTATTTTTGATGGCGGGGAAATTTGCTCTACCGCGTGAATATTTTTTGACGAAATCTTGTCGATAGGAATAAAATGCCAAATATTGATTATTAGAAAACTATGGCACGATATAAAATTGAGTACAGAATTTGTTTCGACTGATTTCGACACTTCTCAACTGACTATGTTATGACTTTTAAAAGTCTCTATTGAAATCCAAATGATCCTCATATTACACGGGCATTGTATTTGGTTTAGAGTTTGTTCAGCGCGAATATGGATGCGTTTTAATACGAGACCCAAAAGGCCAAAAAAACATGGATGATAATTATAACCTTCAAAATCGATCGTTTTTATGTGAAAAAATTGTGATAATTTGGACGAAAAATAATTCATTTACAAAGAATTTCTCAAATAAAAATAGTTTTATTATACATTTCTTTTTCACTTAAAGAATTTGATACATTGTAATACACAAAAAATTTGTTCCAAAAATGAAAATATATTGTTTTAATAAACAAAATAAATAATTTAAATGATATCAAAAATTTCGTGGTAAAAAAATTGTGGATGTTAAAGAAAAATTCATTAATTTCTCCGGACAATTTTTTTATAAATATATCTAATTATTTTTTTATTGGATGCATTTTGGAGCGAAACTGATTTACGAGACTTATTTTCAGAGTATATAAGAGATTAATGTTATAGAAAAATAATATTGTCAGATTCTAGATTTTATTTCATAAGCGTATATTACTAATTTTACGAATATAGTACTAAAATAGATCTTGTCTCCGCAAATAGATTTTTTAATAAAAATCTAATTTGATTGAAAAAAAGAATTGAAAATAAAGTTATAAAGTTATAAAGTTTTTTAAACTATTTTATAACTGTTGATCCAGTTATAAAGTTTAGTCTTGATCTGACAAATCCTTGGAATCAATTTTTTCTGTTGTCTGTGTTAGAAAGTTAAAGGTTATATTTATAAGATTCGATGCCTTTGCTATTCAACTCCTGTGCAATAGCCCAGTTAATGTCGAATACGGCCACCCTCACTTCGAGGGGGCACGTATCGACATAATCAACTAATTTTCTTCCTGTCTGACGCTTTATCCCACCGCGCCGCCGTAGTTTTTTAAAACCACTCCCATGAAGATGTTGTCCAAGACACGCGGGATACAGTTGTAGACACGCGGGATCAAAATTCGAAGCAATTAACAATACCATCAAGACGAAAAGACGCATCTACCAATTCTAGATACCATCAAGAAGAGAAAACATGTTTAAAATTTTAATATGAATTACTTATAGAGATGTACATATTTATTCCCTATCAACTACTCTATCAAGATTTAGCTTTGTATTCGATGATTTTAGATTTTTGCATGAATGATTATGGAGAATTTCCGATGAATCAAAGTTTTGAGTAAGATTTTTTTTTTGAAGTGCATATCAATTTCATTAATAATAAATCATACGGCATCTACAAACGATATCAAATTGAACTGAATACATATTTGTAAAAAATAAATAAAGAACATCCTTGAGACAGATATCGCTATTTGAATAACACGCTTCTGCATAGCCTTCTATATATCACTGTTGATTGACACAGCCTTTCGCGAAGGAATCTATGGATCTGATGATATAGTCTTCAAAAGACGAATTTTCTCTATTTCTACAAATAGTAGACCGAGATCTGACCTCAATTGTATCGCCATACCTAGAAATTTCATTGCTATGTTGCACATAATTCTTGAACCTCTCAAAAAGAGAGAGAAGAAACCCACAAAAAATATGTGAACAAACCGGATAAATCTCCAAAAAGAAGAGGCAGGAGTTATTAATCTAAAGCAACTACCAATAATTAACGATAAAGATTAAAATTTGGGGCTTACCACTACCAAAATTTGTAGATGGCAGCCCCGAGGGATGATTTTTTTTTTAGGGTTTTGAGGGGAGGGAGGGGAGGAGAGAATTTGGGAGAGAGTATATGGACAATAATCTTTAATAAGTTTTGAGTAAGATTTAATTATACATACATCAGTAATTTATATAATATAGTATGATTAAATCTGAGTTAATAGGTAAAGTTTCTGAGCTTTTCCTAATATATTTCGAGTCTACTAGTGAGTTTTTGATGAAATAAGGTTTTAGAATGAAATTCAATCTCACATATACGAGTATATTTTTTAACATATAAAATGAATTAATCTGAGGTAATAGGTAATATTTCCGAACTTTTCCTAATATATTTCGAGCCTACTAGTGAGTTTCCGATGAATTAGGGTTTTGAGTCAAACTCAATTATACATGTACAAGTTTTTAACATAGTATGTATGAATCTGAGTTAATAGGTAAAGATTCTGAGCTTTTTGTAATATATTTCGAGCCTTCTAGTGAGTAATATATTTGGCGCATAGACTATATGGCAGTATGATGACTGTATGACATAGATTACTTTACTTTAGTGTACCTCATTGAATCTAAAAGCTAGGGACAGAACAATTCTCTAGTGTTTTGTTGATCCTAGTGAGTGCATAGATTACTTTGAATTACAGGAAACTCGTCTAAAAAAGTAGCTAATGTGATAGGTCATACTTTGAAACAATCTAAAAATAAGACAAAACAATTACAAGAGATGGTAACTTTGAAAGAATATCAGTGAAATTAGATAGATTTGAGTGTGAATTTGGAATAGATTGAGATGGGGTGCATAAAATTCCATTCTTTTTTCAAATTAGATGTTTATTAGCTGATTTGGTTTCCCCGTTAGTTTGGTTCACGAATGTGAAAATTGACTTCTGTTTGGCTCACTAATATGTAAATTAGGTAGTAAATTTTCCGAGTTCATCGTAGTTTAGTGTGAATTAATTTGAGATAATAGATAAAGTTTTTGAGCTTTTTATAATATATTTTGAGCTACGAGTGAGTTTTTCAAACTCATCCTAAAAAAAGCTAATGCAAGGGATACGAGTGGGTTTTTTATAACATAGATAAGTGTTAATTAATGTATGTCTTGAATTGAAATTTCTTCTCTAATAATATTTTTTCTCTATTGCAACAGTTTAAGCATCTGCGTAATTTGAGGATCAAATACGCCTACGCGATCGTTAACTTCCAAGATAATGAAGTCAAATCAGAAGCATTTTTTTTTGTTGATGAGCTAGTTAAAAAGAACTTCAAGTGACTTAAATTAAATGTAAATGTTTGATTACATTGTTTCTTTGCTTATGGTCTTATTTTAAAGACATAAGCGTTTATGAAGTTGTACGTACGAGATTTAATATAATGACAATATCGATAAAAGTTAAATTTATTATCCGTGATAAATTTTCTAACTTTTTAACAAACTTTTTATGAAAATTTTACGAGTACAGATTATGAGTACGATCATTACAATATATTTCGAGCTTCCAAATAATGTCTCGCGCTTTGTAATTTTTGGTTATATAAATTCCGAGTTTATATGTTCAAATTTTTGAGCTAACAAGTAAAGTATCTGAGCTTTCAAAATAGGTGTTTATTCAACTTCGTATGAAACTCTTTGATCATAATAAGTTATTTTAACAGGTCCCAAATATTTGCGATCCTTTTTACAAATGTTTCGAGAAAAAAATTGTAGTGTATTAAGGGTCCCAAATAAGGTTTATGAAGTTTGTCGTACACCGTTGATATATTGTTACTTTAAAAGTCCGATTTTATCTCTGTGACAAACTTTTAAAACTTTTGAGCTTCATATGAAGGTTTATGAGCTTTTAAATAAAACTAGTCGCCATACCCGTGCACCGCACGGGAATATATTGTTTTATGGCCTTTGTAAATCGCAGATCTGTTTTTTTGCTTCATTGTCCAATATTTATTTTATTATTAATTTATGCATTTTTTGTTTTGATTTCATGTCTTTGTAATTTTAGTTACTTCCACAGACATTCCTAAATTCTGAATAAGAGGGAGGTTAGAAAGATTGAACGATTCAAGTTACAGAAATATATATGACATGTATGTTAAATGAATGGTGGGAAAAAAAAGGGAGTAAAAGTGTCGAAGCATACATCAAACATGTCACCACAAGTGTAGCAGGGTGAATTAAACTGAAAGTGTGTTTGTAAAAACTTAAGCAAGTGATTATTGGCGAAAATGAGATATAACGCTATAAGATGTAATGCATAACTAATAATTCATTTTTTAACTTTTATTGGAGAACGTAATCTTCTTGAATTATGACTTTGATCTTTCTTAGTTTTTCCTCGCGTCTTTAGTTGAGATTTTCAAATCTAATATTGACCTCTTTTCTTCTATGATTTCTATTGTTACGGATACTTCTTTTACTACCCCTTCAGACTTATAACACATTGGGTGTGTTAGTTTTGTTCTTAAAATATAAGCAATGTATTATGAAGTGCTCGTAGTTGATGTACATAATAATTGTTCGCTTACTTCTTGTCTAGCCTTCTCTTCTCCTTTTTAATTGGTGTGTTTACCGCGAAACTCTAATTCTATTTGGGTGGTACACTGAGGTTCATATTGAGGTTTGGTTGTAGGTCTAATCGGGTCGCTTTGGTTGTACACTTGGGTGACATATTGAGGTTCATGCTCTATAATAACTTTTGTATCCATTGTTGTAGGTGATAATACAATTATGAACTATGGAAGGGGAAGATGAATGGAAGAGGATGATGAAGCAAGGTGGAGTTCATAAGTTTTTCCTCTTTTCTCTCTTCTTTCTTAATTGATTGAGTTTTTTTTAATTAAAAATTTTGTTAATTGATTGTCTTTGTTTTTTAACAGACTCCCTCGTTTCTTAATTTTATTTGTCGGTTGGTTTAGTTGCTTGGCCTAAACAGAGCATAACACATGATTTTGTTACTCCCTCCTTTCACTATCTTTTGCCCCGTTTCATTAAAATACTCTTACAAATAATGATGAAATGGGGCAAAAGATTATGAACAAAGAGAGTATAAGATAATATTAGGGCAATAGCAATGATAACATATAAGAAGTTTCATGTCATTGAGTTAGAGAATAAAGTTCCTTATATGAAATCGGTTTCTAAAGTATGGAATCGATTTCATACATGTAAATTGAGAGAAAAAAGGGATCCACAATAAATATATGAAACTTTTACCATTGATCGGTGAAATAGAAAGTTTCAAACATGGTTAGATGTACCTTGATGACAATGAAAATATGGTGTATGAAACTACAACTATTGCTGCTATTGCCCTTAGATAAATGATGGATGATGATGGTTTGTTTGAATTTTAATAAATTAATAAATAGATAAGATGGTGCTCTAACATCCCCCCTCTCTCTACATTTTTCTTTTCTCCTATTTTATATTTTTTGCTTTCTCAACTTTTGTACGTGATTTTTTTTTGTACGTGAAATTATACAAATAGTGAGATATCGTATTTTATTGTTCGATCTTGTGCTAGTTTCTACTTTGTTTTCTCTCGTCTACATTGTTGAGTTTGTTGCTCTTACCCTTTTTTTTGGAAAAATGTGAGGTATTATTATATCATAGACAAAAGGTGACATATAAATGGGATAACAATTTTAGCGCTTTAATACATAGTACCACTATATAACAAGCTGGAAACAAAGTCCAACACACATAACAATCTATTATTGCTCTTACCCTTTGTTGTGCTTGTTTCTAATTTTGATGTTTCACATTTGTTGTTGTCTGTGTTAGTGTTCTTTGTAAGAATTATGGGTCTAATACAATATATGTGGACAACATTATTTGGACCTATTGTATTTATTAGCTATCATTAAAGTTGAGCCCAAATACGTGATCTGTCATAATACAAATAATACGGGCTTATTTACGTCTTATAAAGTATGAGTCGGATATTATAATAGTGTAGAGACCCATTAGGGCTTTAAGGGATGCATGATGGGCGTATCAACTAAGACGGCTAATATAGGTCACCAGGGTTTCATATCCCTCCCTATATATAGTCAGGGTTATGGTCTCTGACAGCACACTTTTGACCTAATCTCACATATATCCCATCGGTATGGAGAAACCAAAAGGCGAGTGTGTCTGTTAGAAGACTATAATCGGGTAATTCCAATTCCACCTCTCTTCTCCAATTGAGTCAGGTACGCTTCCGCTATTCGGTATACCAATTAATTTAGTATGAAGTTTCAGTCTTGGGTCAGATTAAATCTAACAAGTGGTATCAGAGCCGCCTTCATATTGAATTATTTGGATCAGATTGATAATTCGGTTCGTTGTTTTTTAGTTTGCAATTATCATGTCCGATTAAATTTTGGTCGTATAGATTTAAGGTTCGCTATACTCCTCGATTGGATATGTTAATTGACTATTGATGATGTATTGTGATGTAATTTTTTGCTTTGCCACCTTGGTCCACATCACGTGATCCTTGAACATCATTTTTCATGTACAGCAATATATTGCTTTCGACTTTCGTGCAGTATTATTATGTGGATTCAACTGAATTTGTATACAAATACAATGGATTAATGATGACTACAAGTATCTTGTTTATACAGTATTATTGGCATGAATATTATTGTTGGCTCAATTGCACTGTGATATTAAGTTAATTTCACTTATTGTGTTAAGTTATAATCCTATGTATAATCAAGCCGTTTATGTCGATTGCAGTTTTCTCATGATTTCGGTTGTCATTCAATCATATAATTCATAATATTGTTCTTGTATATATGATTATGGAAGGAGTATATGTTTGGATGATTTTTGATTATGGAAGGAGTATATGTTTGGATGATTTTTTGATTTTATGCTATTGATACAGTTATATAAGGATTAAAGAATTATGTTTCGGATATTATTTTTCAGCTTCTCATGATTGACTATTCAGTTTATTCAGTTGGTTCATTATTCTGTTTGGTATTCAGTCTGCATAATGGTCTCGTATATTTGATTATTGTCGCATATTATGTCTTTATGTATGAATTGGGACCTATTTAGAATTTCAGTTGCGATTATTATCGCGTATTTATAATTGACAAGTTGACTTGTATGATGAAAGAACTAATTTGGATTATAATTTCTTTTATCATCTAAGGTTTCAGTCACTTGTTAATTACGGTTTGATTAAAAGAACTTGATTTTAGTTTCAATAATATTGGCTATTTAATTTGGTTTTATAATACGTCTAATATTTTGGACTGTTTGATCGAAATAATACGTTGCCAAAGTAACCTCTATTACGTAAATTAGATAGTTTAAATAATTGGACGATTGTGTGTGATTGAATTTCATGCGGGTAATGGTCGGTCCAAAGAAAGGCCATTATTTGGCCGAAATTCAATCATACTTGTGGTGATAAATATGTAACAGTTATTCGGTTCTCGTGTAGATGTTAAGTCAGCCCAAAGGAAGACTTGACATTTTACATGATCTTACTGTTAATATTTGATTACTACACCAAGAGTACCACTTACAAGTCTAATTATCGTCCAAAGATGAGATTAGATGTTGTGCTAGGTATCTTGTTATGATGGGAGCGCCAATATACAAATTGATTTACGAGTTAAGAGAGTGTTGTTAAGTTCATGACACTCATAAGGCTTATGTCCATACAGTTTTTTTTAATGGAGAGTAAATTCAAACATTCGGTTTTTAAGTTTGGTTGTATGTGTAATCATGCGGATAATGGTCGGCCCAAAGGAAGGCCATTATTTGGCCGAATATATATACAATTTCGGGTGATAAATATGTGACGGTTATTAAGTATTTTCATGTGTATACTAAGTCGGCCCAAAGGAAGGCTTAGTGTTCGACATGAGTTTATCGTCAATATTTGATCACGATTATTTAATTGTAGTGTTGATGCTTAGATAATATTTTATGCCCAACGGCTAAATGTTAAATTTGCAAAAATACTACATACTGTTTGAATTTGTTCAAATATGAAAATATTGTTTTGTTCATCAAATTTGAGACTTTTCTTCATTATATCTGTTATATTCAGGTTACATTCTCAATTCGGATAACGCCATTTATTTAAATGAATGGTAAGAGAATGTAAATACTTATTTGGGTCGTCACAATCTTAACACAGCATTAGAAATGTATGATTGTCCTACTCATAAGGATGAAAATATCGTGTGGACTCACGTGTTTTTGTGGAGTAGAAATTTTAATGCATGTGTTTAATGATTGTTTAATATACGACATTAAGGAAATATTTAAGGACATTGTTTCTATAATAAGCTGCAAGTGTCCAACTCAAAGAATAACAAGATAAGGATAAAGTTATTGGTTGTTAGCTTGTTACGAGTAAGGACACATAAGGAATTTAGTACCAGTTTGTACGCCTCATCGCGTGTCGATAAAGATACACTTCTCATTTAAGATTTGTCGTCTAAAGTTAATTATTATATCCAATTATGTTTTGTGGGTGGATTTGGTTTTTTCATTCACATAATAAGTACATTAATGCAAGTAGAAGTAAGAATTAAAGATGTTGTATGTCAATTGGTGATGAAAGATTCATCTATTTGGGGCATGTCATCATCTGAGTTTGAGATAATCAGCTAATTTCATTATCATTAATGACTTATTATTTTATTTGAATCTGAAAAATTTTCGGTACTGCCTTTTGGTGGAGTTCAATTATTTTTTGTTTGGTCAAATTTGGTTCATTGTCCATTAAGAAATAATTAATTTTGTATTTTCCTAATTCAAATAATGGTAATTTTGTTATTTTTGATAATTTTACATAGCTTGGATTGAAATGTCTTTTAAAGACTTGCATTAAAAATTTCAGTGGATATAAAGAATTGAGGACAATAATTTCTTTTCGGTATGACACATTAAAAGGATTATTAAAGTTTTGTGTCAAAATGAAATTATTGACCCTTCTACTTCGGATCATATTGAAGGGGAATAAAGACGAAAAGAGAAAAATAGATATCAAAAGAACTTTGGATGTCTTATAATTGATATATAAGGGTATGTGAACTATTTTATGTCTTAAGTTGTATTAGTTCACGTCACTATATTGATTTGTAGACAAAATTATGGCTTGATATTTATAGCTCGATCTTGAGAAGTTTTAAGTTCCTAGACGTTTTTATCACATATTTGACTGAGATATATTCTCGGTACATGATTAAAGATGTCATGTTGATCATAAGTGGAAACACTTTGACAATTTGACTATTCAGGATAAGAACGTTAAGGTTATTTCGGATACTTGCTAGAGATGTTTGATCTTACATTAAAGATTGCACCATATGAAGGTTTAAATATGTATGGTGTATTATGTTTGTAAAGTAAGATCTTGGGGCTTGGAATGAGTATGATTATTCACACTTTTTCTTAGATAACTGATCTAGAAGTAACTTTAGAATTGCAGCTTGATTTTGTGGATAAAGTTACAACAATACTATTGATTGATTAATTATAGTGTAATTTATTTACACCTAAGGTATGTCCAACTAAATAAGAATGTTTTAAGGCAATATAGTTGGACTTAAGGACAATTAATAATTATTTTGTTGTATACCTTTATAAGGATTAAGGGTAATGTATTAAGTAATGATCCCACACGCAAGTTACTTTAAGACGGATAATATGAGTTCATTGAGGTTATTGAGTTTGGGGGGAAGAAATGAGACTTTATGGAAATGATCTTGTGTCTCATTATAAAGGATCGTAAGATCATTTTAGTAAAACAAACTCAAATAACTCAAGAACAATTGTTATTAAAGAAATTCACTAAGGGAAAGAATGAATGCAGTTTCAGAGGATTACATTGTGTTCATGTCAGGACTGACATATTACAGTGTAGCAACAAATTTATATATTGCATACATTCAAGAGTAGGAGTTAGATGATGAAACGGTAGAAAAGTATTCATTCAGCATTTTACCGAATCATTGAAAGTTCTAACTAATACATGTGAATTTATATATGTCATCAATTAAGTATTAAGTCATTTGACTGATAAAGACACTTTGGAATTATTTCATTACCTAAATGTATAAAGCATATTGGTTTCAAATGATTATTTGTTACCAAGACAGACTTATTCGGTAATGAGACAGTAAGGTTTGTCTTGTCAATAATGGCTATAAAGACAGTTGGCATATCCGGTTATATGGAGTTACATTGGATGAATGGTTCAGACAAGTTTGTCAATGGTGACATTGATAGACCCATTGTTGCAGATACCGGAAATCTTGACTCAATAGATTCAAGGTAAAGTTTCTGCAAATTAAGGTTTATAATCATTCAATGAAAACTCAAATAAGGTTTTCCGTCAAAGAATACATCAATCTACCATGATATCATCTCATTTGGTTTTGTATGGATGTGGTACATGATTGTAGATACTCAGGATTCAGTGGGAGTATGAAAATATATCAAGTTTTATACCCTTTCAGTAAATGAGACTAATGCAGTCTTATTAATGTCCTTAAAGAAATGTTCATATCCAGAAAGTACAGTTTACTTAAATCCATGTATTTCAGAAATTATTTCATGTGTTTAAGTAATAAAGTATGATTAAACTTATTTTGTACATGTTTGGATATTGTGTACATTATATAGTTTAATTGACAGATATTAAGGGAATGCAGTAGGATATTGAGATCCACTAAGGGCAGCCAAATATTGTTTGTCATTTATATTTGGAGCAAAACAATGTTATCATATAAAGGAGATCGATTCAGGTTGAGATCATTCGGTATTTCGACTCCTATTTGGTCATGCTTATTTGTCACAAGGCTGCAAATTAAGTTCGGTATTGAAAGACCATTTAAGTTATTTGTGACAAAATGACGATCATTATAGTTTCAAATAACAATACAAGTGATGATGTGTTGTTATAGAAACGATTCAGAGTGAAAGACGTCTAAGATATGTTTGTACAAACTCTATTTTTTGTGGATCCGCTTATTAAGGAATTACCACCCATGGTCTTTCTTGAGAGCATTGCTCAAATAGGTGGTTCGGTTCTAAAGATATTCAGATTAAGTGGGAGTTTGTCACATTAGACACATTATGGTATACGGTTATTCAGTTCTGCAGAAATAAGGTTTACTGTTTTCAGTTTCACTCTGTCTTATTTGGTTGATCTCACTAAGGCTTAAGGTGGACCAGTTGGAAATATGCATATTTGGATCACATTCGATTGCTGTTTCCATGCTACACTCCTATACTAGATTCATGTCGTTAGTCATGTTTGGATATGTGATCATTGATGGGTCCTGTTACGACAAACTGTGGCAAAGGCCGCTTTGGTTCTATGTACATGTGATTGATGGACCGAATTGCATGAGACGGTTAGAATGTTTGATAGCACTATTGAGCTCATACGGTTATAATGAATACACTTCAGTGTCCTACATATACTAGTATATGACCCAAGTGGGAGATTGTAAGAATTATGGGTCTAATACAATATATGTGGACAACATTATTTGGACCTATTGTATTTATTAGCTATCATTAAAGTTGAGCCCCAAATACGTGATCCGTCATAATACAAATAATACGGGCTTATTTACGTCTTATAAAGTATGGGTCGGATATTATAATAGTGTAGAGACCCATTAGGCCTTTAAGGGATGCATGATGGGCGTATCAACTAAGGCGGCTAATATAGGTCACCAGGGTTTCATATCCCTCCCTATATATAGTGAGGGTTATGGTCTCTGACAGCACACTTTTGACCTAATCTCACATATATCCCATCGGTATGGAGAAACCAAAAGGCGGGTGTGTCTGTTAGAAGACTATAATCGGGTAATTCCAATTCCACCTCTCTTCTCCAATTGAGTCAGGTACGCTTCCGCTATTCGGTATACCAATTAATTTAGTATGAAGTTTCAATCTTGGGTCAGATTAAATCTAACATTCTTCTATTATTTTCCATTATTAGTTGTGTATTAAATTATGATTGATGTAGAGATGCCTCTAAATCTATGATCGACGTGTTGATATGATACTACATCAACTCATCGATCAACTTATTATTACAATAACAATACTATGTCAATTATGTTAGAATGAGGTTGTATCGATTGACTCCTACTAATAATGAGTAGCATTAAGATGAGTCTAATGCAAGCATGAACCCAATGAAGCAGGAACGAATTGATAGCCACGCACATACCGAGTTAGTCTGGGCGGTGGAAAAAATCGGGGTCGTCTGCATCCAACGACAACAGTAAGACGATGTTTGGCGGCGGGAATCAACTCGATTTCGTTGTACACTTGGATGGTGTAATGGGAAAGGCAAGCACTCATTGTTATAGGTGGTGGATTATAAGGGAGGAAGATGAAGAGGATGAGAGGTGGTTGAAATTTATTGGTTTACTTTGGATTCTACATAATAAATGAGGAAGAAAAGTTGATGGGTTCTTCACTTTGGATTCTACCTAATCAATGAGGAAGAAATTGAAGGATGAGGAAGAAGTTGATGGGTTCTTCACTTTGGATTCTACCTAATCAATGAGGAAGAAGTTGAAGGGTTCTAATGAGGAAGAAGTTGATGGGTTCTTCACTTTGGATTCTACATAATCAATGAGGAAGAAGTTTAAGGGTTCTAACTAATAATAACCGACTTTGGCATTGATTATGTATTCAACTCTCTCCTTTTCAATCTCTACCCAATCACATCATGCCAAGTGTGTTACCTTAGAATTGATTATTGGTTGTATAGAGCATGGAGAATGCTTTGTTTTCTATTTAATATAATATATAGATATAGATTAGTATATTAACGTGTGTCCAGTAGAAACATGTTAGAAAAGTCGTTAGCGTATATAGCCATCTGATGTTTCAATTAAGCTCCAAACTTGCAGTTACAAATGCTTAACTATCTTTAGTCAAAATCAAGAGATTCATCATTCATACTGCCATACTGGTGAGGTGAGAAGTGAGATACAGTATATACTACTGAAGTAAGCCAAATTCCAACTTTAAGCGAGTAATTGAAATTGAATGAATATAACTCAACCCAACTAAAGATTTGTATAATTAGCAAGACCGTCAGGCCTAACTAATTGCCTAACCTTGTGTATCAGGAAGAATAATCTTAATTGAGTCAATTTAATAATGGTACAGTTCCTTCAATTACTCTATTTTTTTGTTAGGGAGTAAGTATTTGGTAGTCCCACTTGAGAAAAATTCCACATGCAAAGGTTTGTAACTTAACAGGAGGAGCCTACCTATGTTCGTTCGACTTTGTATAGTTGTACTAAACCACGGGGTTATAAACCATCGAGACGAATGGAGAAGTACTATTTAGTGTTAAGACGGAATGTGGAGAAATCATATGTGACAAACTTGAGCATGTAAATTTACATATATTCAAAGAGATGAACGATAAAAGTTGATAAAGAAAAGTTTATTACCTTCATAATTTATGACCCTTACAGATGTGATGACTACGACCATGTTATGTCCATTTTGTCGGCTAATTTCCTTTGTAATGTAGTCGGACGCATCACCCCATAAAGTCACGTTCACTACTACACCCGAGTATCGTTGATGTGGAAGACGTATCAAATAGAACGTAGGTGGGTGGAGGTTGTTTTGGATTCATGTCTCGACGAATACACATCTTCGGATCATGCGATTTAATTTCTCGACGGTAATAGGGTGGGAATTGATCATGCTCGTTGCAGGAAACACTTGGATGGTGTAATGGGAAGGGAAGCATCCATTGATATAGGTGGTGAATTATAAATGTTAAGCTTTCAACCATAACTCCTTCCTCCTTTTTATCTTCCACTTCATACCTTTTCATCTTCTTCATAACTCCCTCCTTTTCATCTTCCACTTAATAACTCCTACCTTTTCATCTTCCACTTCATAACTTCCTCCATAACTCCTTTCTCATTTTCATCTTCCACTTCATACATTTTCATCTTCCATCCAATAGTATCGCGACACATGGCTTGCTTTAGTTTCATACCTTTTCATCTTCCATCCAATAGTATCGCGACATGTGGCTTGCTTTAGCTTTGAGATTTGGGGAAATGAAGTATGGAAAATCCTTTGTTTTTCTTTTAATATAATACATAGATATCCGAGATTAGTACGATCTAGTGCAATTTTATAGGCTGCATACACTTCAGTATGATGCAAACTACTATAAGTTAAAAAAATGACTTCAACTAAACAAAATCTCTTCTAATTTATTAGGATCTTAAATGATGAACTTCATTACAATGACAAAAGACGCGATAATGAATCATATCGTGTCATATACACTCATTTTAACCATCTATAATTTTAAGAGTTTATCACTAATTACCCCCTTTTATGTTTCCTATTTTTCAAATTACCCCAAAAAAATGTTTCTGTTAAAATTACCCCCGTAAAGTTGTAAAAAAATTAGATTTTACCCTCAGGCGTCCTTCTCTCCTCTTTCCGGTGACTTATGCGATTTTTCTTCCCGTTTTGCCCCTCCCTTTACTAACACACTCTCTCCTCTCCTTAACACTCTTTCACTCACTCAAACACACTCAACCCTACCAAAACCCCCAAATTCCCCCAATTTCAAGAACCCTAACCCTAATTCCCAAAATCGACCCAAAATCGAGCACGACGACCAATTTACAGACAATCGATCCATTTCTTAACGTAATTTCTCTTCCTTCCTCTTCCCATTTTCGACTCTTCTCTTTTCGCGGTTAGGGTTTTTGAAATCGAAATTTATCTCGATTTTCTGGGTTAATTAAAAACCATTCCCAATTTCTGGGTTTACATTTAGGGTTTAGGGTTGTTGATTTCAATAGAAGTACGTGACTCGAATTTCTGGGTTCATTAAAATCATTCCCAATTTCTGGGTTTATATTAAGGGTTTAGGGTTGTTGTTTTCAATGGTAGTGATTTGAACTTCTATGTATGTAAATATCATTGCTTCTGGGTTGTGTTAATATCATTGTTTCTGGGTTGTGTTAATTGCAGTCATGTCCATCCATAGCGGGGTTTAGGATAGTAGTGTTCAATTTAATTTCGAACACTAAACCCTAATCGGAATTTGCAAAATTGCGAAAAGAGAAGAGTCGAAAATGGGAAGAGGAAGGAAGAGAAATTACCTTAAGAAATGGATCGATTGTCTGCAAATTGGTCATCGTGCTCGATTTTGGGTCGATTTTGGGAATTAGGGTTAGGGTTCTTGAAATTGGGGGAAATTGGGGGAATTTGGGGGTTTTGGTAGGGTTGAGTGTGTTTCAGTGAGTGAAAGATTGTTAAGGAGAGGAGAGAGTGTGTTAGTAAAGGGAGGGGCAAAACGGGAAGAAAAATCGCATAAGTCACCGGAAAGAGGAGAGAAGGACGCCTGAGGGTAAAATCTAATTTTTTTACAACTTTACGGGGGTAATTTTAACGGAAACATTTTTTTGGGGTAATTTGAAAAATGGGAAACATAAAAGGGGTAATTAGTGATAAACTCTAATTTTAAAGTACACCACTGCCTTACAACCAGTTCTTCGATCCAACTTTATAAATTTTTACCCAAAACTCTCTTATATACTTTATTAATCTGTTTGGAACAACAAAATTTTCTCCCAACAACATTGCCTTTAACGGTCTTCGTCAGAGTGGAAAGTCTCACACCAAAACACCCAACAAATGCATATCTACAATAAGCTTTGAAAGCATCTTACTCTAAATCAAAATTAAGTTCAATCAATTCCGATTCTTCACCTTCAATCCAATAAAAAGAAACGTCCGTAGCTGAAAATATATCAAAACGTATTAGAATTTGATCATATATTTGTCGAATTTTGTTAACCATGTCTAAAATAATACAAGCTAATTCTAATACTTTTTTACCTATAATGAAAACAACTCCAACCAAAATAAATTATAATGTAATCTAAAATTTGAGCTAATTATAATACTTTGCTTGGGAAGAATTATTGAGCATGTGAATAAACTTACTGAGTTATCATGAAAATAACCCGAGCCAGAATTAAAATTTAATGCAATGTTTATGAATCCGAGCTATAATGAAAACAACTTGAGCCATAAATTGATTATAGTGTAATATTTAAAATCCAACCAAAAATAAATTATAATGTACTAATATCTAAAACTCGAGCTAATTGTAATACTTAGCTTGTGAAGAATTATTGAGCATATGAATAAACTTACTGAGCTATCATGAAGATAACCCGGGTTAGAATTATAATGTAATGCTATATGCATTGTTTATGAATCCAAGCTATAATGAAAACAACTTGAGCCAGAAATTAATTATAATGTAATATTTAAAATCCGAGCTAACTATAATACTCGTGAGAATTTATTGAGCATATAAATAAACTTACTGAGCTATCATGACTATAATATGAGTTATAATTAAAATGTAATATAATATATAAAATTCGAGCTAATTGTTATACTTTTCGAGCTACTTTTATAATTAAATTGAGCTATTATATAAACTTTTCGTTCCATATTTAACATTCAACAATATTAAATCTATGAACAAATAAAATTACAATTACTTATAGTATATATCGGAAAACACAACCAATTAACTCTGGAAATTTACAAGACGCAAAACAAAGAATTTATATGCAAAACAAAGAAGGCATGTTGGAAAACCCGTGCAACACACTTGAGGAAAGACAAGTACTACGGAAATTGCAAGTGTAATCTTCGTGTTAGTTGATCGTCCTGTATATGCTTAGAATTTATACATGACTGTAAAATTGACCGTCTTTGGAAAAAAATTCTCACATTACACCCAAAAAAAAAAAAAAAAAAAAAAAAAAAAAAAAATTAGTTTTATACACCGAGTACTAATGTCTAGAGTTCATACTCATATTACCTTGGCGAGAAGAATTATCTTCGAGTTGTCTTCCATAATCGATCGATACCGAGTTAAGCTCTTCAACTTCCATTGAAAAATCAATTTTGTAAACATGTTTTTAGGTTAATGGAGAAGGTGGAAAAGAAAAAAAATTGAGAGAGTTCTCTAGATTAAGACTAATTCACGTTAAGTTGATTCTTTTTGCTATGGATTCATCCAAGCCCATACTGATCAACAAAATCAATCACTATCACTCTTGGTGTTAACTCCACATCAAGAGTGAGGCTTTAAATATTGGAATCCACTCAGAAAATAAAATCCTCTATTTTTGATGGAGGAGAAGTATGCTGCTACTGATTCCAAATAGGCCAGAAGAAACTCCTAAGTTTGGAAATACCTCGTGTAAAGTTTCGTTTAGATTAGAGAGTATATGATTTTGCTCCGGCCTACCTAACCTACCTCTCTATCCAGACACACATACACACACTTAACTTAAGGCTTAACCTCATACCAAGGAATTGTCCATTTTCTGTTCAGGGAATAAAATCTCCTCAAAAGGTCAAACATCTTTCTATGTTTAAGATACAGATAAAACAATTCTGTGACCAAATTCCATAAACATAACGTTATGCAACAGTGAAAGATAAGAAACATAAGTTCAAGTTCAAGAGAAGATGATTCATCAATCGTAAAGGTCGTCTTCATCAGCAGCAGCAGCCGGGGCAGCAAATGCATCTGATGCAGCGGTGGTCCCACCTGCAGCAGTGTTGGCGAATCGGAACTCGGACCCAAAGCCTCTCGACTGTTGCAAGGTCTGAGCAAATGCCTGATATTTTCTAATATCAGCATCGCTCACACTTCTTCGTGCATACTTCATTGACTCTTCAAAGTGGGCCGCCTTAATCTCCGCCACTTCATCATCAACATCCTCCTCCATTGCCTCCAGATTTTCGCTCATCCTTCTTTCCCTCTCTATATCCTGTAATCCATAACATGAGTCAATCAACTTATTCTCCTAATATGCTCCGAAGAAGCATAAAAAATACAAGCAAGCTTTACTGATTTTTGTCAATAAAGAGAGAAGGGATCGTTATTCAAGCAAGCAACTACCCCATAAAGAAAGGTTTTTAAATTATTTTAGTGAGATGAAAGTCAGCTAGTGTAAAGGTAAACTTGCCTTCTCAATGTTTTCACGGATGGCGTACTTGCATGCACGCTGGCATATCTCAGTGATATCTGCACCACTAAAGCCTTGAGTATACTTGGCAAGGGCCCTAAGATCAACATCTTTAGCAATAGGGGACTTCCTCAAGGCTGCCTTGAAAATTTGGAGGCGAGATTCGTCATCTGGTAATGGGATATAAATTAGTTGGTCAAGACGACCCGGTCGCAAGAGAGCTGGGTCAATGATATCAGGCCTGTTAGTCGCTCCAATAATGAAAACAGTCTTCTTGGCAGACATGCCATCCATTTCAGTAAGAAGCTGGTTCAAAACTCTGTCAGCAGCACCTCCGGCATCTCCCACACTGCTTCCCCTCTGCATAAACATATATAAAAACCATGACTCCATGAGTATGAAACTATGAATATATGTTGCATATTTTATAATTTGCAACAAGTATGTTTCCAAGTCAAAAAAGTTAAAAACACTAAAAACTCGGCTATAATGGCAGATTTCCTTTCAGCATTATGACATGGCAGAATTCCCAACAGGCACTTTGTACAATGCTCATGTACCATGAGAGGGTGAAAAGGGTAGGATATATGTGTGAACTTCCGCTCAACACTTTAAATGAAACAGGTAGGTTGTTAACAAATGATTATTTTTAAAATTCAAATTCCATCATTTAGAGCATAAGAACTGGCATCTAATACAAAATGTCGATACCACGCATTTTAAAATGTCCACCTCACGCAAAAGCATCATTAACACTAAGTTTGAATTTCAGCCTAACTCAAATAAAAAATTGGCAAAGCTGTAAATGCTGAAAAACAAAATGACTTTCTCTACAATGTACGCGTGTTTTTTGAATTCTACTATATATTCGCAGCTTCTCAAAATCACACAAGGTACCACTAAACTCTAAAAAAAAATTAAAGTAAATGAATATTCAAATTTGCACCTTTAAATACTTGGTTTTGGGATGATTTAGTTGATTACTCACCAAAAACAGATAGAGACTCCTTATTTTACTCATCAATAAACAACTTCTTGTGACAAAATGTAACCTTTAAAGAACCAAAATCAAGATAAGTTTCAGGTCTTTTAGGAGCAAGTCATTGAGTTCGGGTTTTAAAAATCTAGGGGGGTATGTTAGAATTGGGGAAAACACAGGGTACATCATAGATAACAACTTAGGTTGGAAACACAAATTAGTTCTACAAAAACTCCAAACTGATTAATGCTCGACTAACAAAGTACAGAGCAAAGACAATGTCGATCAGGACATACCTGTGTTGCAATGGAATCAAGTTCGTCAAAGAACAAAACACATGGAGCTGCTTGTCGTGCCTTGTCAAAAATTTCACGAACATTAGCCTCACTCTCTCCAAACCACATGGTCAACAATTCAGGGCCTTTGATACTAATAAAGTTAGCCTGACACTCGTTAGCAATAGCCTTAGCTAGTAGAGTTTTTCCACATCCAGGAGGACCATAGAAAAGGACTCCTTTTGAAGGTGACATCCCAAATTTCTCAAATTTCTCAGGATGCTCAACTGGATATTGAACAGTCTACACCAAAAGAAGCAAAAAGGCACAAGTCACAATTAGAAAAAATTTAAAACAAATTAGAGGCAAAATATCACCCAAGACGAAATAGATTAACAAAAAAATACCTCTTGCAGCTCTCTTTTAACATTTTCAAGCCCACCGATATCTTGCCAAGAAACATTAGGGACTTCAACGACCTAACATGTGGAAACAAACAGCATTAGGCCGCAAGGTCAATTGATAGGAATGCAAATATAGCATTAGGCAACTATAGCACAGGCAAATATAAGCCCAAGGCTTACCGTTTCGCGCAAAGCAGATGGATTGCTCTGACCAAGAGCAGTCTGATAATGTTCATTTGTGACAGCCATAGAATTGAGAATTTCAGCGTCAATTGTATCATCCTCCAAATCTATCACGTCCATCTTCTCTCTAATACATTGCAGAGCAGCTTCAGTACACAAAGCAGCCAAGTCAGCACCAACATAACCATGTGTTTCCTTGGACACTTTTTCCAGATCGACCTACATAAAGAATACCAAAAATATTCAAGTTAATATCTTGTATCATACAGGTATCCAGGACACATGTATACGCAATGTAACCAGATCATACATCTTCAGCAAGCTTCATGTTCTTTGTGTGAATGCGAAGAACTTCAAGACGTCCAACTTCATCAGGAACACCGATATCAATCTCCCTGTCAAAGCGACCAAACCTTCTCAATGCAGGATCAATGCTATTGGGACGATTAGTAGCCCCCATGACAATAACGTGAGCACGTGATTTAAGTCCGTCCATGAGGGTAAGAAGCTGGGAAACGATTCTCCTCTCAACCTCTCCATTAGTTTTGTCTCTTTTAGGAGCAATTGAATCAATCTCATCAATAAATATTATTGCAGGAGCATTCTTTTCTGCCTCCTCGAATGCTTTCCTAAGATTGCTTTCACTCTCTCCAGCCATTTTTGACATAATCTCGGGTCCATTGATACAAAAGAAGAAAGCACCAGTTTCATTAGCAACAGCACGAGCTATCAATGTCTTCCCTGAACCTGGGGGCCCGTACAGCAAAATTCCCTTTGGTGGCTTCACACCAATTGATTTAAATAGTTGTGGGTGTCGAAGTGGCAATTCAACCAATTCCCTAATTTGTGCCATCTGCTTACGTACTCCACCAACATCATCATAACCCACCTCATCCAGTCGGTTCTCATCTTCTCTTTTAACAGGTTCCCCCTCACAGAAGATCTCGGTATCAGGTGCAACAACACAATACTCAGAAGGGTCAGTCTCAATGACTTTGAACTCAACACTTCTCATGCCTCCCCTAACAAGGAAAAAGTCACCTTTCCGAACAGGGCGATAAGCCTCGAGGAAGTAAGCTGTTCAGAATGGACTGAAAGAATTAGAAACCAAAGAATCTACTACATTGACTCTTTTTTGTGGAAATATTGCATAAAGCAGGCCTAATTTGGTTACATAAGCACCAGGTATGCCAGGTAATACTACTCATCCTTTCTAGATTCAAAATTTTATCTTCTAGTTTCTACTATAACAATTAGCAGCCAGAAGCGATTTACTAAAGAGAGATAGAAAACATGATATTTTAGCAGGATAAACAAAGATTTGTCCTAATCTATTCAATATGTTGTGATTGTGCACCATAGAAGTTTGTAGCTAAACGAGTTTTACCGACGTCTGCGTTAATTGTTTTTGTATGCAAATTTCAATTGTTGGCAAATTAAAGAAATGAGGAGGAAATTTGATTAAGCTGATGATTTTAGCTTAAGTTTAGCCACTCTCAAATAATTTCTAAACTATATGCTCAAAATTGCAAGGAAATGGGCCTAGCTTTAATCTTTTAACATTGAAATGCAAAACTAAGTTCTAGCAATTCCTAAATTTGGTGAAGCTGATTGGATATCCGAAAAGGTTCAAATCGGATATCGGATAGTAAAAAAAATTATATTCGAATCGGATATCCAATCTGAATTTTGGCTTCGATCATATATCCAATATGTGATCTACCCTATACTATTCGACATAATAGGATGCTTCGACACTTCACCACAGAACTAAAAAAATTAAAACTTTGTCCAAATTACTCATATTGGACAATCTGTCATGTGTCCAACACAAAACCGTCGGAGTGACAAAGGTCTAAACACATCCTTTTCTCAAGATATTATAAATCATTAACAAAGAGAAAACCCTAATTTACAAATCATTTCAATTATCAAAGTCAGTTTTAGCACTGAAGGCTGAACCAAAGCTTGTAAGTCTCTTCACAAAAAAAAATAAAAGAATATGACAAAAATCACATATTTTCAAGGACTCAGGAAAAAACCATATGAACATAAGAAGAAAAAAGAGTACTCACGTTTCAAGTATGCATCAAACAGATTTCCAGTCACTCCCTCGATTGTATCATCAATCGGAAGAATGTGGACACGCTTTCCATATTTGACATCAGGACATTGATGCACAGAGACCACATCCCCGAGTCTAACCCTTAAGTTTGCTCTTACAACCTTATTCATCCTGATTTTAGGTTCTTCACAGGTATCATCAGCAAGTGCAATGCAAATTGTATCTTTCCTTTTCTTTCCCTGAAGTAGGACGAATACAACAGAGCATAAGAATCAAAATAACCGGTGATGCCTCAATGACACGAATCAAACAGACACGAAACCAGAATAATAATTCCGGCGCCTTAATCAATACACATCTGAATAACAACACAGAAACAATCACTCCATCTGATTAACAAATTCCTTCTACCTTCACAATAATTGAAACGTGAGACCGTCTCACATCTAATGTGTAGTATAAATATAGAAGTAAAAGGTATTTTCGAAGGAGGGAGTAAAAGAGATCAACTTTGAAATATGAACAACCACCCAATCCTAAATACATCCAACAACAACAACACGCGATTACTCAAAACCCTAAAGCACAGAAATAGAATGCAAACATCATATTCTCAGAATCCTAAGAGATATCCGACAAAACCCTAAAACCACAAATCGATTTACAAATCTAACAAGAGCACACCTTGAGCAGAATGGTATCTCCACGGAAAATCTGAAGTTTTTCCATGGTATCAGGATGCATAGAGACTACAGAATTATCGTCATTGACAGCTTCATCAATCACAAGGCGATTCGCCGCTTTCTTGCGCTCTAATATCGCCGTGCTAAAGTCTTTCTTAGTCCCCTTCCTGCCAAAAACAACAACAAACATCAGCAAAATAGTGGAAACAAATCATTAAAAAACTGGAAAATTGATTGCGATCTAGTGGATGAGAGAAAGGAGGACTGACGAATCAGAGGATTCGGCATGATTATCCGCCATTGTTGATTGTTGAAGCTTGGTTGGTGAAAGTAGGAAGTATAATTGCGAAAGAAGGAAGAGAAGAGGGATGAGTGAATGAGAGAGACGTGAGAGAAGAGTGAACGTCGGTATATTATATATATATATACTCCAGATGATAGACTTACTTGCAGTTGTGTGTTTCCTTTCTTGATCGGATAGCCAAACAAAGTCAATTTCCAATCGAATTAGGAAATCATATACCTCTAAAAATAAGGGAAAAAAAATATATACTCCCTCTATTATAAGTCTCTTTTTTAAGAAAAAATAAAATAAAGAAGTGATTAAAGCAAGAAAAAAAAAAAGAGTATAAAATGGGAATATGGTGGGACCGTGAGTAAAAGGAAATAATACGTACAAAATTGAAGAAGTAATAAAAAATTGATTAAAAGTAGAACCAAATATAAAAAAAAGGAAAGATAGGCAAATTGGTGTCAATAAGAAGAAAAGATGGAAGAAAACTCATAACAGGAGGACTATTAAAAGTGCCTGCCCAGACTTGTTGAGATAGCCCTCCTATGAGAAGTGGCGCATATGCACTAACTTGGCGTAGCGTGAGACGTTGAGGACCACTGAAACACTGGAGTTGAAACAGTAAGTAGACTCTTTGCGCTAGTCGGAAGCGCCTAAGTTCGGGTGACCTATCGAAGCGAGTCAAGACTCAAAATACCCAAAATAAAGATACAACCGTATATTTGGTGTGGAAAAGGTAGGCCCACAACCGACGGTTGTACCCTTCCGGAATTAGAGAGCCTCAAGACGAGCGTCCTTAAGAAGGGGTAAAAGGAAGGAAAATATGGAAGAATAGGGTGTAGCCTTGGTGAAATTTACTTTTGTGGAGTATGTTTTATTTTTGGTTCAACGAACCGTTCACTTAGTCTCATTACAATATAGGAAATGGGTGATTTGAACCTGTGAGGCTGTGACCCATCGTCCACGGTGTCTAATCTTGACCACTAAGCTAAGAAATCTTCAGTATTATCACTTGTTTCATCAAAGCATGTAATGAATGCTCTAACGTATGCACATTCAACATGAGTGGATTATTTATCATGGTTGTACCCGAGAGGGTTGCCTACATATTCATAGTCATGCGAAATCAGACCATGAACATAGTTCGTAATGTACAAGTGATTTTTGTTCAGCCTAGTTATGATTTATGAACATAGCACGAAACATTAAAAGAATGGGACAATGTGTCTTAGCTTAGACTCATCATGTCATTTATCAACTTTTAGGAATTCATCGATTACAAGGCGGTTATACTCTAATTAAGAATCAAATCAAAGCATAAGATATGACCCCATCAAAAGTGACAATTATCGGGATACCAAGTTTAAGTCAAGGGAACTACCTCTGATGTTTTTAGGATCCTAGAGCTAAGTATTAAGGAGTTTTGATGAATTAAAGTTTTATTTTTGTGGGATTGAGGCTACGAGGTTATGGCTTTGTAATTTTGCGGGAAAGGGGAAGTTGAGTAAAAATGATTTGAGCTTCAATTGGTTATGATAACAACATGAGATCTTATTTTCATGTATGACCCTAATGATTGAGATTATCCTATCGAATTTAAATTCTCTAAATCCCGGATTGTCTTTCGACGAGGGTCTCTAGAAGGTCTTAAGGGTTGTAATGTGAAAAGGCTAGACGTGGCGCTCATCGGGGAGTCGATTCTAAACATACTATGTAAGCATAACCGTATCAAGGATAGACGTGGTCAAGTACCTTTCATCAAGGAGCTGATACGAAGGCTAGACGTGGTCAGGTACCTTTCACATATGAAAAGAGAGCAATTCTTGGAACGAAGCATTTTCTTTCCACTCCCTCCGATTTTTTATACAAGTAGTTTTAGCCAAATGCACGAGTATTAAGGAGGTACTCCCTTCATTTTTCTATTTTCTTCCAATTTCATTAAAATACTCAACTCATATATTGGAGAAGTGATAACAAAATAAAAATAAAAAACGAAAGTAGTACTTAACAATGATTGAAGTACATTAATCAAAGTAGAGTAATGCTTTGGGAAAAGCGAATTGAATGAATTTAGGAAGTAAGAGTAAAAAGAACAGGGAGAGAATGGTAATACATTAAATAAAAATTGTTGGAGTTGTATAAAATCTAAAAATCATAATTGCATTAAAGGAAATAGTGCATAAAGATTACAAAACTACCTATATATGAAATAAAATTTTCATTCACCTAAAACTACCTATGTAAAAAATTGGAGGGACTAATAGCATGGCTTGGTCAACCCCCATGTTGACCCTAATGTATGGGTTGCGTGCATGCGTTCGTTGAGTAAAGGGGTTGACGATTTCAACGTTTTAGCATGCTTCAAGTCTTGAATCGCGATACCAGAACTTCCCTGAAAATGTCTAATTGTCATTGTGTGTGCCTTGTGTGTTCTAATTCGACAATTAGAACTCATGGTTTATTTACAGCTCATGGTCCAAAATGTCCTTAATTTATGTGTCCTTAACTTGTTCTAAGTAGCTCTCGTCTTCTTCTTGTTCATCATAAAAAATGGATTCGGAATGACCCGAAAATAATAAACGAGGCGGAGGAAGTACCTCCCAATTTCGAAAATAAGTTTAAACAAGAGGAATTTAGTCTGCTTGATATACCGAGTAGTTATCAAATTTTGGTAAAACCATGCTCCCATTGAGGGCCGACAACTCATGGTTTATTTAGAACTGACAATTTGGACCCGAGGCACGACAGCGGACCAACCCGACTAAGACTGGCCGCCGGCCGTGCCATGGCGGGTAAATGGCACCTCAGCATGGCACGTCAACACGCCAAGTCGGGCTCGGGCCATGCCATTTGGGACATTGGTCAACGGATTCACAAGAGGCAGAGCCCGACACATCGAATTGACAGCTCTAGCCTCTAGGTCTACTGCAAAACTAACATCCACCACACCACAGAGGTTTGCAACAAACAAGATAGAATTCCCATCACAAGGCAAAATTTGTTTAGACCTTTGAGGCTTTGAATTAGGGTAATGCACCAAATACACTATACCTAGAGAGATGGTAAACTAGTATATAGAACTACTATAGAAGTACGGAGTAACAAACTAAAATTCATTTTTCACCATTAATTAAGAAGTAAAAAAACATGCTCAAAATTTACTCCTCATTTGCTTGGTGTCTAATTAATATTTGGGGGACAACGATTCTAACAGCCAGAAGAATTTAGATCTATGCAGGATCGACATTCGATGCAAAATACTTTAATTATATAGGTCGTCTTCATCGGCTGCACCTGCACCCGCTGGAGCAGCAAATGCATCTGATGTGGCAGCGCTTGCAGTGGTGCTGGAGAAGCGGAACTCAGACCCAAATCCTCTCGACTGCTGTAATGTCTGAGCAAATGCCTGATACTTGCGAATATCAGCATCGCTCACACTCCTTCGAGCATACTTCATTGATTCTTCAAAGTGCGCTGCCTTAATTTCAGCCACTTCATCATCAACATCCTCCTCCATTGCCTCAGGATTCTCGCTTCTCCTTCTCTCCTTCTCTAGATCCTGCATACCAAACTACCCGTCAGCTTATGCTAAAGACAAATTAAGTGTTTCGAAATGCCAAAGAAGTGACAATGTCTGTCAAATTATCCTTAATAATAAGGAACAACTAAGCCTTAAAAGACTCCAAACTCGGCTTGGTAAAAGGGATTGGATTTATGTGGGTAAATTTGAATAAAAATATAAAATTGACGAATGGACGAACGAAACTTGCCTTCTCAATGTTCTCTCGGATGGCGTACTTGCATGCGCGCTGGCATATTTCAGTGATATCTGCACCACTAAAGCCCTGAGTGTACTTGGCAAGAGCCCTGAGATCAACATCTTTAGCGATAGGGGACTTCCTCAAGGCTGCCTTGAAAATTTGAAGACGTGACTCATCATCCGGTAGTGGGATATAAATTAACTGATCCAAACGACCTGGGCGAAGAAGAGCTGCATCAATGATATCAGGCCTGTTAGTGGCTCCAATTATGAAAACAGTCTTCTTAGCAGACATGCCATCCATTTCAGTGAGAAGTTGGTTCAAAACTCTGTCAGCAGCACCCCCGGCATCTCCAACACTGCTTCCTCTCTGAAAAAAAACGAAGCATGAAAATGTATTGGTAGGAACCCTACAAACTCAATAATCATGCAGAACCAACCTTCAAAGAGAGAAGATGAAATCATATAGGCTAACAACGGTGGGACAATTCACCAAATTGGACTCTCTTTAAAGAAAGAAAGGGAAAAAACTCCCAACCATTTGCATTAAAGGTCGTACTAAAAAAGACAAATTCTGAGACTAAACAGTTCTTCCACTATCAGCAATTTCTTCATCATCACCTTCTCATACAAGCCTTTTCCATTTTATCACTTAATGTATCATACCGAGTGTGACATTCCTAGCCCAACATTAAATTAGGGTATGGGGGTGTGAGAGTATACTATATTACTGTGTGCTGAAGTCAAGATGAAGCAAAAATGTGTACCCAATTTTAAATAAAAGATAGTAAGTAAAATCACAGCTTTGTAAACACTCAAAGCAAATGCTTTAAAATGGTCATACCTGTGTCGCAATTGAATCAAGCTCATCAAAGAACAGAACACACGGAGCTGCTTGGCGGGCCTTATCGAAAATCTCACGAACGTTAGCCTCACTCTCACCAAACCACATGGTCAGCAATTCAGGACCTTTCACACTTATAAAGTTTGCCTGACACTCATTAGCAATAGCCTTAGCTAACAAAGTCTTCCCACATCCGGGAGGGCCGTAGAAAAGGACTCCCTTTGATGGTGACATTCCGAATTTTTCAAATTTCTCTGGATGTTCCACTGGATATTGAACCGTCTGAACAAAGAAAGGCAAGTCAGAAAACATTATATAAAAATATAGGATGGACAGAGATCACGTGATTCATGTGTGATAAAATAAACAATTTACCTCCTGGAGCTCTCTCTTAACATTTTCAAGGCCACCAATATCTGCCCAGCTAACATTAGGAACTTCAACGACCTACCAGGCCAGGGAAAAAGAAGTGTTAGAGCTAAAGATCAACTATAAAGAAAGCATGGCACAAGAACCCGTAGTCCGAAGGCTTACTGTTTCACGCAAAGCAGAGGGATTGCTCTGTCCAAGAGCAGTCTGAAAATGCTCATTTGTGACGGCCATAGAATTGAGAATTTCTGCGTCAATTGTATCATCCTCCAAATCTATCACGTCCATCTTCTCTCTAATACATTGCAGAGCAGCTTCAGTACACAAAGCAGCCAAGTCAGCACCAACATAACCATGTGTTTCCTTGGACACTTTTTCCAGATCGACCTACATAAACAATACCAAAAATATTCAAGTTAATAACTTGTATCATACAGGTATCCAGGACACATGTATACGCAATGTAACCAGATCATACATCTTCAGCAAGTTTCATGTTCTTTGTGTGAATGCGAAGAACTTCAAGCCGTCCAACTTCATCAGGAACGCCGATATCAATCTCCCTGTCAAAGCGACCGAACCTTCTCAATGCAGGATCAATGCTATTGGGACGGTTAGTAGCCCCCATGACAATAACGTGAGCATGTGACTTAAGTCCATCCATAAGGGTAAGAAGCTGAGAAACAATTCTCCTCTCAACCTCTCCATTAGTCTTGTCTCTTTTAGGAGCAATTGAATCAATCTCATCAATAAAGATAATTGAAGGAGCATTCTTTTCTGCCTCCTCGAATGCTTTTCTGAGATTGCTTTCACTTTCTCCAGCCATTTTCGACATAATTTCTGGTCCGTTGATACAAAAGAAAAAAGCACCAGTTTCATTAGCAACAGCACGAGCTATCAATGTCTTCCCCGAACCTGGGGGCCCGTACAGCAAAATTCCCTTTGGTGGCTTCACACCAATAGACTTAAAGAGTTGTGGGTGTCGAAGTGGCAATTCAACCAATTCTCTAATTTGCGCCATCTGCTTACGTACTCCACCAACATCATCGTAACCAACCTCGTCCAGTCTGTTCTCGTCTTCTCTTTTAACAGGTTCCCCCTCACAGAAGATCTCGGTATCAGGGGCAACGACACAATACTCAGCAGGGTCAGTCTCAATGACTTTGAACTCAACACTTCTCATTCCCCCTCTAACCAGGAATAGATCACCTTTCCTCACAGGACGGTAAGCTTCTAGAAAGTAAGCTGCACAGAAGAGGTAGGGAATTAAAAAGGTAACATCGCTGAAAAGTTATGATCCTTCAATTTAGAGTTTTGCAATTATGATGAATATATTACTGATGAATATATTACATATATGATATATGACTAATTTAGTTAACTGAGTTATTTTATTACATTAACCACTCGGCTGTAGATGATGTGAGAAACAAGATGGCACGGATAGCCTCTAAAATGAGAATACTAAAGATTGTGATGGGGAACATACAAAACATAAATTACTCCAAATGTGCGTGTAATACACATCCTAGAGGCCACAAACTCATCTATACACAACAAATATACCCTTATCCCTCATTATTTGAGGCTCCATGACCTACATGCAACCATGAGCTGCCAAGGAAAGCTCTATTTAATCAAAAGACAGTTTCAGTATTGACAGGAGAAATTTGGCAACAAAAGATCATTCATACACCAAAGATCTGAAGCTGAATGAACCAAAGTGCATCGATTTTGAAAATGAAACAAACTGAGCGAACGATAAATGAAGAATAAAGTGCACATTTAAACTCACGTTTCAGGTAGGCATCAAAAAGATTTCCCGTCACTCCTTCCACTGTATCATCAACAGGAAGAATGTGAACCCGCTTTCCATATTTGACATCAGGGCACTGGTGAACAGAAACCACATCCCCAAGTCTAACTCTTAGGTTTGATCTTACGACCTTGTTCATCCTAATTTTAGGCTCTTCACATGTCTCATCAGCAAGTGCAATGCACACAGTATCTTTCCTTTTCTTTCCCTGCAATAACATAATAGTTCAATCAAAATGTAAGAATCAAAATTATTGTTATCATCACTTAGTTGTCCATGACTCCATGTATCATTCAGAAGGCTTAGTTCATCAGGTCAACAGCAATCCGTTTAGAATAATTATGAAGGGATTATATCTGAAGTCAAAGGACAGAACACTTGTACAAACATTCCAAACAATAATCTATTTACGTACTAAATCCAAATTCTGTAGAACAAAAGCAAACAAAATAAAAAATTCACTGATGAACATGAAAGCTAAATCGGTAATAGAAAAAGCACTTAAAATGGCAGGAAAAAAAAGACAATTCAGATTAGCCAATGTTCAATAGTAAGTAAAACTTCAAAATATATGATGTTGATGATGATGATGATTGCCAGTGTCCAAAATATTGGTATGAAAGTAATGAAACTACCGAAAATGTGAACTTTAGTGCTTCACTCAGTAGAACAATTTCATCTTTAAGCAAGCAAAAGGTGAAAACATAGCATTTAATCATATAGATCAACCAAGACACCTCCAATGAACTAATAATTTAACATAGCTCTCCACAAGATCAATCTAAATAGACCATCGTGAATAAGTCATCCCGTAAACTAGTTTAACTTTCTATACCAAACCAACAGAAAAGCACCACAGAATTCTCAGGGCTCGAAGGCAAGTGTCAAACCCCCAGATATTATCCTCCTACCATCTCTTAACGATTATTCATCCCTCCGTCTCTTAAAGATTTATAATGAGGGAATAGGGCAAGATTTAAGGGACGGAGGGAGTATATAAAAGGAGTAGGCAATCCTCACATTGGGTAAAGAGTAGCAAGGTAAAAGCTTTACAATGCAAAGTTGTAATTAGTCCCTCAACACAAAGTGATTCAAAACTAAGCAAGACGAAAAATCAAAATAACTTTTCTCAACACGAGAAATCAAAATTCACACGCATAGCTCCAATCAAAATTCAATTCAATTCAATTCAATTAAGGTAAAGCTATTTACTCGGTTCTACCGCCATTCAAAATTACACACATTCATCAACCACAAACATCATTAACAGTATACCAAGAACATAATCATAGGGGCTACAACATCATCATCAACAACTTAAAAAACTAAGTGACCTCGAATTCACTTGCCCAAACCAACAAACTACAGAAAACAAGACCAACCCATAACGAATAATATCAAAAGTTTAAATTTTTAAGATTACTTTTTTTGTTACTCGCTCGCCCCATGAATTTTCAAATTTTTACTCAAAGATTTCACGCCCAAATTCAGATACGATGAATTGATCAAAGCCTAATCAAAGATATATCAGAAAATCAAAGAAGCCCTAAAACACCTTGATCAAGATGGTATCACCACGGAAAACCTGGAGCTTTTCCATGGTATCAGGATGCAGAGAAATCACGGAATTATCGTCATTAACAGCCTCATCAACAACAAGGCGGTTAGCGGCTTTCTTGCGCTCAAGAATGGCAGTACTAAAGTCTCTCTTAGTCCCCTTGCTGAAACAGAAACAAAACAAAAAGAGACACCAGAATAAGTGAAAAATAACAACAAGTAGAAAGATGATGAGAAGAATGATAGGGGAAACTCACGAATCGGAGGATTCGGCATTGTGGTCTGCCATGGATGAGATGAGTTAACAAAATCAATTCAAGGTTGAAGCTTGGGAGAATTGAATTGAGATGGAGTAGTATATGAGTATTACTATGTATATTACTCGTAGTATGAAGAAGAGTAGAGGGAGAGGGCGCTATTTATAAATTATAATGATGCGTTTTTTCCTTTTCATCGTTTTTTCCTTATTGGATTAATTTATTTTTTTTCTTTGAAGTGTTTTGGGTAAACTCTTGGAAAATATATGAATGTATTTTTAATTATTTATTTATTATTCTTTTAATTATTTATTAGAGTATTTCCTTAATTTATCAACCGATTATTTTTTCACCATCAACCTTACCTATTTTTTAGGTTTAATCAATTTATTTATTCTTTCCTTAAATTTTGTAAAATAAAAAAAAAAATTACTGTTACTCAAGTATGGACATACGGTATTCTTGCGTTGCTGGGAAGGCAAGTCCATCAATCATGCTCTCGTACAGTCATACCCTAACTCCAACTCCTCCTAATTCCTTTTTTTCTTTTTTTTTTGGGTTTTATGGCCTAAAAGTTGTTAGCGGTGACGTCTCATGTCACGAAGGCACAAACTTTTATGGGTCGTTTGGTTCGTTCAATTTACGTATGAGGCATGTGTTGAGGATGAACCAAATGTTAGAAATAATGCAAAGTGGAATTGTTGACCATTCTTGCATAGTAAGAGCATCTCCCATTAGTAGCATATTAAACCTAATTTATTAGTATGCTTTTGAATGTCATTATGTTTAGAATAATGACAATTCATTTTCCATCATAAAGTGATTTTGGATACCTTTTGAGGGTAGTCTCATATGACTCTTACTATATAAGTATGAGAATAATAAGACATATGGGCATATACATCAAAGACTTCATCATCCAAATCTCTTGATAAATTCTGAGTATACCATCGAGTTCCAACTCCTAATGGTTGAGTACACAATCTTTTAGGAGTGTTGTGTGACCTTGGGGGACGACGCCCATTCCGATTTGTACCGTAGTCGGGGCGATTTCGTTTCTCATTCAGTGGCCTTCATACCACGACACAACAACGTGTATTTACTAATTATATATCGCCCCTACAGTGACCCTATATTTCTAACACCAAACTTATGTCTTTGACGAATTTTTTATTTCGATATTCATACCTCAAACCCTCATGGTATAAATTATCCATACCCAAGGGAGGGATGGTATGAGATTCGTACCCTTGGAATCAAACTTTATTTGATTTTCCATTTTTTTAAAAATATTTTATTGGAAAACACTAATTTAAAATACTAAAAAAATTATTTTAAAATTTTACTGATATAACTCAATGTTTTATATCGTCAAAAAGGATTGTTTTTAATGAAATTTATTTAATTTTTCTTTCATGCTAAAGTTTTTAGATTTTGTATAGTCAGTGTTATATATAAATTTTATATATTTAAAATATAACTATTAAATATAATTTTTAAAAAAACTAGAATTTCGGATTTAATTCTCAATTATCTAAAAAAATAAACCAAACACGAGAGGAGTAATGCATCAAGGTAATGCATTTCTTGGCGGGGGGTAATGTTTCCCCCCAAATAGACTAGATTACCTCCATTTTCTCTATTTCCGCATTTTCTAGTTCATTTTTTTCTTTATTACCCCCGAAAGGCCGAAATCATTATCCTCATCTCAAGCGAGCCCTAAATGTTACTATAGTATATAGTACTTCCTGGCCTTTCGTTCAAATTCAAAAGTATAGATTTTACTTTTTGACATTATCCACAACCAAAAAGAATTTTCAATATTCTCGTTAATCTATAAAAGACAATGTAGTCATTGGATATGGTTTGTTTTGTCTCTATGAGTAGATTAAGATAGTGTAAATTGTGTCTCGTCAAATGTGAAGAAAAACAAAATGTGCACTCTTGGATTTGAATAGAAGGATTACTCCGCAATACTAGTGGAGTAGTAATTTTTTTTTTAAACCCAAAGGGGTAGTAAATCAATTATCCCGGATCATACAACTTTCTAACTCAGCTGAATAAGCATCCCAAATTGTTTTGCCTAAATTCGATAGTCGAAAATGAGCTAACACGCGAGCTACAGAATTGTTCTCTCGTCATGTGAACGACCAACTAACAGAAGAGAAAAAATTACTCGTAAATCAATCATAAATGACATCTAAAACAGTAAAAAAAACATATTTCGACCTCGTTTCTTTGAGGCGAGGGCATCAATCACATAAGCGCAATCACTTTCCACCCGAACGTCTTCGTGTCCGGTCTCCTTTTAAATAGTCCAGTCTTTTAGTTTGGGTTTGGGGTTCGCCGGTCTTCGACTTTATCCTATTCAATAACATTTGTTTTCGTATCGGTGAAAGCCTAATTCGATGATAGGTTGTAAATTGAAACTTTTTACACATATAAGCCATACATTTATTAGATTTTATCGGGTGATTATTCAGTAATCATATGATAAGAAAAAAATGTATTAAAACATACATGAACATGCATATGTTTTTCGAAAATTTTTGAAAGCAAATTCATATTTAACGAGTACTCCTATTTCTTAACGTTATTATGTATTTTTGAGAAGTTTTTATACTCGTATTTAATATTAATATATTTAACTTTTATGATTTAAACAAACTTTTAATATATTTACCTTTAATTTTCAAGGGTTGGACGAGTCTTGATGATAAGTGGGGGTTTATCAACGGATGAAATCGATTTTGGGATTTGGGTAATTTTTGGCCGTTGTTTTTTGACTATTTTTTTTTTTTTTGTAGAGTATTAAAATATTGTTTACTACTCCATCCATTCAACTCCACTCTTCACTTATTCCTTTTTGGTCCATTCAAATCCACTTATCACCTTTCCTTTTTTGGCAATTATTATGACAAATTTGTCCTCACTATTTTACTTTATTTACACCATATACCACTACTATGACCCACATACTTCATTTTGGTCCACTACTATTAGGACAAGTGTGGTGGGTTGGTCCACACTCTTGTTCTTTTACTCATTTTTTATTACTTTCTTAAAATTGGTGCAAAAGTGAATAGTGACAATTGGTAATGAATGGAGGGAGTAATATTTATGAAATGAGTCGAAAAATAATGAGCGGAAATAGTTCAGTTTTTATAAACTAGTGGTACACGTGACGTAATCACAACTCAGTAAGAACTCAAAACAGCGGCAGGTATAAATTAAGGGTTGGACGTTTGGTTCGAAGTATGGAAATTGATTGTAATGGAGTGTGATTCCATGAAGGATTGAAGTTAGATATCAATACTTGTTTTGTTCGAGGATGAAACGGATTGTGGTTGTATTAAGGTGGGATGGAGTTAGAAACTTGAGGTTGGGGTAGGGGATGAGATTCCAATGGTTTGGGATGGAGTTGGAATCCATTGATATTCTAATTCCAATCCTAAATGCTCCAACCAAACGTTGAATTTCAATCCATCCCAAATGCTCCAACCAAACACCCCCGAAGATGATGAGGTGGGATGAAGCATGGGATGATGGGGCTTATCCTCTTTACTCTTTAGGTTGGAAACTTGGCAATCTCCATCTCTATTTGACAAGTGAGAAGTCAGCATTCAGCATCAGTAAGCTGAGCAAGCATGGCGTGCCCGACCCGCCATCCATCATGGGCCATCCATGCCCGAATACCCGCTATAACCTACTTCCGAAAGTGGGCTTCTGGAGTCGGGTCCAAGTCCATGGGCCTTGCTCTCTCCACTTCACTCGCATGCGCTCTTGCAATTTCTTCTGCTGGTATTTCTAATCATCTTTTCGCTTCACCTCTTATTCCATGCATCTTTCATTACTTCAAATATTCAATTTTATGTTTGAGTGTTAGGGAAACCGGCAATGCCATCCTCCTCATAGTTACGGCTCGTTCATTTGTTTGACTTTGATTAAAATACTTTCGCACGATTTTTTGTGTGTTCAAATTATGACTTTTGCTACTCCCTCCGCTCCACTTTTGATTTTCCCACTGGGATTATAATCCAAAATTTTAGTTCTAGATTTGCCTATGTTTCTCGGCCTCGTGAATTATGAGTATTTAGTAAGATGCAAATATTTGAGGAATTCTTCCTCCTCTTCACTTTCTCAATGGATGATCAATGATAACAAAGATGTCTTAGTCTGGTTAAGGCTACATACCCTCGACAATAGGGAAAGGGGAGATGTCTTACCCTGGGGGTTCAGATTAGCTAGCCTCGACAATAGGGGAAGGGTCAAACCCCCTCCCCTATATGGTTATATCGTACTCAATACGACAAAGTGTGCTCTTTGTTGAAACAAAAAAAATATCTTCCCAACTTTCGATTTAGTTTCGTGGCTTATGGCTGTTCAATGAGCATGCTGTTTGGCAGTACCCAAATTTGGAGTGTCAATCGTTGAGATTAAAAAATGCGGTTACCTTCTTATGATTGCAGATTTGTAGAATCGAAACCTCCTTATGATTGTGGTTTGGGGCTTAAGAAGTTACTCCCTATTTTTCTTGGAACTCTACTCTGTTTTACATTCTTTTGATAAGATAATCATGTACTTTTATCATCCTTTAAATCAACCAAAAATTTCCAACGTTGTCTGTCATTGAAAGTTTACAAATTTCTTACTGTGAATGCATCGTGTCACACAATGGGGGTATGAACTGTGAAGTTCATGATATTAGCTTTATGGCTTTAGCCTTGGTTCAGGAATGGGTCTTTCAGACTAATTACTAACATAGTACCTCAAGATCTGTCATTCCAACCTTTACAACCATGGTCAAAGTACACTTGTTGAAATGAAATTTCTAAACTAAATGGACAGTACGGGGCCTTGTTTTTTTGGTTGCGTTTTTGCTTAGAACCTAATTGAACATCTTATTCCTTTGTTTAGCTTTTTGCGAAATATGGAGTATTTTTTTGTCAATCAATTAAAAGTTATAGATCCCTCTTTCTTTGTGAGAAGCTGAAATAATTAAAGAAAATATTAACTCTCATAGGAGTTGGATATGCTGAAGCCAAGATGGGCGTCAACAAGCCAGAATTGCTTCCTAAAGAATTTACTACAGTCATTGACGTTGCTGGCTTCCTCTCTCCTGGACAGGTCTTTTTCTCTCTTCTACTTCGTCGAGCTATAACATTTAGCTATTTAGTGATGACTGCAGCTTATCATATTGCTGCCCACCATGAAAGCGGTGCTCATATAGAATAGGCGTATGTGTTATTGTTTTCTAAATTTGAGGTTTATTGTGTATTTATGTCAGTTGTGAGTTACGGTACATTGCAGATCACGCTATTTAGAGTTTGTATGTTTATTTTGAGATTTGATGTGGTATCTTTTACTAAGGTGCATGCATTCACGATGACATCCACATTATTTTGCTCAGCTGTATTGTCGTATTAGGTTTCGAATACATCTCCGTGTCCATGCTATCTTGTTTAATCACCTTGAAGCAAGGAAAATAAATTTGGGATAGGATCATAGGAGCAGTAATTTTGTAAGAATATTATGACTCTTTGCCAGGAAAAGAGACTCGCAGAGGCAATTGCTGATCTAGAGAGAGATACTGGATTTAAGTTGAGAATATTAGCGCAGAATTATCCTGATACACCAGGTATCAAGAGTTTACCCATTGCCCCCTCTCCCTCTCCATCTTCCTTACGCGCTTTCTCTTCCTCTTCTCTTTAGGCTTTACTAGAGATATACGGACTATTATACTTTACTAAACTTACGTCAATGTTGCTTTAGTTTTGAAATGCATGCTTTGTGCGCTGTCGACTGGTGTTGTTGAGCGCAACTCAGTGAGGCCTTAGCCAAATAGTCCTTTTTTTAGATTTCTATTATAGGAGCGACAAGGGCGAATTTAGTTTTTCAAACCTAGGTTGTGTCTCACCCCTCGCTCCTTCAATGACTTACCCACCAAGCTAGTTTGCCTTAAGCATGCCTGGTGCATAAAGGGCAACCACTCTTCTACTCAAATTCCATTTTATCGGTTTCATATGCTTCTACTTTTCCTTTCACTCTGCCAAATTATACTTATTATACATGTTGGTCCTATTTAAAGGCTGAAAAGAATATTGTTGCCCAATACACCGCTTAGGAAATTTAAACCAAAATGGTATGGCTCATGTAGTTATGTGCCTGAGGTGCATGTCATCACGCTTTACACCTCGTTGCCATGGCGCATGGGATCTCGCCACCTTGGTGCTCCTTGTTCCTTTAAAAACTAAGGACTAAGGTATAACATCTTGTCTTCACAGGTTTGGCAATCAAAGATTTTTGGCAAGTGGATGACAGAACCATCGTTTTTGTTGCTGATCCAACTTTTGGTATGTATAATGGAGAATGTGAAAGCACCCCTATTACTTAAGAGTAATAATGGTGTATTTTACTCTTATTCATGTGATTTGATTGTGCAGGGAGCTGCTTGAATTAATAATGGTGTACTTGACTCTAAGATTCCGTTTAGCGTGCTCTTTGAGCTAACTTATTTGACCAAAGTAGTTTATTCGTCCAAAATTTCAGCTAACTTATTTTTGGGTAGGTGTTTGACAAGTAGCCACGAACAAGCCAATCTTAAATAAAAAAACTATTCAAGTATTCAGAGTAGCATGTGAAAATAAACTACTACTTGTATAACTTATAAGTTTTTGAGCCTTCTTTGTTTACTCCTTTGATTATTATAACAACATTACAACAATGTTTGTTTACGTCATTTTTATCAAATACCAACTAGTTTTAAAGCTATTTTGCCACAATTTTAATGATTTCAGCTAGTTTATTACTCCGTAGTTTCTAACTTTCAGCTAGCCTATCAACTTTCAACTCACTTTGCTTTCAACTAGCTTTTCAGCTTATTTTGTTTGAATATTTTTTCAAACAGAGCCTAATTCATGTGATTTGATTGCAAAGGGAACATTTTGAATTTCAATGTGGGTGCTCAAGTTGATCTTGAAGTGCCACGTAGTTTCTGGAGTCGTTTGGCTGGAAAATATGGAAACATTTTCTACTGGAAAGAAAAGGTCAGTACCTCTCGTCTTTAAATCAGTTGACATTCTATGTTACTCGGGTTCTTCTTACCTCGTGTGATACGTATGGCAATGAGACGCAAGGCACGTGCAGGACACAAATAAGATGGAGGGGTTACTACGTAATTGTGTTTTTTTTTTCTTTTACCGAATGCAGCTTTGTTCAACAACACCCGCCTTTGGGTTTAGGAAGGCTTAAAATGTACCGAACCAAAAAGTAGGGATAGTTGTGTACTTTGACGTTTGGACAAGTGTAATGGTATAACTAATGTGGGAATGCATGGCAATGAGCTTCAAATGTGTCATTTGCCAACTATCCGCGCAAAAGGCCTGCCTCAAGCATTGTGGGGAGTTTCAGTTAGAGTGTCATTTTCACTCTCACCCCTCCTTGCGGGGAGGTGCCGTTTCTAAATTTGGTTAAGCATTGTGAACCTTGTGTTAGGCATCGACAATCAATTATACTCTCTTCGTATCACTCAGTTTTACTGTGACAGAATAGTGTTAACGCGTGATATATATTTAATCTGTGGGAGTGATAGATCGAGGAAGTTTGGTTGATTATGTAATGTGTTTGTTGGACAGGGAGAAGATGCTTCTGTTGAAGCAGCAGTGAATGCTATATCTTATTGCTTAAAAGAGCCGGTTGGTCCAAACAATTGCTCAGAGGTGAAAGAAACTAACTGATCCCTCTCTCCGACCGACATTCACTTCACCTCGTAGATAACATGATTATGTATGTACTGATATACTCCATGTAAAGCAAATACAAGTATTCAATTCAAATAATTTACCATTGCATTGTATGGTTCGGTACCGGTACCGTCATCTGACATTCACCATTATATTTTTCTTCCCGAACATGGGTGTTAGTTACCTGCTGCTACGGCTGGTAGTGAATAGGCTGTAAATTTACTTATTCCAGGATATCTATCTGTATTCTTATATGCAGTTCTCCGTTCAAACCGGTTAGACAATATTTCATACAGTAGTGGTCCGGTTTTGACAAGAAACAGGAATGGAGGCGGGAATGGTCCGATTTTGATTCTTGAAGATGACCTGCACAACATCTTTGAAGGAGGTGATCACAAAACCTACGATGACCACCATAAAATGCTTCTGGATTTCTGTAAGGCTAGCAATCTCTACTGGCGCCAAAGAACCAAACTCAATTGGATGGTTTCGGGTGATACTTGTACCAAATTTTTCTTTGATTGGGTGAAAGGTCATCAAGCCCAAAATTTTGTTGCTGGTTTGAAACTCTCTGTCAACAATTACTTCTCCTCTCTTTTCTGTCCGACTGAATCCCCGGCTGCGACTGATCTCCCTATGGGCATCGACTTCAACTCTTTACAACACTACTCAACCTTACTGATTCTCAGATTGACATTCTTAACAAACCATTCACTACGAACGAGGTAAGGTCAGCGGTCTTTCAACTCGCTCCGCTGAAATCTCTTGGACCGGATGACATCTTTGGGATTTTCTATCATAAGTTCTGGTTCCTTATTAAGATGGACGTCTTGACTGTCATTTGTTATTGCTTAAATTTCCCGTGATAGATCACAAGAATTGTTAGGATTTTTCAGAAAGCTTACATTGATAAAGTTCTGGAGAGATATAGAATAAGTGAATGTTCGGCTAGTTCCTATACAGAAAGGGGACAAGTTCAGTAAAATGCAATGTCCCCGTAATGAATTGGAACGAAAAGAAATGGAGAATATTCCTTATGCATCTGTGGTAGAGAGTTTGAACTATGTTCAGACATGTACTCGATCGAGCAGATTAGGGATGACAACGGACTGGATCCGGACATGATCCGCATGGATCCAGATCCAGATCCACATCCACATCCCAATCAGTAGATCCATATTCGGTCCAGATCCGACGGATCCCAAATATGAAGATCTAGAGCTAGATCAGTCGGATCTGGACCGGATCCGGATCCGGATAATCCGCGGATCCAATTTCTAACTTAATTAAAATTTAAAATTCTTCCAACTTTTTAATTAACGAGTATTGTGACCATATTAAATTTTCTTAATGTTACAAATAAAATCAAATGGTCTTAGAAACTAAAGAAGAAGTCTTAGAACTAACACAAAAAACACAAATTAATGTTTCGCCAAATCAATTTACATAATTTACGAATTACAAAATAGTTTGTAAGACACATAATTTGAGAGAAGAGGAGAGTATGAGTATTTGGATAATTAAGCAGGTTGCTTTGTTCGCAATTACTAGGCCCAACAACAATATCTATCCTCTTTTTTTTTTTTTTAAATGGGTTTGCAGATCGGATTCAGATCCGCTTAATAAGATCCAGATCCATTAAAAAAATAGCGGATCCGGATCCGGATCCGATACATATCCAACGGATCTGAAATTTTAGGATCCATATCCGATCTGTGTGGACGAGATATTGCGTATCTAGATGGGATCCGAGATCCGTTGCCACACCTAGACCAGATATCAGCTTTGCTGTTGGAATGTTGGGTCGATATCAAAGTGATCTCGTAATGGACCACTGGAAAACAACGAAGAAAGTTCTTGGGTACTTGCAAGGCACCAAGGAGCTCATGCTTATGTACCAGAGGTTCGATCATCTTGAGGTGATTGGGTATTCAGATTCTGATCATGTCAGGTGTGTTGATAGTCGAAAATCGACATCTGGCTATGTATTCCTTTTAGCTAAGGGGGCAATATCATGGAAAAGTAAGAAGCAGTCTATTCTTGCTACTTCTACTATGGAAGTTGAATTTGTGGCATGCTTTGAAGCCACTGTTCATGCATTGTGGTTACGAAACTTTATTTCAGGACTTGGGATTAATTATCAAATAGTATAACCAAGCCGTTGAGAATTTATTGTGATAATACCGCAACTGTCTTCTTCTTTAAGAACGATAAGTACTCCCAATGTGCTAAGCACATGGAATTAATTTTTTTATCGGTCGAGGAGGAGGTGCAGAAGCAAAGAGTGTTAATTGAGCATATAAGAACAAATATGATGGTGGCAGATCCATTAACCAAAGGATTACCACCAAAGGCGTTCCTTGGCCATGTTGAACGTATGACTGTTGTAGATAAAGCCTTGCTATTGTAAAGATAATATGCCTATTATGAATATGACATCTAGAATTCACTAATTGTTTGTTTCTGTATTTACGAACTTGTTGTCATTAAAGTGTATCTATACATTACAGTTATTAGACTACGGTACATGTGACTAATTGTGAGAATTAAAGTTATTCTGATCTCAACTTAAAGGGTACTTAGATTTGGAATTGATTCGTGATACATGGAAGAAATCATGTCGCTTAATAAATGACATGTGACCACCATGATTCAATCAGTTCTAACTTGATTAAGGATATGAAAGTTAATGAAATTAATATTAAAGTGCACATTATAGTTATTTAACCGTTAACTCGTTAAGTCAACACAAAGGACAAGTGGGAGAATGTTAGAATATTTAATAATATTCATGTGGCCTAAGTGTTTCACTTGGGTTTAAATATAAATTAAGTTCATACGAGTATTAAATATTACGAGATTGACTTCAATATAAAAGACGACACTGTGATGGATCGGTTTCGGTTAATGTACTTAAAGTCGGGAATTATTATTCTTTCGTTCCGACCTTACTCAATATCACATGATGTCTTTCACGAAGAGGTATGAACGATTTGAGTTGTGAACAAATACATATCCCTTGACATGTACATATACATATACATATACATCTTTACATCTTAAAAAAGGAATACATTCTTAAATATTCCCTTATGAATAGTTTCTTGGCTTCCTTTCCTTAGGAACAGTGTTGCCTACCACTCCTCAGCCGTTGATTTGCTTACTCAGCTCCTGGCCACTAGATTGTTTGTGCCTCATTACTTCTCTTCCTTCATTATTTTATTGTACTTTTCCTTCTAGCTTGCTTTTCCTTCCTTCCCTCTCATCCATTCATCTCCCATGTCGATAAAATGTCGATAATTGATTTTCCAACTTCTAGGGTTTTATCGATTCAAAAGCTCGAACATCGCTTTTTCAATGAAGATTTATGCAACTTTAGCAATCAGATTGCGAAAACATTATGGTGGCTACATCTACTAATTCGGTTGTTCACCAAAAATAAAACACCAAAAATCCACCAAAACCGATCTCCATCATCATCATCATCGATCGCCATCATCATCTTATCGGGTGAGTTTTTTTCTCCATCTTTTCCGCGAAAGAGCAAGTCTCCTGAGCATTTCAGGTCTTAATTCACTTTTCTATTCGAGTGTTCAATTGCGATGCCCCTGCTAAAAGGAATAAGGTTGTGGATGAAGAACGAGCTTTTGCGATGAGTTGTTGTTGTTTAGTTGCTCTAATTACCCTACTGAGTGTGTTAGGTCAAGAGGTTGTGCAGATGATGGAGGTTGAGCTCGGTGATGGATAGATCTTCCATGACCTTTTTCAGGTTGGGTTGTTGATTGATTTTCGAGTTTGAAGTAATTAACTTACGACTTTGTGTTATTTTGCACATCTTTTATCTGTATGGTTGACGGATGAACTCAACGGCTTGTTTTTTCCTGCCTTGTTGTCATTTGTAGGTCTAATTGTACGTTTCATCACAAAGAATTGCTGGATGTGATGTAGTTGGGCCGATAGACACAACGTACAAAGTTCATTCAGACTCCACGGGCAAGGTTTGTGGCGGTGTTAGCAGACGGAAAGCAATAACGACACCAACAACATTACAATTTGGTGAGATTTGCTTCCAGAGGGAAATCTCAGGAAAAGCTTGTTCTCCCATGACGAGAACAACTCTCTCTAGATCAATGTCGGAACGGTAGGTTCTTCGCTTATCTTATTTTAGTCTGTTATTATCAACCCTAATTTGTTTGTCTTCATTTTGTATGAATCAGCTTATAAACAGCTGTAGGAAAATCAGTTGGTTTATTGATTTGGTCACGATGATACTTTCTGGGATGAATCAGCTTATAAACCCTCAGACACGGGGCTTTACTATGATTGTAGCTGCTTTTGTGGTTACACAAATGAATTACTTGAATAAGGTAATCATATGGAGACACTCTATCTCTTTATCCTTCCATTTTGGTTACGCTTTTTGCAATTCTGCTCAATTTTCATCTTAGCCTTGTCAATAACTCTACTGTAAAACTAAGATAGATGAATAAATAGATAGAATCCTACAGCCATTTATTGTAGATTTGACATTTACTGTCAATTTGCTTCAGAAACAGCCTTTACCTTGCTGAACATTCCCAAAGTTTTCATGGTTCTGCTAGATGGTACATTGGTATTTTCTTCTTCTCTTTTCTTCTTGCTCTCTGCGTTCTCTTTCATTCCTTTATTTGCAAAAGATTGCATCTTTGGTGGAATTCAGGAGAAGAATCTGATGAAATGGGTTTCAATTTTCTGCTGGTTCTCTACAAAAGGCCTTTTTTTGGGTGAAAAGGAATAAAATTGTGTCTTCGGTGATTTTATCTTTAGATTTTGTTCGTTTCAATGTAGAAGAAGCTAATTCAATGGTCACTTATTCACTTTTGTATTGTCTTCCTTTATTGGTTGTGGGGGTCTCTTATTGTTTTGTTTAATATTAACTTGTTTGTAATTTTATGCCTCAGTTATTCTAGGGCTGCAAATGTCAATCAGGCTGCTCATGCTGGACGAAAGTAGTCAGTTCTAGGGCTATTCCCTTTTGTTGTGAAATGTGAACTCTTTTGGTAATTTACTGTATATAGATTTTTTATCGATTACTCGATTTATTCTGATTACGACCCTTTTGGTGTTTGAGCTGTATATATAGGATTGGTTTCGTATTGATTACTCGATTTTGTGGAGGGGGAGGGAAATGTTCAGTTTCAGATGAATTTCAAATGGCGAGGGTGTTAGTTCTCTCAATTGCTGCTGAATAAGCAGTGAATGTCGGGCGTGCGAGGTTCGAGTTCTAGAACTTCTGAACTGGCAGTACTGTAGGGCCCGCCCTCACTGGCAAGCGTCTGACTTGTGTCTCACGGTGGCATCACGTGTTCCAGATTGGCGTGCCTGAGCTTCGTGATGTTACCATTCTTACCACTCTTATGCACAGTGCTACTACTCTAGCCAGCGCCGCGCTTTCCCCTTCCCATTTGCTGCTTCTTCTCTCCTGTTGCTTCCTCATCCTTTCCTCCATTAACTTCCATTCTCTCTGTTAATTCAGCATACAATGATCAGACTCATCATCTGCCTTGATCCATACTCTCTGGCTTAGATCAACGAAGGTCAAATATGCCGTTTTCATCACCATCTTCAAACCTTGCTCAACTTCAACCCGTTAGTTCTATTTTCTAGAAGGGATCGGTTTTGGTAGGAAAAAAATGCGGGATTATGTAGACAAAGAGTCATGGTTTTCGCTCACATTTAGAATTCAGATGCACTATGTAAACCTAATCCGATGACTTGTTCTTTGAAGTTGAACTTGAGGTGACCGTGTTGTCAAGATTATTGCAGGCTTTCTAATCTCTAATGGATGTGATACAAACTATACTTTGACAGGTATGATTACTTGGAATATGGGCGGTCAACTGGGAAGGTAAGGCGGCACAAATTTCTTATTTTGTTCTTCAGTTCCTTCGTGTTTTAAGAAGATGCTATGTAAGTAAGCCGCCACTCCGTTGACGTGAATCATTGTTTTCAGGCCTCTGAAAATGACACGTATGTGGATATTGAAGCTGCCTGCAAGTGTTTATGAAAGTTACGGTGCAAAGCAGGAAGACATAAATTTTTATGGTCAATCTGTCGATAGTGGCCACTTTGGACCTGACTTCTAGCTTGCCTAACTTAAAGGCTGTTATATTGCATAGTCCGATATTGTCAAGTTTACGAGTGATGTATCCTGTTAAACGCACATACTGGTTCGATATTTACAGTGCAAACGCTCGATTTGTGTGTTTAGACCCGCTTTGGTAACCAAAATATTGAGTTAACGCTGCATATGTTTTACCATAAATCGCAGATTGACGAACACTCTACGAATTCTTTTATAATATGTTTTTATGAATTTGTATAACACACTTGATTTCGTGGTTTTGTTTAGTGTACCTTCAACTATGGTCCTTTTTCATACCTTGCTTTGAATGGCGGGAAAAAAATCAAGATTAACATTTTTTGGTATTAAATCAGCATGTTTTGCGCAATATGATATTACAACCCGTACTTCCTAGATTAGTGGATAGTTTTATCTTAGAACTATAAACGTAGGACAAAAAGAAAAAAAAACACAAACAATAGTTCGAGTTATGCCAACAATTCGACAATCAATGACAACAATATGCGCCATCAAAATACATACACGAATCGTACCTAACCATACGTGCGCGTAGCGCGCGGCAAAGAAACTAGTATACATAAAAAATAACAGTGTACGTTATCTTCATCCTCTCAATAAAGGTTTTACACAAAAAGAAAGTGGAAGAAACAAATTCATCTCCATCATCAAGAAGCATTAAGGAAAGGGTCAAGGAGAAGAATCAATCTATATTTCTTATTATTATTGAGTGCGTCGGTAAGATATGGTGTAACCACAAATTTTGTATCGCAGCTAACTGAAATACAAAACAAGGAAAACAAATAAATTTTATTAATTATTTATCAAAAAGTTTGTGTACAACCTCTAATGTATCCTCTGATTCTAACGCCGTTTAAGGAACACGTGTACGCGGTACACGTGAGGGACGCGTGCGTAGCTGACTTGTGCTGCTCTGCGCGTGGTCTCGTTTGATATTCTTGAGAGGGTCGCTTGGACTTGAATCTCTCTTGAATGTTTGAATTTGACTTGGATCTTCTGAGCAGGCGGCACGATTTGTTGTGCTTGTTGACTGCTTGCGACGGATTTGTTGGAGAGGCTTGTAGCGACTTGTGTCTTTTTCTCTCTGGATCCTTTTTTTCAAAATTCTCCAATTGTCTTCAAATGAATGAGAAGAGCTCTATTTATAGAGTTTTGATTCTCCTTGGTGGACTTTGTAGTCACAGGCCCGTTTATGGGCCTATGAGTGACATTGGCTGTAACACCCCTGATTTTTATATATTAAATTTTATTAATATTTTATTTTGTTTACGATTTAACTCGTATTTCTTAAATAATTATAAAACAGATTCATTGTTCAATTGTTTGAACACGTAAAGTCTTATTTACCTCGAAAAGTCATTTTTATGCTTAAAATGTATCTTACTTTCGTTTCATTCGATTTACTCATTTTATTTCTTTTTGAGTTTCCGTTTCGACGGTTTATATTCCCGAGTTTATCTTTATATAAACTTGAATTTAAACTCGAAACCCATTTTAATTATCTCTTTCGCACGAATTTTTATTAATATCGAGAAATTTGCTATTTAATATTTTTCTACGCGATTTCGTACATAATTATTTTTGAAACGTGATTTTAATACTACTTTCTCGTAAACACGTTATTATACGAGTTTCGTCTACTTATTATTATTATTATTATTATTATTATTATTATTATTATTATTATTATTATTATTATTATTATTATTATTATTATTATTATTATTATTATTATTATTATTACTATTATTTTTAAAGGTGATCCATTTACGATTTTAAGCGCGAATCGGGCTCAGATTGTAGCAGACCCGACCGTTTCCCTCATCGGACTGAGATATTTTCGTAGTTCGGTTGAGAAGTCAAAACCGACTCCTCTATTCTCTCCTATTCCTGTTGCAGTTCTCCCTATTTCCCTCTTTGCAGTTACTGAATTCCCCAACTTCTCTTAAACCTCCAACAGTATCCCCACTTTTCTATTGTACGTAATCTCCCTCATCTTCTCAATAAAATAAAACAATTGAACGTATCTTCTCTATTGAAAACAACACAGTAAACTGTTCTTCAATATTTTTCTCAATTCCGATCATTCTGTTCATCCCGTTCATTCTAATTCCAAGGGTAATTTAATTACTCCTATTCTCCGTCTCGTTTCTCTCTTTTATTAATTTATAATATGGTTTAATACCATACGTTAATTTATTTTGTAGGTTATCATATCAATTCCGTCAAAGATGATTATTATAATTTGCTCGGATCTCAATGAAGGTAACACATGATGGCATGACTCGGTATTGCATGATATATATGTTGTATTTGTTTGTAGTATCGTTTTAAAATCGAATTTTTATATGAATAAGCATGTTTTAATTATATTGCGATAATATGCTTAAATCGATTTCGTGTTTCTATCGCTTTTAATCTTTCTCTATTTATTTCACATCGGATCTTCTAAAAGTATTATAAGGCCGAGACTAAAACATACAAATAAGACATTATTTCTGAATTTTCGTGATTTTAATATAAAGTAGCAAAGTGAAAGTTTTTATTATTTTTAACATAATTATTGCATGTTTCAGAATCGATTAGTGTTTTTGAACGATTTATTACTCCTGTTAAAGACTTTATTTTCGCAAAGTTTGAAAAGAGACTACTATTTATTTTAAGTCTATTATATGCCTGTAAAATTTCGTAAATTAAGTCCAAGTATTTTGGTCACAATAAATATTTTAAGAACAGACGTCGGATTAGTCCGCGAATCTGTCAATTTTTGTAAAATCTAATTTAAACCCTTTGATAAACTTTGAATTTATTCTGGGTAATTTATGTACCTAAACTTTGAAGAGTCTAATTAATGTTTCCAATTGGTTTTTCGTCGAATTCTGTCAGTTTGTGAAAATACAAATAAAAACCCATGTTTTATTTGGAATTTGGATTTTCTCTCGAAATAAAAGTTGTAAGTAAGTTTCTAAAGTTTTCAACCTCACTGGTCTTACGTTGTTTTGATTTTTAATGATTTAATTACGAATTTTATAGTAAGACAGTGCTATTCCGGAAAATCTGTAAATTTGTAATTTAATACTTTTAATTACTTATATTTCAACCTTTTGAGAAATAATTATGATTTTCACTTTCGTTGACTTTTGATCATTAAATATATATTTATAAAATAAGTATAATGTTTATGTCTCGAGGCCTAATAAAACTATTTTATATAATTCAAATGTTAAACGATTTATAATTATAATAATACCTATTTTGTAAAGTTAATATTTGAAAAAAGTTTCCCAAATTAGAAAGTTTCTTTTTAAGAACGTTTTGATAATCCTATCGAATTATGACAAAGACTTTGTTTTAGAGTTATGGAATAAGGACAAGTGTACGGGTAGAGTAATACAGTCTAGGTTATACGTTTTGCCATCAACTATAAAGCTGGTGTGTCTATGTTGAGACACATTGGTCGTTGAACTGAGCATGGTTTGTGTTCAGGAGTGTGTATATTTTGACCTTAAACTTAGATATCGCATCGTGTAAGTCGCCGTCGGGTTGAACTGGATTACGGTTGGTGTCCAGGAGGGGTGTACATTACTTAAGCCAGGACCTCGCTGCACGCAGTCCTGTTATAGTTTGAGTTGCCTAGTTAGAGACCAAAGTCTAATTTGTTTTGACTGAATTCTCGAACCTAGTTTAGTATGATCCTGGTGAAAGTCTATTCCGTCACACTGATTGATTTCCATAACGTCGTTCCTATTATTGATTGACATTGATTTGCAGGTTGACAATCATTTTGAAGTATTTTACCGTATCATTTTAAATGTTTTCCGTTTTCAACTATTTTGATATAATAGTAATTATGCTTTAATATTATGTAATATGGCTGGGAGAACTGCCTGAGTTGCTCCCCACTGAATTGTGGCTGTTATCTTTATAACATGGCAGGTATTATTTGTTCCGGGTTTGGTGTGAGCTAACGAGTGGCGTGGATCGTACTCCGCTTGAGTTATGTTTATTTATGGATTCTTAATCCCATTTGGAGAATTTTTATTTTTAGCCCTTTTGTAAAAAGTGGCCTTTGTATATTGACTGACCGTTCTTTTTGTAAAATATAGAACATCAGTGTGTTTTAATCCCAAATCTACAGTATTTCCGCTACTGTATTGCATTAGAATTTATAGGGGATTACATTGGCCCAATTTGTCTTCTTTTCGGGTTTAATGATCCAAATAAGCCAATTTGTAATTCGGATCGACCCATATTTCATTTACTCAGGACAAAGTAATTAAATTGAGTTAAAATTTCGTATTAACTCAAAATAATTAATTAATTTAATTTATTCGACACTTTATTAAATTTTTAGTGCCTACAAATTGCCCCCTCGGGACCTTGTCACGTACACCGTTTGGGTGTTTTGGAGTGGCAGGGTCTCGAACATTATTTTTTTGTTACTTTGACTTGGAAGTCGACGAGCACTGAACTTGTCGCACAGGTAGCTCAACTTTTTTTTTCGTCACCCTGTCATTATCTGACTTGACGGATGACTCGGGGGTCCCGTGAATTTGCTTTGACTTGAAAGTCTCCGGGAACATTGACCCAAATTTTAAAGTGTCGTTTTTACACCCGGATCCTCTTCGTATTAAGGAAAGTATATGATTACCATAATTATTTTCCTTATTACGCTTTTAGGTTCCTTGTAGAATTAGGGTTGAGGATCCATGCATACCTATATATACATGTACTTGCGCGTATCCTTCTTTATGTAGAATGCTCGATTTCTTCGTTTGACACAGAATTATTATATGGAAGGTACATTACACACCCTCCATCTCTTTTTGGCAGCCATCTCGTTCTCCTTCCTCTTTATTTTTTTTCATGATTTCCTTCTTCTCTCTTCAATTTGACTTCACTTTTACCCTGCCAACTTTACCTTCTTTAATTTTTTTTTTGTTTTCTTTGCTGACATATTGAATATTTGGCTTGAATTTATCATGCGCGACTCGAACTCCAAGTTGACCCTTCCCTTTTTTTTTAGCATAATTCACGATGGTTATGCAAAGTTTCAAATGGATTCCTGCTGTTCTTCTTGCTCGATTTTTTCACCCTACTTTTGATTGAACTCTTTGCTCACAAAGTTTCAACGTAAATCTTAACAGGTAAGAACCTCAGTTTGCTCGAGACCTCTGAGGCGTCAATTTGCAAGAATCTTCGACCAGGTAGTTCTTCCTTTAAACCCGTATTTACGTCGATTTAGATACCCGTTCTTAGCTACATAGCCATCCCTTTTATTTGTCTTGAACGAACTTCTATGGATGTCTTCCCTCGGTTGATCTTGGCTTAATTTTGTTTGCTTCTGGCCCTTCTTTCTTCGATCTTGCTAATGTTGTTCATGTAATTTTACTCAAACTACTTATGCTACTTGAGTATGTGCAAGCTCCCCTTTTTCTTTTAATAAATTTTTTTTTGATGTGTGACTAACATGCATACCACCTCTTCCAGCATGTTTTATTGTTGGACGTGGTATGTCCTCTTTTTTTTTTTTTTAAATAAACTATTCGGCTGAGGCAAATGACTAACACGTATGTCCATCGCCATCGTTGATCCTTACAGATCCGAGTTATTTGACTAATTTGCATAGTACATTTCAAACCCTCACGATTAACTGAAGGTATGACTCCTGTAAATTTTATAATTGTATGCATGTGCTTGTCCATAGATCTGTTCTGCAGGTACTATACACGCGTCTTCGGCTCAAGCTCCTTTCCTTTATTTCTCAAATTATTCTTCAACTTGTCTTTGTCCGTCGATCCTTGAAGATTTTATTCGACTCTTATGAACAAAACTCAACCTGATGATCTTCCATCTTCAACTGAGTTGTCATGAGATGAACCTGTTTATTGGGTCATCGCGACTTCTAGTAGCCATGGAGGAAGCACCCGGAGTTGTTATGAGGTGAACCCATTTGGGTCATCACGACGCTCCGACGGAGAAGGCATGGAAGAAGCACCCGAGTTGTTACGAGGTGAACCCGTTCGGGTCATCACGACGCTCCGACGGAGAAGGCATGGAGGAAGCACCCGAGTTGTTACGAGTTGAACCCGTTCGGGTCATCACGACGCTCGCATGGAGGAGGCATGAAGGAGCCACTGAGGGAGCACGCAGAGATGAGGAGCCACTGAGGGATCACTCGGAGCTAAGGAGTCACTGAGGGAGCACTCGGAGCTGAGAAGCCACGAAGGGAGCACTTAGAGCTGAGGAGCCATGGATGGATCACTCGGAGCTGAGGAGCCACGGAGGGAGCACTCGGAGCTGAAGTGAACCCGTTCGGGTCATCACGATGCTCCTACGAAGGAAGCCTTTCTCGATGACTGGTGTGGACTGCTTTGAAGATATATACTCCAAGTTGCATCACTTCGTCCTACCTGAGTTGTCATGAGGGGACCCGTTTGGGCCATCATGATTTTCTAGTAGAGAAACTCCGCTTGATGAAGAATTTTATGAAGCGTCGTTCAGTGAAGCTTCGTTTGATGATGATTTTTTTCTTTAGCCGTTCGCAGTTTACGTTCTTGCGGGAAGAAGCAATTGTTTGTTATTTTGGAGAGGTGGCTGCACTCAAGCTACATGTTTACTCGAGTTGCCTACGTACTTGCAAAACATAGACAATGTTTCACAAGATCAAGCCAACGTAGTTCATTGGATAACTTTTTGTGGGTTTTGTTTTGTTTTTTTGTGGGTTTTGTTTTTGTGTTTTTTTGTTTGTTTGTTTGTGTGCAGTTTATCCTCTTGCTTAGGAGTTTTCCTTGCCGTTTATCCTCTTGCTTAGGAGCCTCACTTGCAGTTTATCCTGTTGCTTAGGAGAGCTTGCAGTTTAGCCTCTTGCTTAGGAGAGCTTGCAGTTTACTCTCATGCTTATGAGAGCTTGCAGTTTACCCTCTTGCTTAGAAGGATTACTTGCTTTTCAAAAGGTAGAAGATTTTTCGTCATCGTCCACCCTCACATTGGCGCTTGATGGATCGATGAGATGTTTTCAACCATTCCACTTTCATGAGATTTTGAAGACTTTTGCTGATTTGTGAGAACTACAACCCGCCTTTTTGCTTTCAGGGGTTGCGCTTGAGTGATGTCTACTATCTCCATACGCTTCATGCCAGAAGGGACGAGACTTTGTATATTATTTCTACCTTTCACTTGTTTGACATCTTCATGTGAGGAAGGCACATTACCACTTGTCTTTGTGAATACGCCTAGGCGACTAAAGACTCCACTTTTAGGCGGATCTAAGTGCTTGAGCATTGATGTTTCTCCACTTGAAGTTGATGGATTGACGACGAACTTATTGCCCCCTTCACATGCGCCTGGCCTATTGAAGACGGACAAGCTATTATTTAGAGGAAATTGATGTCTTTCTTCAGTCGCAGCTCTTCCCAACCGATGGAACATCGAAGAACGTGATCTCTTCGTGGGTAGGCGTATCCTTTCAAAGACTGAGAGTTTTGATGGACGTGCTTTACTTTCATTTCTATTCTCTTCACTTCTCAAGACGGAGGCCGTGTTGACACTGACGTGGTTGAAAATCTTTACAGGGAAGAGATTTCTTTCTTTTGGAGGATACATTCTGTTTCTCCTTCCGTGTTTTCTTTGATGATGGACATGCTGTGATTTGAGCTTCTTTTGCCCCCTTGATTTCTTGTGCATTGATGTCTCCCAGGTCACAGTGGTTTGATTGGTTGCTACTGCTTCTTCAAGATCCAAGACGATTTTTCCTTCTTTAACAAGCTGCATGATCTTTTCTTTAAGAGTTATGCATTTTTCAAGCGGATGACTAATCAACCTATGATAGCGACAGTAATTATAATTGTTCGTCATGTTAGCCTCTTCAGGTCGTTTTGAGTCCGGTAGCTGTATCACGTTCTTTTTTAGAAGGTCATCCAACATATTTGACAGGTCAGAATCATCAAACGGATACTTTTTGCCTAGCAGCTCTTTTAAAGTAGATCCATTCTTGTTGTTGTCTGATCTAGGATTTTTCCATGTCTTGGAAGGCACATTGCTGACGTTGATGACCATGGACTCCTTAGATGTCGTGGTGATGCCTTCCCTACTCTCCTTACGTTCTTGTCCATGGGAACGTGTTGCCTTATTTTGCTTGTGGCTGTTGATTGTGATCTCCATGTTATGAGCTCGCGTTGCTAACTCCTGGAAGCTTTTTGGTTTGATCCCATTCAAGATGTAGAGGAGATCCCAGTTCATCCCGTTGATGCACATTTCGACCGCTGAAGTCTCATTCAAACGCTCCTTGCATTCAAGACTGAGGGCACGCCAACGGTTGATGTAGTCAATCACGGGCTCATCATCCCACTGGGAAGTGTTTGTCAGCTCGCTCATGCTTACGATGCGCCTAGTGCTGTAGAACCTATTGAGGAATTCATCTTCCATACGACTCCAGCTGTCGATTAATTCGGCTTCCAGATCCGTGTACCAGTCAAAAGCGGTTCCCTTGAGAGAGCGCACAAACTGTTTGACTAGGCGATTACCATCGGTTCCAGCGTTGTTGCATGTCTCCACAAAGTGCGCGATGTGCTGCTTCGGGTTACCTTTTCCATCGAACAGCTGGAACTTCGGGGGTTGATATCCGGAAGGCATGCGCAGGTCGTCAATCCTTTTGGTGTAAGGCTTGATATATCTTCCAGTGGAGGGGCCTTCACCGAGTTGGACCTTGATTGCGTCAGCTATCATACTCTGCAACTGCTCCGAGGAGTAAGTACCGGTCTTGTTCTTTGGAGGCTTCTCACCATCCTTTTTCTCATTTGGAGGTTTTTCACCATCCTTTTTCTCGTCATCTTCATCCTCCTTTTCGATGTCGCTTTCGTGAACGGTGTCCTTGTCGGTGTCACTGTGCTCATTGGAGTTTTTCTTCTCGCGGAGCTCGCTCACTTCTTTTTGAAGATCCTCGATCTTCTTATTCTTTTCTTCATTCTCCTCTTGCATTTTTTCAACAAGCTTGGTCAGCTTCAAGACTTGATCTTCAATGCTGGAACCACTAGCCATCATCACCGAAGCGCTGATAGGAGTGACGACTTCCTTCTTCCTTGGCGATGCCTTAGGCTTGCGCGGGGAGGCGGTGTTGCTCTTGGAGACTTCATCCTTGCGGGAAGGAGAAGAGGCTGCAATTATGGCTTTGGCGGCAGCAGCAATTGATGCAGCAGAGATTTTGCGCGGCCTGGTAGGGACGTGGGCAGCGCGTAGGCTGGCAGCAGCGGCGTCGAGGGTAGCCTTCTTCGCCTTCGCCCTGGTGACCATGCCAGTGGATTGCGTGACGACGCCAGGAGACTGTTGGAGAGCGTCAGCGTAGGCCTTCCTGGGGGTGTTGATGATGTTGCTTTGTTTGGTAGACATCTTCTTGAGAAGTAGTAGTCTTGGTTGGTTCGGTGGTAGAAATGAGAGGTAGAGATTTTCAGTCGGGTTCACCAAAATTTGTAACCACAAATTTTGTATCGCAGCTAACTGAAATACAAAACAAGGAAAACAAATAAATTTTATTAATTATTTATCAAAAAGTTCGTGTACAACCTCTAATGTATCCTCTGATTCTAACGCCGTTTAAGGAACACGTGTACGCGGTACACGTGAGGGACGCGTGCGTAGCTGACTTGTGCTGCTCTGCGCGTGGTCTCGTTTGATATTCTTGAGAGGGTCGCTTGGACTTGAATCTCTCTTGAATGTTTGAATTTGACTTGGATCTTCTGAGTAGGCGGCACGATTTGTTGTGCTTGTTGACTGCTTGCGACGGATTTGTTGGAGAGGCTTGTAGCGACTTGTGTCTTTTTCTCTCTGGATCCTTTTTTTCAGAATTCTCCAATTGCCTTCAAATGAATGAGAAGAGCTCTATTTATAGAGTTTTGATTCTCCTTGGTGTGACTTTGTAGTCACAGGCCCGTTTATGGGCCTATGAGTGACATTGGCCCAAATTGTCTTCTTTTCGGGTTTAATGATCCAAATAAGCCAATTTGTAATTCGGATCGACCCATATTTCATTTACTCAGGACAAAGTAATTAAATTGAGTTAAAATTCCGTATTAACTCAAAATAATTAATTAATTTAATTTATTCGACACTTTATTAAATTTTTAGTGCCTACATATGGACCAAGTTGATCCTTTATTCCATTCAACGATTGTATTAGAGTTGAATTAAATTGAATCTATAATCGATTGTGGGACAGATTTCATTATTAATTCATAAAGTATATTATATCTTACATCATATTCCTAGCTTTATTATTCCATCATCATATTTCAAACTTTGATCTCAAAGAATTATGAGCTAGCCTTTGACCTTTGCTACTTCCATCTGTGAGTAGTTCCAGATAGACTATCTATATATACATACAACATACGTATATATTTCCATATAGCAATGCAAGTTAATAAAAGAATAATGCTGTATGTATTTGCTTAGGATAACGTACGTACGTACTGATCTAAAAGAATGTGGTAATAATTCTAAACATGCATAGACTATTATGTATTATCTAGTAGGAGTAATAGTGTGTGTGGTGAGTATGTTGTGTAGTTTTTGAGGAGTGCAGGGTAGAACCAGTGCACCTTCCTGCTGAAACCCATACTCTTCCTCAGCCTCCTGAAGCAGCCTCACCATTCCAGGGCTCCTCAGATACCGCAAGTCCACCACGAATCGATTTTGTTCATCCTCATCATCCTCATTATTTCTGATCCCCGCTAAAACTGCAAAATGCCCTCTGGGCACCAATCCTGCGTCCCCCATGAGAAGCCTCCTCGCTTCCACCTCATCGCTCCATGATACGGGTGTGACTGCGACTGCAGGCTTTAGTAGCTGCATGCACCTTTTTAGCTTCACAATGCATCTCTTCAATTTCTGCAAACTCTTTTTTCCACCACCCATTATATATATATATATATATATATATATATATATATATATATATATGTTTATTTTCCCTACCTCGGATCGATTAATATTTCTATTCTTACTTGAAATTACGAATGTATAGTATTGTTATTTTAATAATCGTGGTGAATGTATGTATGTATGTAATTGATGGATGATTTGAATGGTTTTGGAATCTAGGCTATTAGCTAGCTTAGAGGTGATGTATATATAGTATACGGGAGGTAAGGCCTAATAAGGCGATCGAGCAAGAAAGTTCCCTGAGGGCGGGATCATTATTGTATATACGCCTTAAAATAATAATGTTGTATTTTCATTAATTGCTCCTAACATAGAATACAATTGATAAAAGAAAAATACAGTACTTGATTATTTATTGTATTTAGTCGTTAAATGTAGAGTATGTTATTCCTTACATATTACTGACTTTACTTTACTGTACTTGCTTGGTTTCTCTCTCTATTACTCGTATGGCATGGCATTACGCGGTATCCTAGCTTGCTAGATACTCCTATATCTTACAAGTAGTACAGTACATTATTCTGCACTTTTTTGCACCGCCATTTCCTTCTCCCTCAGTCCCTCATCATATATTCATGACTGACTTGTATGTTTTGTGTGTGGCCATGGCCTGCCTTCATTATATGGAATTTAATTGTGCTGCCATCTATTGCTTTCTTTTTTACTGGTCATTTATTTACAGTATGTTTAATTTGTTGCCGTTCGTGATTTTATCAACTCACTTTACTCTAAAAGGGTGTCGTTTGATTGACCTCTTAAATCATGGGAAGTAGAACTACTTCCCATGAATTTGGTAAATTGAGATGCTGTTTTGTTGCCCACTTCCCAGGAATTGTCAACTCCTTCATAATGGGGAAGTTACTCACCAAGCCCCCTAGGTGTGTAGAACTTCCCGCATGAAGTTATTTCTCACATGACAACCAAACAATATTTTTGTAATTCCCATGAAATATAAATTCACGTGAATTTAAGTTCCCGGTAACTCCGTTTTCCCATGATGAACCAAACGAGCCCTAAATTTACAGACACAAGTATACAATAAGGCATGCATGCACGCATCTAGTCACCCGATATATATGTCGTCGTCATTTAGTTACGTATACATCTCATCTAGACATCGTACCATTGACATTGATAAGTTGATTCTCTCCTTGTGGCCAATTAATTAAGACTATCCAGAAGTGACCGCTCAAAAGGTCAACAATCGTCTATAGTACTCGATAATACGGATTACAAATTTTAATTTTAATTTTGATGTTACAAGGAAGGAATTATTCCTGGGGCGGATCTGGGTGAGGGCATGGGCGAGCGACTGCCCTCACCCAAATCCCAGAAATAATTAAATATGTTTAACTTCACTAATTACAATTGTGGTTGTAGCTCATTGGTTGTCAAATGACAAGTTGTCATGCTTTCCATACCCTTTTGAGGTGAGGGGTTCGAATTCCCTTGTCCACATTTAATGTTTTTGGAGTTTTTCAATCAAAACAATGTACTCATCCATTCAATTCTTTACATTTACTATAAATGGAAAATCCAATCAATTCTTTACATTCCCCTTTTGACAAAAGACTTTACCTTATATTCTTTCTCTATTTACACAAAATGTCACTATTTTTTCCTTACTTTAATCTTGGTGGACCCATAACACCATTTGATTTACCAATAATGCCACTACTTTTTCCTTACTTTAATCTTGGTGGACCCATAACACCATTTGATTTACCAATAATACCCTTACTTTTTACCACTTTTCTTAATATTGATGAAAAATCCTATGTAAAGGATTGTTTCAAACCCAAAAACTCTCCTATCAAGTTGACTACAGCTGCACAATTGAACCAATGATCTACATAATTTTAATGTATCATTATCTTGAACTATTATAATTAATAAGAGTATACGATTAAATCTTCAACTCCCTTTAATTTAGATAACGAAGAGAATATACATTTCCTAGTCACTTTGCCTAATACATACGAAGTATGTTTTTGTAAATTTTCTTAAACGAAGCAAAAAAAATTCAAAACCAACATAAATTTATAAAACAAAACTTTGTTTTCCATCAATTACTTTTACACAAAAACTTGTATGAGACCGTCTCACGATAATTTATCGTGAGACGGCTCATATAAGAGGTGGTTACTAAATTTGTAACCACCCCCTATGTGCCCATGTGAGAGGTCTCACGATAAAATTATCGTGAGACGGTCTCACATGAGAGTTACTGTTACTTTTATTGTATAAATTCACTTATAAAAAAAATTCAAAATACAAACCGTAAAAATTTTCAAATGCCCCCCTATGAATAAATCCTGGATTCGCCCCTGAATTATTCTACTAGCTCCTCAACTCGTTATTGTAAATTCTGAATTTCGAGGCTCAACCTCAACGTATACCTCAAGAATCGAAAATGTGATAAGAGGACGGTAATCATGTCATACTGTATTATTGGATCATTCCTGCAACGCAATCAAGCGAAAGATGAATGGTAGCATTGGTACGGTACACGGTACGGTACGTGGTTTCCTAGCTGCTACTATCTGACCTCTGCGGGGCCCATACATACTCCCATCCAGCTGTGATTCCTTCCTTCCTAGACTGCATTTATTATTGATTTCTTGCTTTCACATTTTGGACGACATCTCCCTACCCCAAATGTAACTCCCAACCCCCTCCATGCCGGGATCGATCAACTACATACATAATACATATACATACGTACATACCCGCGTACTCTTGCTAACGTACACCTATCTCGTTCTATATATTCTTAAAACATCTCCATCTATCCTCCATTTTCCAATCTTGAAGGAGAATGGAGAAAAAATGGTATCTCCATCTATGAAGAAATCATTCTCCAGGGAGAATAAAAAATATTCATTTTTTTTAAAGAATGAAGTGAAAGAATGAAAATCGTGGATCCCGATAATAAAAATATTGATATTAAAATAAATTAAAGAGATTTGTAAATAAATGAGCGGAGTAGTGAAATGTGTTGGGATCCATCGGAGAATAAAAATTTCATTGGTAGAGTAGTTCATTTAGAATGGAAAAAATAAGGTCAAGTAATGATGTGGATGAAGTGGGTCTCATCCAAGAATGAAAAAAATCATTATTTGATGAGGATCCTCTTAGCTTTATTGGGGACGGAAAATAATTGTCCTAACATTTTAAACTTCCTTGTACCTTAGCATGACATTCATTCATTCACCACTTGCATTGGATGACAATAACTAGTTTCCAAGAGCAAGTCCAATAGCAAGCTACAAGTGCTTGTAGTTTGTGTTGTCATATCGATTTCTTTAGCTGCTTCATTTTCCGGCTACATACCATTTCAATAGTGGATTGTAACATGTTGTAGCTTGGTTGGTCCCACATTATTATTTTTAACCAATGAATTTTTATTTTTTATTTTTTTTGATGCAAGCCATTGTAGCTTTGTAAAGCTACAATGCTTATAAGCAACAATGAAAATATTCATGTCCAATAGTGAGCTTGTAGCTTGGAATCTTTTCTAAATTACTAGCAAGTCCTTTTTACTCACTATTGGACTTGCTCTAACTACTCTCTCCATTCATATCCAAAGGGTATCCTATGTTTGATTTTTACATTCATCGAAACGCATTTTACACCGTCAGGCCCGTCTCAAGGGGGGCGCTGTAGGCGCAAATGAACCGGGCCTCAATTTTTTTTTGTGCCTCAAATCTGAACTGGATAGTTTTGACTAATATATAATAAACACTGTATTTATTATGCATAGAATTATAGTTGCAGGAGTGGTAGGCTTTTTGACTTCCTACCATCACTTCATGGGTTCGATTCCTTATGCACGCACATTATCATCTTTTTTTTCCCTTCTCCCATTTATAACTCAAATTCATCCCGCATTAAATATCCTTCAACTTCGTTCTTTTTTCAAATTCCCTTCAGTTTTGTTTTAACTTATAGAAATTTTGTATTATTTCTTTCTCAGGAATAAAAAAATTATATCGTAATGAAATTTTTGAACCTTTCTTTAATTTTTTACTTTGTACACTCCCATTTTCTGGAGAGTTTAGCTCTTGTAAATTTTTTTTGTTTTTATTTAAATTTTTTTAATGTATTGATAATTTAATAGATAAAGAGTTCTTTATCATCTTTTTCATAATATCCATCGTTATTAAAATAATACGGAGTACTTCATTAATGATCATAGATTAATTATTTGAATTTTGTTTTGAATTTACGAGCTTATTTTAAATTGATAATTAAGCAGTATTGAGTACCTTTTAAATCAAAGCAACTAATCTTATTTTTTCTAATTTTATCTCAATTTTCAGTTTGCGGACAATTTGACTTCATTCGAAATTGGCAAAAAATATATACTTCGAAAATTACATACTGGTTTACGTAATAAAATTTTGATATACGACCGCTAATAAAAAAAGGGCCTCATATTTTAGTTTCGCTCCAGGTCTCCCTTGACTTTGAGACGGCCCTGTACACCGTCAGTATCTTTCATTTTACATTTACAAAAATTATAAAAGTTTGATATTTTTAATCTATTCCTAAAGACGAATCAAACAATATTACTAATGACTATAGTTTCTCTTATATTAAAGATTCTTTTTAATACTCCAGTAAACTGTGTCCAGAAGAGAAGTGTACCCTATAAATTTGAACCGGAGGATTACGTCTTGTTTATTACTCGTATTTCTATGGAGCCAACCAATTGTTGAAGTTCTACAATCACAGATCATCTGTCATGTGACTATGTGAGGACATTTGTTGAGATGAAACCAACTACCAATGATTTACTTAATTATTAATTAAGCATGTACTTAACTTGGGAAGGAAGTTGGGGTCGTGATGAATGATGGTACTATTCAAGTTTTCTTGATTTATCATTTGTTACCCGTTAAATAATTTAATAATAATAAAGTATAAACTAATTCACAAAAAATTCTCTTAGGGTCCGTTTGGATAATAAAATAGGAGGGAAAGGGAGGGGAGGGAGAAAGAGGAGAAGGACGGGGGAGGGAAGAGGAGGGGAAGGAAGATGATGGTTGTTTGGATAATACGGAGTATGAATGAGGGAAGGGAGGGAGAGGAGGATGGATAAAAGTGTCTTTTATTAGAGAGTAATGAATGTATTACGATTATTAATACTAACTTTTGTAATTACGATTATTAATTTTTGACTTGTTTAAATATAACAAAAAAATGACTTAAATGAAGATATGTCAGTAATTATTGTGGGATGAAATTAATCGAGGGATTTTTTAGACCTTTATTTCGGAGAAACCAACTATATTCGTGATATGTCAGATAAATATAATTGAAATTATATTTATTGTTATCCCTTTTTTTTGAGTTGAAATTATTAACTTAATAGTACGGAGTAGTAATTTGTTAAGATGGTAAGTTAATAGGAAAAAAAATGTAAAAAATTGAGAGAAAAATGAAAATGTATCTATAAATTTATTTTTTTGAAGTCGTAGATTTTTTTTTAATAATACACATTCGTGTACATATTTTTAATAATATATATTTTTTTAATAATTTGTGTTTATCAGTAATTATTGTGTACAACCGTTGGACCATGCGACAATAATAAAAATTTGCAATTTATGATTAAAAGTGATCATTTTAGGTGAGTTAGTTACCACTTTCACATAAATAATTACTACTTTTTCATATTAAAACGTGGTCACAATTTAACTTAAAGTGATTATCAAGTAATATAAAGTTATACTCTTTTTACCATAAATTAGGTCTGTTGCTTAAATGGTAATAATTGTATACTATACTTTGTGTTTATAATGTGGGACTATTAATTTTAATGCATTAACTTTTGGGTTATTTCATGAGAATAATACCAACTATGCGTGTGCTTCTTAAATTAATACAAACTATACGTAATCTCATTTTAATATGAACTATGTCTTCATTAACCTCGCTTTGCTATGAGTGACCGGCTACCTGTTGAACCTCCCTTATTCAACTCTTTCTCTAACTCTTCTTCTGATTTATATTTCGTTTTCATTTTCGCCCATTGAAATAAAAAATTAAATTTTTCGAAAATTCATCTTTCATTTCTTTTTCATTTAGTCTTATAAAAGCTATGAAAAAAAAAATATTTTTACTTATTTTGGCTTTCACGATGACAGCAACGGATCTAATAAAAACCCTAAAAAGTTACAACAAGTCACTATAACCTATAGTAACAAGTCATAATTTCATACATAACAAACCAAGATTAATGAATGCATAGTTCATATTAAAATGAGATTACGTATAGTTTTGATTATTTTAAGAAGCACACACATAGTTGGTATTATTCCCATGAAATAACCCTTAAGGAAAAGGATTCAAAGTCATTCTCCATCATGATGGAGAGATAATCCATGGATATGGGACTCTCTTCACTCCATCCTTCCCATGGATCCATTTTGAATCCATGGATGTACATGCTCTTAGACACTCAAAGAATAACAATTTTACAAAAAAAAAATCCCTCACGCACCTTTTACTATATAAAGTACTCTCTCCGGACACAATTTATCTCTCCACTTTCCTTATTTGGAAGGTTTTTATTTTTTGCCTCACTTCTCCACTTTTCTTTTCTATCTTACACTTTTGGCATATTATCCCTCTTTTTATCCTTTATTTATAAGAAATGCCCCTTGAATTTTACACTTTAAGGCCCATCATTCATTTCTTTACCATTTTATATTCATTTTTCACTACTCTACCATCATTTTTTTACCATTTTATATTCCTTCCTTATTTTACGTGCAAAAGTGAGCGGGGCAATAAATAATGACCGGAGGGAGTAGTATTTATACATGCAATCAAATAATTAACAAGATATTTGAGAACTTCATCATAAATTAACAATATGAAAAAAAATCATCAAAATAATTTGAGAAATTTATAATATGATAATCATTTGTGTTATAGTGAAAAAAAATTATACTCGCTTTATTATTCTAAATGACGATTTTAATTATGAGATGAAACCCTAACTTTTAACTTTCACAACAAATATAATTGGTTCATTTTCCTTTTAAAATAATAATGTACTACAAAACTCCTTACAACAAAATCATCAATAAATATTCAGTTCTTAATTTTAGTTTATATTCCGTATAATATTGTTAAGATAAAATTGAGTTTTTCAAAGTGAGAATAATACTCCGTATACAATAAAAATATACATAGATTTTTTTATTAAAATAGTTATTTATCGTTATAATTAACAATAGTGGTGAAGCACACTCTTTTAGCTGGAGATGTTTCGGGGAAATTAAAAATAGTGTGGTGAATTACACTCTTGACTTGTGCTCGTTAAGTAAAATTCGAATATGAACTTACCCGAACTTGAATAAATTGAGCTTAAAAACAAACTCGCGAGTTAGAATGCGACTTCGAGCATAACTTGAGCATGTATATAAGTATTAAATTTACGTTTTTTCATTGATATTTTTAATACAAGAAATTGTGTTTTTAATATCGTGTAATTTGAAAATATATACTCCGTATAATGTATTAGGCAAATGAATAAGAATATTTTATAGGATGAAAAAACTGTATAATTATGATTAGTATATTTCAAAATAAGAGCAAAATATTAATTACTAATCACAAAATATTTGAGTTGCTCGCGAGCTTTTGGAACCGAACCAAGGATTGACTCATTAAATTGTCGAGTCAAGTCCTGACATGCATGAGCAAAACTTTGACGGAGCCGAACTCGAGTTGCTCGTGAGTTGTCTAGTCTCATTATGAGCGTAGGTTTGTTCATTTTTAGAGCCCCGTTATAAAATCTGCCCCTATAATTTTAGGGTGGACCCTTAATTAATGGTGCTCATCGGTCCAAACTCGGACAAACCCTAAGATTTGTCACGCCAAAAGTTCAAACCCAGAGACCGGACATGTTAGAAGGGGACTAGACCAAAACCATATAGAACCGGGTTTTTGGTATTTATATTGTACCAGACTAGAAAAATAGAGGAAATTTGAGAAAACAAAAGTGCGGACTGGACTGAAGCAGAAACCGGTCACCAATCTTTTGGAAACCTTAAGACCAAAACAATATGTTTTCAACCCGTTCAATTGATTGAACAGTCTGAATCGATCCAATGTACCGATCCGAACCTCTTTTTGAACCCATTAGCTTAGGGCCCGGTGGTAGTGCAAAATGTATCACATGGGGCTGTGTCATTCATTAGTTGACAAGTTGACCTAAGGTGGAAGAATCCCCTTCTTCGCCCGGTTGTGTTGTGTTGTGTTGTGTGGTGTGGCGTCAATCACATGATTCAAATCTCCTACGACTACGAGTATTGTTTTCCCCCACATCCATCCAGCATCCTATTCCTCCCATCTCTGATCTCTTCTCAACGCGTCATCATCTTCTTCAATGGCGGAACCCTGCGTCCTCTTACGCTGTACCCCCTACACACACGCCTCTTCATTCCCCGCCATTTCTCCTTACGAAACTCCATCCCCTTCCTTCCTTCCCCCCCGCCGCGTCCGCTCCTTCCGCCTCGCCGCCAAGCTTTCCGACGGTGGTCACCTCTTCCCCAATGACGACGATGATCATTCCCTCTTTCGCGACTATCCTTGGCATCACCTTCACTCCCATGATCAATCTCCTGGTACCCCCTCTTCCCTCCTTCAATTCCCCTATAATAATTACCCTGTAACTTGTGGGTGTATCGATACCGGTTGCCCCTAATGGATGTGATGTTATCTTGCTTATAAATTACTCTTTGGCATGATTGAATTGCTGTTTTTTTTAATGGATTTTCTTTGATTTTAGGAAAACCAAGTGTGACTGAATCGATTGTGAAATTACTCAACTAGAATATTTTGTTTGTTTGCAAGTTGGCATTGGGTATATTACGTACTCATGTTGTTGTGAATGCTAGATTTGGGCAAGATTTGTGCTTGGTGTGCAAGTGTTGCTTTGTTTAACCAAGTAATGGAGGATGTTGTAGTTGATTTGGTTAGATAGATAAGAACCTCGATTATTGCCACCGCTTTTTTGTTTTTGACAATTTCTCAAAGGTGAGCCATAAAATCCATGATATCAGATTTGCTTGTCGATTCTTCATTTATAGTAGTTGTGTGTCGTAATGTCTGGTTTTTATTATTGAAATGGAAATTGGGATACATGACATTGTTCAAGGAATGTTTCTTTTTTGAGGAGCCGTGTGTCTTCTTGGCCCCTTTCATTATCACTTTGTAGCTTGCGGAAGCTGATTACACACAAAGGGCTTTCTGAACTATTGATTGGAGATGCCAATGACGTTTCAAATAAGTTCAAGAACCTGCAAAAAAATGTTGAAATGGAGGTCTTTTGTTACTCCCGTCTGTCATATTATCCTATCTCAATTTCGGGAATAATTGATGGCACTCTAAATATTGAGTGAACTTTTGAGAAATGGCAAAGAATGATGAATAAGTTAGTCTGCAGGTTAATAAATTAAGATGCTTTAACTAAGGATAAGTTATGCTCACACCTTTGGCGTTCCCTGTGTTCTTCGGAAGGTTGCTACATTCTCCCCTCTGGTGTTCTGGTTATCAAAACATCTTCGCTCATTGATTGACACTTTATAACCTTTATTCATCTTTAGAATAATCATATTGTAAATGTTGTTCATGCGTTAGTGTTTCGTGTATATGTGTTAAAGTTTTTGTTATAGATGATAAGGGTAAGGTACCTTAGGGAACCCTCACTTAATGCCTGGCTTTACTAAATGGTGTGCAGGTATTCAATGGGTTCGTGAGGACAAAATCACATTATTCACTGCCGATGGGCTTGTTCAACTTGGAGGTTCCTTGAGTCCTAAGCGTTTGTCTCCATCAGAGGTACATCTCTAGAAAAGTGTAGCAGAGACTTGGATTATTTCCTTGATGTTGTGCATCATTTAAAACTTACAAAATGAACTTTCTTTTTTACTTGTATCTGTTTGCACTAGGTATATAATATCTGTTTCTTGTGGATACTCACTGTGTCCCAATTTACCATCAAAAAGCCAATTCTATAGGTCCCGTTTTGTGTCAAATACACTGGCAAGATTGATTAGCGTTTCCATTAGGTACATGACTATTAGTAACATTGCTTATTTAGCGTATCCATTTCCAATATTAGTCATACAATTGAGGTAAATGTTTTGGTTGTCATCGATTTAATGTTAAAATCAGAGAGAAACGTTATCTCATGGTATACTGTTGTGGCCCAATGGCAGCAGATGGTTAAATGTTAATGCTCTGCAATTCCCATGCCACTTCTGATTTAGTCTGGGCTAAGCAAGTCCTAGTTTGATTTTGTAAAACGCAGAAGCAGAAAGGACAAGGAAAACCTTTTCAGAAACACCAACGCTTCCAGGAGAGTGATTACATGGATCCAAAGCAGAGTCTTTGTCTAGGTGCTCTTTTTGATATTGCAGCAACAAACGTGAGATATATCGAGAGCTACTGTTGGATTTAAAATCCTGATGTCTTCTTTTGACTCATGTGACGTATTATCACTTCTGTTTTCTCCCTTCAGGGGCTTGATATGGGTAGGAGGCTTTGCATCATTGGTTTCTGTCGTTCAATTGAGATGCTTAGTGATGTTGTCGAGGACACTGTCTTGGAGCATGGCGGAGAGGTTTTTGCCACCATACCTCTTATATTAATGTTTATTATGTTGCTTTTCCAGATGTGATTGCCAACATTTTAATTGATGTTCTGGAGGAAAAAGGTAGGGTCTCCAATATGTAGATGGTGTTGATAATCTGTCTTATATATCGCGGCTTGGGATGTCCAGGTGGTTGTGGCGGAGAAGGCAAGTGAGAGCGGGTTGCAAGAGAAGCTAAGCATGAGGGTAGCAGTGCCATATCTTTGGGGCGTTCCTCCCGTTTCTGAGACTCTGCACCTTGCTGTTAGGAGTGGAGGCGGCATTGTACAGAAGGTATTTTGGCAGTGGGACTTCTTGTAAATAAGCTCTACTAACCGATTTACTTTGACCTAATTATTGTGCATTTTGTAAATAAACTTAATCTTGTACATGTATGAAAGTACACGGTATATATTTTGTAAATCCTGTGTTCTCTCATTTGATACTGCAAATCCATAATAAAGCTCAAATTCTGATTTGCGAAATCATGGTTTTATTGTTTCATTCGGTGTCATTTTGGTTCTATTGTTTCATGGGGCGTTTGTCATTTCGCCCTGCTACATGGGACGGGTTGGGTTTTGGTTGAATTACGGATATGTGTTGTTGGCTCATTTTGGGCTGAGTCACTTCAAATCGGGTCAATCTGATTCTCTGGTATGGGTAACTTTGGATCAACCGAATTTCGGGTAGGGTTGATACGAGATTTGGGACATACAACTTTGGGTCACTTTTGGGCGATGTTAAGATCGATGAGGTAACTAGAATCGAATCAATATGATCGAATCGTAGGATTGTCTGGAGTAAGATTTTACAATTAACTAAAAATTTAATTACAATGTTAAAATATACTCCCTCCATCCCGGTCATTTGTTTGTTTATTCCATTTTAGGACGTCTCGGACTCTCGATCATTTCTTTGCCTTTCTATTTTAGAAATGTCTTTTATGTGTAATTTGATCCCCTCATAAACTTGACTCCCCATGTCACGCCATCATTGGACCCTTTCCCCTCCATGATTGGGACGAAGGAAGTAGTAAAATTATGTGTATATATCTCAATTCTCAAACAAATATACGAGTAATACGGAGTAATATATTACTGTATGATTTCCCACAATTTGTTCCAATTCATAATATTTTTTTACTATGTACAGCGTTTATAAAATTGTTGGGACAACCTATTTGTTACTCATGCAGCATCAAATATGTCATCATAGGATTGTGAGATCAGGTTAAGATTCCACTAAAATTTTCACTTGAATTGTAGGATCCAACCAATTTATGATCTTACCTAGGATTGTGATCGTTCACCACTTCTTAAATCATGAGATCCTAAAGCAGCACTACGAGTACAATTCAGATAAGAAGTTTAATACGGAGTAGTAACTATGCTTTGGGAACTAGGCCAACCTCACTAGGTCTTTTGTCATGTTCGAATTTGTGAAAAAATGTTCACAACTTTTGTTGATCACAATAATTTATTTTTTTGGCCAGTAGAACAAAATCACCCTTTTACAATCGACGAGTTTTCGCATAAATGTGTGCTCTACTGTTAAGAGATCGAAAGATAACATGATGCATTCCAAAAAAAAAAAAAGTAAACCAATAAAGGCATAAATGGGAGAAGAGAACATTGTCGAGAAACCATAGCATGCTTGTGTAGAACACTAGAATAGACACGAGGTTCAACCTTCACAATATTATCGAGGCTGGAAACTCCACAAGATCGCCGAATTGACGAGTGACAAGAGCAAAATGTATTTACGCCACAAGGCGTGAAAGATGAATAAAAAGTCCAAGAAATCTGTCTTCCCTTGAGGTAAACCTCCTGCATCTTGATGATCAAACTCAACTGACAAAGAATTAATGGCGATGTCGTCGCTGGTGGAGCAAGGGTGTTGGTTAATGGGTGGATATAAGAGTCGAGGGAGGATGGGTGGTCCGAGGTGGGGGTATGGGGAACAAACGGAGCATTGCCGACTCAGCAGGGGTGGTCCAAAGTAATCATTTCAGGTGGTTGAGTCGAGGATAGTTAGGGGTGTTTGGCGTGGGTTCACGATTTTTTTCAATAGATTAAGGATAAGATATGTAATACTCGTATTAAGAGTTTTTTTTGGATGATTGAGTAGAGTCATACTCATATTAGTATGAAAAAAGTAGTTACGTTAAACCGTTAAATATTACTCCTAACAAATTATAAAACTTTAAACCGTTAAAATATTAGTAATAGCTATACGACCCTTCAATAGAAAGTAGACCCTCGGAAGGGTGATATACGATCCGTAAACCTGATCCGCCCGGTTCACTTTTGTTAGGGCCAAGAACAGAAATTATTGATCTGTGATTCATTTGACCCAATCCAAAATAATCCGTTAATTTAGAATCGAAACCTGACTAGAACGATTCAACCCGCTAGGTAGATACTGTGTCGTTAATATTTTAATATGAGTCGTATTATGACCGGACCCGTCCGAGCTCTTTAGAAGGGGGTGCATCTCTGAGTCCGAGGGTAGGGATAGTGAGTGAGGAGTCAGGACCCACGAGTGTGTGTAGTAGTAGTGGAATTAAGAAGACGCTTGAGAAAGTGAAATGCTTGATAATCACTGAAATGGCATTCCTCCCTGGGTTCCAGTACCACCTTTCCAATTCCGTATCCCTGACCTTTCATTCCAATTCCACTCACTTGTATCCCAAACATTCTATTCTATGCCTTGCTTCTTCCAACAAATCCAGGTATTTTTCATTTGGGTTTTCTCTTACCCTTTTACTTGTATGTATGTATACATCGCACACGAAAGATGGGTCAATTCTGGGTATTTAACCCTAGAATTTTGGATTCTAGTTAATGAATGACTCTTTTTTTTCTGGGTGTTTTTGGTTTGAGTAACAGGCCAAGCAGGAAGCTTATAAGTGATGAGGAGCTCTGCAATGGCCTCAAGGAATTTGTGGCATCAGTTGGACTTCCTCAAGGCCATGTTCCTTCTACAAAGCAGCTCGCTCAACATGGAAGGTTTCTTTTTGACTTTTCGACTTTTGTTTTATGGTACATGAGTGAATGATAGTGAACATTATGAATTTCTGGAATGTTCACTTGTTTGATGAGTTGCATGCAATTAATCCGCTGAGCATGTTTTCTGGGAAGGAAATAAACGGTGGGAAAGATGAATACGGAGTATTTGTTATGCATTTTGGATTATGTGTAGGAAGTATTCTAGTGATGTTAGCCTTTTGTACTTCTCTCAACCAATGCCAGCTTCACTGGCACATCTAGATTTCTAAGTGTGGGGGCGGCTAGACGCCTAAACATTGTTCCACATTTCTAAGACAGGGGAGACGGTATGGCCAACTAATATACCAACTTTAAAGGAAATCAAAGTTTTAAAATTTTTCATTGCTAGGGGGTTGTATAGTTGCAGACGAGGCATGCTATCACCTTGATAATTTTATGTATTGCTTCCAAGTTTGAGCGACGTGTATAAAATACTTGATCTGCAAGAGGCCTTATCTTACATGGACGAAGATAGCTTAACCACTGTTTGGATAGAAGCTCTTAGAGGGAAGGCGTGGGGAGGCGTGCAGTTCTCTTGTTTGGATAGCACGTTGGGTTGGTGAAAAATGGATTAAATGGAATTGGAGGGATTTTTTTTTTGTCTTCTATAGCACGAATCAATTTTTTTCATAGGCTAGCAGAAAAAAGATCATTCTCTATACCTCTTTCCACTCACCCCTCTTCTCCTTTCCCTCCTAATGTTCAATATAAAATTCCAAAGCTTTAGGCGGTCACATAATGTCTGGGTGCCTCATGGTAGGCTATCCAAGCCAGTGGCTTGGATTGAGTAGTGTAATTAATTAAATACAAAGCTTGAAAGCTTATTTTGTACATTTGTTTCCTACTATGAATCTCGGAAATGTGTCTATATGGAGAATAATTACTTATGTGCTGCTTGATTGCGGGGTTTGAGCAATTGAGCCCATTAGCTTCCCAGATTTAGGGTGTGTTTGGATGCAAGGATTTGGAGGGATGTAAATCCCTTTGTTTGGTTAGCGAAATATGGTGGAGGGATTTTGAAGGGGAGGGGAAAACATTTTCCCTCCAACATAGGAACTTGGAGGGGAAAACACCATCTCCATTCTTCCTTCCCCTCCCCTTCTCTCTTATTTTAATATCCAAACAAGGCCTTACTATGCCTACAAATCTTGAAGATGTGTCTACATATGTCCACAAGATCATTGATCATTACTAGTCCCAATCACAGTTTTTCTGTAACAATTTGTCTTTTTTTTTTTTTTTTTTTTTTTTTTTTTTCCGATTTTAAAAAAGCTTATTGTAATATAAGTGAGTTAAGCGTATGGATAATGTGGCAAAGTGAAGGCATTATGAAAGAACTAGAAGATAAACAATAGTTTGGGACTGATCTACTAGGCACACTTAAGGTGTCTCCATGCGTTTGGCTAGTTCTTAACCAGCCTTGGGCTAAATCGTGTCTGGGAACACTTTTCTAGAGTAAGTTATGCGTCATCTTGAAATAGCCTCTCTATGTTGTTAGCGTAGGACTGATGCTGATGTGATATTTTTTCTGATATCCTTTGGGTATCTACATGTTGATAAATATATAGTTGCATCGTAGGGAAAATGTGTGCACGAGGTTATAATGATGATCCTATTTTTGTTTCCATGTCTATCATATCAAATTTACAGGAAAGATCTTGCAAACATTGTTAGAAGGAGAGGACATAAACTTATCAAAGAGCTTCTTGCTAGTACGACAAAACCAGCAACGGATGAGTATGATTCATGGGAGAGCTTGAGTGGAGAATTCAGTGAAAGTAGAGCAGATGAAGATATAGGTCAATTTTATGTTGCATATTTTTATCTCCATCCCAATTTTGTTGTTCCCAATTGATTTTGATTGTCAAATGTTTCCATTTTTGACCACTAATTTCTCTAAATATTAGTGTTATCGTGTAAAATTCTACGAGGTTCATCGAATAAATATTTTCGTATGGGGAAGTTATAGTAAGTCAAGTGTTTGACCATTATAGTCAAATGGGGACATCATATATGGGATGGAAGAAGTTCCTGTTTACTTTGCTTCATATCTTTATTGATTTCCGTTATTGCTTGAAAAGGTCAGGAGGAAAAGGTGGATGATTACAGTGAAGAGAAAATTGACCTGATAAATGATGAGTCTGTTCTTGACGCTAGCTTGGTGACAGTGCTCGAGTCAGCTGAGCGTTCTGATGATGAAACTCCTCTGTCTGTTGAATCTCCAGTTTCTTTGCAGGAAAAGGTTGAAAATTTTATGAAATATGGAGAGTTGGATGCTGTTGAAGGTAAGGCAGAACAAATTGAATGTTTTCCTTAATGAAAAAACAAACGGGTCACAAGTCTTAATTCTCTTATGAGGCATGTTCAAGGTCTGATGATAACTTCAACTACACAGATTTTTTTTAATTTTCGTGCCATCTATTTTCTCACTTTCTTTACTTTTCCATCCTTTCATTTCTTTTTCACTGTTGCAAAAAATAGATCTTTATCCATTCTACAACAATATGCCTTTCTCACTTTCTTTACTTTTCCATCCTTTCATTTGTTTTTTATTGTTGCAAAAAATAGATCTTTATCCATTCTACAACAATATGCCAAAATTGAATATTGCATTATGCTATTGGGAAAATAACTTATGAAATCAACACATTTCTCTCTACAGTTTCTTGTGGGGTACCATCACAAAAATGCAGCAATAAAATATCTGAGCAACATACACTTACGCTCTACTTGGCGCCCAAAATAATTTTCATGATTGGTGCAGTATCGTAGGAAAATTCTCTTCTATGTTTTATTTATTAGTTAAGGACTTCTTTCTCATGATTTGGCATTTGTTGCTTCAACATTCTTTTTCTTTGGTCAATGGGCTTGTGCTGTTGTGCATTGTGTTATGACGTACTTGTGTTAGTGTTACATGGAGATCGTACACTGTAATCGATCATTTATGGATGCTTTTGGCTGCAAAATTTCAGATGATGCCGTGCATTTAAGTGGTCACGAACCAACGATGCATGATGAGGAAAAACTTGCTCGTGATAGCAGTAGTACTGGATCAAATGGCACCCTTATTTTACAAAGGTTTACTTCCATTTTATACCTCCATCCTTCCATCAAAGGCTGCAAAAATTGTCGCTTTCAAAACTCGTGGCCTAGAGTTATGAAAATCAAAGTCTTTTGTTCAGAAGAAGGGGTATACCTTGGAAAACGAAAAAACATAGGGGTATTGAAAGGAAGAAGAAAACGTAGTAGAAGGCTTTGTATTGTATAGCTCAATATAATTTATTTTAGTGAGACCCTCCTTTTTCTCTCTAGATTCTAGAATGGCAAGTTGAATAGTATACGATGCCTCTGGCTAGAACTATGTGATGGTCTCTCGTATCGATTTCCTTTCAGGATTCAGTGTGGCTTTTTTAGCTGTTTAAAATGACAAATATTGAATGACTTGTTCGTCATTGGTGTGCTTCTATGTCTTAGGGAAATTGATCGACCCATTCAAAGCCAACAGAACATTGGTTTGGACCTAGGGATGAGCAGTGAGGTGGGCTCCTTCTAGTTCACATATTATGAATTACGTCTTCGAAGTTGTTCCTAACATTTTTTCCCTATATGTTTTGGTAGCTTAACACAATCCAGGCCATCAAAATAGATGATGAAGATGAAATCGATCGTCTCAAGATCATGCTAGTAAGCATAATTCAATTGGACACCTCATTGAAATCGTCCCTTCCACTTTGTTGTGTTTGAATAATAAAACACCAGTAATATATTTGGAAAGTTACTTGATTAATATAGCAGCTCCACATTTGGTGCCTCCGTTTCCCTGTTATCTCATCATTGTGTTTGCGTGCTTTGCAGCATCAGAAGGAGTTGGAGCTATCTCGGTTGAAGAAAGAGATTGAGGAGGAAAAGGTAGCGTTTTCTTTTCGTAACAATGGCCATGTAGCGGCCAGCAACTTTCTTTTCAGCTCCTTTTCATTATACTTGTTCTCAATTGGAAATAACACTTATTTGACCTCACTAGGTGAACTTAATTTATTGTGGCTGCGTAATAAGGCTAGATGTACCCAACCTTACCCTTGGAATTATAGAGGTGGTCATACTGTTTTATGTTTCTATTTCTGTTCAGCCCTTGATCTAAAAGAAAGCTGACTGATTAGAACAAAAAGTTACGGTCAGTTCATTCATCCACCATGTCCACTACTCCACTATCCTGGATTGCAAAATCTCTAGAAACAAGTTATTAAGATTTTTTTTTTTTTTTTGAAAGTGGCGATAAATTTACCGACAATGCTAGATACTCCCTCCGTCCCACTAAGATTGTCACGTTTCATTAAAATACTCCTCGCATATAATAGGGAAATGAGACAATCTTTTAGGGACGGAGGGAGTACTTAATACCATCCCCCTCCCTCCAAAAAAAAAAAAGGAATCATAAAATGGCTCAATTCTTCAAAGCTCTGAAGAAAATTAACGCGTGCTCGATCAGTTCAGGCTTAAAAGTATCTATCTCAATCTCAAAATACGACAGGTATAAGTTGGTACCAGATCTTCCATTTGCCAGAATGTTATATTCCGCCAACGATTTCTTGTTGGATTTAAAAGCTGGAGTTAACCCTGGATGGTTCTTAACACTTTATTTTCTGACACTAATCTGCAGGAGGCACTGTCAATTCTGCAAACAAAAGCTGAAGAGAAATTAGCAAGGCCCAACAACTTATTACAGAAAAGGAGGCTGAATTACATGCCGCGGAAGAAAGTCTTTCAGGACTTGTGGAGGTATCTTCTCGCCGATATGGCTATACCAGGCAAAATCAACCCAACTCAAAATTCCCCAAACTGGCCAACTTAAAAGAAATACCTTAAAAGGCGCTGCTTGCTTGACTCAATGGCCCAACCAATATTTACTGACCTAAAAGCAAACCAAGCCTGAACTGAGCGGATAACGTTTAAATGACCCAAGACCGTAATGACCCTACTATCCTCTATCTTAGTATCTTCTACTCTGTATTTTTTTTTTCCATATTGGCATGTGAGACGGAGTTGGAAGGATGTACCGGTATGGAGGCTTGAAGAATGGAGATCGCATAGGTTGGTGAGGGGTAGAGGGAAACCTAAAGAGACATGGATAAGACTATAAGAGTGATTGAGAAGGATATGAGGTTTCTTGAGATTGGAAAAGCTCTAGCATTGGATAGAATGATGCGGAGGGAGGAAATTCTGGTGGTTATGATATTTGAGGACTATCTCTTATATTTTTTTTCATACTACTATTTTTAATTACTAAACTTTTCTCCTTTCATTTGGAACTGGTACTCTTTAAAAAAATACCAACGCTTAATTTTGACCTTGAAACTATGTGTATTTTTATTCTACCTATTATTATTACTACTCCATCCATCCCGGTCAATAGTTTATACTTTCCTTTTATGATTGTTTTATTAAGCATTTTATTCGTATTCTTTGCTATTCTTTGATAGAAGCTCTATATATAATTTGGTTGCGATTGCTTTTGGAAGTTGTATACTGATATAGTATGCTTTGTTTTAGGCCAGGATTTATTATTCAGGAGAAGGTCAAGTGGTAGAGGTAGCGGGTAGCTTCAATGGATGGCATCAAAGAATCAAAATGGATCCTCAGATATCTTCAGTTATCGTGGACCCTGTTGACTCAAGGTTTATCATTTCATTTGATTTGCAACTGGATTCGCAGCATCTGTTTCATTATCATTATTACTGTGTTACTATATCTGTCTCTTGTCGGATGGACATATGCCTCTACATTTTTGTTTGCATGTCAACATATTTTGCTTTGTTCATCTTCTTGATAGGAAGTCGGTGTCTAATTTTTGTAACCTTTAGTCTTCTACCTTACAACTACACAGAAGTGACTAAACTTGAGATTATTGGTGCCGCTGCTGCATTCATTGCTAATGTGTTTAATTTTTATTCCTCTGCTGATTGCAATTACGTCAATTCCTCTCTGCCATTGTACTTGTAATTTACTCCCTCCCATTTTATATTGACTATGGTAGTTAACTTTGACCATTTTTATTTAACAATATGCAGTACTGCCACTTTTTTTAAAAAGGGTAGTATGAAAATAGTCGTATTGATAATCAATCTTGATAAATTTATCATTGTACCTTTTCATATATTTGAAGAGAAAAGTCAATGGTGAAAGTCAATCATCAAAGCTAACATTACGATAACATTAACAGGCAATCAAAGCTGTGGTCGGCAACATTATGGCTTTACCCTGGGGTTTACGAGGTACGAATATCTATAGTCCTGAGTTATTTTTTTGTCAAATAGATTTGTTCGGTAGAGAGATACAGAGTTACATTTTAACCATTTTCTGTGTTCGAACTTTCCGTGAACTGTATTCGTACTCTGGTTTTTTTTTTGTCTGTGCCAAATCTAGTTTTACAGGAATGCAAATTATATTTTAAAATATATAGTCCTGGGTTTTTATAAGAAATTGAATCTGTCCTCTGGGTTTATGTGTATTACTTTCAGATGAAATTCGTCGTTGATGGCCAGTGGAGAATCGATCCCCAGCGAGAGATAACCCTACGACATGGTGTAGAAAACAATGTTCTACGAGTTGTTCGGTAGTATTTCTTAGTGCCTATCAGTGGGTTCATATGCACGTTCTATGTTGGTTAGTTCTAGCAACCCAAATTCTGCTGTAGTCCTCATTTAAATACTAGCTTTATGACTTTACGGGTTGGTCTGTGTTTAAGACCACCTGAGACGATCTCATACAGAGTGTATGCTTTGTGCTATGTAGAATGCTTATTACGAAGGGTCAATCATGTAAAGCTAACAGTGATTCTTACTACGCAGATGCTAATGCAGACCTTATTGTCATCCTTATCTTGTGTTACCTGACACTCATCCTGGCGAGTTGGCTCGGGTTTGGTTACACGCTAAGCTCAGGCAATTTATAAAGATGGATGATGAATGATGGTGGAGCATGATTGTTGTTGACTGTGGTGAAGACCATTTTTTGTTAGAATTTGGGTAAAATATGATCTAGACGCTATGGTTCATGTGAAGTTCTCTCAGTAAGCTTGTTTTTTTCTTTTTACAGTCAAGGTATTTCTCATCTGTGTGTTTGTAGATAGGCGGCCATTTCTCATCTGTATGTAGTTCGAGCCATCTTGTACAACTGATGCTTCAACCAAGTTCACAAGTTTTATAACTCAATTTCTCTCTCTCTTTTTTTTTTTTTTTTTTTTTTTTTTTTTTTTTTAAATAAGGGTATTTCATCATTTCACAAGTTTCACAACTCAATCTGCTTACACTTATTCACTGAAGTTCATTTAAGGTAGCAAAATCAAATAGAGAATGTTTTATAAGGGAGTAATTGTTTGAAAAAATATAGTGGTTTACAAAACCGTAATATGTAATTTTGCCTAAAATTCGAAATAGACTGGTTAGGATTTGGGCGACGTTGAACCGATTTGAGCTCCCACACTTTGATCTGACTTGGCCCGAAGGGGAGGGGCCAATTGGGTTGGGCTGGGTTGACTATCGACTGGTCCCAACTCCCAACTGGACTCGTTATATTTTATATATTTTTTATTATTATTATTTTGGCGAGGTAGGATTGTCGACACTCGACAGTAGGGGTGTCAATGAGACGGGACAGGTTGCAAGCGGCTCGAGCTCAGCTCGACAACTTAATGAGTCAAGTCGAGCAAGGCGTGGCTTGGCTCAAAAAGTTCGTGAGTAGCTATATATATATATATATATATACCATCTCCGATTTTTAATGTTTGCCCCATTTGATGAATATATAGGTGGAGTATTATATTGAAAGGGGACAAACATTAAAAATTGGAGGGTTCCAAGGAACCGGAGGGAGTATGATTAGTTAATATTTTGCTCTTATTCAGAAAAACTATTAATGGAGTAATATTTTCATAGTTTTTTCACCATATAAATTGTTCTTATTGATTTGCCTGATACGAACCCGTAAATTTTAATAGTTATATATATGGTCGAATTTGCATTTTAGCTTGGGAGCTCAATTTTTTCAAACCTGAGTAAGCTCGAGTTTGAATTTTGTTTAACGAGCAAGACCAAGCTTGTGGTCCTAGTCGAAAAGCTGAGAAGGACTGTGATGGACCGGCCGATCGGTTAGATTAGCCAGCCAAGTTTAATGAGAACAGTTGGAACTCAAATTTGTAAGCCGGTCTATATAAGAGTTGTCCCGATCTACCAATCATACTTTGTTCGAAAATTGTCAAGGATGTGGACTGATGTTGTGTAATGGGCAGCCAAAAAAGAGCGTGTGGCGTGTCAACTTATTTGCCATTCCTAGTTCTCAACTACTTCTCGCTCTATCTCCACTCCACTTGTGAAAGCAAAAGAAAAATGGCAGCAGCAGCAGCAGCAATGGTGAATACATTTGCATTTGCATTTGCATCCCCAAGTTTCTTAAACACCCAGCAATCGTCTTCATTAACCCCAAGAATAACAAGCACAGAATTCAGTAGCATTGGTAAAACTAGTAAGACCATTGCTTGCTTTCTCCCCCAAAATGCTGACCCGCTTCTCGTTAGCTCTAAAGAATTACTCGAACATGATAATGGAAATGTGGAACAAATTGATGTTAATGAAGTGGGTTTGCAAAAAGAGACCTTGTTATATTCATTCAACCCTCTTCCCTTCATGCTTTTGGCTGCAATTCCAGGAGGTACATACTATTACCTTCAATTCCTAATTTTGTTTGTTTGATTATGATTATGATTATGATTATGATTATGATGTTCGCATTCTATACATTTTGAGATCCCTAGCTAATCCAAAACATGTACTCCGTATGTCTTATTATACTGAGTTGATGATGAACGCATGCAGCTGATACTGTAAGGTCTGTATTTGGACCATTTGCGGAGTTGGTGAAGACATTCAACCTTCCCGGTTGGCTTATCCACTGGGGTCATCCCGGCAACATGGTATGTAAATGTAACTACTCTACTCATCAATCTCATTTTCAGCGAGATAATGTTCGTTGTCATTTTAATTTGTTGGATTTGGTTAGGCGGTGGTGCTATTTGCTATGGGTGGCTATGGTACTTATCTTGGCTTCCGCATCAAGTTCTCTGACGATGTCGTACGTACCTCACTCACTCAATCAATCATCTATAGTACTACCACAACCCACTTGCTATGCTTTTGTTTGACTAATAATGCAATCAAGGTTTGGTATGTATGTACAATGTACAGGAGGAGAAAGCAAAAGCAAAGGATCTGCACCCAAAGCTGTTAGCAGGAATGTTCTTCTTCTTCGCTCTTGGAGCAACAGGTGGTGTCATTTCTGAACTCACTTCCGACAGACCCATCTTGGAGAGGTACTGTATACAATAACAATACTCCGTATTACTTTTATCTTCCCGTTTTGTGTTTTAATCAAATACTGATTTGGAAACGAAAATGGGTTGTGAGTGGTGCAGCCCTCATGCAGTGACGGGTTTAATTGGACTTGCGCTTTTGACAGCACAAACAGTATTGCCCACATTATTTGAGGTAAGATCCATTTTAATGTCGGGATCCCATTTCTGATGAATCTGTCTGTGTAATACATTTAACATGCAACGAATACAGGGAAATCCTGGACTGAGGAATGTACACGGCATCTTAGGTAGCGGGATCATGACATTATTTCTAGTCCATGCTGCCTTAGGACTTCAACTCGGTCTCAGCTACTGATATACTCCAATACACTCTCGCTCTTAACTACTCGTATTTAGTAACTGTGTTTCTTGATCTCAGACTCGGTAATTTGGCAGCTTAATTTCATTTTACACAACACAGTACACATTCATATCATCATTTCAATTGTAATCATCATAAAAGTTGAGGAATGTATAATGTATTTCAATTGATATCATCCTAAATTTTAGTTGAGGATTGTATTTTAATTGTACAAGATTCATCAACATTATAACATTCCACTCTCATTACTCAATTGGTTCGTAATCATTCTAAAAATGAGTCCACGCAGCTTTTCAATTCTTGCATTGATTAGAGTGAGCATCGGTTCAGGATCATAAAAACTAAATAAATGGACTAAATATCGGACTTAAAACTTTTTTTTTGGATTGGACTGACCGAAACTTTTCGGTTAAATTTTAATTTCAATCAAACAAATAAATGAGTTGAATAACTATGGTCATATGAAATTAAATTTATCATCCAATAGACATTCCAATCATTATTCTCACCAATCTTCATTTGTTTTGCGCTTTTGATTTCATGAATTTGCCCTAGGCAGGCGTGATCTGTGGGTGTATTTTGTTTGTTTTACGTTTTTTTCTCGGTTCTTGGTGAAAATGTCTAACTCGCTAAACCTAATCGATCTCAACAGCCCTTCGACAGATGCCTCCAACGAGCGAAACTGGGAATGGGGACTGTGAAAGTAGATTGCCAGGTCGACGATGCAGAGGAGCATGTGGCTAGCCTATGCATAGAGGGGCGGTTATGAACCGAAAGCAATATGAATGTAAGGGCTATCATATTCGCATACCGTTAATCTGTCCTTGTAAGCGCAGGAAGCTTCGTATAAAAAATTACGATACAGGATACAACCTAGTTATTACTCCATTGATGCCATTGAACAGTGTGTACTATACGGAGTAGTAAGTTGGGCACTTATGCCGCTCAAGAGTTTTCTTTGTGACAGGAGGGAGGATTCTTAAGATCTAACGACATTAAATCTTTCATTTCCGAACCTCAACAACATAATAAGCTCTAACCAAATTACAATGGAGGGGAGAAAATACTGAAACTGTAAATAAATTTCTGAGCATCACAGATCTATGATACCCCCCAATGTATGCAATCAGAGGACGCCGTAGGGGAGGAGATGGGGAATAAACAGCAATTCGGGCTGAAACATGTCAAAAGAGTACAATGCTTCTAAACTGGTATTCCCCTATTTCCTGAATTAATGTCATTTGCTCTCAAAATTCTGAGGTGGGTTTCATATCTCTGTTGGCTTCATCCGAGGAAGAGGGGACGAACAATAATCATCACAGTTTTGGATAGGAGATGAAACAATGGGGGAGTACTATACCTTGAGAAACTAGGTGGGTAATTTCAACTCAATTCACCCTCGGAGAAAGCCCCTGGCTTAAACTTCCTGAATAGATCTTTAGCGGCCAACTCGATTTTATCTTCATCCTGAAATGAACAGGAATCTCTGATAATGTCAATTCATGTTTCATTTCTCCTAATTTGTCTAACAAATAATTGTACATGCCAGAAACCTTTTGCACACACCTTCCCTTTGAGCGTGATTACAAGCTTCCCACGCCTCGCTTTTCGGTGACAACCTTCAAATGAATGAGGCAACAAATACAAGGGGTGAGGAAAATCCAACACCTTAAGCAGGGTGATGAAACATGGTTAAAAGAAGAAAAAAAAAACTTCCAAGAAAGTATAATAAAATCTTACCAATGTACAAATCTGGGAACTCGATTCGAAGTGCAGATAAGGGTTGAGCAACTTCCAACTGTATTAGTAGTAGTATCAAACAAAAGGTTAGCACATACGCATGTGTTTTAGCATCGAAGACGGTTGCCTTCTGAAAATACTTTGGATTGGGATTGGGATGAAATGTGTTTAGGTGTCTGACTAGAATGTTTTTCTCCCTTCAAAATCGTGCTTCTTGCCAATGAAGCGTTGGCTTCTGTACTAAAAACCAAGTAACCAGTGTACTCGAAATGAAATCAAGAGTCCAAGCAGCAGAGACAATATTTGCAACTAAATCAAATCAAGGGTAGGAGGGATAAAAAATATTATACATACATCTGAAAGTGAAGTCGTCAAATACTTTGAAGAGAAAGGTTTTGACAGCAGTAAAATCCCGTTAGAGCTTGCTAGCTGAATGAGGCAATCCCATTCGTTGTCCAGCTCCGGAAGGTTAGTTGCCATCAGAATGACAACATTCTGACACTTCATCTACACAAGAAAAATGTCATAAGCTTCTTCACACTAGTCTTGACAGCCATTAACAATTAGATTCTAAAATAAGGTGGGTTTTAGAGAGCAAAACATTATTGTTGGACCTATCAAACATTGCCACAATATTACACAATCAAACACACACTACAAAATGAAAGATGGACAATTCTTCAGGCTCAGAAAGGTTGATATCTTACGATCTCAAGAGATCTGCAATATCGACAGGGTGAAGGAATCATAGACAAAGCTGAAAATAAAGAAAACTCAAGTTTCTTCCAAAATACATGCATGAAACAAGATGTATGAAGGAGGTTCACCACTACCTCAAAGGTTTCCCATTTATTCCTGTCAAATGGGTTGGGGTCGAGGTCGAGGTCGAGGTCGGGGTCGGGTCTGGTCAATACAGGTTGCATTAAGACGTCGATCTGTTTTATATGGGTTGGTTCAATAGGGATCAGAGATCGGGTGAGTAAAGATTGAAAGGGCGACTAAAATTTCACATTCAATCTTCCGTCAACAGTTGCATCTTTCTAAGACTGTAACAGGCAGTACGGCATTTAAGCCCTGAGGATGACGTCATTCGACAGTTAGATCACACACCCATGATGTGAGATAGTAGCTACAAACCAGTCTACAGACATAAAGATCACGCCCTACCCTTTAAATTAAAGGTAAAGTATGTTCAATTCTAAACATACCAACGGTACTGGAAGTTTTTCATGATGTAGCAGTTCAGTGATGCCTTCTGGTAATTGAGCCATCTGCAGAACCAAATGAGAAACTCATATGAAATGATGCCATAGAGTACAGAACAGGCATGTATAGATATGCATATACTACGCCCTCCGCCTCACAATTAGCTTCCACTTTCACTATAGAAAGAAAAGCACTAGGAAATCAACCTCATTTCGGTCACCAGTGGACTGATAGCCAATGATTTTTGTAAGATACTCCTCAAATTCTTCATCAGGAGCCTGGATAAAAAACATATGAAGAAACATTGTTGGATATTCATCCGTCAGAAAGGCACAAGTTCCCTTGGAAAGAAATTTCACTCACCAGACGGACACCAAAAGCTTTTGCTATACCGGCTAGAGTAACATCTGAATGCAACGGACCAATCCCACCATAGATGAATACCTGTAAGAAAAAACAAGTTTAATTCTTATGCTAAATATTGAGCTTAAAATATAAGTGTCATTTCAGATTCCAGATTACATTATTCTTTCACAAGATGTCAGGTCTTCGTCATCAGTAAAAATCCACCAACACTAGCAAATCTTACCATTTCATTAGTGGATTTTTGTTGTTCAACACTTTCAGCAACAGAATCTATCTGCATTTATTAAAATTAAAAAAACACAATCTGTCAAAAATCATGAACAAACTGATGGGTGAAAGCGGTAAGAATGAAGACGTACAATACAAGTTGTAAAGATCAAGGAAGCTTTAACTGTTTAAATGACAAAATCAAACAATGGAAGTCTCAGGGTTGTGATGACTTAGTCTGAACAATTTCAAATCCAGTACATGCATGCATAATTGCAACTTCAATGTTTGGTTAGGATGAGAAAGGTACTGGTGAAGGAAAATGGCAGAACCTTCCAGAAGAAAAGACTGAGAATTATCCTTCAATTTGCATGCATAATTGCAACTTCAATGTTTGGTTTACTTTTTGAGTGAGGATATCGATTAAATGATACTACCTCCCTTCAAATCCAACCTTCACATTTCCCTTTTCATGTATGCCAATGCGCATTTTGTATCGTTAGTATCTTTCATTGTATATATTAGTAAAAAATAATGAAGTTTGATATTAATAATTGTACTAGTTTAGATCCCGCGCATTAATGCACGGTATATTTAGAATTTTATATTTAATGATGATTTATAAATATCTGTTTGTACCCTATTAGTTTTTCACATTTTTAATATTTATATTTTATATTTGAGATAATAATCTAAAATTTCAATTATAATCAAGATATAATCGTGTAATCTCATTCAATTTATATTTTAATATTTTAATGAACATGTTTTTTTTTACAAAGCTAATAACAAAATTTTATAATTTTTACTTGATTATTTAATTTTTTTTTTTAAACACAAAACCAATATTCACAAATCAAAATTCATTCTTTTATATATTGAGGTCATTTATAAATTTAATTAACAAACTATAAGATAACATAATACTCCAAATATTATTAGGTAAAAAAATAACTCCAAATATTTATATATTAAAATCAAAATCTGAAAGTATTTTATGTATACTCCATAATTTTTTCCATCGTCAAAATTTTATATTTGTTTACAATACTTAGACTTCGATAGTCTGAAACACTTATATTTTGTCACAAAAATAAATAAATTATATCATAAATATATACGGAGTATATTTTTTTAATATATAGCTAATACATACGGAGTGCATGATAATTTTATTTATTGAATAATTTTTCTTCTAATTTTACATAAATATTGACTTTGACTTGAATTTGGATTAAATGTAGTAATTGTTTAAGTTTATTTGTTTCCTTATTTGAGTGATAATAATTTGGAGGGAAAAAACTTCATGAGAAGTTAGACACCTCATCAACTCCTATTCTTTTAGTAGTAAGAGGATTCCTAAAGACGAATCAAACAAGATCCCACATGGATATATTTTGTCTTATAAGGAGTATATTAGAAGAAATTTCTCAAATTCTTCTTGCATGTGAATAGTGAAAAAATGTGAAGATTGGTTCCGAAGGGAGGGAGTACCAAGGAGTGTGACGCACATATAAAGGGGAGCAACGATACTAAGGGACATATGAACTGTATGTAGGTCATAAACAATGCGACTAGTGTCGAGAAGACAATCTATTTAATCAAACTATATTTGATCCACTCTGGGGCCATGGGTAAGAGAAGAAAAGTAAGCTCTTTCAAGCCACCCGAACCCCGTATAACATTTATAATCACAACAGTAATAGGTAGTCTCATACTCCGATCAGCAGATGCACAATAACATATTTTTCTTCTTGAGGCATGTAAATTTTTTATTACTGTATTTGTTTTGTGTCTACACCCTCCATCAATTATATAACTTCCTGCTTTCCTTTTTTTTAGTTGTCCATCTCTAAACTTCATACTTTTGATTTTTCCTCTTTGGTCTAATATACGTGATGTACAAGATTCAAGCCATCAAGCAAGGACACGCCGTGTGGTGGAATGATGACAATAAATGGATAATAAAACTAAATGTGAATGCTAACAGGGCGTTAGGAAAATGCCCAAGTGAGGAAAACTTTGAGAAATATAAGGAGGCTAAAAGAGAGGCCAAAAAAGCTGTTTGTGATGCTAAAACAAAGGCTAATCAAGAATTGTTTACGAAATTAGATACTAAGGGAGGGAAAAGATATATTTATAAAACTGCTCGTATTGGAGATAGGATGACACGAAATATTGGAAGAATTAAATGTGTGAAAAATGTAAATCATAAGGTTTTGGTAGGAGATCGATAAAGAAAGATGAAGGTCATACGTTGATAACATATTTAATGTCATGAAGTTATATTAAGGATGGAGGGAGTATGTTTTAAGAGATAAAACTTACATCACTGCGGAGGGCATTGAATTGAGTTACTGTCCAGCCAATAGAGTGGAGTTTTTTGCACAAGGACGGTCCCACTAGATCATCAACTGTGCCAAACCTGCTCTATCAAATATGTTCAACGACGTCAGAAACTCCAATGATCATGGCAAAGCTAAACAATAAACATGGATGTTATATACTGTTAAATGTCATTTATGTATGTCCCCATAATGAGCCATATGGAATGCAATTAATTAATCGTTCAGGCATACCCAACTGTATACTTCTCCTGTTTTTGGTCATCAAATTCAAATCCCTACTTAGCAGAAATGTTAAACCTTTTGGCACAATATGTCTTTACGGACGATCTAGTCAAACTGGAGCAAAGATCAATATCAACCTGAATTAAATAGGACGGAACTTTACAGATATGCCTGTTAAGACCCATAATACCCTTCTTCCCTCAAAATTATAAAGCATGTAAGCAAAGAAACTACATAAGAAGCCAGTGAAGATCCCAGTTCCCCAGCATATTCTCATACTTTGCTTAAAGACGAGTCCTCATATGAAAACAAATACTAGGAAAACATGCTTCACACAGGTTCTTTTTAAAAATTGGTTCTGATTGTGATGATCAGCCAATAGTCATCATGTAAGAGATTATGCACACATGTGAACTATATTTAAGGAACGTTCATCCTACACATTCAAGTTGTACAAATAAATCAGTACACAAGTACTTAAATCAATTCACCGAAAAGAGAAATAAGGTAACAGCAACAATACCCACAGTCAGACTAATTAAACAAAAGACTCACAGGATCTCATCTCCAACACCAATAACTGAAGCTGTTGGGATACAAGTTTGCTGAGATTCCATGTTGCTTACGCCATTGCTCAGAGATACATTATCGGCAACTCTTTGAGTAGATTTTTTTACCCTTCCCGCTCTCTCGGACCGGCCATCTGAAAGCATGTATGCTGGCCTATACTCCATTTTGTCACCTGGGGGATTATTATCGCACAGGAGCTCGTTTTGGACTGTATCATATACACTTCCGATGGAAGTATAACTGTCCAAAAAAGGAAAAGAGTTAATGTAACTCTTTCCTTCTTAGGTGCAATAATGGTTACCTCTAAGCAATAGAAAATTACCCTTGATCATAGAGACTGCAGTATGGAACCTTTGAATTCAATAGAAATGCCCAAACATCTCTGTCAAAAGTCAAACAATGATGATAAAAAAAAGGTAAAAGGAGCAGTGGAAACTGTATATATATAATCAGAAGTTTATCTTGCACATTCTTTTACTAGACAGACCTGTATGACCAATCAAGGATGGGATTTACTCTCATAAAAGGCGGCCATCCAGGGGAACTAGGGGAGAAAAGCTCTTGCCCAACCTACAACATAACATAGCATAATGAAGCATATATGAAAACTTAAGTTCCTGTTTGAGGCTTGACTTCGCCATTGGTTGTTGCACCCTAAATCTTGGTCTTTGTGTTTTAAGCAGCCAGTACCGTCACAAAATGTGTTTGCGGTAAATCATGATCACTTGATCACAATTTGGCATCATGATAGATAAAACCATGGAGGAAAGCTTCGAATCAGAATAATCAGCTGTTACGTACCGCAGTAGGATCACCTATTCGCACACCTAGAAAAATCGCTCTGATAGGACTGGTCTTTAGCAATCCCTCCAGACCTGATTTGAAATCTTGGCGAATGATATCCAATTGTAAGTTATATCTGCTCGCATTAGAAGTGACAGTAAAGAAATGATTTTGACATTCTCCTATTAGCAATTTAGCATCGAATGTGAAAATGGGAAGCATAAAAACAAACAACAAATGCCGCATCCACAAACTAACTACTGAGAAAAATCCACTCTTACTTGGCAGCTGTTTCATAAGTAAATGAATTAATTTCAGGAAATGCAGAGGTACTTTCAAAATATATAGTCCTTATTGGAAATTTGCATTGATTATAGGTCAGTTCCTCATCACTACGCATACGCTCCTTCATGTGGAGATAATATCCAGCTCTGAGTAGATGTAACAACACCTGCAATTAACGCGCTATTAACATTTAGAATACAGAAGAATGAACATAATTGTTTTCTAGTTTATGAGAACCTACAGTAGAATCCTTCCCGCCATTAAAACTGAAAGCTACCTCTTCAATACTGCCATGAGAAGAATTTAGTGAATAATATTGTCATATTGAAGTTAGTACAATGAATAGTATGACAAATATAAAAAAACACATGATACAAGCAAATGTGCAACATGGTCAAGATGAATGGATTTAGAAAAGGCAAGAACCCATAACAAAATCAACTACGAGTAATTGTTTTCTATAAACAGCCAACGTTTTATGATAAATGAACCCTTTACTATTCCAAATAATTTGAAACAATATTCAAAAATAATAATGACCTAACCAACACTAAACATCTATATTAATTTCATACTCTCTGTATTCAAATACGGAGTACGTTTGTTTTCCACTTTTCAAAATGTATGAGAGATTTTGAAGAGTGTAAACAACCTATCGGAATGCTGGGAGAATTTTAGCTCGATCTATCTTCCACAATTAAAAGTCAAAGTTTTCAGGACAATGGTAGCAAGAACATCCAATTGAATCACGTTCATTCTCGTCTGATGCAATTGCAAATCAACAAAAGAAAGGAATCTTCATAAAAGGGTAAAAGCATTAATTTCAAATCGTGCAACTTAAAATAAGATATTTTCTTTCTTCTTTTGCTGTTCTCTTTTACTTTTTTTCAAGATATAAGTATACGCTTACAACACTACCAAATGTGGGCAATGCAGCATCCCTAAACCAGACAGAAAATGAGAAAACCTTGAACATTACGATGATGTAATGAAGCAATCCAGGAAATAAATTTGACGCTCCTCTCGTTGAACACATTTCAGCCGGTCACGTGAACTTAAAAATTCCTTAGAAAGGTTGACTAAAATCTAAGACACCCATAAGATTAGGACAGAAGGTCATCGTAAGCTTTCAGGTGAGTAGGTTAAAGGCCTGCTTGGAATGAGAGTAATTATTAGGGGAGTAATAGAGTCAAAATGAACTAAAATTGGAGGAGAGTGGTGAGGATAGAAGGTGGAATATCAAGAAAAATTCAAAGACAACATTCTTTTGTTAACTAAGGGTTCGTTTGGATAGAGGGAAATGGAGCGAAAGGGAGGAAGCAAGTTCCTTTGTTTGGTTAGGAGAACCGGGGTGAACAGGAGGGGAGGGAAAATGGACCCTCCATTTCCCTCCTGAAAGGCAAATCATTTCCCCACCTAACGAGGCAAGATTTGGAGGGAAAACTCCGTACTTTCCCTCCCCTTCCCTTTCCTTTCCCTCTCATTTTCTTATCCGAACGCACCCTAAATCTTAATGGCAGTGCACATATTTAGCAGTCACTCGATGTACTATTGTAGTTCGTAATGTGATTTTCGCTATGGGTACTAGTGTGTCGTTAATTAGTGGCAAGTTTGGCTACATCCAAGCAACCCCTCGTTAGTCTGTTGCCTTAATGGCGATTCCTTGTCGACAAACTGTGATGAATTCAGAAACTTGGGTCGGCGTACACCACATCAGTACCTAGCAGAAGTAGTAGTACTACTACTACTGATGATTCCATACACAACATGATTGATTTAGCAGAGTTGAGCATCATTTGATGGATGCGAAACTAAGCATACAAATATAATACTCCCTCAGAATTGGAACATACAAACAAATCTAGAAGGCTTTGAATCAACATCTGTTTGTATGATGATTAATGAAAATAGAGAAGAAGGGAGATGAGATGAGATGAGATGTGATACTTGTAAAGAGCAAGAGCTCTTTGAATGACATAGACGGCGTTATTGTACTTGGTCTTCAACCTTCGATCATCAGAAACACTAATTGCTTCGTGGATCTCCATAATCAATCAATCACTGCAAACACACACACACACAAAAGAGAGAGAGAGAGAGAGAGATACTCCATGATCGAATCAGTGAATGAAGAAAACAAGAAATTGGGAAATTCAATGGAAATGAAATGTAGTGTAGTTAGTGGGGGAGTTGATGAGCTTACAGAATGAGAAAAGTCCCGCGGCCTTACACACACACACACACCAGATTTCAACACCAAATGAAATAGGAGTACTCCAATAAGAGAGGTAGAAAAATACTGGTATTTGAGATGTTGGTAAAAGACAGATAAGGAAGCAGATATGTCATTCACAATCCACAAGTTGTTTATCTTCCAAGTTTGGGACTGCAATTCCAAGCAAACTGCGCCTTTCCCACCCCCTTTATTTCTTTCTTCCGCTTCTAATCTAATAAAAATAATACTACTCCGAGTAGATCAAAAAATAAGTGTATTTTGTCGCATGAACAAAAATTAGTTCTTTCTTGACAAGGTCTCACTCTATCTTTCACGAGCAGTCTCCTGAGAGACGGTATCTCATTAATTTTACTGAGAGATTAAGTACAAATGATACCAAACCTAATAGAAGTAGGTACGATTAACAGAGTATACAAATATAAAGAGGGTACGCTTATTATAAAAACAGGTACAAAACAAAGTTGTCATTTAAGGGTACGAAAAGAACATAGAGTGGTACTGAAAAGTGGTCTCTCAATAAGTTATTGAGAGACCATCTCTTCCAAGATTTTGTGATCTCTCACATACAAGGGAGTTATTTTTAATATTATTTTAGTTTTATTAGTATGTCTCACGATAAGTTATCGTGAGACGGTCTCACAAGAGAATTGTTGGTTAGCAGTGTCGGCCACCAACAATCTGATCTTTTGTTCAGAGCGGTGTCTAATGAGTGGCATTTATATGCATGTTTTCGCCCTAAGATATCTAATTGTCCCCGATTTCAAATGGAGTTTTGAGATTTAAACTTGTGTGAGGTCCCCGATTTATCAGATAACATGTTGTACTAACTGCTCCCCCAAAACCTGTTACTCAGTCCAGCATTAGAGAGCATGCACCTTGCTCTCTCCAGAAGTGCCTGATTCATTCGCTCTGCTACACTGTTTTTCTGTGGCGTATCCCTGACTGTATAAGTTTGGAAATCCCTTCGGTGGACATGGCAAAGTCCACCCCGACGCGGCCACTCGTGGGTTTGGATAGGCGAATGAATCTCGTGGTAAGATTGTTCTCGGGTCGAAATTTAAATCGAAGTTGGAGTCGCCACTGAACTTTGTGGGAGTTCGGACCCGTTCGAACTCACTCTATACTTAGGCGTATCGTGCACAAAGCACGGCCCGCTTTAGTACTAGAGCTTATGGGGGTTCGTCCATTTGCATAAGGACATCGATCTCGGATTACCGAATATCGTATATCGAATGACTCTCGTTTGCCAACGGTTTCGGGCATCCGGAAACCAAAGGTTCTGAGTAAGGGGTGAGGGTACGTGTTGGGAAGCCCACGAAGGACACCCAACCCCGCCCGCTCTTAGCGGCCTCTACTAAGATATCGGTCGGTGTTCGTGTGCGCGTATTAGTAAGATGGTAATAAAATGATATGTGTAGACACCCACATTTTGACCGCCAGGTGTCTATAGTAGGTCCCGCCAAACACCCGATGATGATCGGACGCAAACGTGCTTTAACGACTCGGATATGGGCTCGAAATCATGGACATTTGGTTTAAGCTTATTACGGAGTACAAATCTTACAGAACCAACCTCAAATCCAGGCCCAGTGGGTCGTTTCGAGTCAAATAAGACTAATTTGGGTCGATTCCGACACCAGGGGCAAAACCGTCTTTTAGCGACCGAGTCAAACCCGGTCAAAGATATTTTTTCCCAAGTCACACGAGCTGGCCGTGACACTACACAGCTGATTCGGACTCAAACACCACAAAAATCAGCTTTCATAAATATTAAACAAATCCGTTTAAGGATAGAATTCGATCTCAAGTAGGAATTCTATCCGGAAACCGAATCAGACACCGACCGAGCTCCAGATACTCGGCCAAGACATCCCAAACAGCCGAAATACTCGGCCAACACTCCCCAACCAGCCGAATACTTGGCTTCTCCACTAAGAAACGAGACTTTTGTTCCCTTTCGAACTCTCGTGTTTCCTATCCAAACCGGTATTTCTTGTCACACAAGCAAGACTACCTCGACTCCTATAAATAGGACCTCATATTCAACACAAAATAGACATTCATTATCGATCAATACACAACAATTATTAGTCACACATATACTCGATATCTAGCAAAAGAATAGTCTCGACACACATCCGAAGGAATACCGAAATACCGTCCCGAAATACCGACGAAATCACCTTCCATCCGGCCGAACCAATCCCATCACACGTCCAAAAATCCGCACCACCTTAACTCACCCGCATCATCTCGACGCTCCCGTGCCTAAGCCACCGTCCGACGAGCCTTATACCGAGAAAACAAAGCATGTAGGTTGAGGGTGTAAATCAAACCCGACTCTTCTCTTTTCTCTCCCTCTTTCTCACGTTTTCTTCTTTTTTTTAGTTTTCGTCGGTCGTTTCATATTTTAATATGGGTCGTTCGTCACATATTTTTATTTCTAATAATCGTTACTATAAAACTATTTTTTTTATAACGTTCTTAAAATACGATATCGATTCTCTAATCGAATATCGTATCTAACGAGAACTAAATTAATTAATTCTCGTTGATGCTAAATAAAATCGTTACATCTCTTTAAACAAAATTCGACGATTTTATACGCGGAGAGAATTAACATTTTTTTCGTTCAAATTTTTTTTTTTTTACTTTTCGTTCAAAACGAACTTTTTTCAAAACCTTTTCTAAAATCATTCCGACTATTCGATATCGATTTCATAATCGAATATCGAATACGACAAATATCGAAAATATAAATCGAGTATAAATTAATCCATATTTGTACGCGATTTATAAAAATTAACGATTTTCGAACAAACAAAAAAACTCGAACAGGCTGCCGCGCGAGTCGCGCGCCTGTCAGGCGACTCGCGCAACAGCCTGGTTCGCCGGGTCCTTTTTTTTTTTTTTTTCGTTTCTTCGCTTTTCTATTTTTTTTTTCTTTTCGAACCTTACATTAAAAGCGACTTTCGCGACATATTTCGATAAATACTTTTTTTCGACCTTGGTCAGCACGTGTTAATCCATCACGTGTCATTAAATCTTTTCCAAAATCATGCATACTTTTATTCACATCTTTATTCGATTTATTCATCGTTAATAACTCGTTTTCTCGTGTTTGTAGCAATTTATTTGTTTTTATTGTTTTATTAGACTAAAACGAACTTCACATGCTAAAATAACTTTGACGTTATTAGTTTAACATTCATTAAACGACTTAGCAACCCATTTTATTTTTCTCACATGCTTAGGAAAATAATGTTTGCATATCATTCAACCGTCGAATTAACCCGTGTACACCAAAAACGAACGATATCCTAGTAAAGGCCGCTAAGTGTGGGCGGGGTTGGGTGTTCTTAGTGAACTTCCCAACACGTACCCTCACCCCTTACTCAGAACCATGGTTTTCGGATGTCCGAATCCATTGGCAACGAGAGTCATTCAATACACGATATCCGATAATGTCGGTATTGGTATCATAATGCAAAGGGACGAGCCCAATAAACTCTGACATCGAAAATGGGCCGTATTTTGTATACGGCCCACTACGACATAGAGTGTGCTCGAATGGTTCCGAATAACCACAAAATTCGGTGGCGACTCCTACTTCGATTTAAATTTCAATTTGACCATCTCATATGGAGATTCATTTGCCTCCCCAAACCCGCGCGTGGCCGCGTCGGGGTGGACCTATGTCATGTCCACAATATGCAAAATTTAAGCTACGCATGTGAAATACGTGTTATGCTACCTCATTTAATGCATCTTAAATTATGTCGAAGTTGTATTTAGCATGTGGGTTTATTTAGAAAACGATAAATGCCACGCAACGCAAAGAAACAACTTGAAAGCAAATTACAAATTACACGGGCGAAATACAACCCGTAATTCACAATACAGCAAGCGGTAATAATAGCAACCGGATTAGCAACGGTAAATGTAATCTATAAATGGACCCGTAAATGGAAAACACAATTGAAATCATAAATCGAATAACTGGACAAACTCTAATTAATCAACTACGTATTGACTAGAGGACAGAGGCTCGAACGCACAAAAGGGTGCGGCCTGGAACCCAGGCACCTGGAGTGAGGCGGCCTGATGTTCGGGCGCCTGAGGTGGGGCGGCCTGGTGTTCAAGCGCCTGCCCCTGGGTGCCCAGACATGCTAGGTTCGGGACAAAAGCGTGATGCTAGCTTGACCCCGAAACCTCGATATCTCGTCCCGACTCTTCCTAGCGAAGACTGACTGTCTCGATCCGTCGTATACCGAGTCCGACTAGAAAGTCGTCGGTATAAGACTTACGTAGGGAGACATTTGCTCAAAGTCGTAAAATAATAAAAATAAATGCGACATGTAGATACGAAAAGGAAACGCGCGATTGATTAACGTGCGCTGACTAATGTCGCAAGTATCGTTCCCTAAGCGAAATGTGTATCGTTGTGGACTATATCGAAAGTCTACGATATCACATTTCGGCCATAATGAGGTACTTTGTCCTTAACCGTCTTAATTTATGATAGATCTATTTTATCGACTTGATACGAATATCGAAGCCCTTCGTATCGCGATGTCTTTATTGGGTCGCGTAGACGGTACGACTCTCGGATTGACGTCATAGGGTTTCGTATCACTTTGATTGTCGAAAACTCTTTATGCACGAGATTCGATTACGGAATTGACATCAGACATTTAGAACGATATTTGAAAATGATATAGAAGACACTCGACAAAGGATTTTCGCGATCGCGTTATAACCCGAGGGGTCAAGCGCACGCCATGAGGCGCCCTGACCCCCAGGCGCCTGGGGCGGCGCGCCTAAAAAAAGGGGCGCCACCTCCGGTGCGTCCTGTGTGAGGGTTATACGGACTTTGGGCAGAACCGATTATCGATATGAAAATTCGATTGTCGTCGCAAAACTTAGGTCCTCTGCGTTTCAGCGTCGTAATTTGGCCTTTAAGGCCTACGACGCTCGATTTAGCGTCATCGGACGTTTGCTCGAATCGATTTTGAAAATAGTTTTGTGATTATTATATGCGGTATTAATATGACAGAAATGTAAAAGATCGTTTTAGAGGGTTGACTCACCCTAGACAACCAATTACGCGGGGTAGCGAAATAAGCGACCGTCGACTCGAGTGCAATACTCTTGTGTCCGTGTTTCCTTATCTCGGCACCCTTTGTATTCGGTACGTTGAAGGTGAGTATTTTATAGTCGGAAGCTAGTTGTTAGATGTTAGGAACGATAAACGAAATGTCAGATTGCGATAATGTAAATGTTAAGTATGCGGAAAATAAATGTTAGCGTAGTTAGTATACAAAAATGTAAATGTTAGTAAAGTTAGTATGCGAATATATAAAAAAGAGTTAGAGATTAGAAACGGGATTTGTACACCCTCAAACTACATGTCAATTGTCTCGGAAAACGGGCTCGTGGAGTATCATCGTAGACACGGGGAGCGGTTCGAGTATGTAGAATGAGTTAGGGTGTGTTTTGTGCATGTTTGGGACTACCGAACCCTTGTCGAATGAATGGAGTAGGTTTCGACATTGACGAGTGTAGACACCCACATTTTGACCGCCAGGTGTCTATAGTAGGTCCCACCAAACACCCGATGATGATAGGACGCGAACATGCTTTAATGGACTCGGATATGGGCTCGAAATCATGGACATTTGGTTTAGGCTTATTACGGAGTACAAATCTTACAAAACCAACCTCAAATCCAGGCCCAGTGGGTCGTTTCGAGTCAAGTAAGACTAATTTGGGTCGATCCCGACACCAGGGGCAAAACCGTCTTTTAGCGACCGAGTCAAAACCCGGTCAAAAATATTCCCGAGACACGCGAGTCAGCCGTGATACCTCATGTGGCTGGTTCGGTCTCAAACACCACAAAAAATCAGCCTCAAAAACATTAAACAAATCCGTTTAAGGATAGAATTCGATCTCAAGTAGGAATTCTATCCGAAAACCAAAACAAATCACCAACCGAGCTCAAACACTCGGCCAAACAGCCGAGACACTCCTCCTTTCAGCCGAATTACTTGGCTTCTCCACCAAGAAAAGAGACTTCCATTCCCTTTCGAACTCTCGCGTTTCCTATCCAAACCGGTATTTCTTGTCATACAAACAAGGTTACCTCCACTCCTATAAATAGAACCTCATATTCAACACAAAAAAAAAAAAACGATTTACACAACCGAACTAACACAGTAATTAGTCATACACGTACATCCATTATCAATCATCAAAATTCAGAATTAAGCTAGAATTATTCATCAAACCTCGACACACATTCATCGTTCATACAAGCACCGAAATACCGTCCAAATCAACCCGACAAATCCGACCCACACGCCGGCCGAAACCCACCACATCACACGACCAAACCGACACCTTAAGTCTTCCCGCATCATCTCGACGCTCCCAAGTTTAAATCACTTTCCGACGAGCTCTTATCCGAGAAAACAAAGTATGTAGGTTGAGGGTGTAAATCAAACCCGATTCTTCTCTTTCTTCTCATCCTTTCTCACGTTTTTTATGGGTCGTGTCATCGTCGGTCATATTTTTAATATGGGTCGTTCGTCACATATTTTTATTTATTTCTAATAATCGATACTAAAAAAACTATTTTTTATAACGTTCTTAAAATACGATATCGATTCTTTAGTCGAATATCGTATCTAACAAGAGCTAAATTAATTAATTTTCGTTGATGCTAATAAAATCGTTACATCTTTTTTTTAAAAACAAAATTCGACAATTTTATACGCGGAGAGAATTAACATCTTTTTCGTTCAAAATTCTTTTTTTTCACTTTTCGTTCAAAACAAGCTTTTTTTCAAGACCTTTTCTAATACCATTCCGACTATTCGATATCGATTTCATAATCGAATATCGAATACGACGAATATCGAAAATATAAATCGAGTATAAATTAATCCATATTTGTACGCGATTTATAAGAATTGACGGTTTTCGACAAATATAAAAAAGCGGACAGACCGCCACGCGAATCGCATGCCTGTCAGGCGACTCGCGCGGTGGCCTGTTTAGCCGGGTCCTTTTTTTCATTTCCTCGCTTTTCTATTTTTTATTCTTTTCGAATCTTACATAAAAGCGACTTTCGCGACATATTTCGATAAATACTTTTTTCGACCTCGGTCAACACGTGTTAATCCATCATGGGTCATTAAATCTTTTTCAAACGTTAATAACTCGTTTTCTCGTGTTTGTAGCAATTTATTTGTTTTTATTGTTTTATTAGACTAAAACGAACTTCACATGCTAAAATAACTTTGACGTTATTAGTTTAACATTCATTAAACGACTTAGCAACCCATTTTATTTTTCTCACATGCTTAGGAAAATAATGTTTGCATATCATTCAACCGTCGAATTAACCCGTGTACACCAAAAACGAACGATATCCTAGTAAAGGCCGCTAAGTGTGGGCGGGGTTGGGTGTTCTTAGTGAACTTCCCAACACGTACCCTCACCCCTTACTCAGAACCATGGTTTTCGGATGTCCGAATCCATTGGCAACGAGAGTCATTCAATACACGATATCCGATAATGTCGGTATTGGTATCATAATGCAAAGGGACGAGCCCAATAAACTCTGACATCGAAAATGGGCCGTATTTTGTATACGGCCCACTACGACATAGAGTGTGCTCGAATGGTTCCGAATAACCACAAAATTCGGTGGCGACTCCTACTTCGATTTAAATTTCAATTTGACCATCTCATATGGAGATTCATTTGCCTCCCCAAACCCGCGCGTGGCCGCGTCGGGGTGGACCTATGTCATGTCCACAATATGCAAAATTTAAGCTACGCATGTGAAATACGTGTTATGCTACCTCATTTAATGCATCTTAAATTATGTCGAAGTTGTATTTAGCATGTGGGTTTATTTAGAAAACGATAAATGCCACGCAACGCAAAGAAACAACTTGAAAGCAAATTACAAATTACACGGGCGAAATACAACCCGTAATTCACAATACAGCAAGCGGTAATAATAGCAACCGGATTAGCAACGGTAAATGTAATCTATAAATGGACCCGTAAATGGAAAACACAATTGAAATCATAAATCGAATAACTGGACAAACTCTAATTAATCAACTACGTATTGACTAGAGGACAGAGGCTCGAACGCACAAAAGGGTGCGGCCTGGAACCCAGGCACCTGGAGTGAGGCGGCCTGATGTTCGGGCGCCTGAGGTGGGGCGGCCTGGTGTTCAGGCGCCTGCCCCTGGGTGCCCAGACATGCTAGGTTCGGGACAAAAGCGTGATGCTAGCTTGACCCCGAAACCTCGATATCTCGTCCCGACTCTTCCTAGCGAAGACTGACTGTCTCGATCCGTCGTATACCGAGTCCGACTAGAAAGTCGTCGGTATAAGACTTACGTAGGGAGACATTTGCTCAAAGTCGTAAAATAATAAAAATAAATGCGACATGTAGATACGAAAAGGAAACGCGCGATTGATTAACGTGCGCTGACTAATGTCGCAAGTATCGTTCCCTAAGCGAAATGTGTATCGTTGTGGACTATATCGAAAGTCTACGATATCACATTTCGGCCATAATGAGGTACTTTGTCCTTAACCGTCTTAATTTATGATAGATCTATTTTATCGACTTGATACGAATATCGAAGCCCTTCGTATCGCGATGTCTTTATTGGGTCGCGTAGACGGTACGACTCTCGGATTGACGTCATAGGGTTTCGTATCACTTTGATTGTCGAAAACTCTTTATGCACGAGATTCGATTACGGAATTGACATCAGACATTTAGAACGATATTTGAAAATGATATAGAAGACACTCGACAAAGGATTTTCGCGATCGCGTTATAACCCGAGGGGTCAAGCGCACGCCATGAGGCGCCCTGACCCCCAGGCGCCTGGGGCGGCGCGCCTAAAAAAAGGGGCGCCACCTCCGGTGCGTCCTGTGTGAGGGTTATACGGACTTTGGGCAGAACCGATTATCGATATGAAAATTCGATTGTCGTCGCAAAACTTAGGTCCTCTGCGTTTCAGCGTCGTAATTTGGCCTTTAAGGCCTACGACGCTCGATTTAGCGTCATCGGACGTTTGCTCGAATCGATTTTGAAAATAGTTTTGTGATTATTATATGCGGTATTAATATGACAGAAATGTAAAAGATCGTTTTAGAGGGTTGACTCACCCTAGACAACCAATTACGCGGGGTAGCGAAATAAGCGACCGTCGACTCGAGTGCAATACTCTTGTGTCCGTGTTTCCTTATCTCGGCACCCTTTGTATTCGGTACGTTGAAGGTGAGTATTTTATAGTCGGAAGCTAGTTGTTAGATGTTAGGAACGATAAACGAAATGTCAGATTGCGATAATGTAAATGTTAAGTATGCGGAAAATAAATGTTAGCGTAGTTAGTATACAAAAATGTAAATGTTAGTAAAGTTAGTATGCGAATATATAAAAAAGAGTTAGAGATTAGAAACGGGATTTGTACACCCTCAAACTACATGTCAATTGTCTCGGAAAACGGGCTCGTGGAGTATCATCGTAGACACGGGGAGCGGTTCGAGTATGTAGAATGAGTTAGGGTGTGTTTTGTGCATGTTTGGGACTACCGAACCCTTGTCGAATGAATGGAGTAGGTTTCGACATTGACGAGTGTAGACACCCACATTTTGACCGCCAGGTGTCTATAGTAGGTCCCACCAAACACCCGATGATGATAGGACGCGAACATGCTTTAATGGACTCGGATATGGGCTCGAAATCATGGACATTTGGTTTAGGCTTATTACGGAGTACAAATCTTACAAAACCAACCTCAAATCCAGGCCCAGTGGGTCGTTTCGAGTCAAGTAAGACTAATTTGGGTCGATCCCGACACCAGGGGCAAAACCGTCTTTTAGCGACCGAGTCAAAACCCGGTCAAAAATATTCCCGAGACACGCGAGTCAGCCGTGATACCTCATGTGGCTGGTTCGGTCTCAAACACCACAAAAAATCAGCCTCGAAAACATTAAACAAATCCGTTTAAGGATAGAATTCGATCTCAAGTAGGAATTCTATCCGAAAACCAAAACAAATCACCAACCGAGCTCAAACACTCGGCCAAACAGCCGAGACACTCCTCCTTTCAGCCGAATTACTTGGCTTCTCCACCAAGAAAAGAGACTTCCATTCCCTTTCGAACTCTCGCGTTTCCTATCCAAACCGGTATTTCTTGTCATACAAACAAGGTTACCTCCACTCCTATAAATAGAACCTCATATTCAACACAAAAAAAAAAAACGATTTACACAACCGAACTAACACAGTTATTAGTCATACACGTACATCCATTATCAATCATCAAAATTCAGAATTAAGCTAGAATTATTCATCAAACCTCGACACACATTCATCGTTCATACAAGCACCGAAATACCATCCAAATCAACCCGACAAATCCGACCCACACGCCGGCCGAAACCCACCACATCACACGACCAAACCGACACCTTAAGTCTTCCCGCATCATCTCGACGCTCCCAAGTTTAAACCACTTTCCGACGAGCTCTTATCCGAGAAAACAAAGTATGTAGGTTGAGGGTGTAAATCAAACCCGATTCTTCTCTTTCTTCTCATCCTTTCTCACGTTTTTTATGGGTCGTGTCATCGTCGGTCATATTTTTAATATGGGTCGTTCGTCACATATTTTTATTTATTTCTAATAATCGATACTAAAAAAACTATTTTTTATAACGTTCTTAAAATACGATATCGATTCTTTAGTCGAATATCGTATCTAACAAGAGCTAAATAATTAATTTTCGTTGATGCTAATAAAATCGTTACATCTTTTTTTTAAAAACAAAATTCGACGATTTTATACGCGGAGAGAATTAACATCTTTTTCGTTCAAAATTCTTTTTTTTTCACTTTTCGTTCAAAACAAGCTTTTTTTCAAGACCTTTTCTAATACCATTCCGACTATTCGATATCGATTTCATAATCGAATATCGAATACGACGAATATCGAAAATATAAATCGAGTATAAATTAATCCATATTTGTACGCGATTTATAAGAATTGACGGTTTTCGACAAATATAAAAAAGCGGACAGACCGCCACGCGAATCGCATGCCTGTCAGGCGACTCGCGCGGTGGCCTGTTTAGCCGGGTCCTTTTTTTCGTTTCCTCGCTTTTCTATTTTTTATTCTTTTCGAATCTTACATTAAAGCGACTTTCGCGACATATTTCGATAAATACTTTTTTCAACCTCGGTCAACACGTGTTAATCCATCATGGGTCATTAAATCTTTTTCAAACGTTAATAACTCGTTTTCTCGTGTTTGTAGCAATTTATTTGTTTTTATTGTTTTATTAGACTAAAACGAACTTCACATGCTAAAATAACTTTGACGTTATTAGTTTAACATGCATTAAACGACTTAGCAACCCATTTTATTTTTCTCACATGCTTAGGAAAATAATGTTTGCATATCATTCAACCGTCGAACTAACCCGTGTACACCAAAAACGAACGATATCCTAGTAAAGGCCGCTAAGTGCGGGCGGGGTTGGGTGTTCTTAGTGAACTTCCCAACACGTACCCTCACCCCTTACTCAGAACCATGGTTTCCGGATGTCCGAATCCATTGGCAACGAGAGTCATTCTATACACGGTATCCGATAATGTCGGTATCGTTATCGTAATGCAAAGGGACGAGCCCAATAAACTCTGACATCGGAAATGGGCCGTATTTTGTATACGACCCACTATGACATAGAGTGGGCTCGAATGGTTCCGAATAACCACAAAATTCGGTGGCGACTCCTACTTCGATTTAAATTTCAATTTGACCATCTCATATGGATATTCATTCACCTCCCCAAACCCGCGCGTGGCCGCGTCGGGGTGGACCTATGTCATGTCCACAATTTGGCGACTCCACTGGGGATCAACTGATGAGTTACTTACCATCGGCATCCCTAGGGTGAGACTCGAAAAGAAATCGTTCGAATAGTAATGTACACGTTTTAGTTCAATGGTTCATGCATAACCCAATTCTTTCCCGGGCCGGTTACTTGTGACCGACGTCCCACTATACCATGGTGCGTTCCTAAATGGACCCACTAAAGACTTCGATGGCGGAACTCGCATGGGTTTTACGGCAGGTTCTAAGACCAACTCGGTTTAGGAAGACCGTCCTGATTTGCAAGAAAGCTATCGTCGTTGGTATATACCCTATTCGATCGACCGAGACTTAGACTAGGAGCATGCATGGTGTCGTTATACTGTTTCCGTGACTACATGCTACTTGGTCCGTGTCTCATCTTTTCAAAAACCGTCGTTTTCAAAAAACTTGCGTCTTTTTCAAATCATCCATTTTTTCAAACCCGGAAAGCTACCGAATTTAGGACTTATGATTTTGAATCAAAATAGCCTATTTTCTAGCCGGTATGCTGTCCAAACTTTTCAAAAAAATTCAAAATCTCGGCCCGATAAACCTTTTTTCGATTTTCAAAAAAAATCGGGCCTTCCAATCCGACTTTGTTCGGGTTTTTCAAATCCAAATCCTCTTTTCAAAGCTTTCTTCTTAGGACTTCCCGTATTTAGCAGTGTCGGGTCTGGTCATAAGTTGTAAGAGTCCATAGCGTCGAAACTCCGTCGATCTTATATCATGGGTTTCCACCCCATCCCAAGTCCGCCTTATTTGTGAAGGCACGGCCCACCTACATAGGACAAACTCCTACAAAGGGAAGCCCACTTACACAATCGAGTCCAAAGTCTGGGGAATAGCTCACACGTAGGTCTTTCTTCACACAGGACTAGGCCCATTCTGCCGAAACCCTAAAGAAAGCCCACCGTCCATGAGTCACCCGTCTAGGAGTCGGTTTTTAGTCTGTTTCCGAGTCTAGTCGTTTCTTCTTCTTGCTCGGGATGCACTCTTCGATCTGGATCCGATTCTGATTACACGGTGTTCTTACAGACAGGCCACCTCACACCCGAACCATGACTAAGGACGCCATTGATCAACTGAACACCTCATTGGCCAAGATCCAAGACCAACTGAACCAGATTAGGGGCGACCAAATCGCTATTGTTACCCGGGTTAGCGCCATAGAGCAGGACAGGCCGAGTGGTGAAGACGAAACCAAGGGGCCCTTAGCCGAATTGACTAGCGCAGTCCTCAAGCTGCAAGAACAGGTTCCCCTGTCGACCCACAACTCGATCCACACGGAGAATGCTCGAACCTATTCCCCCTGACCGATCAACTGCCTGCCAATCTCAACTTGACAGGCCTCTCAATGTTCGACGGAACCGAAGACCCGGTATTACATATCCGGGCCTTCAAAGAGTTTATGGCCCTAAAGGGAGTCAAGTCAGACATGTTCAAACATTTGTTTGCCTCCTCCCTCGAGAAGCACCCGAGAGCCTGCTTCTATAGGGTCGATTCCAAGAAGTACAAGTCTTGGGATGACGTGGCAACGGAATTCGCTCGGAACTACGCCGACAATACGGAAATCCAAACCACGATGCGCACCCTGGAAGTAATGGCCTAGGAACCAAAGGAGGGATTCACAAAATACCTTCAGCGCTGGAGGGCTGAAAGTGTCAAACTGGTCGATAAGCCCAGTGAAAAGGTCCTAGTTGAAGCCTTTGTCAAGAATCTTCTGCCCGCCTACCGGATCCATCTCCGGTACGCCATCATACCTAGCTTCGCGGTCCTAACCGAAATGGGAACGAGAATCGAGGATGATTTAAGGTTGGAAAGCCTCACTAAGGCCTCCACCAAGGGATACCAAGGGGCCAGCTCATCGACAAGCAAGCCCACATCCGCCGCTGCTACTCGTAGCATTTTTGACGAGGTAAATCTACTTGATACCCCATCCAAGAAGAATACCACACCCCGGGTATTCACCGACATAGGTACTACCTATGCAAATGCCTTACAAAGGCTCTCATCAAAAGGCCTGGTCATCCCGATAGGCCCAACACCTGATCTTCCAGTTGAGCACTGCTCCAAGTTCTACGACATCCAAGCCTACTGCAAATACCATCAGGGTAAGGGACACGATACAGAGAAATGCTGAAAACTAAAGCATCTTATCCAGGATCTCATCGAAAGTGGGAAAATCCCCTTACCTAGAGGCAAGCCCAACAACAAGGACAACCCGTTGGCCACTCACGCTATCTTCTCCGGAGAAGCCATAGACTGTTCACATCTCATTTCCCCGTTTATCCCGCAAATCAACGGGATCTGGTGTGACGATGAAGACGACGTCTATCTCACTAAGGGAGAAGCCGTCCCTATCACGCCCGAGGAAATCCAGAAGGTTAAGTCCAAGGTCTTAACCAGCAGTCACGCCCTCGTCGTCACCGAGCCGCCACCTAAAACGGAGGTCGTCCCGGAAGAGCCGCCCACTACTGAAAAGGCTCTTGTGAAGCAGCTGAGCAAGACTCGAGTTGACCTCTCTATATGGCAACTCCTAGTTAGCTCACAGGAACATCGAGAGGCACTCACTAAGGCCCTCGACCAAGTCAAGATCGACTCTACGGCCACTCCAGCTGAAATGGTAGCCACGGTTCTGCCCCACCTAAAGGAGAAAGCTAAAGAAGAAGGTCCACTCATCACCTTCTCCAATGCTGATTTGCCATCATTTGGGCCAGCCCACAACATGGCTCTCTACATCACGGTAATCTGCCGTGGAAAATATCTGCCCATGACCCTTATCGACGACGGGTCCGCAGTCAACGTCCTCCCCTTGAGGACCGCCCACTACATTCCTACAGCTCAAACCATTCAGGCTTTCGACGGAAGTCCAAAGTCAGTAGCCGGGGCCGTAAAGCTCACTATCATAACGGGCCCGATAAAGAAGGAGCTGGAATTTCAAGTGATCGACGTGACTTCTTCCTTTAACCTTCTTTTAGGAAGACCCTGGATCCATGCGACCAGGGCTGTGTCCTCCACCCTGCATCGGAAGATCAAGCTACCTTTGCACGATACCGTCATCACTCTAGAAGCCACGCCTATGACTGTGGCTAACTGCAACACCTCGGGCCGCACCGATCTTTGGGGGTTCGAGTTCATAGGGGCCATCGAAGAAGAATACCTTTTTCGACCCTACTTTACGGTTAGCATGGACCGGATGTTACAAAATCTGGGCTTTCTACCGGGGCTACATCAAGGCCCAATCTTCCCGCAGGAAAAATCCTCGAAGTCCTCGATAACGGGAGGATTCAAACCGGTCTAGGTTACACCCTGACCTCGGAAAATATGGGCCAAATTGGAACCGGCAAAGTCATCTTCGTCACACCGGTGTTCGAGTCCGTCCAAACAGGCCTATACCGGCCTGCAACCATGCGCCCTGGGACCCACTTGGCCCAGGTCTGCCACTAGATACCAGACGACATCTTCGCCCTCGTCCAGTCCGAAGATGCTAAGAATGCTGAGCCCGCACTGGGGCTACTTTTTGGGGAGGAGCTCGGGGCCCCAACGTCGAAGGAAGAACTCGTCAGTCTTATTCTCCGTAGCCGCACCTTCGATCCATCCAAGCTGATCTCGGATTTCGGATCCGGGACAGGGAAGAGAGCCTGGAGGAAGACTGTCAAGTGGACTGACAGTCAAGGAAGGACTTTCAAGCTGATCACAGGGGAAGGAGAAATGCCAGAATCTGAGTCTGAGTCTGAGTCCGAGTCCGAGTCAGAGTCTGAGATTGAGTCTAGTGAGTCCGGTGCTAGGGTCAGTCCTGTAACTCCCCCTCTCCCTATAGCTTTTCCTGGTGCCTCGGGGTCTGTCCCGGGCACCCTACCTATCCCGCCACTGACTAGCGATCAGATGGCAGCTCTTTTCGAGTTATTCTCTCAATTCATGAATAATAACAACCGTTCTGCTTACGACTTGTCTCATTTTCAAAATTTCCTTAATTTTCAAAATTTTTTGTGCAATGACATTGAGAAACCCGACGAACAGGTATCCTTACCTCCGCATCTGATCGAACAGCTAGAGCAAAGGGAATCCCGCAATCCGGTAATCGAAGAAACCGAATCCATCAACGTGGGAACAACCTTAGAGCCTCAGATACTTAAGATAGGGTTATCTCTAGATCCCGGGGAGAAACAACAATTCATCGATCTCCTTCAAGAATTCAAAGACGTCTTCGCATGGTCCTACAAGGACATGCCGGGGATAAATCGCGAAATAGCCGAGCACCATATACCGGTCAAGGAAGGGTTCAAGCCGGTCAAGCAGAAGCTCCGACGCATGAGGCCCGAATGGTCCCTCAAGGTCAAGGAGGAAGTCGACAAACAATTCAAAGCTGGGTTCATACGAGTCTCCGAGTATCCAGATTGGGTTGCAAACATCGTGCCAGTCCCTAAAAAAGACGGTAAGGTACGTGTCTGTGTAGATTTTCGGGATCTTAACAAGGCGAGTCCGAAAGACGATTTCCCGTTATCACACATCGATATACTGGTGGATAACACAGCTGACCACGCCCTTCTATCATTCAAGGACGGGTATGCCGGGTACAATCAAATAAAAATGGCAGAGGAAGATATGGATAAGACCACCTTCATTACACCTTGGGGTACTTATTGCTATAGTGTTATGCCGTTTGGTCTCATCAATGCCGGGGCCACCTATCAACGAACCGCCACAACTTTATTACATGACATGATGCATAGAGAAGTGGAAGTTTACGTGGACGACATGATCGTCAAATCCAAAGACAGAGATGGTCACATCACCGCCCTGAGAAAGTTTTTCACCCGATTACGCAAATACAACATGAGATTAAACCCTAAAAAATGCAGTTTCGGGGTAACCTCTGGCAAATTACTGGGTCACATCGTCAGCCAACGTGGTATCGAAGTCGATCCAGCCAAAATTAAGGCCATCACCGAGATGCAACCTCCTAAGACCGAAAAGGAGATAAGAGGGTTTCTCGGAAAAGTCCAATACATCAGCAGGTTCATTTCGAAACTAACCATGGTGTGTGAACCGATCTTCAAAAAGCTGAAAATAGGGGAACGGTTACTATGGGACGACAAGTGTCAAGCAGCCTTTGATAGAATCAAAGAAATCTTGTCTTCACCGCTGGTCCTGATGCCACCTCAACCCGGTTTGCCTTTGTCGCAGTACCTTACCACGACAGAGACAGCCATGGGGGCTATGCTAGCTCAAATGGTCAACTCCGAAGAACGGGCTATATATTACATCAACAAAAAGTTTCTAGAGTACGAGTGTAAGTACACCATGCTCGAAAAGACGTGTTTAGCTTTGGTCTGGGCCACTAAGAAGCTCCGACATTACATGCTCAGTTATGAGGTACAAGTACTGTCAAGAATGGATCCGATCAAGTATCTTTTCGAAAAGCCCATTCTCAACGGCAGGATATCAAGATGGACCCTGATGTTGGCAGAATTCGATCTAAAGTTCGTACCATTGAAAGCCATCAAGGGCCGAATAGTAGCCGAGTTTCTCACCGACAGTCCCGTAACCAAAGAAGGACACACCGACACTTGGTCCTTCCCGGATGAAGATATTTTCCATACTGACACCGAGACGTGGGATTTATACTTCGACGGAGCATCCAACTTCCGAGGATTTGGGGTCGCTATCCTCCTAATCTCGCCAAGAGGGGAACATAGTCCCGTGTCTATCAAATTGGACTTTGACGTCACCAATAACGCTGCTGAGTATGAAGCATGTATCCATGGGCTACAAGCCGCCACCGATTTAGGGGTCACAAACCTCCGAGTACACGGCGACTCATCTCTGGTCATTAACCAAGCGCTTCAAAAATGGAAAACCCGAAATGCCAATCTTGTGGCCTACCAGGCACGAGTAAGGGATCTCGAGAAACAATTCCAAAAGGTAGAGTATATATACCTACCTCGGGAAGAAAATCAGTTCGCAGATGCACTTTCAAAACTAGCATCTTTACTAAACATTCCCGATCATATGACCAGCATGCCAATCTGTGTCGAAAGGCGATCAGAACCAGCATATATCCACGACATCGAAGATATCGAGATACCCGATCCCGAGCCGTGGTATAAGGCTATCCAAGCATACTTGACAACCGGGGAGTATCCACCCGGGGCCGACAATCGAGCTAAGAAGGCCTTACGTAGGTTAGCAACCCAGTTCGTCCGTACCGACGACGGACAACTTTACAAGAAGACACCGCAGGGGGCTCTCCTTTTATGTGTCGATAAGGGTAACGCCGAGAAGGTCATGGCCGAAGTACATGACGGCGAGTGTGGTCCTCATATGAACGCCCAGATGCTAGTCCGGAAGATCATGAGACTCGGATACTACTGGAACAACATGGAAACCGATTGTCAGCTTTACGTCAGACGTTGCCATAATTGCCAGATTTTCGCTAATGTACAACATATGCCACCATTTCTGCTGTATACCATGACGTCACCCTGGCCGTTTTCGACGTGGGGAATTGATATAATCGGAAAGATAAACCCCTCGGGAACAGGAGAACACTGCTTCATTTTGGTAGCAATCGACTATTTGACCAAATGGGTCGAAGCGGAATCCTACCGTATTCTCAACGCCAGTCATGTTGCCAAATTTATCCAAAATAAGATAATATGCTGGTATGGGATCCCTCATGAGTTCATCAGTGACCACGGGACCCACTTTCAAGCCGAAACGGCAGCCTTGTTAGCCAAATACAGGATCCAAAGACATACGTCTTCACCCTACCGACCCCAAACCAATGGAGCGGTAGAAGCAGCTAACAAAACTATTGTCACCATACTCAAAAAGATGGCTGACAATTATCGGGATTGGCCCGATAAGATACCATTTGCCCTTTGGGGATATCGGACCTCGATTCGTACTGCGACCGGGGCAACACCGTATTACCTTACATACGGGATGGAAGCGGTCCAACCCGTTTGAGTTAGAAGTACCGTCACTCAGAATCTTGCTCGAAAGTCAAGTACCCGAAGCCGATTGGGTTCGAGCACGATATGACTCGCTAGTACTTTTAGACGAACGACGATCTCGTGCCCTCAATAACATACAGGTTTATCAAAAAAGAATCCAACGGGCCTTCAATAAAAGGGTAAGGCCCAGGAATATCAAAGAAAGAGATTTGGTTCTCAAGTCTGTTCGAGCTTTATTACCAGTAGACCCAAGGGGAAAATTCAAACCTAACTGGGCCGGACCATATTTGGTAAAGAAGATTCTATCAGGCGGAGCGGTAATGCTAACAGATCTGGACGGGAATGAGTTTGTCAACCCAACTAACCTGGACCAGCTGAAACGTTATTACCCTTAAGCCCATGTCTCTCAATGTCATTTGCAAAAGTTTATTAAAAAAAAACATCTTTTCAAAAATAAACTTTTAAAGACAAGTCAAAAGTTAGAATTACTTATTCTACTGTTATAAACATCTTGAACCAATAGTCGGGATGCATTTCGAAATTGCAAATTAAGTCTGAACTACGTTTGGTTTGATTCCGCTATTTGTGGATACGTAGGCAGCCCCTCAAAAGGGCACAACCATTGCAATCGAAAAAAAAAACAGGAACGGTTTTTAATAAACTTCTTTTATTTATTTCAAAAAAATTCAATCACAAAAAAATCCAAAAAAAAAACACACATAAATAGTACTAATATTCAAATAATAAAAAATCTAAGGCATTTTTCCCTTTCCCTTGTCCTTAGTCTCTTTTTCGGTCCACCGGCGTCGACGCGGAGGTGAACGCTCCCGAATCACCAAGAGAACCTCCTTAACTCGGGCTCGTTTCTTCGAACTTGACTCCCCGGTCACCTCGGTCGGCCCTAGCCGGGCCCTTATCCTCTCGGGTAATCGGTCTCTCGGCCCTAGTCTGTCTCGGACCGCTAGCTTTGGTCCGAGTCTCCGCTCCAAGTCGCTAGCACCAGTCTCTTTAGCTCGAGTCTTAGTTTTTGACTTAGAACCCGACTCCGGCCCGGCAAGGGTAGTTGGAGTTTCTTCTTCAAAGAACCATCTATTGTCTTTCACCGATTCTCTACAGGATAAGTCAAAAGCCTCGTCGGTCTTCAAAGCTTCACGGGCCTCTTTAGATTCTTCAAAAGCCCACTTGAGATATGATTCAGAAACCCAAGCGGTTTGACAAGGGCGAGGTATAGTCCACATGACACGGGTAAACCAGCGTTGTAACCACGTGTCACACATAGTGTCCGTCAATTGGAGCGAAACGCTAATGGTTGCTTCAGTTTCGGGGATCTGTTGGAACGGACCGAACTGCCTCAGAAGACGATCTGGGTAGATATGGACGGTCCAGTCCAAGGATAAGATCACCAAGTAACGGGCTTTATCTCTTTTAGCTAGGCCCGTCATCTTCGAGAGGAACCACCAGATCACGTTCCACCTAATCAAGGGCCCGCCATGGAATTTTAGCTCTTCATCCCAATATTTTCGATTTATGTGATGGCCAGAGCTTATTCGCCGGGACCAAGACCCAATTTGACAGCTTCAATATCTGGATATGCTCACCGGGGGCTCTATAATCGACAGACGCTCGGATAACCAGATCTGCAAAATTTTCGAAAAGTAAAAAACTTTCGAAAAATCAAAAATTCCGAAAAAAAATCAAAAAAAAATCGAGTTTTCGGAAATTCAAAAATTTTCGGAAAAATTCAAAATTTTTTTTTTTCCGGAAATTCGAAAAAATCGAAAATTCAAAAAATTCGGAAAAATCAAAAAAAAAAATCGAAATTTTATTTTAAAAAAAGAGAAAATTTTCGGAAAAATTTTCGGGAAAAAAAAGGAAAAAGGGTCAAATACCTGCAGAAGACGAATACTGCCCGTTAATTGCCGATCCGGGTCAAGTCTCCTAGCGTCAAGGCCCATGATGATCTCCCCAGTTATCAACCAGGCTGGGCTGTAACCTGCCTCCATCTGATCCACTATGCTGATCATCCTGATTTCGCCCAAACATGAGTCAGCATCCATCCGACCTTCGAAGGCGTATCGATGCAGTATACAAAAGGCAAAAGCCCTACGCCTATGGATAGAAGAAATTCTGGCACCATTTGGATCCATGAATTTATCAGCCAAGTCAAACAGGGAAACAAAATTTCCCTTTACCATACGGGAAGTCTCAGCGTGAGACAACCCAAGAAAATCCCTCAGTCTCCTCCTTGGATCAGGATAAAAAGGAGGAATAGCAGGATGAGCATTGGGACACCAACCCCCTATGGCTGCAATTTCTTCAGGAAGGGGACATATTTCTCCCCGGGGAAAGGCGAAAACATGGTGGGTAGTATCCCAAAAGGATAAGCAAGCATCCAGGAAATGTGCATCCACCTTGAGTCGCTGAAGCGGGAACAAAGCCACAATCCCCATCTGAGTGAGCTGAACCTTATCTTCGTCCCGGAAATTCTGGGCCCACGCGTGAAGCATCGCGGTCAGATGTTCGATACCCATAACAGAAAGTTTTGTTTTGTCTTAAAATGTCTAAAGGTGATTTTAAGATAGAAGGAAATATTTGGGTTGGAATATTACAAGATTAAAGGGCAAGAACTCTCTATTTATAATAGAGAAACTCCTCTCCTAGTCACCCCTGGAGTAGGGATTTTTATGATGTTCCCTACTTCGTCTAGGCATACAGGCCTAACCAGAAGATTCTAGAAATCCGTGTCAGAATCCGATTAGGAATCAAGGCATCCCAAGCATTCCTATTTCCAAATTTTCTTTTCTAAAAAAAATTTTCGGCATTTTTTTTCGAAATTTTCGAAAAAATCTCTTTTTCCAAAAATCAGTCAAAAAAAAAATCGTTTCCTTCCTCAGCGTGAGTCGGTATTTTATCTGGATATTATATGCAATTTACAGACAGATATCCTAAGACTCTCAAGGAACTCTCAAAAATTCTCCAGTGGAAAAGCACAAGCGGATTAGCTGTAAACAGGTACACCCGTAGCCTCCAATGCAGGCTCCCGCGCAATTCTAAGATGGGACGTGTCTGTAAACAGACACACCAATAGCCTCCAAGGCAAGTTCCCGCACAATTCCAAGATGGGTATGTCTGTAAACAGACATACCCAAGACTTTTTAAGAAAAGTCCCCGCGACATTATTGACATCTATTCAGGTATGATTTCTATCTTATCGCTAGCGAGCCCTTCACGCAAGTCTAATGGACTCTAAACGACCCGATCGGAAGTCTGCCAGGTTTTAATCCTCGATTGGCCTGGTAGCTACTCTGACTTTCGCCTTGTCCAAGCCTCAGTCAGAGTGGGGGCTCTGTAGACACCCACATTTTGACCGTCAGGTGTCTATAGTAGGTCCCACCAAACACCCGATGATGATAGGACGCGAACATGCTTTAATGGACTCGGATATGGGCTCGAAATCATGGACATTTGGTTTAGGCTTATTACGGAGTACAAATATTACAAAACCAACCTCAAATCCAGGCCCAGTGGGTCGTTTCGAGTCAAATAAGACTAATTTGGGTTGACTCCGACACCAGGGGTAAAACCGTCTTTTAGCGACCGAGTCAAAACCCGGTCAAAAATATTCCCGAGACACGCGAGTCAGCCGTGATACCTCACGTGGCTTGTTCGGTCTCAAACACCACAAAAAATCAGCCTCGAAAACATTAAACAAATCCGTTTAAGGATAGAATTCGATCTCAAGTAGGAATTCTATCCGAAAACCAAAACAAATCACCAACCGAGCTCAAACACTCGGCCAAACAGCCGAGACACTCCTCCTTTCAGCCGAATTACTTGGCTTCTCCACCAATAAACGAGACTTCCATTCCCTTTCGAACTCTCGCGTTTCTTATCCAAACCGGTATTTCTTGTCATACAAACAAGGTTACCTCCACTCCTATAAATAGGACCTCATATTCAACACAAAAAAAAACGATTTACACAACCGAACTAACACAGTTATTAGTCATACATGTACATCCATTATCAATCATCAAAATTCAGAATTAAGCTAGAATTATTCATCAAACCTCGACACACATTCATCGTTCATACAAGCACCGAAATACCGTCCAAATCAACCCGACAAATCCGACCCACACGCCGGCCGAAACCCACCACATCACACGACCAAACCGACACCTTAACTCATCCCGCATCATCTCGACGCTCCCAAGTTTAAACCACTTTCCGACGAGCTCTTATCTGAGAAAACAAAGCATGTAGGTTGAGGGTGTAAATCAAACCCGATTATTCTCTTTCTTCTCTTCCTTTCTCACGTTTTTTATGGGTCGTGTCATCGTCGGTCGTATTTTTAATATGGGTCGTTCATCACATATTTTTATTTATTTCTAATAATCGATACTAAAAAAACTATTTTTTATAACGTTCTTAAAATACGATATCGATTCTTTAGTCGAATATCGTATCTAACAAGAGCTAAATTAATTAATTTTCGTTGATGCTAATAAAATCGTTACATCTTTTTTTTAAAAATAAAATTCGACGATTTTATACGCGGAGAGAATTAATATCTTTTTCGTTCAAAATTCTTTTTTTTCACTTTTCGTTCAAAACAAGCTTTTTTTCAAGACCTTTTCTAATACCATTCTGACTATTCGATATCGATTTCATAATCGAATATCGAATACGACGAATATCGAAAATATAAATCGAGTATAAATTAATCCATATTTGTACGCGATTTATAAGAATTGACGGTTTTTGACAAATATAAAAAAGAGGACAGACCGCCACGCGAGTCGCGCGCCTGTCAGGCGACTCGCGCGGTGGCCTGTTTAGCCGGGTCCTTTTTTTCGTTTCCTCGCTTTTCTATTTTTTATTCTTTTCGAATCTTACATAAAAAGCGACTTTCGCGACATATTTCGATAAATACTTTTTTCGACCTCGGTCAACACGTGTTAATCCATCACGTGTCATTAAATTTTTTTCAAATCATGCATATTATTTATTTACGTCTTTATTCGATTTATTCAAACGTTACTAACTCGTTTTCTCGTGTTTGTAGCAATTTATTTGTTTTTATTGTTTTATTAGACTAAAACGAACTTCACATGCTAAAATAACTTTGACGTTATTAGTTTAACATGCATTAAACGACTTAGCAACCCATTTTATTTTTCTCACATGCTTAGGAAAATAATGTTTGCATATCATTCAACCGTCGAACTAACCCGTGTACACCAAAAACGAACGATATCCTAGTAAAGGCCGCTAAGTGCGGGCGGGGTTGGGTGTTCTTAGTGAACTTCCCAACACGTACCCTCACCCCTTACTCAGAACCATGGTTTCCGGATGTCCGAATCCATTGGCAACGAGAGTCATTCAATACACGGTATCCGATAATGTTGGTATCGGTATCGTAATGCAAAGGGACGAGCCCAATAAACTCTGACATCGGAAATGGGCCGTATTTTGTATACGGCCCACTACGACATAGAGTGGGCTCGAATGGTTCCGAATAATCACAAAATTCGGTGGCGACTCCTACTTCGATTTAAATTTCAATTTGACCATCTCATATGGAGATTTATTCGCCTCCCCAAACCCGCGCGTGGCCGCGTCGGGGTGGACCTATGTCATGTCCACAACGAGGTTGACTCGGTTTTTGCAGAGGTAGGGAGAGAAAGAGCTCTCGGATTTCTGAAATGGAGGTTTCAAAAATGAATTTTTGTCCCTCGATACGATGCACGTAAGGGTGTATTTATAGAGTTTTTCGAAATGCTTTGACCCGGGATTCGGACGCCCGGAAGCGTGCGATTGAGTATTGGGGCGCCCCAGTTGAGGCGGCTCTGTTCTGGGGCGCCCGGATGCGGGCAGTCGAAGTCGCGCGTATCAGAAGTTGCTCAAAATACGGATTGATATCCGTGTTATTCGAGGCATGATTTGTTTCCATTTGACTTTGATTGATTGTGTACTTGGACGCCTTTATGGCTCTTTTGAGTCCCTGGTTTCGACTTTGACCGGGTTTGACTCGGTCGACAAAAGACGGTTTTGCCCCCGGTGGCGGTTTTAGCCGAAATTAGCTAATAAAGGGTTTTTTTTTTGTCAAACAGCACCTAACATTTAGGGCTTTTGTAAATATGGCACCTATAGTTTTATTTTTGCCCAAAAACACCTTAAATGTTCAATTCTTTGATAAAAGGCACCAAATGCCAATTTTCGTCAAAAAAATAGAAAAACCCGTTAGAGTTGACGGCTTTAATCATCTTAAACTCTTGTATTGTTATACTCTCCTCTCTTAATTAACCAAATCAGCTCATTGAAGCCCCCATTCTTCCTCTTTACTTACATGCATCTCGAATTTTCAATCGAACCCTCAATTGGTAAATTCTTTATTATGATTTTTCATCAAAACCCTCAATTGGTAAATTCTTTATTATGATTTTTCATCCTTTAAGTAAATTACAAGTAAATTAATAACCTAAATCATCAATAACAAATTTAATTACCCTAATTTTGAGTTCAGTTCGTTTTTAATGTAAGTTACCCTAATTTTCAAGTACAATTTTGAAGTATGTGTTAATTATTGTTAATTTTCGAGTATCAACAACAAATCCTTATTTCACTTAATAATCTCATTCTTGAGCAACTTATTTTTCTTTATCACACTCCTTTGGCAATAGGTCATATCGGCATCAACCCACTTAAAAACGAATATCCACGCAAACCCTCCATTATAAAACTTGCATGTCATAAATCTTCTACCCAGATTTTGTTATGTGCATGATGTTTTCATGGTCACTGGAATGCCACAACAACATTTAATTGTTTGTTAAGAGGAAGAACTTGCAGTTGGCATGTTTATTGAGAAGATGCAAAGTTGAAAAAATCAATAAACGTGAGGTTTAATTAAGGGGAATAAATGGGGTAGTTTGGGGAAATAATATTTTGGGAGGGAAAATGGAGTATTTTGGAGGAATTAAGAGGATGAGAAAGAAAGATAATTTGTGTAAAGGAAGAGGGATGAAAGAATTGATTGGATTTGATTAAGGGGACGAGGGTTCATTAAGGATGAGTGAGGAACCAAATGGCCCCTAAAGAGTAAAGCCGTCAACTTTAACGGATATTTCTATTTTTTTGCGGAAATTGGCAATTGGTGCCTTTTAACAAAGAATTGAACATTTAAGGTGCTTTTCGGCAAAAAAAAAAACTATAGGTGTCATATTTACAAAAGCCCTGAATGTTAGGTGTCATTTGACAAAAAATCCTTGTTTTTATTGGAAACGACCCATGAGTCTGAATTTGAGGTAGGTTTTGAGAGATTCACACTTAGCTAAGTGCCCACGACGGATACTATGGATTCCAAGACCGTATTCAAGCGTATTGATGCATGTTAATGTTCGATCATCATCGAGTGTTTTGTTGGAGACTGTTATAGGCACTAGCAGGCAAAATGCGGATGTCTACACCTTCATTCTTGAAGAACTTATCGAACTCAGACCAGCAAAACTCTAGTTCGTTATCCGTTCACAACCTTTTGACCTTCCTTCCAATTTGATTTTCAATTAATTTCTTTCGTTGTCAAAATACTTGAAGGCCTCACTTTTGTGCTTCATCAAAGTCATCCTTGAATAATCATCAATAATACACAAAATATCTGCGTGAGTCCTGCCAAGGACTCCACCTTAGCAATCTAGATCTTTGACCTTGTGACCATACAGAAGATCTTCTTTAGATAGAGTTTGTATCCCTCTTTCATTCATATGACCAACCCTCATATGCCACAACTTAGTCAAATCTTCCTTTTCAACATCTGAGGATGCAACAACAACAAAACCAGAAAGTGTAGACCCTTGAAGATAATATAAAGTAGCGTGCTTGATTGATACCTTTCAGAACCATGTTTGAACCCTTGCAGACATTCAGAACTCCGCCTTCTGCTTGAAAACTGAAACCTTGTTTGACAAACTCAAGGATATCAGATTCTTTGTCATCAGCGGAACATGTCTAACTGCATTCAAAGTGCAGATTTACCATCATGTGTTCTGATTTTGATTGAGTCAATTGCAACTACTTTACAGACAACACTATTGGCATAGAAATATTGCCTCTATCTATCTATTCATACATTGAAAATCACTCCTTACTCGGACATAAATGGTAAGATAATCCCAAATTTAGGATCCATGCATCAGTGTGATACCCGTGAACCTGTCAGTAACTAGAGCATAATCATCTTCCTCAAAATCTACATTTATTGCTACAATACCAGTAACAGATTTGTTCTGTTGTTTTTTTCGTGGGGCATTCGGATTTCCAATGCCCTTCTCTACACAATAAATTATAGATATCATGGGGTTGTGGACCTTTAGAGACATGAGTACTAGATTTAGAAGATCTCTTAAATATATTCTTCCCCGATTTTCCTAATCAATAACCCCCGCTAGCTACTAATCATGCGGCCTGAATACCTGATTATCTGTAACTGTACCAGCCGCCTTATGGCACATTTCTCTAGAGTGGAGGACGATCTAACCTGCTCTAAAGTAAGTGAATCTTTACCCATAATAATGAAGGATTGCACGAAATTTTCATACTAACAAAATTAATGTGGCATCCTCATCATGTACTTTAACCTCAATATTACACAATTCTAATAATATTGTGTTTAACTGATCGACATGATCTTGGAGAGGCATACCTTTCCGCTTTAATTCTCAGACTGATCGAACAAACGTTTCTTCAAAAGCAACTTTTTGGTTAAAGACTTACTCATGTAAAGACTTTCAAGCCTTTTCTACAGACTAGCCGCGGTATCTTCCTCTGCGATTTCAGTGATTATATCATCAATGAGAGAAAATATAATCGTTGAATGTGTCTTCTCCTCCAGAACGGCCATCTCAGCGGTGATTGTGTCGTCTTTTATCTTCGTGATTGACGCCTACAGTCCCTATATATTGTCTTAACAACGCCCGCATCTTGATTTGCCACAGACTAAAACTATTCCTCCCATTAAAACAGTACAAAATCGATTTTAATAGGGTTATTTCATAACAATAATAACAACTATGGGGGTGCTTCTTATATTAATACAAACTATACGTAATCCCGTTTTAATATCAACTATCCTCTCATTAATCTCTCTTTATAACCAATGCCTTTTTTTACCTGTAAAACCGGTAATTGTGACCTGCTAGGTTTTGGTGCGCCTCTTCTTCTTCTTCCCCTTTATATTCATCAAATTAAAAGTCATCCTCCATTATCAACCTTCAAAACCCTCATTGATACAATAAGATGTGGTTATTCATCTGGATCCTCCTCTAATTCGTATCCTTCAAATGTCAGATTTTTTTTGCAAACGTCAGATGCTCTAATTTATTTACCACAATTTCAAAAAATTTAAGAAAAGCAATGGCGATAGGAGATGTCGAGTTCAACAATGGCGAGAGAAGAGTACGTAGTAACGAGAGAGGAAGTGTACAGAGTATGGTGGGAGGGGGACTTTAATTCAAAAAGAAATTAAAAGGAAAAGGGAACCGGCTAATCAGGTAGCCGGTAACTTGTTCTAAAGAGAGATTAATGTGGGGATAGTTCATATTAAAATGGGATTACGTATAGTTGGTATTTATATAAGAAGCACCCCCATAGTTGGTATTATTGTTATGAAATAACCCATTTTAATATTAGACATTTTTTTCACAGATGAGATTAACTAAAAGCTTTGATACCAAGCAATGAAGATGAGAAAGAAAGAAAAATAAATAAGAACGCAAAATTGAAAGACACATAGATTTACGTGGTTACTGACGATGTGTTAGCTACGTCCACAAGCAAAAGAAAATGAGAGTTTTATTAACTTAACTTGAGGAGAGATTACAAGTTACTCTCTTTCATCCATTCAATTCTTTACATATGTGTGGACATGACATAGGTCCACCCCGACGCGGCCACACGCGGGTTTGGGGAGGCGAATGAATCTCCATATGAGAATGGATCGAATTGAAATTTAAATCGAAGTGGAGTCGCCACCGAACTTTGTGGGAGTTCGGGCCCATTCGAATCCACTCTATGTCGTAGTGGGCCGTATACAAAATACGGCCTATTTCCGATGTCAGAGTTTATTGGGTTCGTCCCTTTGCATTTGATAACGATACCGTCACTACCGGTTATCGTGTATTGAATGACTCTCGTGCGCCAACGGTTTCGGGCATCCGGAAACCGAGGTTCTGAGTAAGGGGTGAGGGTACGTGTTGGGAAGCCCACTAAGGACACCCAACCCCGCCCGCACATTAGCGGCCTCTACTAAGATATCGAAAGACTTTCTAATACGCGTGTTAGTTGAACGATGAAAATGCTTATGCAAACATTATTTTCCCTAAACATGCGAGAAATTGAAAGGGTTTCTATGTCGATTTAATGCAACTAATTCTAACGTCGAAGTTAAATTTAGCATGCGAGTTCATTTTAGTACAATAAAATAAACAATAAGAATCAACAAGGAAATAACAAACTTGTTAGTAATGGTATAACGATAATAACGGTTTGCGAATAATGAAATACGGAAAGACGAAAATAAGATGATGCATGGTTTCGAAGGATGATATTTCACGTGATTGATTTGACAGGTGTTGACCAATGTCATAAAAAAAGCGTTGATGAGACTCGAGTGACCTTGTAGGACTCACGGTTTGACATGATGAGGGGCCGCTCGACCGAGTCATTGAAGGACTCGACCGAGGGGACCTCTGAAAGGGCTTCTGTCCCGTATTTTAGACTCTACCCGATCGAGTTATTGGCGAACTCGACCGAGTACCCTGCCACTCGATCGAGTCATTGCGAGACTCGGCCGAGTGGAGGTCGAAAAAAGCGTTCAGTCTCGGTTTTTGGGGTGCCACTCGATCGAGTGGGCTATGCACTCGATCGAGTGCCCCCTGTACGAACTAGGGTTCGCTTTGCAATTTGTTATTGATTTCGAAATTGCTTTTGATTTTGATAATTCGATGACTTTGTTGAACCGAGCGTAAATATTGTAAGATTTATTCTCGATTCTTAACTTCAATACTCATCATATCCCATATTCAATTATTGAATCTGTAGACACCCGCATTTCGACTGCCAGGTGTCTATGGCAGTTTCCAAAAAACACCCGATGATGATCGGACGCTAACGTGTTTCTACGCGCTCGGATACGGGCTCAAATCCATTAGTTGCTGGCTAACGCACTTACGGAGTACAAATCTCACAAAATCAACCTCAAATCCAGGTCCAGTGGGCCGTTTCCAATCAAATAAGGCTAATTTGGGCCGAAACCGACACCGGAAGTAAAACCGACTTTTTAACGATTGGGTCAAACCCGGTCAAAGTCGTTTCCGAGACTTACAAAACAGCCATCAAAAGTCCAAGTCAAACACAAACCCATCAAAAACCCAAGTCACGGTCCAAAGCAATGGACCCGCGCGACCCAGCTGGGCCACTCGATCGAGTGCCCCACCCACTCGATCGAGTGGGCCCATATTCAAGCCCGACTGCAGGCATAACGGGCCACTCGACCGAGTCAGCTGGTTACTCAGTCGAGTAACCCTAACCGGGTGCCCTTGCCTTTGCCTATATAAGCAACCCCATGCACACACAATTTCACAACTTTTCACAACATTTACAACCCTAATCAACACATATTATTCAAACCCTAGCACTACACTAGCCAATCCTAAACCTAGTTTTAGGAATCGAAACCCTAACCACCATAACTGAACCTCCATAAACCTCGAAGCTCCCGTGTTAAAGCCACAACTACGAGCCTTATCCGAGACAAGAACATGTAGGTTGAGGGTGCAAAAACCCCGTTTCTTCTCTTCTCTTCCTCCTTCTCGCGTCTCGTCGTCGTCGTCTTCATAAGGGTCGTATTTTTTTATTTTATTTTATCGTTATTATCGCGTCCTAATATCACTAATATCGCTAGTATTAAAAGACATTAAAATACTTGTCGATTTGTGTCAAGTATGAGGGATGTCGGAATAAGGAAACCCGAATATACAAGTGTACTGCACACAGCGTTGCCGGTCGCTTATTCCGATACCCCGACTACTTGATTATTGAAACAAGTCAACCTAAACAATAATTTGTTTATTTTCATTTGCATCGTTGTTCAAGTCGCATATTCGCATCGATTTTCAAAACAAGTATTTTATTCAATAAGGGTCGAAACCCTTTGACGCGGATCCGGCATCACGATCTCTAGGGATTTATTTCGATGTCGGAGAAGCCGAGGGAATCAAGTCTTTTTCATTAAAGTAAAGCGTCGATTTTAGATTTGATACCAATTCCATAATTGGATGTCGAATCTAACGATCTAGGTCGATTAAATTAATCAAACGCGATTTTCGTTGATGCTAAAATAATTGTCAAAAAAAATCCGTTAGAATTATGACATTATTAAACGCGGAGAAAATATAGTCATGTCACGACAATCAATTTAAAGCAACTTAAAACAATTTCGAGACCAATGTAAATTTGTAAACGAATTATAATCCGTACAGGGGGCACTCGACCGAGTGCCTAGCCCACTCGGTCGAGTGGCACCCCAAAACCGAATCAGAGTGTTTTTCACGACCCCTACTCGGCCGAGTCTCACAGTGACTCGATCGAGTGGCTACATACTCGACCGAGTCAGTCAATAACTCGGCCGAGTAAGATCTAAAACGCAAAGCATAAACCTTTTTTAGAGGTCCACACGATCGAGTCTATCGACCACTCGATCGAGTGGCCTCATCACGACCAAAAATGCGAGTCGTACATTCTTATTCTTTCTAAATTCGATAGTATTTTACGACTTAGGTCAACACGTGCCTAATTAATCACGTGTATTACTATCTTTTCAAACCATGCATCATGTCGTTTACATCATTCAATTTTATTCAATAATTTACAAACCGTTTTTATCATTACTCCGTTACTAACCGTTTGTTCCCTTGTCAATATAATTCTTGTTTATTTTATTATACTAAAATGAACCCGAGTGCTAAAATACAACTTTGACGTTAATTTTAGTTGCATTAAATTGACATAGAAACCCTCTTTTCAATTCCTCACATGCTTAGGGAAAATAATCCTTGCATATCATTTTCCCGTTCTACTAACGCGCGTATTAGAAAGTCATTCGAGATCTTAGTAGAGGCCGCTAAGTGCGGGCGGGGTTGGGTGTCCTTTGTGGGCTTCCCAACACGTACCCTCACCCCTTACTCAGAACCTCGATTTCCGGATGCCCGAAACCGTTGGCGCACGAGAGTCATTCAATACACGATATCCGATAATGCCGGTATCGATATCAAATGCAAGGGGACGAGCCCAATAAACTCTGACATCGAAAATGGGCCGTATTTTGTATATGCCCCACTACGACATAGAGTGGGGTCGAATGGTTCCGAATAACCACAAAATTCGGTGGCGACTCCACTTCGACCTAAATTTCAATTCGATCCATTCTCATATGGAGATTCATTCGCCTACCCAAACCCGCGCGTGGCCGCGTCGGGGTGGACCTATGTCATGTCCACAATTTGGCGACTCCGCTGGGGATTAACTGATGCGTGACTTACCATCGGCATCCTCAGGGTGAGACTCGAATAGAAATCGTTTGACAAATACAATACGTGTTTTAGTTTTACGGTTCATGCATAACCCATATTTTCCCGGCCCGGTACTCGCGACCGACGTCCCACTATACCGTTGATGTACTCCAATATGGATATGTCAAAAGGTGTCCATAGTCGATTCGAGTGGGTTTCGCGGCATGTTCTAAGATCAACTCGACTTAGGAAGTCCGTCCCGATCAACGTCTAGACTATGTACACTGGTATAGACCCTCTATAGACCGACCGAGACTTAGTGTAAAGCATACATGGCGTCGTTATAATGCTTGTGTGACTACGTGCTACTTGGTTTCCGAGTCGTTTTCAAAAACCGTCTTTTTTTCAAAGATTGCATGTTTTTCAAACTATTCAATTTCAAAACCCAGGACACATACCGAATTTAGGACTTATGATTTTACTCAAAATATCCTATTTTCTAGCCGGTATGCTGCCCAATTCAAAACTCAAAAACGTTTTTCGAACTTTCAAAACCCGTGGCCCAATACCCTTTTCGTTTTTTTCGAAAATTGGGCCCTCAACCAAGTTTTCTCGGACCTTTCTCAAAAACAACCAGTTTTCAAAACCTCCTTCTCCTTAGGACTTCCTGTTTTTAGCAGTGTCGGGTCGTGTCTTAAGTTGTCAAGGTCTTTAGCGTCAAAACTCTGTCGATCTTACATCAGGAGTTTCTTCCCTATCCCAGTCCGCCTTATTAGACTAAGGCAAGGCCCACCTACGTAGGACAAACCCCTAAAAAGGAGGGCCCGTCAACACAATCGAGTCCATAAGTCTGGGGATGTCTCACGTGAACCTTCCTTCGAACAAGACTAGGCCCACCCGCCGAATCCTAAGGAAGGCCCACATTTCACAAGTCACCCGTCTAGGTGTCTTTTCCGAGTCATTTCCCTTTTTAGTCTTGTTCGGAATTTACTTTCTATTCCAGGATTTTGGGCTAGTTTCTGATTACATGGTGTTCTTACAGACAGGCCACCCGAAACCAGATACCAACGCAAGATGGACGAATTGAAAAATGCTCTGGCCAAGATCGAGACTCAACTGACTACTATTCAGGCTAGCTAAGCAACGCTAGCCACCCGCCTAAGTGCCGTAGAAAAGACGGCCCCAGTTGAAGGAGCTGAGCCCGCTGGGCCCATAGCCGAATTGATTAGTGTTGTTCGTAGGCTCGAAGAGCAAGTCCACTTATCGACGAACAACTCGATCCACACCGAAAATGCTCGTACTTATTCACCTTTGAATGACGAGCTTCCTGCTAACCTCAACCTTACGGGAATTCCTGAGGGTACCGAAGACCCGGTCCACCACATCCGGGCTTTCAAGGACTTCATGGCGGTCAAAGGGGTGAAGTCAACTATGTTCAAGCATTTATTCCCTTCCTCCCTGGAAAAGCATCCTAAGGCCTGGTTTTACAGGCTCGACCCCAAGAAATACAAAATTTGGGACGATGTGGCGACCGAATTTGCCCGGAACTACGCCGATAACACTGAAATCCAGACTACCATGCGTACTCTGGAAGTTATGGCCCAAGAGCCCAAAGAAGGGTTCACAAAATATCTGCAAAGGTGGAGGGCCGAGAGTGTGAAGCTGGTCGACAAGCCCGGCGAGAAGGCCCTAGTGGAGGCTTTCGTAAAAAACCTCCTCCCATCTTACCGGGTCCACCTCCGGTACGCTATCATCCCAAACTTTGTTGTCCTTACTGAAATGGGCACGAGAATCGAGGATGAATTGAGACTAGAGAGCCTGACTAAGGCATCTACCAAAGGTTATCAAGGGGCTACTTCATCTACAAACAAGCCCACACCTGCAGCATCTTCGGTGAGGTAAATCTGCTCGACAACTCATCCAAAAAGAATACACCAAATCGGGTATTCACAGATATAGGGACTACCTATACTTATGCCTTGCAAAGGCTATCTTCAAAGGGCCTGGTCCAACCGATAGGCCCAACCGCAGAGCCTCCAGTAGAGAAGAGGCCCAAAACTTATAACGCCCAGGCCTACTGCCAGTATCATCGGGGTAACGGACATGATACTGAAAAATGCTGGAGACTAAAACATCTGATCCAAGATCTTATCGAGAGCGGGAAAATCCCGTTGCCCGGAGACAAGCCGAGCAACAAAGAAAACCCGTTCAGTGCCCATGCAATATTCACGGGGGAGGTAATCGATTGTTCTCACCTCATTTCCCCTTTTATCCCACAAATCAATGGGATATGGTTCGATGACGAGGATGGTGTTTACCTGACCAAAGGGGAAGCTGTCCCCATTACCCTTGAAGAGGTCCGAAAGGCTAAGTCCAAAGCTTTAGCCACTAACCACCTCGCCGCAGCTGGGCGTTCCACCCCAACAACCGTCACTGAACCTGCCAGGACGGAATCTACCCTCGAAGAACCAAGCACTGACAAGGCTTTGGTCCAACAACTGAAAAGGGTTCGAGCTGATCTAACTATATGGCAACTACTGGTTAGCTCACAGGCTCATCGAGAAGCACTGACTAAGGCTCTCGATGAAATCAAGGTCGACTCACAGGTTACTCCTTCTGAAATGGTAGCCACTATTATGCCTTTTCTCAAAGGCAAATCCAAGAACGAAGGTCCACTCATAACCTTCTCTGAAGCTGATCTACCACCGTTTGGGCCCAATCATAATCTGGCCCTGTACATCACAGTCATCTGCCGAGGTAAGTACCTCCCGATGACCCTAATCGACGATGGATCTGCTGTAAATGTCCTACCTCTAAGTACTGCTAGGGCCCTCGGCATCACTGATGCCGACTATCTCCCAACAGCACAAACTATCCAGGCTTTCGATGGAAGCCCAAAACCAGTCGCCGGGGCCGTTAAACTGACTATTATAACAAGCCCAATTGAAAAAGAGTTGGAGTTTCAGGTGATTGATGTCACCTCATCCTTTAACCTACTACTAGGAAGGCCTTGGATCCATGCAGTCAAGGCCGTGTCCTCTACCCTACATAGGAAAGTCAAGATGCCACTTCAAGATGGCATCATCATGCTAGAAGCTTCTCCTATCACCGTGGCTAGCTATAATGCCACAAGCCAGGCCGAACCACGAGGATTCGACTTCGTGGGTATGATCGAGGAGGAATATCTTTTCAGGCCCTACTTTACTACTAGCATCGACATGATGCTACAAAATTTGGGCTACTTGTCGGGGGCTACCTCGAGACCATATCTTCCAGCTGGGAAGATCATCGAAGTCCTAAATGATGGCGAATCACAGTTCGGGTTGGGGTATGCTATAACCCCAGAAAATGTGGTCCGGGCCGGTATTCACAAGGCCACCAACATCCTTAAGGGTACTTACATAGGCCCTTATAGCCCGAAGTTAACTGACTACTTCGTCACTCCCGTGTTTGGGGCGATCCAAGTGGGCCTCTACCAACCCACCATCACATATCCCGAGACCAAAACGGCTCGGGAATGCAACTTCATCCCTGATGATATATTCACCATCGTCCAGGTCGAGTCCGAGAAAGGTGAAAATAATGTCGAGCCCGTGCTGGGGCTCCTCTTTGGAGAAGACAAGGCCGTCCCTGCTCCAAAGGACGATTTGGTCAACTTGATCCTTCACAGCGATCGGTTCGACCCAACCAAGCTAATCACCGAGGTCGGTGCCAACACCGAGACAAGGGCCTGGAGGAAGACCGTCAAATGGACCGACAGCCAGGGACGGATCTACAAGCTGACCACCGGCAAGGGAGACATGCCGGATACTGAGTCCGAGTCAGAGTCGGAGTCTGAGTCTGAGTCTAGGGGGTCTGGTGCTAAAGTCGAGTCTATAACTCCCTTTCCCTTAGCCACATCCACTGAGGTCTCGGGGCCTGTCCCAAGACCTCTCCCTATCCCGCCACTGACCAATGATCAGATGGCAGCTCTATTCGAGCTATTTTCAAAATTTACCATTAATAATAATATCGAAAACCGTTCTGCTTACGACTTGTCTTATTTCCAAAACTTTCTCAATTTCAAAAATTTTATATGCAATGACATTGAGAAACCCGACGAACAGGTACCTCTGTCCCTGCATCTGATCGAGCAGCTCGAACAAAGGGAATCCCGAGATCCGATAATCGAAGAAACCGAGTCCATCAATATGGGAACTAATTTAGAACCCCAGATGCTTAAGTTGGGCCTATCCTTAAATCCCGAGGAGAGAAAACAATTCGCAGACCTCCTCCAGGAATTTAAAGACGTCTTCGCATGGTCCTACAAGGACATGCCGGGTATAGACCGGGAAATAGCTGAACACCGAATACCCATCCAAGATGGGTGCAGGCGGGTAAAGCAGAAGCTTCGAAGAATGAAGCCTGAATGGTCCCTCAAAGTCAAAGAGGAAGTAGACAAACAATTCAAAGCGGGCTTTATACAAGTGTCTGAATATCCAAACTGGGTTGCAAACATCGTGCCGGTACCGAAGAAGGACGGCAAGGTGCGAGTATGCGTGGACTTTCGGGACCTAAACAAGGCCAGTCCAAAAGACGATTTTCCGTTACCACACATCGACATATTGGTGGATAATACGGCCGATCATGCCCTTCTATCATTCATGGACGGGTATGCCGGATACAATCAAATTAAAATGTCAGAAGAGGATATGAGTAAGACCACCTTCATTACACCTTGGTATAGACATCCACATTTTGACTGCCAGGTGTCTATAGCAGTTTCCGACAAACACCCGATGATGATCGGACGCAAACGTGCTTTAGATACTCAGAAACGGGCTCAAAATTATTGATATTTGGCTTGGGCTCATTATAGAGTACATATCTCACAAAACCAACCTCAAAATCAGGCCCAGTGGGTCGTTTCGAGTCAAATAAGACTAATTTGGGTCGATTCCAACACCAGGGGTAAAACCGTCTTTTAGCGACCGAGTCAAAACCCGGTCAAAGATTTTCCCGAGACACGTGAGTCAGCCGTGACACCTCACACGGCTGATTCATACTCCAATCCTACGAAAAATCAGCTACACAAAATATTAAACAAATCCGTTTAAGGATGGAATTCGATCTCAAGTAGGAATCCTATCCGAAAACCGATTCAAACACCCGACCGAGTGCAAACACTCGGCCGAGCAGCCCTCTACCAGCCGGTTCCCTTTCTTCCTTCACAAGAAAGCGGAATCCTCATTCCTTTCGAATTCTTACGTTTCCTATCTTAAACGGTAGTTCAAACTCTCCTAGCCAAGGTCGAGAACTCCCTATAAATAGCCCCTTGCACACACACTTTTCAAGACATCTACATTCATTATCAATCATCAATTATCAAGAAGAATTCTCATACATTCAAACATCTTTTACACATCGACATTCATCAAGAATCAGAAAAATATCATATCATATCACAACTCGAATCAACACAATATCATCAACACTTAGCATCGATACACCGACATTACAAACCCGAAGGAAAACGGCCCGATACCCGACACCCTTCACTCGTCACGCCCGAACCGAACCACCACCAGCTCACCGACATCCACTCGACGCTCTTGTGCCCAAGCCACGTCCCGACGAGCCCCGATCCGAGTAAACAGAAGCATGTAGGTTGAGGATGTAACAAAACCCGATTTCTCTTTTTCTTCTCTTCTCCTCCTCGTCCGTCTTATTTTATGGGTCGGTCGTCGCTTTTTATTTTATTTTCTAATATCGATATTATTAAAAACTATTTTCATATATCGAACATTCTTAAAAATATGATATCGATTTTCTATAATCGAATATTGTATAAAAAAGAATTATATTAAGATCTCGACGATGTTAAAAATCGTTACATCTTTTTTTTTTGTTCAAACTTTTTTTACATAACTTTTTTTATTCATTCCGAATATTCGATATCGATTTCATAATCGAATATCGGATACGACGAATATCAAAAACATAAATCGAGTATAAATTAATTCATACGGAGTATTTTGTACGCGATTTATCAAAATTAGCAATTTCGAACAAAAAATAAAAATCGGACAAACCCGCACGCGAGTCGCGCCACGCCCAGGCGAATCGCGCACGGGCTTGAAACCCGAGTCTTTTTTTAGCTTTTTTCGTTCGTTTTATTTTATTATTCTACGAAACGATTTCTAAAATTTATATCTTTTCCAAAACTATTCCGAGTATTCGATATTGATTTCGTAGTCAATTATCGAATATAACGAATATCGAAAATATTAGATCGAGTACAAGTTATGCAATATTTGTACGTGATTTAATAAAAGCATCGAATTTTCAAAAAACCGCTTTCGAAATCAGCCCGACACGCGACTCGCCGGCATCCTAGGCGAGCCGCGCGGCCGGCTGCCACGACGCGCCATTTCTCGTTTTTTTTATTATTTTTCGAACTTCGTTTTTTATACAAAACATCGTTTTTAGCAATATTTTTCAGATTTCGATTAATATTTATTTTCTCGATCTCGTATATTTATTTTATTTACTATATTATTATTTACAAATCGATACTAACTCGTTTGTTTATTTTGTAGCAAATTCATCTTATATTTCATCTTTTGTTTTATTATACTAAAACGAATCTCACATGCTAAATTCAACTTTGACGTTAAATTCTTCATGCATTAAATCGACTTAGCAACCCATTCAATTCCTCGCATGCTTAGGAAAACAATGTTTTCATATCATTCATCGTATTACTAACGCGCGTATTAAAAAATCATTCGATATCCTAGTAGAGGCCGCTAATGTGCGGGCGGGGTTGGGTGTTCTTAGTGAACTTCCCAACACGTACCCTCACCTCTTACTCAGAACCGTGGTTTCCGGATGTCCGAAACCATTGGCAACGAGAGTCATTCAATATAAGATTAACCGATCAAGTCGGCATCGGTATCGAACTGCAAAGGGACGAGCCCAATAAACTCTGACATCGTAAATGGGCCGTATTTTGTATACGGCCCACTACGACATAGAGTGGGCTCGAACGGTTCCGAATAACCATAAAATTCGGTGGCGACTCCAACTTCGATTTAAATTTCAATTTGACCATCTCATATGGAGATTCATTCGCCTCCCCAAACCCGCGCGTGGCTGCGTCGGGGTGGACCTATGTCATGTCCACACTTGGGGCACTTACTGCTACACTGTTATGCCATTTGGGCTCATCAATGCCGGGGCTACTTATCAGCGGACCGCCACTACTTTGCTACATGACATGATGCATAAGGAAGTAGAGGTCTATGTGGACGACATGATCGTCAAGTTTAAGGACCTAAATGGGCATATTTCGGCCATAAGAAAGTTCTTCGCCAGACTACGAAAATACAACATGAGACTAAACCCCCAAAAATGCAGTTTCGGGGTAACGTCAGGCAAATTACCGGGCCATATCGTTAGCCAACGCGCCATCAAGGTCGACCTGACTAAGATCAAAGCCATCACCGAGATGCAACCACCTAAGACCGAAAAGGAAATAAGGGGGTTTCTCGGGAAAGTCCAGTACATCAGCTGGTTCATTTCGAAGCTAACCATGGTATGTGAGTCCATTTTCAAAAAACTGAAGATCGGGGAACGAGTGCTATGGGACGACAGATGTCAAGCGGCTTTCGACAAAATCAAGGAGATTCTGTCCGCTCCGCCGGTACTAATGCCACCTCAACACGATTTGCCTTTGTCGTTATACCTAACGACGACCGAGACAGCCATGGGGGCTATGCTGGCCCAGACATTCGAATCAGAAGAACGGGCTATTTACTACATCAGTAAAAAGTTCCTCGAGTACGAATGCAAGTACACCATGCTCGAGAAAACGTGCCTAGCTTTGGTTTGGGCCACTAAAAAGCTCAGACACTACATGCTTAGTCACGAGGTACATGTTTTATCCAAAATGGACCCTATCAAGTACCTATTCAAGAAGCTCATCCTCAACGGCAGGATGTCCAGATGGACTTTAATGTTATCTGAGTTTGACCTCAAGTTTGTACCATTGAAAGCCATCAAAGGCCGGGTAGTAGCCGAATTCCTTGCTGATAGCCCGGTATCCGAAGAAGGCCACACCGATACTTGGGCCTTCCCTGACGAAGACATATTCCATACCGATACCGAGACATGGGATCTGTATTTTGATGGAGCATCCAACTTTCGAGGATTTGGGGTCGGAATTCTGTTAATCTCACCCCAAGGAGAACATGATGCGCGTATTTTATATACACTTTTTATGCCTTTTATATGCGCATTCTCGTATTTATTGAATAGTGAAAACTATTATTTTGCCCCGAATTGGCTACTTTGTGGTGTGTATTGTCCTTTTGCAGAAACGGAAGACAAAGGAGCTAAAACGAACCAAAACCGGGCCAAAGCGAAGCTGGAAGGAGATGTTCGCTGAACTGGATGATAGTCGACCGACTATTAAGATAGTCGGCCGACCATGACGATAGTCGACCGACCATGACTATAGTCGGCTGACTATTACTATAGTCGGCCGACTATTCTGGAGCTGCAGAGATCAAGTTTATGAATCAATAGTCGACCGACTATTACAATAGTCGACCGACTATTTCCTGGGCCGCAGACAGATTTCCTATTCCGCGAGTTATTTCCTAAACCGTTTTAACTCATCCTAAGCTGTATAAATAGGGTTTTTCAGCCACTTTTAGGGTTTAACAACTCCCACTTCTCTTTAGATTTCTTTTAGATTTCTCTTTCATTATTCTCTCTAGTTTAATTTCTTCCTAAAACTCGGTTATTGTAAGAACTTTCGGATTGGAATCGCCTTCATTCCTTCGGTAATTTTATTAATCTTTCTTCCTTCTTCTTTGATTGATTTATTAATCGGTAATTTTATTCGTAATGTTTAATCTAGTAGATTCTTTTATTAATCTCGTTGTTCTTAATTTAATTATGAGTAGCTAATTTACCTTGCTAGGATTTAGGGGATCTGCGAATTGAATGTGGTCATTAAATAATTTATAAATCTGTTAATGGTATTGTGTCTGAGTTATCAATTGTAGCATATAATCGCGATTAGTCAGTTAATGCGCATGATTGATTAATTGAATTCGGTAAACTTGAACCTAAGATCGGAAGCCTGGTAAAAGTTAGACATGCTACAACACATTAGTTTGCCCTAATAAGATCGGAAGCCTTTAGACGCAAGCTAGGGTGAATAGCGGACCGGAAGGACCTTTTCAATACCCCTTAGACCAATATCTGCGACAGACCTGTAACTTAGACCGTGACCATATGAGATTCGTAGTGAACCGACAATCCTAGTTTTCTCTCCATATATTTATTCATCTTTATACGTCTTATTTTATTTTTAGTGATTTCTTCTCTTTTAGTTTTTTCTTCCTTCACTACTTTAGTTTAGATAAACACAAAACCAACAAACCCCCGATTTGTTACGTAGATAGACTTTAATTGCAAGTAGGATTTATTTGTCTCCCTGTGAATTCGATCCCGACTTCCCTAGCTATATTTTTAGTTAGACCGTAGTTGGTTATTTTTTATAGGTACACGACTAGCTTATCAAATTTTGGCGCCGTTGTCGGGGACCCGAGAGGATGAATCTAAAGAGTCCAGTAGGATATTTTTCTTTACTTTGTGCTTGCTTGAGGACAAGCAAGGGTTCGGTTTGGGGAGGTTTGATGCGTGCTATTTTATATGATTATTCCGTCTTTTACGCACGCATTTCCATGCATATCGAGTAGCATTGTCTACTATTTTCCCCCGAATTTGATACTTTGTGGTCATGTTGCATCTTATGCAGGTTTGAACCCGTGGACGCATAAACAAGGCAAAAATCGTGCTTAAAGATGAAATCTTATGCGAAATAAGAAAGGAGAATGATTGTTTTCAAACGGGTCTACTTAAAACGTTAATATCTTGAGTTATACAACTCCAATTGAGCTGATTCTAGTTGAGTTGGAAAGATTTTTTTCTTAGCTTTCCAACGGTATATTACACGCCCGATTTAAAGAAGTAAAGAATAAATGGCAAGCGTTTGAAGTTGAGCGCGCAGTGCTGACAACGGGTCCAGATAGTCGAACGACTATTCAGAATAGTCGACCGACTATTCTCGAGACTGGACGAAGACCGAGACTTTCCTAATTTGATGTTTAGGGTTAATAAGACTTTTGGGCTTTTGTTTTAACTTACGGAGTAGTATTTAAGAAACTATTAGACTAGAATCAAAAACCTCTTCCATCTCTCCCTTATCCTTTTACTTCTCTTTAGATTTCTCTTTACCCTCAACTTTTAGATCTATATTTCTGAATTATTTTCTTCTCTTCCTTTAAACTCGGTAATCTAATTATCTCTTTGTTCTTCCTTTATTCCTTTATCCTTAATTCTTTCTTTCCTAATCGTATTAATTTGTTTATGTTTATTTCTCTTTAGATCTATTACTATGTTTAATTTATTTATCATCTTTATTATTATTGTCGTAAATTTCTCTATGAGTAGCTAATTTCCCTTGCTAGGATTTAGGGGATCCATGAATTGAATAGGATTACTAATTAGTTTATAGATCCGTCAATGATATTGCGTCTGAGTTGTTAATTGTAGCATTTAATTGAGATTAAATGATTAAGTCGACGTAATTGATTAATTAAATTGGTGAACTCGAACCTAAGATCGGAAGCCTGGTAAGAGTCAGACCTGCTACAACACATTAGTTTGCCCTAATAAGATCGGAAGCCGTTAGAAGCATTCTAGGGTGAATAGCGGACCGGAAGGACCTTTTCACTACCCCTTAGACCATTATCCGTGATAGACCTGTGACCTAGACTGTGACCGTAAGAAATTCATGGTGAACCGATAATCCTAGTTTTCTCTCTATATTTATTCATCTTTATTCTTCTTATTTATTTTAGTTATTTCTTCTCTTTTAATTCTCTTTCTTTCACTACTTTTAGATTAGTTAACCACAATCAAAAACCTCCGATTTAGTTACTTAGATAAACTTTACGAGTAGAATTTATTTGTCTCCTTGTGGATACGATCCTGACTTCCCTAGCTATATTTTTAGTTAGACCTAAGTTGGTTATCTTTGATAGGTATACGACTAGCTTATCAGAACACACTCCTTTATCCATCAAATTGGACTTTGATGTGACCAACAACGCAACCGAATACGAAGCATGCATTCACGGGTTGCAAGCCGCCGCTGATTTAGGGGTAACAAACCTCCGGGTCCACGGTGATTCATCATTGGTCATCAATCAAGCGCTCCAAAAATGGAAAACTCGGAACGCCAATCTCGTGGCTTACCAAGCGCGAGTACAGGTTCTAGAGAAACAATTCCAGAAGGTAGAGTATATCTACCTACCCCGAGAAGAAAATCAGTTTGCAGATGCACTTTCCAAATTAGCATCTTTACTGAACATCCCGGATCACCTGACCAGTATGCCGATCTGTGTCGAAAGGCGGTCCGAGCCGGCTTACATCCACGCCATTCAGGATATCGAGATAACCGGCCCAGAACCCTGGTATCAGTCAGTCCTAACCTACTTGGCAACGAGAGAATATCCCCCAGGAGCTGAAAACCGGGCCAAGAAGGCCTTGCAAAGATTGGCGACCCAATTTGTTCGTACAGATGACGGACAATTGTACAAAAGGACGGCACAGGGGGCTCTCCTCCTGTGTATCGACAAAACGCAGGCCGAAAAGGTCATGGCCGAGGTCCACGACGGTGAAAACGGTCCGCATATGAATGCCCATATGCTATCCCGTAAAATCATGAGGCTCGGGTATTGCTGGAACACCATGGAAACAGACTGCCAGTCATATGTCAAACACTGCCATAACTGTCAGATCTTTGGCAATGTACAGCATATGCCGTCCTCCCTATTATATACCATGACATCACCATGGCCGTTTTCGACATGGGGTATTGACATAATTGGGAAGGTGCATCCCTCCGAGACGGGAGGTCATTGCTTCATCTTAGTGGCCATCGACTACTTCACCAAATGGGTCGAAGCCGAGTCATACCGTGTCTTGAACGCCAAGCACGTGGCCAAATTCATCCAAAACAAGATCATATGCCGGTATGGGATCCCTCACGAATTTACTAGTGATCACGGGACCCACTTTCAAGCCGAAACTGCCGCATTGCTGGCAAAATATAAAATCCAAAGGCATACAACTTCACCCTACCGACCTCAAACAAATGGAGCGGTAGAAACGGCCAATAAAACAATTGTCACCATACTTAAAAAGATGGCTGAGAATTATCGGGATTGGCCCGACAAAATACCCTTTGCCTTATGGGGGTATCGAACATCGATCCGCACCGCAACTGGAGCTACTCCATACTACCTGACATATGGAATGGAAGCAGTCCAACCAGTCGAGCTAGAGGTGCCGTCCCTCAGGATTTTACTTGAAAGCCAAGTACCTGAAGCAGATTGGGTCCAAGCCCGATACGATTCGCTAGTCCTTTTAGACGAACGGCGATCCCAGGCCCTCAACAACATTCAAATATATCAAAAAAGAATCCAACGGGCTTTCAACAAAAGGGTTAGGCCTAGGAACATCAAAGAAGGGGATTTGGTCCTGAAATCGGTCCGTGCCTTACTACCGGTTGACCCAAGAGGAAAATTTAAGCCCAATTGGGCTGGGCCATACTTAGTCAAGAAGGTCCTATCAGGAGGAGCGGTGTTGCTGACAGACCTGGACGGGAATGAGTTCGTCAACCCGACCAACTTGGACCAGCTGAAACGCTACTACCCATAAACCCTTATCTCAATGTCATTTGCAAAAGTTTATAAAAATTTGTCTTTTTATAAATTTTCAAAATTTTAGACAAGTCAATGAGTTAGAATTAATAATTCTACCGTCGCACATCTCGAATTTATAATCTTGATGTATTTCGAAAATTGCAAAAAAATCAATCAAATCAAATTTTGAACTACGTTTGGTTTGATTCTGCTAATTGTGGATACGTAGGCAACCCCTCAAAAGGGTACAACCACTGCAATAACGAAAAGACGGGAACGGATTTCAAATAATATGTCTTTTATTAATATCTCGATAAACTCGGGAATTACAAAAAAAAAAAAAAAAAAAAAAAACGCGCCAAACACGGCGGACAAAAAAAAAACAACACAAAAAAATCACACCAAAAAATAGTATTAATAATCAAATAATAAAATAAAGGAGATTTAGTATCCGAGCATTTTGCCCTTTCCTTTGTCCTTCGGGTCATGAGGGGCCCGAGGTCGCCGAGGTGGGGACGAGCTTTCCCTAATCATAAGGGGAACCTCTTTAGCACGAAACCGTTTCTTTGACGACGGGTCTTCTATAACGGTCTTCGGTCCAAGTCGAGCTCGCACGTGCTCGGGTAGTCTATCCCGTGGGCCAAGTCGGTCCTGAACTGCTAGTCTTGGGCCCAGTCTCCTCTCTAAGTCAGTCTGGCGGCTCACTTTCCCCCGAGCACCTTTAGCACTAGACCCTTCAGCTTGAGTCTTAGGCTTCTTCTTCTGTCCTGACTTTAGACGAACTAGGGTAGCCGGAGTGTCTCCTTCATCAAAGAATCCCCTGTTGTCTTTAGCTTGCTCCCTTCTCAGCAGGTCGAAGGCTTCGTCAACCTTCAAGGCAGCTCGGACCTTGGCATCACCTGCTTTGGTCCACTTCATATATGAGTCTGAAACCCAAATCGAATGGCGAGATTTGGAAACGGGCCAAGTATGCCGGGTATACCATCTTTGTGCCCAAGTATCGCACATCACATCAGTCAGTTGGGTAGGGTCACTCACAACTGCTTCAATTTCGGATATCCGTTGAGCCCGTCCGTACTGCCTTAGTATGCGATCCGGGTAGACCGTTTGCCTGAAAGACAAGATTACTTGGTAACGAGCTCTGTCCCTCGGGTCCAAGCCAGTCCAAACATAGATGGGCCACCACGACACTACCCATCGAATGAGCCGACCACCATGGATTGATAATACCTCGTCCCAATATTTCTGACTAATTTGGCGAGAAAAATCAATGGCGCGTCTCCTCGTCATCAGTTGGTTATGGCGGTAATTGCTAGCATCAAGAGGAGGATCTATCACTAATAGCCTCTCATAAAGCCAAATCCGAAAAAGGAAACAAAAGCATTAAATCCCGAGACGAAACAGGCGTCCGCCTGATGACACTCGATCGAGTGCCAGGATGACTCGATCGAGTGGCATCACTGGGAGCGAACAGGGGCTTTTTATCGAGGGCACTCGATCGAGTGCCAGGGTGACTCGATCGAGTGCCCACTGCAGCAATCAAAATTCGCGAAAAATTCAAAAAATTCAAAAAATCAAGAAATCGAGAAAAGAATAAAAAATCCGACATACTTGCAGCAAGCGGGTGCTTCCGGTGAGACGGACTGACGAATCCCTTTTGCGATTGTCCAAGCCTTGGATTATTTCACCGTAATCAGCCAAGCCGGGCTATGCTCCGTCTCCATTAAATCAACCACGGTTAATAGACGGATGTGACCCATACATGATAATAAGTCCATGTGACCCTCAAAGGCATAAACATGGAGCATGCAGAAAGAAAAAGCCCTACGGCTGTGAATTGATCTCACCCGGACATCATGCGGGTTCATAAACTTCTCGGACAGATCGATCAAGGAAACTGTGTTGTCATCCCGGGCCATTCAAGACACCTCATTATGGGAGAGACCTAAGAATTCTCGAAGCTTCCTCCTCAGGTCGTAGACCGAATATGGGACGGCGGGCCGAAGCATTGGGTTCCATCCTCCCACAGCTGCAATCTCCTCAGGTAAAGGGCAGACTTCGCCCCGAGGAAAAGCAAAGACATGATATATGTCGTCCCAATAAGCCAAGCATGCATCCAAAAAATAGCGATCAACTTGCATCTGACGGAAGGTATAAAGCTGGGCAATACCCGTCTGGTTCAAGGCCACCCTATCGGCATCCCTAAATTGTCGGGACCATTCCTGCAGCATGACGCTCAACCTATCGATTCCCATGGCTGATTTCTTAAGAGGATAAAGAGACTTTCTTTTTGCCTTAAGGGAAATAAAGAGACTTTCTTTAAAGAAGAGATTGATTTGTGATGGGAGTTATGAAGAAATCAAGGGCAAAGGAGGGCTATATATAGCATTAGCCTTGAAAACTTTTTAGGAAAGTTTCCTAATTCTAAACGGAACCAACCCACAAGTCTAGTCCCGATACTAGCACGGAAATATTCATCCCGAACTTTCCTAATTTCTTTAGGAGTCAATTCTTTTCAAAAATTCCAAAATTTCAAAAAATTCCAAAATTTCAAAAAATTCCAAAATTTCAAAATTTCAAGAAATCTCAAAAATTTCGAAAATTCAAGTTTTCAAAAATCATTTCCCCCAGCACGAGTCATTTTACTACCTACGTGTTGCATGCATTTTTATATGACTTATACAGGTACAACTCAAACAGGGACATGCAACCCTCTAAATCTCCCCAACATTTTCGCAGGGTGGGCCTACACACAGGCGCACCCAGGACTTACGCGACAAGTCCAAATGCCCCACGGAGGTACTATCATCAAGCTCAGGTATGATTCCTACCTTATGGCTGGCGAGCCCTTCACGCGAGTCTAATGGACTATAAACGACCCGACCGGAAGTCTACCAGGTCTTAACAGGCTTGGTAGCTACTCTGACTTTCGCCCTGTCCAAGCCTCAGTCACAGTGGGCGCTTTGTAGACACCCGCATTTCGACTGCCAGGTGTCTATGGTAGTTTCCAAAAAATACCCGATGATGATCGGACGCTAACGTGTTTCTACGCGCTCGGATACGGGCTTAAATCCATTAGTTGTTGGCTAACGCACATACGGAGTACAAATCTCACAAAATCAACCTCAAATCCAGGTCCAGTGGGCCGTTTCCAATCAAATAAGGCTAATTTGGGCCGAAACCGACACCGGAAGTAAAACCGACTTTTTAACGATTGGGTCAAACCCGGTCAAAGTCGTTTTTGAGACTTACAAAACAACCATCAAAAGTCCAAGTCAAACACAAACCCATCAAAAACCCAAGTCACGGTCCAAAGCAATGGACCCGCGCGACCCAGCTGGGCCACTCGATCGAGTGCCCCACCCACTCGATCGAGTGGGCCCATATTCAAGCCCGACTGCAGGCATAACGGGCCACTCGACCGAGTCAGCTGGTTACTCGGTCGAGTAACCCTAACCGGGTGCCCTTGCCTTTGCCTATATAAGCAACCCCATGCACACACAATTTCACAACTTTTCACAACTTTTACAACCCTAATCAACACATATTATTCAAACCCTAGCACTACACTAGCCAACCCTAAACCTAGTTTTAGGAATCGAAACCCTAACCACCATAACTGAACCTCTATAAACCTCGAAGCTCCCGTGTTAAAGCCACAACTACGAGCCTTATCCGAGACAAGAACATGTAGGTTGAGGGTGCAAAAACCCCGTTTCTTCTCTTCTCTCCCTCCTTCTCGCGTCTCGTCGTCGTCTTCATAAGGGTCGTATTTTTTTTATTTTATTTTATCATTATTATCGCGTCCTAATATCACTAATATCGCTAGTATTAAAAGACATAAAAATACTTGTCGATTTGTGTCGAGTATGAGGGATGTCGAAATAAGGAAACCCGAATATACAAGTGTACTGCACACAGCGTTGCCGGTCGCTTATTCCGATACCCCGACTGCTTGATTATTGAAACAAGTCAACCTAAACAATAATTTGTTTATTTTCATTTGCATCGTTATTCAAGTCACATATTCGCATCGATTTTCAAAACAAGTATTTTATTCAGTAAGGGTCGAAACTCTTTGACGCGGATCCGGCATCACGATCTCTAGGGATTTATTTCGATGTCGGAGAAGCCGAGGGAATCAAGTCTTTTTCATTAAAGTAAAGCGTCAATTTTAGATTTGATACCAATTCCATAATTGGATGTCGAATCTAACGATCTAGGTCGATTAAATTAATCAAACGCGATTTTCGTTGATGCTTAAATAATTGTCAAAACAATTCGTTAGAATTATGACATTATTAAACGCGGAGAAAATATAGTCATGTCACGACAATCAATTTAAAGCAACTTAAAACAATTTCTAGACCAATGTAAATTTGTAAACGAATTATAATCCGTACAGGGGGCACTCGACCGAGTGCCTAGCCCACTCGGTCGAGTGGCACCCCAAAACCGAATCAGAGTGTTTTTCACGACCCCCACTCGGCCGAGTCTCACAGTGACTCGATCGAGTGGCTACATACTCGACCGAGTCAGTCAATAACTCGGCCGAGTAAGATCTAAAACGCAAAGCAGAAACCTTTTTTAGAGGTCCACGCGATCGAGTCTATCGACCACTCGATCGAGTGGCCTCATCAAGACCAAAACTGCGAGTCGTACATTCTTATTCTTTCTAAATTCGATAGTATTTTACGACTTAGGTCAACACGTGCCTAATTAATCACGTGTATTACTATCTTTTCAAACCAAGCATCATGTCGTTTACATCATTCAATTTTATTCAATAATTTACAAACCGTTTTTATCATTACTCCGTTACTAACCGTTTGTTCCCTTGTCAATTTAATTCTCGTTTATTTTATTATATTAAAATGAACTCGCGTGTTAAAATACAAATTTGACGTTAATTTTTGTTGCATTAAATTGACATAGAAACCCTCTTTTCAATTCCTCACATGCTTAGGGAAAATAATCCTTACATATCATTTTCCCGTTCTACTAACGCGCGTATTAGAAAGTCATTCGAGATCTTAGTAGAGGCCGCTAAGTGCGGGCGGGGTTGAGTGTCCTTTGTGGGCTTCCCAACACGTACCCTCACCCCTTACTCAGAACCTCGATTTCCGGATGCCCGAAACCGTTGGCGCACGAGAGTCATTCAATACACGATATCCGATAATGCCGGTATCGATATCAAATACAAGGGGACGAGCCCAATAAACTCTGACATCGAAAATGGGCCGTATTTTGTATATGCCCCACTACGACATAGAGTGGGCTCGAATGGTTCCGAATAACCACAAAATTCGGTGGTGACTCCACTTCGACCTAAATTTCAATTCGATCCATTCTCATATGGAGATTCATTCGCCTACCCAAACCCGCGCGTGGCCGCGTCGGGGTGGACCTATGTCATGTCCATAGAATCGATATGGAATATTAGAGTGATAACTTAAAGAAAATAATATAAGTCGTTTTAAATTAACTAAGGCGGTATGGATATTCTCCGCGTTTATAGTGTCGTAATTCTAACGAATTATATGACAACTATTTTAGCATCAACGAAAACCGCGCTAATTAATTTATTTGACTAAATCGTTCGAATTCAACATCCAACTATTAAGTTGGTATCGAATCTACTAGATTGACACTTGAATTAAAAAACTAGATTTGATTGCCTCCGCATCCCGACATCATAATTAATTCTTGCGAATTGTTTGATATCGGATCCGCATCAAAAGGTTTTGACTCAACTTAATAAAAGATTTTTGTTCCGAACATAGTTTTAGAATCAATGAATGTATAATTGATGATAATGCGAACGAAAATAAAAGGTTGTTGTTTATGTTGTCTTGTTTCAATAATCAAGTGCTAGGGGTGTCGGGATAAGCGACTGGCAACGCTGGGTGCAATACCCTTGTATATTCGGGTTTTCTTATCCCGACATCATTCGCACTCGACACAAATTCACAAGTATTTAATGCTTTTAATACTAGTAATTACGACGCGTGAAGAGGAAAAAAAGGAGAAAAGAGAAGAACGGGATTTGGCACACTCAACCTACATGTTCTTTTTCTCGGAGGGGACTCGTAGTTATGGCTAGCACGGGAGGATCGAGATGTAGGCTAAGTTATGGTGATTAGGGTTCGAATTCCTAGATGCTAGGGTTAGGGTTTTAGTGTAGACTAAAGATCGATTAGGGCTTTTTTAGGGTTCGAAAAGATGTCTTGAAGTGTGTGCATGGGGGTGTATATATAGGCTAGGCTAGGTACCCCCGGCTAGGGTTACTTGACCGAGTAACTGGCCAACTCGGTCGAGTGCCCTAGTGCGACTGCAGTCGGGCCTGAATGAGGGCCCACTCGATCGAGTGGGCTGAGCACTCGATCGAGTGGATCAGCTGGTACGAGAGGTCCGAGTTGTTTGGACCTCAGGTTGGATGTTTTGTATGTTTTGTATTTGGACTGTGCTTATGACATTTGGATGGCTGTTTTGTATGTCTCGGAATCGGATTTGACAGGGGTTTGACCCAATCGTTACATGTTGGTTTTGACCCAAATTAGTCTTGTTTGATTGAAAACGATCCACTGGGCCTGAATTTGAGGTCGGTTTTGTGAGATTTGTACTCCGTAAGTGCTTAAGCCAACAACTAATGGTTTCGAGCCCGTATCCGAGCGCGTAGAAACACGTTTGCGTCCGATCATCATCGGGTGTTATTTGGAAACTGCTAGACACCTGGCAGTCAAAATGTGGGTGTCTACAGAGCCCTCACTCTGACTAAGGCTTGGACAGGGCGAAAGTCAGAGTAACTACCAAGCCAATTAAGACCTGGTAGACTTCCGGTCGGGTCGCTTATAGTCCGTTGGACTTGCATGAAGGGCTCGCCAGCCATAAGATAGAAGACATACCTGAGCTGATAATGATAACCCCGTGGGGAAATTGGACTTGTCGCGTAAGTCCTGGGTGCGCCTGTGTCTGAGCCCATCCCATGAAAAATGCCGCCTTGGGCTTTCCGCTGGGGAGGTATGTGAGTTGCGCGGTCTTGAATTGTACCTGTATAAGTTACATAAAATTTTGCATGCAACATGTAGGTGAAACAAATATGACTCGCGCTGAAGGAAATGATATTTGAATTTTGAATTTTTTTTGAAAATTTTTGAAATTTTTGAAATTTTGAATTTTTTTTGACTCCAAAGAAATTTAGGAAAGTCCGGGATGACTATCTCCGTGCTAATATTGAGAGAGTAGGCTTGTATGTTTAAGCCAGTTGAAATTAGGAAACTTTTGTGTAGGGAAGATATGGAAAGAAGGTTGTGGGGTTAATACTATAAATACCCCTCCCTTGTCTTTGATTTTCTTCATAATTTCCTCACAAATCATCCCTTCTAAAAAAGAAAGCTCCTTATTCCTTTCAAGAATTTTAACCATGGGAATTGATCGATTGATCGTGATGCTGCAAGAATGGTCCCGACGTTTTAGGGACACGGATATGGTGGCTCTTAATCAGACGGGTATTACTCAGCTGTATCCATTCCGTCAGATGCAAGTTGATCGCTACTTTCTTGATGCTTGTTTGTCCTATTGGGACGACACATATCATGTTTTTGCCTTTCTCTGTGGAAATGTCTGCCCTTTACCCGAGGATATTGCTGCTGTGGGAGGATGGAACCCGATACTTTGTCCTGCCGTCCCGTATTCGGTTTATGACCCGAGGAGGAAGCTTCGAGAATTTTTAGGGCTCTCCCACAATGAGGTATCTCGAATGGCCGGGGACAACAACACAGTTTCTTTGATTGATCTGACTGAGAAATTTATGAATCCGCATGATATCCAGGTCAGATCGATTCATAGCCGTAGGGCTTTCTCTTTTTGTATGCTCCATGTTTACGCTTTTGAAGGTCACATGGATTTGCTGTCGTGCATGGGCGACGTTCGTCTTTTTACCGTGGTTGACCTAATGGAGACGGAGCACAGTCCGGCTTGGCTTATCACGAGTGAAACTATCCAAGGCTTAGACAACCGTAAGAGGGATTCGTCAGTCCGCTTGACCGGAAGTACCCGTTTACTGCAAGTATGTTACCTCGAATTTCTATTTTTCCCAATTTCTTGATTTTTGATTTTTTTTTTCGCGATTTTCCTGCTGCAGTGGGCACTCGATCGAGTCACCCTGGCACTCGATCGAGTGCCCTCGTAAAAAAGCCCCATGTTCATGTTCAGAGGTACCACTCGGTCGAGTGGTCCCTAGGTACTCGATCGAGTGCCCTTAGGCGGATGCCTATTTCGTTTCGGGAACTCACATTTTGTTTTCTTTTTCAGATTTGGCTATATGAGAGGTTATCAGTGATAGATCCTCCCCTTGACGCGAGCAACTATTGTCATAATCAAGTGATGACAAGGAGGCGGGCTATCGATTTTTCTCGCCAAATTACTCAGAAGTATTGGGACGAGGTATTGTCTTTTCACGGCGGTCCGTTGATTCGATGGGTAGTGCCATGGTGGCCCATCTGTGTTTGGACAGGCTTGGACCCGAGGGACAAAGCTCGCTATCAGGTAATATTGTCTTTCAGGCAGACAGTTCATCTCTACCCGGATCGCATACTAAGGCAGTATGGTTGGACCCAACGAATCCCAGAAGTTGAAGCAGTTGTGAGTGAATCTACCCAACTGACTGATGTGATGTGCGATACTTGGATGCAACGGTGGTACACCCGGCATACTTGGCCCATTCCCAAATCTCGCCACTCAATCTAGGTTTCAGACTCTTATATAAAGTGGACCAAAGATGATTCCGCGAAGGCCCGAGCTGCTTTGAAGGTTGATGAAGCTTTTGACCTGCTACGGAGGGAACAAGTCAAAAATAATAGGGGCTTTTTCGACGAAGGTGACACTCCAGCTACCCTAGTCCGTCTTATGTCAGGTCAGAAAAAGAAGAGCAAGACTCAAGCTGAAGGGCCTAGTGCTAAAGGTGCTCGGGGGAAAGTGAGCCCCCAGACTGACTTAGAAAGGAGACTTGGCCCAAGATTGGCAGTTCAGGACCGACTTGGCCCACGAGATAGACTATCTGAGCACGTGCGGGCTCGACTTGGACCAAAGATAATAGCAGAAGACCCGCTGTCCAAGAAAAGGGTTTGAGCTAAGAAGGTTCCCCTCGTGATTCGGGAACGCTCGCCCCCGCCCCGGCGACCTCGGGCTCCACGCGACCCAAAGGACAAAGGGAAGGCAAGATACACGAATATTAGTCTCCTTTGTATTATTTAAGTATTATTACTATTTTTTGTGTGTGCCGTTTCCGGCGTTTTGTTTTTTTTTTTTTTTTTTTTTTTTTAAATTCCCGAGTTTATCGGGATTTTAATAAAAGACATATTATTGAATACCGTTCCCGTCTTTTCGTTATTGCAGTGGTTGTAGCCTTTTGAGGGGTTGCCTACGTATCCACAATTAGCGGAATCAAACCAAACGTAGTTCAAAATTGAATTTTGTAATTTTTGAAATACATCAAGATTATTAATTCGGGATGTGCGACAGTAGAATAATTAATTCTAACTTATTGACTTGCTTATAATTTTTTTGAAAATTTATAAAAGACAAATTTTTATAAATTTTTGCAAATGACATTGAGATGGGGTTTATGGGAAGTAGCGCTTCAACTGGTCCAAGTTGGTCGGGTTGACGAACTCGTTTCCGTCCAAGTTTGTCAGCATCACCGCTCCTCCGGATAAGACCTTCTTGACTAAGTATGGCCCAGCCCAATTAGGTTTGAATTTTCCTCTTGGGTCAACCGGTAGTAAGGCACGGACCGATTTTAGGACCAAATCCCCTTCTTTGATGTTTCTGGGCCTAACCCTTTTGTTGAAAGCCCGTTGGATCCTCTTTTGATATATTTGAATATTATTGAGGGCCCGGGATCGCCGTTCATCTAAAAGGACTAGCGAATCATATCGGGCTTGGACCCAATCTGCTTCAGGTATTTGGCTTTCAAGTAAAATCCTGAGGGATGACACTTCTAGCTCGACCGGTTGGACCGCCTCCATTCCATATGTCAGATAATATGGAGTTGCTCCGGTCGCGGTGCGAATTGAAGTTCAGCACCCCCATAGGGCAAAACGTATTTTGTCGGGCCAGTCCCGATAATTTTCAGCCATCTTTTTAAGTATGGTGACAATTGTTTTATTAGCCGCTTCTACCGCTCCATTTGTTTGGGGACGGTAGGGTGAAGATGTATGCCTCTGAATTTTGTATTTCGCTAGCAATGCAGCGGTTTCAGCTTGAAAGTGGGTCCCGCGATCACTGATAAACTCGTGTGGGATCCCGTATCGGTATATGATCTTATTCTGGATAAATTTGGCCACGTGCTTGCATTCAAGACACGATATGACTCGGCTTCGACCCATTTGGTGAAATAATCGATAGCCACCAAAATGAAACAATGACCTCCCGTCCCGGAAGGGTGCATCTTTCCAATTATATCAATGCCCCACGTTGAAAATGGCCATGGTGATGTCATTGTGTATAGTAGGGAAGACGACATATGTTGTACATTGGCAAAGATCTGACAGTTATGGCAGTGTTTGACATATAGCTGACAGTCTGTTTCCATGGTGTTCCAGTAATATCCGAGCCTCATGATTTTCCGGGCTAATTTATGAGCATTCATGTGTGGGCCATTTTCGCCATCGTGTACCTCGGCCATGACCTTTTCGGCCTGTATTTTATCGATACACAGGAGGAGAGTCCCATGTGCCGTCTTTTTGTATAACTGCCCGTCGTCCGTACGAATAAATTGGGTCGCCAATCTTCGCAAGGCCTTCTTGGCCTGGTTTTCAGTTCCCGGGGGATACTCTCCCGTTGTCAAATAGATTAGGAAACTCCAATTCCAAGGTTCTGGGTCAGTTATCTCGATATCCTGAATGGCGTGGATATATGCCGGCTCGGACCGTCTTTCAACGCAGATCGGCATGCTGGTCAGATGTTCCGGGATATTTAGTAAAGATGCTAATTTGGAAAGTGCATCTGCAAATTGATTTTCCTCCCGGGGCAGATAGATGTATTCCACCTTCTGGAATTGTTTCTCTAGAACCCGTACTCGTGCTTGGTAAGCCGCGAGATTGGCGTTCCGAGTTTTCAATTTTTGGAGCGCTTGATTGATGACCAGTGATGAGTCACCGTGGACCCGGAGATTCGTTACTCCTAAATCAGCGGCGGCTTGCAACCCGTGAATGCATGCTTCATATTCGGCTGCGTTATTGGTCACGTCAAAGTCCAGTTTAATGGATAACGGGGTATGCTCCCCTTGTGGCGAGATTAACAGAATCCCGACTCCAAATCCTCGGAAATTGGACGCCCCATCAAAATAGAAATCCCATGTTTCTGTGTCGGTATGGAATATGTCTTCGTTAGGAAAGGCCCAAGTATCGGTGTGGCCTTCCTCAGATATCGGACTATCGGCGAGGAATTCTGCCACTACCCGGCCCTTGATGGCTTTTAATGGTACAAATTTGAGGTCAAACTCTGCGAGCATCAAAGTCCATATGGACATCCGGCCGTTAAGGATGGGCTTCTCGAATAGGTACTTGATAGGATCCATTTTGGATAAAACATGTACCTCGTGGCTAAGCATGTAGTGTCAGAGCTTTTTAGTGGCCCAAACTAAAGCTAGACACGTCTTTTCGAGCATTGTGTACTTGCACTCGTATTCTAGAAACTTCTTACTGATGTAGTAAATATAGCCCGTTCTTCCGAGTCGACTATCTGGGCCAGCATAGCCCCCATGGCTGTCTCGGTCGTTGTTAGGTATAACGACAAAGGCAGACCGGGTTGAGGTGGCATTAATACCGGTGGAGCAGACAGAATTTCCTTGATTTTGTCAAAAGCCATTTGACATTTATCGTCCCACAGTACCTGTTCTCCTATCTTCAGTTTTTTGAAAATGGGCTCGCATACCATGGTTAGCTTTGAGATGAATCGGCTGATGTATTGGACTTTCCCGAGGAACCCCCTTATTTCTTTTTCGGTTTTAGGTGGCTGCATCTCGGTGATGGCTTTGATTTTAGCTGGGTCAACCTCGATGCCGCGTTGGCTAACGATATGGCCCAGTAATTTGCTTGACGTTACCCCGAAACTGCATTTTTGGGGGTTTAGTCTCATGTTGTATTTTCGTAGTCTGGCGAAGAACTTTCTTAGGGCCGAAATATGCCCGTTTCGGTCCTTAGACTTGACGATCATGTCGTCCACATAGACCTCTACTTCCTTATGCATCATGTCATGTAGCAAAGTAGTGGCGGTCCGCTGATAAGTGGCCCCGGCATTGATGAGCCCAAATGGCGTAACAGTGTAGCAGTAAGTGCCCCAAGGTGTAATGAAGGTGGTCTTACTCATATCCTCTTCTGCCATTTTAATTTGATTGTATCCGGCATACCCGTCCATGAATGATAAAAGGGCATGATCGACCGTATTGTCCACCAATATGTCGATGTGTGGTAACGAAAAATCATCTTTTGGACTGGCCTTGTTTAGGTCCCGAAAGTCCACGTATACTCGCACCTTGCGGTCCTTCTTGGGTACCGGCACGATGTTTGCGACCCAGTCTGGATATTCAGACACTTGTATAAAGCCCGCTTTGGATTGCTTGTCGACTTCTTCTTTGACTTTGAGAGACCATTCGGGCCTCATTCTTCGGAGCGTTTGTTTTACCGGCTTACACCCATCTTTGATGGGTATACGCTGTTCAGCTATTTCCCGATCTATTCCCGGCATGTCCTTGTAGGACCATGCGAAGACGTCTTTGAACTCTTGGAGGAGGTCTGTGAATTGTTCTCTCTCTTCGGGATCTAAAGATAGGCCCAACTTAAGCATCTGGGGCTCTAAAGTGGTTCCCACGTTAATGGACTCAGTTTCTTCAATTACCGGGTCTCGGAACTACCTTTGTTCGAGCTGCTCGATCAGATGCGGGGGAAGAGGTACCTGTTCGTCGGGTTTCTCAATGTCATTGCATATAAAAATTTTGAAAGCATTTTGAAAATAAGACAAGTCGTAAGCAGAACGATTTTCGTTATTATTATTAATGGTAAATTTTGAGAAAAGCTCGAATAGAGCGGCCATCTGATCGTTGGTCAGTGGCGGGATTGGGAGTGCTCTCGGGACAGGCCCCGAGACTCCAGAGGCTAACGGAAGAGGGGTTACAGATTGGACTCTAGCACCAGACCCTCTAGACTTGGACTCAAACTCCGACTCCGACTCAGACTCGGACTCGGACTCTGGCATGTCTCCCTCGCCGGTGGTTAGCTTGTAGACCCGTCCTTGACTGTCGGTCCACTTGATGGTCTTCCTCCAGACCCTTTTTCCGGCATCTGTACCAACTTCGGAGATCAGCTTTGTTGGATCGAACCGGTTGCTGCGAAGGATCAGGTTGACCAGGGCGGGGACGACCTTGTCTTCCCCGAATAGGAGCCCTAGCACGGGCTCGGAGCTGTTTTCACCTTCCCTAGACTCGGCTTGGACAAGGGTGAATATATCATCGGGGATGAAATTGCATTCCCGAGCCGTTTTGGTCTCGGGATATGTGATTGTGGGTTGGTAGAGGCCCACTTGAATAGCCCCGAATACAGGAGTGACGAAGTAGTCAGTTAACTTCGGGCTATAAGGGTCTAAGTAAGTACCCTTGATGATGTTGGTGGCCTTCTGAATACCGGCCCGGACCACGTTCTCCGGGGTTATAGCATACCCCAAGCCGAATTGCGATTCGCCGTCATTTAGGACCTCGATGATCTTCCCGACCGGAAGATAGGGTCTCAAGGTAGCCCCCGGCAAGTAGCCCAAGTTTTGTAGCATCGTGTCGATAATAGTGATGAAGTAGGGCATGAAGAGATATTCCTCCTCGATCATGCCTACGAAATCAAATTCTCGCGGGTCGGTCCGACCCGTAGCGTTGCAGCTTGCCACGGTGATAGGGATGGCCTCTAGTGTGATGATACCGTCTTGAAGTGGCATCTTGACCTTCCTATGCAGGGTAGAGGACACGGCCTTGACTGCGTGGATCCAAGGCCTTCCGAGCAGCAAGTTGAAGGACGAGGTGACATCAATCACCTGAAACTCCAATTCTTTCTCGATTGGGCCCGTTATTATTGTCAGCTTAACGGCCCCGGCAACTGGTTTTGGGCTTCCGTCGAAAGCCTGGATAGTCTGCGCCGTCGGGAGATAGTCGGCCTCGGTGATGCCGAGGGCCTTAGCGATCCTCAGGGGAAGGACATTCACGGCAGATCCGTCGTCAATTAAGGTCATTGGGAGGTACTTCCCTCGGCAAATGACCGTGATGTATAGGGCCAGATTATGATTGGGCCCGAACGGTGGCAGATCAAATTTAGAGAAGGTGATGAGCGGGCCTTCTTCTTTGGATTTGCCCTTGAGATAAGGCATAACATTGGCTACCATTTCGGCGGGGGTAACCTGTGAGTCAACCTTAATTTCATTGAGAGCCTTAGTCAGTGCTTCTCGATGTGCTTGCGAGCTAACCAGAAGTTGCCATATGGTTAGGTCAGCTCGAACCATTTTCAATTGTTGGACCAACGCCGTGTCGTTGCTTGGTTCTTCGAGGGTAGATTCCGTCCTGGCAGGTTCAGTGACGGTTGTTGGAGTAGAGCACCCGGCTGTGGCGAGGTGGTTAGTGGCTAAGGCTTTGGACTTAGCTTTTCGGACCTCTTCACTGGTGATGGGGACAACTTTCCCTTTGGCTAGGTAGACGTCGTCCTCATCATCGAACCATATCATATTGACTTGTGGGATAAAAGGGGAAATGAGGTGAGAGCAGTCGATTACCTCTCCAGTGAATATAGCATGGGCACTGAATGGGTTTTCTTTGTTACTCGGCTTGTCTCCGGGCAACGGTATTTTCCCATTCTCAATCAGATCTTGGATCAGATGCTTCAGCTTCCAACATTTTTCCGTGTCATGCCCGTTACCTCGATGATACTGGCAGTAGGCTTGGGCATTGTAGCTTTTGGACCTCTTTTCCACTGGAACTTCTGGAGTCGGGCCTATTGGTTGGATAAAACCCTTCGAAGATAGCCTTTGTAAGGCATAAGTATAGGTAGTCCCTATATCCGTGAATACTCGAGTTGGAATATTCTGTTTGGATGAGGTATCCAGCAGATTGACCTCATCGAAAATGCTGCGGGTTGCAGCTGCAGGTGTGGGCTTGCTCACAGATGAACTAGGCCCTTGATATCCCTTGGTAAAGGCCTTAGTCAGGCTCTCTAACCGTAAATCGTCCTCAATTCTTGTGCCCATTTCAGTTAGGGCGGCAAAACTGGGGATGATGGCATACCGGAGATGGACCCGGTAGGATGGGAGGAGATTCTTGACAAAGGCCTCCACTAGCACCTTCTCGATGGGCTTATCAACCAGCTTCACACTTTCGCCCCGCCATCTTTGGAGATATTTGGTGAACCCTTCTTTGGGCTCTTGGGCCATCACTTCCATAGTACGCATTGTAGTCTGGATCTCGGTACTATCAGCGTAATTCCGAGCGAATTCAGTAGCCACATCGTCCCAAGTCTTGTACTTCTTGGAATTGAGCCTGTAGTACCAGGCCTTGGGATGCTTCTCGAGTGAGGAAGCAAATAAGTGCTTAAACATGGTGGATTTCACCCCTTTGACCGCCATGAATTCTTTGAAGGTCCGGATGTGGTGGACCGGGTCTTCGGTACCCTCAAACATCAGAATTCCCGTAAGGTTGAGGTTAGCAGGTAGCTCGTCATTCAAAGGTGAGTAGGAGCGAGCATTTTCAGTGTGGATCGAGTTGTTGGTTGACAGGTGGACCTGTTCTTCAAGCTTGCGAACAGCGCCGATTAACTCGGCTATAGGCCAAGTGGGCTCAGATCCAGTGGGAGTACATTTCTCCACAGCAGTCAGACTACGTAATCAGAAACTAGCCCAAATCCCGGAATAGAAGGTACATCCCGAACAAGACTGAAAAGGAAATGACTCGGAAAAAGACACCTAGACGGGTGACTTGTGAAAGGTGGGCCTTCCTTAGGAATCGGCGGGTGGGCCGAGTCCTGTTCGAAGGAAGGTTCACGTGAGACATCCCCAGACTTTGGACTCGATTGTGTAGACGGGGCCCCCTTCGTAGGAGTATGTCCTACGTAAGTGGGCCTTGCCTTAGTCTAATAAGGCGGACTGGGATAGGGAAGAAACTCGTGATTTAAGATCGACGAAGTTTCGACGCTAGAGACTTCGACGACTTAAGACACGACCCGACACTGCTAAGTACGGGAAGTCCTAAGAAGAGGAAGGTTTCGAAAAGGATTTTTAGAAAAAATCCGAAGAAACGGTGGAGGGGCCCGATTTTTCGAAAATTGGGAAAAAGTATCGGGCCTCGGTTTTGAAAGTTCGAAAATATTTTCGAGTTTTGAAATAGGCAAAATACCGGCTAGAAATAGGATGTTTTGAGTAAAATCATAAGTCCTAAATTCGGTATACGTCCCGGGTTTTGAAATTGGATAGTTTGATAAGATGCAATTTTTGAAAAAGACGGTTTTTGAAAACGACACGGAAACCAAGTAGCATGTAGTCACGCGAGCATTATAACGACGCTATGTATGCTTTACACTAAGTCTCGGTCGGTCTATAAAGGGTCTATACCAGTGCACATAGTCTAGACGTTGATCGGGACGGACTTTCTAAGTCGAGTTGAGCTTAAAACATGCAGCAAAACCCACTCGAATGGACTATGGATACCTTTGACATATCCATATTGGAGTACATCACGGTATAGTTGGACGTCGGTCGCGAGTACCGGCCCGTGAAAATATAGGGTTATGCATGAACCGTAAAACTAAAACGCGTATTGTACTAGTCAAACGATTTCTATTCGAGTCTCACCCTGAGGATGCCGATGGTAAGTCACGCATCAGTTAATCCCCAGCGGAGTCGCCAAATTGTGGACATGACATAGGTCCACCCCGACGCGGCCACACGCGGGTTTGGGGAGGCGAATGAATCTCCATATGAGAATGGATCGAATTGAAATTTAAATCGAAGTGGAGTCGCCACCGAACTTTGTGGGAGTTCGGGCCCATTCGAATCCACTCTATGTCGTAGTGGGCCGTATACAAAATACGGCCTATTTCCGATGTCAGAGTTTATTGGGTTCGTCCCTTTGCATTTGATAACGATACCGTCACTACCGGTTATCGTGTATTGAATGACTCTCGTGCGCCAACGGTTTCGGGCATCCGGAAACCGAGGTTCTGAGTAAGGGGTGAGGGTACGTGTTGGGAAGCCCACTAAGGACACCCAACCCCGCCCGCACATTAGCGGCCTCTACTAAGATATCGAAAGACTTTCTAATACGCGTGTTAGTTGAACGATGAAAATGCTTATGCAAACATTATTTTCCCTAAACATGCGAGAAATTGAAAGAGTTTCTATGTCGATTTAATGCAACTAATTCTAACGTCGAAGTTAAATTTAGCATGCGAGTTCATTTTATTACAATAAAATAAACAATAAGAATCAACAAGGAAATAACAAACTTGTTAGTAACGGTATAACGATAATAACGGTTTACGAATAATGAAATACGGAAAGACGAAAATAAGATGATGCATTTCGAAAGATGATATTTCACGTGATTGATTTGACACGTGTTGACCAAAGTCATAAAAAAAGCGTTGACGAGACTCGAATGACCTTGTAGGACTCACGGTTTGACATGATGAGGGGTCACTCAACCGAGTCATTGAAGGACTCGACCGAGTGGACCTCTGAAAGGGCTTATGTCCCGTATTTTAGACCCTACCCGATCGAGTTATTGGCGAACTCAACCGAGTACCCTGCCACTCGATCGAGTCATTGCGAGACTCGGCCGAGTGGAGGTCGAAAAAAGCGTTCAGTCTCGGTTTTTGGGGTGCCACTCGACCGAGTGGGCTATGCACTCGATCGAGTGCCCCCTGTACGAACTAGGGTTCGCTTTGCAATTTGTTATTGATTTCGAAATTGCTTTTGATTTTGATAATTCGATGACTTTGTTGAACCGAGCGTAAATATTGTAAGATTTATTCTCGATTCTTAACTTCAATACTCGTCATATCCCATATTCGATTATTGAATCGATATGGAATATTAGAGTGATAACTTAAAGAAAATAATATAAGTCGTTTTAAATTTACTAAGGCGGTATGGATTTCCTCCGCGTTTATAGTGTCGTAATTCTAACGAATTATATGACAACTATTTTAGCATCAACGAAAACCGCGCTAATTAATTTATTTGACTAAATCGTTCGAATTCAACATCCAACTATTAAGTTGGTATCAAATCTACTAGTGACACTTGAATTAAAAAACTACATTTGATTCCCTCCGCATCCCGACATCATAATTAATTCTTGCGAATTGTTTGATGTCGGATCCGCATCAAAAGGTTTCGACTCAACTTAAAAAAAGATGTTTGTTCCGAACATAGTTTTAGAATCAATGAATGTACAATTGATGATAATGCGAACGAAAATAAAAGGTTGTTGTTTATGTTGTCTTGTTTCAATAATCAAGTGCTAGGGGTGTCGGGATAAGCGACCGGCAACGCTGGGTGTAATACCCTTGTATATTCGGGTTTTCTTATCCCGACATCATTCGCACTCGACACAAATTCACAAGTATTTTAATGCTTTTAATACTAGTAATTATTAGCGATATTATAGACGCGATGATGACGATAAAAAGAAATAAAAAAAAAAGGAAGATGACGATATAGACGACGCGTGAAGAGGAAAAAAAAGGAGAAAAGAGAACGGGATTTTGCACCCTCAACCTACATGTTCTTGTTCTCGGACGGGACTCGTAGTTATGGCTAGCACGGGAGTATCGAGATGTAGGCTAAGTTATGGTGATTAGGGTTCGAATTCCTAGATGCTAGGGTTAGGGTTTTAGTGTAGACTAATGATCGATTAGGGTTTTTTAGGGTTCGAAAAGATGTCTTGAAGTGTGTGCATGGGGGTGTATATATAGGCTAGGCTAGGTACCCCCAGCTAGGGTTACTCGACCGAGTAACTGGCCAACTCGGTCGAGTGGCCTAGTGGGACTGCAGTCGGGCCTGAATGAGGGCCTACTCGATCGAGTTGGCTGAGCACTCGATCGAGTGGATCAGCTGGTACGAGAGGTCCAGGTTGTTTGGACCTCGGGTTGGATGTTTTGTATGTTTTGTATTTGGACTGGGCTTATGACATTTGGATGGCTGTTTTGTATGTCTCGGAAGCGGCTTTGACCGGGGTTTGACCCAATCGCTACAAGTCGGTTTTATTTTCGATGTCGGTTTTGACCCAAATTAGTCTTGTTTGATTGGAAACGACCCACTGGGCCTGAATTTGAGGTCGGTTTTGTGAGATTTGTACTCCGTAAGTGCTTAAGCCAACAACTAATGGTTTCGAGCCCGTATCTGAGCGCGTAGAAACACGTTTGCGTCCGATCATCATTGGGTATTTTTTGGAAACTGCTATAGACACCTGGCAGTCAAAATGTGGGTGTCTACAATATGTCCACTATTTCCCCTTACAAAAACGGTCACCACGTAAAGAATTGAATGAATGAGGGAGAGTATTTGACAGCATAATAACTAGGGTAAGATTAGGGATGTCATTGGGTAGGGGCGGGTGCGGGGGATAGGTACGCCGCACCCGCACCCGCACCCGCCACTCAAAAGTAATACGCGCACCCGCCCCACTATCCATTGCGGGTACAAAAGTTCTCACCGCCACCCGCTCTGCGGGTATACTTAGAGGACTCATCCCCGCCCCGCCATCCACCCATGACTCGCCTTTACCCGCCAAATTTGCGGGTATCCGCGATACCCGCCAATAAAAATAAATATCACTCACATTAACTTTTTGATTAACTAATGACATAAAAAAATTACAAAATAAATGTAATTAAAGTTAATAATAAATTAAAGTTAAGTACAAACTTCATATTACAATTTTTGTTTTTTCTCATAATATTATAGATTTAAGGCAGTGCGAGGGTAGAACGGTGCGGGTATGGGGCAGTGCGGACGTGGGTAGGTAAAATGTAAAAAGCACCCCTGCCCCATTACCCATTGCGGGTAATATTTTCATTCCTCTACCCACCCCGCCACCCGCATAATCATCCCCGCACCCGTCCCAAGCGGTGCGGGTGCGGTACGGTATCCGCCTTTCACCCGCCCCATTGACATCCCTAGGTAATATGAGAGTTCATGTAACTCTAGACAGAAACCCTAGAGAAGTCTAATAATTAAGAAACTCTAGATCCAACTGATACAGATATACAAATATTGATTAGGAAACTTTAATTAAACAAATTCGAGTTATAAGTCAACAAATATCATACAATACAATACATTAAATTAGAGCATTAAGAATTAAGAATAAATTTGTATTTATAGTAAAATTAAAATAAATAAGCGTTTGCAAAAGACGTTAAAAATGACTCGTATTTAACCCAAAAATCCGACACGAATGGCATATATACTCTTTTTTTTTTTTTTTTTCAAAACCGAGCTACATCTAATTCGTATTTACTCGAATAAGTAACACGAAACCCGACTTATTTAAGAGGTGTACTTGCATCTAATCCTTTATTTCTCCCTCAGTTTGAGCAAATTTTGTGTAATAGTCTTAAGAACTTAAACTTGAATGCTCTAAAATCTAAACCCATATCAAACTTAAATGTAACCGACAATAAATTTGACCAGCTTTGTAGTTGAAAACCAAGAAGGAACTCATTTCTAGCCGACAAATAGTTGATCTCTTCCAACAATTCATTCATTCAGCTAATTAAGGTACGTAGCTGTTATGAGATGAGACAAATAAAAGGGACGATTGAATAAAGAGGGATTCCGATTTGAAATTAAATCGCCTCTAAATTGTTACTAGATTTGATCGAGTGAGTTGGGAATCTGATCCCAGGCCAACATCATGGAATCATGTACAGTATGTGATTGGAATTTGATCACAATTTTGGTAAATTAATTAAGCTCCAACCCACTAAGCTAATCAAATTAAAGCAGGCCAGACAGCAGCTGAAAATAACAAAGGCAAATCGATGGATAGTACTCGATCGTACTAGCTGCTACCTGCTTGTAAATTTTGGCTTCTAAGTATCTATCATAATATCATTACTATTAGACCATGACCATAGTAGTACGAGTAGTATTCATCCTGTCACTCATTGTCTCAGACATGACCCACATACCCTACCTTCTACACAAATAATTTTGGACTACTGCATGCCCTTTGCCGCCATACTCACCTCCATCGTCTTTATAAAATGCTACTGAGTATAATTCAATTCTCGTTCGCATTAGATAACTAAAGAAAAAGACGAAGTAAATGTTTTTTATTCTTAAACAGACGAGTTCAAATTAGTTTTTTACCATCCATAAATAGGAGTAACTATTCCATAATCCTCTTACTAAGATGATAACAATACTAAGAAATTGGATGAGGTGTCTAATAGAATATAAACGGGTCTCAACCATCGCTTAAACTTTTGGTTGAGATGGTTCGTTAACATGGTATCAGAGCAGATAGGGTAAGGCTCTGTTCTTTTGTACTAAAACTGACTGAACTTAACTTAACTTAACTTAACTTAATTTAACTGAAACTGACTGAAATATAGAGACAAAATATGCCTCCTGGAGCTTAACTGAACTGAAACTGACTGAATATAAGTCCAAAAGAACAGGGCCTAAGAGTACACGACGTTGCAGGAAGAAGAGAAAAAAAAGTGATTTTTTTGCTGGTAAGTAGATTATTTAGGCTCCTGATACCATATTAGAGATACTATGTTAACGAATCATCTCAAACAAAAGCTTAAGGCGATAGTTGAGATCCGTTTATATTCTATTAATGTCAAACTCTCATGACATGTTTTCTCTCCAAAACGTACATTATATTTTCAATTAGAAAACAAATTGTTATTAAAATCATATGATATGACTACAATATCCAATTTCAATTCAAAGTAAATAAAATTCTATCCTATAGTTATAATATCCAAATTCAATTCAAGGTAAATATTTATATAATCAAAGAAAATAATTGTGATGGACTACTAAAAAAAATACGTAGATATTTATGATAATGTAACAAAATATAAATCTCACAACTATTGAAACTCAGTGTTGAAATCGTATTACCTAAGCTTGGTATGAGACACAACTATAATATGCCAAACAAAAAAAACATACCAGCATTATACGAGAAGTTTCATTGAGGAATTAGTGAGGAAAAAAAATTTGTTCATCAAAAAATATACATTGAGTAAGATTACTCGATTATAGTTACCGATCAAAATCTTTGGAATTTTAAATAATTTTCTCAGATCAAGAGGTAAAGATTAAAAATATGAAAAATTAATAACTTGATATTTATAAGTAATCACTAAATATAAAATTTTACATTTACCATTTATTATTGCGCGAGAACTGTATATTTATCAACGTACTCGATATTATGTACGCAAATAAACATATTGCATGAGATAAATTGTGTTGATGAAATAAAGAAAGAGAGGGCAGGAATAGGAGAGGTTGTAAAACGGTGACTGCGGTGACAATGAAGGAAACAAATTAAAAGAGGTTGGCGTGGGTTGAGGTGAGGTATTAATACGAGTAATAAGCAAAGCTAAGATGGGAAATTGGGTTGTTGCCTAAATGATCGATGTCCATCCGTCCATGCCATGATAGGCTTGGCAAAACTGACTTGACTCGTTACTCGAGTTTGACTTGGGTTAACTTCAAATTAACCTGATTATTATTATAGAAGACGAATCGATCTCTCTAAAAAAAAGTTGAAAATATTGGCAAAAAACAAAAAAAAGATCCGACTCGATCAAAAATCAACCTAAATTCTATAATCCGTAAGTGACCCGATCCCGTTGATCCATTTGCCAATAGAAATAGAATGAAGAAGGCAGTAAGGTGGTAGATAGGTTCATTGATAGCAAAGCTTGTGAATAATATATGGAAATTAAAGGGCGACTGTTGAGCTTGTCACTACATGTCGTGTTGGAGTATACAGTGAGACCCACCAGAGTGGAAGTGGGGGCAGGCAGGCACACTCCTCACTCCTGCTGCATTCATATTATTGGCCTATTCTCTCCATACTCTTCCCGTCTTCCTTAAGTACACACAGCACTCTCACCCCCCACACACCCACCTGTACACACACACAGTCACACACTACCTCTCATCACTCACATTTCACAAATGCGCTTTACTGCTAACTAGCTTAACTAGCTAGCTTAGCCCACCCTCGTCTCGTCTCGTCTCGTCTCATTCGCCAATAATTCACAGACACACAATAATAATGTCGTCGTCGTCTCACCAGTGCTGCTTCTACTATTACTACTACATCATCTTCTTCTTCATCGTGGCTATCATTGTCCCTGAATGCTGCTTAGGTTCATGGCCGCCATCCCCCGGTTATTATCCGAGCAAAAAGTTCCGGCCTGTGAGGTTTTCTGAAGGGTTTAGAAATCTGTGGGGTCCTCGACATCAGAAAGTTGATCGCCACGCTTTGACTATCTGGCTTGATCGCAGCTCCGGTATGTAATATGTATATACTCCGTATGTTACTTTTACTCCATCCTTAAAACCCATATCAATCAATCACCAAGTAGTGCTAAACTTAGACGACATGCACAGTACTAATAATGTGTTTAATTAATTAATTAATTAATGCACGAGTAAGCAAGTAAGACCCTTAATTATATTTATATATGTGGAAACCAGACTCCTAGGCCGGAAGGCATTCAAGTAATAAGAATATAAAGCATGAATGAATGAATCGTTCCCTACCTTAGCTTTTTGACTCTTGAATCGTGTTAGTTTTTTTAATCAAGACGTACGTACGGGTACGGTGGGGTGCATAATGATTTGAACAGGAAGTGGGTTCAAATCAGTGCGTCCATTTCGATCGGGATACTTTGGGAGTTCAATTAAACTACAACCCGGATACACCGCCGGAGTCATTACTGCATTTTATGTAAGTACTCCCTACTAGCTACTCATCATTTCAAACTTTATTCTACATACCCTTAGCTTGCTGCGGCTGCCTGTCAGTCAGTCAACATAATTAATTCTGTTTAATTTAATTATACTCCTATTACAATGTATGTACATGCTTCACTTTTCTTCTAACTTTAATTTGTAGATTACACTTTAATTTCCACAGTATATTCCACTTTATACGGAGTACATAACATAACACACTGTTACACAAACAAACAAAGGTGAAAGACCGTACAAGTAATTACTGGAGTATTAATTAACGCATTTAAGCATTTCATTATGGAAGGGGTAGGGGTAGGGGTAGGTAGCAATGTGATCTGAGGTGGGGCATGGACTTAGCTCGGTGATGTCTGTTTCTCATATTTGGGTTTAGCTACAAGTGTGTTTTGGAGCAAATAATCCCTTTGAATTTGGATGGAGTTGGAGGTGGTATGAGTGTGGACCAAAAATCATCCTCCTTTCTATTCATAGACAATTATACTACTAGTCACTATGGAGTATTATTATTACAAGTAAATTATTCTTCCCTACTTAGTAGTTCAAGCAAGAGGCAAGGCCACCTAGCTAAATACATACTCGTAGTAACACACAAGGATCCCACTAAATCTAAATTAATCTAATCACTCACGGGCTGCCCCTGCCCTGGGCTTTTGCTTTTATATGCCTCTGCCACCGTCTTCAATTATATATGCATGTTATGTACGTACGTGCCCCCATCTTAATATTTTCCAAACTAACGTCCACATTGTAACTTCTAAACATAAAGACCACAACATTCTTATATATTTATATTATTACTCGTATATGCTACACTACACTACTGTCTTTCTTTTACCTAACTATTTGGAAATCTATCATTCTATTTTATTGATAAGAGTACACCAGGGTATATACTACTCGTACAGTCGTACATGTTATGCTTGCGACTGGCGTATTGTAGCCCATTTAGTTTTTTTGCTACTTGCTACTCGATCAGCTATACTATCTTACTTCCCTTTTTAATGCCCAAACACGATCCTTATAAGTAATTTTAGTTTATATTAGTCAATTTAACTTATTTAGTCCATTTCAATCAAGTTGGACCCTATTGAATCAAATTAAGCTAAGAAAGTATGATTGTAATCCCAAGAGAAAAACGATGAGCAAAGGCATTGAAGAGAGACGTAAGATAGGTGGAGGAGGGGTTGGTGACGCCAACGTAAACAAGAAGATAAATGTGATGAGAGTTTTATTGTAGAGGAAGAGAGACAAGTCGAAAAGTGACCGTGTGCCTATGAAAGAGCAAATAGGATTTTAATTCTGTTCACCAAGTTCGGAGGGCTTGTTAAGACCATAAATGACTTTGGTAAATTTAAAAACAAAATTAAGGAAGGTATGATCAAAAAACGGTTTCACTTAACGTATCTTGGAGAAAAGCGTTGTCGATATCTAGATGTCCGAGAGACCAACCACATTTAACTCTGAAAGCAAGTATATGAGACGAATGGTAACCAGCTTGCCAACAAGACCTAAATTTTAGGAGTAATACCCATTTTTGGATAGAATTATCGGGATTACTTGATCCGAAATACCCATTTGCATATAATGACATTGTAGCTACTAGCTAGGAGGGGTCAGGAGGAACGGACAAAGCTCTAGGTATTGTTTTTGTGGAGGCACTCAGAGCTTCTAAATTTTCTATAATTAGGGGTGAGACCAAAAGTTTTACAAGTAAAATGATCGATGAATGTAATACCGTACCTAAAAATGTCGAGTAGAAGTCCACACATCACGTAGAAAAGTCAATCACAGAGGTGGTTGGAAAATAAAGTTAACAGAGAAAACCATAACTTATGAGTTTTGTTCGTAGAACAAGCATTACAATGAAATTATCAGGCTTAAAATTCAAATTAGCTAATTGACTAAAAGTACTAAGGATAGAGGAGGATAAATGTCCTAACTTGTAATGCCAATAGCAAGAACTAAGAAGGTGACGGTGTGACAAGGTGAACCGACTCAGGGATGTTCATTCGTGCAAACCGGACTTAAGTTGTCCCATGAGAAACACCTAACTTGTTTAGTTGGTCCTGCAAGAAACACGAATCAGACAAAAAATTAGTTGTGACATTATTGTCATTGACATAATTGAGAAAATCATAGAATATTGTGAGAAATTGATGAGGCATGTAGAACATTATTATTACAAAAATTGGAGGTGGAGAGTGGCAGCTAGAAAGAACCAATATTATGGGCCCCAGACTCGACCTATTAGGGTTCGACATGACAGATTTGGGTTAGGTCCTGGATCCACTGCCATTCCTAATTATAAGTTATTTGTTTCTTTTGCGGAGCAATTTAGTTAGTTTTACATTCGTAAAATTTTATATTTTGCTTTGCATCTTCCATCTCTTATTTGCCAACTATTTTGACATAGATTGTATATAATTATATACAATGGATATAAATTGAAAGACAAATAAATGAACGAAATAGATGAAGTAATTGGCTAGTTGGCTATTTATAAGTAGTCAAGTAGCTAGTTACTTGATCCATTTCGTTCATTTATTTGTCTTTTAATTTATTTATTTTGGTGACAAGGGAACCCGCAACCGCTACCTTTGGTGCACTCCGGGTAAACCTACGGATATACGCAATAGCCTGCAAACCACGCACATCATGTAAGCCACCCTTGGGGCGACAATTTATATCCATCGTGAGAAGTATATTAATCTAAGACAAACAAATTAAATGAACGAGATGAAATGAGTACATCACTTTTCCATCACAAATATTCGGAATGATATGATCGTTATCATTTCCGATGATGATATGAAGTAAACATACTTGATTAATCTTTTTCTCAATCTTGTTGGATATGTAGCTGTCGAATAGTGAAGCACATCCAGGATTCCACGATGAAGTGGACATGGAATTTCTGGGGACAACATTTGGAAAACCATATGTATTGCAAACAAATGTTTACATAAGAGGAAGTGGTGACGGGAATATCATTGGAAGAGAAATGAAGTTCCATCTATGGTTTGACCCAACCAAGGGATTTCATCACTACGCCATTTTTTGGAGTCCTAAAGAGATCATGTACGTATCTCACATCACATGCCTTATTATTTTCTACCCTAACTTCCCCGACCCTATTCTATATATAATGCGACTATATACGTATTTCATTGAACAAAATAACTAAATTTTTTTGGTGTAGATTTTTGGTGGATGATATTCCTATAAGAAGGTATCCAAGAAAAAGTGATGCGACATTCCCATTAAGGCCAATGTGGATATATGGGTCGATATGGGACGCCTCATCTTGGGCAACAGAAGATGGAAAATACAAGGCCGACTACAGATATCAACCATTCATGGCTCAGTACACCAACTTTAAAGCGGGTGGCTGCTCCGCCTACTCCTCCCCACGCTGTTGGCCAGTTTCAGCCTCTCCATATGGCCGCGGTGGCCTAACAAGAAAACAATATTTTACAATGAGGTGGGTTCAAAATCGTTACATGACATACAACTATTGCAAAGATAATAAAAGAGATCATTCACTCACTCCCGAATGTTGGTTGCGTCGTGGTCATCGGTAATAATTTTGTAATTTACACCTTACAATTATATTTGATGTCTCATCCATAAGAACCTGAAATTTGAATTGTAATTGCATTGGTGATACTTTATTATTTACGCTTAACTTATCTTGCAACATGTTTGCATACCTATATATATGTGCTATATATGCAATGTTCTTATGTAAGATCATATAATGGAATAAGATTTGGTATTTTGTTCACATGATAATTTTATATTTTTCAAGGAAGTAAATACTTAGAGAGTTGCCATTGTTACATGGGTTGAGATCTAGTTGAGTTTAAAGGGTTGTTTCGTTCATGAACACTTTTAAATATTGGATAACTATCCATATCGTCATTTTCGTGGTTTGGTTAAATGCTTCAAAAGAAACTCTTTTGTTTGTTGTCCCACATAGAAAAAATAAGGAATTGGAATCTATCCCACCTTGACTTTTTACTACTCCAATTTTTAGCTTCCATTGTGGATGTTATCCCACATTGGGAACTTTCTCCTTCCTTGATTGATTACTTGTAGTAAAGTGAGCATTTTATGGGGGTGTGTGGGTTTGACCTCAACGTGCATGTTCGCTTTGCCTCACCTCGTTTCGGGTCAGGCTCGTGCTTCAAGCTTCAGTAGAGCACTTGCGGTGCAGGCTTCGGCTCACTTTTACGTACAAATGCCATCTGATTCATTCTATGCACCTACCCTTCTCGGGTCGATTGTCGAAAAAACCGACAAATTCGACTTTAGAACAGTGACTTTGTCACGCCATAATAGCTAAGCTCGTTCCTTCTATTGCTAACATTAACTACATTAAATTTGTTTATGCCTTTAATCGTCCTACCTAATTAAATAAAAACATGCTCTTTCCTAAAAGAAATAATTGAAGTCGTACATGAATGAAAACATAATCAAGTGGGTCTTTGATGGGTTAGCTTAGAAGTGAGCTAGGGCAGGGTCATAAAGAGGTCAGTAGATATTACGAGGGAGGTGGAGAAGATAGATGCGGTCTAGAAGCAGTGGCGGACCTAGGATTTTTCCCATAGGGGGCACAAAAAAAAATCCGACATTTTTCAATTTTATAAATTACTCCACATTTTACGCTATTATTTTCTCTATAAATTAATCCATATTTTACACTATTAATATGTAACATGAAGTAGAAGGTGGTAGAGTTGGTTGCATTGACATTATTTCATAATTAATCCATATTTTACACTATTAATATGTAACATGGAGTAGAAGGTGGTAGAGTTGCTTGCATTGACAATATTTCATATAGGTGACTCGGGTTCGAATCCCTTTATCTACACATTTATCTTTTGAAAAGTTACAAAATAATTTAACAAATGATCGAATCCCTCTATCTACACATTTATCTTTTGAAAAGTTACAAAATAATTTAACAAATGAAATGTCATTAACAAGGCTCGAGCTCCTGACCTATTGATCACAAGGCAAATGACCAAACCAATTCATCAACACCCATCAAACTGATATTTCAAATGGTTTAAATCTATTTGTTTCAAAAATTGTCGGGGGGGGGGGGGGGGGGGGGGGGGGGGGCGGGACCCCCTAGGTCCGCCCCTGTCTAGAAACGAAGGGGAAGAAAGCGACTAGTGTTAGTCGCGACAAAGATCGGACAGGTAGCAGAACCGAGCAATAGTGATAGCGACTGACCGAGAAGTCAACAAACCGAGGAGGCAGAAGGGACATGCAACAAACCGAGAAGGCAGCAGGGACAGACAACAAACCGAGGCAGCAGGAGAAAAACGAGAGCAGTGTCGTGGTATGGAGGCCACTGGCTTGAAAACTATATCGACGCGACTTCGGTGGTTATCGCCTACAATGCCGTTAGTTCCCCAAGGTGAACACTGCAGTGTACTGATTCGACCACTCGAATTAGGACACTTTGGACCGACCAAAGTTACAAACCCAGGAAAAAGAAGAAGAAGAAATGAGGAAGAATGAGAGTGTTTCAGTTGTATATTGTTGTAGACACCCACATTTTGACCGGCAGGTGTCTATAGTAGTTTCCGCCAAACACCCGATGATGATCGGACGCAAACATGCTTTAATGGACTCGGATATGGGCTCGAAATCATGGACATTTGGCTTGGGCTTATTACGGAGTACAAATCTTACAAAACCAACCTCAAATCCAAGCCCAGTGGGTCATTTCGAGTCAAATAAGACTAATTTGGGTCGAATCCGGCACCAGGGGCAAAACCGTCTTTTAGCGGCCGGGTCAAACCTGGTCAAAGCTATTTTTTCGAGACACACGGACCAGCCGTGTCATCTCACGAGTTTGGTTTAGGCTCGAATACTACAAAAATCAGCCTCAAAAAATATTAAACAAATCCGTTTAAGGATAGAATTCGATCTCAAGTAGGAATTCTATCCGGATACCGAATCGAACACTCGACCGAGCATCAAATACTCGGCCGAGCAGCCTCGCACCAGCCAAAAAACGTGACTTCCCCACTAAGCAAGCGGAAGTCACGTCCCCCTCAAATTGTTTATTATTCCTATCCTTAGACGGAATCTCATCTCGTTCCAACCGGTGACTTTCTTCCTTTGCAAGTCAGTCATTCCCTATAAATAGGACCCTCCGGTCACACAAAATTGACGACACATCATTCATCTACAATTCATAACACATCTACAACAATCAACATCCTAGGCGATACAATCCCATACAATTCATCCCCGGAATTCTAGGCAAGTTTAGGAAAACCATATACAAACCCGAGAGCAAAACTCGTCAAATCTCATCCCAATCATAAACCACCATAACTCTTCCTATATCATCTCGACGCTCCCGTGCCTAAGCCACATTCCGACGAGACCCGTTCCGTGTATACAAAGCATGTAGGTTGAGGGTGTAAGATCAAATCCCGTTTTTCTCCCTTTCTCAATTTTTTTTTTCGTCACAATTTTTACACAATCTTTCAATAACTTTTTCAAAATCCACTCTAAATATTCGATATTGATTCTATAATCAAGCATCGAATATTACGAGTATCAATATTTAAGTTGAGTATAAATTGCACCATATTTTTACACGACTTAACCAAATCATCGATTTCCAAAACCAAATACAATTTTTTCATCATATCATATTTACATCTTCTAACTCGTTTGCTCCTTTATTATCGCGATTGTTGTATTGTATCATTGGTTGCATTGTAGTTCCGGGTGGTATGCCGCTCGTATATTGTAATCTGTTATCGTTTTTGTTGTTCGTTTTATTGTACTAAAATGAACATCACATGCTAAAACAACTTTGACGTTATTAGTTTAGATGCATTAAGCGACTTAGTCAAACATAATTCACATGTTTAGTCAAAACACTCTTTACATATCATTCAACTATCGAACTAACGCGTGTACACAAAAAACGAACGATATCTTAGTAAAGGCCGCTAAGTGCGGGCGGGGTTGGGTGTTCTTAGTGAACTTCCCAACACGTACCCTCACCCCTTACTCAGAACCATGGTTTCCGGATGTCCGAATCCATTGGCAACGAGGGTCATTCAATACACGATATCCGATAATGTCGGTATCGGTATCGTAATGCAAAGGGACGAACCCAATAAGCTCTGACATCGAAAATGGGCCGTATTTTGTACACGGCCCACTACGACATAGAGTGGGTTCGAACGGGCCCAAACTCCCACAAAGTTCGGTGGCGACTCCTACTTCGATTTAAATTTCAATTTGACCATCTCATATGGAGATTCATTCGCCTCCCCAAACCCGCGCGTGGCCGCGTCAGGGTGAACCTATGTCATGTCCACAATTTGGCGACTCCGCTGGGGATCAACTGATGAGTCACTTACCATCGGCATCCTCAGGGTGAGACTCGAAAAGAAATCGTTCGAATAGTAATGTACACGTTTTAGTTCAATGGTTCATGCATAACCCAATTCTTTCCCGGGCCGGTTACTTGTGACCGACGTCCCACTATACCACGGTGCATTCCTAAATGGGTGCACTAAAGACTTCGATGGCGGAATTCGCATGGGTTTTACGGCAGGTTCTAAGACCAACTCGGCTTAGGAAGACCGTCCTGATTTGCGAGAAAGCTATCGTCGTTGGTATAGACCCTATTCGACCGACCGAGACTTAGATTAAGAGCATACATGGTGTCATTATACTGTTTCCATGACTACGTGCTACTTGATTTTCTTTGGTCCTCTTTTTCAAAAACCGTCATTTTCATCCTTTTCAAACCTATCCATTTTTCAAAACCCGAAAAGCTACCGAATTTAGGACTTATGATTTTAACTCAAAATAGCCTATTTTTAGCCGGTATGCTGTCCAAACCTTTTCAAAAATTCGAAATCTCGGCCCGATAACTTTTTTTTTTCGATTTTCAAAAAACGGGCCATCCTATCCGACTTTGTTCGGTTTTCAAATCCAAATTCTCTTTCCAAAACTTTCTTCTTCTTAGGACTTCCCGTATTTAGTAGTGTCGGGTCTTGTCATAAGAATCTCTAGCGTCGAAACTCCGTCGATCTTACATCACGAGTTTCTACCCCATCCCAGTCCGCCTTATTTGACAAGGCACGGCCCACCTACGTAGGACAAACTCCTACAAAGGGAAGCCCATTTACACTTTAGGGTCCAAAGTCTGGGGAATAGCTCACACGTAGGTCTTTCTTCACACGGGACTAGGCCCATTTTGCCAAAATCCTAAGGAAGGCCCACCGTCCACGAGTCACCCGTCTAGGAGTCGGTCTTCACCCCTACTCGGGGGCTACCTTTCAGCAGAGCGGTTAATCACGGTTGCTCTAAGGATCAGGTCTTACACGTGTTGTCCCACGTATCCCACTTTCGAGTCACTTAGGTGTCACACCATCCGAGTCCTGTCTGAGCCCTTAGTCTCACTTGGGGGCTATTCTCCGACGGAGCAATTAATCACAGTCACTCCGAGAATAGTACCCCGCACATTTGTCTTAGGAGAGTCTAACCCGAGTCAAACTGGAGTCGTCTCTCCTCCCGCGCTATTTCCTATGCCTTGGTGAATTTGAGTTCCGAAGCAACTTTCCTGATTACGCGGTATTCTTACAGACAGGCCGCCCTTCACCCGAACCATGACGCAACAAGCCATAGACGAGCTGACCGCCTCACTGGCTAAGATGGAGGCCCAGCTGACAGCAATCAGGACCGACCAAACCGCCATTGCCACCCGTTTGAGTGCCTTGGAACAAAGGACTCCTAAGGTCGGGAATGAAATCACTGGGCCCATAGCTGAACTGGCTAACGCAGTCCGCAAGCTGGAGGAACAGGTCCACCTGTCGACCAACAATTCAATCCATACGAAAAATGCTCGTTCCTATTCACCTTTGACCGACGAGCTGCCCGCTAACCTCAACCTGACAGGCCTACCAATGTTCACGGGACTGAAGACCCGGTATTACATATCCGGGCTTTCAAAGAATTCATGGCCATCAAAGGAGTGAAATCAACCATGTTCAAGCACCTGTTTGCTTCCTCCCTCGAGAAGCACCCGAAAGCCTGGTACTACAGGCTTGACTCCAAGAAGTACAAGACTTGGGATGACGTGGCGACGGAATTCGCTCGGAATTATGCCGATAATACCGAGATCCAGACCACGATGCGTACTTTAGAAGTCATGGCCCAAGAGCCCAAGGAAGGTTTCACCAAGTACCTTCAAAGGTGGAGGGCCGAGAGTGTGAAGTTGGTAGACAAGCCCAACGAGAAGACACTAGTGGAGGCGTTCATCAACAACCTCCTACCTTCCTACCGCATCCATCTTAGGTATGCCGGCATTTCCAACTTTGCAGTGCTTACCGAAATGGGCACTAGGATTGAAGATGATCTTCGACACAATGAAGATCTGGGTGAAGTTTCTACTGGACATCCACTTGAGTCTTTAGAGGCCGAAGACTACTGACGACATTATCCGAGAGTCTAGATTTAGTTTAAGTCCTAGTCTGAGTCCGAGTCTAGGATCACTATTTTCTGTCAAAGTCAGAGTCATTTGCATTCTGTCCTCTTTTCACATTTCAATAAAATCAGCTTTTCTATTTTCTCATATATTTCCTTATGTGTTTCCGAGAACATGATGAACACCATCATACACTGTGAGCACATGCACGTGACTATTATAGGCACATCTATAATGACTGCAGGAAATCAAGACCCGTGTTTTCCTTTACCTGTTTCATGTCTGACATAGAGAGCCACATAACTACCTTTAGTAGAAGCGGTATCGAATCCTATGACAAATCTAGGTAGTCTCCTAGTTTGGGTTCAAGACGGGAGGCAAGCCCATTTCCCACCATAAACACCCATCCAATAAGACTAACCAATCCATACCTTAGGTGTTAGTCTGACCGACAAAAAAAAAAGGTTGGACAAAAAAGTCAAAAGTCCGAGGAAAAAGCAAAAGGCCAAAACAAAAGAGCTGGCCATGATCAAAAAGAATTGTCAACATCCCCCGACCAGATACGGTCCATCCCAAGACCGGGGCTAAGAGGTCAACGAAAAATATTCAAAAAACCATGACCATGGTCAACGGTCAACTCAAGTGAAACGGTCAATTCAAAAATTATCATTACCCGTACCATCAAATAAGGGAGAGACAATCGAACCGGTCAGCTAACACCACACTCAGCCTTCCCACATTACAACCCTCAAGACCTCCTTGAGACCTAGGCTAAAGACAGCCCAGAATTTTGAGGATTCAAGCTCCATAGGATACACCCTAACCATTAGGGCCAGAAATGGAAAACCAGATCCCACATTATCAAACCTGCCCGATCGAAGTTCGAGTCATTATTACTCGACTTCCCCCTTTCCTACCACATTGCAATACCTTACCCTCGAAGCCTTAGCTCCACAAAATCGAGCTCCAGATTTCGAATCATCAAAGCCACTTACGACCTAGCACCACATTTCCAAAAATATCTAAACCAGTTATCAACCCCAAACACGGGAATTCAACTTGCGGTCGGCATAGAACATGCCCAAATAGTTCATGTAACAACCCTAAATTTTCGGGACCAAAATAGAAGAATAAAATAGGAAAAATTTAAAGCCGTTACTCCGCATTTAGCTCACAAGGCCAAATGCAAGGTAAAATAATAGTATAAAAATTAAAAGAAATATAAATTCGATAGTTAATTTAAATAGAAACGTTGCAGCGGAAGACTTAAGTCCCACAAAATCCAAAATGGTTTAAAACAGCTTCAACCCAAAATTCAATATAAATATAAATAGTTCGGAGGTGATTGTTAAATGATAAAATCCTTCCTCGCTCAGCATCCCGAAACCAAATGCACTCATGCAGCATATTAATTGTACCTATCAACTGTACCCAAAACACAAGTAGGTACAGGTTCCAGCGGGGGAACGACCCAAAACAAAAGGACCTCAGCAAAGCTAAGTAAAATATATTATATTAAAAACGTAAAACAATAATTATAATTTGTAGTAAACTGAAATCAGAGTTAAATATTATTGTCTCAATACCAAACCAAAAGTACAGTGAAAACAATAGTCAAAACCAAATTCAACCAAAATATATTGTCACCACCTGTGTGCCAAGGTCCTACCCTTTTAGCACGATCTAGAGCACCTATGCTTAGCTAGACTTACTATAGTGCGCACTACTCACATTTGGGCAGTCAGTAGAATGAGGCTGCCAAAGGAAGAAGTCTAACTACCTAGCAAGTGGAGGGCCGGAAAACCCCACTTAACAAAACTCGGGCCAGGAGTTCAGTTTCGGGACGAAATCCCAGGGACGTATCAGATGCACCTTAACCTCATAGACCAACAGAGCTCCCAAAGTCTGTTATAAACACCAAAGATTGTACCAAAATAATACCAATACGTGACGTGTGTCACAAAGTTTCGATATCCAAAATATTACAAGAGTATAGTAAAAACTCACAATTGACAAAATAATTATAAAACCGTTTGAAAAATATAATTTAATCCGAACATGCTCTTTACTTAAAGGTGAAAAGGTCAAAACGTCCTTACCTCTCAAGACGGTCAAAACTCAGCTAGTATTAATCAAAAAATTCTTTCTCCTCGAACTCACAAACTACAAATAATACTGATGAGGGTCGAGAGCCTGCGCCGGGTCGCCCGCCTAGCAGGCCCCATAACGAACCGACCCGAGGAACCAAAGAGCCTGCCTAGCAGGCTGCCAGGATAGGACAACAGGATTTCCCCAAGGGGGTAGCTTCAGGCAAGTCGCCTGCCCAGCAGGGCGACGCGGCCTACCAGGAAGGGCCTGCAAAGGCCCCCTGCTTGCCGGTCTCCAGGTGACCTCTCCCCCAAACAGGGTAGGGGTTACCAGGGGCCCCTCCGTCATTTCGCCTAAGGTAAAAGAGAATGGGTGGACGAAACAGATCCACGTGTCACTCTGCCGACCACCCATTCTCCCGCTCTTTTCCCTCTCCTCCTCTTTCTCTTGTGGGAAGGTATAAATACCCATCCAGTTCCCACTTGAAAGAGGTTGGATTTTCTCTCTCTAGACTCTCACTCCTAAAAATGTCACCTAGCTCCTCACGAACTAGGTTCATTAAGGCATTTCACAGGCTGACTTAGGCATCGGAGAGGGTTTCCTCGGACAACCTCCAAGGCCCTGTGCGTTTATTGTGCAGGGAGCAGGCCCGCTTCGCCGGGAAGGTCTGATCATAGAAGTGGGAGAAAGGAGAGGCTAAAGGAAATCGGACGATCCGTAACTCATTGACATTCCAAATACACGACCCGAATCCGAAGTCGGGTTAATTGTTTCCTTGACTGGAACAATTTGGCGCCGTCTGTGGGGAAGAATACGGTTGTACCCACGAAATTACCCACAAAATCAACCATTCTCAAACACAAAATTAACCGATTACAATCAAACATGCCTGAAATTTTCGATGCCAGCTCTGCGGCAAATCCACCCAATGCTCCCCTGTATGGCATGCCGCCAGAGGTAACACCCGCCGCCACGATTCCTGGCGTGGGGCGGGCCAGCCTCCAGGGAGCACCAGGTCAAGGGGTAGCTATCATGGCAGGGCAGGGGGCAAACCCGAGGCAAACTCTAAATCTCACCCCCGCCCAAATGATGCAGACTGCGGCATTTTTCTCAGCAATGCTGAATCAGGAGTTCACTCCAGACGATCTGGTAGGCAGGGTCGCTACGACCCCTAAGTTGCTTCACTTCGAAAGTGGGGAGGGAACAGGGGGCTCAAAGCGGACCGCCGCCAGAAACGTTCAGAGAAAGGCCAGGAAGACAGCTCAGGCGTATGCACAGGTGCAAAGGCGGGTCACAGGAGTTCGCCAGGAGCCGCCTGCGCAACAAGAGGCTGCTGGTCTTGAAGAGGCATTCTCCATTAATACCACAGAGTCTACGGCTGCTCGCGAAAGAAGGGGCTTATCCCAGGACCTGAAGAATCGCATGAGGCATAAGGAGCCCGTGTCCAAACGCCTGGGGGAGAAACAGGGAGATGTGTTCTCCAGGCTGACACCAGTTGAAGAATCTCAGCCTGCACCAGGACTGTCCCAGAGCCTGCAGTCCCGGCTTAACAATGGCCAGCCTCTAATGTCAAGGCACTGTCAGGGTGATAACCTCGAGCCTTCTCAAAAGAAGCGCTCGCGGTATCATTCCCCTCCCAGGGACGACGAAGCGATAAGCAGGCGCCCGCCTAGGTACCGCTCCCCTGAAAGTAGGAGACCGACCCCTGACAGAAGGGACGACCACGGTCACTACTCCAGCGTGAGCAGGTCAAGAATGGTGGGCAGGCCGACCAAAACCCCGCTTCACCCTGAGGTACAGGCATATCCTATCCCAAAAATTAAGATGCACTCTGTTAAGTTTGACGGCACAACTGACCCAGAGGATCATTTGGCGGCATACGAGCGCCATATGGGCATGTATGACTCCGACGACGCGGTTTGGTGCAAAAATTTTCCAACCACACTGGTAGGACTAGCCCAGGGTTGGTTCAGGGATTTGCCGCAAGAATCAATTTCATCGAGTTGGCTGAGGCCTTCCTTGACCAGTATGCAGGAAACAAGAGGCGACGCCTTACTCGGTTCGACCTGATGACCCTTAGGCAAAAGAAGGGCGAGTCTGTCAGGGAATACCTAAAGAGATTTGACTTGTCTTTCCAACAGGTCAAAGAAATAGACGATGCGACGGGGACGTACGCACTAACTAACTCCCTACTCCCCGGAGAAATGAAGAACCAACTGATCAGGGCCCAGCCGGAAACTCTGGCCAAAGCCAGGAAAATCGCAGAGGGGATTATGCTACAGGAGGAGTTCCACAGCCTGCTGGATACCCCCGCAGGCCCTACCAGGCAGCAGGGGGGACCGTAGGGTGGACGTGGCAGAAATGAATCCAGAAAACAGAGAGTCGAAGAAGGGGATACCCCCAAGAAAGAGCGCACAGTCTACCAGCCTAGGTTCGACAGCTACACGGCCCTCAACAAATCCAGGGCAGAGATTTTCGAACTGGAAAAGGAGACTGCTAAGTGGAATCGCCCGAGCAAACCACGCAGCCCAAAGGGGGACCCCAAGAAGTTATGTACCTTCCATGATTGCGTACGCCATACCACCGAGGAGTGCCGCCACCTGAAGGATGAAATCGAGAAGCTAATCAGGAATGGCTGGTTGGCCAACTACGCAACAAGGAATAAAATACAAAAGGAGACACCAGAGAAGCCTGAAGGTTCGGCGCAGAACCGCCTGATAATCCATGTGGTATCAGGGGATGCAGAGGGCCAGACCAGCAGAAGAGGTCAGAAGAGGCAGATTCGTGAACTGAGAAACCAAATCTATTATGCCGAAAGGGCAGGGAGCCCGAAGGGAATGACGCTGAGCATCACCCCTGAGGATGCAGGGCGGGTGATGTATCCCCATAGCGATCCCTTGGTGCTATCCCTAGAAATCAGCAACCACATTGTGCGGAGATGCATGGTGGATACCGGCGCATACACGAACCTGCTGTACAAAGATGCCTTCGAGAAAATGGGTCTGGAAAAAAGGCACCTGCGACCTGCCCCTGGATTGTTATACGACTTCAGCGGAGCGGGCATACTGCCCATGGGAATCATTGACCTGCCTGTAACATTCGGGGAGGGGGCCACTGCCAGAAATGTCAGGGCGTCGTTCGTTGTAGTAGATGCAAGGTCTGCTTACAACGCCCTAATCGGCAGGGCCACCCTGGACAAGATTGAAGCAGCCATATCAATCAGGGCTCTCACTATAGCCTATGTTACAGATTTTGGCCTTGAAGGTAAAGTGCATGGAGACCAGGAAGTCAGCCAGGCAGTGCTACTCCGTGGCCCTGCAAACCCATGAAAATGAAAGAAAAGGAAAGAGAAAAGCTGACAGTTCCCCCAGCAGGGAAGGCGAGATTCCAGCCGGTAATCAGGCATCCGACCACCTGGAACCTGGGGGAGAGAGCATGCTGGTGGACCTGGAACCAGGGAGACAGGTCCTTATTGGAGCTGATATGGAAGAGTCCTACCAGGCTGAACTGATCAAGTTGTTAAAGGACAACAAGGACGTATTCGCCTACTCGGCGGACGAGATGCCAGGGGTTGATCCAGCATGTATTGTTCATAGGCTGAACGTAAACACGGACGCCCGCCCTGTAAAACAGAAAAAGCGAAATATGTCCGCAGAGAAGGACGTGGCGATTAAGGAAGAAATTGAAAAACTCCTGAAGGCAGATTTTATTGAGGTTTGCGACTACCCGGAATGGTTAGCGAATGTAGTCATGGTTAAGAAATCATCAGGCGCATGGAGAATGTGCGTGGACTTTACAAACCTTAACAAGGCCTGCCCAAAAGACTACTACCCACTCCCCAGGATTGACCAACTGGTAGACGCTACCAGTGGATATTCTATGCTGAGCTTCCTGGACGCCTTCTCAGGGTATCATCAAGTGTACTTATGGTAGCCGGACAGGGTGAAATGTGCCTTCATCACCAGTTCAGGCACCTACATGTACAAAATGATGCCGTTTGGGCTTAAAAACGCAGGGGCCACATACCAGCGCCTGGTCGACAAGGTGTTCGAAAGTCAAAAAGGCAGAAACATAGAAGCCTATGTCGATGACGCCATTGTAAAAACAAAGGAGACAATGAACACTTGACAGATCTGCAGGAGACCTTCTCCTCCCTGCGCGCCTACAAGATGAAACTCAATCCAAAGAAGTGTACGTTCGGGGTTCGCTCTGGCAAGTTCTTGGTTTTTCTGGTCAGCTCTCGAGGGATAGACGCTAACCCTGAGAAGGTTCAGGCTGTTCTGGACCTTCCTGAACCCAAAACCATAAGGGACATTCAACGTCTGACCGGCCGCATGGCCGCCCTGGCACGCTTCATTGCCAGGTCAGCAGACAAGTCGACCCCATTCTTCAAAGTATTGAAGGGCAACAAGCAGTTTAAGTGGGAGGATGAGCAAAGAGAAGCCTTTGAACAGTTGAAGGAACATTTAAAGAAGCTCCCCACCCTGGCAAGGCTAGTAGCAGGGGAAAAACTCTTCCTCTACATCGATGTAACTAATGTGACAGTAAGCGCAGTCATCTTAAGAGAAGAAGCAGGCGCTCAGCAGCCTATATACTTTGTGAGCCATGCCCTGGGGGCAGCAGAAAAGAATTATCCTATGGTCGAAAAAGCAGCCTACGCAGTTGTCATAGCAGCCAGGAAGCTAAGGCCATACTTCGACGCACACCCTGTCGTGGTGCTGACAGACCAGCCCTTAGAAAAAGTACTGGAGAAATTCGAAAAGTCAGGCAGGCTGCTAAAATGGGCCATCGAGCTGAGCGGACTGGGGATAACATACCAATCCAGAACAGCCATCAAAGCCCAGGCCCTGGCCGACTTCTTAGCAGAATGCTCCCATTCCGAGGAAGATAGCCCGACTGCCGACGAGTGGGTGGTATACATCGACGGGTCCTCCACGGCTAATGGTGCAGGGGCCGGAGTCGTGTTAACCAGTCCAGAAGGGACTGACTTTGAGCACGCACTTAGATTCGTCTTCCCCGCGTCAAACAACGAAGCTGAATACGAAGCAGTGCTCGCAGGCGTTAACTTAGCCAAAGCCGCAGGCGTAGAGCGGATTGTCCTGGCGACAGATTCCCAACTCATTGCCAACCAAATCAATGGAGAATATGAGGCCAGGGATCAAACGATGGCCGCATACCTGGAAATGGTGAAGAGAGAGTTGTCAGGCCTGAAATCGTATGAAATCAGGCAGATCCCTCGGTCCCAGAACAACCGGGCAGATGCCCTGTCAAAATTAGCTAGTTCCAGCCTGCAGGATATACGGAGGTCAGTTTGGGTAGACGTCATCCAGGAAAAATCCACCATCCCCTGCCAAACAGTCGGCGTTGTAGAAGAGACAGGGCCCGAGGATTGGATGACCCCCGTCATCCAATTCAAAAAATTCGGAATTTTACCGTCTGACCCTATGCAAAAGAGAAAGATGCCGGAAAGAGCTGCATGGTTCATATTAATCGGGGAAGATTTGTACAAAAAATCGTTCTCATCTCCCTTGCTCAAATGTCTTGGGGCAGAACAGGCGGCGGAGGTCTTGGATGACATTCATTCAGGAATATGTGGTCATCACATAGGGGGAAAGTCGTTGGCACACAAGGCCTTAAGGGCGGGATACTACTGGCCGACCCTACTGGCCGACGCAAAAGACTTGACTCAGAAATGCAGGAAATGTCAACTTTTTGCCCCATCCATCCATGCCCCGGCCCAAGAACTCAGGCCAATCCTATCCCCAATCCCCTTCGCTCAATGGAGGATGGATATACTAGGCCCTTTTGCAGTAGCAATCAGGGGTAGAAAATTCCTGATTGTGGCGATCGACTACTTCACCAAATGGGTAGAGGCTGAGGCAGTGCCTAACATCACTGAGCCTGCAGTCAGGAAAGTGATATGGAGGAATATCATCACTAGATTCGGCCTACCAAAGATGTTAGTATTTGATCATGGAAGGCAATTTGATAACGACCCTCTGAGGATCTGGTTGGAAGGCCATGGCGTTGCAGTTGCCTACTCTGCCGTCTGCCACCCTCAAACCAACGGACAGGCGGAGGCAGCCAACAAACAGATCCTGAACGGTCTCAAGAAGATGGTAGATGACCTCAAAGGCAGATGGGCCGATGAGCTGCCCAGCATACTCTGGTCAATCAGGACCACTCAAAAGGAGTATACAGGTCAGACCCCGTTTGGCCTGGTATACGGAGCAGAAGCCCTGTTGCCCATCGAGGCCAGAATCCCCTCCCTGCGTTCCCTGCAATACGACCAGGCGGAGAATGAAGTGGCAATGACCGAGGCTCTAGACCTGGTCAGCGAGGTAAGGGAAGAGGCCGGTATAAACATCGCCGCCTACCAACAACGAATGAGGAAGGCCTACAATAAAAGGGTACATGAGAGAAGCTTTTAGATAGGCGACCTGGTTCTCAGAAAAACCCAGGCTGTGGGAAAATCAAGAGAGCACGGCAAACTAAGTGCTAACTGGGAAGGTCCAAACCAGGTGACTCGAATCTTAGGGCCAGGCACATACAGAATCGCCAATCTTGAAGGCCAAGAGTTGAGTGCGCACTGAAATGCAGACACTCTAAAAAAGTACTATGTCTAGCAAAATCTTAAAATAGGTTTCGTTTCCTAAAAATCGGCGGAGAACGGTCAAGAATGTCGACGGCTCCGACCACACTTGTGTTAAGTTTTTACAAAGAAATGAAAGGAACTTAAAGTCTATACTCGTTGCCTGTTCAAACTTGCATTTTCACACACAAACGAGCAGGGGGCAATAGGGGGAGGCCCCCTGTTGCCAGAACCAAAGAAAATGCCCCCCCCCAACAAAAATTCTAAAAGCCCCCCTGCCTACCTCTGGGCAGGCAGGGGGCGGGCCCCCTGGACTTTGATCAAAAGCCAGGGTCAGGCCAGGCCCCACGCGCCGAATGAACAAGGACTGGGGGCAGGCTCCCCAGCCTTGTATAAAAAACGCAAAAAGCCTCCCTGCCTACCTCTGGGCAGGCAGGGGGCAGGCCCCCTGGACTTTGATCAAAAGCCAGGGTCAGGCCAGGCCTCATGCGCCGAACGAACAAGGACTGGGGGCAGGCTCCCCAGCCTTGTATAAAAAACGCAAAAAGCCTCCCTGCCTACCTCTGGGCAGGCAGGGGGTAGGCCTCCTGGATTTTGATCAAAAGCCAGGGTCAGACCAGGCCCCACGCGCCGAATTAACAAGGACTGGGGGCAGGCTCCTCAGCCTTGTATAAAAAACGCAAAATGCCTCATTACCTACCTCTGGGTAGGCAGGGGGCAGGCCCCCTGGACTTTGATCAAAAGCCAGGGTCAGGCCAGACCTCCCAAGCAGAAACAGATAAAAACAAACGAAAGAAGTGCCTTTATAAAAAAGAGAACAGTAGGGGTACACAAAATAAAAGTTTTTTACAAATAAAAAACATTACATCAGGCAAGGCAGCCGGCCACAAAGGGGCTCGGCGCGCAAAAGAAAAAATAAGAAGTTAACGCGTCAGCATAAGCGCGGCAGGGGATGGACAAGGGCCCTCTGAGGATGACTGCCCTGCATGTTAGGCAGGAGGAACTTCTGGGTTAGGGATAGCAGCCTCTTCAGCCATTCTGCGTATCTGGGCATCATCCTTAGCAGCATAAAGAGCTCGAAAGGCCTCCTCATCAAAGCCAGGAAACATCTCCCTGACGACCTCCATAACCACCCCCAGACAGGAGTTGGCACCGTTCTCAAAGCCTGTCGCCACCGCAGCTTCAACCTCCTGGATTATTTCATCCTTTTCCCTCTGCCACTCCCCAGTTTTCACAGTCAAGTCACTAAGAGCCGCGCGAAGGTCCGAGTCCGCCTTAGAAAGGCGCTCCTCTAGGTCGGCAGCCTTCTTCTTGGCATGATCCAACTCGGCTAAAGCCTTTCTAGCCTGCTCCAGCTCCACAAAGACCTGCTTAGCTCTCTTCGACTCCTCTTCCAGGCGAGACACCTCCCTGTCTGCCCTCTCACCTTGGGATTTCCAATGGGTCGCCTGGTTCCTGGCTTCCTCCAGTTCATTCTCTTTCTTCGACAGCTGATCCTTCAGACCAGCAATAAGAGTAACATCCCTTTCAACTATAGCCAGGCGGTCAGAATTGGCCAACTCCTCATCGCTCAAACGACTAAGGGCCGCTAACTCAGCAGAAGCCTGGATAACTCTGGCGGTACGCTGAATGTATTGAGTCACCTGATGGGTGGCAGAGTTGGCAGTCTTGATAAGGTGATCCGCTAGAACGGCCCCAGAATCAGAAAGTAAGGCAGGAACATCCTGGCTGTCACCGGCAGTGTACTGAAATTCAGTATTTTCCTCAGAGAAGAGGGTACCTGGGACCCCCCGAGCAAAACGTTTCGGGTCAGGTGTGTCAGCCTCCAGGTCTACCACGTGATCAGCAGTTAAAGGTTCCCTGCTCCTCTTCCTGACCAGCTCCCGAGGAGTACTTTCCCCAGTCTCCTCAGAACCGACAGGCTGCGGTCCCAAAGGAGCCTGGACCCCTGCAGAGGAACCCCCCTGCCTACCGACAGGGGGAGAGGTGGCCTCAGAGGCAGCCACCTTTTCCACAGCAGGAGGAGGGGTAGCCTCAGAGGCCGCCGGTTTCGCAGGCGTCGATTTGGGGGGAGCAGGAAGCCTAGGCCTGCTGAACGAGAGCCCCTTCAAGTGCTTCATCAAGTTCTTCTCACCTTTCTTAAAATCGGGAGGAAGGGAAGGGCGCGTCTGGACAACAACAAGTTCTTCAGTTAAACCCAAGCGCCTTACCTCCCTTTTCGTCCAGGAGCAGGTAGCAAGGTCTGCAGGGAAAAGAAATGACCGGTTAGAAAACCATCGAGAAAGGGGGAAGGGGATAAAGAGAAATCAGCGACGCCCCTGAGCTACCTTTATTTAAGCCAGGGTTCAAACCCACTCGGGTCAGATATTTATCAGTAGCAATAAGCTCCGCATGAGGAAGCCAAAAACTGGGACCATAAACCCCTACTTTATCAGTATGAGCCGCGAATTTCTTGACCAAGTCGTCATCTTTCTTGCTCAGCTTCACCTCCAAACCCTTCCCCCCAACGCCAGGATGGTACTCCTGGCGGGTCTCTAGCCTGGTGTGGACGTGATGTAACACCCCGTTATTTTCCGAGTCAATTATAAAGCTTGACTTTCCTACTTTTATGTAAATCGCGTTTTTAAGTTGAGAAAATAATTTTTATATTTTTATAAAATTAAAGTATTTTGGGTCGTCTTATAATAAATCGATTTTGATTTTCTTAAAGTGGAACGTTCTTTTATAAACCGACTTTGTATTGGATTTGATTTCGAATCAAACGCAAAAAAAAAATAAGAAAAAAAATATATAAAAACTAAACCTAGTTAAACCATGCGTACCCCACTACCCCCAAAATATCATTCATTCATTATTTCCCTTCTTCAATACTGTCGTTCTACGTACGACCCCTCTCCAGCTCTCCTTTGTTCTTCGGTTTTCGATCAATCGATCAACGTTGATAAATTGGTCCTTATCTTTCCTATACCCAACACATTTTACATCATACTTCATCTAAATTGTAAGTTTCTTAAACCAAAACTCCCTTTTGTTTTATAATTAATAGATCAAATATGAAGTAGGTCCAATTATATTGAGTTTCAATCCTTTTCTTCTATTTTCTTTTGGTTAAATCACTTTCTCAACGTAATTAAATTATTATGTAAGTAATTAGCGTTTGGGTCGATTAAATTGGCATATTTGAGTTGAGTCGTGGATTAGATGATTATAATCGAAGTGAGATGGTTATGATGTAGTCGAAATTTACCACCGTTTCGGGGATTGTGCAGGGCACGTCGAGTGCAGGGCTGAGACACGGGTAGTATAATTCAGTTTTGCTTTTAAGTCATGTGGAATATATTGCTTTAAGCTTTGCGTGAGTTAATAGGATAAAGTTCAGGTGAATTATGGTTGGGAGTAAAGGGTGTGGACTGTGGAGGTGAGAGGAGATGTAATTTATCTTGGTGTGTGCAGGGTGGTTATGTTGGTAGGTGAATAGTATACATGTGAGAATTTAACATGAGATCGTCTTGGACAAGTCCTATCATAGTAAAATTGTACGTCGAGCTTGGGTCCTCTAAATATTAGTTGGTCAGTTATTGAACTATTTATCTTATTGTAGCTTGTGGGTTCGAGGAGAAAGAATTTTTGGATTAATATTAGCTTGGATTTACCGTCTCGAGAGGTAAGGACGTTTTGACCTTTTCACCTTTAAGTAAAGAGCATGTTCGGTTCAAATTATATTTTTGAAACGGTTTTATAATTATTTTGTCAACGATGAATTTTTATGACACTCTTGTGATATTTTGGATATTGGAATTTTGTGACACAAGTCACATATTGGTATTATTTTGGTACAATTCTTTTGGTGGTTATAACAGACTCTGGGAGCTCTGTTGGTCTATGAGGTTAAGGTGCGTCTGAGACGTCCCTGGGATTTCGTCCCGAAACTGAACTCCTGGCCCGAGTTGTGTTAAGTGGGGTTTTTCCGGCCCCCCACTTGCTAGGTAGTTAGACTTCCTCCTTTGGCAGCCTCATCCTACTGACTGCCCAAATGTGAGTAGTGCGCACTATAGTAAGTCTAGCTAAGCATAGGTGGTACCTCTAGACCGTGCTAAAAGGGTAGGACCTTGGCACACAGGTGGAGACAATATATATTGGTTGGTTTTGGTTTTGACTACTGTTTTCACAGTACTTTTGGTTTGGTATTGAGACAATAATATTTAACTCTGGTTTCGGTTTACTATAAATTATAATTATTGTGTTACATTTTCAATATAATATATTTTACTCAGCTTTGCTGACGTCCTTTTGTTTTGGGTCGTTCCCCCGCTGGAACCTGTACCTATTTGTGTTTTGGGTACAGTTGATAGGTACAATTAATATCTGCATGGGTGCATTTGGTTCGGAAAGCTGAGCGAGGAAGGATTTTATTATTTAACGTTTTTGAAGTTGTTTTAAACCGTTTTGGATTTTGTGGGACTTAAGTCTTCCGTTGCAACGTTTTCATTTAATTATTCATCGGATTTATATTTCTTTTTAATTCTTATAATATTCTTTTGCCTTGCATTTGGCCTTGTGAGCTAAATGCGGAGTAACGGTTTTAAATTTTTCTATTTTATTCTTTTATTTTGGTCGCGAAAATTTAGGGCTGTTACAGTTGGTATCAGAGCAATAGGTCTTTCCCAAATGTTTTGCAAAATTTGAAATGGTTTAAAAAAAAAAATACTACTTTATTATTATTCATTTTTTTTAAAAACAAAAAAAACCTTTCATTTTAAACCGAGAGTGATGGGTGGATTGGGTGCATTGCATGCGCATGAATTATGTTATTTATATCTATATATATATTTATATTTGTCATGGTTTAGTACTGTTAATATCCTTGCCTAATTGAACTGTGATAGTGATGAATGCTACTTACATTAATATTTGTGATTGAACTTTCTTATGCTTGAACTTAATAGAATATTGTTTATATCTATAGTAACAATGCCTCCACGAAGAGAAAATGAAAACAATGATATGGTCGCTATGATGGCACAATTGATAGCTCAGAATGCAGCTCTTCTCCAAGCTGTGCAACAAATGACCACTGTTACCCAGAATATGAATGATAGAGTTGAGAATGAGAATGATCCTACACCCACTGTTGCTGGAATGTCTGAAGCGGTACAGAAGAAGAAACCGCCAACCTTTACTGGCAAAGGGGATCCTAATGAACTAGATAATTGGGTTAGGGAGATGGAGAAAATTTTTCTAGCTGTAGGTTGTCCACATGAATTTCAGGCTAGGATCGCCATCTTCTATCTGAAAGAAGAGGCGGATATTTGGTGGCAGACTGTGAAAGAGGACTTTATGAAACCAATTAGAATGAGAAACCCTAATGGCACACAGACACTATATGATAAAGACTGGGATAATCTTAAGGAAATATTAGAAGCAGAATTTTTCCCAGAACATGTGATACATCAAAAATTAGCTGAATTTGGAGACCTAAAGCAAACCGATGAGATGAGTGTGAAAGACTTTTATAATAAATTTGTTGAACTTAGTCGTTTTGCTAAGGAGCTAGTGCCAACTGAGGGGATTAAAGCATCTAGGTTTGAGGATAAGTTACATTGGAAGATTAAGGGTAGGTTTGCTGGAGAGACGTTTACTTCATTAAGAGATGTTTATGCTAGAGCTGTTAATATTGAGAGGAGTAACCAAAAGATGGAGGTTGAGATGGGAAGTACTTGGACTAAGAAGAGGGAGTTTCAGGGGAATCAATCTGACAACCCAACAAAGAGAGGGAATTTCAATGCTAATAATAACACCCAACACAAGTCTCGATCTTTTGGAGGGAATGGGAAGGAAGAAGGTAATAGCTGGAGAGGTAGAAACCAGGGAACAACAAATGACTCTACACCTCATTACTACTGTAAGGATAGTGCTAACCGCACTTATTTGATTGATTGATTGATTTTGTGCATTACGCACTTGTAAAATGGTTGAACTTGTGATTTTCAAAATTTTGAAATAATTTAAATATTTTCGTCCGACATGCTCTTAACTTGGCAAGTGATACTTTACCTTAGAAGAGTATGAGAATTGTGGTGGTTTCGAACTTTGGTATTATCTTGTGGAAATAGGTGATCTTATCTTGTGGATTTAGGTGGTGGTGAATTGTATACTTTGAAATTTGAGGAATTAGGTGGTTATGGATTTTTGAGGATTTAGAAATGTGAGATATCTTTAAGGTTGTGGTTAATTTGACGGATTTTGGATATATGAATTAAATGATTTATTTGGGGATATATGAAGAAATTTGGTGGATTTTAGATATATAGAGTGAGCGAGTCATTTTGGACATTCGTTAGTAATGTGAGACTTTATTTTCGAGGATGAGTTTAAACTTCGAGGACGAAGTTTTGTTTTAAGGAGGGAAGTCTATAACACCCCGTTATTTTCCGAGTCAATTATAAAGCTTGACTTTCCTACTTTTATGTAAATCGAGTTTTTAAGTTGAGAAAATAATTTTTATATTTTTATAAAATTAAAGTATTTTGGGTCGTCTTATAATAAATCGATTTTGATTTTCTTAAAGTGGAACGTTCTTTTATAAACCGACTTTGTATTGGATTTGATTTCGAATCAAACGCAAAAAAAAAAAAAGAAAAAAAAAATATAAAAACTAAACCTAGTTAAACCATGCGTACCCCACTACCCCCAAAATATCATTCATTCATTATTTCCCTTCTTCAATACTGCCGTTCTACGTACGACCCCTCTCCAGCTCTCCTTTGTTCTTCGGTTTTCGATCAATCGATCAACGTTGATAAATTGGTCCTTATCTTTCCTATACCTAACACGTTTTACATCATACTTCATCTAAATTGTAAGTTTCTTAAACCAAAACTCCCTTTTGTTTTATAATTAATAAATCAAATATGAAGTAGGTCCAATTATATTGAGTTTCAATCGTTTTCTTCTATTTTGTTTTGGTTAAATCACTTTCTCAACGTAATTAAATTATTATGTAAGTAATTAGCGTTTGGGTCGATTAAATTGGCATATTTGAGTTGAGTCGTGGATTAGATGATTATAATCGAAGTGAGATGGTTATGATGTAGTCGAAATTTACCACCGCTTCGGGGATTGTGCAGGGCACGTCGAGTGCAGGGCTGAGACACGGGTAGTATAATTCAGTTTTGCTTTTAAGTCATGTGGAATATATTGCTTTAAGCTTTGCGTGAGTTAATAGGATAAAGTTCAGGTGAATTAAGGAAATTTCCTCTCTTAGCTGCGGTGTCAGATTGACTCCCCTGATACTCCCTCTTTTTGGTCACACTAGTTCCCAACTCAGCCTCCATTTTCTGGTTACTCCTCTCAATGTTCACAGCTCTAGCATAAATATCCCTCAATGAAGTGAAGGTCTCCCCAGCAAACCTACCCTTAATCTTCCAATTTAACTTGTCCTCAAACCTTGCCGCTTTAATTCGCTCAGTTGGCACCAACTCCGTAGCGAATCTGCTGAGTTCAATGAATTTGTTATAAAAATCCTTCACACTCATCTCATCTGTCTGCTTTAGATCCCCAAATTCAGCCAGTTTATGGTTCTTCACATGATCGGGGAAAAATTCTTCCTCGAGTAAGTCTTTAAGGTCATCCCAGTCTTTATCATGAAGTACGACGGTACCATTAGCATTTCTTACCCTCTTAGGTTTCATAAAATCATCCTTCACAGTCTGCCACCAGATATCTGCTTCCTCTTTCAAGTAGAAAACAGCGATCCTAGCCTGAAACTCATGCGGGCACCCAACAACCAAGAAGATTTTCTCCATCTCCCTAATCCAGTTATCTAGCTCAGTAGGATCCCCTTTCCCAGTAAAAGATAGCGGCCTCTTCTTCTGTACCGCTTCAGACATCCCAGCGACAGTAGGTGTAGGATCATTTTCATTTTCAACCCTCTCATTCATATTCCGCGCAACCGTAGTCATTTGTTGCACAGCTTCGACAAGAACTGTGTTTTGAGCTATAAGTTGCGTCACCATAGCAGCCATATCAATATTGTTGTTTTCATTTTCCCTTCGTGGAGGCATGATTAGTATAGATATAAACAAGGTTCTATTAAGTATTGACATAAAATCGTCCTAACACAAATAATATCATAAATAATAACATATGTAGCATTCACAGTTCAAGTAAAGGTAATAGTACAAAATATTATCATATATATACAAATTATGAATATATAAATCATGCGCATGCAATGCACCCAAACCACCCAACACTCTGTTTTTTTTTTATAAAAGTAAGAGTTTTTTTTTTTTTTTTTTTTTTTTAAACCATTTCAAATTTTGCAAAACATTTTGGAAAGCCTATTGCTCTGATACCAACTGTAACAGCCCTAAATTTTCGCAACCAAAATAATAAACCAAAACGGAAAAACTCAAAGCTGTTACTCCACACTTAGCTTACGGAGCCAAGTGCAAGGAAAATAAATAAATAAATAATAATAAATAAATAAAATAGGAATCAGATAGCTAATTAAATTGAAAACGTTGCAGCGGAAGTCTTTAAGTCTTACAAAATCCAAAACGGTTTAAAACAATAGCAACCCAATAAATCCAATAATAATGTAAATAGTTTGTAGTCAAAGTTAAATTATAAAAGTCCTTCCTCGCTCAGCATAACCCGACACCAGAATGCACCCATGCAGCAATTCAAGTGTACCTATCAGCTGTACCCAAAAACACAAATAGGTACAGGTTCCAGCGGGGGAACGACCCAAAACAAAAAGGACGTCAGCAAAGCTGAGTAAAAATATAATAATAAAATAAATCGTGAAATAATAATAATAACAATAATAACAATAACAATAACAACAACAACAACAATAATAATAATAATAATAATAATAATAATAATAATAATAATAATAATAATAATAATAATAATAATAATTTATAGTAAACTGAAATCGGAGTTAAAATCACCATTTAAATACCAAAATACCATAAAAGAGTAGTCAAAACCAAACCAACCAAAATATATATATTTTTCGCAACCTGTGTGCCAAGGTCCTACCCTTGCACGGTCTAGAGGTAACCACCTGTGCTTAGTTAGACTCATAATAGTGCGCACCTCTCACATTTGGACAGCCAGTAGGATGAAACTGCCAAAGGAGAAAGTCTAACTCCCTAGCGAGTGAGGGCCGGACAATCCTCACCCAAAAATAGTTTCGGGACAAAGTCCCAGGAACGTCTTAGACGCACCTTAAAACCGTCTAGACCAACAGAACTCCCAGAGTCTGTTATAAGTTACCAAAATTTTCCAAAATAATATTAAGTCACAAAGTTCAATATCCAAACATTTCGAGTATTATGAAAATATTTACGATCAACGAAATAATCCAAGAAACCGTTATAAAAATATATTTTGATCCGAACATGCTCTTTACTTAAAAGTGAGAAGGGTAAAACGTCTTTACCTCTCAAGACGGTCAAACTCAGTTAGAATTACCTCAAGAATTCTATCTCCTCGAACCCACAAGCTACAAGTAATATAAATAGTTTCAATATTCTAGATACGGAGTAATAAATAAGACAGATCTAACTTTTACAATACTTATATATGCTACCGAACCCGCTCAACCTCAAGATACTAATATTCACCCGCTCGATAAACAATGTCAAAGAGACGACAAACAAATCCCAAATCCAAACCAAAATACTTATTTGGTTTAATTATTAATGTACCCGATTAAAAATCACGGACAAACTCACTTAATAGGTTGGAACCCATGTGATATATATACTCCGTCCTATCTCCTCGAATTGAAAACAACCATGACCACACACTTAACATTCTTCATTAATAATAATCATCATGCTTAACATACAAGCCCACATATTCTCACCAACACTAGAAGCTTTCAATATCAAAACAAATATAGCCTGCCATTACTCCCACAATTTCAATATTCCACGACTTAATTGTTCATTCCTAACAACCACGGTCCTCGCTCCTAAAATCCGCTCTTATTAATCATCGAACACGGAATCCAACATCACCTATACCTATCCATGAATTACAACCCTGGCCTGTTTAATGATATTCATAATCACTCCAATTTGATTATAACCGTCCAACCCCCGACTCAACTCAAATATGTCAATTTAAATCAACCCAAACATTAATTACTTACATAATCGTTAATTATGTCGAAAAACACAGTTTTACTCAAAAGGACAAAAGAAAACCGATAGAAACTTACAATATTTAAACATACTCTACATTTGGTCCAATATTATAAGAAATAATGAGATTAGTAGATTAAAATACTTACAATTTGTAAAAACGTGTTAGTTTAAGTAGGGATCAAGAACCAACTTTCCGACGACGATTGAAGAGTTGAACGAAACAGGATGGAGGGAGTAGTGCCGCATGAGAGAAAGAAAATAAAGGGGTGGTGGTGATGGGGATTATGTGGAGGGGTTAAATAGAAATAGGTTTTTTTTTTCTTTTTTTTCTTTTTGTGTTTGAGTCGAAGTCCAAGTCAAAACAAGTCGATTTAGAAAGTTTCACCTTTAAAGGAGTTCAAAACAAATAAGTTTTAAGAAGGCCCAAAATAAACTCGAAAATAATTTTCCAAGTTAAAAACCCGATTTCAAAAGAATAGAAAAATAATGCCTTATAAACGACCCGGAAAATAACGGGGTGTTACAGTGTGGACTGTGGAGGTGAGAGGAGATGTAATTTATCTTGGTGTGTGCAGGGTGGTTATGTTGGTAGGTGAATAGTATACATGTGAGAATGTAACATGAGATCGTCTTGGACAAGTCCTATCATAGTAAAATTGTACGTCGAGCTTGGGTCCTCTAAATATTAGTTGGTCAGTTATTGAACTATTTATCTTATTGTAGCTTGTGGGTTCGAGGAGAAAGAATTTTTGGATTAATATTAGCTTGGATTTACCGTCTCGAGAGGTAAGGACGTTTTGACCTTTTCACCTTTAAGTAAAGAGCATGTTCGGTTCAAATTATATTTTTGAAACGGTTTTATAATTATTTTGTCAACGATGAATTTTTATGACACTCTTGTGATATTTTGGATATTGGAATTTTGTGACACAAGTCACATATTGGTATTATTTTGGTACAATTCTTTTGGTGGTTATAACAGACTCTGAGAGCTCTGTTGGTCTATGAGGTTAAGGTGCGTCTGAGACGTCCCTGGGATTTCGTCCCGAAACTGAACTCCTGGCCCGAGTTGTGTTAAGTGGGGTTTTTCCGGCCCCCCACTTGCTAGGTAGTTAGACTTCCTCCTTTGGCAGCCTCATCCTACTGACTGCCCAAATGTGAGTAGTGCGCACTATAGTAAGTCTAGCTAAGCATAGGTGGTACCTCTAGACCATGCTTAAAGGGTAGGACCTTGGCACACAGGTGGAGACAATATATATTGGTTGGTTTTGGTTTTGACTACTGTTTTCACAGTACTTTTGGTTTGGTATTGAGACAATAATATTTAACTCTGGTTTCGGTTTACTATAAATTATAATTATTGTGTTACATTTTCAATATAATATATTTTACTCAGCTTTGCTGACGTCCTTTTGTTTTGGGTCGTTCCCCCGCTGGAACCTGTACCTATTTCTGTTTTGGGTACAGTTGATAGGTACAATTAATATCTGCATGGGTGCATTTGGTTCGGGAAGCTGAGCGAGGAAGGATTTTATTATTTAACGTTTTTGAAGTTGTTTTAAACCGTTTTGGATTTTGTGGGACTTAAGTCTTCCGCTGCAACGTTTTCATTTAATTATTCATCGGATTTATATTTCTTTTTAATTCTTATAATATTCTTTTGCCTTGCATTTGGCCTTGTGAGCTAAATGCGGAGTAACGGTTTTAAATTTTCCTATTTTATTCTTTTATTTTGGTCGCGAGAATTTAGGGCTGTTAAAGTTGGTATCAGAGCAATAGGTTTTAAACCGCTATGCAGCCATCAGGAGGGCAGCATACGGTGTCTCTTTCATCGGGGACGACAATTGTGTACCCATCCCCAAAATTGTAAAACCGCTCAATCGCGCTGGCAGCATTTTTCGCAAGAATCAAATCCCGGTTTTTAGGTTCAGTGTAGGTCCCCAGGGGAACGTGGTATTTGGCCTTGTCTAGATAATAAGTTCTACCCTTTTCCCGGGGAATAAGGGGACCGGAAGTCCTGGAAGGATCAATCTCCAGCGCCTCGTCGTCCGAGTTAACGACGTCATAGGGGGCAGGTTCAGGAGAATTGCCACCTCCACTGTCCCCTGAATGTCCCTCCTCAACTATCCTAGGGCCAACTCCCCTAGATGAGGAGGCAAGATTTTCCCTACTCTCCTCCCCATCCTCCGTCCCCTCAACCAACGGATCGGTAAACGGCAGGATACGAGCGCTGGTTCTAGACATAGTAATCTAAGAAGAACAAAAAGCAAGAAATCGAAAGAAAGGGAGAAGAACTTGAAATTAGAAGTCTAACCTAGAGTTGATTACGGGTCGGACGGAAACTTGAGAAGAAGGCTCGAATTTTCTCTCGAGTATTCGCAAGGAAGGAGTTTGTGAAAAAGGAAGAAGTACAGATGCTAGTTTGCCTTTATAGGGGGACGGGCAGATGAAGGGTCGCTAAATCTGGGAAATCTGCCAAGAAAGCACCCCCACGTGTCACATCCTCGAAAACTCACCCCTCGCCGTTTCCCGAGAAGAGTCTTGGGGAGGTAATAAGTCAGAGGAACTATCCCCCATGACGACATTCAAAAAAGGTGTCAGGGGATTAATCATCCTGTGATGTCATTCCTTCACTCAAAAAAAAAAAAAAAAAAAAAAAAAAAAAAAACGCAAACAAGCAACAAAAGATAAAAACCGCATGATCTTTCATTAAAAAGCCCGAAAGGGACTAAGTTACAAGTCAAGGCCAAATTACAACAGGAGCCAAGAAGTCTGGCTCAATCAGCATGCCTATCAGGGGCAGGCCTAGTCATCATTAAAACCCGGGGAATAATCCCCAGGGCTGTTGTACCCCCCTACATCAGATCCCCAATCCCAGTCTTCGGAATCTTTGAAGGGGTCCGCAGAATCATCATCTTCATTCCGACCAGAGGAGTAACCCAGGCCGTCACTGTCTCCGGAGTCCCGACTACTAACATCCGAGTCCCTGCCATAAGGGACTGTTTCAACATTGTCACATGAGCCGCAACCCACCTTCCTCCTCAAGGGAAAGGAAGGGCCCGACTCAGGGGATGAGGTCAACTCAGAGCAGTTGGGGTCGAACTGTTCAGGGTGTAGCCAAGGGAAACATTCGTGGCACCCCCTGTCAAAACAGCCCCCTACCTGAGGGCATCGCTTATACCTAGGAGCAGCTGGGGAAGCCCTCTGGGGACGCTTGCCCTCCCTGATATGGGCCCTCCTCCTGAGCTTCTTGCGAAATTGAGTACGGAATTGCCGGCTACGATGCAGGGCGAGGAAGGACGCCCTAGGGTACCTTAATCTCCAATGTCCTCTGAAACGACGGGTTACCACGCGAACTCCGCGGCAGAAGAATATTTTCGTAATCCATGACATTTTCTCTAAGGAAAGTAGAAGAAGATGGGAAGTGGGTCATGAAAAATAGCGAGGAAAGCGAAATTTATACAAGAAACCAAAGCAACGCATTAAAGGACACCCCAACCACCTTGGCAGGGAGCACATCCAATCAGCAAACCAGCACGCTGCCCAAAAATCCACTGGGTGCAAAAAGCAATCATGACCAAAAGACAACTAAACTCTTGGCATGCCCAATACAGTAGAGCCTCATCCCTTGGGAATACGCAAACGCATTAAATGCAGTGGTGAAGCCACAAGTCAACTCCCCACCATCAAGAGTTCACCTGCTAAGGAGAAACCTTACTTCCCCCCAGCCGGTGAGGGCCAATTGATGAGGGTCGAGAGCCTGCGCCGGGTCGCCCGCCTAGCAGGCCCCATAACGAACCGACCCGAGGAAACAAAGAGCCTGCCCAGCAGGCTGCCAGGATAGGACAACAGGATTTCCCCAAGGGGGTTGCTTCAGGCAAGTCGCCTGCCCAACAGGGCGACGCGGCCTACCAGGAAGGGCCTGCAAAGGCCCCCTGCTCGCCGGTCTCCAGGTGACCTCTCCCCCAAACAGGGTAGGGGTTACCAGGGGCCCCTCCGTCATTTCGCCTAAGGTAAAAGAGAATGGTGGACGAAACAGATCCACGTGTCACTCTGCCGACCACCCATTCTCCCGCTCTTTTCCCTCTCCTCCTCTTTCTCTTGTGGGAAGGTGTAAATACCCATCCAGTTCCCACTTGAAAGAGGTTGGATTTTCTCTCTCTAGACTCTCACTCCTAAAAATGTCACCTAGCTCCTCACGAACTAGGTTCATTAAGGCATTTCACAGGCTGACTTAGGCATCGGAGAGGGTTTCCTCGGACAACCTCCGAGGCCCTGTGCGTTTATTGTGCAGGGAGCAGGCCCGCTTCGCCGGGAAGGTCTGATCATAGAAGTGGGAGAAAGGAGAGGCTAAAGGAAATCGAACGATCCGTAACTCATTGACATTCCAAATACACGACCCGAATCCGAAGTCTAGTTAATTGTTTCCTTGACCGGAACAAATACAAATCGATTTAAAGAACTAACCAATAATATTAAGACGACCCAAACTTACAAACCGATATAACTTGTCTGAATTCTCGTCCCGTAAGTAATCCATCTGATTATATATAACTGTCTTAAATTTGAACCTAAATCTCTGCCCAAACATTACCTACTCAGAAAATCGTTGGTTTATGTCGAGGAAAAGGTTTTTAACCAAAGTAAACAAAAGAAACGATAGAACTTAAAAATATTTAGAATACTTCACAATTGATCCCGATTTATGAAAATAAATAGGAAAAATTAGTTAAAAGACTTACAATATAGATGAATAAGGGAAAATATCAAAGACCAACTTTACAACGACGGACAAGGTTGGAATCGGAACAAGAACAAGGGGAATGGAGGTAAAGGGTGGTGTGCGGCGGAATTATTAAAAGAAATAGGGATTTGAAGATTTGGGGGGTTTCAGGTTACGTGGGTTTTTTATAATTTAGGAATTTCCTTTTTTTTTTTAAATCGCGTTTCAATCAAATTCGAACCCGATACAAAGTCAATTTATAAAATAACGTTCCACTTATTAAAATAGTCCAAAACCGATTTATAATAAGAAGGCCCAAAATACTTTAATATTTATAATGACATTAAAAATATTTTTCCAACTTAAAAACCCGATTTAAATAAAATTAGAAAAGTCAAGCTTTATAATTGACTCGGAAAATAACGGGGTGTTACAGACTTCCCTCTTTAAAACAAAACTTCGTCCTCGAAGTTTAAACTCATCCTCAAAAATAAAGTCTCACATTACTCACGAATGTCCAAAATGATCCGCTCACTCAATATATCCAAAATCCACCAAAATTCTTCATATCTATCTCCAAAATAAATCATCTACTCCATATATCCTAAATCCACCAAATTAAACACAATCTTAAAGATATCTCACATTTCTAAATCCTCAAAATCCATAACTACCTAATTACTCAAATTTCAAAGTATACAAATTCACCACCACCTAAATCCACAAGATAAGATCACCTAATTCCATAAGATAATACCAAAGTTCGAAACCACCACAATTCTCATACTCCTCTAAGGTAAAGTATCACTTGCCAAGTTAAGAACATGTCGAACAAAATATTTAAATAAATTGGACAAAATATTTAAATAAATTTTGAAATTCACAAGTTCAACAAATAAGTGCGGTTAGCACTACCAAACCAACAATACGTGCGTTGAGCACACAATCAGCAATATGTGCGTTGAGCACAAACAAACCACAAATATGTATAAACAAGTCAATTTCAAGTAATAACCAATAACCAATGATATTGTGCTTATTAAGTATCGATAATAGCCAAAATATTCATATTTGTGACCAATAAATAGATATTAGCATGAAATCGCACAAGAACATGCTTAGTTTACCACAAAACAAGTAGTCATGCATATTTCTACCCACCTTAAAATAAAGTTTCGTCCTCGAAGCACGAAAAATTTACCTTAGGCAAAAAGATTAGGATTTTTGTCTCTCATGGTTGGCTCAAGTTTCTCCAAAATATTGGAACACATATGTTCGCTACCTAATATAATATCCTTTGAAACCCCATGATATCCTACCACATAAGTATCAGCAAGTTGCTTCTTCTCTCACATATCCTTCATGGGAATAAAATGTGCACTCTTAGTTAATCTATTAATTATAACCCAAATCATATTATTTCCTTCCTTTGACCTTGACAACCCCACTATTAAATTCATAAAGATGAAAATCCACTTTCACTCGGGAACTTCTAAAGGTTGTAACTTTCCTACGTGATACTGAATCTCGTTCTTATAGGCCCTAATCAAATCCAACTAGCTCCTTTATCTCACAATTAGCTCCTAATGGGTAATATATATCTTAAAATTTACGATCATAAAAACCTTAAAGGCTACACCAAACAGATAATGTCTCCAAATTTTTAAGGCAACTACTACGGCTGCTTAATCTAGATCATAAGTAGGGTAATTTTTCCATAAAGGTTCAACTGCCTAAATGTATAAGCAATCACTTTCTTATTCGGCTGAAAACAATAACTAATCCATTCTTAAAATGCATATGTATAAACTTCAGAAACTTCATTTTCATCCGGTAAGGGCAATCCTAAAACAATGGTCAATTTTCCTTTAAAATTCGAAATGATTCCTCACACCTCTCATCCCAATGAAATTTTATGACTTTCTACATCAGAGTAGTCATTAATCTATCTATTTTGGACAAATCCTTCACAAATCTCCTATAGTAACTAGCTAAACCCAAAATCTACGAATTTCAGTCACAGATTCCGATTTAGGTCACTCCTAAACAACCTTAGCAGGATCTACTGATGCTCCATCCTTAGATATAATATTCCCCAAAATTACTCGTACCATCCAAAAATCATACCTCCAAAAAAAAAAATTAGCAAAATACTATTTTCCTCTCAAGATGTCTAAGATAATTCGTAAATGTTTCTCGTTCTTCTCTTCATTTTTTTTTGAATAAATACTATGTCCTCAATGAATATCCCAATAAATTTATCTAGGTAAGTCCTCAAAGTTCGGTTCATCTAAGTCCATAAACACATCAGGTCACTAATCAACCCAAAAAAAACATCACAGTAAACTCACAATGACAATATATATCTAGTAGAAAATGTACTCTTAGATAAATCCTTAAGCGCTATCATTAATTGATGGTACTCAAATTGCAAATCAATTTTAGGGAAAATAGAAGCTCTCTTCAACAGGTCAAATAAGTCATCAATCCTAGGTAAGGGAATCTTAATCTATATAGTAACTTGATTCAATTCCTGATAATCAATAAATAATCTTAAGGTTTCAATCTTTTTTTTTACTACAAATAAATTAGGGTCACCCCAAGGCGGCACACTAGGCCTAATTTATCCCCAAAATAACATCAAAGTAGGGTATTGAAAATTCTATCAGGTTTGCCTTAAAATCAGGATCACCAATAAAACTGACATATACATATAAACCCTCTTACAGTTTACTAAGTCCCCAGATGGCATGGCAAAATCATAATCCATAATTTCACTAGAGTAACATTCATTTTATCCACAAACTTAGTCGAAATAAAAGAGTGAGATGTACCAGAATCAAATAAAACATGAGCTGAAATAAAATTTACTAGAAAATTACCCGAAACGATATCTGTGTTTTCGGCTTCCTCCCTATTCATGACATAGAGCTTCCCAGTAGGCTTTTTGCTATTCTGTGCCGCATTTACTTGGCCCGCGGGTTTACTAGCTGTGGTAACGTTGGTCTGAGTCGGAGCTGAATTCCTAAAATTATTGTTAGTTTGGGACCTACCAAAATTCTCTGTGTTCCCCTGACTCTCAAATCGGTTACTCTGATTCACACTAGCACTAACAGATTGCGTAGCACGAGGTTTCCCTGCCTTCTTGTTCCTACACTCGAATTCTCGATGTCCTAACTTCCCGCACCAGTAGCACGTCACCTTATTTCCCTCACAGTCAACGCCTGGGTGATCTCCCTTGCATAACTTACGGTAGTAATGAGGTGTAAAGTCATTTGTTGTTCCCTGGTTTCTACCTCTCCAGCTATTACCTTCTTCCTTTTCATTCCCTCCAAAAGATCGGGACTTGTGTTGGGTGTTATTATTAGCATTGAAATTCCCTCTCTTTGCTGGATTGTCAGATTGATTCCCCTGAAACTCCCTCTTCTTAGTCCCAGTACTTACCATCTCAACCTCCATCTTCTGGTTACTCCTCTCAATATTAACAGCCCTAGCATAAACATCTCTTAATGAAGTGAATGTCTCTCCAACAAACCTACCCTTAATCTTCCAATGTAACTTATCCTCAAACCTAGATGCTTTAATCCCCTCAGTTGGCACTAGCTCCTTAGAAAAACGACTAAGCTCAATAAATTTATTATAAAAGTCTTTCACACTCATCTCATCGGTTTGCTTTAGGTCTCCAAATTCAGCTAATTTTTGATGCTTTACATGTTCTGGGAAAAATTCTGCTTCTAATATTTCCTTGAGAGTATCCCAGTCTTTATCATATAGTGTGTGTGTGCGCCATTAGGGTTTCCAATCCTAATTGGTTTCATAAAGTCCTCTTTCACAGTCTGCCACCAAATATCCGCCTCTTCTTTCAGATAGAAGACAACGATCCTAGCCTGAAATTCATGTGGACAACCTACAGCTAGAAAAATTTTCTCCATTTCCCTAACCCAATTATCTAGCTCATTAGGATCTCCTTTGCCAGTAAAGGTCGGCGGTTTCTTCTTCTGTACCGCTTCAGACATTCCAGCAACAGTGGGTGTAGGATCATTCTCATTCTCGATCCTATCATTCATATTCCGGGTAACAGCAGTCATTTGTTCCACAGCTTGGACAAGAGCTGCATTCTGAGCTATCAATTGTGCCATCATAGCGACCATATCATTGTTTTCATTTTCTCTTCGTGGAGGCATTGTTACTATAGATATAAACAATATTCTATTAAGTCCAAGTATAAGAAAGTTCAATCACAAATCACAAATATTAATACAAGTAGCATTCATCACTATCACAGTTCAATTAGGTAAGAATAGAAACAGTACTAAACATGACAAATATAAATATACATATATATATAAATAAAATAATTCATGCGTATGCAATGCACCCAATCCACCCATCACTCTCGGTTTAAAAAGAAAGGTTTTTTTAAAAAAAAAAAAATTAGTAACGTAGTGATTTTTTTTTTTTAAACCATTTCAAATTTTGCAAAACGTTTGCGAAAGACCTATTGCTCTGATACCAACTGTAACAACCCTAAATTTTGCGATCAAAATAGAAGAATAAAATAGGAAAAATTTAAAGCCGTTATTCCGCATTTAGCTCACAAGGCCAAATGCAAGGTAAAATAATAGTATAAAAATTAAAAGAAATATAAATTCGATAGTTAATTTAAATAGAAACGTTGCAGCGGAAGACTTAAGTCCCACAAAATCCAAAACGGTTTAAAACAGCTTCAACCCAAAATTCAATATAAATATAAATAGTTCGGAGGTGATTGTTAAATGATAAAATCCTTCCTCGCTCAGCATCCCGAAACCAAATGCACTCATGCAGCATATTAATTGTACCTATCAACTGTACCCAAAATACAAGTAGGTATAGGTTCCAGAGGGGGAACGACCCAAAACAAAAGGATGTCAGCAAAGCTGAGTAAAATATATTATATTGAAAACGTAAAACAATAATTATAATTTGTAGTAAACTGAAATCAGAGTTAAATATTATTGTCTCAATACCAAACCAAAAGTACAGTGAAAACAGTAGTCAAAACCAAATTCAACCAAAATATATTGTCACCACCTGTGTGCCAAGGTCCTACCCTTTTAGCACGATCTAGGAGTACCACCTATACTTAGCTAGACTTACTATAGTGCGCACTACTCACATTTGGGCTGTCAGTAGGATGAGGCTGCCGAAGGAGGAAGTCTAACTACCTAGCAAGTGGGGGGCCGGAAAACCCCACTTAACACAACTCGGGCCAGGAGTTCAGTTTCGGGACGAAATCCCAGGGACGTCTCAGACGCACCTTAACCTCATAGACCAACAGAGCTCCCAGAGTCTGTTATAAGCACCAAAGATTGTACCAAAATAATACCAATACGTGACGTGTGTCACAAAGTTTCGATATCCAAAATATTACAAGAGTATAGTAAAAATTCACAATTGACAAAATAATTATAAAACCGTTTGAAAAATATAATTTAATCCGAACATGCTCTTTACTTAAAGGTGAAAAGGTCAAAACGTCCTTACCTCTCAAGACGGTCAAAACTCAGCTAGTATTAATCCAAAAATTCTTTCTCCTCGAACTCACAAACTACAAATAATACAAATCGATTTAAAGAACTAACCAATAATATTAAGACGACCCAAACTTACAAACCGATATAACTTGTCTGAATTCTCGTCCCGTAAGTAATCCATCTGATTATATATAACTGTCTTAAATTTGAACCTAAATCTCTGCCCAAACATTACCTACTCAGAAAATCGTTGGTTTATGTCGAGGAAAAGGTTTTTAACCAAAGTAAACAAAAGAAACGATAGAACTTAAAAATATTTAGAATACTTCACAATTGATCCCGATTTATGAAAATAAATAGGAAAAATTAGTTAAAAGACTTACAATATAGATGAATGAGGGAAAATATCAAAGACCAACTTTACAACGACGGACAAGTTTGGAATCGGAACAAGAACAAGGGGAATGGGGGTAAAGGGTGGTGTGCGGCGGAATTATTAAAAGAAATAGGGATTTGAAGATTTGGGGGGTTTCAGGTTACGTGGGTTTTTTATAATTTAGGAATTTCCTTTTTTTTTAAATCGCGTTTCAATCAAATTCGAACCCGATACAAAGTCAATTTATAAAATAACGTTCCACTTTTTAAAATAGTCCAAAACCGATTTATAATAAGAAGGCCCAAAATACTTTAATATTTATAATGACATTAAAAATATTTTTCCAACTTAAAAACCCGATTTAAATAAAATTAGAAAAGTCAAGCTTTATAATTGACTCGGAAAATAATGGGGTGTTACAGACTTCCCTCTTTAAAACAAAACTTCGTCCTCGAAGTTTAAACTCATCCTCAAAAATAAAGTCTCACATTACTCACAAATGTCCAAAATGATCCGCTCACTCAATATATCCAAAATCCACCAAAATTCTTCATATCTATCTCCAAAATAAATCATCTACTCCATATATCCTAAATCCACCAAATTAAACACAATCTTAAAGATATCTCACATTTCTAAATCCTCAAAATCCATAACTACCTAATTACTCAAATTTCAAAGTATACAAATTCACCACCACCTAAATCCACAAGATAAGATCACCTAATTCCATAAGATAATACCAAAGTTCGAAACCACCACAATTCTCATACTCCTCTAAGGTAAAGTATCACTTGCCAAGTTAAGAACATGTCGAACAAAATATTTAAATAAATTGGACAAAATATTTAAATAAATTTTGAAATTCACAAGTTCAACAAATAAGTGCGGTTAGCACTACCAAACCAACAATACGTGCGTTGAGCACACAATCAGCAATATGTGCGTTGAGCACAAACAAACCACAAATATGTATAAACAAGTCAATTTCAAGTAATAACCAATAACCAATGATATTGTGCTTATTAAGCATCGATAATAGCCAAAATATTCATATTTGTGACCAATAAATAGATATTAGCATGAAATCGCACAAGAACATGCTTAGTTTACCACAAAACAAGTAGTCATGCATATTTCTACCCACCTTAAAATAAAGTTTCGTCCTCGAAGCACGAAAAATTTACCTTAGGCAAAAAGATTAGGATTTTTGTCTCTCATGGTTGGCTCAAGTTTCTCCAAAATATTGGAACACATATGTTCGCTACCTAATATAATATCCTTTGAAACCCCATGATATCCTACCACATAAGTATCAGCAAGTTGCTTCTTCTCTCACATATCCTTCATGGGAATAAAATGTGCACTCTTAGTTAATCTATTAATTATAACCCAAATCATATTATTTCCTTCCTTTGACCTTGACAACCCCACTATTAAATTCATAAAGATGAAAATCCACTTTCACTCGGGAACTTCTAAAGGTTGTAACTTTCCTACGTGATACTGAATCTCGTTCTTATAGGCCCTAATCAAATCCAACTAGCTCCTTTATCTCACAATTAGCTCCTAATGGGTAATATATATCTTAAAATTTACGATCATAAAAACCTTAAAGGCTACACCAAACAGATAATGTCTCCAAATTTTTAAGGCAACTACTACGGCTGCTTAATCTAGATCATAAGTAGGGTAATTTTTCCATAAAGGTTCAACTGCCTAAATGTATAAGCAATCACTTTCTTATTCGGCTGAAAACAATAACTAATCCATTCTTAAAATGCATATGTATAAACTTCAGAAACTTCATTTTCATCCGGTAAGGGCAATCCTAAAACAATGGTCAATTTTCCTTTAAAATTCGAAATGATTCCTCACACCTCTCATCCCAATGAAATTTTATGACTTTCTACATCAGAGTAGTCATTAATCTATCTATTTTGGACAAATCCTTCACAAATCTCCTATAGTAACTAGCTAAACCCAAAATCTACGAATTTCAGTCACAGATTCCGATTTAGGTCACTCCTAAACAACCTTAGCAGGATCTACTGATGCTCCATCCTTAGATATAATATTCCCCAAAATTACTCGTACCATCCAAAAATCATACCTCCAAAAAAAAAAATTAGCAAAATACTATTTTCCTCTCAAGATGTCTAAGATAATTCGTAAATGTTTCTCGTTCTTCTCTTCATTTTTTTTTGAATAAATACTATGTCCTCAATGAATATCCCAATAAATTTATCTAGGTAAGTCCTCAAAGTTCGGTTCATCTAAGTCCATAAACACATCAGGTCACTAATCAACCCAAAAAAAACATCACAGTAAACTCACAATGACAATATATATCTAGTAGAAAATGTACTCTTAGATAAATCCTTAAGCGCTATCATTAATTGATGGTACTCAAATTGCAAATCAATTTTAGGGAAAATAGAAGCTCTCTTCAACAGGTCAAATAAGTCATCAATCCTAGGTAAGGGAATCTTAATCTATATAGTAACTTGATTCAATTCCTGATAATCAATAAATAATCTTAAGGTTTCAATCTTTTTTTTTACTACAAATAAATTAGGGTCACCCCAAGGCGGCACACTAGGCCTAATTTATCCCCAAAATAACATCAAAGTAGGGTATTGAAAATTCTATCAGGTTTGCCTTAAAATCAGGATCACCAATAAAACTGACATATACATATAAACCCTCTTACAGTTTACTAAGTCCCCAGATGGCATGGCAAAATCATAATCCATAATTTCACTAGAGTAACATTCATTTTATCCACAAACTTAGTCGAAATAAAAGAGTGAGATGTACCAGAATCAAATAAAACATGAGCTGAAATAAAATTTACTAGAAAATTACCCGAAACGATATCTGTGTTTTCGGCTTCCTCCCTATTCATGACATAGAGCTTCCCAGTAGGCTTTTTGCTATTCTGTGCCGCATTTACTTGGCCCGCGGGTTTACTAGCTGTGGTAACGTTGGTCTGAGTCGGAGCTGAATTCCTAAAATTATTGTTAGTTTGGGACCTACCAAAATTCTCTGTGTTCCCCTGACTCTCAAATCGGTTACTCTGATTCACACTAGCACTAACAGATTGCGTAGCACGAGGTTTCCCTGCCTTCTTGTTCCTACACTCGAATTCTCGATGTCCTAACTTCCCGCACCAGTAGCACGTCACCTTATTTCCCTCACAGTCAACGCCTGGGTGATCTCCCTTGCATAACTTACGGTAGTAATGAGGTGTAAAGTCATTTGTTGTTCCCTGGTTTCTACCTCTCCAGCTATTACCTTCTTCCTTTTCATTCCCTCCAAAAGATCGGGACTTGTGTTGGGTGTTATTATTAGCATTGAAATTCCCTCTCTTTGCTGGATTGTCAGATTGATTCCCCTGAAACTCCCTCTTCTTAGTCCCAGTACTTACCATCTCAACCTCCATCTTCTGGTTACTCCTCTCAATATTAACAGCCCTAGCATAAACATCTCTTAATGAAGTGAATGTCTCTCCAACAAACCTACCCTTAATCTTCCAATGTAACTTATCCTCAAACCTAGATGCTTTAATCCCCTCAGTTGGCACTAGCTCCTTAGAAAAACGACTAAGCTCAATAAATTTATTATAAAAGTCTTTCACACTCATCTCATCGGTTTGCTTTAGGTCTCCAAATTCAGCTAATTTTTGATGCTTTACATGTTCTGGGAAAAATTCTGCTTCTAATATTTCCTTGAGAGTATCCCAGTCTTTATCATATAGTGTGTGTGTGCGCCATTAGGGTTTCCAATCCTAATTGGTTTCATAAAGTCCTCTTTCACAGTCTGCCACCAAATATCCGCCTCTTCTTTCAGATAGAAGACAACGATCCTAGCCTGAAATTCATGTGGACAACCTACAGCTAGAAAAATTTTCTCCATTTCCCTAACCCAATTATCTAGCTCATTAGGATCTCCTTTGCCAGTAAAGGTCGGCGGTTTCTTCTTCTGTACCGCTTCAGACATTCCAGCAACAGTGGGTGTAGGATCATTCTCATTCTCGATCCTATCATTCATATTCCGGGTAACAGCAGTCATTTGTTCCACAGCTTGGACAAGAGCTGCATTCTGAGCTATCAATTGTGCCATCATAGCGACCATATCATTGTTTTCATTTTCTCTTCGTGGAGGCATTGTTACTATAGATATAAACAATATTCTATTAAGTCCAAGTATAAGAAAGTTCAATCACAAATCACAAATATTAATACAAGTAGCATTCATCACTATCACAGTTCAATTAGGTAAGAATAGAAACAGTACTAAACATGACAAATATAAATATACATATATATATAAATAAAATAATTCATGCGTATGCAATGCACCCAATCCACCCATCACTCTCGGTTTAAAAAGAAAGGTTTTTTTAAAAAAAAAAAAAATTAGTAACGTAGTGATTTTTTTTTTTTAAACCATTTCAAATTTTGCAAAACGTTTGCGAAAGACCTATTGCTCTGATACCAACTGTAACAACCCTAAATTTTGCGATCAAAATAGAAGAATAAAATAGGAAAAATTTAAAGCCGTTATTCCGCATTTAGCTCACAAGGCCAAATGCAAGGTAAAATAATAGTATAAAAATTAAAAGAAATATAAATTCGATAGTTAATTTAAATAGAAACGTTGCAGCGGAAGACTTAAGTCCCACAAAATCCAAAACGGTTTAAAACAGCTTCAACCCAAAATTCAATATAAATATAAATAGTTCGGAGGTGATTGTTAAATGATAAAATCCTTCCTCGCTCAGCATCCCGAAACCAAATGCACTCATGCAGCATATTAATTGTACCTATCAACTGTACCCAAAATACAAGTAGGTATAGGTTCCAGAGGGGGAACGACCCAAAACAAAAGGATGTCAGCAAAGCTGAGTAAAATATATTATATTGAAAACGTAAAACAATAATTATAATTTGTAGTAAACTGAAATCAGAGTTAAATATTATTGTCTCAATACCAAACCAAAAGTACAGTGAAAACAGTAGTCAAAACCAAATTCAACCAAAATATATTGTCACCACCTGTGTGCCAAGGTCCTACCCTTTTAGCACGATCTAGGAGTACCACCTATACTTAGCTAGACTTACTATAGTGCGCACTACTCACATTTGGGCTGTCAGTAGGATGAGGCTGCCGAAGGAGGAAGTCTAACTACCTAGCAAGTGGGGGGCCGGAAAACCCCACTTAACACAACTCGGGCCAGGAGTTCAGTTTCGGGACGAAATCCCAGGGACGTCTCAGACGCACCTTAACCTCATAGACCAACAGAGCTCCCAGAGTCTGTTATAAGCACCAAAGATTGTACCAAAATAATACCAATACGTGACGTGTGTCACAAAGTTTCGATATCCAAAATATTACAAGAGTATAGTAAAAATTCACAATTGACAAAATAATTATAAAACCGTTTGAAAAATATAATTTAATCCGAACATGCTCTTTACTTAAAGGTGAAAAGGTCAAAACGTCCTTACCTCTCAAGACGGTCAAAACTCAGCTAGTATTAATCCAAAAATTCTTTCTCCTCGAACTCACAAACTACAAATAATACAAATCGATTTAAAGAACTAACCAATAATATTAAGACGACCCAAACTTACAAACCGATATAACTTGTCTGAATTCTCGTCCCGTAAGTAATCCATCTGATTATATATAACTGTCTTAAATTTGAACCTAAATCTCTGCCCAAACATTACCTACTCAGAAAATCGTTGGTTTATGTCGAGGAAAAGGTTTTTAACCAAAGTAAACAAAAGAAACGATAGAACTTAAAAATATTTAGAATACTTCACAATTGATCCCGATTTATGAAAATAAATAGGAAAAATTAGTTAAAAGACTTACAATATAGATGAATGAGGGAAAATATCAAAGACCAACTTTACAACGACGGACAAGGTTGGAATCGGAACAAGAACAAGGGGAATGGGGGTAAAGGGTGGTGTGCGGCGGAATTATTAAAAGAAATAGGGATTTGAAGATTTGGGGGGTTTCAGGTTACGTGGGTTTTTTATAATTTAGGAATTTCCTTTTTTTTTTAAATCGCGTTTCAATCAAATTCGAACCCGATACAAAGTCAATTTATAAAATAACGTTCCACTTTTTAAAATAGTCCAAAACCGATTTATAATAAGAAGGCCCAAAATACTTTAATATTTATAATGACATTAAAAATATTTTTCCAACTTAAAAACCCGATTTAAATAAAAGTAGAAAAGTCAAGCTTTATAATTGACTCGGAAAATAACGGGGTGTTACAGTTCACACCACCTCTGGGGGCTATACCGGGGAACGCTCACAGTCACAGGATCAACATCCTAACTATTCTAGCCCTTTGATCAAGACATCACTGGGACTGCACCTAGCCTACATCATCGCTATGGCTAGTTACACACAAAGCCCTAATAGACTAGGCATCATAATACATCTTTCAACACTGAACTACGGCTTGGTTTGAATTCACTACACGTGAATACGTAGGCAGCCTTTCAACAGAGGTACAACCACCCACATTGACACATTCAAAAAGCATCATCATTCCGGTCACGACACTGTCATGTTCTCAACAGTTAGCTTTGTAATTCTGGGGACTTCTCTTAGGCAGAAGTTTTCCTTCCACTCACAAAAATCCAAATACTTTTCAAACAATAGCTTCCTTTCTATAGAGTGTCCTAGTACTCGGCTCAGTTGAAGACGATAATTTGTCAGGGACTCGAAGCAATACCTACTTCGGGAACATACCCCGAAACTAAAAAATTCAAAAGAACACCAGTCTACGACATTGCTACCACAAAGCCCTGTCGTACGGAAACAGTCTCATTCTGAGGATTCGACCATGTTGCCACTCGCCTAGGCTACGGAATAGCGCAACTTAAGAGTTTTGTTAGGTGGCCCACCCCCCTACCGAGTCACGGTCCAACCCCTCGAGAGTCCAGTCGTGTCTGTCAACTCGTCTTGTCGCGTCCAGAGTCGAGTCTGTCGGTAGGTCTCTCTCTTCAAATTCTCATTTTAAAATTTGCAAAACTTAGCCATTTGAGAAAATCCCTTTCCTAGTCACCACGGGAATAGGAATTTTTATCATACTTCATCTAGGCATACAGGTCTAACCAGAGAATTTCAGGAGTCCGTGTCAGAATGTGATCAGGAATCAAGTCATCCCAAACATTCTTATTTCCAAAAAAAATTCAAAATTTTTTCAGCATTTTCTTTCCAAAAATCATTCCTTCCCCAGCGTGAGTCGGTATTTTACCTAAATATTACATGCAATTTACAGACAAGTACACCAAGACTCCCGAAGGATTCTCAAAGACTCCCCAGTGGAAAGTTCAAGCAACATTTTCATTAATCGGGATGTATCTACAAGCAGGTACACCAAGAGCTTACAGGCAAGCTCCCACGCAATTTCCAGACAGGATGTATCTACAAGCAGATACACCCAGAGCTTACAGGCAAGCTCCCACGTAATTCCAAGACGGGATGTATCTACAAGCAGATACACTCAGAGCTTACAAGGCAAGCTCCCACACAACTTCAAGACGGGATATGTCTGTAAACAGACCCACCCAAGACTTTTCAGGAAAAGTCCCCGCGACGTTATTGACATCTATCCAGGTATGATTTCTATCTTATGGCTGGCGAGCCCTTCACGCAAGTCTAATGGACTATAAACGACCCGGTCGGAAGTCTGCCAGGTCTTAATCCTCGATTGGTCTGGTAGCTACTCTGACTTTCGCCTTGTCCAAGCCTCAGTCAGAGTGGGGGCTCTGTAGACACCCACATTTCGACCGCCAGGTGTCTATAGTAGTTTCCGCCAAACACCCGATGATGATCGGACGCAAACATGCTTTAATGGACTCGGATATGGGCTCGAAATCATGGACATTTGGCTTGGGCTTATTACGGAGTACAAATCTTACAAAACCAACCTCAAATCCAAGCCCAGTGGGTCGTTTCGAGTCAAATAAGACTAATTTGGGTCGAATCCGGCACCAGGGGTAAAACCGTCTTTTAGCGGCCGGGTCAAACCCGGTCAAAGATATTTTTCGAGACACACGAACCAGCCGTGTCATCTCACGAGTTCGGTTTAGGCTCGAATACTACAAAAATCAGTCTCAAAAAATATTAAACAAATCCGTTTAAGGATAGAATTCGATCTCAAGTAGGAATTCTATCCGGATACCGAATCGAACACTCGACCGAGCATCAAATACTCGGCCGAGCAGCCTCGTGACTTCCCCACTAAGCAAGCGGAAGTCACGTCCCACTCAAATTGTTTATTATTCCTATCCTTAGACGGAATCTCATCTCGTTCCAACCGGTGACTTTCTTCCTTTGCAAGTCAGTCATTCCCTATAAATAGGACCCTCCGGTCACACAAAATTGACGACACATCATTCATCTACAATTCATAACACATCTACAACAATCAACATCCTAGGCGATACAATCCCATACAATTCATCCCCGGAATTCTAGGCAAGTTTAGGAAAACCATATACAAACCCGAGAGCAAAACTCGTCAAATCTCATCCCAATCATAAACCACCATAACTCTTCCTATATCATCTCGACGCTCCCGTGCCTAAGCCACATTCCGACGAGACCCGTTCCGTGTATACAAAGCATGTAGGTTGAGGGTGTAAGATCAAATCCCGTTTTTCTCCCTTTCTCAATTTTTTTTTCGTCACAATTTTTACACAATCTTTCAATAACTTTTTCAAAATCCACTCTAAATATTCGATATTGATTCTATAATCAAGCATCGAATATTACGAGTATCAATATTTAAGTCGAGTATAAATTGCACCATATTTTTACACGACTTAACCAAATCATCGATTTCCAAAACCAAATACAATTTTTTCATCATATCATATTTACATCTTCTAACTCGTTTGCTCCTTTATTATCGCGATTGTTGTATTGTATCATTGGTTGCATTGTAGTTCCGGGTGGTATGCCGCTCGTATATTGTAATCTGTTATCGTTTTTGTTGTTCGTTTTATTGTACTAAAATGAACATCACATGCTAAAACAACTTTGACGTTATTAGTTTAGATGCATTAAGCGACTTAGTCAAACATAATTCACATGTTTAGTCAAAACACTCTTTGCATATCATTCAACTATCGAACTAACGCGTGTACACAAAAAACGAACGATATCTTAGTAAAGGCCGCTAAGTGCGGGCGGGGTTGGGTGTTCTTAGTGAACTTCCCAACACGTACCCTCACCCCTTACTAAGAACCATGGTTTCCGGATGTCCGAATCCATTGGCAACGAGAGTCATTCAATACACGATATCCGATAATGTCGGTATCGGTATCGTAATGCAAAGGGACGAACCCAATAAGCTCTGACATCGAAAATGGGCCGTATTTTGTACACGGCCCACTACGACATAGAGTGGGTTCGAACGGGCCCAAACTCCCACAAAGTTCGGTGGTGACTCCTACTTCGATTTAAATTTCAATTTGACCATCTCATATGGAGATTCATTCGCCTCCCCAAACCCGCGCGTGGCCGCGTCAGGGTGGACCTATGTGATGTCCACAATTGTGTATCTCAACAGTGAAGGAAGAGCATGCATTTATAGTGCAAAACAAGCAGGAAGAGCCTCACGTAATTAAGGCATTGATCACACATTAATGCCCTTAATTACCCCTCTTAAAGATTGAACCTGGACAGAGACACACAAACACAAAGAATCTGGACAAACACGAAGAAAAGAAGGCCCAAAAAGTAAAAGTCGGGCACAGCCCGCACCGCAGGTGCTCCACCCGAACCCGAGCCAGATCGGGCGCGCGCGTGCGTGTGAGTTTGCACAAGCCCAACCCACAACACTCACCATAAAAGGCCCACTTGTCTCACAACTTATAGCCAAACAACACGATGGTAATATAAGGAGGAGAAACTCCTCATCATCCATCGATGTGGGAGACCATATAGTGACTTTCTCAATTTACACACCTTACTCTCTTGACCCTTTACCACAAACCCCTCAGGCTGTGACATATAGATCTCTTCTTTTAGGTCACCATTCAAGAAAGTAGTTTTAACATCCATTTGATGAACAACAAGATCATGAATAGCAGCCAAAACAATAAGACTTCTAATGGCGGAAATCTTAGTCACAGGTAAGTGTCAAAATAATCAATATCTTTCTTTTGTGTAACCCTATCACTACAAGTATAGCTTTGAATATTTCTATTGTACCGTCAGGTCTCAGTTTCCTTTTGAAAATCCATTTACTACTAATGGGTTTACTACCCTTAGGTAAATCTGTCAATTCGCAGGTCTGATTAAATGCAATAGAATCTAACTCATTTTTAATAGCTTCTTCCCAAAAAATAGCATCTATGGATCTCATAGCTTCATCATACGTTTTTGGGTCATCTTCTATTAAATATGCAGAAACAAATTCAAAACAAGCACAATCACCATAAACATTTTCAGTTAAGAACGTTGTGATAAAATCATCTCCGAAATTCTTTTCAATTCTAGGCCTCTTACTCCTTCTAGGTTCACTGGCATGATCATTAACAATACTACTACTAGCATGCGAAGAACTATTAACAGGATTAACAGGCATATTAGACAAATCAGGAGATTAATCAACAACTTTCTTTAAAGGAAAAACATGCTCAAAAAACTCGGTGTCTCTTGCCTCAGAAATAGAACGATCATTCAATGACATCAATCTATAAGCAGCACTGTTTTGAGCATAACCAATGAAAATGCAATCATATGTTTTCGGTCCTATGGTAGGCCTCTTAAAACTCGGTAAACCAACTTTAGCCAAACACCCGCACACTTTAAGAAAGCTTAAGTTAGGGGCATAACCCTTCCAAAATTCATAGGGTGTCTTGTCTAATTTCTTATGAGGTACCCTGTTAAGAATGTGACAAGCTGAAAGCACTGCTTCCCCCCGCATATCGTCAGAAAAGCCAGAACTTAAAAGCATAGCATTCATCATTTCTTTTAAAGTTCTGTTTTTACGTTCAACTACTCCATTGGACTGAGGTTGGTAAGGTGGACTAGTCTCGTGAATTAATCCATTTTTATTGCAAAAGTCTACTAAATAATTAGAGCTATATTCACCACCTCTATCAGACCTGACTCTTTTAATCTTTCTGTCAAGTTGATTTTCTACCTCAGCTTTGTATTTAATGAACATCTCTTCGATCACCTTCACTTTTATTCTTAAGCAAATACACTTTAGTGTATCTTGAGTAATCATCAATAAAGTTACATAATAAAATTTACCTCCTCTACTCATAGTACTCTTGAAGTCAGCTAGGTCGATGTGAATTAACTCGAGAAGACTCGTATGTCTAGTTTTAACTGGTTTACCAGGCTTCTTAGTAAACTTAGCTTCTACACAACTAGGACATTTAGTGAAGACTTCAATGGTTAAAGAAGGAATAAGCGACATTGCTTCAATTTTTTAACCGGTCCATAATTCACGTGACCTAATCTAGCATGCCAAACATCAATAGACTCAGAGATAAAAGCAAAAGCAGAAGAATCAATGTTCAAAATAAATAAGCCCCAAGAGATAACCCTTGCCCACAAAATCCCCTTTGCGAGACATTACAACCTTGTCAGCCTCAAAAACAAGTTTCACACCAACTTTGTTTAACAAGGCACCAGACACTAGGTTTCTATGCAGAGTAGAGACATACAAATTAAAACATTATGAAGGGCAGGAGTTTTCCCAGAGGTTAGTTTAAGAAAGACCTTGCCTTTTCCTGTGATCAGCGCAGAGGAATAGTTACCCATGTAAACCTTTTCACCCTCAGCCACATCTTCAAATTCAGCGAACAGCTCCTTGTTGGCACAGAGATGTCTTAACGCTCCGGTGTCCAGAATCCAGTCACTCGCATTTGCCACAAGATTGGCCTCGACCACCACCGCAGCAATAATATCATCATCGAGAAGTTCTAATTTCGATAATAAATCGGTAGCAAATTTGGTCGACACACCAGCCATATTATCTCGTTTTTCCGGTTTCGCGACACAAAATTATTATATAGTTTTAAAATTGTTAGTCTCGACAAAGATCGGGCAGGTAGCAGAACCTAGCAACAGTGACAGCGACTGACCGAGAAGGCAACACCGGCAGGCAACAAACCGAGGAGGCAGTAGGGACAGGCAACAAACCGAGGCAGCAGGAGAAAAACGAGAGCAGTGTCGTGGTATGGAGGCCAATGACTTGAAAACTATATCGGCGCGACTTCAGTGGTTATCGCCTACAATGCCGTTAGTTCCTCAAGGTGAACACTGCAGTGTATTGATTCGACCACTCGAATTAGGACATTTGGACCGACCAAAATTACAAACCCAGAAAAAAGAAGAAGAAGAAATGAGGAAGAAGAAGATTGTTTCAGTTTATATTGTGTATCTCAACAGTGAAGGAAGAGCAGATATTTATAGTGCAAAACAAGCAGGAGGAGCCTCACGTAATTAAGGCATTGATCACACATTAATGTCTTTATTTACCCCTCTTAAATATTTGTAACAGCCAAAAAGACTGAACCTGGACAAAGACACACAAACACAAAGAAAAGAAGGCCCAAAAAGTAAAAGTCGGGCACAGCCCGCACCGCAGGTGCTCCACCCGAGCCCGACTCGGGCCGGGCGCACGCGTGCGTGTGAGTTTGCACAAGCCCAACCCACAACACTCACCATAAAGGCCACTTGTCTCACAACTTATAGCCAAACAACACGATGGTAATATAAGGAGGAGAAACTCCTCATCATCCATCGATGTGGGAGAAGAAAGAAAACAAAGAAGCAAACTCAACTTTGTCTTGCTATCACACCAACAACTAGCAAGCAGGTCTAGGTGCAAGACGCAGACAAATGGGCCAAACCGAGCGTGGGAACGATCAAGATCAACAATGATGCGAGCTTATGTAGAGACGAAGTAGGTCTGGGATTCGTGTGCCAGGGGGAGCGATGGAGAAATGTTGTGGGGGAGAGAACACATGAAGATGAGGAAGATGTCGGGGGTGGATGCCGAAGCATTACTAGAAAGAAGGAACGAAGGTGGCACGGAAATGAGGCCATATGCAACAAGTAAAGACTTTGAAGGTGTAGTTTGGTCGAAGGTTCCTCGTCGGTGCAATTGTCCGGTCTTCGGGTCCCAAAAGCTCGGTGACCAGTTTTTGGTTCGGGCTAGCCCGACCTAGTCCACACTTCAAGAAAAAATAAGACGAAAAATATTTAAACCCTGGAAATTACACCTAAATATTTTCAGCGTGGGTCTTTACAATTTGTCTAATCTAATACGGATCCATTTAAATATGATATTCTTCGATCCGATTAGGGATGACAATGAGTCCAAGACCTGGTTCAGACCCGACGGGTCGAACCCAAATGGGTCGGGTCTGGGTCTCATTTTTTCAGATCCGACGGGTCTGGGTCTTGTTTATAAAAACCGGGTCTGAGTTTGGGTCTGAATTATTGGACCTGGACCCGACACTTTAATTAAAAAAAAAACTAAAATCTACCTAACATACAACCGTTCACTCACTCATCAGTCCTCACTTTTCAAACCCTAGATCCATCACCAGTCACCACCTTCAGATCCCGTCTCTTGCCGCCATCAACACCTGACCGTCAACACCGTCGCTCTTCTTAGTTCTTACTGTAAGTGTGTACTCTGTAAAGTTGCTGAAATTGCTAAAAGACACTGACGAAGTCGGTAAAGTTGCTGAAATTTGGTAGAACTGAGAAATGTAGGACAAAAAAAAAGTAGCGAGACCCGCGGGTAGACCCGCAACCGAACCGGACCCGACGGGTCTGGGTCTGAAAATTTTGGACCCGATCAGTTCTGGGTCGGGTATGGGTCCAGGGTAATTATGACGGATCCGGGTCTGGATCCTAGTAGATCTGGTCCAGACCCGCCCCATTGCCGTCCCTAGATCCGATTCAATCCAGTCTAGTTGTAGAGGGGGCTCAACAAAATATCATCCCGGGATGGGCCTCCAATATGCAATTGGCCAGCAAGAAGAGGTACACAACTACACACATGGTTGAAGTTGATGCCCATAAATACCAATATCCCACACTCCTCACAAAAACACCCTTGCCAATTGCCATACCTTATCGTTTCCTCCCCTCTCTCTTTCTTAGTATCACCTTATCTCGTTTCTTCAACAATGGCTTCATCCACTTCTATCTTCATATCTTCATTGACACCCAAAACTCTAATTTTCGCCAAGCTCAACACCCCTTTCACTCCCCTCTTCTTCACTTCCCCTTCAAAACCCGCTTCACTCAGCACCCTTTCGTTCCCTTCTTCCAAACGTTTGGAGCCGCTCACTTCCGGGTTTGTCCGAAAGGTCGCCGTTTCCTCTGAATATGGGCAGAGAGAGCGAGAAAACTTCTCCCCTGACCTTAAGCTCTTTGTGGGTAATCTTCCCTTCAATGTCGACAGCGCCGAGCTCGCTGAATTGTTTGGAAATGCCGGTACTGTTGAAATGGTTGAGGTAATCTTTGTTCAGCCCTTAATTTCATCCATGGAGTTCGTTTATTTGAACTAATTTGCTGTTGGCCTGTTCTTGGGGATTTGTTCTGTAATTTCAACAGAAGAATTTCAATTTTTGCAGGGTTTACATAGGGTTCTTTACAAAAAAAAAAAGAGTCCACCCCAAATAGTTACTTAGTCGAAGGGGAAATAATTTAGCTTGTAGGATGGATATAGAGGGGTCTATTTTCCTGTTCTTTCGTCTCTAATTAGCTAGTCAAACCCTTTTCCCTCCGAATTCGTCTATCCAAACAAAGTGTAAGCTTTTGAAATTGTCCGCTGATGTTGCATGTTGTGTTAATGGTTGGAGCAGGTCATCTATGACAAAACAACTGGGAGAAGCAGAGGCTTTGGGTTTGTGACCATGTCTTCTTCGCAGGAAGTGGAGGCTGCTGCTCAGCGATTCAACGGCTATGTAATTTATTCAACTATTTCTATTATTAACATTTTTCTGTCTCTCTTCTACTACCATTTTTATGACTTGTATCTTATGGTTTGCATTGTCGCAGTTTATGGTTCTTGTTATGTGCAGTGCAGTCTTCTTCTCTAAGCATGTTTGTTTGACTTATCCGTCATTGACAAAAACTTAATTTATGAACTTCAAATGTTGTAGGACTCAAAAACTGAAAGATGTGAATTGACTGACAACATAATTTCCTGGTTGCTCTGCTTTGTTGCATATTAAACAAATCAACCAAGATGAAATAGCACATTCCACTCCCTCCCTTCCATTTAATTCGGTACATTTGATTAAAATATAACTCACATATATTAAACGAATGTATAGAATCAAATGGAACGGAGAGAGTATGTTATTGAACTCTGAATTCAGAAGAAAAGTTGCTTTGGTGTTTCGTACTAAATCGTTTGGGGGAATATACTTCCCGCTTTCCCTTTTTTTGGTTGTTTCAATCATCATTTCCTCTCCTAATACTCTGCATGTCTTGTGGGATGACTTATTAGGTGTGAATGACCCCGTTTACCCATTTTAATGACAAATTGGCCCATTTCCATAACTTCTTTTTATTCACTTTTGTGAAATGGGCCTATTTGTACTTCTCATAGAAGTTATGTTTTTGAGATTGCAAACACTTTTGATGAACAGGAACTTGAGGGAAGACCATTGAGAGTGAATGCAGGGCCTCCACCCCCTAAAAGGGAAGGGGGCTTTGAGGCAAGGGGTGGCAGAGGAGGTGGAAGAAGTTTTGACAATGCTAACAGAATTCACGTCAGTAATCTTTCATGGCAAGTTGACGATTCATCCTTGAAGACTCTCTTCAGTGAGTCAGGAGATGTGGTGGAAGCCAAGGTTATACATGACAGAGAGACCGGTCGTTCAAGAGGGTTTGGGTTTGTAACTTATGGTTCTGCTGATGAGGTCAACAGTGCAATTGAGTCCTTGGATGGCGTGGTAAGAACCTTCGACTATCTTTATCCATTAGACTCAGATACAAGTCTTCAAATAATTATCGTTTTTGTAATTAAACTCAAACCCTCTACATCTGTCTGACTGATGCATCAAAACTCCTTAAAACAATACTTGTATGTGGGAGCCAAAAGTTTCTCACATTCACTATTCATTGGACTCGTCATGTGTTTTTGAGTTTTAAGACCCGACTTTAGACCGATTCCCCCTCCTTTGCCCTTGGGCACACCCCATACCCATCGTAGTTTGAGCTCGCGTTTGAGACCCAGATAAAGGCTGTCTTATAGTTAACTATCTGTTACAACAGATATGACTGCATGAGCCTGCTTCTGATTTCGGGTTAAAGCTCAAATGAAAGCGAAGATAATTTAATATTATGCAAGTGTGCGATTGGGGGGTGGGGGGGGGGGGGGGGGGGGGGAGGGATTGATATCTTTATGCGTCGTTGAATATTTCTTTTTCATTCTGCTTTTTACGTTCAAGCGATTATGTTTCATTCCGTTGCACCTATTATATGGCCTTTTATTATTTGTTTAGGATTTCAATGGGAGGAATATTCGAGTGACTGTTGCAGAATCCAAACCAAATCGATTTTAATGTGAAACAAGTAGTGCCTCTTGGAATCAAGATGGAACTATAGGTACCGTTGTTATCCCTCTTCTTTTTTTTAATCTCTGCCCAAGGAAATTGCAAGACTTACTTTTAACATTTTACAAACGTCTCATATAATGTCGATTTCTTCATTTACTTTTGTAAGGCTTAGTAGTTAAAAATTAATATGCATTCTGATAAGGTGATATCAAAGTGTGTCGTATTTGCCAGGTTGCGGGAATTTTATATGCGTCTGAGCCTTCCTTCCGGGAATGTGTTATAGGAACTCAGTTGGGTTCATTTAGGGGTTTGTAAACTATATCATATGATGATATGGGCGTAGCCGCGTAGGCAGGGGGTTAGATGAATTAATTCGACTCTGTAATCATATCCACAGAATTTTGGCCGAGTTGAATTTTGGTGTATGTTTTGTTTTGTAAATTGGCCTAAGGGGCATGCTTGGATTTGGTAACAAGTTCTTTTTGAGAGGTACACCGCGGTACAAGACAATTCGGTATAACTTCAGTTTTTTAACCCCAGAAATTTTTTCCCTTATTTTCATTCTTCGCTTTAATTATTTGTCTACTTTCTCTATTTTTTTTTTTTTTTTTGTTGAAACCGTAAATATTGTAATCCCTCTATATCATAGTGTTCCTCCCCTTTTAATAAAGCCGTCTCTCAATAGCTTATGAAGAGGCCATCTCTCAATAACTTATGAAGAAGCCGTCTCTCCCAAGAATTTGCGTTAAGCATTACACCATACCAAACTATCAAGGTAATCGATACTCACATCCATACTTGATACAACCACTCTATCTATCGCACTACATAGTATTTTGCTAGCTCATCTACACCTCACACTCGTAACCTATTTGATGAGTTTAATCATATGTTGGGGGTACACGAGGGGTAATGTTACATTAACAACTACAATAGTATCAGAACGATGAGTAGAATGTACAAGTTAACGTAACAGTTTTACAGTTAGTATTGATAGTAACAAAATGAGGACAAAGATATACCCCATCCGTTCGAATCCAAATGATACGTTTGCTTTTTCACATTTGCCGAGACATCTTTTACACCGTCAATATCTTTTGTTTTATATTAACAAAAATTATAAAAATTTGATATTCTTAATTTATTCATAAAAACGAATTAAACAAGATCTCACATGACTATATTTTCTATTATAGATTGTCGTGAATATTAACGATTCTCTTGAGTTGTGAATAGTGTCCAAAAGGGAAGCATACTCTTTATGGTATGTTTGGGAACTTGGATTTGGATTTGAATTCCGGATTTGAAATTTTCATGCGTTTGGAAACCTTAGTATTTGGATTTGAAATTTTGATCAAATCCAACCTACTTCAAATTTGGTTTTCTCAAATCCCTAGTATGTGGTAGTCATTTGAAATCCATCACTTGTCGTTTGTTTGTTTTTTCGCATAACCTTGCCGTATTATTTGTTTTTCTATTTTTTTTCTCGTATTTGAACATTTATATTTTTCTAATGAGAAATTTTAAAAAATAAAAATTGGTGACCTTGACCTGATTTCACGCGCCCGAAATCCAAATCCAAATCCAAGGGTACCCAAACACCATTTTGGATTTGGAATTAGATTTGAATTCTAGAAATTCAAATACAGGATTTGAATTCTTGATATTCAAATCAATTCCGAGTATCCAAACGCAACCTTAAGGAAATTTGATAACATCTGAAAGTAAAGAGGTGAGGATGAATTAGATTTAGGGTTATTTAATAGCAATAATACTGACTATTGAGCGTTCCAATAATAATACAGATTACATTTATTCCCATAATAATACATCGAATACTTCGAGTATTGTAACGAGAATAGTACGGTGGACGGGTTACCTGAACAACCCGTCCACCTCCCTTAAGCGCGTCATTTACTTCCGTTTTATAATTTTCATTACTTTGAAATCCAACTGTCACCATCATCCTTTACTTCACTCCCCATTAACTTCTCCCTCTCCCTTCCTCTTCATGCAACCATTACCGTCTCCATCACCACACCTTCAACCTTCATTAAACCTCTCCAACCTTAATCTTCTAATCTCGTTCGCAATTTCGTAAGTAAATCCGTGCCTATTTTTCATTTTTTTTTTCGAATTCTGCGAGTTGAAGTTGCTTTAATCGACACCGACAGATCCCGGGTTGAAGTTCGTTCGCTTTAGGGTATTTCGACGACAATGGCAGAGGTAAGTTAGTCGATTATCTGAATTCAATTCATATTTAGGGTTTATGTTTTTTTTTGTTTTTTGATCATTTGACCACCTAATTCAATCTGAATCAAGCAAATTGTTAGGTAAAATTAGTGTTTTTCACTCACTTACCTGACATATTGTGTAGGTTGACCCTTGGAGTAGTGTGACGGTGAAGTTCTTATTTGGGGGTACATTTGTTCGGAAAGATTCAGAGTTGTGTTACACTGTTAAGCAAACTAGGACAATCTCAGTTGACCCGGATGAGTTGTGTTGGTTTACTGTGGTCGAAGAAGCTGAGAAATGTGGCTTTGGTAGGTTGAAAGATGGGATTTTTTTACAGGGATCCTACTGTCGGATTGAAGGAAGCTAAAAATGATAATGATACTGGGGTCATGACCACAATAGCACTTGGAGATAGAGTGGTGGAGTGCTATTTAGTGGGTGAGAAGGAAGTGGGGAAGGTGTTGAAGTTGATTGAGACATTGAATGAGGAATTGAATGAGGAAAGCAGTAGAGACAGGGGCGAATCCAGGATTCCAAATATGGGGTAGCAAAAAAAAAACGTAATGCATCTATTGGAAAAAAATCACACCACATAATATCAAATATAAGTTATAAATTCAAAATTACAAACTTAATACGAAAATATTAATCTAATCGTAACCGACGAGTCCTCATATTTTGAAAATGATTTATGAGCTCTTCGTCGGTAATCTTAAAAAATATATCTCTCTCTATAAAAGTAACCAAATTATTATTCAAAAAATCATCTCCCATGCTATTGCGAACTTTATTCTTTATATATGTCATTGCCGAGAAAGCTCTTTCCACGGTTGCTGTCGCCACGGGAAGAACCAATACAAGTTTAAGGAGCAAGTAGACTTTTGAGTGTATCAAATGTTTTCTTGTCTCAACAAGCTTCATGGAAAGATCATTTAGACTCTCTAAATTCCAAAATCTATCATCACTTCGAACATCTCCAACAAAAGTTCCAAGTTGATATTCAAAGTGTTGTAAATCAACACTAGAAAATTCAGAAGGATAGAAGCCAGCAAGTCGAATCAACTTCTTAATATCGAATGAAGAAAATCGATCTTGAGGATTGAAGCAAGACATACAAATAAGTAAATCTTTGCTTCTTTCGTCAAATCGACTATCAATTTCTTGCAAAATTTGATCAATCAAGCTCAAAAACACTTCAATTCGAAAATGATGAAGATTACTTACTTCTTTCTTTCCACGCCTATATCTCCCCGGAACCACATGTATATCACCCATGATGGGAACACAAATGTCATTCTTTTGACAAAACGACGTCACCTTTTCCATGTGAGCATTCCACCCATCTTCCCTAACCTTTTGTAAATTATTTTTTGTCACATCAACAAGAGCCACAGCATTCACGATATCTTGATCTTTCTTTTGTACAGCTTTGTTCAATGTATTAGTAATACCAAAAATAGTAATCATCAACTGTCCAATAAAAACATAGTCAAATGTTCGCATAGTATATGCAAGACTCTCCACCTTTACTAGCTCACTTCCATCACAAAATTCACCAATGGCATCAAGAACATCAAGAATGGTAGGAAATAAATCAAACACATTTAAGATGGTCTTAAAATGGGATCCCCAACGAGTATCACCGGGTCTACTTAATCCTTTCTCTTGATTTAAGCCACTCCCAGATACAAGATCACCAATTTCTAATGCTTTGAGGACATATTCAGCTTGTTTTTCTCGAAGTATATCTTTACGTTTACAGGAACCTCCAATCACATTAAGTAAAATGGCGAGTGAATCAAAAAGAACACTACAATCAACATTTTTCTTAGCCACTGCAACAAGTGTTAGCTGAAGTTGATGAGCAAAACAATGAACATAATAAGCACTTTGGGACTCTTTCATGATTAAAGCTTTCAGGCCATTGATTGCACCTCTCATATTACTAGCACCATCATAGCCTTGACCTCTAACACTAGAAAGAGTTAGAGATTTTCCAGTTAACAATTTTTCTATTGCAGCTTTAAGTGTCGAGGAAGTAGTGTCACCCACATGCACAACACCCAAAAATCTTTCTTTCACCATCCCTATTTTATCAACATACCTCAAACAAAGAGCCATCTGTTCTTTATCAGCTATATCCGCCGACTCATCGGCAAGAATACCAAAAAATCCACCATCTAGCTCTATAATTTTTTAGTGATCTCTTCTGCAAATACGCTAACAATTTGTTTCTGAATTGTAGATGCAACAAGAGTGCAATTTCCAGGTACCTTCTTATCAAAAAGTGCTCTAGCAACATTACTATCACGCTTTGCAAATATTTTCCTAAGCTCTAAAAAATTACCTTGGTTTAAGGATTCCTCACTTTCATCATGACCACGAGATGCCAACCCTTGTAGAGTAATAAACCGTAGTGCATCTATTGCAACTTCCAATTGAATACGGTAGTCACTTTTAGCTTCATTGTTATAGTTTTCAAAGCAACATCCAATAGAAGATTTTTGTTTATTAAAAACATCAAATTCTTCATAGCATTATTATGGGCACTCATATGATTACCGACGTGCTTATTAAATGCATCAGTTTTACTCCAACTTCTATATCCCCCATTCACAAAAGCCTCACTACCTGACACAGAGTCACTCTTGAATAGATAACAAACAAAACAAAAGGCCGCGTCCTTTTCTTTACTATACTCCAACCAAGTTTGAAACTTATCAAACCACGCAACAACAAAGTTACGCTTTGTCTTTGGAAATTTGTGATCACGAGGTTGACATGGGCCTCTTCGAACATATTCCCTTCTTATTATATCACGATCATTGATGTGAAAATCTGTTAACTTTCTCCTTAACCTAGGATCATGTGGAAGCGAAACAACATCAAAATCGGTCAACCTATCCAAAATTGGTTCTTTGGACACATTTGAACTAATGCCTACTAATGTTTCACCATCTTGAGGCTCTTCAATTTTGGTTTCAATTTCAATTTCAGGTTCGTCTAAAGGGCTTGAACTCAAGTCATTTTGAGCAGTATCATTGTGATGTCTTTTCGGAAAAAAGTTAGTAATTGGTGTCATTTTAGTTCTCTTCATTCTGAAAAATAAGTCATAATGTCACGAATAAATCCGTCTTAAACACAATCGCCTTTTTTATACAACTATACGAGATTATCAAAAAAAAAATTCCAATAACAAATTCAATGCACATACACGTGCTACTGTGCTAGACAATAGACAATTGCTTATTTGCTTAGTACTCATTACTCATATACTTGCAACTTGCTTTTCTAATTTCTCACCTAAGTGGCCAAGTGATAAGTCACATTCAATATTATTTACTACTTTTTATTTTTCCAAAGCAATCAATTCAACTATGCAATGCAATTACTTTCTGACTTCTGACAACATGGTTCATTCATCATAACCACACCCATCTTCTCACTTCTCACTTCTCACATAGTCCCATTAACATTGCACACCAACTATTCCAAATTTCCAATCCAATTTCCAAATTTCTATTTCATACAAGTTCATCAAGTCTTCAAACTTCAAAGTTTCAAACGGCTAATCTAGTTATAATGTATACAGTATGCTTTTTTTCATCCTCTTTCAATATATTTCCTCTCTTCTTCCCCTAAATCTAACAGCTTCAGAAATCACAACTCACAAATGGAAAAACGGCTAATCTATGCTTTTTTTTTCAATACAATTCAATTTCAAGAATCAAGACAATATAAATATATAATACTAAAGTACAATTATACAATGGAAAAACTATAAATCTATAATTACCTCAAGATTCAAGATTCAAGAATCAAGAAAAAGTTTTAATGGAGGCAGAGACAGCCAAGTAGGAACTCAAGATTGAAGATTCAGGAAGAATCAAAGAAAGAAGAATCGGCAACTGTTGAACTGGGCAAGAACTACACACCTACTGATAAGTGTAGTTTGTAGTGTCTATTTTACTGTGTTTTGGTCCCATTTTCCTTGTGGAATCGCTCCTTGGGAGCGGTTTATGGGTTTCTTATGCTTCCTTTAGTTAGTTTCAGGTTCCCGAGACCGATTTGGAAGAGTTGGAGCAATTCCGACTCAATACATACACATTTTGGAGCCAACGAAACTAAGGAACGATGACTTGATGCCTTGGAGTCGACCCCGAGACCTTGGGACCCAATCCCGAGCCTCCGAGACCCGATCCTGAGTCCCGAGAATCGACGAGAAACCCATGAGAAGCAAGGAGGGTCCAAAAGAAGCTTAAAGGAGGCCTACAAGGCTCAACCGGTCCCGGTTGAGGTGCACAAACAAGGGGGCTACTGTCCAGGGCCCATCCCGACCGGGAGCATGCCTTCCCGGCCGGGACCGACCGCTTCCCGACCGGGACCACCCCTTCCCGGCCGGGAAGGACCACCTGCTGCCGCGCCTTTGTTTCTTTATTCTCCCTTCCACTTGTAACCCTATATATACCCTTCCCTTGTTTTGTAAAGCTTATGCACTTGATTAGACCTTAAACCCTAGACTACTTTAGGTTAGATTAGATTAGATTAGTCGGTAATTACTCCTTAATCTTAGTTTACTCTTGTATTATTGGATCTCTTGAAGAATCCATCCAAGATTGACAACCTTGGTGGATGAATTTGGGTTTTCTTCTATGCAAGTGTTCTCCTTTTTCATTCTTCACTAGTTTGGTATAATCCTTTCTTCCTTTTTATTCTTAATCTTGTTTGTTCATCCAAGTTTGCATCTTTGTTCATTTTATTGTTCTTAGTTCATTGTTTTCACTAGTTTGTTTATGTATGCTTGGTTTCTTATGTTGGATCTTCTTGTTCTTGTTAGTTGTAGTTGGATTATGTTAGAGTAGTGTTCTTGCTAGGGTTAGTAGGGTGATTAGGGTGTTAATTGGATGATTAAGGGATTGTTGGAGATGTTGGTGGAAGATTTGGGTTTCCTCTTGGTTTGGTGCATATCACATGTTTGTTGAAATGCTTGAATGACTAAGTAGTTGCATATACTTGTTTTTCTTGTCTTTCTCTTGTGGGTGATAGTTTGTTTGTGGGTTCGGTTCTCTCACTAAGTTGCGAGAGCCCGGTGAGGACGACCCCTAGGTCGGTCTAAGTAGCGAGAGCCCGGATGCGACCTAGGCCACCATAGCGCGCTAGAACCCCGTTTGTCATGTGTGTCGCCGAGATGGGTTCTAGGTGGAACCTCTAGGTGGGTCTAAGTTGCGAGAGCCCGGACCAACCTAGATTACCCTACTACCTCCTTCGCTCTAGTTCTTCCCCGACCATTCCGTTACCCCTTTGACCCCGACCTAATCCTAGCCTGTTTTCCTTGTTTGTTCTCCTTAGTCATAGTCTAGTTTCCTCCCCTTCTTATCACCTTAGTTTAGCTTAGCTCGTTGACTTAGTCTAGTATTTAGGCGACCTTAGTCTAGACGCCTCTTACCGTCCCCGTGGATTCGACCCGACTTGCCCTATCTACCCTAGTTAGGATTAGCCGGTTATATTATTGACGGTTGGGACGTGACGAATCCCTCCCGTCAATTTGGCGCCGTTGCCGGGGACGGTGCTAGTTTGGACTTTGTTTTCCTAGTTACTTGACTTTGTCTTTGTGTTTTTCTTTTTTCTTTTTGTTTCTTTGCTTCTTGTGTGTGTGAAGTTTATTTCTCTCTTGTCTAGTGCCCAAAAAGCACTAGGTTTCTCACATTTGTTCTTAGTCTACAGTTTATGCTTAGAGGTGGTGACTATCTTCTTCTTGCAACTTAGAGCCGCTTTAACGAACGGTTGCTAGAATGAGTGGTTTCCAACCGGGTATGAGCTACGATTTTCGAGCGAGCATGGGGTTTGATCTAAACTCCCCACACATGGAAGCCGATATGAGCTACCCCTCTTCTTCTTTGAACCAAAGCGATGACATGACGTCCCCCTACCATAATCAAGCTTCTTGGGGTAATCAAGTCGGGTATGATCCTCAAGAATATGGATATGGCTACCAACAAGTGAATGACTATCACTCCTACGATCATGGTGGCTATTACTCAAGCTATGAACGTGAAACCACCATGTTCGATCAAGATTCACCTTATGGAAGCCAATACCCCCAAAACCCACAATATTACCCTCCACCCCAACCACAATATGAACCCCATGACCCACAATACTACCAATCACCCCAACCTTGCTACCAACAATATGATGCCCCACCCCTTGGGCATCATCAAGATTTTCAAGGAGCTTTACAAGACCCCAATAATCACCAATTACCCGACATGGAGGTGTTTCAATCGCTTCTTCAATTGCAAAAGAGCAACCAAGAAATGGCCGTTCAAATTCAAAAACAACAAAATGAATTATGGGTCCAAATTCGAAGGGCAAACGAGGAGAGGGATGCTCGATTAAATGCATTATCGGTTCAAACCGTAATGTTTTTATCCCGAACATCACAATTAGATGAAGGGTGCCCACTTGAGAAAGAGGAGCAACCTAATCACGAAGCCGCTAACGTAGTTCCCTTTGGAGGAGAAATTTGCTTTGAAGAACCTCAATCGTCTACCCAAAAAGAGACGAATGAGGATATGACCCTTGGTGAAGGCATCGTTGGTGAAGAATTGGAGGAGGATAGTGAGTTGGATGATTTGGTGGAGTTTGTGAGGATGTTGGGTGAAATTGATAGCCTCGAGTTGCCCATGTGCGATAATATTGATAAGCATCAAGAGCCCCTTGTAAGTGAACCAAGCAATGGTTTGGAAGAGATTGAAACCGCCGGTAGAAGTTTCGATCCTCTCCTCCATGATGATGTGGGGACAAGTGATGAAGATGGCCGGGGAACCACAACTTGAGGAAAGTGTGGGGGTGTGCAACAAGGAGATGGGGCCAAAGTCGCTTTTTGTGCCTCGTTTCTTGGAGATGAAGCTTGCTTGTGATTGGAGACGGTGCTTAGGGAGGAAGAGGTCGGTGAAGCTCGTAGGATGGATAGACCCCGGAGACAACGTGCAAGATGACGTTGGGTCTTGGGATTCCTACTTCTTGCCTCCACCTTGGAGGCCGTGGAGGTTGGCTAGGCTCGAGTGCTTCTTGGGCCTTCATTATGATGTCGGTAGCGCGTTCGACTTGCTCCTCCATGCTCTTGAGGGCTACAGTTGAAGAAGAGTCCACCATCCTAGGTTTGACGGAGTTCCTAAAGAACCGTCATGTTGTATATTCCCCTCCTCTCCTCTTTAGAGTACTTGTGTTTGTATTTGTGTGATTTTTCTCTTGATTTTTGTTGTTTTGTGAAGCTCTTGTAATTGATTTGGTATTTTGATGAGCGATGTGAGGGAGTGAATTTGATGTGTACTTTGAGTTTATTGTGATAGGTGAAGTGAAGGTGACTCCTAGAAAGGAGTGGTTAGTGATAGAGCTTGGATCGTGAGTAAGGGAGTCGGTTTTTGGGGTCATGGGAGTCATGAAGACCCTTCCCGACCGGGAAGGGTGTGTCGTCCCGACCGGGATGGGGCCATCCCGATCGGGATGAGGGTGCCAAAAATCGAGTCCACTGGAGTGTCATCCCGATCGGGAAGGGTTTATCAACCCGACCGGGATCATCCATCCCGACCGGGATGATCCCCTACTCCTTTTTGGTGCTTCTTCTTCGACATTTAAGTCCACCCAACCATTGTATACCCCCACCTAACCTCCCTACCTTCCTTTCTCATATCATACCACCCATGTACCTCATTTACATACCTTAACCTCATTTCCTCCTCACTTTAGACCGATATTCACATCAAATCCCACCCCCTCGCACCATTACTACCTCTACCATGCGGTTCTATCAAGCTTGAAGCGGGATAGCAATGATGAAGACAAGCAAGTGCCTATATTGATCTATGAGACGATGGAGAGAGTGAGTTGCTAACCTATGGTACGACAACTATCCTTTCTTTTCCGTTTTTGTTGTTGCTTGTTTTCCTTTGTTTATTCCCTTCCCCTTGTACACTTTTGTGTCTTGATGTCATGGTGGCCTTCGAGGCCTCGGTAGTTGTTGCTCCCGACTCTCGATGATGTGACTACATCGAGAGTCATTTCAAAATCCAAATTTTACAAGTTTTTTTCACTCTTTCTTTTTGAGGATTTAGTCGGATTTAGGCGGAATCCGGGCTAGGTGACTTGATTACACCTAGCCCTCCCCTCCCATTTCCTTTTATTTCCTTCTTTTTATTTTCTTCCCCCATCCATACCTTTTTCTCGTCTCGGCCCATGGTGACTTGACTACACCCCGGCCGGACACCTTCTACCTTTTTCTTCACTTTATTCTTTGATTTTTAGCTTTATTTTCGTAGTTTCTTTTCTTTTTCTTTTGTCTCTCCGCACACTACAATTGAGCATATGAGGACATTGCTCGGTTTTAGTGTGGGGGAGCGATATTCTAGCATAGTTAGTTTTATTTTCTTAGTTTTTTTCGAAAAAAAAAAATCTTGAAAAAATCCTAAAAATTTGAAAAAATTTCACAAAAATCAAAAAGATTTTTTCTTTTGTGTGTTTTCCCTTTGTGTCTTTATGTCGCGTATTTGTTGTATTGTGTTTGTTTTGCCTCCTTTTTTCCTTATAGGTCGCTTAAATCGCCGATGACTTTGGAAAGCTCTAAAGACTTCCGGTAACATCTTATCCCTTTTTCTTCTTTATCCCTCGTGGAGTTTGGAGGAGATTGTGATGTTGTGTGCTCGGGTGGAGCTTTGTGCATATTGGTGGACGATTTGGTGACTTGTATGGAATATCGGGGTGGTGTTTGTTATATGTTTTTTTTGTTGCCTTTGTTTCTTTTCCTCTCGTTTTCGTCATGTCTTTAATTTTGTGTTGTGTTGTGTTGTGTCTTGTGTGTGTAAACCGTTTTCGAAAACCCGGTTTAGAGGCTAGTGTGCAAGTGTTTACTTTTCCTTCCTAGTTGTATAAATCGAGTCTTGGACTTTAGCCTAGTAGAATGACCCTAAATCAATGATTTCGTTGGTCCTTTACCTTGAGTCCACCTAGCTTACTAGGGATTTACTGCGGGATTTGCACTTTTGACCATTATGACCACCCACGGTGTGAAAAGGCCTTGGTTACCGAGTCTCGTCCCTTAGGTGACCGTGTTTAGGATCGTTTGATTAGTCCAAGTTCTCCCCTTTTTGTGGGTTTGAAGGGAAATCGCGACCCCCGACACACCCATTCCCCCTACTTCCTACACATATTCACACAATAAATTGCAATTTGTTGAATTCTCCCTTTCTTGTCATACAAAGGAATGCCAAAAAGCCAAATCAAGCCAAAAGGGCAAAGAAAAGAAAAGAAAGAAAAATGAAAGAAAGAAAATAAGAATGAAGAAAAAGAAAAGGCACAAAAGCCAAAAAGAAAATAGAAAAGAAGAAAAAGAATGGCATAGCAAAACAAAGCAAAAATGAAAAGAAAAGAGGAAATGCCAAAAGAAAACTCGACTCACAAAAATAACCCCTACCTCTCAAAATAAGCCTTTTTCCGACTTTTGCCATAAAGAGCCTACCAAAGGACCGAGTCCCTAGGAAGGATGATAGCGGCATTAGTCGGTCTTCCCTCATTTTGCATTATTTCCACCTTTTTACTTGGACTAGTTAGGCGGTTTTTAGACATGGGACGACCCTCTTGGCTCACGCTAAAGGGGGCGGGGTCTCACTTACCTACAGTGTCGACTAACACCGTGGTTCTTCACTTTTCCACTCCGCCGATCGTCCCGTAGTACGTTTTTAGAAAGTTAGGAGGACCTAGGTAAGTTACCAACGTTTTTGTTGCTTTATCGTCATACTATTAGGGTTTAGTCCACCTTGGTTTGTATTGCTAGTGATAAGTGTCATTTGTAGTGCCTATTTCGTAGTGTTTTAGTCCCATTTTCCTTGTAGAATCGCTCCTTGGGAGCGGTTTAGGGGCTTCTTATGCTTCCTTTAGTTTGTTTCAGGTTCCCGAGACCGAATTGGAAGAGTTGGAGCGATTCCGACTCGATACATACACATTTTGGAGCCAACGAAACTAAGGAACGATGATTCGATGCCTTGGAATCGACCCCGAGACCTTGGGACCCAATCTCGAGCCACCGAGACCCGATCCTGAGTCCCGAGAATCGGTGAGAAGCCCATGAGAAGCAAGGAGGGACCAAAAAGTGCATAATGGAGGCCTACAAGGCTCATCCCGTTCGGGATAAGCTCATCCCGTTCGGGATAAGCTCATCCCGTTCGGGATGAGGTGCACAAACAAGAAGGCCACTGACCAGGGCCCATCCCGATCGGGATGGTGGCGTCCCGACCGGGACCGACCTCGTCCCGACCGGGACCACCCCGTCCCGGCCGGGACGGGCGTGCTGCTGCCGTGCTTTGCTTTCCTTCTTCTCCTTTCATTCTTAAACCCTATATATACCCTTCCCTTGTTTTGTAAAGGATATGCACTTGATTAGACTAAAAACCCTAGACTACTTTAGGTTAGATTAGTTTAGTGTATATTAGTCGATAATTAGTAGTTAATCATAGATTAGTCTTGTATTAAGGGAATTCTTCAAGATCTCCATTCAAGCTTGACAAACTTGGATGTTTGTTTTGGGTTTTCTTCATTAATGCAAGTTTTGTTCTTTCTTCTTCCTCTAATTTGGTACAATCCTCTCCTTTTCCTCTTAATCTTGTTTATGTTGTTCAAGTTTGAATCTTTGTTATTGTTTTGCTATTGTTCTTGTTAGTTTCATAATGTGTGTTTGGTTTCTTAGGTTAGATCTTCTTGTTCTTGTTAGTTCTTGATTAGATATGTTAGAGTAGTGTTCTTGCTAGGGTTAGTAAGGTGATTAGGGTGTTAATTGGGTGATTAAGGGTTTGTTAGAGATGTTGGTGGAAGATTTGGGTTTCCTCTTGTTTGATGCACATCACATGTTTGTTGAATTGCTTGAATGACTAAGTATGTACGAATGCTTGTTTTCTTGCCTTTCTTTGTGGGTGTTAGTTTGTTGTGGGTTCGGTCCCCTCACTAAGTTGCGAGAGCCCGGATTCGACCTAGGCCTATAGCGCGCTAGAACCCCGTTTGTGTTGTGTACCGCCGAGATGGGTTTTAGGTGGAACCTCTAGGTGAGTCTAAGATGCGAGAGCCCGGACCAACCTAGATCACCCTACTACCTCCTTCCCTCTAGTCCTTCCTTGACCATTCCGTTACCCCTTTGACCCCGACCTAATCCTAGCCCGTTTTCTTAGTTGTTCTCCTTAGTCATAGCCTAGCCTCCTCCCTTCTTATCATTCTCTAGTTTAGCTCGTTGACTTAGTCTCGTATTTAGGCGACCTTAGTCTAGGCTATACATTACCGTCCCCGTGGATTCGACCCGACTTACCCTATCTACCATAGGTTTAGCCGGTTATATTATTGACGGTTGGGATTCCACGACAAATCCCTCCCATCAGCTAGCTTGGGAACGTTGTCAATTACCTCGAGTCCTAAACCGGTGCTTCTTTCACCGCTTTTAGAGGGAAGCGGTATTTCTTTTGTTTTGGGTGCAACCGTCTAAGTGTTTGTTTGTGTGTTTGTTTGTTTGTGTGTTTTGTGTCCGGTTGCATCCGCGGTTTTGTCGCAAGACCTGACTTGCCTTGCGGAGTGCACTTTTCCTCTAAGTGCACTCGCGTGAGTTGAAAGGGCGTAGGGTGCGCTAATACCCACTCGGATAGTTTAGTAGATAGTATGTGCTTACTCGAGGGCGAGTAAGGGTTAAGTGTGGGGGAGTTGATAAGTGTAGTTTGTAGTGTCTATTTTACTGTGTTTTGGTCCCATTTTCCTTGTGGAATCGCTCCTTGGGAGCGGTTTATGGGTTTGTTATGCTTCCTTTAGTTCGTTTCAGGTTCCCGAGACCGATTTGGAAGAGTTGGAGCAATTCCGACTCAATACATACACATTTTGGAGCCAACGAAACTAAGGAACGATGACTTGATGCCTTGGAGTCGACCCCGAGACCTTGGGACCCAATCCCGAGCCTCCGAGACCCGATCCCGAGTCCCGAGAATCGACGAGAAACCCATGAGAAGCAAGGAGGGACCAAAAGAAGCTTAAAGGAGGCCTACAAGGCTCAACCGGTCCCAGTTGAGGTGCACAAACAAGGGGGCTACTGTCCAGGGCCCATCCCGACCGGGAGCATGCCTTCCCGGCCGGGACCGACCGCTTCCCGACCGGGACCACCCCTTCCCGGCCGGGAAGGACCACCTGCTGCCGCGCCTTTGTTTCTTTCTTCTCCCTTCCACTTGTAACCCTATATATACCCTTCCCTTGTTTTGTAAAGCTTATGCACTTGATTAGACCTTAAACCCTAGACTACTTTAGGTTAGATTAGATTAGATTAGTCGGTAATTACTCCTTAATCTTAGTTTACTCTTGTATTATTGGATCTCTTGAAGAATCCATCCAAGATTGACAACCTTGGTGGATGAATTTGGGTTTTCTTCTATGCAAGTGTTCTCCTTTTTCATTCTTCACTAGTTTGGTATAATCCTTTCTTCCTTTTTATTCTTAATCTTGTTTGTTCAGCCAAGTTTGCATCTTTGTTCATTTTATTGTTCTTAGTTCATTGTTTTCACTAGTTTGTTTATGTATGCTTGGTTTCTTATGTTGGATCTTCTTGTTCTTGTTAGTTGTAGTTGGATTATGTTAGAGTAGTGTTCTTGCTAGGGTTAGTAGGGTGATTAGGGTGTTAATTGGATGATTAAGGGATTGTTGGAGATGTTGGTGGAAGATTTGGGTTTCCTCTTGGTTTGGTGCATATCACATGTTTGTTGAAATGCTTGAATGACTAAGTAGTTGCATATACTTGTTTTTCTTGCCTTTCTCTTGTGGGTGATAGTTTGTTTGTGGGTTCGGTTCCCTCACTAAGTTGCGAGAGCTCGGTGAGGACGACCCCTAGGTCGGTCTAAGTAGCGAGAGCCCGGATGCGACCTAGGCCACCATAGCGCGCTAGAACCCCGTTTGTCATGTGTGTCGCCGAGATGGGTTCTAGGTGGAACCTCTAGGTGGGTCTAAGTTGCGAGAGCCCGGACCAACCTAGATTACCCTACTACCTTCTTCGCTCTAGTTCTTCCCCGACCATTCCGTTACCCCTTTGACCCCGACCTAATCCTATCCCGTTTTCCTTGTTTGTTCTCCTTAGTCATAGTCTAGTTTCCTCCCCTTCTTATCACCTTAGTTTAGCTTAGCTCGTTGACTTAGTCTAGTATTTAGGTGACCTTAGTCTAGACGCCTCTTACCGTCCCCGTGGATTCGACCCGACTTGCCCTATCTACCCTAGTTAGGATTAGCCGGTTATATTATTGACGGTTGGGACGTGACGAATCCCTCCCGTCACCTACTGACCTACATTCAATTGTTTTTCTTTTTTTTTAATATAAAAGAAACGTGTTTACGTGTATATATTTTATATAATACGAGTATATAGTAGTATAGTTTAGATTTTGTTCTTACTTTGATTTTATTTAGACAAATTAACTATTTTTTTAATATATCTTTTCGTATTGTTAACAATTATCTTAATCAGATCTTTAATACATATTAGGATGGGGTAGCAAATTTTTTTTTTCTCAAATTTTTTTTTCCGGATGGGGTAGCAGGTGCTACCCCCTGCTACAGTGTAAATTCGCCCCTGAGTAGAGAAGGTAACCCTGATGAAGCTAAAAAAAGCCCCCCCTGCAACCCCCCCCCCCCCCCCCCCTCGTTCTGGTCCCAAAAAATTGACCCCCCATGAGGGGTCCATCTGCATCTTCTCCCTTTAATGACCATCATAAAGATGACAGTGTCATCCCTCCAAAAAACACCAAAAAAGATAGGGGTCCACCAAAACCAAAAGATTCCTCTATCACATGTAGTCCACAAAAGGCATGTGGAGAAAATAGTTCAGCAACCCTAAAGGAATCCAAAAAAATCCACAAAATCCAAACAAAATAAGCCTCTTTCTCAACAACAAATTTTGAGGTCCTCACCCAGATTTCAGTCTAGCAACCTTGAGTCTGGTCTAGGGTTTGACTGCAATGAAATTAGTTTGTCTGATGTACTAAATTAGTCTGAACATAACCCAAAGACTGCAATTTCATAAGGAGGTGTGTGTGGGGGGGGGGGGGGTATGATACTTTAAGCGAGGATGACTATGAATATGACCCTGTTGAGGAATAAAATCGGTCAGATGATGACAAGGGTTTAACAGATCTTGAGTTGTCAGGGGTAGAGTTGTCTGATGTTGAAGGAGAGGTTCTTGGAAGTACATTTGTCCAAAAAGAAATAACTTTTTCTGGAGGGGGTGTGAATTCTGGTGCAGATTCATTAACTGAAGACGACAGTGAATACAACCCTGAGGGTGAAGAGGAGTCAGATGAAGATTTGTCTGATAGTCAAGGAGATAAGGAGGTTCTTGAAAGTATAGTTGAGAAGGAAATACAACTTGATGATAACTCTGATGAGGAGTGGGTAGAGGTTAGAGAGAAAGTGAAGGCTTGGAATGCAAAAGCATTGAAGATTGCAAGCAGTTGGAATTAGATGCAATTGCTAACTCTTTGCCTGGTCAGCTGTCATCTGAAGAAGGGGCTGGGGGTTCATCTGCAGGAGGGATTGCTGGTGAGGTTAATGCAGGAGTGGGCGGTAATGAGAGTAGATATGATGAAAGTGGTGAAGGGGAGGACACTCCTGGTGAAAGTGAGGATGAATCTAGACCCGGTAAGAGGAAGAAATCTGGTACAACAATTGTGAATGACAAAACAGATTTCACAAAACTTAGGTGGACTGTTGGTATTATATTTCCTAATAGAGAAATCTTCAGGGATTGCGTCACTAGATACGCAGTTTCACAAGGGAGAAATCTTAGAGTGGATGTAAGTGACAAAATCAGGGGTAGAAAAGTAGGGGTTAGGTGTGTGAAAGGTTGTCCATTTGCATTGTATGGGAGTTGGGATCGGAGAAGAGACTGTTTTGTGGTGAAGAGAATTGGACCAGAGCACAGTTGCCAGAGGACAATGGGGGGCAACGTACAACTCAAGTCCAGCTGGCTAGCAAAACAATTCCTTGAGGTGTTTAAAGCAAGGCCTCATTGGCCAGCTTCAGAGATAATGGAGACTGTAAGACGGGCGTATAGGGTTCTAATCAAAAGGGGTCTTGCGTACAAAATCAAGTATCACGCTCACAGACTGCTTCATGGGTCAATGAAAGACCACTACAGCAAGATTGGGTCGTACATAGCAGCTCTTGAAGAAGAAAGACCCATCAGGTGTATTCACCCTATTCAATAACCCTAGTCCGAGGTCCAATCTGTCGGTTTTCCAGAGGTTTTTTGTGTGTTTTGATGCACTAAAAGATGGCTGGATGAATGGTTGCAGGAAAGTTTTGTGTGTCGATGCTTGTTTCCTGAAAACTTTCCTAGGTGGTCAGCTAATAAGTGCTGTGGGGATGGATGCTAATGACCAGATGTACCCATTGGCGTGGGCTGTGGTTGAAGGTGAGAACAATGAAAGCTACGAGTGGTTTTTCAAGGAATTGAAGAGAACCTTAGATGAGACACAAGGTGAAGGCTGAACATTGATATCAGATGAGCATCAAGTAAGTTCCCTACTTTGTATAATCTTATGATTTTTCAAATATTAGTAATCGAATCCTTGATTTTCCTAATTGATTTTCAAATATTAATTCCTTAATTAGTAATCGAATCCTCGAGTAATCAGATGAGCATCAAATATTATTTCCCTAATTAATTGCCTAATGTTGTCGAAAACAGTATGACTATATGTAGTAATCGATGCTGTACGGGATCATTTGCCTGCGTGAAAAGGGTTATGAATGTTTAGTTAAGTCGTTCTAGTTTTACTCTGAATGCAACTGTCAATTATGACTGTTGATAATACTCTTCCTGTAATGCTACTAGCACTACTGCCTGGTTCAGAATTCAGAGAATGCAACTGTCGATTACGTTTACAACTGTCAAGATGTTACTTTTATTTTCATACGATCCAGATTGAGCCGTGTTGATGTCGATTTCTGCGTCCGTTACTAACAAATTTCTGAACTCGACTGTCTGGTCCACTACTAAACTACCACTAATAGTTTGTTGTTAAACGTATTCATTCATATGGAGTATCTGAGTAAGAGCAAGCGTGATCCGGTGATTGTGTTTAGAAAAGTAAATCAATTTGAGGAAATTATTCAGTTGTTGACAGAATCTGCGTAGCGTTGGTGGAAATTTGGGGAAATTTGATGATTGGGAACGCGTACGAATTACGATTGCTTAATATAACGCGATCTGGTGATTGTTATTAGAAATTAATCAATTTTAGGAATCTATTCATTTTTTCGACATAATTCGCGAATTGTTAATGGTCTCGTCATCTATTTCAACATTATTTTGGTTGCCTTAGTATCTGGATTACTGGTATACTAATTGTACTTAGCAAAGACAAAACAATAGGTACTTGTTTGCATATTTGGTTGCCTATTTGAAATCTGTTGTTCGTTTCTTCATTCGTTGGTATATTTTTCTTTGTAGCATCAACAGTAGGTACCCTTTTGCTTACTTTAACTGCATTTGTTCTATTCTTCATTTCCCTTGTAGAGCATTGTGACAATGGTGGCGCAGGAGTTTCCCAAGGCGAAACACAGATACTGCGCTAGACACATCTTCGTTAATTGGCACAAAAGCTACAAGGGGGACGAAATGAAGCTCCTATTCTGGAGATGTGCGAAAGCCTACAAGAAAGCAGACTACAAGGATGTTGTTGATGCAATGAAGGAGGTAGATCCCAAGGCTGCGGATGCCTTTCTAGCATGTAAACCAGAACTATTTTGTAGGGCATTTCCGAAGACTAACACAAAGGCGGATGTGATAGTGAGTAACATGGCGGAGACTTTTAATGCCTACATCATTAACGCAAGATCTAAACATGTCATATACATGTTGGAGGACATTAGGGTTGCGTTGATGCGAAGGTTGACCAGCAAGAAGGAAGAAATGGAGAAGAAAACCTCTTTACTATGCCCAAGGATTCAACAAAGGTTAGAGATCGAAAAAGAACTTGCAGCATTTTGTGATGTCATTCCATCAAGTCCTACAGTTTTTCAAGTACTACATGGCATAGACTCTATGAAGGTTAAATTTGGAGGCTAGGACTTGCACTTGTAGGAAGTGGGACATGACCGATATTCCATGTTCCCATGGAGTTGTTGCCATATTTGCACTGCATGCCGTCCCGGAAGAGTATGTTTCCGACTGCTATAAAAGGGACACTTACATTAGGGCATATAGTCGCTCCATTTCTCCTCTTGCAGGTCAGAGACATTGGCCTGTCGTTGAGCTACCATTAAACCCCCCACCAATCAAGGTTGGACCTAGCAGGCCAAGGAAGAATAGGAGGAGGAATTCTTTTGAGGATTCAAAGAGAACCGGTAAGCTGACAAGGCATGGTGTTGAGCTAACATGCACTATTTACAAGTGTAAGACTCACAACAGGAGAACATGTCCTCAGAAGGACCAAGCCACTGCTGTACAAGAGGGACCAAAAAGAGGTAGATGAAGACCTAGAAAGCATCCTAGAACTGATGCTTCTGATTCAGTGCGGCCGTCTAATGATCAGAACCACCATGACGCCACTGCACAACCAACTCGACAAGGCAGAGGAGGGAGAGTCATAAGGGGAGGGAGAGGAGCAAGAGGAGGTATAACTGGCAGTGGAGGGAGAGGGCCAATTGGAGGCAGAAGCAGGTCACCACAAGGGGTGGGGGTGCTATTCGATGACTCTGGAAATGCATACACCAATCTGCCTGGAAGTTCTGGTGGGCCGAGATGCATTCAGTCAGTTGAAGCATCTACCCAAGCTTCTAACAATCTCCACAGTTGATGATTACGACAATGAATTAGTGTCGTGAACGTTGTTAAGTTTTTGGTTACTGAATGATGAACTTTCTGTTTATGATTATGACCGATGTGTTTCAGTTTTATGTGTGAACTTAGTTTCCAAACAATTGTCGTGTGTTTTGTGCACACTTTTTGTTAAACTTTATGGAATGTATCTGAAGTATGTTTACGGTTTGGAATGCAAACTTTATGTCTCTACGCTTTCGAATGTAAATTAAAGTTTTCACATGTCGCTGCTACTGCTACTATGTCGTTGCCCAGTTACGCAAAATTGAAATATTACAGAAAGTTGCTGCTACTGTAATGAATTCCCTGTTGAAAATAATTTCAACTTCAAACTTTCATTAATTAGGAATGTTGAACATTACAGAAGCCATGTTTAAGAAACTAAATTACTGACTCCATTTCATTACCCACTGTTACGTCCACTACTACATATCTACGACTTCTTAAACATTACTAATCTACTGCTTCTTAAACATCTACTCGAGTTTCTTAATCAACCTCGAACTAGTGCTTCTTAAACAACCAGCAAACAGCGAAAAAAAAACCACGACAAAATCAAACAAATCGTAGCTTTTTTCTCCCCTTTCACGTGTATACGCAATTCGGCCCTTAATTCCTCGACCTTCTTCTTCAAACTTTGTTTCTTCATCAACAACTTCACAATTCTTTCTTCCAACAACTGTTTCTAGAATGCAACCACTTCATAATCCTTGTCTTCACACTCAAACCTTGATTTCACATCTTCCACCATCATGAAGTATCTACACCCATTGTTCTTCAAAGAGCATCAATTAAACATGTAGATTTCAGAATTTAATCGGCAAGATTAACATCAAAATTGAAATAACCGATGCAAAATTAATCAACATACCGGCCAAAGGGGACAACCATAAAATTTCTTCCCGGAGTTTTCCCCCTTCTTAATGGTCCTCACGACTGCTTGCAATTTGTGATTACACAAAACTTCATTCGACAATTTTGAACCCCAAGAATTTGAAGAGCTTGCATTTGATGGAGAGCCCATTATTAGATTTAATGGAAATGAAACTTTTTTAATTTTCATGCAAAGTTGTCATTGAAGGCCTGGAATTAAGTAGGAGAGAGATGGAGAAAGAGGGTAAAGAAGGAGGAGGGTGGGTGTGGATTTAATGTAATGAAGTTGCCGTTGTTTTTGAAGAAGATTACCTACTGTTGTAGGTAACAAATGATACTATATCATTCTCATTTGACTACTCCAACACTCTCTATTATTTTGGGATTAACTGTAATTTGTATTATTAATGGAATACGCCCAATAGTCAGTATTATTGCTATTAAATAACCCGATTTAGGTGTATTCATACTCTCATTAGTAACTATTGCATCCATAGTAAGTTAGTAGCTATGATAAAGTAAACTGAGAAGCTAAAAGCAAAAACAAATTGAAACTGAAACATCAATGAGAGAAATTTGAGTTTAAAGGGTTGTCTTGTTCATGAACACTTTTAACAACATTTTAATTGTTTACGTTTATAATCGTCTAAAAGTTTTACTCCCTCTTATTCCTCATTTTCTTCCCCTTTCATTAAAATATATATACCTCACATATACTCCGTATTAAAGAAAGGGGAAGAAAATGAGAAATACTCCATAAGAGGGAGTACCTAAATGAAAACCCGCTCTTTCCTTACATAAATGATTGAAGTCTTACACGAATAAAAACATACTCTCTCTTAAAATAATTTTTTTGGTAAATAAGTAGGACTAGCCCAAAATGAAATACGAGTACAAAGGTAAATAAGAACTAGAAAACATAAAAGGGATATAGCGAGGTCACGTCACACCCCTTGCATCTTGCTCCATTAGTTGAAACAGATTCCCTGGCATATTCCATACTCAATGATGTCTAACTTTGATATTGTGAGACGCCCAAGTTAGCTAACCAATCCGGACACGCATCCGCCTCCCTATAGATATGTATATCATTAACTTGCCATGTCAAATCTTGAATGAACGATTTGCAAATTTTGATCATGTGTGAGTAGGCTATGGGGAGTAAATCTTCCGACTTCATAAGACTCTCAAAACTTGAGAATCCGTTTTGAATTATAAACTTAGGGGATGTTTGGTTGGGGGTTTTGGAATGGAATCACCCATCCTTGTGTATGGTTGATGACGTTTGGATTGGAGTTATAAACCTAAGAGGTTCTAATTCCCATGCATCCAACCCCTTGGAATCCCAATCCGAAGGGGGTGTTTGTTTGGCTACTTGGAAATGGATTGGAATGGATTTGCTCAATTCCAATGTTTAGTTGGATTGTTTAAGAATGAAGTTGGATACCTAATGGATTCCAAATCCATTGGAATCACATCCCCACCTTTTCTCCTATGGATTCCAACTCCATCCCTTCTTGCTTAAAAATAAAATGAACCAAACAAGTTTCATAAGGTACTGTGGACACTCACCCAAACCACTGCCCGCGAGCACCTGCGCGGGACCGGTCGCGGCGGCCACCCGCACGACCTGTCTTCCGCACGCTCGTCGCGTTTCGGGGCCGATCCGATCTCGCGTTCGGGGCGATGTGTCGGACCTCGATTTGGTTGATGATTTGAATTGTACTAGACGGATGTGGGGACATCCATCTTTCCGTTGGAATCGATCGAGACGTGGTTGTAAATGTTTAAAGGCCGATATGTTTGGTCTGACGACCTTTTTGGTGAACCGAATTCGTTGCCGATTTGTGGAGTCGCCACCGAATAATTTTGGGATACTTGGAAACCGTTCAAGTCAACTTTAATCCTTAGCCGGCTCAAAGCTGAGTGACATGGAGACCTAAAGATAAAGACTTTTACCCTTAAGCATTCCATATCTAGAATGACTCTCATTGTCAATGGTTTCGGCCATTCGGAAACCGTAGATTCTGAGTAAGAGGTGAGTTTGCCGGTCCTATCCGGTCTGGTTTGCCGGCCCTGACCACTTTTTGAACACCCCTAAACTTAACGCAGTTTCTTGTTCAATTAGTTGGCTCAACTCTCCATACAAATGGAGAATAAATTCGGCGACAATGGGTCACCTTGACGATAACTCAAGTGGGGGCAAAGTACTTCGTCTTTTCACCATTCCATAGTACATTGAGCATCACGGATTTAATAAGCAACATTGATGGGGTCATGTGATCAGCTCGGCCAGGTTATGGTGATCGACGTCCGCCCCACTCCTAGCTGGACGCCGATCTACTCAGGCCCTCAACAAAGACAGTTCCAGTTCGACGGCCGACGACCCAAGCCCGGCGAAGCCCTGTTTATAAGGAGAGATCCCCTATTCTTGTCCTCTCCCTATAAATAAGGCATTATTCTCCCTAATCAAAGAAGAACAAATAAGCATCATTTATCTCACTAGAAAAGGGAGGTAATTAAGACTCTTGACCAAAACCGAGACATTTACCACAAAAATCATCGCTAACTTGAGCGTCGGAGAGGCAACCTCGGACACCTTCCGAGGCCCTTGTTTGTCACTTGTGTAGTGACAACGGCCATCCAGACGTCCAAAGGCCTAACCCGAACAACCATAGGCGGAGTAACAGACGGCATACCCGGAATACGGTTGAGAGAAGATACATTTTTTCTTAGCTTTGTATTTGAAAAGAAGGAGAGACTTGGTTTGAAAGAATGCTAGAAATGGCAAAAAAAATCCAAGGTTTTTATAGGCAAAAGAAGCATTTAAGGCTACCCTAACCACCTATCCTAGGGAATAATTATGGCATGTAAACCCAACATCCTTAAAGAGTAATCATTACATGCCCCTTCCCAATGAAGGGGGAGTCAGATGGGAAGGGCGTCATGCCTACACGCAGAAATACTCGAGAAAGTAAGAGTCTCCTCCAAGTGCTACACACAAAAATACTCGAGAAAGTAAGAGTCTCCTCCAAGCGCGTCTATTGTTAACCTCGCCGCCAGCAGGGGCAGGCGCCAATGCATGACGATGGGGCAATTGATGAGGGTCACATGATCAGCTCGGCCAGGGTATGACGATCGATGTCCGCCCAACTCCTAGGTGGACGTCGACCTACTGATCAGGCCCACAGCAAAGACAGTTCCAGTCCGACGGGTAACGGCCTCCAGGTCTTGCTAGCTACCCGGACGACGACCCAAGCCTGGCGAGACCCTGTTTATAAGGAGAGATTCCTTCTTCTTGCCTTCTCCCTATAAATAGGGCACTATTCTCCCCAATCAAAGAAGAACAAATAAGCATTACTTATCTCCCTAGAAAAGAGAGGTAAGACTCTTGACCAAAACTGAAACATTCACCACAAACCCATCGTTAACTTGAGCATCAGAGAGGCAACCTCTGACACCCTCCGATGCCCTTATTTGTCAACTGTGCAGTGACAGCGGTCATCCAGACGTCTAAAGGGAGCGATAGGACAGCAGAAGCCAGCGGTCCTAGCCGGCTCGTATCGATTGTTTGCATCCCAACTAAACATAATAACTCGAATCATTTTGTTTGGCAAGCCCATACCCAACCAAGTATGATGAATAAACGGTCACTCAAGTTTATCATAAGCCTTTTCGAGGTCTAATTTAAGAGCCATGAACCCCTTTTTTTCCTTTCTTTGTCCGCATAGAATGCAAGGCCTTCTGTACCAAGATAATATTATCCGTGTTAGGAAATAAGTGCCTTGCAATTGTCCTTTTGGATCTTGAATTGGTTTCCGACCTGAATCTGTTTAATTAGGAAGGTTTCCTAATTAATATCCGATTGATTAGAGTTTCCTAATCAATATCTGAGTATCTGACCTAGGATTTCCTATTGTATAGGGTTTCCTAATCTGCTTAGGGTTTCTGTTTAGGTTGAGAGTATTATATAAACTCTCTTGCCTCTACCCTAGAAATTATGATATCAGTCTGAAATCTGTAACCTCTCCTCAAATTAATAAAACTATCCCGTCCTTCTGTCCGTGGATGTAGCTAAAAGGTTGTTAGTTGAACCACGTAAATCTGTGTGTCTCTCGATTTTACGTTCTTATTTGTTTGTCTTTCTCTTCCGTTATAACAATCCGCTATTTGCCTTTTTGAAAAAAAACTAGCTTGAACCGGATTGATGAGATTAGGTAGCACAGGTTTACGACGATTCACAATCATTTTCGTAATTATTTTGTAAACGACATTGCACAATCCAATGGGTCGAAACTGACTCATTAGATGAGGATGATCAATCTTAGGGATTAAACATAAACGCTTCACTCAACCCATATGGTATTATCATATCATTCATTACTCTTAGCACCAACCGACACAAGCTTGGCGAGACTACGTCCCGCTGAGTTTAACAGAAAATTGCTTTAAAACCATCCGGGCCTGGTGCCTTGAAAGGAGACATTTGGTTTAGAGAACATTTGATATCCGTTAATGAATAATAACCACGGTCCAATTTCCCCCGCTCCTCCTTCGTCAGTTAAGGGAATAGCCCAATTGTGAGACGGTCCAGGTCACTAACATATATCACTCAGGTTATAAAGAGAGAAGGTTATGGCTAATGGCTATGGGTGTATAAACAAATATGGTCCGATTTTACAAATCAAATCGGACATATATCACTCTGGTCTCCGTGTTCCCAAAAGCTTGATGACTAGTCAAAGAAATAAGACGAAAAATATCTGAACCCTGAAAACCAAACCTAAAGATTTTCGGTCCGAGTCCTTTATAATTGGTTTGATCTAATCTGGTTCCTATTATACATGACATTTCCCGATCATCAGATTTATCCGATCCGATTCGATCTAATCTACTTTCAAAGGGGCTCAACAAAATATCATCCCAAGGATGGGCCTCAATTAAAAATCCATATACCAAACTACCCATAAGCAATGAGCAAGAAGAGGTACACAACTACACACATGGTTGAAGTCGATGCCCATAAATATCAATATCCCACACTCCTCAAGTTTCACCCTCACACAAAAACACCCTTGCCAATTGCAATACCTTATCGTCTCCTCCCTTCTTCTCAATTCTCCCTTTCTCTTACTCTTAGTATATCGCCTTATCTCATTTATTCAACAATGGCTTCATCCACTTCTATCTTCGTATCTTCCTTAACACCCAAAACTCTAATTTTCGCCAAACTCAACACCTCCGTCACTCCCCTCTTCTTCACTTCCCCTTCAAAACCCGCTTCACTCAACACCCTTTCATTCCCATCTTCCAAACGTTTGGAGCCGCTCACTTCCGGGTTTGTTCGAAAGGTCGCGGTTTCCTCTGAATACGGGCAGAGAGAGCGAGAAAACTTCTCCCCTGACCTTAAGCTCTTTGTGGGTAATCTTCCCTTCAATGTCGACAGCGCCGAGCTCGCTGAATTGTTTGGAAATGCCGGTACTGTTGAAATGGTTGAGGTAATCTATTTTATTCATCGAGTTCCTTTGTTTGGGGTGAAGTTTGGTATAAATATGTACAGTAATATCGTATTGTTATTTTGGTGGAATATGGGCAACGAGAGCAAGAAAACTTGTGGTTTCCCAAATGTCGACAAGAAAGAATACCAATCTGGGCTTTTATCCTTTTTCTGTAATTTCATGTTGGTTATGCTTATTTTACTTATTTACTGATTTTCTGTTCGCCTTTTCCTGATAAGTAATTTCAATTTTTGCAGGGTTTAGATAGGGTTTTTAATAAATAAATAAATAAATAATGCTCCCTATGTATTTCCGAGTTCACTCCAAATATTTGCTTAGTCGGAGGGAAACTAATCTGGGATATTTTCCTTTTCCTTCGTCTCTAATTAGCTACCTAACCAAATCCGTTTCCCTCCGAATTCCTCTATCCAAACAAAGTGTAAGCTTTTGAAATTGTCCGCTGATGTTGCATGTTGTGTTAATGGTTGGAGCAGGTCATCTATGACAAAACTACTGGGAGAAGCAGAGGCTTTGGGTTTGTGACCATGTCTTCGTCGCAGGATGTGGAGGCTGCTGCCAAGCGATTCGACGGCTATGTAATTTATTCAACTATATCCATTATATACATACATTTTTGTGGCACTTTACAATTCTTGTTATGAAGTACACCGTATGTTAGTTAGACTTATCCGTCATTGGCATCTTCTGAAACAGTAAAAAACTGTAGTTATGAGCTTCAACTGTGTTGTATGAGTCCAAAATTGAAAGATGTGAATTGGGTGGCAACATAATTTCCCGGTACCTCTGCTATGTCGCATATTAAACCACTTAACCAAGCTATAAGTAGCACATTCTCCTCCCTCCCTTCCATTTAATTTTGTACATTGATTGAAATATACCTCATATTGAACAAACTGTATAGAGGGATATTTGTCCCTCTTTTTTTCTTTTTTTTTTGTCATCGTTTCAATTTTTCATTTCTTCTCCTACATACCCTACATGTCCTGTGGGTTCACTTATTAGTTGTGAATGACTCGTTTACCATTGGCGTTTCGTACTAAATCATTTGGGGGAATATATCTCCGGCTTTTTTTGGTCGTTTCAATCTTTCATTTTGTCTCCTAAATACTCTGTAACAGATACCCCTGCATGTCCTGTGGGTTAGACTTATTAGTTGCGAATGACCTCTTTTACCCATTTTAATGGTAAATTGGCCCATTTTCCATAACTTTTTTTTTTCACTTTTGTGAAATGGGCCTATTCGTACTTCTACACCCATTTTTTGTTGATATTTTTCCTTAATATCATGCTGTCGTGAGAACTGAATGCCTTCATGAATCAGAACAGAATGTTTTATTCCTGTCCTTGACGGCCATGATGGTTATGAGATACATCCCCACTAGACACTTTGTGTTTTGGCTGAAAGTGTGCCCCTTTCTTCTCATAGAAGTTACGTTTTTGAGATTGCAAATACTTTTGATGAACAGGAACTCGATGGAAGACCATTGAGAGTGAATGCAGGGCCTCCACCACCTAAAAGGGAAGGGGAGTTTGAGGCAAGAGGTGGCAGAGGAGGTGGAAGAAGTTTTGACAATGCCAACAGAATTCACGTCAGTAATCTTTCATGGCAAGTCGACGATTCATCCCTGAAGACTCTCTTCAGTGAGTCAGGAGATGTGGTGGAAGCCAAGGTTATATATGACAGAGAGACCGGTCGTTCAAGAGGGTTTGGGTTTGTAACTTATGCTTCTGCTAATGAGGTCAACAGTGCAATTGAGTCCTTGGATGGTGTGGTAAGAACCTTCGACTATCTTTATCCGTTAGACTCAGATACAAGTCTTAACATCAATCAAATATTTACTGTTTTTATAATTGAATTCAAACCCTCTACTCTACATCTGTCTGATTGACGCATCAAAACTCCTTAAAACAATACTTGTATGTGGGAGCCAAAAGTTTCTCACATCCACTATTCATTGGACTCGTCATGAGTTTTGGAATTTTAAGACCCGACTTCAGACCCATCTCCCCTCCTCCTCTGCCCTTGGGCACACCCCATAACCATTGTAGTTTGAGCTTGCGTTTGAGATCTAGATAAATTCAGTCTTGTAGCTTGAGCTAATGTCGAGACCCAGATAAAAGCTGTATTACAACAGATATGACTGCATGAGCCTGCTTCTAGTTTGGGGTTAAGTTTCAAATGAAAACGAAGATATTTTTAATGGTATACGAGTCTGATACTGTTCATTACACATCTTAACTTAACACAAAAACTAGGATTAAAGGAGGGATGATATCTTTATGCATCATTGAATATTTCTTTTTCATTCCTCTTTAACTTTCTAGCGACTATGTTTCATTCCTTTGCACCTATTATATGGCCTTATTTATTTGTTTAGGATTTCAATGGGAGGAATATTCGAGTAACTGTTGCAGAATCTAAACCAAGGCGCTAAAAATGTGAAATGATAGTGCCATTTGGAATCAAGATGGAATTATAGGTACCATTGTTATCCCTCTTTTTTTTAATCGCTGGTCTACATCCTTTGAAGTTGTAAGACTTACTTTTACATTTTCCAAACATCTCATATAATGTCGTTTTCCTCATTTACTCGTAAGTTGAAGTAGTTAACAATTAATATGCATTCCGATAAGGTGATATCAAAGTGTGTTGTCTTGGCCAGGTTGCGGGAATTTTGAGGTTTGGTGCGGCAATTTGATATGCGTGTGAGCCTTCCTTCCGGGAATGTGTTATAGGAACTCAGTTGAGTTCATTCAGGTGTTTGTAAACTATATCATATGATGATATGGGCGTAGCCGCGTAGGCAGGGGTTTACATGAATTAATTTGACTCTGTAATCATATCCACAGAATTTTGGCCGAATTGAAGTGTTTGAATTTCGGTGTATGTTTTGTTTTTTTGTAAGTTAGTTTTGTAAACACAGAAACTATGGAAAGATGGTCTCTCAATAAGTTATTAAGAGATCATTTTTTCAGTAACATTTTATGTGTTATTCGTATTTCTTATTATTAGATGTGTCTCAAAACGACAATTTCATTTTGTATTTTTTTTTTTATAACAAGCATATCTCTTACGGTAGATTGTAACCTATTTTTATTACTTCTGGTAGCACTGTTATATCCATTTGTAATTGGTCTCTCATTGAGAGATCGTCACTCAATAGACCTACTCGTACGCCAAGTTTTATATTCGGTACAAGACAATTGGGTTAAGATGTGTAGTGACCTACTCGCACGCCAAGTTTTGTATGCGGTACAAGACAATTGGGTTAAGATGTGTAATGAATTTTTTAGCCCTAACGGCAAGGTCCTTTAATCCTAGTTTTTGTGTTAGGATTAAAGGACGTATTTATCCCAGTCACTCAATACTGTTCAATACTATGTATTTTTTTGGCAATCGGAAATATTTATTACGGAGTACATACTAATCACATTGTATGATTTTCTAGCCCTAACGGCAAGGTCATTAGCTAATTTACTACTGGTCGTGAAATTGGTAGTGGGCCAATAGGACCGGGCATTTCGAAATGTTGGAATGGTTGCGAGTAATTTCGCGTTTTCTTTTTTAAAAATTTGGAGACGATCCCGTCTTTTGAAATTAGCAGCATGCCGACAGGACCGAGTTTTTTTTGAAAAAGTTGAATATTTGGAATTTTGAAAATTTGAATATCGAAAATAAATTTCCGAAAATTTGAAAAAATCGAAAACGGGATCCCGAAGATTTGAAAATCAAAAACGGCATCTCGAAGACTTGAAGATCAGAGTGGAATTTTGAAAATTCTATAATCGAAACGGAATTTCGAAGATTTGAAAATCGAAATGGAAATTTGAAAATTTGAATGGAATCTTGAAAATTCGAAAATCGAATAGGGATCAGAAATTCGAATATTGAAATGGACAGCATGCCGGTTAGAAAATAGGCTTGTTTTGAGTCAAATCCTTAAGTCTAAATTGTGGCAGCATTTCTGAGTTTTTGAAAATTGGATTTTTTTCGAAAGATGCCTTTTTGAAATGACGGTTTTTGAAAAATGACACGGAAATCAAGTAGCACGTAGTCAAATAAGCAATATGACGACCGCATGTATGCTTTACGATACGTCTCGGTCGGTCAAAATCGAGTCTATACCAACAACGACGGTTTTTTCGTAAATCAGGACGGACTTCCTAAGCCCAATTGGTCTTAAAACATGCCGCGAAACCCATACGAGTTCGGCCATAGAAGTTTTTAGCGCACCCATTTAGGAATGCACCGTGGTACAGTGGGACGTCGGTCACAAGTAACCGACTCGGGAAAAATTTGGGTTATGCATGAACCATCGAATTAAAACGCGTACATTAATATTCGAACGATTTTCTTTTCGAGTCTCACCCTGAGAATCCCGATGACAAGTGGTACATCAGGTATCCCCAGCGAAGTCGCCAAATTGTGGACATGACATAGGTCCACCCCGACGCGGCCACGCGCGGGTTTTGGGAGGCGAATGAATCTCATGTGAGATGGATCTCAGATTGAAATTTAAATCTAATTAGGAGTCGCCACCGAACTTTGTGGGAGTTTGGGCCCATTCGAACCCACTCTATATCGTTATGCGCCGTGCACGGAATACGGTCCATTTAGATTTCAGAGTTTATGGGGTTCGTCCCTTTGCATTGCGATACCGATACAAACATTATCGGTTACCGTGTATTGAATGATTCTCGTGCGCCAACGGTTTCGGAAATCCGGAAACCGAGGTTCTGAATAGGAAGTGAGGGTACGTGTTGGGAAGCCCAGAAAGGACACCCAACCCCGCCCGCACTTAGCGGCCTCTACTAAGATATCGTTCGATTTTTGAATACACGTGCTAGTAATTCGGTTGAAATGTTATGCAAACAGTATTTTGACTAAACATACGAAGATGTGAATAAGTTGCTATATCGATTTAATGCATCTAAGCTAACGTCAAAGTTATTTTAGCATGCGAGGTTCGTTTTAGTACAATAAAACAAACAACGAAAAAAGCGCGAAAGTAGATTACAACATGCGAGCGGCATACCACCCAAAAATACAATACAACAAATGACAATATGCAACAATTGCGATAAATAACGGAGCGTAAATAAATTAGATGATGTAAACATGATATGATGCATGGTTTTGAAGAGATGAACACGTGATGGACTTAGCACATGACGACCGAAGTCGTTGAAAGAATTTTATCGGGGTTTGAAATATGTTGAAGGCTCACGATTTTGTCGTGACAAAGGCCACTCGATCGAGTCATTGAGGGACTCGACCGAGTGGACCTCAAAAAAACGTTCTGCCCAAATTTTGGGGCGCCACTTGACCGAGTGGGATAGGCACTCGGTCGAGTGCCCCCTGTACGGACTGCTGTCCGCTTTCGCTAATCTCGATTTTGCTTTTAATTCTAAATCAATAATTTATTAAATCGCGTAGAAATATTGTATAACTTATACTCGACTTAATTTTTGATACTCGTCGTATTCGATACTTGATTATGGAATCAATATCTAATATTTAGAGTGAATTTTGTAAAAGATGTTTATGTGAGAATAATATGCTTTAATGAATGATTAATATTGATAAAGGAACAAGTATAAATACATGAAAGGAACATCTAGCTACAAGGCTGAGAGCCGTAACCTAGAATCACTAGTATCTGAACCTACTGTAAATACAGAGATTACAATATGTATAATTACCTAAACAAAAAGGTTTACATACAAACAATATTACAGAAATATTATGTAGAATCTTTATCCTTAACATGCTCCCTCAAGGAGGACGATCCAAGAGAGAGACCGATCTTGCGCAACAGAGGCTCAAAATGAGGCCGGGACAGAGGTTTCGTTAGGGCATCAGCTAACTGATCATTAGCTGAAATATGTTGTACACGTAGGTGTCCATTGTGAACATGCTCCCTGACAAAGTAAAATGACAAGGCAACATGCTTCATTTTAGAATGAAAAACTGGGTTAGCAGCATAATGAGTTGCACCCAAGTTATCACAGTAGATGACGGGGGGTGAGGATAAGCCGAACAGAAGTTCTGTGAGGAGGGAACGAAGCCAGATGAGTTCCATGGTGACAGTAGCTACAGCACGGAATTCACCTTCAGTTGAGGAAAAGGCAACAGCTTGCTGTTTGCGAGACGACCAAGATAGACAATGAACCCAGTAGTGGAGACGTATTTATCTTTATTATCTGCTAGAGAGGCATCGCAAAATGCGTGAAGAGAAAGAGGAGAGGAGCGAAATAAATTGATACCAACCTGGAGAGTACCCTTTAGATAACGTAGAAGTCGCTTCAAGGCCTGCCAGTGGGACTCTTGAGGATCCTGCATAAATTGTGCTAGCCTATTTACACTGAAAGCAACATCGGGACGGGTTAGGGACAAATATTGTAAGCTACCGATTAAGGTCCGATAGTCGGTGGGGTTGGAAATAGGCGAGCCAGATGAGGGGAGAAGAGGCGGATAAGAGGCCATGGGTGTAGTGGCTGGCTTACAGTCAAGCATAGAGGCACGAGTAAGTATGTCGTGAATGTATTTGGTTTGGGTGAGTTGGAGACCTGAGGAATTAGGGGTAACTTCAATGCCTAAGAAGTAAGACGCGAAACCGAGATCTTTCAAGGAGAAGCGACGAGAGAATGCAGATAGGAAGGCCGTGAGAGATGGAGAGGCCGGTCCTGTGACAATAATGTCATCCACATAAACAAGAAGATAGATTGGGTTAGTTTTGTCGTGGAGTAAAAACAGAGATGGATCAGACTGAGACTGAACAAAACCATAAGACTGAAGATAGTTTTTGAGTTCTGTGTACCAAGCTCTCGGAGCTTGTTTTAAGCCGTAGATGGCCCGAGTTAGTTGACACACATGATTTGGAAGAGCAGGGTCAGTGAACCCGGGTGGTTGACTCATATAAACAGTTTCAGATAATGTACCTTGAAGAAAGACATTATTGATGTCAAGTTGCCTGAGGGACCAACCACGAGCAAGAGCCAGAGCGAGGAGCAGACGAACTGTGACGGGCTTGACAACGGGGCTAAATGTCTCCGAGTAGTCCACCCCGGGGCGCTGGTGAAAACCTTTGGCAACGAGACGAGCTTTATATTTTTCAATAGTGTTATCGGGTTTATATTTTATTCGAAAAAACCAACGACAACCAACGACATTGTAAGAGGGGTGAGGAGGGACAAGCGTCCAAGTACTATTGGCTAGAAGAGCAGAATACTCAGCGTTCATAGCTGACCGCCAATGTGGATCAGCTAGAGCGGCTTTAAGGGTAATAGGTGCGGAAGCAGGTGAGGAAGTGTGAGTAAGGGCAGCATACTTTGGGTTGGGTACCCGAATTTTATTCATAAGACGAATAACCGGACGAGATGGAGCAGGTGTAGGGTCTGTGGTGGTTTCGACAGACACGGGAGACATGGGAGGGGAAGAAGCCGGGTTAGGGGTCTCAGTGGGTATAGGTGAGGTTAGGGAGTCATCCTGGGCGGATTGGGGAGGTTTGATGCGTCGGGAATAAACGCGAAGGGGAGGGGGAGGGGTTTCGGCCATAGGAACCGAGGGGGAGGGAAGGACAACCAGGGGTATGGAACACCATTCTGCGGGTGTGGGGTTCGACCGTGGGGTTATTGGAGAAGGGAAAAGAGTCCTCAACAAAGCGAACATGTCGAGATGTGTATATACGTTTGGTGGTCAAGTCAAGACAGTGATAGGCACTCTGAGTGGGAGAGTAGCCGATAAATATGCAAGGTTTGGACTTGGGTTCAAGCTTATGCTTGGTGTAAGGGCGGAGCCAAGGGTAACACAAGCACCCAAGCTCCTAAGCTTAGTGTAATTTGGACTATGTCCAAATAATTTGGTGAATGGGGAGATATTATTAAGATTAGAGGTGGGCATGCGATTAATGAGATAAACCGCGGTGGTGAAGGCATATGACCAGTATGTGGTGGGCATATGGGCGTGAGTAAGGAGGGCTAGGACGGTCTCAACAATATGGCGATGACGTCGTTCTGCGAGGCCATTGTGTTCAGGGGTGTGAGGGGGGGGGGGGGAGGTAAGATGAGTAATGCCATCGGATGTAATGTTTGGTGTGAGTTTTAGATATTCACCACCGTTATCCGGAAAAATTTGAATAATTGGTAAGTTAAAATTTTTTTCAACAAGAGCGCGAAAACGTGAAAAAATAGTTAAAGATTCAGATTTTTGACGAAGAGGATAAATCCAGGAATAGCGAGTAAAATGATCTACGAAAACTATATAGTATTTAAAACCATCGATAGAAAAAATAGGGGATGTCCAAACATCCGAGTAAAGTAATTCAAGCGGTTTAGTGGAGCTTAGAGTATTAGTAGCAAATAGAAGCTTATGACTCTTATGAGTCGCACATGCATTACAATGCGACAATTTATTCGGAATATTAAAATTTGCTAACTTAGAAATAGTACTAATAATAGGTGAGGAGGGGTGACCGAGCTTATGGTGCCATTGGTGAGGGGAGACGATTGACGCCAGACACACGGTGGGTGGTAGTCTCGGATTCAGCCACTCGTACAAGCCCGATTTACGTCGTCCTCGCAAAAGCTCCCTGCCCGTCAGTCGGTCCTGTAAGACACAAGCATCATGAGTAAAAATTGCAACGGCATCATTATCAAAACAGAATTGTGAGACAGAAATAATATTTTTAGAGATGAATGGAGCATGGAGAACTTTTTCAAATTTAATAGGAGATTGAGTAGAAGTAGTAATAGAGAAAGAACCAATATTAGCAATATGAAGTGGACAACCATCGCCAATGAGAAGATCATCGGTCCCGTCATACGGAGCATGAAGAGCTAGGTTATTTAGGTCGTGGGTAATGTGATGGGTAGCTCCGCTATCAATAATCCATGGAGCGGGGTTGGTAGTGGGTTGGGCAACAGTGACGAGGTTAGCACGCGGTGGGTTCCGTGTGGCGTGAGGTGGTGGAGGCCGTGGGGGTACAGTGATATTAGGGTGAAGGGACCTATAGGTAGAGCAGTTACGAAGGTAGTGGCCAGTGGTGTGACACCACTGGCACTTGCCTTTAAAGGGTGGCAGGGTGGTGTCAGTAGGGGTGGGTAGGATAGCTGGTTCTTGTGAGGGTCGGGGTCAGGAGGATGATGCTTTGTGGTAGACGGCGTGAGCCGAGGCAGGGTCAGAGATCGAGTATGGTGAGTGTGTGAGAGATAAATCAAATTGAATTAACCTCTCGTGAAGGGCATTAAAAGAAATAACCGTATCCCGATGTTTCACAGCTTCAATAAGCGAGGAATATTTAGCATACTCTAGCCCACGGAGGACCTTGGCAACCACATCTTCGTCATCCATGGTCTTCCCAAGTTGGGCCAATTCATCGACGCAGGACTGAATGGCCTGCATATACTCAGTGGCAGTAAGACCGTCTTTGGAGATGGAATCAAGACGATCATTTATTTGCATAATGTGTCAGCGGGAAGGATTAGCGTAAGTCTTAGCAAGTAAAGACTAGATCTCCGCAGAGGTGTTGCACCTGTTTAACGTTGGAGCAATAACAGATATTACGGATCCACGCAGAGCCGGCTTCAGTAGAGAGTTCTGGCGAAGCCAGGTTGCGTACGCAGGGTTAGGGATGGACACCGTCTTCTCTTCCTTTCCATCAGTGGTGACGGAGGTGACGGTTTTGGCAGGACAAGGATAGGACCCATCAAGATATTTGATGAGGTCAAACCCAAAGAGAAGGTCAGATAAGGCGTTCGACCATCCTCGATAGGTCAAGGGAGTAAGCTTGTCGATCCCGGTAAGATCGATTGACACAAATGGAGTGGTATTGTCATGAGGGTTGGAAAAAGTTGTTGTCGAGCCTGTCATGGTGGCAAAAGGGACGATTTTGGGACAGTCGAAGGGTGTTTTTAGGGTTTGGTGGTGGAGCGTTTTAAAGCTCTGATACCATGTGAGAATAATATGCTTGAATGAATGATTAATATTGATAAAGGAACAAGTATAAATACATGAAAGGAACATCTAGCTACAAGGCTGAGAGCCGTAACCTAGAATCACTAGTTTCTGAACCTACTGTAAATACAGAGATTACAATATGTATAATTACCTAAATAGAAAGGTTTACATACAAAGAATATTACAGAAATATTATGTAGAATCTTTATCCTTAACAGTTTATAAATCGTTTTAAACTGAATTAAGACGAAATAATTCCCTCCGCGTCGTAATTACTCTTTTCGGACCATGTGATTGTTATTTCGGCGTCAACGGGATTGTGCTTAATATGATTTATTGATTGATTCCTTTAGATACGATATTCGACTATGGAGTCGATATCGCATCCTAGGGATAACGTTTTATTTATTTGATTAGACGATAGTACGATAATATCGATATTAGAAACGAGAAAAGGAAAAGAAATAAAAAAAAACGTGATGATGACGACACAAGACGACGGACGGATGAGAAAGACGGAAAAAAGAGAAGAGGGAAAAGGAAAAAGCGGGATTTGCAACACCCTCAACCTACATGCTTAATTATCTCGGAAACAGACTCGTATAGTAGTGGCCTAGGCACGGGAGCGTCGAGATGTATATAGAAGAGTTATGGTGTGTATAATTGGGAAGAGATTTGACGAGTTTTGCTCTCGGGTTTCCTAAAGGATTTCTAGAGGAAAGATCGGGGTTGTAAAGTTGTGTGTGGGATTGTATAAGATTGTATGGGATTGTATCGCCTAGGATGTTGATTGTTGTAAGGTTGTTAATTGTTGTCGAATCGTGTGTTATTGTGTGTCTTGAAGGTTTGCAAAGGGGTGTATTTATAGGAGAGGGTATCCGGCTTTGGCTAGGAAATACCCGGTTTCTAGATAGGAAAGGAGTCATGTTTTGGATAGAAAAGGATTCCGATTTCGGATAGAAAAGGAATCCGGTCTCGGATAGAAAAGGAGCCACTCGATCGAGCGGTGCATAGCACTCGATCGAGTGGTTCATAGCACTCGATCGAGTGCCCGGTCTGACACCGGTTCTCGTGGGTTTTATGAGCCTACTCGACCGAGTGGGCCGGTCCACTCGATCGAGTGGGGCTGGACGAGTGGGGACTTCGTTTAGAGATAGAATTTTATCTCTAACGGAGAGGTTTGGTTGCTTAGTTCTTCTTTGTAGCTGATATTTTTGTGGTATTTGACTTCGAATCAGACTTCCAAAGCTGCATGACTGACTTTTATGTCTCGGAAATGTCTTTGACCGGGGTTTGACTCGGTCGCTAAAAGACGGTTTTGCCCTTGGTGTCAGTTTTGACCCAAATTAGTCTTGTTTGACTGGAAACGACCCACTGGGTCTGAAATTGAGGTCGGTTTTGTGAGATTTGTACTCCGTAAAAAGTCCAAGCCAAATACTAACGATTTTGAGCCCATATTCGAGTATATTAAAGCATTTTGCGTCCGATCATCATCGGGTGTTTGTTGAAAACTGCTCTAGACACCTAGCGGCCAAATGTGGGTGTCTACACGTTGGCGTGGGAGTAACGAGGATATAGGATGAGTTAAGGTGTTTGTTTGTAGGATCGATTTTCTCGGGATTCCTAGAGGATTTCTAGAGGAAAGATTCGGGATTGTATTGCCTAAGATTGCTGAAATTTTGGGTTATGAATTGTGTGTTATTTGTGTTGCAAAGGGGGTGTATTTATAGGAAAAAGTACCCGGTTTTTGGATAGATTTTAGGAAATAAATCCTATCCTAAATTGAAGAGTGTAGATGATGGGAGGGATTTGCCGTGGATCCCTACCAACAAATAAAAAACCAACTAATCCTAACACGTAGATAGGGTAAGTCGGGTCGAGTCCACGGGGACGGTAAAGATGGTTTCGACTAAGTTTCACCTAAAGACTTGACTAGGTCTCAAAGCTAAACTAATCTAGAACGATAGGAAGGGGGATAACACTATGACTAGGACTAAGCTAAGTAAAACAACTAAGGCTAAAGGATTCAACTAACTAAGGGAATAATGACTAAGATGACGAATAAATCAAACAAGGAAAGAATAGGGTTAGGTCGGGTTCATAAGTGTAGTAGGATAGTTGGGAGATCGATGGTGCAAGGTTCACCTAGTTACTAAGGTTGGTCCGCGCTCTCGCGTCAAAGCCAATGTCCGCACTCTCGTGTCAAAGACAAAACCCGAATATTTATGCAAGATGTTACCCAATACACAAGGATTCAACCACAAATCAATCACACAATGAGAAGAGGAAGACAAGCAAGAGAAGTATTTGCAACTACTACTCTAACAAGCAATACATCAAACACATGGTATGCATAACATGTGACTAGTAACAAAGAATCTACCTTTACCCACAATCAAGCCCTAATCATCCATAATCAACACTTAATCCCCCTACTAACCCCACAAAAAAGTCTACTCACACATGTTCAAACTAATACTAACACAAAGAAAGGAAAACAACACAAGTAACAAAACATTCATAATGAAACTAGTAAAAACAATGAACAATGAACAAAACAATGAACAAAGATTGAAACTTGAATGATAAAACAAGATTAAGAGAAGGGAAAAGAGAGATTATACCATACTAGAAGATGAATGGAAGAATGAAAACTTGCATAAAAGAGAAAACCCAAATATATCTACCAAGGTTGTCAATCTTGGTAGAGATCTTCAAGAATTCCAATAATACAAGAGTAATCTAAGATTAAGAAGTAATTAAAGATTAATCTATACTAATCTAAGCTAATCTAGGCTAAAGTATGTCTAGGTTTTAGTAAGATAGAGTATGGTGCTTAAACAATTCAAAGGGAGGGTATATATAAGGTTACAAGAGCAAAGGAATTGAAAAGAAGAGTCACGGTGCTGTACTGGGCTCATCCCGACCGGGATGGATGGTCCCAACGGGATGGCTTCATGGTCCCGACCGGGATGACTCCATGGTCCCAACTGGGATGGTTGGTCCCGACCGGGATGGCTCATCAGAAGAGCTGCTTTGTTTGCTCTTCATCCCGACCGGGATGGGCACTCATCCCGCCCGGGAAGGGTCTTGTAGGCCTCCAATATGATCATAAAGGTCCCTATTTGCTCTTCATAGGCTTCTCATCGATTCTCGGTGCTCGGGATCGAGTCTAAGGGGCTTGGGAATGGGTCCCAAGGTCTCAGGATCGAGTCTAAGCCATCGAGTGATCGTCGCTTCTCTTTGTTGGCTCAAAATGTGTCGGAAACGAGTCGGAATCGTTCCCTTTCACCAATATTGATCCTAGGAACCTAAAACAAGCTAGAAGAAGCGTAAGTAGCCTCGAAAACTGCTCTAAAGAGCGATTCCACAAGAGAAACCGGGACCAAACACAACAAATAGACACTACAAACTACACTTATCAGTAGACACCCACATTTTGACCACCAGGTGTCTATAGCAGTTTCCAAGAAATACCCGATGATGATCGGACGCAAACGTGTTTCTATGCACTCGGATATGGGCTCAAAACCATTAGTTGCTGTCTTAGGCATTTACGGAGTATAAATCTCACAAAACCGACCTCAAATTCAGGCCCAGTGGGTCGTTTCCAATCAAACAAGACTAATTTGGGTCAAAACCAACACCGGAAATAAAACAGACTTTTAGCGATTGGGTCAAACCCCGGTCAAAGCCATTCCGAAACATAAAAAACAACCATTCAAATGTCATAAGTCCAGTCCCAATACAAAACCCGCAAAATATCCAAACCACAGTCCAAAGAACCGGACCCGTGCGCTGCGGCTGACCCACTCGATCGAGTGTCAGCCCACTCGACCGAGTGGGCCCTTCAACAGGCCCGGCTGCAGTCATTTGGGCCAGTCGACCGAGTCAAGGGGCTACTCGGTCGAGTAACCCTAGACGGGGCACGGGTGACATGCCTATATATACACCCTCATGCACAACTTTACACACATCTACACATCCTTTTTCACCCTAATCAAACCCTAATCAACCCTAATCCTATACACTCAAACCCTAACCCTAGTACTTAGGAGGCAAACCCTAAACCACCATAACTTAATCTACGTAAACCTCGAACTCCCGTGCCTAAGCCACAATCAAGAGAGTCCTATTCGAGACAAGAACATGTAGGTTGAGGGTGCAAAAATCTCGTTCTTTTCCCTTCTCTTTTTTCTCGCGTCGTCCATCTCGTCATCTTCGTCGTTTATCGTTTTTTTATTTTTCTTATTCTATCGTCCACATCGCATACATCGATTTCTAAAACCCTTTTTTAATTCACATATTTTTTATTCAAGTTGAGTCGAAACCCTTTGACGCAGATCCGACATCACACAATCCGCAAGGATTTATTACGATGTTGGGATGCCGAGGGAATCAAATCGAATACTTTTTTTTAGTGTCAATCTATTAGATTCGATACCAACTTAATAGTTGAATGTCGAATCTAACGATTTAGTCAAAAGATTAAACTAGGACGATTTTCGTTGATGCTAAAATAGTTGTCACCTAATTCGTCTGAATTAATTACGACACTATAAACGCGGAGGAAATATGTCGTTCTAGTTTAATTTAAATGACTTATATTATTTTCTTCAAGTTTTCGCTCTAATATTCCATATCGATTCAATAATCGAATATGGGATATGACGAGTATCAAAATTAGAATTGAGTATAAATCCCATAATATTTATACCCGATTCAACAAAATCAACGATTTATCAAAATCTGAATCGAGCATAAATTATATAATATTTATGCCCGATTCGGCTGAATCAACGACTTATTCAAAATCGAAAAGGAATCACGCAGTCAATAAATTACGAGGCGAACCCTAGTTCGTACAGGGGGCACTCGATCGAGTGCCTAGCACACTTGGTCGAGTGGCACCCCAAATAACGAGACAGAAGGTTATTTTGATAACCACTCGGTCGAGTCCCGCAATGACTCAATCGAGTGGCCGTGCACTCGGCCGAGTTCCCTCATAACTCGGTCGAGTGACGTCACGAAATCCGGACATAAGCTTCTTCAGAGGTCCACTCGATCGAGTCCCTTAATGACTCGGTCGAGTGGCCCCTTTATCACGTCAAACCGTGAGTCCTACAATGTCATTCAAGTCTCATTAATACTTTTTTAATGATTTAGGTCAACACGTGTCAAATCAAATCACGTGTACTACTACCTTTTTCCAAAACCATGCATCTATTATTCTATATTTTCGCAAACCGTTATTACCGTTATACCGTTACTAACTTGTTTGTTCATGTCTTTTCGATCTATTTTCGTTGTTTATTATATTGTACTAAAATAAACATCGCATGCTAAATATAACTTCGACGTTAGTTTTAGTTGCATTAAATCGACTTAGCAACCCATTCAATTCTCGCATGTTTAGGGAAAATAAATGTTTGCATATCATTTTAACCGAACTACTAGCACGCGTATTAGAAAGTCACTCGATATCTTAGTAGAGGCCGCTAATGTGCGGGCGGGGTTGGGTGTTCTTTGTGAACTTCCCAACACGTACCCTCACCCCTTACTCAGAACCTCGGTTTCCGGATGCCCGAAACCGTTGGCGCACGAGAGTCATTCAATACACGATATCCGATAATGTCGGTATCGGTATCAAATGCAAAGGGACGAGCCCAAAAAATTCTGACATCGGAAATGGGCCATACTTTGTGCATGGCCAACTACGACATAGAGTGGGTTCGAATGGGCCCGAACTCCCACAAAGTTCGGTGGCGAATCCACTTCGATTGAAATTTCAATTCGATCCATTCTCATATGGAGATTCATGTCCACAAAGAGGTTTTGCATGCAGCTGATGTTTTGTGGTTTTTGACTTCGAGTCGGACTTTTGAGGCTTTGTGTGGCTGATTTGCATCTAGGAAACAATTTTGACCGGGGTTTGACCCGGTCGCTAAAAGACGGTTTTATTTTCGGTGTCGGTTTTGACCCAAATTAGTCTTATTTTATTGGAAACAACCCATTGGGCGTGAATTAGAGTTCAGTTTGGTGAGATTTTTACTCCGCTAAAAGCTCGCGCTAGATACTATTGATTCCGAGTCCAAAATTGAGCGTATTAAGTCATGTTTACGTCCGATCATCATCGAGTGTTTTGTTGGAAACTGCTATAGACACTAGCAGGCAAAATGCGGGTGTCTACATGCATATTATGTATCCCTCCTCACTCCTCAACTCTTATCTGTTGGATGTCTATCCCCAAGAGCAAAACCTAACAAATTTCATATCCAGTTCCTCCGTCTTGCCCGACTCCATTTCAGGTCACCATCAACGGGTCAGGGCAACTTTTTGTAGAAATTGCGTAGAAATAAATGGTTCATGTTGCGTAGAAATAGACCTGGAAAAACGGGTAAACGGGTCGAGTCAGCTTCTGGTCGGGTCACTTTCGGGATATTAAAATCGAGTTGCCTTCGGATCGGGTCGGGTCATTTCGGGTTCGGTATGCTATTTTCAACCTTTTTTAATAGGGCTCGTTTTCTATAATAATAGTCGCGTCAGTTTCGGGTCAGCCCGAGTCAATTCGAGTTACGGGTCAACTTTGGGTCTTCATTTCGGGTTGGATCCGGGTTGACTTTTTCGTTTCTGGTTATTCGGTCGGGTTAGTTTTGCCAGGTCTGCGTAGAAATAATGATATACTGCGTATGTATAGTCTTGCTTGCGGTGTTTAAGAACGAGATTGTTTATTTTTTGTAAGGCAATTTTTAATTTTAACGGAAATTTTCACTTTAAAAAAGATGTGGTTGTTTAATGTGTCTGGTTGTAATGACATCAAGTCGATAAACTACCGTGTATAAAATTCGACATTCATATTGAAATCCAGGTCACAAACCTGCTATTACAAGTTACTTTTACGTGAATATTGTTTAAAGAAAATAGAGTATAAAGGTGATATCATTTTTGGATTATTAAAAGGTTGCACTATTTTCGGAAGATATCGTAAAGGTGGTATTATTCCCATCAATTTTTCCTAATAATTATACTATACTAATTGGCATAAGATTCGTAAGATTAATAAATAGGTGGAAAATATCAAAAAAATGTATTTTTTTGGCAATCGGAAATATTTATTACATACTAATCCTATTGCATGATTTTCTAGCCCTAATGACAAGGTCATTAGCTAATTTATTGCTATTAGAGTGAGGAATGTAAGTAATAGAAACGCAGTAGAAAAGCAATGTTGTCTCTTTGATATCCTAGATGAGTCTGTAGATCATGTGGCAATGTGGCGCCATATGATGAAGTTGTTGAGTTGAAGGCAGTCTGACTGACCCAACGGTGGGTCGAGTAGAATTTTCGACTCATCCATTGGTGGGTTGAAGCTTCCACCTGACCAAACACCAAAGTCCACAAAAACAATTTTTTTTTTAATTTGCGTGATAATTTGAAAATACTAGAAAACGTAAAACAACGTGAATCGATGAAAAATAATTATTTAGTAAAAAATAAAATCGTAGAATAGTAAACTAGGTAATAATTCAATTACGTAAATAAAGTAGAAATAAAATTACCCCGATCATCTGTCCATAAATTCGTAACCCCGTAAATTAACACCGAAGAGGAGACGGAAATAAAAAAATCTGAAGATGACGAAAAAAAGTTAATTTTTCAAGTGAAATAAAATAAATTGAAGTGAAATGTGAGGAGTGAACAAAATAACCATTAAACCTATTCCGTATAATATCTTTATAGGAAGTCGGTTTTAGTTTAATACGATAATCGAAAAAAATGATCTTATTATCGAGTTTTAATAAACCGATACTCTATAAAATGTAAATGTGATATTATTTCGAGACTTAATTTCAAGGAAATGTCGTCATTTTACGTAATTCCGTATATTATCTTTATAGGATGTCGTTATTAGTTTATTACGATAATCGGAAAATACGATTTTATTATTGAGTTTTAATGAACCGATAGTCTATAAAATGTAAAAGTAATATTATTTCGAGAATAAATTGTAGGGACAAAGTCATCATTTTACATAACTAACGCCGACGATAAAGGAGTAGTTCCTCGATATTAGCATTCCAAATCACTGGAGGTGACAAAGGAATAAATAGATTCACTTTGGGTCAACACATTTCAGGTTCAAGTCGATCACTTTTCGAAATATTTCTAAAAATGTTAATACCAAGTGTTTTGGTAAAAATTTACCGGATTATCGTTTTTTGGTAGCGGGTTAAAGTGATCGGCCTATAACTACGAATTAACAATATTGCGACGATACTGGTAAACGAAGAACGATGAAAAAGGAAAAGAAAATGACACAAGGCATTTTGGTGACGCGGAAACCCGATGTGGGAAAAACCGCGGGGGGAGTCGGAATCCCACCAATATTCCACTATGACCAAAAGAATGACGAAAAGAATATCGAGAGTACAAGTATTTATGCTTGATAATAATAAACTATGGAGTATTATACTGCTTTTAGTGATGTAGCTTGATGGTAGTGTGTTAAGAATGTGTCGTTCCCTTTTTCTCTTTGGTCTTCTCTATTTATAACGTTCTTGCCTCTAGGGTTTTTGCTCCTTAACTTCCTCCTGAGCTTGCTCCTATTTCTTAGGGAGGGTTTCCTAAGATCTAGGAACCACCCTTGACCCTTTCCTCCCGTGTATGGGGCTAGTGTTATTAGATGGGCTGCAACTTCTAATGGGCTAACCGATGCTGCCATAGTCCTGTTCGGCTCATTGTTTTATATTGCCTCGAGTCACGATTATCCTGATGACTTTCAATCGTGCTGACTTACGACTTTCAACCTTTGACTTTTGACTCCCGACTTTCAACTATCGATTCTCGTCTTTTGACCTTTCGATCTTTGTTCTTTGACCTTTTGACCCTTGACCTTTTGACCCTCCATTTGTAATATGCCACGTTGTGCTTTGAGGATGCGGATTTTTATTCCGAACAAATGCCCCCAAATTCCCGGGTAAGTTCATCTTAGGCGGGAATTTTCGTTTGCGGGAATTTTCGTTTGCTTGGATTGTAGACGGTTTGCGTGACAATTGATTCCTTGACCCGACTATTCGGCCTAAACCCGGAGCAGAGGACATTTCGCAATTTGCTCTATCCTTCCACAGATGATCCTTCCTCTCCTCTCCCAGAAGAAAAAAGAAGAGTCTGGTGAGAACATGTCTTCGGGTAAGATACATCCATGCTTGGCTAAGTTTGCCTGACCTCGGATTTCCATGGTACTTATTTTCACTTGCCCCCTTCTTCAGGATCCGCTAAGCCTCGTGTGACCCTAGAGCAAGTTGTGGCTGCTAGAGGGCGGGTCGTTGCTACTAGGGTGGCTTCCAAGTGGAAAGTTGGTTCTGCTTCTGCTGGTTTTGCTGGTTCTAAGAGAAGGCGTAACTCGTCCCCTCTCTCAGAAATTACTCCTGCAGAAAATGAACCCCCAGTGGTAGATCTTTCTGAGTATCACTCTTATTCTGCCCCCAGATTCGTTGAGGATGTGTGGACATGACGTAGGTCCACCGCGACGCGGTGAAGCACGGGTTTGGGTAGGCGAATGAATCTCGTGGTAAGATTGTTCTCGGGTTCGAAATTTAAGTCAAAATGGAGTCGCCACTGAATTTTGTGGTTATTCGGAACCATACGAGCCCACTCTATGTCGTCATGGGCTATACACAAAGTAAGCCCACTTCGATTTCAGAGTTTATGGAGCTCATCCCTTTGCATTGTTATATCGATACCGTTTACACCGGCTTTCGTATATAGAATGACTCTCGTGCGCCAAGGGTTTCGGACATCCGGAAACCAAAGGTTCTGAGTAAGGGGTGAGGGTACGTGTTGGGTAGCCCACTAAGGACACCCAACCCCGCCCGCACATGGCGGCCTCTACTAAGACACCGTTCGTGTTCGTGTACGCGCGCTAGTGAAATAATTAAATGATATGCAAACAACGTTTTCGAGTTAAGCATGTGAATTTTGCGTTAACTACGTCATTTAATGCATCTTATTATTTGTCGAAGTGATTTAGCATGCGAGGTTCATTTATAAAGCGTAAAGCAAGTAAATAAATAAAACTCGGAAATAAATAACGTACAAGTTACACGGGCGAAAATACAACCCGGAATTCACAATACAACGATACATAAAAATAATAAACGAAATAATAAAAAGCAAAATAATGATAGAAACGGACCCGTATGTAAACTAGACCGCGAAATATGTAAATGGACTACCCCGATTAAGCACACATTATGTCGTGTACTAAACGGAGGACGGAAACATGAGACTGTGGCGTATTGCTAGCCCGATCTTATATCCCGTAGTCTTGTCCCGACTTATCATGTCAAAAATTGATCAAAGTCGTTCTACGTGTCGTGATGTGCGTGGTTTTGAAAATAGGAAGGTCACGTGATGGTCTTTACACGTGATGACTAAAGTCGATAAAAGGACGGGGCTTGAAATGTGTGTCAAACCCCTCGGTTTTATGGGTTACAGGACCCACTCGACCGAGTCGTGGTGTGACTTGATCGAGTGCACCTTTTACGTGGCTACTGCCCATTTTTATGGGTGCTACTCGATCGAGTAGCATATGTACTCGGTCGAGTAGACCCTGTACGAGTGATAACTCGTTTTGTTTTATAACTTGAAATCGATGGTTGGCCAAACCAAATACGAATATCGCATGATTCGTATTTAACTTGGCCTTCGGTACCGTAATCGTGTATGAACGATTATAATACCGTTATCGGAGTTTTAGGAAAATGTTTGTCGTTATACTAGAAAATTTGAATTAGTAACGAAAGATGTCCCTCTACGTCACGACATCGAAACTAACCCTTTCGGATTACGTGATGTCGGTTTTCGTGTCAACGGGTTTCGTACCAATTATGTAAATGGGATTAAATACATTCAACTACGACCGTTTGCAATCGCGTCATGCCCTTGAGTACGTTGGGGCGGGGCTCCTCGAAAGGGCTCCACCTCCGTTGTTGCTCGTAAAGGGATTAGACGGATTTTAGGCAAACATCGTAGTCAAACGGATTTAAAACCGGATTTTGATACTAGTTTACGTATACGCGGTATTATTAATGTTAGTAGTAAAATGATGATATAAAAAAATAAAGATGCAAAAAGTATAAAAACGTTAGTGTTAGTGTTACTACGATTATAAGTATGATGCAAAAATACGATAAATAAAATGAGAATGAGACTAGATAAAAGAGATCGAGATGGGGTTTGGGACACCCTCAACATACATGCTTAGTAAGGACCTCGGAAATGGACTCGTAATAGCGGCACGGGCTTGGGAGTATCGAGGATGTATGCGAGTTATGGTGTGTATGGGTATGTGTGTATGTTTCGTGGGTCTGAGGGACGAGGGGCTCGGGTTTTTGTGTAGCCTTGCTAGGGACGTAGTATAAGGAGTGTAGTAGGGTTAGGATGTAAAATGTAGGTAAATGCTTAGGGTCAAAAAAAACTGTCAAAAGTTGTGAAATGCATGGGGGTGAAGCGGTATTTATAGGCATTTCCCACGACATAGGGGCACTCGATCGAGTGGCCCTAGTGCACTCGATCGAGTGCCCTTCAAAACGGGCCTTATCCAGTTTAAGGCGCTCCACTCGACCGAGTGGGTCAATCCACTCGATCGAGTGGGTCAAGCAAAATCGAGATAAAATAGGAAGGAATTGATCTTGTTTGTTTTGATTGATTTTTGAATTTGAATTTATGCGCCAGCTGAACTTGGCTGATTTATGAGACGGTTTCGTCTTTGACCGGGTTTTGACTCGGTCGCCAAAAGACGGGATTTATCTTTGGTGTCGGTTTTGGCCCAAATTAGTCTTATTTGACTCGGAACGACCCACTGGGCCTGAATTTGAGGTCTGTTTTGTGAGATTTTTACTCCGCTAAAAGTCCATGTCGGATATTATTGATTCCGAGCCCAAATCCGAGTATACCAAGTCACGTTTGCGTCCGATCATCATCGGGTGTTTTTCGGAGACTACCATAGACACGTGGCAGTCAGAATGCGGGTGTCTACAGAGCCCCAACTCTGACTGAGGCTTGGACAAGGCGAAAGTCAGAGTAGCTACCAAGCCTGTTAAGACCTGGTAGACTTCCGGTCGGGTCACTTATAGTCCAGTGGACTCGCGTGAAGGGCTCGCCAGCCATAAGCAGAGGGTCATACCTGTCCTGATGATGATAGCTTCGCGGGGAGTCAGACTTGTAGCATAAGTCCTGGGCACGCCTATATATGGGCCCATCCCGTACCATTTCAGGAAAAATGCCGCCTTGGGCGTTCCGCTGGGGAAGTATGTGAGTTGTACGGGCTTGCTTTTGAAGTTTTGAGTCGTAACTGAGCTGATGATGATGCTCCGCGGGGAGTAAAGCTGACCTCCTTTGGGGAGCAGGTGTACCCGTATGCCGATACATCACACCTGGGATGTAGCATACCCGGGAGAAGCTGCCTCCGTTGGGGAATTTAATAGTTTCGTGGAGACTTGCCTCTGAAGTCGGGAGTGTACCTGTATGCTGACACATAACAACTTGTATGTAACACATAGGCGAAACACTGACTCGTGCTGGGGAGATAAAAATATTTGAATTTTTGAAAGGACAATTTTTTTATCGCGAAGAAATTTTAGAGACTCTTAGGAAAGCTTGGGACGGCTTGATTCCTATTCTGGGTTCTAGTTTGGAATCAGGCCTGCGCGCGCATAGGGCCCAGCTTGCTGAGGAGGCAGAGTAGTTAGGTTTCCAGTTAGATTTTCTCATTATAAATATGAGAATCCCTACTTCAGTTTTCTGCATCTCAACTCAAATTCTTCTTTTCCTTCTCAAAATCTTTTAGACTTTCAAGAAAGTTAGAAATTCCTGTCATGGGTATCGATCACTTGACAGCTATGCTTCTCGCATGGTCCCAATATTTTCGGGATGAGGAAAAGGTCCGATTGACCCAGATGGGAATTGTCAATTTATTCCCTTTCCAGCGTCTAATAGTTGACTCGCATTTCCTGGACGCCTGCTTGTCGTTTTGGGACACCACCCATCACGTATTCGCGTTCCCGCAGGTAGAAATATGCCCTTTACCCGAGGAGGTTGCGGCTATAGGTGGTTGGAGCCCTGCTGTTCAGGCAGCTATTCCTCCGTTCTATCCGGATCCAGTAAGGAGATTAAGGGAGTTTTTGGGTTTGTCTCATGCTGAGACAAATCGGATGGTACGGGGAGATACCGTTTCCCTGTTTTACCTGGCCGACAAGTTCATGAATCCCCGGGATGTGAGGGCCACCCCTGCTCACAGGCGTAGGGCATTCGCCTTTTGCATGCTGCACTGCTATGTTTTCGAAGGGCTGATGGAACTTGACTCATGCAGGGGTCAAATCAGGCTGATTGGAGTGGTTGACCAGATGGAGACTGGTCATAGCCCTGCTTGGCTGGCCACTGGAGAAATCATCATGGGTCTGGATGCCAGGCGGCTTGACCCAACTCGACCGCTGAAGGGGAGTACCCGTATTCTGCAAGTATGCATTTCGTTTTTTTTTTTTTTTTTTTTTTTTTTTTTTTTTCACGCGAAATACCTGAAGTACGCATGTCACTCGATCGAGTGACACTCATACCGAGCTACTGCCTGCTTTCAGAGGGCAAACTCGATCGAGTCGCCTTCTGCACTCGATCGAGTGGACCCTGGCGAACCATCCCGTTGCTTATAAAATTTGTGTATACTTTTCAGATATGGTTGTCGGAGCGACTGTCAATCATAGAGACCCCTCCGAGCATTCCCAATTATCGGAGTAGTCAGATTAGCTCAAGAAGGTGAAAGATACGTTCGAGTCACCGGATAGATCGAGCTTACTGAGATGAGGAGCTGGTATTCCACGGGGGTCCTTTGATCAGATGGACCGTTGCTTGGTGGTTTCTTTCGAAGTTGGCTGCACTGGCCAAGAGAGACCAAGCTCGCTATCTGGTGATCTTGTCCCTTGACTGGACAGTTCACATTTACCCGGATCGTCTCCTAAGACAGTTCAGTTCGTCTCAGCGCATCCCTGAGACTGAAGCCATTATTAGCGTCTCGCTCCAATTGACGGACGCTATGTGCGACACCTGGTTGCCGAGATGGTTCACTCGTACTACATGGACTATACCCAGCCCTTGCCAATCCGCTTGGGTGTCACGGGCTTACCAGAAATGGACTTCTGAGGAGTCCGAGGAAGCTCACAAGGCCTTAAAACTCGATGAGGCTTTTGAATTGGTCCACCGCGAGACGGCGAAGGACAACAGGGACTTCTTCACCGGTGGAGATATTCCTGAAGCTACAGTCCGGGAGGAATCGGGTCTTAAGTCACAAACTAAGACTCGATCTAAGGAAGTCGGTTCTAGCAGCACTCGGGGGCAGACCGACTTGGAGAGACGCCTTGGGCCAAGGTTGGCGGTCCGGGACCGACTAGGTCCGCGTGACCGGCTCCCTGAGCCCGTGAGGGCCCGACTTGGGCCTATTGATGTGATAGAGGAGTCGGGCTCAAACGGTCGAGCCCGAGCTAGAGAGGTTCCTATGGTGATTCGGGAACGCTCCTCTCCGCGTCGTCGCCAGTGGACGGCTAAGGAGGCCAAGGACAAGGGGAAGGGCAAGATGCCCTAAATGCAGAGTCCTTTAGCTTTATTATTATTTAAGTATTATTATTATTTTTTGTTGTGTGCCCTTTTTTGTATTTATTTATTTTTTGAATTCCTGCACTTTTGTAATTTCCCGGGTTTATCGGGATTTTTTTTTTGAATAAATAAAAAAAGTTTATTATTAAACCGCTCCTGTCATTTCTCGATTGCATTGGTTGTACCCTTTTGAGGGGTTGCCTACGTATCCGCGACTAGCAGAATCAAACCAAACGTAGTTCAGGCATAGGAAATTTGCAATCTTGAATTACACCAAGACTATTGGTTCAAGATGTTTATGACAGTAGAATAAGTAATTCTAGCTTATTGACTTGCTTTTTGTAAAAAATAATTTTTATAAAATTTGCTAATGACATTGAGAAGAGGCTAGGGGTAGTAACGCTTCAGTTGGTCCAGGTTGGTTGGATTGACAAACTCGTTCCCGTCCAGGTCCGTCAGCATCACTGCTCCCCCTGATAGGATCTTCCTCACCAGATATGGACCAGCCCAATTGGGTTTGAATTTTCCCCTTGGGTCGACTGGTAGTAGAGCTCGAACAGACTTAAGGACTAGATCGCCTTCTTTAATGTGTCTGGGCCTTACTCTCTTGTTGAAGGCCCGTTGGATCCTCTTCTGGTAGATTTGGATATTATTGAGGGCACGGGACCGTCGTTCGTCTAGTAGAACCAATGAGTCATATTGTGCTCGAACCCAGTCAGCTTCGGGTACTTGGCTTTCTAGCAGAATTCTGAGGGACGGTATTTCCAGTTCAACTGGTTGGACTGCCTCCATCCCATAGGTTAGGTAATACGGCGTCGCCCCGGTTGTGGTGCGAATTGATGTTCGGTATCCCCATAGGGCAAAAGGTATTTTGTCGGGCCAGTCCCGGTAATTATCAGCCATCTTTTTGAGTCTGGTGACAATTGTTTTATTAGCTAGCCGCCTCTACTGCTCCATTTGTTTGGGGACGGTAAGGCGAGGAAGTATGCCTTTGGATTTTATATTTGGTCAGCAGGGCCGCAGTCTCGGCTTGGAAATGAGTCCCGTGATCACTGATAAATTCAGACGGAATCCCATATCGACATATTATCTTGTTCTGGGTAAACTTGGCGACATGCTTAGCATTGAGAATGCGATATGATTCAGGTTTGACCCATTTGGTGAAATAGTCGATAGCTACGAAAATAAAGCAGTGCCCACCGGTACCAGAGGGATTTATTTTCCCGATTATGTCAATACCCCACGTTGAGAATGGCCAGGGTGACGTCATGGTATACAGCAGTGATGACGGCATATGTTGCACATTGCCAAAGATTTGACAGTTATGACAATGTTTGACATACGACCGGCAGTCGGCTTCCATGGTATTCCAATAATAACCGAGCCTCATGATTTTCCGGACCAGCATGTGGGCATTCATGTGTGGGCCGTTCTCACCATCATGTACTTCGGCCATAACCTTTTCAGCCTTATACTTGTCAACACAAAGGAGAAGAGCCCCCTGTGCCGTTTTTTTGTACAGTTGCCCGTCGTCAGTACGGATGAGCTGGGTAGCTAGCCTTCGCAGGGCTTTCTTGGCTCGACCTTCCGACCCGGGAGGATATTCTCCGTTTGTCATGTACGTTAACACAGCCTGATACCATGGTTCGGGATCAGTTATGTCAATGTCTTCGATGTCGTGGATGTACGCCGGCTCGGAACGTCTTTCGACGCAAATCGGCATACTGGTCACGTGGTCGGGAATGTTCAGCAAAGACGCCAATTTTGAGAGTGCATCTGCAAACTGATTCTCTTCCCGGGGTAGGTATATGTACTCTACCTTTTGGAATTGTTTCTCGAGATCCCTTACTCGTGCCTGGTAGGCCACGAGATTAGCAATTCGAGTCTTCCATTTTTGGAGTGCTTGGTTAATGACCAAGGATGAGTCACAATGTACCCAGAGATTTGTAATCCCCAGATTGGCGGCGGCTTGTAGCCCGTAAATGCATGCTTCGTATTCTGCTGCATTGTTGGTAACATCAAAGTCCAGCTTGATGGAGATGGGAGTGTGCTCCCCTTTTGGTGAAATTAGGAGGATCCCGACTCCGAACCCTCGAAAATTAGATGCACCATCGAAGTATAAATCCCAAGTTTCAGTATCAGTATGGAAAATATCTTCGTCTGGGAAGGACCAGGTGTCGGTGTGTCCTTCTTCGGTTATCGGGCTGTCGGCGAGAAATTCAGCTACTACTCGACCTTTAATAGCCTTTAACGGTACAAACTTTAAGTCGAACTCTGCCAGCATTAGAGTCCATCTAGAGATTCGGCCGTTGAGAACGGGCTTTTCGAAGGTGTATTTGATCGGGTCCATTTTGGATAGTACATGGACTTCGTAACTGAGCATATAGTACCGGAGTTTCTTAGTGGCCCAGACCAGAGCCAAACACGTCTTTTCGAGCATGGTATATTTTCACTCATACTCTAAAAACTTCTTGCTGATGTAGTAAATGACTCTTTCTTCGGAGTCAACCGTCTGAGCCAGCATAGCCCCCATGGCTGTCTCGGTCGTCGTTAGGTATAACGACAGAGGCAAACCGGGTTGAGGTGGCATTAAGACTGGCGGTGCGAACAGAATTTCCTTGATCTTGTCGAAAGCAGTTTGGCACTGGTCATCCCATAGCACCCGTTCTCCTACTTTCAGTTTTTTGAAAATTGGTTCACACACCATGGTTAGTTTGGAAATGAACCGACTGATGTACTGGACTTTCCCGAGAAATCCTCTTATTTCTTTTTCGGTTTTGGGAGGTTGCATCTCGGTAATGGCTTTGATTTTAGCTGGGTCGACTTCGATACCTCGTTGGCTAACGATATGACCCAGTAATTTGCCTGATGTTACCCCGAAACTGCACTTTTGAGGGTTTAGCCTCATGTTGTACTTGCGCAGCCGAGTGAAGAATTTTCTTAGGGCGGTGATGTGACTGTCCCGTTCTTTGGATTTGACGATCATGTCGTCTACATAAACTTATACCTCTTTATGCATCATGTCGAGTAATAAAGTGGTAGCGGTCCTCTGATATGTGGCTCTGGCATTAATGAGGCCGAATGGAATGACGGTGTAGCAGTAAGTACCCCAAGGTGTTGTGAAGGTAGTCTTACTCATGTCCTCTTCCGCCATCTTGATTTGATTATACCCGGCATACCCGTCCATGAATGATAGAAGGGCATGATCGGCCGTGTTATCCACCAATATGTCAATGTGTGGTAACGGAAAATCATCTTTCGGGCTCGCTTTGTTAAGATCCCGAAAATCTACACATACCCGCACCTTACCGTCCTTTTTAGGAACCGGCACGATGTTTGCCACCCAATCCGGATACTGGGACACTTGTATGAAGCCGACTTTGAATTGTTTGTCGACTTCTTCTTTTACCTTGAGAGACCACTCGGGCCTCATCCGACGAAGCTTCTGTTTGACCGGTTTGCACCCTTCTTTGATTGGTATGTGGTGCTCGGCTATTTCCCGGTCTATCCCCGGCATGTCCTTGTAGGACCATGCGAAGACATCCTTGAACTCTTGGAGGAGGTTTATGAACTGTTGTTTCTCCTCGGGATCTAGGGATAACCCTATCTTAAGTGTCTGAGGCTCTAAGGTTGTACCCACATTTATGGACTCGGTTTCTTCGATCACCGGGTTCCGGGATTCTCTTTGCTCTAGTTGCTCGATCAGATGTGGAGGTAAGGGTACCTGTTCGTCTGGTTTCTCAATGTCATAGCATAAAACTTTTTTAAAAGTAGAGTTTGAAAGAGACAAGTCGTAAGCAGAACGGTTGTTATTATTGATTGAAAACTTGGAAAACAGCTCAAAGAGAGCAGCCATCTGATCATTGGACAGTGGCGGGATAGGTAGGGCACTCGGGACAGACCCCGAAGTGCCAGCAGCAGGAATGATAAAAGGGAGAGGGGTTACAGGAGTGACTCTAGCACCGACTTCCCTAGACTCGACCTCAGACTCTGACTCAGACTCCGACTCAGACTCGGACTCGGACTCAGATTCAGGCATGTCTCCCTCTCCAGTGACCAGCTTGTAAATTCTTCCCTGACTGTCAGTCCACTTGACAGTCTTCCTCCAGGCCCTGTTTCCCGTCTCGGCACCAACATCCGAGATCAGCTTGGTCGGGTCAAACCTGTTGCTGCGGAGGATCAGGTTGACCAGGTCTTCCTTCGGAGTTGGGGCTATGACGTCTTCCTCAAATAGTAGCCCTAGCGCGGGCTCAGCATCTTCAGCTCCGTTGGATTGGATGAGGGCGAACACATCATCCGAGATGTAGTTGCAGTCCCGGGCCAAGTGGGTCCCGAGCTGCACAGCATTCGGCTGGTATAGACCAACCTGAACAGCCCCAAATACCGGTGTGACAAAGTAGTCAGCCAACCGTGGGCTATAAGGGCTCAAGTGGATACCCTTAATAATGTTGCATGCCTTCTTAATTCCTGCTCGGACAACATTGTCGGGAGTTATGGCATACCCGAGACCAAAGTGAGACTCTTCATCTTTGAGAACCTCAATGATCTTCCCAGCTGGAAGATCGGGTCGAGAGGTAGCCCCCGGAAAGTACCCTAGGTTTTGGAGCATCGTGTCGATACTCGTAGTGAAGTAAGGCCTAAAGAGGTATTCTTCCTTGATCATCCCCACAAAATCAAACCCCCAGAGATCCGTGCGCCCCGTGGCGTTACAGCTAGCCACAGTCATTGGTGTTGCCTCTAAAGTGATGACATCGTTAAGCAGAGGCATCTTGATCTTTCGGTGGAGGGTGGAGGACACCGCCTTGACCGCGTGGATCCAAGGCCTACCTAGGAGCAAGTTGAATGACGAGGTAACGTCGATCACCTGGAATTCGAGCTCCTTTTCTATAGGGCCGGTTATGATGGTCAGTTTCACAGCCCCAGCTACCGACTTTGGGCTCCCATTGAAAGCTTGGATGGTCTGAGTAGTCGGGATATAGTCAGCCTCGGTAACGCCGAGGGCTTTTGCGGTCCTTAGAGGAAGGACATTCACAGCGGACCCATCATCAACCAGGGTCATAGGGAGGTATTTTCCTCGGCAAACCACCGTAATGTAGAGGGCTAGATTGTGGGAGGCCCCGAATGGCGGTAGGTCGGCTTCGGAGAAAGTGATCATTGGGCCTCCTTCCTTAGCTTTTCCCTTTAGGTGGGGCAGGACCGTGGCTACCATCTCAGCAGGGGTAACCAAAGAGTCAACCTTAATTTGATCGAGAGCCTTTGTAAGTGCTTCTCGATGCTCTTGAGAGCTAACCAGGAGTTGCCATATAGTGAGGTCAACTCGGGTTTTCTTCAACTGCTTCACGAGAGCCGTTTGAGGATAGCCTTTGTAAGGCATAAGTATAGGTCGTACCTATGTCAGTGAAAACCCGAGGTGGGGTGTTCTTCTTGGACGGGGCATCTAGTAGATTAACCGCGTCAAAAATGCTGCGGGTTGCAGCTTGAGGCTTGGTAGTGGAGGAAGAAGCCCCTTGGTAACCCTTAGCAGCGGCCTTAGTAAGGCCTTCCAGTCTTAAGTCATCTTCGATCCTCATACCCATTTCAGTAAGGGTGGTGAAATTAGGTATGACAGCATATCGGAAGTGAACCCGGTAGGATGGGAGGAGGTTCTTGACAAAAGCCTCCACCAAAGTCTTCTCACTGGGCTTATCGACCAGTTTCACGCTCTCGGCCCTCCAGCGTTGAAGGTATTTGGTAAAACCTTCCTTCGGCTCTTGGGCCATAACCTCCAGAGATCTCATTGTGGTTTGGATCTCGGTGTTGTCAGCATAGTTCCGAGCGAACTCGGTGGCCACATCATCCCAAGTAGGGTATTTCTTCGGGTCTAGCCTGTAGTACCAGGCCCGAGGGTGCTTTTCAAGAGATGCAGCAAAAAAGGTTCTTGAACATGGAGGAATCCACTCCCTTGATGGCCATGAACTCCTTGAAGGCCCGTACATGTAGTAACGGGTCTTCAGTTCCCTCAAACATGGGCAAACCCGTGAGATTCAGGTTTGCGGGCAGTTTGTCACTCACCGGGTTGTACTCACGACTATTCTCCCGATGGATATTATTACTCCCAGTCAAGTGAACTTGCTCCTCCAGTCGGCGTACTGAGCTAACCAGTTCAGCCAGAGGCCCATTAGTCCCGGTATTTGGAGTCCTGTGTTCCACCGTAGCCAATCGAGTGACGATAGCAACTTGTCCAGCCCTCATTTCATTCAGTTGGGCTTCGATGTCGGCCTGTTTGTCGACCATGGCGTCCACAGAGGTTTTCAGATCAGCTAAAGCAGTTTCCATCCTGCGAGTGTGTCTGGTTGCCGGTGGCCTGTCTGTAAGAACACCACGTAATCAGAAACCGAACCCAATCTTGGAATCAAAGGAAAAAAGTACATCCCGAGCGACCCAAAAGGAAAGGACTGAGTGGAAAAGACTCGAGAAAGACACCTAGACGGATGACTCGTGGGTGGTATGACTTCTTTAGGATTTCGGCTTTGTGGGCCTAGTCCCGTTCGAAGGAAGGTCCACGTGAGATTACTCCCCTGACTTTTGACTCGAGTGTATGGACGGACTTTCCTTTGTAGGGGTACACCCTACGCGGGTTGGTCGTGCCTTGACAGATAAGGCGGGCTCGGGAAAGGGGGGAAACTCGTGATATAAGATCGACGGAGTTTCGACGCTATAAACCCTCTACGTACTATGCAAAGACCCAACACACGGATAGACGGTAGGTCCTATAATAAGGAAGGTTTATTTTAGGAAAGTTGAAAGTTTTGGAAAGGTTGAGGTTTGAATGCAAAATGAACGAATTTCCGAGAGTTTTGAAAACTGAAAACGGAATTTCGAAAACCGAGATTAGAATTTTGAAAAGGAAAATTCCGAAAATCAAGGTGGTGGGGGGCGGAAATTCGAGAATTAAAACGGACAGCATGCCGACTACAGAAAAGGATATTTTGAGTCAAATCGTTGATCCTAAATTTCGGCGGCATTCCGAGTTTTGAAAATGGGATATTTTTGAAAAGGTGAATCCCGAAATGGGCAGCATTTCGGGTTTTTCGAAATTGGGTGTTTTGGAAATACGGGTCTCGAAATGGACAGTATTTCGGGTTTTTCGAAAGGTGGGTATTTTTGGAAAGATGCAATTTTTTGAAATGACGGTTTTTTGAAAATTGACACGGAAACCAAGTAGCATGTAGTCAAACGAGCATTATAACGACGCTTATGTATGCTTTACACTAAGTCTCGGTCGGTCAAAATAGGGTCTATACCAACAACGATGGCGTTCTTGTGTAATGGACGGACTCCCTAAGCCGAGTTGGTCTTAGGACATGCCGCGAAACCGAGACGAGTTCCACCATCGATGTCTTTAGCGCACCCATGTAGGAATGCACCGTGGTATAGTGGAACGTCGGTCACAAGTAACCGGCCCGGGCAAATTTGGGTTATGCATGAATCATTAAACTAATGCGCGCACACTAATCTACGAACGATTTCTCTTCGAGTCTCACCCTAGGAACCCCGATGACATGTGGTACATCAGGTATCCCCAGCGGAGTCGCCAAATTGTGGACATGACGTAGGTCCACCCCGACGCGGCGAAGCGCGGGTTTGGATAGGCGAATGAATCTCGTGGTAAGATTGTTCTCGGGTTCGAAATTTATGTCAAAATGGAGTCGCCACCGAATTTTGTGGTTATTCGGAACCATACGAGCCCACTCTATGTCGTCATGGGCTATACACAAAGTAAGCCCACTTCGATTTCAGAGTTTATGGGGCTCGTCCCTTTGCATTGTTATATCGATACCGTTTACACCGGCTTTCGTATATAGAATGACTCTCGTGCGCCAAGGGTTTCGGACATCCGGAAACCAAAGGTTCTGAGTAAGGGGTGAGGGTACGTGTTGGGAAGCCCACTAAGGACACCCAACCCCGCCCGCACATGGCGGCCTCTACTAAGACACCGTTCGTGTTCGTGTACGCGCGCTAGTGAAATAATTAAATGATATGCAAACAGCGTTTTCGAGCTAAGCATGTGAATTTTGCGTTAACTACGTCATTTAATGCATCTTATTATTTGTCGAAGTGATTTAGCATGCGAGGTTCATTTATAAAGCGTAAAGCAAGTAAATAAATAAAACTCGGAAATAAATAACGTACAAGTTACACGGGCGAAAATACAACCCGGAATTCACAATACAACGATACATAAAAATAATAAACGAAATAATAAAAAGCAAAATAATGATAGAAACGGACCCGTATGTAAACTAGACCGCGAAATATGTAAATGGACTACCCCGATTAAGCACACATTATGTCGTGTACTAAACGGAGGACGGAAACATGAGACTGTGGCGTATTGCTAGCCCGATCTTATATCCCGTAGTCTTGTCCCGACTTATCATGTCAAAAATTGATCAAAGTCGTTCTACGTGTCGTGATGTGCGTGGTTTTGAAAATAGGAAGGTCACGTGATGGTCTTTACACGTGATGACTAAAGTCGATAAAAGGACGGGGCTTGAAATGTGTGTCAAACCCCTCGGTTTTATGGGTTACAGGACCCACTCGACCGAGTCGTGGTGTGACTCGATCGAGTGCACCTTTTACGTGGCTACTACCCATTTTTATGGGTGCTACTCGATCGAGTAGCATATGTACTCGGTCGAGTAGACCCTGTACGAGTGATAACTCGTTTTGTTTTATAACTTGAAATCGATGGTTGGCCAAACCAAATACGAATATCGCATGATTCGTATTTAACTTGGCCTCCGGTACCGTAATCGTGTATGAACGATTATAATACCGTTATCGGAGTTTTAGGAAAATGTTTGTCGTTATACTAGAAAATTTGAATTAGTAACGAAAGATGTCCCTCTACGTCACGACATCGAAACTAACCCTTTCGGATTACGTGATGTCGGTTTTCGTGTCAACGGGTTTTGTACCAATTATGGAAATGGGATTAAATACGTTCAACTACGACCGTTTGCAATCGCGTCACGCCCTTGAGTACGTTGGGGCGGGGCTCCTCGAAAGGGCTCCACCTCCGTTGTTGCTCGTAAAGGGATTAGACGGATTTTAGGCAAACATCGTATTCAAACGGATTTAAAACCGGATTTTGATACTAGTTTACGTACACGCGGTATTATTAATGTTAGTAGTAAAATGATGATATAAAAAAATAAAGATGCAAAAAGTATAAAAATGTTAGTGTTAGTGTTACTACGATTATAAGTATGATGCAAAAATACGATAAATAAAATGAGAATGAGACTAGATAAAAGAGATCGAGATGGGGTTTGGGACACCCTCAACATACATGCTTAGTAAGGACCTCGGAAATGGACTCGTAATAGCGGCACGGGCTTGGGAGTATCGAGGATGTATGCGAGTTATGGTGTGTATTGGTATGTGTGTATGTTTCGTGGGTTTCTGAGGGACGAGGGGCTCGGGTTTTTGTGTAGCCTTGCTAGGGACGTAGTATAAGGAGTGTAGTAGGGTTAGGATGTAAAATGTAGGTAAATGCTTAGGGTAAAAAAAAATTGTCAAAAGTTGTGAAATGCATGGGGGTGAAGCGGTATTTATAGGCGTTTCCCACGACATAGGGGCACTCGATCGAGTGGCCCTAGTTCACTCGATCGAGTGCCCTTCAAAACGGGCCTTATCCAGTTTAAGGCGCTCCACTCGACCGAGTGGGTCAATCCACTCGATCGAGTGGGTCAAGCAAAATCGAGATAAAATAGGAAGGAATTGATCTTGTTTGTTTTGATTGATTTTTGAATTTGAATTTATGCGCCAGCTGAACTTGGCTGATTTATGAGACGGTTTCGTCTTTGACCGGGTTTTGATCCGGTCGCCAAAAGACGGGATTTATCTTTGGTGTCGGTTTTGGCCCAAATTAGTCTTATTTGACTTGGAACGACCCACTGGGCCTGAATTTGAGGTCTGTTTTGTGAGATTTTTACTCCGCTAAAAGTCCATGTCGGATATTATTGATTCCGAGCCCAAATCCGAGTATACCAAGTCACGTTTGCGTCCGATCATCATCGGGTGTTTTTCGGAGACTACCATAGACACGTGGCAGTCAAAATGCGGGTGTCTACAGGATGTTCTTGCTGGAGTGGTGCTCAAATTTTCTGAAGGCTTTGGTACGTCCAAGTCTGCAGAGGACATGACTTTTCTGGATCAGATGTTACTTCCTGGTCCCAGATCTGTGCTAGAAAAAGTTCTAAGGAGGAGTTGGATTTGGTTCGCGGATTGCTGGCGGAGGAACCTAACTCGGATGCTATCTTTGACGTGGAGGCGGAGGATCTGGAGGAGTCTGTTGATTCTCCTATTGCTGATCAGGAGGCTGATGGGCAAGAGGTTGTGGGCCAGGAGGACGCCGCTGATGATCCTGGTAGAGGTCCTGCTGCTGTTCATCTTAATTATCCAGAGAACCAGGTTTCTGCAGGAGGATCTGCTACAGTACGGTTCCACCTCCACCAGAGGAAAATGTCCAGGCTGTGGACCAAGTTCTGCTGGAGTGATGTTACTCCCCTTGAATCCTGTGTGGCATGAACTTATGATCTGTTAGTGTTTGCAAAAAATTCTGTAGTACCTTTGTCTTTGCTCAGGACAGTAAAGTGTCTATTGAATACTGTGGCACTCTTATGTTTAACTTTTGATTATAATCGATTGTTGTAGTTTTGTCTTACTACCTTCTGTTGTATGCATGCCTTGTGTTTGTATGGCCGACCTTTGATATGGTGGTGGCCTGGGATTTAGTTCGCCCACTTAGTCGGAGGTGCCACACTTTGCGTGGGTGCTAAGTGGCGCGGGAGACTGTAATGTCCCGGTTGTAGGCACTTAGTCACAAGACGCACGCCTTCTGTAGAAGTTATACACTCCACCAGATTGATCACCAGTTTTGGTTGAAAAAGCTGACGAAAGATGGTAAATATGCAATGTTTGAAGGTATATGCGGGAGGAAATCAAACTTTTGAAAATATGTGAAGGAAGAAAATCCAATTTTGAAGACATGTGAAAAGAAAATCGAATTTCGAAAACATATGAAAAGAAAATTAAATCTTGAAGACATGTGACAAGAAAATTAAATTTTGAAGACGTATGAAAAAAAAATTAAATTTTGAAGACGTATGAAAACAAAATTGAATCTCGAAAACATATTAAATCTTGAAAACATATGAAAAGAAAATTAAATCTTGAAGACATATGAAAATAAAATTAAATCTTGATGTTCTATATTTTGAAGACTAGAAAAATAGATAGAAGGACAAAGTAGAGTTTAAAACAACAAAAAATAAGATTAAACCTGGGTTCTGGTGGAGGTGTATCTGGCAGACTAGATGCCCTGTTTCTGGCGGCATTGGCCTGTGTTTCTGGCGGCATTGGCCTGTGTTTCCGGCGACTTTGGCCCATTTAGAAGAAATACTTCTTCAAGTGTACTATATTCCAGGGTTTCTGGATGATTTCTCCTTCCATGGTCATAAGTTGGTAGGCTTCAATCCCAACTACTTTCTCCACCTAATAGGGTCCTTCCCAATTGTAGGCGAATTTCCCTGCCTGCTGATTTCTGGTGTTCTGGAAGAATTTCCTGAGAACTAGGTCTGCTTTCTGCAGGACTCTGATTATGACATTCTTGTTGTAGCTCCTGGCGACTGTCTTCCTGTAGGAGGCCATCCTGATTTGGGCATCAGTTCTGTGTTCGTCTATGGTATCCAAGTTGTTCGCCATCTCCACTTGGTTCCTTTCTTCTGACATGCAGCCATATCTGTGGGTAGGCACTCTTATTTCTGAAGGAATGACCGCCTCAGCACCAAAGACCAACCTGAAAGGTGTCTGTCCTGTAGCCACTTTACGTATGGTTCTGTCAGACCATAGCACCAAGGGGAGTTCTTCTGCCCATCAGCCCCTGCTTCCTCCAGTCTCCTTTTCAGGTTGTCTATCACAATTTTGTTGCTAGACTCTGCCTGTCCATTAGACTGAGAGTTTCTGGGAGTATATTTGCTTAGCGTGATATTCCACCTGGCACAGTAGGCTTCCATCTTGTTGCCAATGAACTGGGATCCGTTGTTGCAAATGATTTCCAAGAGAATGCCGAACCTGCAAATAATGTCACGTATAATGAAGGATATAACCTGTTTCTCAGTCACCTGCGGGAATGCTTCTGCCTCTATCCACTTGGAGAAATAATCTGTCATAGCTAACATGAAGACATTGTTTCCTGGGGCTCTTGGTAACTTGCCAACAATATCCATCCCCCACTTCATGAAGGGCCAGGGAGAGATTACTGGATGCAATGACTCTGCTGGCTGGTAGTTGACTGTTGCATGTCTCTGGCAGGCGTCACATTTCTTAACGTGCTCCATGGCGTCCTACGCATTGTTGGCCAGTAGTAACCCTGGCGGAGTGCTTTGTTGGATAGACTCCTGCCCCTTGCATGATTTCCACATTCACCATTGTGGAGGCCATGAAAAACAACTTCTGCCTTCTCCTAACCCAGACACCTTAAGTATGGTCCAGCAGTCGATCTTCTGAACATGATACCATTAATGAGGGTTTACTTAGATGCCTTCATTTTAAAGCTCCTGATTTTCTTCTTGTCTGCTGGCAGAATGTCATGCTGTAGCTAGTCCTGGTAAGATTTCCTCCAGTCTGGGGTCTCTCCCTGGCTGGCTGTGGTGATGAATATTCCTGCCTCTTGCAGCCATCGGGTCTTGTCCTTGCCTCCTCCAGATGCTTCTTGATTCTTCTGGATCGCTGGCTCCAGGACGTGGACAATAGGTATGGTGGAGACTGCTTCAGGCTTGAATGTTGCCCCCATGGTGGCTAGGGCGTCTGCTTCTGCATTCTGGTTCCTTGGGATCTGGCTGACTGAAAAGGCTACAGATCTGGTTGACTGAAAAGGTTGTTTGCCCTTGTCCTCCTCTAGGATGTGGATTTCTTTCTCCGCCTGGGACTGCAGTGTTGGGCTGGTGTCGGATACAAAGTCTGCTAGCGCCTGGGACTTGATTGTTGTTCTGGGGACGAATCTACAGGTCGAAGCCACTCAGGTGCATGGACCACTTTGTCATCCTTCCTAACAACTCAGGTTTTCTCATAATAGTTTTTAGTGGATAGTTTGTTATTACGGAAATAGTATGTGATTCAAAATAAGGTCGCAGTTCATAGGATGCTATAAACAAGTGCAAGTACGAGTTTTTCAAGAGATGTGTACCTGGTCTCTGCAGGAAGCAGAGACTTAGCTTACTGATATAATATAGCGGATGTTGTGCTCCTTTACGCTCACGTACCAATACTGCTACCTCGGTCACTGATAGATACAGGAAGGGTGATTCTCCAGGCTCTGGTTTTGACAGAAGTGGTGGAGTGCTGTGAAGCTTGCTTTGACTTGACCACCATGTCGTTGATGTATACCTCCATTGTGTCACCAATCTGCCTCTTGAACATCATATTGACGAGTCTCTGGTAGGTGGGCCTTGCATTCTTTAAGCAAAAAGGCATAACATTGTAACAATAACTTCCTCTTTCAAACCTGAATGCTGTCTTCTCCTGATCTGCTGGATGCATCTTTGATCTAGTTGTAGCCACTCCATGCATCAAGAAAAGTTAGCATCTCATGCCCTGCTGTAGCGTCTACCATTTCGTCTATATGTGGCAGAGGGAATGGATCTTTTGGGCACGCCTTGCTCAAGCCGGTGAAGTCAACGCATACCCTTAATTTGCCGTTCTCCTTTGGGACTACCACCACGTTGGATAACCATTATGGGTACTTTACCTTCCTGATTTTTCCAGCAGCCAGCAGGTTGTCCATCTCCAGGTTTATGACTTTATTTCTTTCTAGGGCAAACTTTCTCCTTTTCTGCTGGACTGGTCTGCAGCTGGGGTCTATGCTGAGTCTGTGGGTTATGCTGCTGGGATCTATTCCTAAGCCTGAGGCGGTTCGATGTACTCCTCCTGAATGTGTTGGGTCTGTGATTGCTATGCTAGATCATAAGTAGCTCTTCAGGGACCTGAATCCTCCTCCAGTCGGATGGCTGCCAATGCTTTTGTCTACACATCCTCAAATGTGGTGCATGGATACTTGGTGGGGTCCTTGTACATATATGAATCCTGGTAGAGTCCCTGGCGAAAGGCTGACGCACGGGCGTCCCGACCCGTACAGTCAAACAATATTTTTAACACCGACTAACCTAACTAAAGTAGTAGTGATAGGTCGGGATCGATCCATAGGGAGACGGTTAAGCGATATTGGTCAAGTCTAGAGTTTAGTCGCGTTTGGGATTGAGATGGGGGGTTTTAGGACGAGAGGAGTCGAACTAAAGCTAGCGAACTACACTACTAAGGCTAGGGACAATAATAGGAAAGGTGTTGGGGAGAGTCGGGATTCAGAAATGGGGTCTATGAGTCTCGGGATCGAGTTTTAGTTACAACGTTAAAAAGGGAGAATGTCACCTTTCAGTTTCTTCACCCAACCCACCTATACCCGCTTTCGCGGCGAAAGAGTAAGTCTCAAATTAAGGTAATTTCTACCCCGAGTTTCCCCATATTGATAGAAACGAGCCAAGGTCAATCTAGCTGCAGTCTAGGTCAACAAAGACACAAAAACCTTAAACTTGATAATCAACAAGTAAACAACCCACCAACATCCCTCAAATCAAATAATCCAAATCCTCATCCCTAATTCCCCAACAAGGAAATCTACTCACTAGTCATGATGAATAACAACAAAACACTAATAAAAGAGAGATTGTCTAAAGCATGCATAATAACTACACTAACAAATTACACTAAGGAGAGAATAAACTAACACACAAACTAAAGAGGAACTAACAAAGGAGAGAGAAAAACATAAACTAACTAATGGAGAAAGGGTGAGGAAAGAAACTACCAATTATGGAGAAGACTAAGGAGGAAGATGAAGATTAACATAAAAGATTGAATCTTCAAGAAATAATACAAGGATCTTGTCACATAAACCCTTGCAAAACCCTTAAATCTTCAATATAAAAACACAATCTTCAACAAAGATGGAAGCTTGATTAAGAATTGTTGAGTAGAATTATACTAATACTATGTAGATTTACTAAGTATTTTTGGAGATTTTTACTAAGGAGATTACAACAATTACTACTACTACTAGAAATCCTCTAAAACTACTCCTACTCCTAAAGGCTCACTCAAGGCACAAGAGTGGCACAAAACCCTAGGTTAAGTATTTATACTAGTTTTAATGGGTCACACAAACTTCAAGGCCCAAATCCAATTCCTCTTGATTTTAGCTAGACCATCACCATTTGCATCTTCATGGGGTGAAACTTTGTCCCGCGGCTTGACGAAATAATCCCACCGGGTGAAATTTCGCCCGGTGAGATTTTCTTCATTTTTTTGCGTTTTCAGCTCGTTCTCTCCATCGGGCGAAACTTCACCCGGTGGGCGAAATTTCGCCCGGTCGTTTCGCCCGGTGGAGAGTGTCATGAAAATCTACGGGGGTGGAAAATGTCATCGGACGAAACTTCGCCCGGTGGTGACTCACCGGGTGAAACTTTACCCAGTGATCTTTCGACTCTTTTCCGGTCTTTTTCTTTGTCGATCAATTGGATTACTCGAACATTCAGTTGCGTGCTTTGCTTTTCGGACTCTATCTCTCTCTTTCGTGCTCATGGAAGCTCGGATACGTTTTTGGTCGAAAATCCTATCAAATAGACAGAAAACTACCAAAAACACGTAAAATGCAAAAGAGAGACACTAATGCGAGAATTACTCAAAATACGGCAATAATCGCACTCTATTCTCGCAAAATGGAAGAAAAACGGGTCTAAACGGGAGGAAAAACGGTCCAAATTTGGCACACAACAATTCCCCCACACTAAACCGTTGCTCGTCCTCGAGCAAGAACCCAAAAAGAAACTAGCTACTACTACTAAGCTAGACTATGCTAAGCCGATACGAGGCAATTAACGGGCCCGCTCCGTCCCTTCAACTCACATCGAGATACCTATGAGGTAAAGTACCTCCATGCAAGCCAAGTTGGGTCTTGCTCAAAAATGGGGTATCGACTAACACACAGACAAACGCAAAACAAAGAAGACACACACAAAGAGATAGTCGCAACCAAAGAGAAAATAAATCACCGAATCCCTCATCGAAACAGCGGAGAAAGCACCGATTCGAGCTTAAGACAAGCAAGAACACTACCAAGTTAGTAACACAAATTGACGTGCTCAAGATCCTAATAGGATGACAGTCAATCAATAAAAACATTGAAAATTTACCAAGGTCCTTCTAATTCCACTAAAGATGCCTACAACGGGACGATAGATGGAGTGGATAAGTGAGAACCATGGAGTTAGTAAGCACTGTAGGTAAGTGTTATGTCGTCTTCTAAGCTAAGCCTAGAGGGTCGTTCCAAACTCGAGAAAGCCAATTAGACCAAAAAGATGAACAAGTGTTTGCAAAATGGTAAAGATTGCCAAATTACCGCTATTTTCCTTCCTCGGGACTCGGTCCTCTAGTAGGCATTTCACGGCAATAAGTCAACCAAGGGATTATTTGGGTTTGGGAACGATTTTTGAGATTTTGATTTTCTTTTCGGTTTTTCTTTCCCCATTATTTCGATGGAGGGCTTTTTTTTTTTTTTTTTTTTCATATGCCCTTCTTCTTCATTTTTCCCTTTTTCTTTCTCTGAATAGCCCATTTTTGGCTAGATGATTTCTTTAAGATCAAGGTAAAGCATATTCTTGCAAACTTATTTGTGGAAATGGGTGAATGGTAGAGAAATAGGCTAGTCGGGTGTGCACCCCCTCCGAACCCATAAAAGGATGAGAATTTTGGACTAAAGATGGCTTCTCAAGTAAGGTCACCTAAGAGAACGGGGAACAGTAACCAAGGCCTTATCACCATGGGTGGTCAAGGTGGTCAAATGCAAATCCCGATGTAGACTCCTAGTAGAAAAGATGGACTCATGGTAAAAATCCAATGCAAAAATTGGTTCAAAGTCATTCTACTAGAATTATGTCCAAAAATAAAAAAGGGTTACTAACAAGGGAGTAATAAACACTCGGCCTGATCTCAAAATCGGGATTTCGAAAACTTTACCTAGACAAGCTATACAAAAAAATAAAAAGAACACAAAAACGACAAAAACACAAGGAAACAAAAGCAAAAACAAAACGAAATCTCAAGTAAAGCCAAGCACTTCATACTCCATTAAGTCAACACAATCCACAACTACCAATTCCAAAATGTTCACCAAGTGAACCTCCAAATAGCATATATGCCCAAACTCCATGCATAAGAGAAAGGGATAAAACGAAGGTAGAAAGTATTACCGCGCGGTCTTCATTTCATTTCCGCTACCCTTGGTATCCATGCTAAATGGTTGGCGGTGTACCTACAAGAAGGAGAATGCAAGACAATACAAGTGACACAAAAACGAAAATAAAGGAAAGAAAACTAAAAAGAGAAAAAATGAAATTTTTTGGTTTTTAAAGGAAAAAAAAAGAAAAACAAAATGAAGAAAAGGATAGTATTAGATCCCTCCCCCACACTAAAACTGTGCATTGTCCTCAATGCACGAATAGGAGATGAATCGTAAAAGAGAAAGAGAAAAGAACGGAAAATATTTTTGAATTTTTATGATTTTTCAAATGTTTTTGGATTTTTGATGATTTTTCAAATGTTTTTGGATTTTTCAAAATGATGAGAATAAAAAGAAAAGAAGTGAAAATGAAAAATGAAGAAAAAGAAGTGAAAATAAAAGGAAAATGAAGAGAAGAAAAGTAAAAATATCGATAAGGGGAGAAAGGACGTAGGTGTAATCACGTCACCTCGCCCGGATTCCGCACAAATCGGGAAAATTAAAAGAAAAAGAAAATTTTGGATTTTTCAAATGGTCTTGGTGCGATCAATTCACCTAAGACCGGGAGCAATAATCAGGTCCTTCTTCTCTAAGGCACATGCAATATACCTCACGTGTGTAACGACCCAAGTAGGGTCACGGAGGGGCTGACAATTTCTCAAACCAACAAAATAACCAATTACAAATCAACCAACAACATAATTATCAATTGCCAAAAATTGGCGCTACAAGGACAGACAGTGACCGAGATAACTGAGACAAGAGAACAAATTACTGACGACTGACAACCGACATTTAACACCCCCACACTAACACTGACGACACTCGACCACTCACATAGGACCTGGGGGACAAGGTGGTGGGTAATAAGACCCGGGCGGAGGCATACCGAAAAATCGATCAAAATAGTGTTGCTATTGTTGCAACATCCTTTGGTTCTCCTCCGCCGCCAACCTTGCTGCTTGGGCATCCCTAGCAGCCTCCCTAGCCATCTCAAAACTGGTCCGGGCGTATTCAAAACCTTCCCTAGAGTACGAGTACAAACTATGCGCAGTATCGCGTGCATCCCGGGCCACATTGTAGGCGTCCTGGGCCAGGTTTAGTGAGGTGGTCGAGTTCTCCCAAGTCTGACGTGATTGGTTATAGACTTCCCCCCATTGGTTATAAAAATCCTCCGATCCGAAGAACGAAGAGTGTCGTGGAGGACTCATGTTAATGTCCTCCTGAAAACCTGGGGGTAGACTGGGTGAACGTGGAGTGTCTGTGTGGTTCAAAGTCTGAGAAGTTGGGGGTGAAAAATTGCGAGGTCTGGGCTTCGGGTTGGTGGGAGGAAGAGGGTCCGTGTGATGATGACGGTAATGTTCTTTGGCCCTCATCCAAAGAGGTTTCAACCTCCAGTTCCTCCTCCGACACGTCTACAACCTCTATATCATTGTCGCTAAAATCTAAAGGTCCCTCGGGGTATTCAATCTGATAAAACTTACCTCGGGTGCTACCCTGAATGTACTCCGTCCCCGGACCTTTTCGGCATGCCGAAGTTCTCTTCAATATCTAGCCTTACCCATTCGGGGTTAGGCATTGCAATAGCTCGCAGCTCAGTAATCTTATACAAGAACAAACTGTCATAATTATCCCCTTTCTGGGGCCAAACAAGGAAAGGACAATAAACCTCATCTATATAAATTCCCGCCCCCGCAACTGGTGTCAAATCGCTAAAATCGACGCCTAAGGCTCTAGCTAGCATCGTTACAACCCCGCCACAAGAAATTCTCTTACGGCCGCCCTTCGCGAACTGGGCGAAATAAGTAACTAAAGCCTCAGACATATCGATCGACGGGCCTCTCTCAAAAACCGCATCCTCTAACAGCTTCACAGCTATAGCACTACAGTTGTGGTGCGTATCATAGCTTGACAAGAATGAATTAGCTATAATACGCGCCACATACCGGAGGATAGGGTTTCGGACAGAAAAAGAACGCATCTTTCCTCCCTTGAAGGTCTTTTGGCGGGCAATTTTAAACCAAAATCGATCACGGGCGAACTTGTCGTCCCGACTCTGCCCCGCCCTAGGCCTTCCAAGGACAGAAGAAGGTAAACCAAGCAATGTACCAAAATCCCTCAAATTGAGGACGTATAGAGTTTCTCGCATCTGAAAACTAACAGTGGTATTATCGTCACCACTTAGCTCAAAAGTCGCGAAAAACTCACACGTCAACTTTTGAAAAGTATCCTCCTCGAAGGCATAAAATTTGATGAGACCAAGGTTTTGGCACATTGCTTGTACCTGCGTTTCTATATCCATACGAACAAGTACATCTCGAGCCGCCCAACGAGTTGGCTCGAGAGGACAGACCCATAATTTCTTACATTTATCAAGATGGGCTTTCTTAGCGAAATAGAGACCAGACAGAGGTTCACGGAAATTACGATGGATTTTCGGGTAACGTACCTCAAGCGGAATAGGTTGTTCACGCGGAATAGAGCTTTGTGCTTGAACGGTCATCGAGACAGATTCGTCCCAAGCCTCGGCCTGCTCCTCGGACCTAGAGGATGACGTCGAACCCGAATTGCGATTAAGCATTGAGGATATCCTTTTCCTTGCCATTTACTTTACCCTTCTCATCCTTGTTGCTTGAATTTTTATAACTATGGTGTTGACGGTCTCGGTTTGGGGTTTGTCGGAACTTGAACGATTTCTTAAAACAAACTACAAGAAGATGTTAGGAATGTGATATGGATGAGGAATTTATTATTGGATTGAATTTTGGTGAAGAAATGGAAGGATTAGAGGTGGTTTAAGGTAGTGGATTTGGGGTTTGTTTGGGGGTTTTTAGGCTTTGATTTAGGAGAGAGAGAGGAAAAGTGAATTATGAAGATGGTAAGGGGGGTTTGGCTGATATGGTGTCGCGGGGTGATATTTCGCCCGGTGGTCACCATCGGGCGAGATTTCACCTGACGGTCTTCAGACCATTTCCCGTCATTTCCGCGCAATTTCACCACCGGGCGAAATTTCGCCCGGTGAGATTCCACCGGGTGAAATTTCACCTGGTCGGATTTCCGTCAATTTCCAAGACGCAAAATATTTTTACCGCAGGGCGAAATTTCGCCCGGAAATTTTTCCCGACGGATTTTCCGTCAATTCCTTTAGTTCGAGCAAAGTCGCCACCGGGTGAAATATCACCCGGTAAAATAATTCACTTCAAAACGGGACCTTGCTACGAAAATTCTCTTCGACTTGGCCCAAACCTTCCTTAACTTCTTCAAAGACATAACCTATCTTCTCAATCCATAATGTTCATAATCGTTTATAGCGCAACCCTAAAAATTCCGAAAGAAATCTTCACGATTCCTGCAGGTACCAAAACAAGCAAACTCCAAAGAGAAAATTCGAAAAGCTAATGTTCAAAGAAGATAAAAAAAGACGAGAATATACAAATATTTACAAGGTGGTTATTATGGACACCACCAAACCGAATTAAATTGTTTGAGATTAGTCGGGGTTGCTTGAAAAGCAACCCGGAGGGTCTTGATCATTCACTTCAAATTCCACATTACCGATCTTGAATTTTTCTCTAAACTCCGGAAAACCCATAAGTTGTGCTACCTCGGGAAGCATTGCAAATTCTTTGGGAATATCTTCGTCGGAGGTAGAACCAAGTATGAATAGGGCACCGTCGTCTTCTTCATCATCATAGTCAAGATCTTCGGTAGAAGGTTCTTCGTTGGATGGGAATTCCACCATTTGGTTCCAAAACTCCATATTAGGAGGATCTTCGAGAAGGAACGCGGGAAGCACAAATTGAACCATTTCATTAGCAACATTGAAAGATAAACGCCCTCGCTTCACATCTATAATCAGCCCACCGGTAGCTAAGAAAGGCCATCCCAAAAGGATAGGATTCCGCTCCTCAATTGGCATGTCGAGAATTACAAAGTCGGTGGGGATATATAAATTCCCCACATTAACCATGAGGTTACGGGCCAATCCATAGGGCTCCATAGTGGTTCCATCGGCCATTTGCACATTCACGGGGAAGTAGTCCAATTCTTTAATATAAATAGTACGAGCAATGGCTAAGGGCATCAAACTAATGTCGGCGCCAAGGTCGCACAAAGCCCGGTCTGTCAAGACATGGTCTATAGAACAAGGAATGGCAAAACTACCCGGATCTTCTAGTTTGATGGGAATTGTGACTTTAGGGTTTGTCCTTGGGGAAACAGGAGCTCTTTCTCTCTTGGTGGGTTTTGAAATGATGTCTCGAATATATTCCGAAGGGGTAGGCATAAAAGGGCTTATGGCAATGTTCTCGATAAGATCGGTGAAGGTTATCATGCCCAAAGCTTGATCATTGAATGGGATTGGTGGCTTGTCATTCAAAGAAGGTACTTCAATCCTAGAGACTAGATTTGTGTCCTCTATTGGAATTTGTTCAATAACAAACGCAAGGTCTCCTACAAGATACTTTGATGGATCTCTTCTTGGTTTTTCGGTTACATCCTTGACCACTTTCTCATCGAGCTCATTGATTGAGGTATGTGATGTAATTTGTGGGTCAAAGGGGTTCACCGGTTTCTTTTTGCTCATCACCTTAATGGCATTCACGGAAGCTTGATTGAAAGAATTGGTCGGCTCTTGAGAAGTTCGAGCTTGCGATGCGGCACGTGCTTCTAGAGCTTCAAGTCTAGCTCGATTTGACGCATTTTCTTTCAATAGAAAATTGATCGTTTGTTGAATGTCATGTAAAGGTTGGGAGTTACCTTGAAAGTGCCTTGGAGGACCTTGATTAAATGGAGGATAGATTCCAAAAGGAGGACCATAGTTTGGTCGGGGTGGTCCTTGAGGATAGAAATAGCCTTGATTGAATTGATTGGTTTGAGGAGGTCTCGGTTGATAGTGGGGCTCATATGAATTGGGGTAAACCCTTTGATTGGGGGCTCTTGGAAAAGGATATGATCCTTGAGTTGGCATGGAATAGAATCCGGTCCCCAAGTTAGGGTTATATGTTCCTTGAGTGTTGACTCGATTAAAGTTCTCCTTCCTTACACAAAAGTTGGTGTCGTGATCATATTCTCCACAGTGATCACATGGGATATCTACTCTATATGGCTTTGGAGGTGAGATGGACGTTCGCCTAGGTGGTGTGATTCTTCTTGGTGGGGTGACTCTTCTTGGTTGAGTGACTCTCCTTGGCGGGGGCCTCATTTCGGGTTGGAAGGTGTCCTTAGCAACCATCGCGTCAAATCTTCCAACTAGTTGAGCGATTTGCGCTTCAAGAATGGCCTCCATGTCTTTTGACGATTTTGAGTCTCCATTTGATTCACCCTCTTGCATTTTCCTAGCACATATGCCACTTTTGGCTATCTTGTTAAGAAGCTCACGGGATTCATCCTCGTTAAGTAAGAAAAAGTCGCCCTTTACGGTCGCGTTAAGAATGTCCCTTGCATCGGCGAATAAGGAATAGAAAAACGTTTGGAGCAAAAGCCAATGAGGGATACCATGGTGTGGGCACTTCCTTTGTAGAGTTTGGAATCGATCCCAAGCTTCAATTATGCTCTCATCGTCACCTTGTCGGAAGGTTTGAATCTCCATTCGATATTGATTGGTCTTGGAAGGAGGATAGTATTTTTCTAGAAATGCATTGGCTAACTGATTCCAAGTTTGGAAGGTATCATCGTGGTGGCTTTGTAGCCATCTCCTAGCATCATCACGAAGGGTTTTAGGGAACAAAAGCCTATGGAATTGACATGAAGTAAGTCCATTTAATTTCATTCCAACTAGCTTCTCTTTAAACGTTGTTATGTGTTCTAGAGCATCTTCTTGTGGAAGCCCATGATAAGTGTCTTGTTGGACTATGGCTATTGAAGAAATCTTGAGCTCAAAATTATCGGGTATGGTTCCATATGCGACGGAAGAAGAAGTTTGTTCATTGGTGGGTTGAGAGTGAGATCTCAAAGTAGGCATGTTTGTTTGTAGAGGTAATTTTGAAGGGAGAAGATGGAAAGGGAATTTTGTAAGAGTTTTGGGAATGTTGGATGGGTGAAAAGTTGATGTAAGATATGGATGAGGTTTCACTTTGGTTGATTTGAAGTCCGAAATAATAATATCGCCTCGCTTGCACCGGTATGGAATAAGCAATGCCAAATATGATTGTTCCCGAACACAACTCAATTCAAAGATGAGACTCCTAGCACCGAGCGGTACTAGGGTAGAAGGAAAGGAAATAATTATCCAAACACAATAAAACAAAGACTTAATCAATTAACTAATCACCGTCTCCCCGGCAACGACGCCATTTTGATGCGTGGGCGTCGCGACCCGTACAGTCAAACAATATTTTTAACACCGACTACCCTAACTAATGTAGTAGTGGTAGGTCGGGATCTATCCACAGGGAGACGGTTAAGCGATATTGGTCAAGTCTAGAGTTTAGTCGCGTTTGGGATTGAGATGGGGGGTTTTGGGACGAGAGGAGTCGAACTAAAGGTAGCGAACTACACTACTAAGGCTAGGGATAATAATAGGAAAGGTGTTGGGGAGAGTCGGGATTCGGAAATGGGGTCTATGAGTCTCGGGATCGAGTTTTAGTTACAACGTTAAAAAGGGAGAATGCCACCTTTCGGTTTCTTCACCCAACCCACCTATACCCGCTTTCGCGGCGAAAGGGTAAGTCTCAAATTAAGGTAATTTCTACCCCGAGTTTTCCCATATTGATAGAAACGAGCCAAGGTCAATCTAGCTGCAGTCTAGGTCAACAAAGACACAAAAACCTTAAACTTGATAATCAACAATTAAACAACCCACCAACATCCCTCAAATCAAATAATCCAAATCCTCATCCCTAATTCCCCAACAAGGAAATCTACTCACTAGTCATGATGAATAACAACAAAACACTAATAAAAGAGAGATTGTCTAAAGCATGCATAATAACTACACTAACAAATTACACTAAGGAGAGAATAAACTAACACACAAACTAAAGAGGAACTAACAAAGGAGAGAGAAAAACATAAACTAACAAAGGAGAGAGAAAAACATAAACAATGGTTTCCTTTCACATAATGCACGAGACGTGACTACTAATGTCTCATGCACACTTAAGGCTTGCATCTCACCATAAGTGCGGATGGGAACATCAATCCCGCCAATCATATCGATACTAGGAGGTTTACATCTCACCCCTAGTACGTGCTCAATAGGATCGAACAACAGTCATGATTTGATTTAGAACTCTAATCGCGGGGGAGAACATACTGCTGATGATGTAGACAACTACTCGCAGAAGCCTACCCACACCACCTCGAGGCCCACTGACAACACGCAGAAGCAGGGAAAAGAATCACGTACACAACCGTGAATAAAAGTGCCAAGATATCAGAAAGAGAGTAGAGTTGATCAGGCCCTTGTAAAATACATGCGCACGTACCCCCTAACACAACTCTCGGACTCCCGCAGGTCCTCAGTGATAGCCGGTGACTACTACTCTAACGACAATCCATCCACACGCAGCTTCAGGATGTGTTGTCCGTACTCTCATTGCAAAAGCTCTTTGAGCAATCTCACATCACGTCGATCTCTAAACCTTGGCATAATATTGCCCAACATGTAACGATACTATGATAGATTATCTGTAGGATACATATAAGGATGCTGAACACTTAGACTCCCGTAGGATCATTGGTTCAGACAACCAGAATGATCGCATACCGTCCTGAAGGTACAGTTGCTACATATGGGTCACTTGGTATCGAACGGTCAGACTCCCGTAGGACCTTAGTTTAGATGACCGGAAGGATGCATACTGTCCCGTAGGTACAGAAGCCTCAAGAAATGGAACACTGGGAAGGTCCACTACTGATTCATGTAGGACACTGACTGACCCGAAGATACAACAGTTCCTTATGCTAATTTAGGAACGATTTACTAAACGATCATCATAATTATGTTAAGTGTATCTTGCTTGACTTATCATCTTAAGTATATTTGATGTTAGAGATTTGGAACGTTTTATTTGATATATATTATTTGAACGTTCGTTATTTGAGATTTGATTAAAATTCAATTATTTCTAAGTACATTATTTAAGATGGATTTCTTTATCTTGACTTGGTCTATGTTGACTTACAAAGCCAAAGTTTGACCAAGATGAACTAGTCAACTCTTAGTTTTGACTTGGTCATTAATTAGTCCTTAAGTGCGTATTATAATGTTTAAGTGTTGTCTTGCATATTTAAGCATTGTTTAACTTAGTACTTTTGGGTTATTCGTCTTTTAGTACTCTATACTTTTTGGGCACAAGTATTTAGTACATTTATTGTTCAAGTGTACGTATTTAGTATTTTTATACGGTTTCGTATTTGTACATGTATACTTATCTCTTAAATTCTATTTATACTTAGTAAAATATTTCAAATATCAAATAAATCTATAATAATTATAAAAATCATTTTTAACCTTATTATGTATCATATTTCTCAAAACTTAGAGTTTTACAAAAAATAACTTTAAGTAATAACGAAATCGATAATATTATTAAGGATACTAAATGAGTCGTTTTTCAAATGTTATTTTTAACTTTCGATTTTTATACTCAACATAATTTTTTGAGTTAAGTTTCCAGATATAAGTCATTTTTTCAAAATAATAAGGTTTATTATTTTTAACAAATTAAAAACGAAAACAGTACGGTTTTCAATACTTTATTTTAAATCGTTTAAAATACTTAAACATCAGAAAAGTGAACCAAATTTTTTATTTTGGATATCTATTCTTGTACATAACTTATCCCCAGAAATTTAGATTAAAATACTTTATGAATGTTCTTAAATAAAATCGTTTTTCCAGATCTGACCCATTTTAGTACAAATTTTATAAATGGAAATATATATGATGGATTTATATGAAATTTGACGTACACATAATAGACATCATCAAGAACATAACATAATGTTTCCAAGTCCAAAAGAAACGTTTAACATCACGAAACATATTATTTTCTCAGACAGTACATAAAATCATGCAGTACCAGTTTACGAAATAAATCATTATTAAATATATAATTTCATAAAAACTTACTTTTCATATTTTTATCATGTTCTAGACATTCAGATCTACAACTTTCATGAAGGAACCTAAGGATAAATTCGAAACATATTTTACACAGAAAAATCGTGAACGTACATCGTACATCACAGCATCCATTTTACATCATGTATTGTTAAGTGATAATCAACAAATAGTTAACTTTAAACTTGGTGATCTAATGATTTAGTCCTAAACATGTTGTTATATGTTAATTAGAGTCTAAAAACTATACTACGAGATTTGAGGGCATAGAAAAGTTAGGTTACCTTAAGCATAAATTATCGATTCTAAAACATATAAGAAAACGAAGATCGATGCTCCTTTTCTCTTGCTCCTCTTCATAAATTAGTTAGAATGACACAAAAAGAAACTAAGTTAGTAGTTATAATATTAAATAAACTTGAACATAAGTAGTATAAGATAAGAGAAAAAGGGATTAGAGCTCTTCAAAAATGGTGGTTGAAACACCTTAAGAACTTGTGAAAACTTGTGTTGTTTTCATTGGTTTTTTGAAGGGAGTTGAAGGAGGGTAAAAGATGGATGAATAAGTAAGCTAAATGGGCATATGAGGTTGTTTATATGGGGTCTTGGTCATCCAAATGATGGGGGAGCAAAGGGTGGACAAGAATTTGACAATTACTCAAAGTAGTTAATCATACTTTAAGAGGTACATTACCCTATTTGGCGTTTTTGATTAGAAAAGCATATTTTGAGGCTTGGACTTCAAAGTGACGGTATGGCATGCCTTAGGGTGATATTTTTGAGTTTATTTGGTCACACAATGGTTAGGAAAGAAGTAAGAAAATCGAAAGTCGAGAAACGATTCGTCGTGTGACGATTTTCGTAGTAAAGGAGCTGTCCAGTACAATATTTTTATGATGAACTTATAAATTGTAATTTTGAATATCACCATTGTGTAGATCTTGGGAAATTAATAAAGTTAGACTTTTGAAACGCCTCAATCGGAGTCCGTATGAAAAAATAGAAACTGTTTTACGAAATCGCGCAGAATTGCGATAACGATAGAAATTTCAGTTTTGCAAACAATGAAATGAAATAAAAAGGTTCCAAAGGGACAAGAATTGAATATTACTATATAAAATAGGTTTTTGAGACTCGATTTATTAATATTAATCGTTATTATAAATAACTAAAATGGTCAAAAATACGGGGTGTTACAATAATCATCATTTTGTCACAAATAACTTAAATGGTCTTTCAATATCGAACATAATTTGCAGCCTTGTGACAAATAAGCATGACCAAATAGGAGTCGAATGCCGAATGATCTCAACCTGAATCGATCTCCTTTATATGATAACATTGTTTTCCTCCAAATATTAATGACAAACAATATTTGGCTGCCCTTAGTGGATCTCAATATCCTACTTATTTCCCTTAATATCTGTCAATTAAACTATAGAATGTACACAATATTTAAACATGTACAAAATAAGTTTAATTATACCTTATTACTTAAACACATGAAATATATCCTGAAGTACATGGATTTAAGTAATACTGAAAGGGTATAAAACTTGATATATTTTCCTTAAGGACATCAATGAGACTGAATTAAGATATGATTTTTCCTTAAGGACATCAATGAGACTGCATTAATTCTAGATATGAATTTTTCTTAAGGGCATCAATGAGACTGCATTAGTCTCATTTACTAAAAGGGAATAAAACCTGATATATTTCCTACTCCCACTGAATCTTGAGTATCTACAATCATGTACCACATCCATACAAAACCAAATGAGGTGATATCATGATAGATAGATGTACTCTTCGACGGAAAACCTTATTTGAGTTTTCATTAGATGATTATTAACCTTAATTTACAATAACTTTACCTTGTGCCAAGATTTTCAGTATTTGCAACAATGGGTCTATATATATATATATATATATATATATATATATATATATATATATATATATATACACATACATATATGTACACACACACACACACACACATATAACCGGATATGCCAACTATCTTTATAGCCATTATTGACAAGACAAACTTTATTGTCTCATTACCAAATGAGTCTGTCTTGGTAAAAAATAACTATTTGAAACCAATATGCTGTTTTGGTAAAAAATTTACCGGATTTACGATTTAGATTGCGGGTTAAAGCGATCGTCCTATAACTACGGGTTGTTTAAGCGATATCGAACCTAGTAAACGGAGAACAGCGAAAGAAAGGAAATGACACACAAAGTTTTGGTGACGCGGAAACCCGATGTGGGAAAAACCGCGGGGGGAGTCGGAATCCCACCAATATTCTACTATGACCAAAAGATCGACGGAACTATCGAAGATACAAGTATTGATAATCACTAATTAGCTATGGAATATTATGCTATTTTAATAGTTATGCTTGATGATGGTATGTTGAGGATGAGTTGAATAAGGATGAATGTGGGTTTTATGCCCCCCTTCTTTACTCCCATTCCTTGCCTTTTATAGGCTGCTGACCTTAGAGCCGTTCCCCCCTTTATTGCCAGGAGCCTTTGCATTTATTCCCCCTTTATTGCCCTTGACCTTTTCCTCCTAGCCGTTACATTTACTCTCTCAGCAGTTATGCTCTCCCCTGATTTCTCTCCTCTTCTGTTGGATCTCCCCCTTAGATTTAGGGGAGTAGTTTTTTGACTTTGTCTTTCAATTGGGGTGAGGGTTTGCCTATTGTATTGGGCTGTTTGATTGTCATGCCTTGGTTCGGCCCATTTCCTAGCCTACTACTTATCTTGACTGGCCCATCATCTTTTGTTATCTCGATTTTGACTCATCGATCCTCGATTATGTTGACTCCCGATTTGTGGTCTTTGACTTTCGACTCTTGACTATTATCTGTTGACCTTCCGACCTTTGACCCTCGGTATTTTGACCTTTGACTTTTTTGACCGTCCACTCGTAGTATGCCACGTTGTATTCCGTAGGTGCAAATTTTTGGCCCGAACAAATGCCCCCAAATTTCCGACTAAGCTCATATTAGGCGGGAATTTCCGTTCGCTTGGATCGTAGTCGGTTTGCGTGATGATTGATTCTTTGATCCGACCATTCGTCCTAAACTCGAAGCTAATGACACTCCGCAACTTACTCTATCCTTCCACAAGTGGTCCTTCCCTTTCTCCCCCAGAGGGAGAAAAAAGAAGAGTCTGGTGGGAATATGTCTTCGGGCAAGATACGTTCATGCTTGGCTAGGTTTACTTGACCTCAAATTTTCATGGTACTCATTTTTGCTTGCTCCCTCCTTCAGGATCCGCTAAACCTCGTGTGTCCCTAGACCAAGTAGCTGCTAGGAGGCGGGCCGTTGCTACTAGGGCGGTCTCCAAGAGGAAAGTTAATTCTGTTTCTGCTGGCTTTGCTGGTTCTGGGAAAAGTCGTAACTCGTCCCCTTCTTCAGAAGTTACTTCTGCAGAAAGTGAACCCCTGGTGGCAGATCTTTCTGAGTCTCACTCTTATTCTGCCCCCAGATTCATTGATGATGTTTCTGCTGGAGTGGTGCTCAAATTTTCTGAAGGCTTCAGTACGTCCAAGTCTGTAGAGGATATGACTTTTCTGGATCAGATGCTACTTCCTGGTCCCAGATCTTCTTTGAAGGAGTTGGACTTGGTTTGTGGATTGTTGGCGGAGGAATCTGGCAAAAGACAAAGGCTTAGTGCAGATCTGGTGGAGGCAAGGAATGAGCTTGCCAAGGCCCTGAATGTCAATTCTTCCCTGTAGGGGAAGAATGTTGAGCTGAAGATGACTCTGAGGGATGCTCTTGCTTGGCCGGACCAGTATATCAAGGTTGAGGTGATCAAGGAATATCTGGCGGTGAGGCACAAAGATCGGGACTTGGTTGTAGAGAAGAAGTGTCTGTATGAGAAATTTCTTGTGGCACCTAACTTGGATGCTCTCTTTGACGTGGAGGCGGAGGATCTGGAGGAGTCTGTTGATTCTCCTATTGCTGATCAGGAGGTTGATAGGCAAGAGAGTGTGGACCAGGAGGATGTTGCTGATGATCCTGGGAGAGGTTCTGCTGCTGTTCACCAGAGACCCAGGTTTCTGCAGGAGGATCTGCTACAATTTCGCCTCCACCAGAGGAGAATGTCCAGGCTGTAGACTAAGTTCTGCTGGAGTGATGTAACTCTTCTTTTGTTGTACTCTATTTTCGGCTTGTGAATCCTGCATGGTATGAACTTCTGATTTGTTAGTGTTTGCAAAAAATTCTGTAATGACTTCGCCTTTGCTCAGGGGAGTGAAGTGTGTTAGTATTCTGTGGCACTTCGTGCCTTAACTTTCGTTGTGTGAAATCGAAGTAGCTTTTGTAATGTCGATGTGCGGCTGTATGTTATGCCTGAATTCGATTGTAATCGTTTGTTGTAGTTTTGTCTTACTACCTTCTGTTGTATGCATGTCTTATGTTTGTATGGTCGACCTTTGATATAGTGGTGGCCTAGGAATTAGTTCACCCACTCAGTCGGAGGTGCCACGCTTTGCGTGGGTGCTAAGTGGCGCAGGAGACTATAATGTCCCGGTTATAGGCACTTAGTCACAAGACACACGCCTTCTGTAGAAATTATATACTCCACCAGATTGGTCACCAGTTTTGGTTGAAAAAGCTGACGAAAGATGGTAAAGATGCAATGTTTGAAGGTATATGCGGGAGGAAATCAAACTTTTGAAAATATGTGAAGGAAGAAAATCCAATTTTGAAGACATGTGAAAAGATAATCGAATTTTGAAAACATATGAAAAGAAAATTGGATCTTGAAGACATGTGACAAGAAAATTAAATTTCGAAGCTTATGAAAAGAGAATTAAACTTTGAAGCAAAAGAAAATCAAATTTTGATGACACATGCAAAAAGAAAATCAAATTTTGATGCAAAAGAAAATCGAATTTTGATGACACATGGAAAAAGAAAATCAAACTTTGATGCAAAAGAAAATCGAATTTTGATGACACACGCAAAAAGAAAATCAAACTTTGATGCAAAAGAAAATCGAATTTTGATGACACATAAAAAGGCATACTTGAAGATAAAACATCTGACTTTCAAAAATCACGAAAAGAAAGCAAAACAGATAGAAGGACAAAAGGAAAGTTTAAATATATGTTTGCAAGGTTTGATAAGATGAAACCTGGGTTCTGGTGGAGGTGTATCTGGCAGAATAAATGCCTTGTTTCTGGCGGCAGTGGCCATGTTTATGGCGGCAGTGGCCCGTCTTAAAAGAAGTATTTTTCAAGTGTACAATGTTCCATGGTTTTTGGATGATTTTTCCCTCCATGGTCATAAGTCGGTAGGCTCCGTTTCCAACCACCTTCTCCACTTGGTAGGGTCCTTCCCAATTGTGGGCGAACTTCCCTGCCTGCTGATTTCTGGTGTTCTGGAGGACTTTTTCTGAGAACTAGGTCACCTTCCTGTAGGATTCTGATTTTTGACATTCTCGTTGTAGCTTCTGGTGATTGTCTGCCTGTAGGAGGCCATTCTAATTTGAGCGTCAGTTATGAGTTCGTCTATGGTCTCCAGACTGCTTGTCATCTCCACCTGGTTCATGTCTTCTGTTATGCAGCCCTATCTTGGGTGTGGTTTTGTCAAACCACAACACCGAGGGGAGTTCTCCTGCCCATCTGCCCCCTGCTTCCTTCAGCCTTCTCTTCAGGTTGTCTATCACAATTTTGTTGCTAGACTCCGCCTGACCATTAGACTGAGGGTTTCTGGGGGTAGACTTGCTTAATATGATGTTCCACCTGGCGCAGTAGGCCTTCATCTTGTTGCCAACAAACTGGGATCCGTTGTCGCAGATGATTTCTGAACAAATGCCAAACCTGCAGATAATGTTACGTTTTATGAAGGATATAACCTGTTTTTTAGTCACCTGAGGGAATGACTCTGCTTCTATCCACTTGGAGGAGTAGTCCGTCATGGCAAACATGAAGACTTTGTTTCCCGGAGCTCTTGGTAACTTGCCGACAATGTCCATCTCTCACTTCATAAAAGGCGAAGGAGAAATTACTGGATGTAGAGGCTCTGCAGGGTGGTGGTTGACTGGTCCGTGCCTCTGGCAGGCGTCACATTTCTTGACGTAATCAACATCTCTGTGCATTGTTGCTCAGAAGTAGCCTTGGCGAAGTGCCTTGTTGGATAGGCTTCCTCTGCCTCTGCATGATTTCCGCATTCACTTTTGTGGAAGTCATGCAAAATAGTTTCTGCCTCCTCCTAACCAAGACACCTTAAGTAAGGTCCAGCAGTCGATCTCCTGAACAGGACACCATCAATGAGGGTGTACTTTGACGCTTTCATCCTAAAACTCTGGGCTTCCTTCTTGTCTGCTGGCAGAATATCATTTTGCAGCCATTCTTTGTAGGATTTTCTCCAGTCGGAGATTTCTTCTTGTTCTGCTAAGGTGCTGCAGATTCCTGCTTCCTGCAGCCACTACAACCCCTGGTCTGGTGAATTTTCCTCCTTTCTCGGCATCTGGTGTTCCTGAGTACCTTTCCAAACTGCTGGCTCTAGTACATGGACAATGGGTATGGTGGAAACTACGCATGGTTTGAAGGTTGCCCCCAGGGTGGCTAGGGCATCTGCTTCCACGTTCTGGCCCCTTGGGATTTGGTTGATTGAGATGGCTATGAATCTAAGGGAAAGCTCCTTTGCCACTTCCAGGTAGGCCATCATCTTAGAATCTTTTGCCGCATACGAGCCAGTCACATGATTGACTATCAGCTGGGAATCACTATATGCCTCCAGGCACTTGATTTCGAGGTCTAGGGCCAGCTGGAGACCTAAGATTAGAGCTTCATATTCTGCCTCGTTGTTTGTTGTCCAGAACTCGCACCGTACTGCTTGGACTACGAGATCCCCCTGAGGAGACTTAAGAACTAATCCTACTCCAGATCCTCGCATGTTTGAGGCGCCATCTACAATTAGCTTCCACACTTGTTCGCCTTTGTCCTCCTCAAGGGGGAGGATGTCTTTCTCTGCCTGGGTCTGCAGTGCTGGGCTGAAGTCGGACACGAAGTCTGCTAACGCCTGGGACTTTATCGTAGTTCCGGGGACAAATTTCAGGTCGAAGCCGCTCAAGTGTATAGACCACTTGGCCATTCTTCCTGATAACTCGGGTTTTCTCATAATAGTTTTTAGTGGATAATTTGTTATTACGGAAATAGCATGCGATTCAAAATAAGGTCGAAGTTTATAAGACGCTGTAACAAGTGCAAGTACAAGTTTTTCAAGGGATGTGTACCTGGTCTCTGCAGGAAGCAGAGACTTACTGACATAATATACTGGCATTGTGCCCCTTCGCGTTCACGTACTAATACCGCGCTGACTGCTACCTCGGTTACTGATAAATACAGGAAGAGTGGTTCTCCAGGCTCTAGTTTTGACAGCAGAGGTGGAGTTCTGAGATAGTGCTTCAGCTCGCTGAACGCCCTCTCGTGCTTTGCTGTCCAATCAAACCTTTGTGCCTTCTTCAGGACGTCATAGAACAGCCAACATCTATCTGAGGATCTGGAGATAAATCTCTCTCAGATCTGGAGGTCGTCTTCTCCTGGTCTGCTGGATGCATCTTGATCTGGTTGTACCCATTCCACGCATCAAGAAAGGTTAGCCCCTCGTGGCCTGTTGTAGCATGCACCATGGCATCTATGTGCGGCAGAGGGAATGGATCCTTTGGGCATGCCTTGTTTAAGTCGGTAAAGTCAACGCATATCCTCCACTTGTCATTCTTCTTTGGGGCTACTACCACATTAGATAGCCACTCTGGGTACTTCACCTCCCTGATTTTTCCAGCAGCCAGCAGACTGTTTACCTCCTGATTTATGACTTGGTTTCCCTCTGGGGAAAACTTCCTTCTCTTATGCTGGACTGGTTTGTAGCTTGGGTCCACACTTAGCCTGTGGGTTATAACGCTCGGATCTATACCTACCATATCATCATGCGACCAAGCAAAACAATCCATGTTAGTTTTAATAATTCAATGAGGTTTTGGCGGATATTACCTGTACGTTCTGACCTAACCAGCACTTTCTGCTCTGGGGGCAGCTTATCCAGGTTGATTTCATCTACCTAAGTCTGAGGCGGTTCGATGTACTCCTCCTGAATGTGTTGGGTTTATGATTGCTATGCTGGATCATAAGTAACTCCTCTAGGATCTGAATCCTCCTTCAGCCTGATGGCTGCCAAAGCTTTAGTCTGCACATCCTCAAATGTGGTGCATGGATATTTTGTGAGGTCCTTGTAGAGGTTTGAATCCTGGTGGAGCCCTTGGCGAAAGGCTTCTATGGCGGTGGGTACATCACATCTGGGGATGGTTACTTTCTCCTTGTTAAATCTGTTGAGGAAGTCGCGTGTGGATTTTTCGAACTTCCCAAGTTCAAATCCTCATGTGTGCTTTTCTGGTTTTCTGCTGCTGGCGAACTGCTGGTTGAAGGCATTGACCAGGTCAGCAAAGGAGGTGATGCTTTGGTTGGGCAAACCAACGAACCAATGGAGGGATGCTCCTGACAGAGTGGAGCCAAACCCCTTGCACACGCAGGCTTCCTTCAGGGGCCCCGTAGCGGTCACCACCATCATCTTCTGTTTGTACTGGTTGATGTGATCTAGGGGGTCTGCAGTGCCATCGTAAAGCATCATGGCTGGTGGCATGAAGCCCTTGGGTACGGCAACACAGGCTAGATCGTCGATGAAGGGTGAGTCTGCGTAGCTGTCCCTAGCTGCTCTCTCTAGGGGGCGTGGCATTCCAGAAATCTTGTTGATCATGTCCCTCAATTTCTTCAGTTCCTGGCGTTGCTGATCTGCTGTGCTGATTGTTCCTGCAAGAGGGTTAGAGACAGGAGGAGAAAAATTGAAAGGGGTGCTCCCTACATAAGGTCCTCCAGGGTGTTAATTACTAGGAGGAGGAGGAGGTAAAGGTGCTGCTGCTGTCACGAATCTGGGCCGCCACTCTGGTGCCTGCTGGAGTGGGACTCTGGGTAGCCAGGTTCCTCCTGGGTATGAGCTGCTGTCGGGGGTCGCCATACTGGCTGGGGCTCCTTGCTGCCATCTAAATGGCTGCTGGCTGGGGGTAGGCGTTGCCCACACTCTTCCAGAGGACTGGTTGCTGGATAAGGTTGTTATCCCTGGCTGAGTTGAAATCTACCATTCTGGCGTCTGGTGGACAGGGGTGCCTGCAAGAGATAGTGAGTTAGTTTCTCAACTTTCGATGCTAGAAAGGGAATTACTTGTGATGTAAGATCCGTCGGATGTGGGGCCGTAAGACAGGTAGCCTAGCCCTCGAGGTTCAATGACTGGATCTGGTGGAACCAAACCTAGCTCCAATCTGGTGACCAATTCTGAGGGAATCTCCCTGGTGGTCCGTCTGCTGGCTGTTGATTCCATGTGGGTGCTGGGTTCTCCTCTAGGCATCAGGGACAACATCTCTGGTGACGGCTGGCCTGGACTGATGCTGCTGGAGTCTTGTCTACTGCCGAGATCTGAGCTCTGATGTCTTGGTTGTCCTTCTGCAAAGTTTCCACCGCCTGCCGCAGAGCGTCGATCCCTTGTAGCACATCCTTCAGGGGGTCTGGTGAGGCTGAGATTCTGGAGAAGTCTTCAAGTGACCCTCCTTGAACCACTGTTTTGGATGAAGCGCCTACTCTGCTGGTCCAGAAGGGATTGGGCGTTTTTAACACCTTAGGCACGTGAGATGGTCTTGAGGCTACCGGTACGTGTCCTGCTGCCAGGCTGGTAGAGACTGCCTGGGTAAGGGGTGCGATGATTGATCCGGATGCCCCTAGGGGCGATTCTCCTCTAGCAGGTTGAATTGATGCTCCTAGGCTGCTAGAGGGACTTCGATCGGATTCGGACATGACGATACGAGATTGTTTCACTGTAGGATGTAGCTTTATAGGAAATGATCACTTTTCCCCACAGACGGCGCCTATTTGTTTTGGTAAAAAATTTACCGGATCTACGATTTAGATTGCGGGTTAAAGCGATCGTCCTATCACTACGGGTTGTTTAAGCGATATCGAACCTAGTAAACGGAGAACAACGAAAGAAAGGAAATGACACACAAAGTTTTGGTGACGCGGAAACCCGATGTGGGAAAAACCGCGGGAGGAGTCGGAATCCCACCAATATTCTACTATGACCAAAAGATCAACGGAACTATCGAAGATACAAGTATTGATAATCACTAATTAGCTATGGAATATTATGCTATTTTAATAGTTATGCTTGATGATGGTATGTTGAGGATGAGTTGAATAAGGATGAATGTGGGTTTTATGCCCCCCTTCATTCCTCCCACTCCTTGCCTTTTATAGGCTGCTGACCTTAGAGTCGTTCCCCCCTTTATTGCCCTTGACCTTTTCCTCCTAGCCGTTGCATTTACTCTCCCAGCAGTTATGCTCTCCCCTGATTTCTCTCCTCTTCTGTTGGATCTCCCCCTTAGATTTAGGGGAGTAGTTTTTTGACTTTGTCTTTCAATTGAGGTGAGGGTTTGTCTATTGTATTGGGCTGTTTGATTGCCATGCCTTGGTTCGGCCCATTTCCTAGCCTACTACTTATCTTGACTGGCCCATCATCTTTTGTTATCTCGATTTTGACTCATCGATCCTCGATTATGTTGACTCCCGATTTGTGGTCTTTGACTTTCGACTCTTGGACTATTATCTGTTGACCTTCCGACCTTTGACCTTTGACCCTCGGTATTTTGACCTTTGACTTTTTTGACCGTCCACTCGTAGTATGCCACGTTGTATTCCGTTGGTGCAAATTTTTGGCCCGAACATATGCTTTATACTTTTAGGCAATGAAACAATTAATGAAATAATTTCAAAGTGTCTTTATCAGTCAAATGACTGAATACTTTATTGATGACATATATAAATTCACATGTATTAGTTAGAACTTTCAATGATTCAATAAAATGCTGAATGATGAATAATTTTCTACCGTTTCATCATCTAACTCTTACTCTTGAATGTATGTAATATATAAATCTGTTATTACACTGTAATATGTTAGTCCTGACTTGAAAATAATGTATTCCTCTGAAACTGCATTCATTCTTTCCTTAGTGAAATTCTTTAATAACAATTGTTCTTGAGGTATTTGAGTTTGTTTTACTAAAATGATCTTACGATCCTTTATAATGAGACACAAGATCATTTCCATAAGTCTCATTTCTTCCCCCTAAACTCAATAACCTCAATGAACCCATATTATCCGTCTTAAAGTAACTTACGTGTGGGATCATTACTTTATACATTACCCTTAATCCTAAGTTATACAACAAAAGAATTATTGATTATCCACAAGTTCAACTATTACCTTGAAACAAAAAAATATTCTTAATTAGTTGGACATACCTTAGGTGTAAATAATTTACACTATAATCAATCAATAGGATTGTTGTATATTTATCCAAAACCAAGCTGCAATTCTAAATTTACTTCTAGAGTTATCTAGGAAAGAGTGTGAATAATCATGCTCCTACCTAGCCCCAAGATCTTACTTTGCACACATAATACACCATGCATATTCAGACCTTCATATGGTGCGATATTTAATGTAAGATCGAACTTCTCCAGAAATTATCCGAAATAACTTTAACGTTCTTATCCTGAATAGTCAAATTGTCAAAATGTTTCCACTTATGATCAACTGATATCTTTAATCCTTTTCCGAGCAACATATCTCAGTCAAATATGTGATAAAAATGTCTAGGAACTTACAACTTCTCAATATCGAGATATAAATATCAAGCCATAATTTTGTCTACAAATTAATATAGTGATGTGAACTCATACAACTTAAAACATAAAATAGTTCATATACCCTTATTTATCAATTATAAGACATTCAAAGTCCTTTTGATATCTATTTTCTCTTTTCGTCTTTATCCCCCTTCAATATGAGAATCCAAAGTAGAAGTGTCAATAATTTTATTTTGACAGAACTTTAATAATCCTTTTTATGTGTCATACCAAAAAGAAATTATTATCGTCAATTCTTTATATCTACTGGAGTTTTAATGCAAGTCTTTAAAAGACATTTCAATCCAAGCTATGTAAAATTATCAAAAATAACAAATTTATCATTATTTGAATTAGGAAAATACAAAATTAATTATTTCTCAATGGACAATGAACCAAATTTGGCCAAACGAAAAAAATTTAAACTCCACCAAAAGGCAGTACCAAGAATATTTTTCAGATTCAAATAAAATAACAAGTTATTAGTGATAACTAAATTAGCTGATTGTCTCAAACTCGGATGATGGCATGCCCCGAATAGATGACTCTTTCATCACCAATTAACATACAACATCATAGATTCTTACTTCTACTTGCATTAATGTACTTATGTGAATGAAAAACTAAATCCACCCACAAAACATAATTGGATATAATGATTAACTTTAGACGACAAATCTTAAGTGAGAAATGTATCCTTACCGATACGTGATGAGGCGTACAAACTGGTACTATATTCCTTATGTGTCCATACTCGTAACAAGCCAACAACCAATAACTCTACCCTTATCTTGTTATTCTTTGAGTTGGATACTTGCAGCTTATTTAATAGAAACAATTCATTTTAATATGTCCTTAATGTCGTATTAAACAATCATTAAACACATGCATTAAATTTTCTACTCCACAAAAACACGTGAGTCCACACGATATTTTCATCCTTATGAGTAGCAGAATCATACATTCTTAATGCTGTGTTAAGATTGTGACGACCCAAAATAAGTATTTACACTCACTTACCATTCATTTAAATAAATGGCGGTATCCGAATTGAGAATGAAACCTGAATATGACAGGTATAATGAACAGTAATGTCAATTTGATGAACAAAACAATATTTTCATATTTTGAATAAATTCAAACAGTATATAGTGTTTATGCAAATTTAACATTTAGTCGTTGGGCATAAATTATTAACTAAGCATTAACACTACAATTGAATAATCGTGATCAAATATTGACAATAAACTCATGTCGAACACTAAGTATTCCTTTGGGCCGACTTAGCATACACATGAAAATATCGAATAATCGTCACATATTTATCACCCGAAATTGTATATGTATTCGGCCAAAAATATCTGTTGTACATGTTGAAAGCAGTGTCTTTTTTGATGTATATAAGTTACTATCTGTTGGACATGTTGAAATTGTTCATAGTTAAAGCAGTTTATGTTTTGATGTGGATAAGTTATTATCTGTTGTACATTTTGAAATTTTAACATAGTTAAAGCAATTTCTGTTTTGATGTAAATAACATAATATCTGTTGTACATGTTAAAATTTTACATAGTTAAAGCAACTTCTGTTTGGATGTAGATAACTTAATATCTGTTGTACGTGTTGAAATTTTTACATAGTTAAAGAAGTGTCTGTTTTGATGTATATAAGTTACTATGTGTTGTACATGTTGAACTTTTTACATAGTTAAAGTAGTGTCTGTTTTATTGTAGATAATAACTTAATATCTGTTTACATGTTGAAAATTGTTCAAAGTTAAAGAAGTTGTTGTTTTGATATAGATAACTTAATATCTGTTGGACATGTTGAAAAATTGTTCATAGTTAAAGCAGTTGCTGTTTTGATGTAGATAACTTAATATCTGTTGGAAATGTTGAAAATTGTTCATAGTTAAAGCAGTTGCTGTTTTGATGTAGATAACTTAATATTTGTTGTACATGTTGAAAATTGTTCATAGTTAAAGAAGTTGCTGTTTTGATGTAGATAACTTGATATCTGTTGTACATGTTGAAAATTGTTCATAGTTAAAGAAGTTGCTGTTTTGATGTAAATAAGTTAATATCTGTTTTACATGTTGAAAGCAGTGTCTGTTTTGATGTATATTTTATTATCAGTTGGACATGTTGAAAATTGTTCATATTTAAAGCAGTTTATGTTTTGACGTAGATAACTTAATATCTGTTGTACATGTTGAAATTTTTACATAGTTAAAGCAGTTTCTGTTTTTATGTAGATAACTTAATATCTGTTGTACGTGTTGAAATTTTTACATAGTTAAAGAAGTGTCTGTTTTGATGTATATAAGTTACTATGTGTTGTACATGTTGACATTTTTACATAGTTAAAGAAGTGTTTGTTTTAATGTATATAAGTTACTATCTGTTGGACATGAATTTATTATTATGTGTTAAGTTTACATAGGTACCCCCGAAGCTAATTCTGACAATGATTTGAAGATACCAAGTGGTTCTAAAGAATTGAAACCTTATGTGGGTCAAATTTTTTCGGGATTGGAAGAAGTTGGACTGCAACAAGCATTTGAATTTTATTCCAAGTATGCAACTGCTGGTGGCTTCATTGCTAGGAAGAGCACTAGTCGCACTAGCCATGATATCCTTAAAAAAAAGTGGATTGTGTGCAATAAAGAAGATGAATATGAACATAAGGGACAACAACAAAGAAAGGAGATAACAAGGATTTGTTGTATGACTTGAATCATCTTAGAAACAAAATCTGATAGGCGATATAAAATCAAAGAATTTAATGAAGGACATAACCATTTTTTGAACACACCTTCCACAATGATGCACCTCAAAAAGTCAACAAGGAAACTCACAAGTTTGCACAAAAATATGATCATTGACAACTCCATGGTGAACAAAGGTGTTGTGAAAACTTTCAGAATGTTCAAGTAGTTCGTAAAGGGTTATAAATATGTAGGTGCATCAAAGGTTGATTTTAAAAATTTTGGTAGAGACATAAAGAAGTTTATCAAGGACTCTGATGGACAGATGTTCATTGAGATCCTTATGACAAAGTCACACAGACTGGTAAGAGCTTTTCTTATTGCTATATTTGTCATTATTTGTGTTCTAAAGATAATACGTGTTGCACATAAGGAATTTTATTATACTGCAGTCTTCTCAATGCATGATGCAGGTAACAGCTTTGTTTGGTTGCTTAAAAACTTTATAAAGGCAATGGGAGATACTTTTCCTTCCTTCATTATCACTGATCAGGATTTGAGAATCAAAGCTGGGGTGGATGAGGTTTTTGGAAGCCACACATTTCACGGATTGTGCATGTGGCACATCATGAAGAAAGTAATAGATAAAGTGGGTTCTAAAATATGCACTGAAACAGATTTTCTTAAGGACCTGAATGCTGCTGTTTGGGGTGAGGATGTAAACCCGACTCAGTTTGAACAAATGTGGCAGGATCTTATTACTAAGTACAATCTTGAGGATCACAAGTGGCTTCAGCAGATAATTGAGATGCGTGAGAAGTGGATACCAGCTTACCACCGTGACCTGTTTCTTTCAAGATTGATGTGGACAACTTCAAGGTCTAAGTTTGAGAATAACTTCTTCAGCAACTTCACGAACCCTCTTCTGACACTTGTTGAGTTTTACATGAGATTTGATAGTGTCATTGATGCTCAAAGGTGGGAGCAGTCCAAGCTGATTGCTGACTCTAAGAGCACTTCTGCTTCATTGATTAGTCTATTTTCACTTGAAAAACATGCTTATGAAATCTACACACGAACTGCCTTCTATGAGTTGCAGGAAGAGTTAAAGGCATTATCCATGTACAATTGTGGTGTTGATGAGATTATAAAGGAGGATGGTGTTGAACATATCTCCATACAGGACAACTTCAGAAACAGAGTATATGTAGTTGACTATACACCTGGAGAAGTGAAAATTGTTTGTGCCTGCAAGATGTTCCAGTAACGTGGACTGTTGTGTTGTCATGCTCTTTGGGTCTTGAAAGAAAGAGGTGCCAAGAGGATACCTAATTCATATCTACTTCCTCGTTGGAACAAGTTTGCAACATCCAGCGAAATATTTGATGCAAATGGCACACTTCTTTCTGATTGTCGGTCATCTGATGGAATAAAAACAAAGGTTGCAGAATTATGGTCTGAAATTTTTGATTGTGTGACTGTGGTTGAGAACAAGGAAGAGAAGGTGGATGAGTTCTTAGAAGTAGTGAGAGAATTCAAGGAGAAGGTTGTGGAGGAAGGAACAAACCTGAGAAATGACAAGAGGTCTGAGATCGAGTTTTTGATGGGTGCCACCATTCCCACTGACATTAAGATCTTGCCACCAAATCAGTCTAAAACTAAAGGCTCTGGAAGGCGGCTTATGTCTTCTAAAGAAAAAGCCACGAAAGAATATAAGAAGCCACCTCGAAAGTGCAATGCTTGTGGAGAGATGGGATACCACGATTCAAGGAATTGTCCTGCCAAAGTTTAATCATCATGCATTCTCTTAATTTTATTTACTTTTAATATATTATTTTAAATATAATAAATTGTCCAGGGATACATTAAGTACATTATACTTTTATCAAGTACACTTGATTTTCTGTTAAAAATTATTCATATGAACATCTCTATTTGATTTTATGTGTAGCAATTCTACTTATTTCTTCTTTTGATGTAGATAAATTACTATGTATTGTACATGTGTGAAGTTTGTACATAGTTAAAGCAGTTTCGTACTTATGTAGATAAATTACAACGTATTGTATATAACTATACAACAAATATACATTGTTAAAGCACTATCTGTTTTAATGTACATAAGTTACTATGTGTTGCACATGTTCAAATTTTTACATTTTTAAAGCACTGTCTATTTTGATGTATATAAGTTAATATCTGTTGTACATGTTCAAAATTTGTACATTGTTAAAGCACTGTCTGTTTTGATGTACATAAGTTACTATGTGTTGCACATGTTCAAAATTTGTACATAGTTTAAATAGTGTTTGTTTTGATGTACATAAGTTAATATATGTTATACATATCGAAATTTTTACATATTTAAAGCACTGTCTATTTTGATGTACATAATTTAATATTTGTTGTACATGTTGAAATTTTTACATATTTAAAGCAGTCTATTTTGATGTACATAAGTTAATATCTGTTGTACATGTTCAAAATTTGTACATTGTTAAAGCACGGTAGGTTTTGATGTACATAAGTTAATATTTGTTACACATGTTCAAAATTTGTACATTGTTAAAGCAACTACCTGTTTTGATGTACATAAGTTACTATGTGTTGCACATGTTCAAATTTTTACATACTTAAAACAATGTCTGTTTTGTTGTACATAAGTTAATATCTGTTGTACATGTCGAAATTTTTACATATTTAAAGCACTGTCTATTTTGATGTACATAAGTTAATATCTGTTGAAAAATGTTCAAAAATTTTACATTGTTAAAGCAACTGCCTGTTTTGATGTACATAAGTTACTATGTGTTACATATGTTCAAATTTTTACATAGTTAAAAACAATGTCTATTTTGAAGTACATAAGTTAATATAAGTTTCTTTATAGAGTACACATAAGCCATAGTTCAAACAAACGGGTGTAGATAATAAACATTTTTTGTGAATATATTACTCTGTAGAATACATCAGTCAATCATGAAAATTTCTTTGTGGCTATACAGCATCTTACAATAATCTATTTCCTTTTAAATAATCTTCAAATGTTTATTTTCTTCAGATCCAAGTTGAAAGATGTGCAATAATCTTCTAGCATGCATATTATTCGTTACAGGGTTTAGGGTTTATTCCCAATCTTAGGGTTTAGGGTTGGATTAGGCAGAACCGCGTAACGGGAGCGCCTAATCCAGCCCTAAACCCTTTTCCGTCCCGTCTTATGCAGTATCCCATCTTTGAACCGCATCCACGACAAGGCTCACTAATACCCTCCTAGGGTTCAGTTACTTGCGGGATTAGTGACCTTGAATAAGGAAAAAAGGGTTTAGGGTTGGATTAGGCGTCCCCGCTTCGCGGTTCCGCCTAATCCAACCCTAAACCCTTTTCCTTATTCAAGGACACGGAAAATGGTTTAACTATGAACAATTTTCAACATGTCCAACAGATATTAACCTATCTACATCAAAACAGACGGTGCTTTACATATACATATCTGTTGTATTAGTTATATACAATAAGTTGTAACTTATGTACATCAAAACAGACAGTGCTTTAACTATGAACTAAACAATATAAGATACGTTTCCATGAAAACATGAAGCAATTGAATTGATAAAATAATATAAACTAAAATAGAAAAATAGATGAATTGATGAAATATTTTACCGAAAATATTAGAATCGCACGTCATCGAACATGTTGCAGTTGTTTCTTGACTATTCACTGCGTTTTAGAACAATAAAGAAAACAAATCACAACGTAAATAAATTAAGAATCAGGCCTAAATCTGAAATTGAATTTTAATTGAATTTTTCTGACCTAAATCTGAAGTTTTTGAAGTTGAAAATCGAGGATCTTCATTCGTATCTAATATTCGACGTTTTGATGAAGAATCAGTCGCCATTGAAGGTGGAAAATTACTCGCCATTGATGGTGCAGAATTACTTGTTATTGCAGTTTCAAATGAATTTCAGAGGTTTTCAGACTAAAGAGAGAAAGAAGTAGCGTTCAAATGACAAGGTTTTAGAAGGTGGAAAGGAGTAGCGCGTGTTTTTTGAGTCTTTTAATCTAATCTAATGGTCTAGATTGTGCCTTAGTGGATGTAAGGAGTTACTATGTCTCACCGGAACCCGCCTATATATATATATATATATATATATATATATATATATATATATATATATATGAGTCCCTAAGTCCTACTAACATCCATTGGATGATAATTCAATGGATGGATGAAATTGATTGAGATTTTGTATTAAAAAAACAAGATATTGTTTCCTAATTTGAAGGAGTGTAACATCCAACAAAATAGGAAACACAATCAGTATTTCAATAATTTTGTGTAAGGCGTATTTATTAAAGTAACATGTTTGTAGCATTGAAGTAACATAAAGTATCTATTAGAATAACACATTTGTAACGTAGTAACACAAAGTATCTATTAGAGTAACACGTTTCTAACGTTGGAATAACACAAAGTATCTATTAGAGTAACACGTTTGTAACGTAGTAACACAAAGTATCTATTAAAGTAACACGCTTCTAACGTTGGAGTAACACAAAGTATCGAGCAACACGTTAGTAACGTTGGAGTAACATTATTATTCATATGTTGAGTTAATAATTATGTTCAGTATTGGGGGCATATAACTCTGAAATCAATTTAAGCATATTTGCATGATGTTCGTTAGAGTAACACCAAACTTTAACCAGAGTAACAGTTCTATACAATAAGAGGAACACAAAAAAAAATTAAGGAGAGTAGAAGATATGCGGTAAATTATTATTTTTAGTTCTATATAATAACAATTTAATTTTCTTTAAATGAAAATCTTAATTGTGAAAGAATATGTGTGTGAGAGACTTTTTATAGAAGAGATATTAAATGATGAGTAAATTAAGGAGAGAGATATTTACCAAATATAGTCACTTGTTTTAATTACTCAAAGCTATATATATATATATATATATATATATATATATATATAGGATCAATTGAGACAGTCAAACTCTCTGCAATCGTTGAGGCACAATCTGGACCGTTAGATCTGATTGAGATCAACGGACCATGTTTGATCAAAAGTCAGAGCACAAAAACAAACGCGCGCCATTTCCTTCCTTTCCTTTTTAATTAGTCGACTTTCTCTCTCTAGAAATGTGTTTATTTTTTCATTCCAATCATTCGATCTTCATCACTTCCGTTGCAGATCTTCATCGTTCGATCTTCATCATTTTCGCTTGCAGATTCAATTATGCTCACTCGTAAAATCGAGCATCTTCATCATTTCAGTTGCAGATCTTCACCATTCGATTATCATCATTTAAGTTGCAGATTTCATTGTGTTTACTTTGTAAATTCGTTCGTAGAATTGATTTTACGAATTCTGTGCTTGATTATCAAGGAATTCTATGCTTTATTATCAAGGAATTCTATGCTTGCTTTGATTGTAGTCATTTTCACATGCAGATTTGATTGTAATCTTGAACAATTCGTTTAAAGAAAACTGATTATGAACCTGCTGATTCAAGAAATTAAGATATCTGTTTTAAATTAGACAATCGATTATCAATAATTACGTAGATTCTCTGCTGAATTACGTTGATAACTCGTGATGTACATATTTGTCACTACGTAATGTATATATTTTCATATCAACTGTACATAATCCATCTGAGGACATCATTATACATAATTCTATATTAGTTGCATATTAAAGTGGAAATTTACTGATACCAAATCATAGGTTATGTACACTGTATTCATAATTATGTATATCATATTTTTACTTAAAAAACACAAAGTACAGTATACATTGTGTTCTTGTACTTAATCCATTTGAGAACACTATTGTACATAATTTTATATTAGTTGTACATAGCTCATATAGTTACATCTTAGAGTGTATATATAATGTACATATTTTCATATCAGCTGTACATAACCCATCTGAAGACATTATTATACATAATTCTATATCAGTTGTACGTAACTCATCTTAGAACATCATTGTACATAATTCTATATTAGTTGTAAATAACCCATCTAAAGTACTACTCTGTACATTTTATGTTTTTGACTATTTACAGAAGAACGTCATAGGTTAATTTTGTTGTGCTTGTAACAATTTACAAAGTACAGTATATAGGTCATTATGTAATGTACCTATGTACATATCAGTTGTAAATAACCAATCTGAGGACATTAAAACAACATTGATGTTTATATAAATGCTTGTCATGGAGTAATTTTTACATAACTAACTGTTTATATAATCCATAACACTGACTGATAAAACCATAGTAAATACTAGTGTTTACATACATACAACTATAATAGAATCATATTTTTTTTACTAACAGTAAAATCGCTAACAAAGTTCTTTTCCCACCGTATAAGATTTATGCATGTTTGACGCTGTCATTAAAATAGTTTTTCTCTGTCCATTTCTCCTTGTTGTGTAATGGATTTATCCACTTCAAGACAAAAACACCACAATCAAATCCATTACTTTGTTGCACTGCATTTTTGACATACTCCATTGAATTTTTCATCATGTTTTTGGAGATGTGTTCAAAACCGGAGTAGTAGTTCTCAATAATGCATGAGATATTTGTCACTATGTTTTTGCAAATGTCAGTTCGTGCTTTGTTACCCTTTCTTTTACTTGAATCAAAGATGCAATTCTTTTTGTCTTCAAAATCACACACAACCAAAATCCAGTGTGATGGTGTGTCGATATGAACTGGGATAAAGATTTGAAAAATTATACATTTCACAGTTATTGTAATACAAATTTTCAACATGTGCAACACAAAGTAACTTATCTACATCAAAACGGACGTTGTTTTAACTTTGAACAATTTTCTACATGTCCAACACATATTAACTTATCTACATCAAAACAGACACCACTTTAACAATGTACAAATTTTCAACAAGTGCAACACGTAGTAACTTATCTACATCAAAACAGACACTGCTTTAACTATGAATAATTTTCAACATGTCCAACACATATGAGTATATAGATTAGATGTTTGTACCTTTCTCAAGAATTTAGCATCTTCAGGCAAGTATGATACATTACAATATGCTCATTTCAGAGAAGAATATATGTTTGGGTCTAATTCCTTCAATAAATGGTACACAATAGGTAAACAACTGTAAGAACAAATATTCATATATACTGGTTGAAAAATGAAGTACAACAATTTTGATATACTTACCAATGATTTTGTTGGAATGAATAGTATATCCCTCATCCCTAACGTTGCATATATTCCACCCATATCGATTACCTATTAAAATAACACTTGTTAGATTTAAAACATTAAAACTTGTTAGTGATAATCTTACTATAATATTTACCGTATCATATACTTCCTCATTTGGTAACAACAAGGTTTGCATCGCCTTTCTGCTTACATTCATCCATTGTGTTTCTATAACCTCTTCCCTGCAAGATAACATATAACAAATAATCAGCAATTTTAAAATTAAATTATGATAAATGAATTAACAAACAATGGAAAGGATAGAATATATTACACGTGATATGAGTTTAGAATGGTGTCATATAAATCCTTCTTTATCTCATTTGCCTTTCCTGCAAAGGTCTTTATCTTTGTTGGTTTTAAGAATTTTTGAACAATATCTTCATCACTGAATTTTTTTTCCACATAGAGTTCCGCTTATGAGATCGTATCTCATTCCTTTCCGAAGTTAGTATTTTGTGGCAATAGCACACCTTCATCATCTTTACATAATTATCATATGAAATGGTGGACTGCACATATACATCAACAGTCAAAATAGTATTTACTAATGCATTACACATGATAACATTAGTATATTTGAAAATAATCAGATATAGATTAGTATCAGTGATGAATGTTTGTAATTTTCAACTTACTGGTTTGAACTCTTTGCTATAATTGTCTTTATTCCCTTTATATGTTTCTGTATTCTCATTAAAAGAATGTCATTGTTATTTTCCAAATCTTTAGAAAAATCTGAAATATATTTGATCAAGTCATAGGTATCCAACTCATTCACCCATTTGATCGATTCTTTGAAATTTCCCGACAAATCACATCAAAAATATAACCAAGTGTTCAGGCCAGATAACATAAATTTTAATGTACAAAAAAGCACAAACATATATATAAATGCCTAAAATTTTAAAACACAAACATATAATCTGTATGTTAATGCCTAGAGTATGCTCACATAAAAATCTCTAGCTGCAACACCCATCGCATTGCTATCAAACCCTTCAGGAAACCCAAAATGAATCATCTCAAATTTCTTCGAGATTGAGTTTACACATTAAACAACAATACCTTATGGTATTCTAGAGCAGAAAAAGACCTTGAATAAAATCACAGTATTATTAGTTCTCATAATGAATGAATGATTAAATAAATAAATAAACAAGAGTTATAAAGAATATCTTTTTGATTACCAGTTGCACAACATCAAGCTCCATTTCACTTGTAGGAACCTGAAACATTATAGTAATTGTTTAGAAGAAATTCATAAGCGAAAACATTTTTACTCATATGTGAATGAAATACATAACATTACCTCATATTCTTCATAAGGAGACATATAAACACGTTTGATAGATGATGTAGATGATAGCTTTTCCAAATCATTCATCATTAGGCACCAAAAATTTAAAATTGACCCATTGATTATACTATCAGACTGTGACATCATAACCAGTTGCCCCTTTGAAAGCTGAATGTTTTCAAACTTAAACAGGGAATCACTGTAAAATTAAATTATTTAGTGTATTAGTTTTGGCATAGCAATCACTGATATGACACATGTTTAAAAGATTAGTTAGACTTACCTCAAACACATATCTGATGCAAATGCATAGTCTGACACATATTGTTGCTCAGGTTTGAGAGAGGTCAAAAAGTTGATGTTCCGATTAATAAAAGAAGATTTGAAAACGGGTACAATTCCTTGTTTTCTCTTGTACTGCACTTTAATTTCTTTTTCTTCAAGTATGTCAACTTCCTTCTTTTGTTTTGTAAAAGTGTCTGAAAGTGTGTTTTCTACAATGGAAGGAGTTTCCAAATCCACATTTTCAATAGGGATAGGAGTATCTTGATTGACATTCTTAACAGTAGTAGAAGTATCTGGATTGACATTCTCAGCATAAATAGAAGCATCTATATTGATGTTTTCTGCAGCATCCACTAGTAGAAAACTATCCTTTGAACCGATTGTAAACTACCCTTTGGAACTTTTTTTCATAGGTTCTACTGCCGTAGATTCCTTTGGTCTGGAGCTATGGAACCGGTTTGAGGAAGGTTCCAAAGGTCATCTTTGGAACCGGTTGTTGGTGGAACCGGTTCCAAAGGGTATACCATTGGAACCTAATGTAATCACAACCGGTTCCAAAGGTATCCCATTGGAACCTATTGTAATTCACAACCGGTTCCATAGGGTATACCATTGGAACCTGTTGTAGTTGACAACCGGTTCCAAAGGTGTCCCATTGGAACCTATTGTAATACAAAACCGGTTCAATAGGGTAATCAATTGGAACTAGTTGTAGTTCACAACCGGTTCCAAAGGTGACTCATTGAAACCTATTGTAATTTACAACCGGTTCCAAAGGTGGTAATTGTTTTTTTAAAAAAAAAAAAGCATATTCAAATCCACAACAATAGTACTCCCTCCGATTTTTTATTATCTTCCCCTTTGGTTTTGGGGAGGAAAATAAGGGTGTAGGAATGTGTGATTCAAAATAAAAGAAGGAAGAGAGAGAAATGTGAGGGTGATTCTAGACCACATGTTGATGGCCCAAAATAGAAATAGGGAAGAAAGGGTGTTTCAGCCCAATAAGGAAATAGGGAAGATAATAAAAAATCGGAGGGAGTATATAAAAGATATCCAACGCATGTCAACAAAAGATATACATACTTGATAAATTAATTGATTAAAACTGAAAATACAATATTTTTATTGATATAAAACCGAAAATTACACCATATATCAATCATCATACATAATGTAATCTTCTTACTATTCATGGTAATATACCGTCCACAAGCAATCCACGCCCATCTTTATAGATATGCTCAGCTTCATCTTCAATTGCAAGACTTTATCAACCTTAATATACAGTCTAGTGATAACAAGAAGACATAAGCAATTATCATTTTAACTAATCATAAATGGTACCTTAAACATGATCACGCTAGCCAGTATCATAAATGAAGTGAACATGACATGAGAAACTACGGTTGTGTTGAATGTGTTAAGGGTCTGCATGATTTACAAAGAAAACAAGCAACACGAATTATTAAATTCAGCAGAGACGAGAGAAAACAAGCATTTGCTCAATAAATAAGTAGTTTTGAAGGGTCAAACATAATGAACTCATAGGATTTGACAAGCACATTAAACTTCATAGCACATACTTCCAGAGCAATCATCATTAGTTAGCATCATGAATCGCTTTCCTTTTTCATAAACATGTTACATAATGGTTCTTACTTGAGAGAATAGTTTCGATCTTTGATCTTTCCTACCAACATACATGATCTTTGATCTTTAATCAAATTCATGAAGAGAGAAACCACCACATTCGATTAGAAAGATCTCCTAGCATTTTAAAATCCTGCACGCCTAGGTCGTCTACAAAGTAAATCAGGGTAAAACAGGACGAGAAGCGACAAGAACATCATCCTGCAAACCTAGGTCGTTCACAGTAAAATGTAATCATCACAACATCATAAAAATACTTACTTTGTCGTAGTAATCTTAGCTTTCAAAGCTATACTATAGAAATTCTTCATCTCCTCCGGAGCAGAATATAGCTAGCTAGGCAGGTTTCTAGGGGCACTCTTGGGCGAACAACTTCACCTACAGGATTATTTTAAACCAAATGCTCAGCAAAGAAAGCATATGAGGTGTCACCTATTGCTCTCACTTTAACTAATACACGAAGTAGTATTCCTGAAATTCAAAATAAAAAAGAAGTTCAAAGTGAATAAAAAATTTACTAAAATGTGTAAAAATCATGTCATATTCGAGTTTCAGTAAAATTAATCAAAAGTTTATTAATAAATTGTTGGTTTGCACATATGAGGTTTGAACATATTAATTTTCAGCTAATTAAATAAATGGAATCTTTCTTTTAATAATACCACCAACGTTTATATAACACAAATTCGGTTCATTCTGTCACAAATTTTAATGAGTCAAATATTACCTATTTAGATAAATACAAGCATATACGGAGTACGTAGTAATATCGTCTCAAGTCATTCTGTTTTTCGTCATAGTTATCCATTAATCCATTAATTCATGTAGATGATATATGTTGATTCGTCGTTTGTTAAGATACATATGTTGCAAATGAGATTAACTCATTATATAATCATCACTACAACATTATTTATTGAGTAAGTCTCGTAAAAGATCGTTTAACAAATACTAAACAGAAAAAGATACTTCTTTTGATCCGTCCCGATCATTAATTTGTTGCCTTTTCTATATTTGGGTGTCTCAAATTAAGGGTTAACTTAGGAGTTTGGAAACATCCACTCCCTACAAGTTCACCCACATTTTCTAGAGATTTTAAGGCCTTTCAATTCTCTTCAAAGCTAGATTAGTTAGTTTGAAAGTTCAACAATAACACTATCATAGTATCGGCTGCGTCTAACGACTAACAATTCTCACAGATTCAAGCCTCTACTTTCATAAAGATGAACTTTCTTAAAAAAAAAATGGAACTGAGGGCACCACGCAATAGAATAAATCAAGTAAAACTGTAAAATGGAATCTTATCGGACCACCAAATGTCTAAGACAAATCACATCAATCCTCATCTGTAGACAAACATAAATAACCAACTTTTATTATTTGCACTCAGCTAGTATTGATGAAAGTTGATATATACGAACCTGGTTGAAGAGGCACGAGTGATATCAATTCAAAAGTAGCAGTAACATTGTCATCGGGTAACACTATCTTCACATCCTCAGGCAATAGAACTTTTCCTGTTACATCTGCAGTTCTCTGATAAAACTGGGGAACGTAGTTAGTGACGAAGACAGTATGACGTCCACCCTCATCCTTATTAACGACATACGGAGTATATTTCTGCCTCAATTTTGTTGTATGTCTGAGCAAGATCCTGACAATATAATATCTATCCTCTAATACGCCGATATAAATCGCTACTTTAATACTTCATTTTAACATTGAAAATCTAGCACAAGCAGTCAGATCCGATACTCCAATACTATATTGCAGCTAATATTTTCAGGCGGGACGAGAGATAAATGAAATGTTGGCACGAGGAGAATGAAAATGAAGTAGACAAAATCAGAGGAGAGAGAGAGGAGAGAAGAGACCTCATGATGATCCACCAGTGCAACTGAGACTTACAAAGTAACAAGTTCACCGGTGGCACAAATTCTTACACTTCAGCCATTGAGACGGATTATTCATTTACAAGGGTAATCTTCATCTAATCAAGATGAACTAAAGAGAACAGACAACGATATGTAAAAAACTTGAATAAACTAGCTATTTCCGAATCATAATTGAACTAATCTTCACCTTATTTTGCACCGATGTCTGGAGCTCATAGTTTAGAAGGAAAAGCTTAGGCTACAGAAATGCAAAGAAAAAGTGAAGGAAAAAAAATCAAACCTGGAAAAGCTCATAGTTGAATGTTGGGATATTTGGACTTAAAATTAGTACAGGCTTGGACAACTATAACACTTTCGGCTCTGGGATGCAATATGCGGAAATGGCGCTTTGGTTAAATCAGCAATAGCAGTTCAAACACTCGTGATATCAAATATTTTTTAACCTAATTGTGTTCAATTAAGTACTTACCTCAGAAATTGTAGAAATCGAGAAAATGCAAGCTAATACATAAATAATTGTTTACACCATTACCAAACATAGAGACAGAGGAATGAATCCAGTCAAAAATTAGATGAAAGTTTAACACAATTGATTACAAAACAACTCAGTGGGAACTGAGAAGCAGGCTATATTTACTTAGGTATGAAACACAGTACAACCAAAACCACTCATGCCGGATTGCTTACCTGAAAATTGAAGAGGGCATAAAGCGAGGAGGTGCGAGACGGAGTGAGCGACGGAGGCTTGGAGAGCCGCCGGCGAGGGGAGCTTAAATCGAATTACTGTGTCTTCCTCTGCATCGTGTCTAGGAATTAGGGTTTCATTCCGTGTTCTTCGTGTTCTCTTCAATTCGTCTTCTCTTCGTGGCTGGGTTTGATTTAAGGTTTCAGTAAGATTTTCTTCGTGGCTGCCTTGATTTCATTTCGTGGGTTCTGGGTTACAATTTCTCATTTCGTAGGTTTTAACTTTATTTTATTTGAAAAAAGAATTTGTAGGTTTCTATTATCTTGAATTTCTTACTCTTTGGAACCTCATGTGTATAAACAGGTGTTATTGACGTGGTCTTTGGAACCGGTTTAATTTACAAAAGGTGCAAAAACATCTTGATAAGGTCCAAATATTTTACTCATTACCTTTGGCACCTCTTGTTAGTGAGCAACCGGTTTCATTGGTACAAGATATTTTTTTTGGGATCTAAGGCACCTCTTATTTTTACAACCGGTTCCTTTTAATGTTCCAATGGCATTAATTCTACTAGTGATCGACATATTCCAGAAGTAGTAGATTATTTTTCACCTCAACATTTTCCACTGTGTGCACATTCAACACATCTTCATTTTCCACAGAAGTATCGACATTGATATTTTCTGCAGTATCGACATTTTGCAGAAGTAGTAGATTATTTTCCACATTGACATCTTGATTTTGCACAGAAATAACTTAACTGTATCTTGGCTTCATTGGATCTGTCTGCTTTTTCACCTTCTTCTTCTTTTCGAAATCAGTCTTTCTCGAAGAAGTAAGATCTTTTGCCATCTTATCTATCATATCTACAATGTGTGGATTCCAGCTCATTTTCTTCTCTATTTTCTTCCACCTCATCTTTTTTGAAGCAAAAGATGAAACATAAGTACTGTGTTCAACTTAATATAATAAATAAAAGAGATAAAATAAATTGAAGAAAAATTCTTACCAAATGAAGTCGATTCTTCATTTTTTTTTATTATTGTTACAAGTCTTGCAACAAAGTCAGTTGTCAAATTTTTCAATTTTGTGATTGGTTTGCATTGAGGGGAGGCAAACTTTGCAACTTTTATTGCATCTTTCAACCCCTTGAAAGATTTTGTGAATTCAACAGATTTCAGCACAAAATTTCCTAACCAATCCCCTTCTTCCTTCCCCTCTTTGTTAACTTTGCCCTTTGCTTCCTCCATCTTCACATTGTCTTTTACTTCTTCCCCCTTGTACCAATCATGTGACTGTAATGGGAGAACCGAACCATTATCAAATGTACCCGATTTCTTTGCTTCGTCCAATATTATCTTTGAAATGGAATCTTGTGTCCGAAAACAAATTGTTGGGAATGCGCGAATAGGTTGACTGTTTCTGTAACGCATTCGTTGCAGATAGATAAAAAACAAAGACCTTTATAGGTCAATCAAAACACTTGTCTTTCTCCGTTGTATTCATTTCCCACAAATCAACAGCCTCAACGAAAACATCAAGGGAAAATTGGCACCAATTAAATGTAGGTACCAATGACAAGTCGAATAAAGACTTCATTATCTTTAAACTTGGACTTGCAGAACAGGTACCTTCTATAAAATAATAGTAGAGATAAACTATGAAGTTCCGTTTGAATAGATCGCCTCCATCCTTCTGATTAGCCACGATGGATTTCAATGTAGAGCTCGTAACCTTGGAGCCTTCAAATTGATTCTTATATTCACTACACAAGATGTATATATATTTCGGGGACTGGTCATCATATGATGCAAGGACAATCTCGTTTGGTCCCATAGGAAACCCAGTTGCAAGGACAATCTCGTTTAGTACATCTAAATTTGTCACATCAAATATCCTATCCTTAAATGTTGCTGAATCAGGGTCGAAATTCGAAACAAGCCCATGACAAAGCTTGGATAAGACTTCTTTTACTTTTACATCGATTAAATCCCCAAACCCTAATTCCTTAATATCTGCAATCTGCTTCTCTAACAGAACATTTAGAAGCTTAACCAAACCATCAGAGGACATCCGTGTTTTCAGTGACGGCAGTTCATTAATGACATGTACAAATCTCTTGATTCTAATCTCTGTAGTCTTACTAACGATAACTGTAAATTAAATTGAATAGAAAAAATTTAAATGACTACATTTACCTTAATGTCATATTTTAAAGTACTTAAGATTGTATCTTTTAGACATAAGGCATCCATAAGACGACGTAGACAAGGCATTACATAATGCATTACATAAGGATTGAATAGATCACTATGTTTCAAAATTATTAAAGTTATAAGGATTTATTTATTGTTCACAAGGCATTACATAATGCACATAATTTCAAACACAGAGTCAACATAAGTAATTTTTAAAGCTATACTAAATAAATAAAAAATTATTTTCAAACAATTTTGAAACATAGTGATCTATTTAATGAATATACCTTTAGATGCATCTGTTATCAAACATATTTTTGTTTCTAATATGTTTTCATAATTATCAGAATCTGCATCCTTTTCTTCAATTCACCTCTTTTTACATTCAATTATGAATAAAGAATAACAAATCAATATAATTTCATCCTCGTTTTAATAGTTATCCACTAATACCTTAAATTGTACATAATTTAAAGTTCAATTCAATGTAAGATTCTTATACCTTTCTCCTTCTTATCAGTTTTCCTCTTTATTGCAGCCTTCTCATGATTTGAATTCATCTTGTGTCGTTTACCTTATTTTCACAAAATCACTCTAAAAACCAAAAATATAACACACAATACTGCAATGTTGATGATAGTTGGAGAAGATGAACACAGCTCAAGCATATGTACATTATAAATAACATGAATAACCATAAATATATAATAATAACACATCTCCAGCACATGAACAATATTTAAACCAAAATTGAAAAGAATAAAAGATTGCAATTTTACTTTACTGTAAATTTCACAAAATCGCTCGAAAGAACAGTAGTTATGGCATGCACAGAATCAAGAACATATCACTCACCAAAGAATTGTTGAAGATGATCGACAAAAATTACTTCAGAATTATTGAACAATAGTTATTACTCCGTACATGATTTTTCAGACTTCTTAGGTGTCTATACTTATGCAATAGTTGTGAAGTGACTGTAGATAGACTCAGTACTTACCAAAGTCTTAATACGTTATAGCTTCAAAAAAAAAGTCTTCATACGTCATAAAATTCACCTAGGGTAGTGGAATACTCAGTACTTATTATTTTATTTCAAAATAATATGTCTAATACGGAGTACTTATTACTTTATTATCATTATTTTAAATCTTAAGATATGAAACGGTTTTTCTATATGAAGATTATTAATTTTGTTGTACATAATCCATTTGAGGACGTCATGTACATATTCATATATAAGTTGTACATAACTCATCATAGAGTGGTTCATTTTACTATAACAAATTATAAGTTATATACACTGTATTCTAAACTATGTATATCATATTGTATACACTGTATGTGTAATAAACACTTACATGCATCAAATAAGAAATCATATAAAAAGCTTTTATACAAGTAGTTTTGTCGTAGTATATAGATCAATACATAATGTACATATTTACATAACTCCTTTATCTAATCCATCCGAGGACATGATTGTACATATTTCAGTAATAGTTGTACATAACTCTTCTATCTAGTTACATATTACTAGAACCAAACATAAGTTATATACACTGTTTTCTTAACTATGTACATAACGTAAATTTTAGCGTATATAGGGGCAGTTGAACACAATTGAAAGCCTTGATAATCTTTAAACTAGATTTATGAAGTACAAAATAAAATAAATATTAAGTTCATTTACAAAATAATCCATCCAAGGCCATCATTGAACATATTTCTATATTAGTTGTACATAACTCATCTAGTTACACATTAGATTGGTTAATTTTACTGAAGCATTCATAATCCGTCTAACATACCCTTATGTACACATATGTATATACAAACACTTGATTAGTAACTAAGTTTATAGCAAATATACATAAGTTCAAATTAACATGAGGATCTTCTTTATATAGTAACGACCATTGCATATATAAGGATAAAACAAAATATAGTTATATTTTATACATATGGATAAAAAAATTCTTGGCTCAAGCAGATATGTAGGAAAGGTAGATGCTCGACGAAACACTTGTTGTGGAACACCTTCAAAATTTTCTCTTTCTGCTTCTCCACGAGAAGAACCATGAAGATGTGCTACATCTTCTGGAGATCCAAGTCGAAGTTGCATATTATGCAGTATATTTCTACAAAGTAGATCATTAGTCAAATAACATCTACATTGCTTTGCCAAGAAGATATCATTCCTATGAAAAGAAACTAATCCATTCTCAATGGTTGCATGCACACTCATGCTGTACTCCATTTCTAAAAGAAGAGAATGAGGATGTGCCAAAAGTATTTGACCCCACCTCTTGCAAACAAGAGTCAATTTTGCAAACTCTTACTTTCGAAAAGTAGGGTTGAAATTTTTGAAAATTATTTCCGTTATATCTTCATTTGCAAAAACGTTTTCAAATGATTCAACATATGGACTTGAAATTGGTCCACAAAATTCGGTAAATATAAAAGGCAACTTCTCATTCTTTTGAGAAGCAAACCACAATTTATGTTGTTGCTCAATATTGTATATATCCATTCATAACATTTAACATTCATCTTGTGTTGAGAAAGGAAGAGACAAAAAAAGAGATACAGAGAGACTTGAAATAGGTTCATAAAATGTATCTCTTTTTTTGTCTCTTCGTTTCTGAACACAAGATAAATGTTACATGTGATGAATGGATATACAATATTGAGCAACAACATAAATTGTGGTTTGCTTCTCAAAAGAATGAGAAGTTGCCTTTTATATTTACCGAATTTTGTGGACCAATTTCAAGTCCATATGTTGAATCATTTGAAAACGTTTTTGCAAATGAAGATATAACGGAAATAATTTTCAAAAATTTCAACCCTACTTTTCGAAAGTAAGAGTTTGCAAAATTGACTCTTGTTTGCAAGAGGTGGGGTCAAATACTTTTGGCACATCCTCATTCTCTTCTTTTAGAAATGGAGTACAGCATGAGTGTGCATGCAACCATTGAGAATGGATTAGTTTCTTTTCATAGGAATGATATCTTCTTGCCAAAGCAATGTAGATGTTATTGGACTAATGATCTACTTTGTAGAAATATACTGCATAATATGCAACTTCGACTTGGATCTTCCGAAGATGTAGCACATCTTCATGGTTCTTCTCGTGGAGAAGCAGAAAGAGAAAATTTTGAAGGTGTTCCACAACAAGTGTTTCGTCGAGCATCTATCTTTCCTGCATATCTGTTAGAGCCAAGAAATTTTTATCCATATGTATGAAATATAACTATACTTTTGTTTTATCCTTATATATGCAATGGTCGTTACTATATAAAGAAGATCCTCATGTTAATTTGAACTTATGTATATTTGCTATAAACTTAGTTACTAATCAAGTGTTTGTATATACATATGTGTACATAAGGGTATGTTTGACGGATTATGAATGCTTCAGTAAAATTAACCAATCTAATGTGTAACTAGATGAGTTATGTACAACTAATATAGAAATATGTTCAATGATGACCTTGGATGGATTATTTTGTAAATGAACTTAATATTTGTTTTATTTTGTACTTCATAAATCTAGTTTAAAGATTATCAAGGCTTTCAATTGTGTTCAACTGCCCCTATATACGCTAAAATTTACGTTATGTACATAGTTAAGAAAACAGTGTATATAACTTATGTTTGGTTCTAGTAATATGTAACTAGATAGAAGAGTTATGTACAACTATTACAGAAATATATACAATCATGTCCTCGGATGGATTAAATACAGGAGTTATGTAAATATGTACATTATGTATTGATCTATATACTACGACAAAACTACTTGTATAAAAGTTTTTTATATGATTTCTTATTCGATGCATGTAAGTGTTTATTACACATACAGTGTATATAATATGATATACATAGTTTAGAATACAGTGTATATAACTTATGATTTGTTATAGTAAAATGAACTACTCTATGATGAGTTATGTACAACTTATATATGAATATGTACATGACGTCCTCAAATGGATTATGTACAACAAAATTAATAATCTTCATATAGAAAAACCTTTTCATATCTTAAAATTTAAAATATTAATAATAAAGTAATAAGTACTCCGTATTAGACATATTATTTTAAAATAAAATAATAAGTACTGAGTATTCCACTACCCTAGGTGAATTTTATGACGTATGAAGACTTTTTTTTTGAAGCTATAACGTATTAAGACTTTGGTAAGTACTGAGTCTATCTACAGTCACTTCACAACTATTGCATGAGTATAGACACCTAAGAAGTCTGAAAAATCATGTACGGAGTAATAACTATTGTTCAATAATTCTGAAGTAATTTTTGTCGATCATCTTCAACAATTCTTTGGTGAGTGATATGTTCTTGATTCTGTGCATGCCATAACTACTGTTCTTTCGAGCGATTTTGTGAAATTTACAGTAAAGTAAAATTGCAATCTTTTATTCTTTTCAATTTTGGTTTAAATATTGTTCATGTGCTGGAGATGTGTTATTATTATATATTTATGGTTATTCATGTTATTTATAATGTACATATGCTTGAGCTGTGTTCATCTTCTCCAACTATCATCAACATTGCAGTATTGTGTGTTATATTTTTGGTTTTTAGAGTGATTTTGTGAAAATTAGGGTTAAATAATTGCAATCTGCGTCTTAATTAGGTGAACGACACAAGATGAATTCAAATCATGAGAAGGCTGCAATAAAGAGGAAAACTGATAAGAAGGAGAAAGGTATAAGAATCTTACATTGAATTGAACTTTAAATTATGTACAATTTAAGGTATTAGTGGATAACTATTAAAACGAGGATGAAATTATATTGATTTGTTATTCTTTATTCATAATTGAATGTAAAAAGAGGTGAATTGAAGAAAAGGATGCAGATTCTGATAAATATGAAAACATATTAGAAACAAAAATATGTTTGATAACAGATGCATCTAAAGGTATATTCATTAAATAGATCACTATGTTTCAAAATTGTTTGAAAATAATTTTTTATTTATTTAGTATAGCTTTAAAAATTACTTATGTTGACTCTGTGTTTGAAATTATGTGCATTATGTAATGCCTTTTGAACAATAAATAAATCCTTATAACTTTAATAATTTTGAAACATAGTGATCTATTCAATCCATATGTAATGCATTATGTAATGCCTTGTCTACGTCGTCTTATGGATGCCTTATGTCTAAAAGATACAATCTTAAGTACTTTAAAATATGACATTAAGGTAAATGTAGTCATTTAAATTTTTTCTATTCAATTTAATTTACAGCTATCGTTAGTAAGACTACAGAGATTAGAATCAAGAGATTTGTACATGTCATTAATGAACTGCCGTCACTGAAAACACGGATGTCCTCTGATGGTTTGGTTAAGCTTCTAAATGTTCTGTTAGAGAAGCAGATTGCAGATATTAAGGAATTAGGGTTTGGGGATTTAATCGATGTAAAAGTAAAAGAAGTCTTATCCAAGCTTTGTCATGGGCTTGTTTCGAATTTCGACCCTGATTCAGCAACATTTAAGGATATGATATTTGATGTGACAAATTTAGATGTACTAAACGAGATTGTCCTTGCAACTGGGTTTCCTATGGGACCAAACGAGATTGTCCTTGCATCATATGATGACCAGTCCCCGGAATATATATACATCTTGTTAGTGAATATAAGAATCAATTTGAAGGCTCCAAGGTTACGAGCTCTACATTGAAATCCATCGTGGCTAATCAGAAGGATGGAGGCGATCTATTCAAACGGAACTTCATAGTTTATCTCTACTCTTATTTTATAGAAGGTACCTGTTCTGCAAGTCCAAGTTTAAAGATAATGAAGTCTTTATTCGACTTGTCAATGGTACATACATTTAATTGGTGCCAATTTTCCCTTGATGCTTTCGTTGAGGCTGTTGATTTGTGGGAAATGAATACAACGGAGAAAGACAAGTGTTTTGATTGACCTATAAAGGTCTTTGTTTTTATCTATCTGCAATGAATGCGTTACAGAAACAGTCAACCTATTCGCGCATTTCCAACAATTTGTTTTCGGACACAAGATTCCATTTCAAAGATAATATTGGACGAAGCAAAGAAATCGGGTACATTTGATAATGGTTCGGTTCTCCCATTACAGTCACATGATTGGTACAAGGGGGAAGAAGTAAAAGACAATGTGAAGATGGAGGAAGCAAAGGGCAAAGTTAACAAAGAGGGGAAGGAAGAAGAGGATTGGTTAGGAAATTTTGTGTTGAAATCTGTTGAATTCACAAAATCTTTCAAGGGGTTGAAAGATGCAATAAAAGTTGCAAAGTTTGCCTCCCCTCAATGCAAACCAATCACAAAATTGAAAAATTTGACAACTGACTTTGTTGCAAGACTTGTAACAATAATAAAAAAATGAAGAATCGACTTCATTTGGTAAGAATTTTCTTCAATTTATTTTATCTCATTTATTTATTATATTAAGTTGAACACAGTACTTATGTTTCATCTTTTGCTTCAAAAATGATGAGGTGGAAGAAAATAGAGAAGAAAATGAGCTGGAATCCACACATTGTAGATATGATAGATATGATGGCAAAAGATCTTACTTCTTCGAGAAAGACTGATTTCGAAAAGAAGAAGAAGGTGAAAAGGCAGACAGATCCAATGAAGCCAAGATACAGTCAAGTTATTTCTGTGCAAAATCAAGATGTCAATGTGGAAAATAATCTACTACTTCTGCAAAATGTCGATACTGCAGAAAATATCAATGTCGATACTTCTGTGGAAAATGAAGATGTGTTGAATGTGCACATAGTGGAAAATGTTGAGGTGGAAAATAATCTACTACTTCTGGAAAATGTTGATGCTGCAGAAAACATCAATATAGATGCTTCTATTTATGCTGAGAATGTCAATCCAGATATTGCTACTACTGTTAAGAATGTCAATCAAGATACTCCTATCCCTGTTAAAAATGTGGATTTGGAAACTTCTGTTGATATTGGAAATGTGCATTTGGAAACTCCTTCCATTGTAGAAAACACACTTTCAGACACTTTTACAAAGCAAAAGAAGGAAGTTGACATACTTGAAGAAAAAGAAATTAAAGTGCAGTACAAGAGAAAACAAGGAATTGTACCTGTTTTCAAATCTTCTTTTATTAATCGGAACATCAGCATTTTGACCTCTCTCAAACCTGAGCAGAAATGTGTCAGACTATGCATTTGCATCAGATATGTGTTTGAGGTAAGTCTAACTAATCTTTTAAACAAGTGTCATATAAGTGATTGCTATACCAAAACTAATACACTAAATAATTTAATTTTACAGTGATTCCCTGTTTAAGTTTGAAAACATTCAGCTTTCAAAGGGGCAACTGGTTATGATGTCATAGTCTGATAGTATAATCAATGGGTCAATTTTAAGTTTTTGGTGCCTATTGATGAATGATTTGGAAAAGCTATCATCTACATCATCTATCAAACGTGTTTATATGTCTCCTTATGAAGAATATGAGGTAATGTTATGTATTTCATTCACATATGAGTAAAAATGTTTTCGCTCATGAATTTCTTCTAAACAATTACTATAATGTTTCAGGTTCCTACAAGTGAAATGGAGCTTGATGTTGTGCAACTGGTAATCAAAAAGATATTTTTTATAACTCTTGTTTATTTATTTATTTAATCATTCATTCATTTTGGGTTTCCTGAAGGGTTTGATAGCAATGCGATGGGTGTTGCAGCTAGAGATTTTTATGTGAGCATACTCTAGGCATTAACATACAGATTATATGTTTGTGTTTTTTCGTTCATTAAAATTTTAGGCATTTATATATATGTTTGTGCTTTTTTGTACATTAAAATTTATGTTATCTGGCCTGAACACTTGGTTATATTTTTTATGTGCTTATTTGTCGGGAAATTTCAAAGATACGATAAAATGGGTGAATGAGTTGGATACCTATGACTTGATCAAATATATTTCAGATTTTCTAAAGATTTGGAAAATAACAATGACATTCTTTTAATGAGAATACAGAAACATATAAAGGGAATAAAGACAATTATAGCAAAGAGTTCAAACCAGTAAGTTGACAATTACAAACATTCATCACTGATACTAATCTATATCTGATTATTTTCAAATATACTAATGTTATCATGTGTAATGCATTAGTACATACTATTTTGACTGTTGATGTATATGTGCAGTCCACCATTTCATATGATAATTATGTAAAGATGATGAAGGTGTGCTATTGCCACAAAATACTAACTTCGGAAAGGAATGAGATACGATCTCATAAGCGGAACTCTATGTGGAAAAAAAATTCAGTGATGAAGATATTGTTCAAAAATTCTTAAAACCAACAAAGATAAAGACCTTTGCAGGAAAGGCAAATGAGATAAAGAAGGATTCATATGACACCATTCTAAACTCATATCACGTGTAATATATTCTATCCTTTCCATTGTTTGTTAATTCATTTATCATAATTTAATTTTAAAATTGCTGATTATTTGTTATATGTTATCTTGCAGGGAAGAGGTTATAGAAACACAATGGATGAATGTAAGCAGAAAGGCGATGCAAACCTTGTTGTTACCAAATGAGGAAGTATATGATACGGTAAATATTATAGTAAGATTATCACTAACAAGTTTTAATATTATAAATCTAACAAGTGTTATTTTAATAGGCAATCGATATGGGTGGAATATATGCAACGTTAGGGATGAGGGATATACTATTCATTCCAACAAAATCAGGGGTAAGTATATCAAAATTGTTGTACTTCATTTTTCAACCAGTATATATGAATATTTGTTCTTACAGTTGTTTACCTATTGTGTACCATTTATTGAAGGAATTAGACCCAAACATATATTCTTCTCTGAAATGAGCATATTGTAATGTATCATACTTGCCTGAAGATGCTAAATTCTTGAGAAAGGTACAAACATCTAATCTATATACTCATATGTGTTGGACATGTTGAAAATTATTCATAGTTAAAGCAGTGTCTGTTTTGATGTAGATAAGTTACTACGTGTTGCACTTGTTGAAAATTTGTACATTGTTAAAGTGGTGTCTGTTTTGATGTAGATAAGTTAATATGTGTTGGACATGTAGAAAATTGTTCAAAGTTAAAACTACGTCCGTTTTGATGTAGATAAGTTACTTTGTGTTGCACATGTTGAAAATTTGTATTACAATAACTGTGAAATGTATAATTTTTCAAATCTTTATCCCAGTTCATATCGACACACCATCACACTGGATTTTGGTTGTGTGTGATTTTGAAGACAAAAAGAATTGCATCTTTGATTCAAGTAAAAGAAAGGGTAACAAAGCACGAACTGACATTTGCAAAAACATAGTGACAAATATCTCATGCATTATTGAGAACTACTACTCCGGCTTTGAACACATCTCCAAAAACATGATGAAAAATCCAATGGAGTATGTCAAAAATGCAGTGCAACAAAGTAATGGATTTGATTGTGGTGTTTTTGTCTTGAAGTGGATAAATGCATTACACAACAAGGAGAAATGGACAGAGAAAAACTATTTTAATGACAGCGTCAAACATGCATAAATCTTATACGGTGGGAAAAGAACTTTGTTAGCGATTTTACTGTTAGTAAAAAAAATATGATTCTATTATAGTTGTATGTATGTAAACACTAGTATTTACTATGGTTTTATCAGTCAGTGTTATGGATTATATAAACAGTTAGTTATGTAAAAATTACTCCATGACAAGCATTTATATAAACATCAATGTTGTTTTAATGTCCTCAGATTGGTTATTTACAACTGATATGTACATAGGTACATTACATAATGACCTATATACTGTACTTTGTAAATTGTTACAAGCACAACAAAATTAACCTATGACGTTCTTCTGTAAATAGTCAAAAACATAAAATGTACAGAGTAGTACTTTAGATGGCTTATTTACAACTAATATAGAATTATGTACAATGATGTTCTAAGATGAGTTACGTACAGCTGATATAGAATTATGTATAATAATGTCTTCAGATGGGTTATGTACAGCTGATATGAAAATATGTACATTATATATACACTCTAAGATGTAACTAGATGAGTTATGTACAACTAATATAAAATTATGTACAATAGTGTTCTCAAATGGATTAAGTACAAGAACACAGTGTATACTATACTTTGTGTTTTTTAAGTAAAAATATGATATACATAATTATGAATACAGTGTACATAACCTATGATTTGGTATCAGTAAATTTCCACTTTAATATGCTACTAATATAGAATTATGTATAATGATGTCCTCAGATGGATTATGTACAGTTGATATGAAAATATATACATTACGTAGTGACAAATATGTACATCACGAGTTATCAACGTAATTCAGCAGAGAATCTACGTAATTATTGATAATCGATTGTCTAATTTAAAACAGATATCTTAATTTCTTGAATCAGCAGGTTCATAATCAGTTTTCTTTAAACGAATTGTTCAAGATTACAATCAAATCTGCATGTGAAAATGACTACAATCAAATCAAGCATAGAATTCCTTGATAATAAAGCATAGAATTCCTTGATAATCAAGCACAAAATTCGTAAAATCAATTCTACGAACGAATTTACAAAGTAAACACAATGAAATCTCCAACTTAAATGATGATAATCGAATGGTGAAGATCTGCAACTGAAATGATGAAGATGCTCGATTTTACGAGTGAGCATAATTGAATCTGCAAGCGAAAATGATGAAGATCGAACGATGAAGATCTGCAACGGAAGTGATGAAGATGATCGAATGATTGGAATGAAAAAATAAACACATTTCTAGAGAGAGAAAGTCGACTAATTAAAAAGGAAAGGAAGGAAATGGCGCGCGTTTGTTTTTGTGCTCTGACTTTTGATCAAACCTGGTCCGTTGATCTCAATCAGATCTAACGGTCCAGATTGTGCCTCAACGATTGCAGAGAGTTTGACTGTCTCAATTGATCATATATATATATATATATATATATATATATATATATATAGAGAGAGAGAGAGAGAGAGAGTATCTCTCTTCTTAATTTACTCATCATTTAATATCTCTTCTATAAAAAAAATAATTACCGTCTCTCACACACATATTCTTTCACAATTAAGATTTTCATTTAAAAAAAAAAAATTGTTATTATATAGAACTAAAAATAATAATTTACCGCATATCTTCTACTCTCCTTAATTTTTTTTTGTGTTCCTCTTATTGTATAGAACTGTTACTCTGGTTAAAGTTTGGTGTTACTCTAACGAACATCATGCAAATATGCTTAAATTGATTTCAGAGTTATATGCCCCCAACACTGAACATAATTATTAACTCAACATATGAATAATAATGTTACTCCAACGTTACTAACGTGTTGCTCGATACTTTGTGTTACTCCAACGTTAGAAGCGTGTTACTTTAATAGATACTTTGTGTTACTACGTTACAAACGTGTTACTCTAATAGATACTTTGTGTTATTCCAACGTTAGAAACGTGTTACTCTAATAGATACTTTGTGTTACTACGTTACAAATGTGTTATTCTAATAGATACTTTATGTTACTTCAATGCTACAAACATGTTACTTTAATAAATACGCCTTACACAAAATTATTGAAATACTGATTGTGTTTCCTATTTTGTTGGATGTTACACTCCTTCAAATTAGGAAACAATATCTTGTTTTTTTAATACAAAATCTCAATCAATCTCATCCATCCATTGAATTATCATCCAATGGATGTTAGAAGGACTTAGGGACTCATATATATATATATATAGGCGGGTTCCGGTGAGACATAGTAACTCCTTACATCCATTAAGGCACAATCTAGACCATTAGATTAGATTAAAAGACTCAAAAAACACGCGCTACTCCTCTCCACCTTCTAAAACCCTGTCATTTGAACGCTACTTCTTTCTCTCTTTAGTCTGAAAACCTCTGAAATTCATTTGAAACTGCAATGACGAGTAATTCTGCACCATCAATGGCGAGTAATTTTCCACCTTCAATGGCGACTGATTCTTCATCAAAACGTCGAATATTAGATACGAATGAAGATCCTCGATTTTCAACTTCAAAAACTTCAGATTTAGGTCAGAAAAATTCAATTAAAATTCAATTTCAGATTTAGGCCTGACTCTTAATTTATTTACGTTGTGATTTGTTTTCTTTATTGTTCTAAAACGCAGTGAATAGTCAAGAAACAACTGCAACATGTTCGATGACGTGCGATTCTAATATTTTCGGTAAAATATTTCAACAATTCATCTATTTTTCTATTTTAGTTTATATTATTTTATCAATTCAATTGCTTCATGTTTTCATGGAAACGTATCTTATATTGTTTAGTTCATAGTTAAAGCACTGTCTGTTTTGATGTACATAAGTTACAACTTATTGTATATAACTAATACAACAGATATGCATATGTAAAGTACCGTCTGTTTTGATGTAGATAGGTTAATATCTGTTGGACATGTTGAAAATTGTTCATAGTTAAACCATTTTCCGTGTCCTTGAATAAGGAAAAGGGTTTAGGGTTGGATTAGGCGGAACCGCGAAGCGGGGACGCCTAATCCAACCCTAAACCCTTTTTTCCTTATTCAAGGTCACTAATCCCGCAAGTAACTGAACCCTAGGAGGGTATTAGTGAGCCTTGTCGTGGATGCGGTTCAAAGATGGGATACTGCATAAGACGGGACGGAAAAGGGTTTAGGGCTGGATTAGGCGCTCCCGTTACGCGGTTCTGCCTAATCCAACCCTAAACCCTAAGATTGGGAATAAACCCTAAACCCTGTAACGAATAATATGCATGCTAGAAGATTATTGCACATCTTTCAACTTGGATCTGAAGAAAATAAACATTTGAAGACTATTTAAAAGGAAATAGATTATTGTAAGATGCTGTATAGCCACAAAGAAATTTTCATGATTGACTGATGTATTCTACAGAGTAATATATTCACAAAAAATGTTGATTATCTACACCCGTTTGTTTGAACTATGGCTTATGTGTACTCTATAAAGAAACTTATATTAACTTATGTACTTCAAAATAGACATTGTTTTAACTATGTAAAAATTTGAACATATGTAACACATAGTAACTTATGTACATCAAAACAGGCAGTTGCTTTAACAATGTAAAATTTTTGAACATTTTTCAACAGATATTAACTTATGTACATCAAAATAGACAGTGCTTTAAATATGTAAAAATTTCGACATGTACAACAGATATTAACTTATGTACAACAAAACAGACATTGTTTTAAGTATGTAAAAATTTGAACATGTGCAACACATAGTAACTTATGTACATCAAAACAGGCAGTTGCTTTAACAATGTACAAATTTTGAACATGTGTAACAAATATTAACTTATGTACATCAAAACCTACCGTGCTTTAACAATGTACAAATTTTGAACATGTACAACAGATATTAACTTATGTACATCAAAATAGACTGCTTTAAATATGTAAAAATTTCAACATGTACAACAAATATTAAATTATGTACATCAAAATAGACAGTGCTTTAAATATGTAAAAATTTCGATATGTATAACATATATTAACTTATGTACATCAAAACAAACACTAGTGCTTTAACGAACATGTGCTTTAACTTATGTATATTAACTTATGTACATCAAACGAACATGTGCAACACATAATAACTTATGTACATCAAAACAGACAGTGCTTTAACAATGTACAAATTTTGAACATGTACAACAGATATTAACTTATATACATCAAAATAGACAGTGCTTTAAAAATGTAAAAATTTGAACATGTGCAACACATAGTAACTTATGTACATTAAAACAGATAGTGCTTTAACAATGTATATTTGTTGTATAGTTATATACAATACGTTGTAATTTATCTACATAAGTACGAAACTGCTTTAACTATGTACAAACTTCACACATGTACAATACATAGTAATTTATCTACATCAAAAGAAGAAATAAGTAGAATTGTTGCACATAAAATCAAATAGAGATGTTCATATGAATAATTTTTAACAGAAAATCAAGTGTACTTGATAAAAGTATAATGTACTTAATGTATCCCTGGACAATTTATTATATTTAAAATAATATATTAAAAGTAAATAAAATTAAGAGAATGCATGATGATTAAACTTTGGCAGGACAATTCCTTGAATCGTGGTATCCCATCTCTCCACAAGCATTGCACTTTCGAGGTGGCTTCTTATATTCTTTCGTGGCTTTTTCTTTAGAAGACATAAGCCGCCTTCCAGAGCCTTTAGTTTTAGACTGATTTGGTGGCAAGATCTTAATGTCAGTGGGAATGGTGGCACCCATCAAAAACTCGATCTCAGACCTCTTGTCATTTCTCAGGTTTGTTCCTTCTTCCACAACCTTCTCCTTGAATTCTCTCACTACTTCTAAGAGCTCATCCACCTTCTCTTCCTTGTTCTCAACCACAGTCACACAATCAAAAATTTCAGACCATAATTCTGCAACCTTTGTTTTTATTCCATCAGATGACCGACAATCAGAAAGAAGTGTGCCATTTGCATCAAATATTTCGCTGGATGTTGCAAACTTGTTCCAACGAGGAAGTAGATATGAATTAGGTATCCTCTTGGCACCTCTTTCTTTCAAGACCCAAAGAGCATGACGACACAACAGTCCACGTTACTGGAACATCTTGCAGGCACAAACAATTTTCACTTCTCCAGGTGTATAGTCAACTACATATACTCTGTTTCTGAAGTTGTCCTGTATGGAGATATGTTCAACACCATCCTCCTTTATAATCTCATCAACACCACAATTGTACATGGATAATGCCTTTAACTCTTCCTGCAACTCATAGAAGGCAGTTCGTGTGTAGATTTCATAAGCATGTTTTTCAAGTGAAAATAGACTAATCAATGAAGCGGAAGTGCTCTTAGAGTCAACAATCAGCTTGGACTGCTCCCACCTTTGAGCATCAATGACACTATCAAATCTCATGTAAAACTCAACAAGTGTCAGAAGAGGGTTCGTGAAGTTGCTGAAGAAGTTATTCTCAGACTCAGACCTTGAAGTTGTCCACATCAATCTTGAAAGAAACAGGTCACGGTGGTAAGCTGGTATCCACTTCTCACGCATCTCAATTATCTGCTGAAGCCACTTGTGATCCTCAAGATTGTACTTAGTAATAAGATCCTGCCACATTTGTTCAAACTGAGTCGGGTTTACATCCTCACCCCAAACAGCAGCATTCAGGTCCTTAAGAAAATATGTTTCAGTGCATATATGTTTGTACTTTTTTGTACATTAAAATTTATGTTATCTGGCCTGAACACTTGGTTATATTTGCGATGTGCTTATTTGTCGGGAAATTTCAAAGATACGATCAAATGGGTGAATGAGTTGAATACCTATGACTTGATCAAATATATTTCAGATTTCTCTAAAGATTTGGAAAATAACAATGACATTCTTTTAATGAGAATATAGAAACATATAAAGGGAATAAAGACAATTATAGCAAAGAGTTCAAACCAGAAAGTTGACAATTACAAACATTCATCCTGATGAAACTCCTGATTCCTCCCCTGAGTGGCATGTGTCTCCTAGACAGCCAGATAATTGGAACTATGTGTGAAGACACCAAGGAGAAGAGGTCCCGTGAGAAGAAGAAAAGATTGCTGAAGAAGAAGTGGTTAAAGCAAACCAAGACAATTTAATGGAAGGAGAAAATGATGACATTAGAGATCAGATTATGGACAATGAAATGACTGCTGAAGATAGAGAGGAGTTAGAGGCATTTGAGAGAACTTGGCAAGAGTTGAAAAAAATAGAGGAGCTGATGGTAGGCCTATTGAACATTTGGGTAAGATTTTGAAAGATCCTTTCTTTTTCCCGGATATGGAGATTTTGGACTTTGTAAGGAAAAGAAAAAATGCAGGAAGAAGGAAAGGAATAAAACTAGGGAGAAGGAAGTTCAAAACAATGCAATGAAAACGGGATGAAAATGAAAGGGTTGCAGGAACCAGACGTTTTGAAGGATCCAGATGGCAGCAAAAAAAAAAAAGAAAACCTAGCCCTACTGAAGAGGAGGACGGAGGAACAGGGTCCAGATGAATTGGTGCTCAGATCACCAGGAAAAAAATCAAGACTGAAGAAGGAAGCTCTACCATTGAGCCAGGGAACAGAACCATCTCTGAGGAGAATGTCGTGGGCTTTATTTCACAGGTGGTGCAGCAAGGTGATTCGAAGATTGGACCTGATCAATCTTCTTCTATTCCATGATTGGTCTGTCCTGGAATTGTCGGGGACTCTCGGATCCGCTTGCACCGATAATTCCTAAAGTTAGAGCGATCCTTAATAGTCATAAGGACCTAGACTTTATCTTTTTTTGTGAAACCAAGTGTAATGTTAACATTCTTGCATCGTACTGTCGATCTTTTGGCTTTCGTTATTTTGAAGGCATGAATGCCCTAGGATCTAGTGGAGGGCTGTTAATCCATCATCTTTTTCTTTTGTGTCTAAGTGTAGTAATTTTATCATCCTTAAGTCGAATTAACTTAGCTTTTCCCTTTTACTTGATTTTGGTGTACGGGGAACATGTGGTTGCATTAAGACAATCTATCTGGGACTGTTTGGGGGAAGCATTGGAAGGTCTTGATCTTCCTTAACTTTTGCTAGGAGATTTTAATCAAGTGGACGCATTGGAAGATAAACTTAGTGCTTCAAATAAAAGGATTCCAGAGCTTGAAGCTTTTGGAAATTGCAGTTACAAATTATTGATCTTCCTTTCAAAGGCCCTAAATTCACTTGGAGCAACAACAGGGTTAGAGATGCAAGAGTGTTCAAGAGGCTTGATAAGGCTTATGGCTCAAAAGATTGGATGCTTATTTATCCTAACTCTAGAGTGATACATTTACCTATTCAGATTTATGATCACACTCCTATCTTCTTTATGCTTGAACTTACCAGAGATAAACGAAGAAGGCCTTATAAAGTTGATGCTTGGTGTTTAGAGACAGAGGAAGGGAAGGAAATTGTGCAAAATGTGTGGGGGTCCCAGTAAGTGGATCCAAAAACTTTAGTTTGATGAGAAAGCTAGAAAGATTTGAATGGAATAGAAAGTGGGATGACTTTGATATGAAGCTTGGTAATGAATTAGAAGAGGTCTTCGAAGGGAATAGGATAGAGGACTATGAAAAGACCCATGAGGATTTGATCGATTTTAGAAAAGTAGCTGCAATTTACTGGAAGCAGCGAGCTAATATTAAATGGGCAGAAGAGGGAGATATTTGTACTCAATATTTCTTCAACAGAATGAAATGTAGAAGTGGAAAGAACTTCATTTTTTGTATTAAGAACAAATCAGGGGAGTGGACTCGCGACTCTAAGGACATCAAGGATGAATTTCAAGATTATTTCCATAACATCTTTCAGATCAGGTGGGTGTGGATCTTAATTCCTTTAGAAAGCGTTTGGAAACATGAAATTATTTTCATTTTCATGAATCTAATTCTAGATATTGAATTATTGACATTCAATTCCATTTTCAATTCCAAAATGTTGTTTGGGTATCCATGGAATTGGAATTGGAATTGGAATTGGGCGGGCCGGAGCCGAGTCGAGTTCACAAAAAATTAATTTTTGAATTTTTTTTTCCATGACGAAAATGTATATTTTCAATTAGGGACAAAAATTAATAAAAAAAGAAATGTATTCCAACTAGATTTACACGGAAAAAAATGAATAGTGACGGAATTGAAATGACTACCATGGGGGTAGTCACTTGAGAAAGTCAAATTTAAACAAGGTTGGAATTGGTATGGAATTCATCTCAAATCCAATTCCAAATTCTCGGTTTTCCCAAACACTTGAATCATCTCAAATCCGGAACTCAATTCCAATTCCTAGTTCCCAAACAAGTCATTAATGAATTCTTTTTTGAGAACTAAAACTTCTTCAGAGTTGAAGGTACTAAAGTTACTGAGGAGGAGGGGGGAACACTACTCCTGCGAGAATTTACAAATAAGGAAATTAGAAAAGCACTTATCCAACTAGGGTCTAATAAATCTCCGGGACCGGATGGTATTCCTGGGGAATTTTAAAAGAAATTCTGGAACGTCATCAAAAAGGAGATTTGTGATGCTGTCAGGGCAACTACTAAATCAGGATTTGTTCTTAAAGAAATGAATAGGACATTCATTACTCTAACTCCAAAAAATTCCAATCTTGAGAAGGTTGATCAATACAGGCCAATTAGTCTCTGTAATGTTGATATGAAGATTGTTTTGAAATGTTTGACGAATAGAATGAAGGTCATTATGGGCAACATTATTGGTGAATTCCAGAATGACTTCATCTCCGGGAGATCTATCTCAGATAATATCCTTATTGCAGATGAATTTATTAAAACCATTAAAAAGAAAAACACTGGTAGGATTGGGCTTGTTGCGATCAAAGTAGATATGAGTAAAGCATACAACCTTATTAGCTGGAATTTCCTGAAAGGAGCACTAATAAGGTTAAACTTTCCAAGCAAATGGATGGATTTGATTATGAACTGTGTGAAACACAGTTTCCTACTCGATTCTCATTAATGGAGAACCATTCAAGTTCTTTACTCCTTCCTGTGGATTGAGACAGGGAGACCCCTTATCCCCTTATCTGTTAGTTATTTGCTCAGAAATTCTGTCACGAAACTTAAAAGGGGCAACTGGTAGTAAAGGAATTGAAGGTCTTAAGATTGCTAGGAGGACTCCGAAAATTTCGCATCTGTTTTTTGCGGATGACTCATTATCTTTCCTAAAAGGAGAATTGAAAAATCTGGTTTCCTTTGATAGAATGTTCTAGAGATAATATTGCTCTTTATTAGAACAAATTATCAACAAAGCTAAGTCCTCTATTCTATTTAGCCCCAACATCAACTTATACATTATTCAAAGAACTATGTTGCTACTTGATATTAAAATGTGTGAAGATCTGGGATCCTACTTAGGTATTCCAGATATTGGTGGTAAAAAGAAATCGATCACCCATTCTCTCATTCTTGATAAAGTCGGACTAAGAATCTCTTCTTGGAATGGTATATTCTTATGCCCTGCTGGAAGACTTACTTTGATCCATTTTGTGTTGGCCAACCTTTCCAGTTTCTTTCTATCGGTATTTAAAATGTCCGTCAGTGTTGTTAATAAGATTAACTCGTTATTAGCACATTTTTGGTGGGCTAGTACCAGGACAGGTGGTACGATTTTCTGGAGGGCGTCGAGATTCCTTTCTCTGCCTAAATCAGATGGGGGATTAGGAATTAGGAATGTCACCCTTGTTAATCAAGCTCTGCATGCTAAACTGGCGTGGAAGTTATTGAAAAGGGAAGATTCCTTATTTTGTAAGGTATTTGAAGGTAAATTTGGAGCTATTAAATTCTGGATGCATAATCTCTACCTAATCGGGCTAGCGTCCCTTCTTCTTGTTGGAGGGACATTATTTGGGGTAGCAAAATCATTGGAAGTGGCTTTTCTTAGAGCTTAGGTAATTTAACTGAGGATAATGTTAAAAGAATCAATATTTTCCAGGACAAATGGGTCCAAGGATGCATTCCTGTCCCTAAAACGGGGATCAACTGTTTGGTCAATGAATTGGGGTAAGGCTTGGACTTTATGGGACTTTACTAATTCTGACTGCACTTGGAACTCACAAAAACTGGGAATGATGTTCAGTCCGAATTAGTGTAGCAGAATAAAGGCAATTTATATTCCTCAAGAAAATTTCGAACGTACACCTGTTTAGAGAAGGACGAAGGAAGGTGATTTCAATGTCAAGAGCGGTTATAGAGAAGGAATTTCCATGGATAGTAAATTTGATAAACATAGAAGGAGAGCTTCAAAAGAAATAAGAAGGTTCCCTGATTTTTTTCATGAAAAAAAACCTTATGGAATCTGCCGGGTCCCCAAGTTTGGTAAACTTTCTTATGGAAACTTCTTCTCTTTCTGTTGGGAAAGAAATAATTAAGAGAAACTTGTCTGGACCTTTCATTTGTATTCTATGTGGTAATTCTTTTTTTCAGAACTCAAATGATGAACCTGAAACTCTCGAACATCTTTTTAGAGACTGTCCCATCTCTGCTAAATTATGGGCATGTTGCTCGATTGGTATTAGAGTTGAAACTGCGCAGGAATTGTCTATTCGAGATTGGATCATGGGTTGGATCAATTTTCTCAACAAATTTGATAAATCAAATGTTGGAATCCTTCACTTAATATGATGTATTCTATATATCTGGCTATTTAGAAATGACATCATTTTCGGAAGATGGGGTAACTCTATCATTACCTTTTGGAAAAGATATGAGTCCTCTTGTAAGGATCTGCAGATGTATCATTATACCCGGATTTAATTTGACGCCTTCAGGACATAGTAATCCTGAGCTAAGAGTCTGGGATGGTAAAGGAGTTAGAAAAGCACAACTTCGTAACTCCAAACAATTCTTCGTTATTAAGCAATCTAGTGTTGTTAACCTCTGTGATCTACTGACAATTCAGGTAGATGCAGAATGGTTACCATCTCTTAAGGCGGCTGGAGGATGGGTTTGTTTTTTTAGGGATAATCTTCACTTCAAAAAAAGTGAACTAAGTTATCCCTTCCCTTATTACGTAAAGCTGCAACATTTAGAGGTCTAATATTAAGCCACGTAAGATTAGTGACTAGGATTTTGATGTGGATCCTATGTGGTAGCGGATGTGGCACTTGAAATTTATTGGAAAATCAAAAAACGGTCTGAATTCGCATAGTCGAAAGTGTAACTAACCCAATTCACACCTCCACCAACCATTGCGAAACCCCCAAACATTGTCTATTACTCATATTTTGTGTGGACGTTCCTACCAGTTAGATGAAAACTTCGTTCAATTTTCATCCTGATTTCATGCCCAAGGAAAAAGTAAAAGTACTTTTGCATGATAAACCAATTTTCAGGTAGGGATGATTTAACTGTAAAGATTGTATATGGGATGAATTGTGAATCCTCATTAATGTGAATAGTCGTATTTATACACACTAGAACTACGATACAGTTAGACAGCTAGGAAGACTATAAGTCTACAATAACAACAAGATTAATGAGGATGATTCTAATAGAAGTTAATATGTCATTCTCTGCGGAATTGGCACTTCACGCGGAAGGTCTTGCTATGCTTTTCGCAATTAGATAGACTAGGAAGAAAGGTTTTATTCACGTTGGATTTATGAGTGATTGCTTTGATTTGGTGTCACAAATTGTGGGCGTTGTCTCCCCAACTGCTAATCTTGCCGCACTAATCAAAGATATTCTGGAAGAATGCTCTTATTTTCAGTGTTGCACTTTTTCTTTTATTCCTAGGACACATAACTCTAAAGCCCACAGACTTGTGTCTGTTACGCTAAGAGTTTCATGATTACCGTTTATTTGATTCTGTTGGCAAAAAAAAAAAAAAAAATACTCCATTCAACTTAGAGGATCTTCAAAAAAAAAAAAAAAACTTAAAGATGTGGGTGTTAAGGTCATGCCAGGAATATGAAGGAATGTGTATGTCTCAAACTACAAAGTAGAAACCCAATCATGATCATACTACGGAACTACGTAATAAGTACGTAGTGTAAACACTAGTCCGTATATACAGTAAACTATTGTGTTTGTACAGGCCGGGTACGTACCTCGGATGTAACACCTCCAGTTCCAGTAAACCAGAGCTGAGTTTCACCTATTTGAAATCCAATTCCATCAACGATGCCTCCGTGCTTTTTCACTATCTTATTAATCCTCCCCGCCTCGATGGACCAGTTGACTGAATCACCCGAACCATATGGCCCGTGATTTTTTGAAACCCATCTCTCATTTTCTTAAAAAAAAAAGGAATTATAGTATTATTCATCAATGCATACACTGCATACGTAACAATATAGAGTATATATATACAATAACACATTTATATACGGAGTGACCGTACCCTTTTACATGTCATGCATGCATCTATCCATCAAGAAACAAGAAATAATACTCCCTCCATCCCAATAAGATTATCTCGTTTAATTAAAATAATTATCACATATAATGAGGAAATTAAAATGGGACAATATTTTTGGGACGGATGGAGATAGTATAGGGAGTATCATTCATCCTTGCGTTCTTCATAATAATGCATAATGTGATGAGGGAGGGAGGGTAACAACCTAACAATACAATTAACCTCGTTTCTTATTATTAGGCATATATATGCATAATGCATGCATGCATGCATGTTAATTACAAGTAATTATATATGGACTCCAGAAAGAGGAGAAGAAAGATGTAAAGTTAGTTGATTAAAGGTAGTCATAGGATGGAATGCAGAGATTTGATACGAGTAGTATAAACAATAATGAAGCAGAAGCAGAAGCAGAAGCAGCAGCATATATGAGTTGATTTATGAAAGAAAATGCGAGTACTACTCAGTACTAGATCGAGGATGATCTGATCTGAGTAGGTATTGAACAAGTATTTGCATGCAATGTATGTATGTTTGTAGGGGTGATGAAGGCAGGACCAAATTAAAGAGCCATATAGTGTAGTTCATACACTACATACCATTTTTACAAGAATACAACACCTTTGCTTCCTTCCTTTCTCGATCTGATCTGCGGATTCCCTTTGTTAATTACTCTACAAGACTCGCTCCCTTGAAGACTGCCTCGTCATAGTATTGTATATTTGTAATGCACTCTTAAAGATTATACGAGTATTAGTGTTGTTAGGTTTGCCAAATGATAATGATGATACTCGATCACTGTCCTTTTCCTTTTATACCAAGTCCTATTAATAAGGGTTTTTACGTTTTTGTTTTTGCTACTCACTCCATTCTCTATTTATTTTGTGTTTCATTGGGTAGTCGGTTCAGATACCAAATAGAGTCTTGTCAGGGAGTTTACCCAATACTTCCCCCACCTACGGATTTCTACACATTTATGATAAAATTTTTGTATTCCCAAGTCTTAACAACGCAACAACATTACATTTACTATACCACACCAACCACCGTATAATTCAACTTCCCATAACTTTTACGCCTCCCCAAAACCTTTCAAACCCTTTCAAACATGTTACTCCCATTGTTTACGTACAAGACTACGAGAGTCACCATTGTTTTTGGGTGGTACTTTTTCATAATTGTGTTTTACTCGTTTATACTTGAAAATTATGTCTTTGCCCTTCCTATTTCCCCCTCCCCTATCATTGCTTTAGAGAGAGTTTTGAGAGAAATCTCAAAAATTCTCAAAGTTCCAAGTTCTATCCTGCTCCACTCCTGCCGCCACTCCGGACACCAATTTTTTTTTTTTTTTTTTTTTTTTTAAAAAAAAAAAAAAATCCGTTTTTAACAAAAAATATTAATGTCATTATTGTCAGAATTTTTTCTCGAAGAAAATGATTAATACTCATATTTATGTTTTTGTAATTTGAGAAAAATTATTATTTGTTCCCTAGTTATTATTTCTCGGAAAAAATTATTTATTTTATTTTTTGTTCCCTAATTTATTATCATAATTACTACGGAGTATTATTATTGCTGACAATATTTTTGTTGCTTATTAAATAATAACAATATCACAAATATGATCATTGAAAATATGACAAATAAATAGCACAAAATTTAATAATACTAATCCAAATAAAAACCTTAATATGTGTGTATAATAATACTAATCAAAATAAAACATTAATACAAAACAAAATTATTAACAAAATCATCATCCTAATGTCCAAAACAAAATTCAAATTAAATATTACAAAAGAAAAATAGAAAAATTAAAATACAAAAAATTACATCAAAACTAAAATTATAATAACAAAATTAATTCGAAAAATAACACAAATCAAAATTAATAAAAATTACAATAGGACAAATCAAAATTAAAATAACAAAATTACAACAACAAAATAAAATTATACAATAATAATAATTCTATGTAATGGTAGCTTATAGTATATCATAATAACATAATTCTAAGTACAAAATAATAATAAAAATTCAATTAAAAAAAAAAAAAAAGTTACATCGTGTACAGTACTGCATGAATGAAAAAAAAAAAAACAAAACAAAACGTAGCCTTTCAGCCACCACCCCCACCCATGGCTGCCACCACCCACTCTCACCCTCCCTCCCCTTTTCTGGCCGTCATCGTTGCCGTCCCCACACGGACCTGACGCCGCCTCCCCACACCACCCTAAACAACCACGACACAAACCTCCTTCTAACACCCACGCGCCGCCCTCCAACCACCTCGCTTTTCCGGCCGCCGGCGCCGCTCCTATGCCGTCGCTTACTCGCTGCCCCCCACAATTCCTCCGGTCACCGCCATCTCTTCCGACAACCTCTGACGTTCCAAACCTAAACCCTAACTTTCTAAAACCAATTAAAGATAATTAACAATTCAATCATAATTTGCAATTAAAATTAATATATTGATTACCGAAGTATAATCCATAGCAAATTTCAAAATAACGATTGATCGATTTTCAAATTTGACGAGGTTTAATAAGAAAGAATTTGGAGTAAAAGGGGTTTACAAAAGAAATAAAGAAGTAGGTCTGAAAAAGTTTGAGGAATTATGGGAAGGGTAATATGGGAATAATAAGGAAATTTTAGGTATGAATGAGTAATCCGCAGTTATGAAAAAGTAATTCCGTTGTTTTTTTGGATTGTCTCTCTAAAATAATCATCTTTTACTTTATTATTTCTCTTTTGTTTGATTTGTGTAGTTCCAATGAGTTGTGACTCCACATATTTTCTCATCTCACTAAAAGAGAGGGTTGACTCTTTTAGTGAAACGAAGAGAGTACGAATTATGAGTACACCTGACAAAATTGATTCGACTTGAATAATCCGACTCGAGTTTGACCCGAGCTAACCGAAATTGACCCGACTATTATTATAGAAAAAAAGTCGATATCCCTAACAAAGTTGAAAATAGCAAACCCAAAATGATCTGACCCTGACCCGATTGACCCGTTTGCCGGGTCTTCTTACGAGTTGTTTGGAGGTAGGTTGATAGAGTTACATTGGATGTGTATGAGTGCTCAAATCATGAAAATAGCAATGATGACATATAATAAGATTCATATCGTATAAGGAGTTTCTTAACTATTGAACTAAATAAAGGAGCGCCTTACAAGAAATCAGTTTCTAAAATAAAGAACCATTTTCATACATCTTAAAAAAAGAAAAAATGGAAGCTTTTAACATTAACGAGAAATAAAAAATTCATATAGGATAAGATATGCTTTAGTGACATTAGAAATATGTTACGTATATGGAATTACAACCATTATATTGTTATTGCCTTCATACACCAAAACCTGGAAAACGGGTCAACCGGGTCGGGTTCGGGTCGAGGAGTTTTCAGGTTTACTTCGGGTCAAACCGGATCATTTGGGTTCGGTTATTTTCGGGTTTGTTGTTTTCAAATTTTTTTAGAGATATCAACTCGTTTTCTAGAATAACATCCGGACCAGTTTCGGGCTAATAAGTCGGCAAAATTTAGGTTACGTATCAAATTCAAGTTTTCAGTTCAGGTGTCCGGCCGGGTTCGGGTTGACTAATTCGGGTCAGGTCAGTTTTGTCGGGTCTGCATGACAACATGCACACAAAACATGAGGAGCAACGAACAAAAAACGTTTGAGGATTCTGGTATGTATTTATCAACCCCTATCTGAAAATATGTTTTATCGTATAAAAACGACTTATATTTGTCGCTTGGCGACAAATCGAACACGGTATATCATGAAGACACCCTAGTCAAGTGGTATGAAAATTAGGCTGTCTTAAAACGTGACCCGATATAACCCTTGAGCTACTCGATTTGTAGTGTATAATACACGTTCTTCAAAGATTCGGGGTTCGAAATAAAATGGCTTAAAGATGTATCGAGTTTTCTTTGGTTCGTTTGGAACGGCCAAACAAAATATGCGGAACAACGGAGAACGTTGAGAGTTCCAATGTGCGTTAGAAAACCCCTAAATGAAAATTAGTTTATCGTACGTGTAAAAGCGACTTATACATGTCAATTGGGCGTGAAAACGGCCAGTGTATATCCTGAAGACGTGCTATATGAAAATAAGGTTGATTTGAAATGTGACTTAATATGAGCTCCCTTAGCAACTCATTTTATTGTGTTTAGTACACGTTTTTCAAGGATTCAGGGTCCGAAATAAAAATGGTTGAAAATTGTACTTATTTTCACTGGGTAGGTGGGAACGTCCATACAAAATATGGAGAGCAACCGAGGACGTTTAGGGGTTCTGTTATATGTTGATATTGAAGATATGACATAAGCTTGTATATTATAGATAGACTTTAGTCTAGGTAGAACTTAATCTGTTGTTATTGTAGACTTATAGTCTTCCTAGCTGTCTAACTGTATCATAGTTCTAGTGTGTATAAATACGACTATTCACATTAATGAGGATTCACAATTCATCCCATATACAATCTTTGCAGTTAAATCATCCCTACCTGAAAATTGGTTTATCATGCAAAAGTACTTATACTTTTTCCTTGGGCATGAAATCAGGATGAAAATTGAACGAAGTTTTCATCTAACTGGTAGGAACGTCCACACAAAATATGAGTAATAGAGAATGTTTGGGGGTTTCACAATGGTTGGTGGAGGTGTGAATTGGGTTAGTTACACTTTCGACTATGCGAATTCAGACCGTTTTTTGATTTTCCAATAAATTTCAAGTGCCACATCCGCTACCACATAGGATCCACATCAAAATCCTAGTCACTAATCTTACGTGGCTTAATATTAGACCTCTAAATGTTGCAGCTTTACGTAATAAGGGAAGGGATAACTTAGTTCACTTTTTTTGAAGTGAAGATTAATTTTATTAATAATAGATTATACAACATCTACAAACGATATCTAAAACGATCGAATACAAATTTGTAAAAAAAATAAATAAAGATCCTCCCTGAGACAAAAATCGTTATACATACGCTTCTGCATATCCTCCAATATACCGCTATTTATTGAGTTTAGTTGTACTTTTGAGCAACCCAGTAAAAAGCGTAACTATAACTAGGTTAAAAAGTCTAATTGGGTTAGAAAGAAGTGTAACCAGAGTTATAACTAGTGTAATTGAATAGTTCGTAAGGTTCGCACCGTAGTTCGCAAGTATCTATATTACACTCCGTATATGTGTGTGACCGTTTACTAATCATATCTATCCACGTTCTTTCAACCACAAGCATATATACGCAACTCCCTACTTCCACATAGATATTGTGCCAACACTCTTTGTGGAAAAATTGGTTCCACTTAATCATATACTCTTCACCAACTCGTCACCTTCTCCCTGATAAGATATACAGAGAATTCAATACACTTTTTTTGTCTAAATCATTTATTTAGATTTATATTATTTATAAAATAATATTTTAATTATAGGTAAATAAATGATGGAAATTAAAAGAATATAAATCAAAGGTATAAAAATACTGAGATGGAGGAAGCATAAGATTACTAAGAGGGTAGTGTCCAACACTCCGTAATATATATATTATCACTAGGTAATTATTATTGTGCCCAAGCTCTTTGTGTCAATAATTTGTCACTACTACAATAAAGGGCCAAGAAATCGTTGGAAAATGGTCTAAGACACTTTTATGGAGATGGTCTCTAAGTCAAAAGGTATCTTAGGCTAAGAGACAATCTCCAAAAATTGGCTTCTTTGAGTAAACCCTATAAACCACTTTTTAGAGATACATGATTTCTTTGATATTTTAGAAAAACACCATATTTACCATATAAATGGTTTCTTATTCCAAGTTAATAAAGCATCTGACAAATTTAAATGGTTTCTTTGCCTCTTTGCAAGAAACCAACAAACTCAAAAAAAATGGTTACCTTTTGTTCAAGAATCACGACTTGATCAACAAGGGTTTGATCGAGCTTGTGCTTAATCGACAACCTAGCATGATGGATTGTACTAAATCCTGCATTTTGATTACTAGGGTTTATGAAAAGGGGGATATAGACTAAAGAGGGATTTTTTACTTTTATCATCGACTTTTGTACTACATACTTTGCAAAAAGACATACTACATTTAATTATACAACTCTCCTTGAATGAAGTTGTGGAACATAATAAAATATAAATGAATGATAAAAATTCAACTTGCCTAAGCACTTGAAGAGAAAGAGTTCATCATCTTCTCCACAAAACTCTTCAATAGCGTGCACATAAACAAGATGCATGCATGGATTCTCTAATTTGGAATGTGTGTATGGTCTGAAAGCGGATGGAAACTATAGCGAGTAAATTGCGTATGCTGCCACTCACTATAGCTGGACATATAATCTTTGCGTTGTCATTTCTCCAATGCTGCATATATTTTGTTGACCAACATATTAAAATCATAGAGTTATCACTACATTGATTGTTAATCTTTTCTCACAAATTGAAGACCAGGCATTTCTCACAAATGGATCCACTGATTGCACTGGAAAAATATATCACCAAATAAGATGTTCAACTCAACAAGATTATGAATACAAAAGCGAATATTGTATGCTAATTTCTCTTATAAAACATATAGTATCAAACTTTATCATGTTAGTGAAATGCACTAGTGCAAAACATATATAGTGTGTTTACATTTAATTGCATTTTTTTTTATTAATTTATCGTGGATGTATGATGAATCAATTTTGTAGGTAAACGCTAGTTAAGCCAAGCATGTAAAATTAGTAAAAGGTACGAGTATTTTATAAAAAAAAATTGACGAAACATTAATATTTTAGGCATGTTTGGTAAATAATACGTATATTGACAAAATATTTGCATATTGAGGAGGTTTAACATGTTTATTATTGGAAATAATCCTCCTCCGTAATGTTTTCATTCCTACGTGATTTAGTTTCCTTGCACATATTATCTCATATCTCATTATTATGTCCATGTATCTCCTTGATTTATTGTATCTTCCTTTTCGTGTAAAGTATCTTGATTGTAATCATAATTAATACTAGTTGCTTAGGATAACTGATTCTTTCACTTGTATAAATTCTAGTCTCATGATCAATAATAGTTATCCTTTACCATATTTTTCACATGGTATCAGAGCTTTCGAATATCCTACCCTCTTAATCTCATCTTTCTCACGTCCAAACTAGCAAAGTGCCTGCTGGAGCCTCACTAATCCCAAATGAGCATGAACCCTCAAAACCTTTCATTGTTTTGGATTTTTCTCATGTGATCAAACTCGAACCGCTTACCTATCGATCTTGGGCTCGCCAAATCCAAGATCTGCTTCTCGGTTATGGCTTGTTCGACTATGTCGACGGGTCCAAGCCATGCCCACTTGCTACCATCTCCAATGATGAAGACGCTACCAAAAAATCCACCAAACCAAACCCGGCCTACTCCACTTGGTTTCGCCAAGACATGTTTATAAACATGTTTATAAGTGGTGCCCTTCGAGGAACTATATCCTCCAATATCACATCTCTCCTTAACAATGTCACCACATCCCACCAAATTTGGACTTATTTATCCAAAACCTACGCCAGCACTTCTCGCGGCCATATCTTACAAATAAAAGACCGTTTTCACTCTGTAGACACCCACATTTTGATCGTCAGGTGTCTATAGTAGTTTCCGACAAACACCCGATGATGATCAGACGCAAACGTGCTTTAGTATACTCGGAAACGGGCTCAAAATCATTGGCATTTGGCTTGGGCTTATTACGGAGTACAAATCTCACAAAATCAACCTCAAAATCAGGCCCAGTGGGTCGTTTCGAGTCAAATAAGACTAATTTGGGTCGAATCCGACACCAGGGGCAAAACCATCTTTTAGCGACCGCGTCAAACCCGGTCAAAGATATTTTTTCGAGACACACGGACCAGCCGTGTCATCTCACGAGTTCGGCCTGGACTCGAATACTACAAAAATCAGCCTCAAAACTATTAAACAAGTTCATTTAAGGATAGAATTCGATCTCAAGTAGAAATTCTATCCGGATACCGAATCAAACACTCGACCGAGCATCGAATACTCGGCCGAGCAGCCTCGTTCCAGCGAGATGCCGTGACTTCCCCACCAAGAAAGGGAATTATCGTTCCTCCCGACTTCTCGCTTTCCCTATCCAAAGCGGTATTTCTCATCCAACCACCTCTTCTAGCCAAGGTCGGGAATTCTCCTATAAATAGGCCCTTTGCGCACACAATTACAAAATCAATAATTTTTCCTCACATCTAGCATACATAACTACAAAAAATACCGACGTTCATAACACCGAATAATCGTTATTGCAACCCGGCAACTCCGACACCCCAAAAACCGGCCACAAACCGACTCTTCACACGCACCAAACGCACCACCCTAAACTCACCCACATTATCTCGACGCTCCCATGCCTAAGCCACTTTCCGACGAGCCTTATTCCGAGAAAACAAAGCATGTAGGTTGAGGGTGTAAAATCAAAACCCGACTTCTCCTTTCTCTCGTTTTTTTTCGTTTTTTTCGTTGTCGTCGGTCGTCTTTTTTTTTGGGTCGTCGTCACATCATCTATTTTTCTATAATATCGATACTACAAATTATTTTCATATAAAACAACGTTCTTAAAATACGATATCGACTCTTTAGTCAAATATCGTATCTAACAAGGACTATATTAATCTCGTTGATGCTAAACAATCGTCACATGTTAAAAACAAAATACGACGATGTTAACGCGGAGAGAATTAACATTTTTTTCTCTTTTCGTTCAATTTCTCTTTCAAAATAAGCTTTACAAAACCTTTTCTAAAAATCATTCCGAGTATTTGATATCGATTTCATAATTGAATATCGAATACGATGAATATCGAAAATATAAATCGAGTATAAATTAATACATATTTGTACGCGATTTATCAAAATTAACGATTTTCGAAAAAGAGCGAGCCGAGACAGCCACCCGCGCGAGTCGCGCCCCCTTCCAAGCGAGTCGCACGGGGGCCTGAAAGCCGAGACCTTTTTTTTGTTTTCCGTTTTCTCTATTTTTTTTAACATCGTTTGTTTACATAAAACAGCAACTCTTTCGGCATATTTTCAGATTTCGACAAATATTTTTTCGACCTCGGTCAACACGTGTTTAATCCATCACGTGTCACAAAACTTTTCGAAATTATGCATATCATTGTATTTACATTCTTATTTAATTTACAAACCGTTACTATCTTGTTTGCTCATGTTTGTAGCGATTTATTTTCATCTTTTGTTTTATTAGACTGAAACGAATTTCACATGCTAAATACAACTTTGATGTTATTAGTTTAAGATGCATTAAACGACTTAGCAACTCATTTAACTTTTCTCACATGCTTAGGGAAAATAATGTTTGCATATCATTCAACCGTCGAACTAACCCGTGTACACCAAAAATGAACGATATCTTAGTAAAGGCCGCTAAGTGCGGGCAGGGTTGGGTGTTCTTAGTGAACTTCCCAACACGTACCCTCACCCCTGTGGACATGACGTAGGTCCACCCCGACGCGGCGAAGCGCGGGTTTGGGTAGGCGAATGAATCTCGTGGTAAGATTGTTCTCGGGTTCGAAATTTAAGTCGAAATGGAGTCGCCACCGAATTTTGTGGTTATTCGGAACCATATGAGCCCACTCTATGTCGTCATGGGCTTTACACAAAGTAAGCCCACTCCGATTTCAGAGTTTATGGGGCTCGTCCCTTTGCATTGCGATACCGATACCATCTATACCGGTAATCGTGTAAAGAATGACTCTCGTTCGCCAAGGGTTTCGGACATCCGGAAACCAAAGGTTCTGAGTAAGGGGTGAGGGTACGCGTTGGGAAGCCCACTAAGGACACCCAACCCCGCCCGCACATGGCGGCCTCTACTAAGACATCGTTCGTGTTCATGATACGCGCGCTAGTAAAATAATTAAATGATATGCAAACAGCGTTTTGACTAAGCATGCGAATTTTGCGTTAACTACGTCGTTTAATGCATCTTATTATTGGTCGGGTTGAGTTAGCATGCGAGGTTCATTTATAAAGCGTAAAAGCAAATAATAAATAAAGCTCGCAAAAGAAATAAAAAGCGTACAAGCTACACGGGCGGAAATACAACCCGGAATTCACAATACAACATAAACAAAATAACGTAAAACAAAGATAAAAACGGACCCATATGTAAACTAGACCGCGAAATTATGTAGATGGACTACCCCGCTTAAATACGTATTATGTCACGTGTTAAGCGAAGGACGGAAATATGAGATTGTGGCGTATTGCTAGCCTAGTCTCACATTCCGTAGTCTTGTCCCGACTTATCACGTAAAAGTGATCAAAGTCGTTCTACGTGTCGTGACATGTGTAGCGTTTTGAAAAAATGATGTTGGGTCGGTCGATGGTCTAAAGTCGATAAGAACGGGGCTCGGAATATGTGTCCAAGCCCTCGGGTTTCTGAGTTGCCAGACCCACTCGACCGAGTCATTGATTGACTCGACTGAGTGCGCTATTAACATGGTTACTGCCCATTTTTTAGGGGGGTACTCGATCGAGTGCCTTATAGCACTCGGTCGAGTGTGTAGTTAATGGGGCTACTGCCCAGTTTTTGGGGTGCAACTCGATCGAGTGGCCTATGGCACTCGGTCGAGTGCCCCCTGTACGAGTAGTGATTTGCTCGATTTTATGACTTGAAATCGATGATCGGCCAAGTCAAATACAAATATCGCACGATTTGTATTCGACTCGGCCTCCGGTACTATAATCGTGTATGAGCGATTATAATATCGTCACCGGAGTTTTTATGAAAACGTTTGTGTTAGATTATGAAACTTTGAATTAGTAACGAGATGCATCCCTCTACGTCACGACATCGAAACTAACCCTTTCGGGTTACGTGATGTCGGTATTCGTGTCAACGGGTCTCGTACCAATTATAGAAATGGAATGAAATTCGTTCAACTACGACCGTTTGCGATCACGTTACGCCCTTGAGTACATTGGGGCGGGGCTCCTCGAAAGGGCTCCACCTCCGTCGTTGCTCGTAAAGGGATTAAACGGATCTTAGGCAAACATCGTAGTCAAACGGATTTTAGACCGAAATTCATACTAGTTTTATATATACACGGTATTAATAGAGTTAGTAACGATATAAAAATGATGCAAAATTAGAAATGCGAAAAGATGAAAAAGTTAGTATATGTGTATGTGTTACTACGATACAACAATATGAAAATGTGCATAAAAAACGATATTGAAAAGAGATTAAAAAGGAGTTTGGAACACCCTCAACGTACATGCTAGTATGGACCTCGGAAACGGACTCGTGAACAGCGACAAAGCTTGGGAGTATCGAGGATGCACGCGAGTTACGGTGTGTATGGATATGTATGTGTATATGTCGGTTTATCGAGGGACTAGAACTCGGTTTTTTGATGTGTTTGACTTAGGGTTTCTAAGGTTTGTAAGGTGGGATGTAGGGTTGGTATATGGCTGAAAATGTAGGGCAAAAGATGGTGAAAAAGAAGTCCTTTTAATGCATGGGAATGAGTCGGTATTTATAGACGTTTCCCACGACCTAGGGGGCACTCGATCGAGTGGCCCTAGTGCACTCGATCGAGTGCTTTAGAAAATGGGCCAAGCCCAGCTCGAAGCGCTCCACTCGACCGAGTGGGCAATCCACTCGATCGAGTGGATCAAACAAAATCGAGATATTTGGGGAAGGTTTGACTTGTTTGTTTTGTTTATTTTTTGAATTTGATTTGTGCGCCAAAGTGATCTCAGCTGGTTTTATGAGATGGTTTCGTCTTTGACCGGGTTTTGACACGGTCGCCAAAAGACGGGAAATATTTTTGGTGTCGGTTTTGGTCCAAATTAGTCTCATTTGACTCGGGACGACCCACTGGGCCTGAATTTGAGGTCTGTTTTGTGAGATTTTACTCCGCTAAAAAGCCCATGTCGGATGTTATGAATTCCGAGCCCAAATCCGAGTATACTAAGTCACGTTGACGTCCAATCATCATCGGGTGTTTTTCGGAGACTACCATAGACACGTGGCAGTCAAAATGCGGGTGTCTACAGAGCCCCCACTCTGACTGAGGCTTGGACAAGGCGAAAGTCAGAGTAGCTACCAAGCCCGCTAAGACCTGGTAGACTGCCGGTCGGGTCGTTTATAGTCCAGTAGACTCGCGTGAAGGGCTCGCCAGCCATAAGTAGAGGGTCATACCTGTCCTGACGATGATAGCTTCGCGGGGAGTCAGACTTGTAGCATAAGTCCTGGGCGCGACTATATGCGGGCCCATCCCGTATTATTTTGGGGAAAATGCCGCCTCGGGCGTTCCGCTGGGGAAGTATATGAGCTGTTCGGGCTTGCTTCTGAAGCCTTGGGTCGCCTTTGAGGTGGTGATGATGCTCCGTGGGGAGTAAAGCCTGCCTCCTTTGGGGAGTAGGTGTACCCGTATGCCGACACATCGCACTTTGGATGTAGCACACCGGGGAAAAGCTGACTCCGTTGGGGGAAATAAATAGTTTCGCGGGGACTTGCTTCTGAAGTCTGGGGTGTACCTGTATGCTGACACATAACAACTTGCATGTAACATGTAGGTAAAATGTTGACTCTCGCTGGGGAGAAAAAAGGTTGAAAATTTTGGAAAGACAAAAATTTTGACGCAGAGAAATTTTTAGAAAATCTTAGGAAAGCTCGGGACAGCTTGATTCCTACTATGGGTTCAAGTTTGAAATCAGGCCTGCGCGCGCATAGGGCCCAGCTTGCTGAGGAGGCAGGGTAGTTAGGTTTCCTGTTAGGTTTTCCCATTATAAATATGGGGATCCCTGTTTCAGTTTTCTGCACCTCAACTCAAACTCTTCTTTTCCCTTCTCAAAATCTTGTAGACTTTCAAGAAAGCTTTAGAAATCTCTGCTATGGGTATTGATCATTTGACGGCTATGCTTCTCGCCTGGTCCCAATACTTTCGGGACGAGGAGAAGGTCAGGTTGACTCAGATGGGGATAGTCAATATGTTCCCTTTTCAGCGTCTGATAGTGGATTCGCACTTTCTGGATGCCTGTCTGTCGTTTTGGGACACCATCCATCACGTGTTTGCATTCCCGAGGGGCGAGATGTGTCCTTTGCCCGAGGAGATTGCGGCCATAGGCGGCTGGGGTCTCGCTATTCAGCCTGCCATCCCCCCATTCTACCCGGATCCGAGGAAGAGATTAAGGGAGTTCTTGGGTTTGTCTCATGCTGAGGCAAACCGGATGGTGCAGGGAGATACCGTTTCCCTGTTCGATCTGGCTGACAAGTTCATGAACCCACGGGATGTGAGGGCCACCCCTGCCTATAGGCGTAGGGCATTCGCCTTCTGCATGCTGCACTGCTATGTTTTCGAGGGGCTGATGGAGCTTGACTCATGCAGGGGTCAAATCAGGCTAATCGGAGTGGTTGACCAGATGGAGACTGGTCATAGTCCTGCTTGGCTAGCCACTGGGGAAATCATCACGGGTCTAGACGCCAGACGGCTTGACCCAACTCGACCGCTGACGGGGAGTACCCGTTTTCTTCAAGTATGCACCTCGATTTTTTTTTTTTTTTTCGTTCACGTTTCGCGCGAATTTTCTGATTCTCGTAAGTCACTCGATCGAGTGGACCTGTCACTCGATCGAGTGACACTCATACGGTGCTACTGCCTGTTTTTGACAGGCTTACTCGATCGAGTCAGCTGCTGTACTCGATCGAGTGGGCTGTAGCGGGCTATTCAATGGCTTACGAAGCTTGTGTATGCTTTTCAGATATGGTTGTCAGAACGGCTGTCAATCATAGAGACCCCTCCAAGCATTCCCAATTACCGGAGCAGTCAGATTAGCTCCCGAAGGCGGAAGATAAGCTCGAGTCATCGGATTGATCGAGCTTACTGGGACGAGGAGTTGGTGTTTCACGGGGGTCCCTTGATCAGGTGGACCGTTGCTTGGTGGTTCCTTTCAAAATTGACCGGACTGGCTAAGAGGGACCAAGCCCGATACCTGACGATCTTGTCCTTAGACTGGACAGTTCACATCTATCCGGACCGTCTCCTAAGGCAGTTCGGTTCGTCTCAGCGCATCCCTGAGACGGAAGCCATTATCAGCGTCCCGCTCCAATTGACGGACGCTATGTGCGACACTTGGTTGCAGCGATGGTTCACTCGTCCCACATGGACGGTACCTAGCCCTTGCCAATCCGCTTGGGTATCACGGGCTTATCAGAAGTGGACTTCTGAGGAGTCCGAGGAAGCTCGAAAGGCCTTGAAGGTCGATGAGGCCATCGAATTGGTTCAGCGTGAGTCGGCGAAGGACAACAGAGACTTCTTCACCGGGGAACACAGTCCTGAGACCACAGTCCGGGGAGAATCGGGTCTTAAGTCACAAACTAAGACTCGATCTAAGGAAGTCGGTTCTAGCAGCACTCGAGGGCAGACCGACCTGGAACGACGACTTGGGCCGAGATTGCCGGTCCGGGACCGACTTGGTCCGCGTGACCGGCTCCCTGAGCCCGTCAGGGCTCGACTTGGGCCCATTGATATGACAGGGGAGTCGGGCTCAAACACTCGAGCCCGAGCTAGAGAAGTTCCCGTGGTGATTCGGGAACGCTCCTCTCCACGTCGTCGCCAGTGGACGACTAGGGATGCCAAGGACAAGGGGAAGGGCAAGATGCCCTAAATGCCGAGTCCTTAGATTTATTATTATTTAAGTATTATTATCATTATTTGTTGTGTGCCCCCCTTTTTTTTGTATTATTTTTTGATTCCTGCATTTTGTAATTTTCCGAGTTTATCAGGATTTTTTTTTTGAATTAATAAAGGAAGTTTAATATAAAACCGCTCCTGTCTTTTCTTGATTGCATTGGTTGTACCTTTTGAGGGGTTGCCTACGTATCCGCGATTAGCAGAATCAAACCAAACGTAGTTCAGGCATATGAAATTTGCAATCTCGAATTACACCAAGACTATTGGTTCAAGATGTTTATGACAGTAGAATAAGTAATTCTAGCTCATTGACTTGCTTTTTGTAAAAAAATGATTTTGATAAAATTTACTAATGACATTGAGAAATGGCTAAGGGTAGTAGCGCTTCAGTTGGTCCAGGTTGGTTGGGTTGACAAACTCGTTCCCGTCCAGGTCTGTCAGCATCACTGCTCCCCCTGATAGGATTTTCTTCACCAGATATGGCCCAGCCCAATTGGGTTTGAACTTTCCCCTTGGGTCAACCGGTAGTAGAGCCCGAATAGACTTAAGGACTAGATCACCCTCCTTGATGTGTCTGGGCCTTACTCGCTTGTTGAAGGCCCGTTGGATCCTCTTCTGGTAGATTTGGATATTATTGAGGGCACGAGACCGTCATTCGTCTAGTAAAACCAATGAGTCATATCGTGCTCGAACCCAGTCAGCTTCGGGTACTTGACTTTCTAGCAGAATTCTGAGGGACGGTACCTCCAGCTCGACTGGTTGGACTGCCTCCATCCCATAGGTTAGGTAATATGGTGTTGCCCCGGTTGCGGTGCGAATTGACGTTCGATATCCCCATAGGGCAAAAGGTATTTTGTCGGGCCAGTTCCGGTAATTATCAGCCATCTTTTTGAGTATGGTGACAATTGTTTTATTAGCCGCCTCTACTGCTCCATTTGTTTGGGGGCGGTAAGGCGAGGAAGTATGACTTTGGATTTTATACTTGGTCAGTAGGGCCGCAGTCTCGGCTTGAAAATGAGTCCCGTGATCACTGATAAATTCAGCGGGAATCCCATATCGACATATTATCTTGTTTTGGATAAACTTGGCGACATGCTTGGCAGTGAGGATGCGATATGATTTAGCTTCGACCCATTTGGTGAAATAGTCGATAGCTACCAAAATAAAGCAGTGCCCACCGGTACCCGAGGGATTTATTTTCCCGATTATGTCGATACCCCATGTTGAGAATGGCCAGGGTGACGTCATGGTATAGAGTAGTGATGACGGCATATGTTGCACATTGCCAAAAATTTGACAGTTATGACAATGTTTGACATACGACCGACAATCGGCTTCCATGGTATTCCAGTAATAACCGAGCCTCATGATTTTCCGGACCAGCATGTGGGCATTCATGTGTGGGCCGTTCTCACCATCATGTACTTCGGCCATAACCTTTTCAGCCTTATACTTGTCAACACAAAGGAGAAGAGCCCCTTGTGCCGTCTTTTTATACAGTTGCCCGTCGTCGGTGCGGATGAACTGGGTGGCTAGCCTCCGTAAGGCTTTCTTGGCTCGACCTTCCATCCCGGGAGGATATTCTCCGTTTGTCAGGTATTTTAACACAGCTTGGTACCATGGTTCGGGATCAGTTAACTCAATGTCTTCAATGTCGCAGGTGTATGCTGGCTCGGACCGTCTTTCGACGCAAATTGGCATACTAGTCACGTGGTCGGGAATATTCAGTAAAGATGCCAATTTTGAGAGTGCATCTGTGAACTGATTTTCTTCCCGGGGTAGGTATATATACTCTACCGTTTGGAATTGTTTCTCGAGATCCCGTACTCGTGCCTGGTAGGCCACGAGATTAGCATTTCGAGTTTTCCATTTTTGAAGTGCTTGGTTAATGACCAAGGATGAGTCACCATGTACCCGAAGATTTGTAATCCCCAGATTGGCGGCGGCTTGTAGCCCGTAAATGCATGCTTCGTACTCTGCTGCATTATTAGTAACATCAAAGTCCAGTTTGATGGAGACGGGAGTATGTTCCCCTTTTGGTGAAATTAGGAGGATCCCAACTCCGAACCCTCGAAAATTAGATGCACCATCGAAGTATAAATCCCAAGTTTCAGTATCAGTATGGAAAATATCTTCATCTGGGAAGGACCAAGTGTCGGTGTGTCCTTCTTCGGTCATCGGGCTATCGGCGAGAAATTCAGCTACTATTCGACCTTTAATAGCCTTTAACGGTACAAACTTTAAGTCGAACTCTGCCAGCATTAGAGTCCATCTAGAGATTCGGCCGTTGAGAACGGGCTTTTCGAGGATATATTTGATCGGGTCCATCTTGGATAGCACATGGACCTCGTGACTGAGCATATAATGTCGGAGTTTCTTGGTAGCCCAAACTAGAGCCAAACACGTCTTTTCGAGCATGGTATATTTGCACTCATACTCTAAAAACTTCTTGCTGATGTAGTAAATGACTCTTTCTTCGGAGTCAACCGTCTGAGCCAGCATAGCCCCCATGGCTGTCTCGGTCGTCGTTAGGTATAACGACAGAGGTAAACCGGGTTGAGGTGGCATTAAGACTGGCGGAGCAGACAGAATTTCTTTGATTTTGTCGAAAGCAGTTTGGCACTTGTCATCCCATAGGACCCGCTCTCCTACTTTTAGTTTCTTGAAAATTGGTTCACACACCATGGTTAACTTGGAAATGAACCGACTGATGTACTGGACTTTTCCGAGGAATCCCCTTATTTCTTTTTCGGTTTTAGGAGGTTGCATCTTGGTAATGGCTTTGATTTTAGCTGGATCGACTTCGATACCTCGTTGGCTAACGATATGACCCAGTAATTTGCCTGATGTTACCCCGAAACTGCACTTTTGAGGGTTTAACCTCATGTTGTATCTGCGCAATCGGGTGAAGAATTTTCTTAGGGCGGTGATGTGACCGTCCCGTTATTTGGATTTGACGATCATGTCGTCTACGTAAACTTCTACTTCTTTATGCATCATGTCGTGCAATAAAGTGGTAGCAGTCTTTTGATATGTGGCCCCGGCATTAATAAGACCGAAAGGCATGACGGTATAGCAGTAAGTACCCCAAGGTGTGGTGAAGGTAGTCTTACTCATGTCTTCTTCCGCCATCTTGATTTGATTATACCCGGCATACCCGTCCATGAATGATAGAAGAGCATGATCGGCCGTGTTATCCACTAGTATGTCGATGTGTGGTAACGGAAAATCATCTTTCGGGCTTGCCTTGTTAAGATCCCGAAAATCTACACATACCCGCACCTTACCGTCCTTTTTAGGAACCGGCACGATGTTTGCCACCCAGTCCGGATACTCGGACACTTGTATGAAGCCGGCTTTGAATTGTTTGTCGACTTCTTCTTTTACCTTGAGGGACCACTCGGGCCTCATCCGACGAAGCTTTTGTTTGACCGGCTTGCACCCGTCTTTGATTGGTATGTGGTGCTCGGCTATTTCCCGGTCTATCCCCGGCATGTCCTTGTAGGACCATGCGAAGACATCTTTGAACTCTTGGAGGAGGCTTATGAACTGTTGTTTCTCCTCGGGATTTAAGGATAACCCTATCTTAAGTGTCCGAGGCTCTAAGGTTGTTCCCACATTTATGGACTCGGTTTCTTCGATCACCGGGTTTCGGGACTCCCTTTGCTCTAGTTGCTCGATCAAATGCGGAGGTAAGGGTACCTGTTCGTCTGGTTTCTCAATGTCATAGCATAAAACATTTTTAAAAGCAGAATTTGTAAGAGACAAGTCGTAAGCAGAACGGTTGTTATTATTGATTGAAAATTTGGAGAACAGCTCAAAGAGAGCAGCCATCTGATCATTGGTCAGTGGCGGGATAGGTAGGACACTCGGGACAGACCCCGAAGTGCCAGCAGCTGGAATAATAAAAGGGAGGGGGGTTACAGGAGTGACTCTAGCACCGACTTCCCTAGACTCGACCTCAGACTCTGACTCAGACTCCGACTCAGACTCGGACTCGGACTCAGACTCAGGCATGTCTCCCTCTCCGGTGACCAGCTTGTAGATTCTTCCCTGACTGTCAGTCCACTTGACAGTCTTCCTCCAGGCCCTGTTTCCCGTCTCGGAACCAACATCCGAGATCAGCTTGGTCGGGTCAAACCTGTTGCTGCGGAGGATCAGGTTGACCAGGTCTTCCTTTGGAGTTGGGGCTAAGGTGTCTTCCCCAAATAGTAGCCCTAGAGCGGGCTCAGCATCTTCAGCTCCGTTGGACTGGATGAGGGCGAACACATCATCCGGAATGTAGTTGCAGTCCCGGGCCAAGTGGGTCCCGAGCTGCATGGCATTGGGTTGGTATAGACCAACCTGAACAGCCCCAAACACTGGTGTGACAAAATAGTCAGCCAATCGTGGGCTATAAGGGCTCAAGTAGATACCCTTAAGGATGTTACAGGCCTTTTCGATCCCTGCTCGGACAACATTGTCGGGGGTGACGTCATAAGCAAGGCCAAAGTGAGATTCTTCGTCTTTGAGAACCTCGATGATCTTCCCAGCTGGAAGATCGGGTCGAGAGGTAGCCCCCGGAAAGTATCCTAGGTTTTGGAGCATCATGTCGATACTCGTAGTGAAGTAAGGCCTAAAGAGGTACTCTTCCTCGATCATCCCCACAAAATCGAACCCCCAGAGGTCCGTGCGTCCCGTGGCGTTACAGCTAGCCACAGTCATCGGTGTTGCCTCTAAAGTGATGACATCGTTAAGCAGAGGCATCTTGATCTTTCGATGAAGGGTGGAGGACACCGCCTTGACCGCATGGATCCAAGGCCTACCCAGGAGAAAGTTGAACGATCAGGTGACATCGATCACCTGAAACTCGAGCTCCTTCTCTATCGGGCCAGTGATGATGGTCAGTTTCACGGCCCCAGCTACCGACTTCGGGCTCCCATCGAAGGCTTGGATGGTCTGAGCAGTCGGAACATAGTCAGCCTCGGTAATGCCGAGGGCTTTTGCGGTCCTTAGAGGAAGGACGTTCACAGAAGACCCGTCATCAACTAAGGTCATGGGAAGGTATTTTCCTCGGCAGACCACCGTGATGTAGAGGGCCAGATTATGGGTGGCCCCAAATGGTGGTAGGTCGGCTTCGGAGAAAGTGATTACCGGTCCTTCTTCCTTAGCCTTGCCTTTTAGGTGGGGCAAGACCGTGGCTACCATCTCAGCGGGGGTAACCAAAGAGTCGACCTTAATTTGATCGAGAGCCTTTGTAAGTGCTTCTCGATGTTCTTGAGAACTAACCAGGAGTTGCCATATAGTGAGGTCAACTCGGGTCCTCTTCAATTGTTTCACAAGAGCCGTTTCAGCAGTTGGCTCTTCAGGGGCGACTTCCGTAATGACGGTTGTCGGGATAGGGGTGTCCCTAGAGCTAGTGGCTTGAAAGGGACGGCCAAGGTGGTTACTGGTTAAGACTCGAGATTTAGTCTTTCGAATCTCCTCGGCGGTGATGGGGACAGCTTCCCCTTTGGCGAGATAGACATCATCTTCGTCATCGAACCAGATCCCGTTCACTTGCGGGATAAGTGGAGAGATAAGGTGAGAACAGTCAATCACCTCCCCGGTAAAGATGGCGTGGGAGCTGAAAGGGTTCTCCTTGTTGCTGGGCTTATCTCCGGGCAGCGGGATCTTACCGCTTTCGATCAGGTCCTGAATAAAGTGCTTCAGCTTCCAGCACTTCTCGGTATCATGCCCATTGCCTCGGTGGTATTGGCAATAGGCTTGAGCATTGTAGTTCTTGGAGCGTCGCTCGCCTAGAACTTCAGGAGTTGGGCCTATCGGTTGGATTAGGCCTTTTGAGGACAGCCTTTGTAAGGCATAAGTATAGGTCGTACCTATATCGGTGAAAACCCGAGGTGGGGTGTTCCTCTTGGACGGGGCATCTAGTAGATTTACCGCGTCGAATATACTGCGGGTTGCAGCTTGAGGTTTGGTTGTGGAGGAAGAAGCCCCTTGGTAACCCTTAGCAGCGGCCTTAGTGAGGCCTTCCAGTCTCAGATCATCTTCAATCCTCATACCCATTTCAGTAAGGGTGGTGAAATTGGGTATGACGGCATATCGGAGGTGAACCCGGTAAGATGGGAGGAGGTTCTTGACAAAGGCCTCCACCAAAGTCTTCTCACTGGGCTTATCGACCAGTTTCACGCTCTCGGCCCTCCATCGTTGAAGGTATTTGGTAAAACCTTCTTTCGGCTCCTGGGCCATAACTTCTAGAGATCTCATTGTGGTTTGGATCTCGGTGTTGTCAGCATAGTTCCGAGCGAACTCGGTGGCCACATCATCCCATGTAGGGTATTTCTTCGGGTCTAGCCTGTAGTACCAGGCCCGAGGGTGCTTTTCGAGAGACGCAGCAAAGAGGTTCTTGAACATGGTAGAGTCCACCCCTTTGATGGCCATGAACTCTTTGAAGGCCCGTACATGTAGTAACGGGTCTTCAGTCCCTTCGAACATAGGCAAACCGGTGAGGTTCAGGTTTGCAGGCAGCTTGTCACTCAGTGGGTTATACTCCCGACTGTTTTCCCGGTGAATGTTGTTATTCCCAGTTAAATGAACTTGTTCTTCCAGTCGGCGGACCGAGCTAACCAGTTCAGCTAAAGGTCCGGTAGTTCCGGTAGTAGGAGTCCTGTGCTCCACCGAAGCCAATCGAGTGACGATAGCAACTTGCCCAGCCCTCATTTCATTCAGTTGGGCATCGATGTCGGCCTGCTTCTCGATCATGGCATCAACGGAGGTTTTCAGTTCAGCTAAGGCAGTTTCCATCCTGCGAGTGTGTCTGGTTGATGGTGGTCTGTCTGTAAGAACACCACGTAATCAGAAACCGAACCCAGTCTTGGAATCAAAGGAAACAGCACATCCCGAGCGACCCAAAAAGAAAGGACTGAGTGGAAAAGACTCGAGAAAGACATCTAGACGGATGACTCGTGGGTGGTATGACTTCCTTAGGATTTCGGCTTTGTGGGCCTAGTCCCGTTCGAAGGAAGGTCCACGTGAGATTACTCCCCAGACTTTTGACTCGAGTGTATGGACGGACTTTCCTTTGTAGGGGTATGCCCTACGCGGGTTGGTCGTGCCTTGACAGATAAGGCGGACTTGGGAAAGGGGGGAAACTCGTGATATAAGATCGACGGAGTTTCGACGCTATAAACCCTCTACATACTATGCAAAGACCCGACACACGAATAGACGATAGGTCCTATAATAAGGAAGGTTTGTTTTAGGAAAGTTGAAAGTTGAGGTTTGAATGTAAAAATGAACGAATTTCCGAAAGTGTTGAAAACTGAAAACGGAATTTCGAAAACCGAGATTAGAATTTTGAAAAGGAAAATTCCGAAAATCAAGGTGGTGGGGGTGGAAATTCGAGAATTAAAACGGACAGCATGCCGACTACAAAAAAGGATATTTTGAGTCAAATCGTTGATCCTAAATTTCGGCGGCATTCCGAGTTTTGAAAATTGGGTATTTTGAAAAGGTGAGCCCCGAAATGGGCAGCATTTCGGGTTTTTCAAAATTGGGTGTTTTAGAATGACGGGTCCCGAAATGGACAGTATTTCGGGTTTTTCGAAAGGTGGGTATTTTGGAAAGATGCAAATTTTGAAATGACGGTTTTTTTTTTTTGAAAATTGACACGGAAACCAAGTAGCACGTAGTCAAACAAGCATTATAACGACGCTTATGTATGTTTTACACTAAGTCTCGGTCGGTCAAAGTAGGGTCTATACCAACAACGATGGCTTTCTCATGTGATGGACGGACTCCCTAAGCCGAGTTGGTCTTAGGACATGCCGCAAAACCGAGACGAGTTCCACCATCGATGTTTTTAGCGCACCCATGTAGGAATGCACCGCGGTATAGTGGGACGTCGGTCACAAGTAACCGGCCCGGGCAAAAATGGGTTATGCATGAATCATTAAACTAACGCGCGCACACTAATCTACGAACGATTTCTCTTCGAGTCTCACCCTAGGAACCCCGATGACATGTGGTACATCAGGTATCCCCAGCGGAGTCGCCAAATTGTGGACATGACGTAGGTCCACCCCGACGCGGCGAAGCGCGGGTTTGGGTAGGCGAATGAATCTCGTGGTAAGATTGTTCTCGGGTTCGAAATTTAAGTCGAAATGGAGTCGCCACCGAATTTTGTGGTTATTCGGAACCATATGAGCCCACTCTATGTCGTCATGGGCTTTACACAAAGTAAGCCCACTCCGATTTCAGAGTTTATGGGGCTCGTCCCTTTGCATTGCGATACCGATACCATCTATACCGGTAATCGTGTAAAGAATGACTCTCGTTCGCCAAGGGTTTCGGACATCCGGAAACCAAAGGTTCTGAGTAAGGGGTGAGGGTACGCGTTGGGAAGCCCACTAAGGACACCCAACCCCGCCCGCACATGGCGGCCTCTACTAAGACATCGTTCGTGTTCATGATACGCGCGCTAGTAAAATAATTAAATGATATGCAAACAGCGTTTTGACTAAGCATGCGAATTTTGCGTTAACTACGTCGTTTAATGCATCTTATTATTGGTCGGGTTGAGTTAGCATGCGAGGTTCATTTATAAAGCGTAAAAGCAAATAATAAATAAAGCTCGCAAAAGAAATAAAAAGCGTACAAGCTACACGGGCGGAAATACAACCCGGAATTCACAATACAACATAAACAAAATAACGTAAAACAAAGATAAAAACGGACCCATATGTAAACTAGACCGCGAAATTATGTAGATGGACTACCCCGCTTAAATACGTATTATGTCACGTGTTAAGCGAAGGACGGAAATATGAGATTGTGGCGTATTGCTAGCCTAGTCTCACATTCCGTAGTCTTGTCCCGACTTATCACGTAAAAGTGATCAAAGTCGTTCTACGTGTCGTGACATGTGTAGCGTTTTGAAAAAATGATGTTGGGTCGGTCGATGGTCTAAAGTCGATAAGAACGGGGCTCGGAATATGTGTCCAAGCCCTCGGGTTTCTGAGTTGCCAGACCCACTCGACCGAGTCATTGATTGACTCGACTGAGTGCGCTATTAACATGGTTACTGCCCATTTTTTAGGGGGGTACTCGATCGAGTGCCTTATAGCACTCGGTCGAGTGTGTAGTTAATGGGGCTACTGCCCAGTTTTTGGGGTGCAACTCGATCGAGTGGCCTATGGCACTCGGTCGAGTGCCCCCTGTACGAGTAGTGATTTGCTCGATTTTATGACTTGAAATCGATGATCGGCCAAGTCAAATACAAATATCGCACGATTTGTATTCGACTCGGCCTCCGGTACTATAATCGTGTATGAGCGATTATAATATCGTCACCGGAGTTTTTATGAAAACGTTTGTGTTAGATTATGAAACTTTGAATTAGTAACGAGATGCATCCCTCTACGTCACGACATCGAAACTAACCCTTTCGGGTTACGTGATGTCGGTATTCGTGTCAACGGGTCTCGTACCAATTATAGAAATGGAATGAAATTCGTTCAACTACGACCGTTTGCGATCACGTTACGCCCTTGAGTACATTGGGGCGGGGCTCCTCGAAAGGGCTCCACCTCCGTCGTTGCTCGTAAAGGGATTAAACGGATCTTAGGCAAACATCGTAGTCAAACGGATTTTAGACCGAAATTCATACTAGTTTTATATATACACGGTATTAATAGAGTTAGTAACGATATAAAAATGATGCAAAATTAGAAATGCGAAAAGATGAAAAAGTTAGTATATGTGTATGTGTTACTACGATACAACAATATGAAAATGTGCATAAAAAACGATATTGAAAAGAGATTAAAAAGGAGTTTGGAACACCCTCAACGTACATGCTAGTATGGACCTCGGAAACGGACTCGTGAACAGCGACAAAGCTTGGGAGTATCGAGGATGCACGCGAGTTACGGTGTGTATGGATATGTATGTGTATATGTCGGTTTATCGAGGGACTAGAACTCGGTTTTTTGATGTGTTTGACTTAGGGTTTCTAAGGTTTGTAAGGTGGGATGTAGGGTTGGTATATGGCTGAAAATGTAGGGCAAAAGATGGTGAAAAAGAAGTCCTTTTAATGCATGGGAATGAGTCGGTATTTATAGACGTTTCCCACGACCTAGGGGGCACTCGATCGAGTGGCCCTAGTGCACTCGATCGAGTGCTTTAGAAAATGGGCCAAGCCCAGCTCGAAGCGCTCCACTCGACCGAGTGGGCAATCCACTCGATCGAGTGGATCAAACAAAATCGAGATATTTGGGGAAGGTTTGACTTGTTTGTTTTGTTTATTTTTTGAATTTGATTTGTGCGCCAAAGTGATCTCAGCTGGTTTTATGAGATGGTTTCGTCTTTGACCGGGTTTTGACACGGTCGCCAAAAGACGGGAAATATTTTTGGTGTCGGTTTTGGTCCAAATTAGTCTCATTTGACTCGGGACGACCCACTGGGCCTGAATTTGAGGTCTGTTTTGTGAGATTTTACTCCGCTAAAAAGCCCATGTCGGATGTTATGAATTCCGAGCCCAAATCCGAGTATACTAAGTCACGTTGACGTCCAATCATCATCGGGTGTTTTTCGGAGACTACCATAGACACGTGGCAGTCAAAATGCGGGTGTCTACAGAGCTCCCACTCTGACTGAGGCTTGGACAAGGCGAAAGTCAGAGTAGCTACCAAGCCCGCTAAGACCTGGTAGACTGCCGGTCGGGTCGTTTATAGTCCAGTAGACTCGCGTGAAGGGCTCGCCAGCCATAAGTAGAGGGTCATACCTGTCTTGACGATGATAGCTTCGCGGGGAGTCAGACTTGTAGCATAAGTCCTGGGCGCGACTATATGCGGGCCCATCCCGTATTATTTTGGGGAAAATGCCGCCTCGGGCGTTCCGCTGGGGAAGTATATGAGCTGTTCGGGCTTGCTTCTGAAGCCTTGGGTCGCCTTTGAGGTGGTGATGATGCTCCGTGGGGAGTAAAGCCTGCCTCCTTTGGGGAGTAGGTGTACCCGTATGCCGACACATCGCACTTTGGATGTAGCACACCGGGGAAAAGCTGACTCCGTTGGGGGAAATAAATAGTTTCGCGGGGACTTGCTTCTGAAGTCTGGGGTGTACCTGTATGCTGACACATAACAACTTGCATGTAACATGTAGGTAAAATGTTGACTCTCGCTGGGGAGAAAAAAGGTTGAAAATTTTGGAAAGACAAAAATTTTGACGCAGAGAAATTTTTAGAAAATCTTAGGAAAGCTCGGGACAGCTTGATTCCTACTATGGGTTCAAGTTTGAAATCAGGCCTGCGCGCGCATAGGGCCCAGCTTGCTGAGGAGGCAGGGTAGTTAGGTTTCCTGTTAGGTTTTCCCATTATAAATATGGGGATCCCTGTTTCAGTTTTCTGCACCTCAACTCAAACTCTTCTTTTCCCTTCTCAAAATCTTGTAGACTTTCAAGAAAGCTTTAGAAATCTCTGCTATGGGTATTGATCATTTGACGGCTATGCTTCTCGCCTGGTCCCAATACTTTCGGGACGAGGAGAAGGTCAGGTTGACTCAGATGGGGATAGTCAATATGTTCCCTTTTCAGCGTCTGATAGTGGATTCGCACTTTCTGGATGCCTGTCTGTCGTTTTGGGACACCATCCATCACGTGTTTGCATTCCCGAGGGGCGAGATGTGTCCTTTGCCCGAGGAGATTGCGGCCATAGGCGGCTGGGGTCTCGCTATTCAGCCTGCCATCCCCCCATTCTACCCGGATCCGAGGAAGAGATTAAGGGAGTTCTTGGGTTTGTCTCATGCTGAGGCAAACCGGATGGTGCAGGGAGATACCGTTTCCCTGTTCGATCTGGCTGACAAGTTCATGAACCCACGGGATGTGAGGGCCACCCCTGCCTATAGGCGTAGGGCATTCGCCTTCTGCATGCTGCACTGCTATGTTTTCGAGGGGCTGATGGAGCTTGACTCATGCAGGGGTCAAATCAGGCTAATCGGAGTGGTTGACCAGATGGAGACTGGTCATAGTCCTGCTTGGCTAGTCACTGGGGAAATCATCACGGGTCTAGACGCCAGAGGGCTTGACCCAACTCGACCGCTGACGGGGAGTACCCGTTTTCTTCAAGTATGCACCTCGATTTTTTTTTTTTTTTTTCGTTCACGTTTCGCGCGAATTTTCTGATTCTCGTAAGTCACTCGATCGAGTGGACCTGTCACTCGATCGAGTGACACTCATACGGTGCTACTGCCTGTTTTTGACAGGCTTACTCGATCGAGTCAGCTGCTGTACTCGATCGAGTGGGCTGTAGCGGGCTATTCAATGGCTTACGAAGCTTGTGTATGCTTTTCAGATATGGTTGTCAGAACGGCTGTCAATCATAGAGACCCCTCCAAGCATTCCCAATTACCGAAGCAGTCAGATTAGCTCCCGAAGGCGGAAGATAAGCTCGAGTCATCGGATTGATCGAGCTTACTGGGACGAGGAGTTGGTGTTTCACGGGGGTCCCTTGATCAGGTGGACCGTTGCTTGGTGGTTCCTTTCAAAATTGACCGGACTGGCTAAGAGGGACCAAGCCCGATACCTGACGATCTTGTCCTTAGACTGGACAGTTCACATCTATCCGGACCGTCTCCTAAGGCAGTTCGGTTCGTCTCAGCGCATCCCTGAGACGGAAGCCATTATCAGCGTCCCGCTCCAATTGACGGACGCTATGTGCGACACTTGGTTGCAGCGATGGTTCACTCGTCCCACATGGACGGTACCTAGCCCTTGCCAATCCGCTTGGGTATCACGGGCTTATCAGAAGTGGACTTCTGAGGAGTCCGAGGAAGCTCGAAAGGACTTGAAGGTCGATGAGGCCATCGAATTGGTTCAGCGTGAGTCGGCGAAGGACAACAGAGACTTCTTCACCGGGGAACACAGTCCTGAGACCACAGTCCGGGGAGAATCGGGTCTTAAGTCACAAACTAAGACTCGATCTAAGGAAGTCGGTTCTAGCAGCACTCGAGGGCAGACCGACCTGGAACGACGACTTGGGCCGAGATTGCCGGTCCGCGACCGACTTGGTCCGCGTGACCGGCTCCCTGAGCCCGTCAGGGCTCGACTTGGGCCCATTGATATGACAGGGGAGTCGGGCTCAAACACTCGAGCCCGAGCTAGAGAAGTTCCCGTGGTGATTCGGGAACGCTCCTCTCCACGTCGTCGCCAGTGGACGACTAGGGATGCCAAGGACAAGGGGAAGGGCAAGATGCCCTAAATGCCGAGTCCTTAGATTTATTATTATTTAAGTATTATTATCATTATTTGTTGTGTGCCCCCCTTTTTTTTTGTATTATTTTTTGATTCCTGCATTTTGTAATTTTCCGAGTTTATCAGGATTTTTTTTTTTGAATTAATAAAGGAAGTTTAATATAAAACCGCTCCTGTCTTTTCTTGATTGCATTGGTTGTACCCTTTTGAGGGGTTGCCTACGTATCCGCGATTAGCAGAATCAAACCAAACGTAGTTCAGGCATATGAAATTTGCAATCTCGAATTACACCAAGACTATTGGTTCAAGATGTTTATGACAGTAGAATAAGTAATTCTAGCTCATTGACTTGCTTTTTGTAAAAAAATGATTTTGATAAAATTTACTAATGACATTGAGAAATGGCTAAGGGTAGTAGCGCTTCAGTTGGTCCAGGTTGGTTGGGTTGACAAACTCGTTCCCGTCCAGGTCTGTCAGCATCACTGCTCCCCCTGATAGGATTTTCTTCACCAGATATGGCCCAGCCCAATTGGGTTTGAACTTTCCCCTTGGGTCAACCGGTAGTAGAGCCCGAATAGACTTAAGGACTAGATCACCCTCCTTGATGTGTCTGGGCCTTACTCGCTTGTTGAAGGCCCGTTGGATCCTCTTCTGGTAGATTTGGATATTATTGAGGGCACGAGACCGTCGTTCGTCTAGTAAAACCAATGAGTCATATCGTGCTCGAACCCAGTCAGCTTCGGGTACTTGACTTTCTAGCAGAATTCTGAGGGACAGTACCTCCAGCTCGACTGGTTGGACTGCCTCCATCCCATAGGTTAGGTAATATGGTGTTGCCCCGGTTGCGGTGCGAATTGACGTTCGATATCCCCATAGGGCAAAAGGTATTTTGTCGGGCCAGTTCCGGTAATTATCAGCCATCTTTTTGAGTATGGTGACAATTGTTTTATTAGCCGCCTCTACTGCTCCATTTGTTTGGGGGCGGTAAGGCGAGGAAGTATGACTTTGGATTTTATACTTGGTCAGTAGGGCCGCAGTCTCGGCTTGAAAATGAGTCCCGTGATCACTGATAAATTCAGCGGGAATCCCATATCGACATATTATCTTGTTTTGGATAAACTTGGCGACATGCTTGGCAGTGAGGATGCGATATGATTCAGCTTCGACCCATTTGGTGAAATAGTCGATAGCTACCAAAATAAAGCAGTGCCCACCGGTACCCGAGGGATTTATTTTCCCGATTATGTCGATACCCCATGTTGAGAATGGCCAGGGTGACGTCATGGTATAGAGTAGTGATGACGGCATATGTTGCACATTGCCAAAAATTTGACAGTTATGACAATGTTTGACATACGACCGGCAATCGGCTTCCATGGTATTCCAATAATAACCGAGCCTCATGATTTTCCGGACCAGCATGTGGGCATTCATGTGTGGGCCGTTCTCACCATCATGTACTTCGGCCATAACCTTTTCAGCCTTATACTTGTCAACACAAAGGAGAAGAGCCCCCTGTGCCGTCTTTTTATACAGTTGCCCGTCGTCGGTGCGGATGAACTGGGTGGCTAGCCTCCGTAAGGCTTTCTTGGCTCGACCTTCCATCCCGGGAGGATATTCTCCGTTTGTCAGGTATTTTAACACAGCTTGGTACCATGGTTCGGGATCAGTTAACTCAATGTCTTCAATGTCGCAGATGTATGCTGGCTCGGACCGTCTTTCGACGCAAATTGGCATACTAGTCACGTGGTCGGGAATATTCAGTAAAGATGCCAATTTTGAGAGTGCATCTGCGAACTGATTTTCTTCCCGGGGTAGGTATATATACTCTACCGTTTGGAATTGTTTCTCGAGATCCCGTACTCGTGCCTGGTAGGCCACGAGATTAGCATTTCGAGTTTTCCATTTTTGAAGTGCTTGGTTAATGACCAAGGATGAGTCACCATGTACCCGAAGATTTGTAATCCCCAGATTGGCGGCGGCTTGTAGCCCGTAAATGCATGCTTCGTACTCTGCTGCATTATTAGTAACATCAAAGTCCAGTTTGATGGAGACGGGAGTATGTTCCCCTTTTGGTGAAATTAGGAGGATCCCAACTCCGAACCCTCGAAAATTAGATGCACCATCGAAGTATAAATCCCAAGTTTCAGTATCAGTATGGAAAATATCTTCATCTGGGAAGGACCAAGTGTCGGTGTGTCCTTCTTCGGTCATCGGGCTATCGACGAGAAATTCAGCTACTATTCGACCTTTAATAGCCTTTAACGGTACAAACTTTAAGTCGAACTCTGCCAGCATTAGAGTCCATCTAGAGATTCGGCCGTTGAGAACGGGCTTTTCGAGGATATATTTGATCGGGTCCATCTTGGATAGCACATGGACCTCGTGACTGAGCATATAATGTCGGAGTTTCTTGGTAGCCCAAACTAGAGCCAAACACGTCTTTTCGAGCATGGTATATTTGCACTCATACTCTAAAAACTTCTTGCTGATGTAGTAAATGACTCTTTCTTCGGAGTCAACCGTCTGAGCCAGCATAGCCCCCATGGCTGTCTCGGTCGTCGTTAGGTATAACGACAGAGGTAAACCGGGTTGAGGTGGCATTAAGACTGGCGGAGCAGACAGAATTTCTTTGATTTTGTCGAAAGCAGTTTGGCACTTGTCATCCCATAGGACCCGCTCTCCTACTTTTAGTTTCTTGAAAATTGGTTCACACACCATGGTTAACTTGGAAATGAACCGACTGATGTACTGGACTTTTCCGAGGAATCCCCTTATTTCTTTTTCGGTTTTAGGAGGTTGCATCTTGGTAATGGCTTTGATTTTAGCTGGATCGACTTCGATACCTCGTTGGCTAACGATATGACCCAGTAATTTGCCTGATGTTACCCCGAAACTGCACTTTTGAGGGTTTAACCTCATGTTGTATCTGCGCAATCGGGTGAAGAATTTTCTTAGGGCGGTGATGTGACCGTCCCGTTATTTGGATTTGACGATCATGTCGTCTACGTAAACTTCTACTTCTTTATGCATCATGTCGTGCAATAAAGTGGTAGCAGTCTTTTGATATGTGGCCCCGGCATTAATAAGACCGAAAGGCATGACGGTATAGCAGTAAGTACCCCAAGGTGTGGTGAAGGTAGTCTTACTCATGTCTTCTTCCGCCATCTTGATTTGATTATACCCGGCATACCCGTCCATGAATGATAGAAGAGCATGATCGGCCGTGTTATCCACTAGTATGTCGATGTGTGGTAACGGAAAATCATCTTTCGGGCTTGCCTTGTTAAGATCCCAAAAATCTACACATACCCGCACCTTACCGTCCTTTTTAGGAACCGGCACGATGTTTGCCACCCAGTCCGGATACTCGGACACTTGTATGAAGCCGGCTTTGAATTGTTTGTCGACTTCTTCTTTTACCTTGAGGGACCACTCGGGCCTCATCCGACGAAGCTTTTGTTTGACCGGCTTGCACCCGTCTTTGATTGGTATGTGGTGCTCGGCTATTTCCCGGTCTATCCCCGGCATGTCCTTGTAGGACCATGCGAAGACATCTTTGAACTCTTGGAGGAGGCTTATGAACTGTTGTTTCTCCTCGGGATTTAAGGATAACCCTATCTTAAGTGTCCGAGGCTCTAAGGTTGTTCCCACATTTATGGACTCGGTTTCTTCGATCACCGGGTTTCGGGACTCCCTTTGCTCTAGTTGCTCGATCAAATGCGGAGGTAAGGGTACCTGTTCGTCTGGTTTCTCAATGTCATAGCATAAAACATTTTTAAAAGCAGAATTTGTGAGAGACAAGTCGTAAGCAGAACGGTTGTTATTATTGATTGAAAATTTGGAGAACAGCTCAAAGAGAGCAGCCATCTGATCATTGGTCAGTGGCGGGATAGGTAGGACACTCGGGACAGACCCTGAAGTGCCAGCAGCTGGAATAATAAAAGGGAGGGGGGTTACAGGAGTGACTCTAGCACCGACTTCCCTAGACTCGACCTCAGACTCTGACTCAGACTCCGACTCAGACTCGGACTCGGACTCAGACTCAGGCATGTCTCCCTCTCCGGTGACCAGCTTGTAGATTCTTCCCTGACTGTCAGTCCACTTGACAGTCTTCCTCCAGGCCCTGTTTCCCGTCTCGGAACCAACATCCGAGATCAGCTTGGTCGGGTCAAACCTGTTGCTGCGGAGGATCAGGTTGACCAGGTCTTCCTTTGGAGTTGGGGCTAAGGTGTCTTCCCCAAATAGTAGCCCTAGAGCGGGCTCAGCATCTTCAGCTCCGTTGGACTGGATGAGGGCGAACACATCATCCGGAATGTAGTTGCAGTCCCGGGCCAAGTGGGTCCCGAGCTGCATGGCATTGGGTTGGTATAGACCAACCTGAACAGCCCCAAACACTGGTGTGACAAAATAGTCAGCCAATCGTGGGCTATAAGGGCTCAAGTAGATACCCTTAAGGATGTTACAGGCCTTTTCGATCCCTGCTCGGACAACATTGTCGGGGGTGACGTCATCAGCAAGGCCAAAGGGAGATTCTTCGTCTTTGAGAACCTCGATGATCTTCCCAGCTGGAAGATCGGGTCGAGAGGTAGCCCCCGGAAAGTATCCTAGGTTTTGGAGCATCATGTCGATACTCGTAGTGAAGTAAGGCCTAAAGAGGTACTCTTCCTCGATCATCCCCACAAAATCGAACCCCCAGAGGTCCGTGCGTCCCGTGGCGTTACAGCTAGCCACACTCATCGGTGTTGCCTCTAAAGTGATGACATCGTTAAGCAGAGGCATCTTGATCTTTCGATGAAGGGTGGAGGACACCGCCTTGACCGCATGGATCCAAGGCCTACCCAGGAGAAAGTTGAACGATCAGGTGACATCGATCACCTGAAACTCGAGCTCCTTCTCTATCGGGCCAGTGATGATGGTCAGTTTCACGGCCCCAGCTACCGACTTCGGGCTCCCATCGAAGGCTTGGATGGTCTGAGCAGTCGGAACATAGTCAGCCTCGGTAATTTGATCGAGAGCCTTTGTAAGTGCTTCTCGATGTTCTTGAGAACTAACCAGGAGTTGCCATATAGTGAGGTCAACTAGGGTCCTCTTCAATTGTTTCACAAGAGCCGTTTCAGCAGTTGGCTCTTCAGGGGCGACTTCCGTAATGACGGTTGTCGGGATAGGGGTGTCCCTAGAGCTAGTGGCTTGAAAGGGACGGCCAAGGTGGTTACTGGTTAAGACTCGAGATTTAGTCTTTCGAATCTCCTCGGCGGTGATGGGGACAGCTTCCCCTTTGGCGAGATAGACATCATCTTCGTCATCGAACCAGATCCCGTTCACTTGCGGGATAAGTGGAGAGATAAGGTGAGAACAGTCAATCACCTCCCCGGTAAAGATGGCGTGGGAGCTGAAAGGGTTCTCCTTGTTGCTGGGCTTATCTCCGGGCAGCGGGATCTTACCGCTTTCGATCAGGTCCTGAATAAAGTGCTTCAGCTTCCAGCACTTCTCGGTATCATGCCCATTGCCTCGGTGGTATTGGCAATAGGCTTGAGCATTGTAGTTCTTGGAGCGTCGCTCGACCGGAACTTCAGGAGTTGGGCCTATCGGTTGGATTAGGCCTTTTGAGGACAGCCTTTGTAAGGCATAAGTATAGGTCGTACCTATATCGGTGAAAACCCGAGGTGGGGTGTTCCTCTTGGACGGGGCATCTAGTAGATTTACCGCGTCGAAAATACTGCGGGTTGCAGCTTGAGGTTTGGTTGTGGAGGAAGAAGCCCCTTGGTAACCCTTAGCAGCGGCCTTAGTGAGGCCTTCCAGTCTCAGATCATCTTCAATCCTCATACCCATTTCAGTAAGGGTGGTGAAATTGGGTATGACGGCATATCGGAGGTGAACCCGGTAAGATGGGAGGAGGTTCTTGACAAAGGCCTCCACCAAAGTCTTCTCACTGGGCTTATCGACCAGTTTCACGCTCTCGGCCCTCCATCGTTGAAGGTATTTGGTAAAACCTTCTTTCGGCTCCTGGGCCATAACTTCTAGAGATCTCATTGTGGTTTGGATCTCGGTGTTGTCAGCATAGTTCCGAGCGAACTCGGTGGCCACATCATCCCATGTAGGGTATTTCTTCGGGTCTAGCCTGTAGTACCAGGCCCGAGGGTGCTTTTCGAGAGACGCAGCAAAGAGGTTCTTGAACATGGTAGAGTCCACCCCTTTGATGGCCATGAACTCTTTGAAGGCCCGTACATGTAGTAACGGGTCTTCAGTCCCTTCGAACATAGGCAAACCGGTGAGGTTCAGGTTTGCAGGCAGCTTGTCACTCAGTGGGTTATACTCCCGACTGTTTTCCCGGTGAATGTTGTTATTCCCAGTTAAATGAACTTGTTCTTCCAGTCGGCGGACCGAGCTAACCAGTTCAGCTAAAGGTCCGGTAGTTCCGGTAGTAGGAGTCCTGTGCTCCACCGAAGCCAATCGAGTGACGATAGCAACTTGCCCAGCCCTCATTTCATTCAGTTGGGCATCGATGTCGGCCTGCTTCTCGATCATGGCATCAACGGAGGTTTTCAGTTCAGCTAAGGCAGTTTCCATCCTGCGAGTGTGTCTGGTTGATGGTGGTCTGTCTGTAAGAACACCACGTAATCAGAAACCGAACCCAGTCTTGGAATCAAAGGAAACAGCACATCCCGAGCGACCCAAAAAGAAAGGACTGAGTGGAAAAGACTCGAGAAAGACATCTAGACGGATGACTCGTGGGTGGTATGACTTCCTTAGGATTTCGGCTTTGTGGGCCTAGTCCCGTTCGAAGGAAGGTCCACGTGAGATTACTCCCCAGACTTTTGACTCGAGTGTATGGACGGACTTTCCTTTGTAGGGGTATGCCCTACGCGGGTTGGTCGTGCCTTGACAGATAAGGCGGACTTGGAAAGGGGGGAAACTCGTGATATAAGATCGACGGAGTTTCGATGCTATAAACCCTCTACATACTATGCAATGACCCGACACACGAATAGACGATAGGTCCTATAATAAGGAAGGTTTGTTTTAGGAAAGTTGAAAGTTGAGGTTTGAATGTAAAAATGAACGAATTTCCGAAAGTGTTGAAAACTGAAAACGGAATTTCGAAAACCGAGATTAGAATTTTGAAAAGGAAAGTTCCGAAAATCAAGGTGGTGGGGGTGGAAATTCGAGAATTAAAACGGACAGCATGCCGACTACAGAAAAGGATATTTTGAGTCAAATCGTTGATCCTAAATTTCGGCGGCATTCCGAGTTTTGAAAATTGGGTATTTTGAAAAGGTGAGCCCCGAAATGGGCAGCATTTCGGGTTTTTCAAAATTGGGTGTTTTAGAATGACGGGTCCCGAAATGGACAGTATTTCGGGTTTTTCGAAAGGTGGGTATTTTGGAAAGATGCAAATTTTGAAATGACGGTTTTTTTTTTGAAAATTGACACGGAAACCAAGTAGCACGTAGTCAAACAAGCATTATAACGACGCTTATGTATGTTTTACACTAAGTCTCGGTCGGTCAAAGTAGGGTCTATACCAACAACGATGGCTTTCTCATGTGATGGACGGACTCCCTAAGCCGAGTTGGTCTTAGGACATGCCGCAAAACCGAGACGAGTTCCACCATCGATGTTTTTAGCGCACCCATGTAGGAATGCACCGCGGTATAGTGGGACGTCGGTCACAAGTAACCGGCCCGGGCAAAAATGGGTTATGCATGAATCATTAAACTAACGCGCGCACACTAATCTACGAACGATTTCTCTTCGAGTCTCACCCTAGTAACCCCGATGACATGTGGTACATCAGGTATCCCCAGCGGAGTCGCCAAATTGTGGACATGACGTAGGTCCACCCCGACGCGGCGAAGCGCGGGTTTGGGTAGGCGAATGAATCTCGTGGTAAGATTGTTCTCGGGTTCGAAATTTAAGTCGAAATGGAGTCGCCACCGAATTTTGTGGTTATTCGGAACCATATGAGCCCACTCTATGTCGTCATGGGCTTTACACAAAGTAAGCCCACTCCGATTTCAAAGTTTATGGGGCTCGTCCCTTTGCATTGCGATACCGATACCATCTATACCGGTAATCGTGTAAAGAATGACTCTCGTTCGCCAAGGGTTTCGGACATCCGGAAACCAAAGGTTCTGAGTAAGGGGTGAGGGTACGCGTTGGGAAGCCCACTAAGGACACCCAACCCCGCCCGCACATGGCGGCCTCTACTAAGACATCGTTCGTGTTCATGATACGCGCGCTAGTAAAATAATTAAATGATATGCAAACAGCGTTTTGACTAAGCATGCGAATTTTGCGTTAACTACGTCGTTTAATGCATCTTATTATTGGTCGGGTTGAGTTAGCATGCGAGGTTCATTTATAAAGCGTAAAAGCAAATAATAAATAAAGCTCGCAAAAGAAATAAAAAGCGTACAAGCTACACGGGCGGAAATACAACCCGGAATTCACAATACAACATAAACAAAATAACGTAAAACAAAGATAAAAACGGACCCATATGTAAACTAGACCGCGAAATTATGTAGATGGACTACCCCGCTTAAATACGTATTATGTCACGTGTTAAGCGAAGGACGAAAATATGAGATTGTGGCGTATTGCTAGCCTAGTCTCACATTCCGTAGTCTTGTCCCGACTTATCACGTAAAAGTGATCAAAGTCGTTCTACGTGTCGTGACATGTGTAGCGTTTTGAAAAAATGATGAAGGGTCGGTCGATGGTCTAAAGTCGATAAGAACGGGGCTCGGAATATGTGTCCAAGCCCTCGGGTTTCTGAGTTGCCAGACCCACTCGACCGAGTCATTGATTGACTCGACCGAGTGCGCTATTAACATGGTTACTGCCCATTTTTTAGGGGGGTACTCGATCGAGTGCCTTATAGCACTCGGTCGAGTGTGTAGTTAATGGGGCTACTGCCCAGTTTTTGGGGTGCAACTCGATCGAGTGGCCTATGGCACTTGGTCGAGTGCCCCCTGTACGAGTATTGATTTGCTCGATTTTATGACTTGAAATCGATGATCGGCCAAGTCAAATACAAATATCGCACGATTTGTATTCGACTCGGCCTCCGGTACTATAATCGTGTATGAGCGATTATAATATCGTCACCGGAGTTTTTATGAAAACGTTTGTGTTAGATTATGAAACTTTGAATTAGTAACGAGATGCATCCCTCTACGTCACGACATCGAAACTAACCCTTTCGGGTTACGTGATGTCGGTATTCGTGTCAACGGGTCTCGTACCAATTATAGAAATGGAATGAAATTCGTTCAACTACGACCGTTTGCGATCACGTTACGCCCTTGAGTACATTGGGGCGGGGCTCCTCGAAAGGGCTCCACCTCCGTCGTTGCTCGTAAAGGGATTAAACGGATCTTAGGCAAACATCGTAGTCAAACGGATTTTAGACCGAAATTCATACTAGTTTTATATATACACGGTATTAATAGAGTTAGTAACGATATAAAAATGATGCAAAATTAGAAATGCGAAAAGATGAAAAAGTTAGTATATGTGTATGTGTTACTACGATACAACAATATGAAAATGTGCATAAAAAACGATATTGAAAAGAGATTAAAAAGGAGTTTGGAACACCCTCAACGTACATGCTAGTATGGACCTCGGAAACGGACTCGTGAACAGCGACAAAGCTTGGGAGTATCGAGGATGCACGCGAGTTACGGTGTGTATGGATATGTATGTGTATATGTCGGTTTATCGAGGGACTAGAACTCGGTTTTTTGATGTGTTTGACTTAGGGTTTCTAAGGTTTGTAAGGTGGGATGTAGGGTTGGTATATGGCTGAAAATGTAGGGCAAAAGATGGTGAAAAAGAAGTCCTTTTAATGCATGGGAATGAGTCGGTATTTATAGACGTTTCCCACGACCTAGGGGACACTCGATCGAGTGGCCCTAGTGCACTCGATCGAGTGCTTTAGAAAATGGGCCAAGCCCAGCTCGAAGCGCTCCACTCGACCGAGTGGGCAATCCACTCGATCGAGTGGATCAAACAAAATCGAGATATTTGGGGAAGGTTTGACTTGTTTGTTTTGTTTATTTTTTGAATTTGATTTGTGCGCCAAAGTGATCTCAGCTGGTTTTATGAGACGGTTTCGTCTTTGACCGGGTTTTGACCCGGTCGCCAAAAGACGGGAAATATTTTTGGTGTCGGTTTTGGTCCAAATTAGTCTCATTTGACTCGGGACGACCCACTGGGCCTGAATTTGAGGTCTGTTTTGTGAGATTTTACTCCGCTAAAAAGCCCATGTCGGATGTTATGAATTCCGAGCCCAAATCTGAGTATACTAAGTCACGTTGACGTCCAATCATCATCGGGTGTTTTTCGGAGACTACCATAGACACGTGGCAGTCAAAATGCGGGTGTCTACAACCCCTTACTCAGAACCATGGTTTCCGGATGTCCGAATCCATTGGCAACGAGAGTCATTCAATACACGATATCCGATAATGTCGGTATCGGTATCATAATGCAAAGGGACGAACCCAATAAGCTCTGACATCGGAAATGGGTCGTATTTTGTACACGGCCCACTACGACATAGAGTGGGTTCAAACGGGCCCGAACTCCCACAAAGTTCGGTGGCGACTCCTACTACGATTTAAATTTCAATTTGACCATCTCATATGGAGATTCATTCGCCTCCCCAAACCCGCGCGTGGCCGCGTCGGGGTGGACCTATGTCATGTCCACAATTTGGTGACTCCGCTGGGGATCAACTGATGTGTCACTTACCATCGGCATCCTCAGGGTGAGACTCGAAAAGAAATCGTTCGATTACTAATGTACGCATTTTAGTTCGATGGTTCATGCATAACCCAAATTTTTCCCGGGCCGGTTACTTGTGACCGACGTCCCACTATACCACGGTGCGTTCCTAAATGGGCGCACTAAAGACTTTGATGGCGGAACTAGCATGGGTTTTACGGCAGATTCTAAGACCAACTCGGCTTAGGAGGACCGTCCTGATTTGCGAGAAAGCTATCGTCATTGGTATAGACCCTCTTTCGACCGACCAAGACTTAGACTAAGAGCATACATGGTGTCGTTATACTGTTTCCATGACTACGTGCTACTTGATCTATTTATCATCTTTTCAAAAACCGTCATTTTCAAAACTTGCATCTTTTCAAAATCATCCATTTTCAAAACCCGGAAAGCTACCGAATTTAGGACTTATGATTTTGACTCAAAATAGCCTATTTTTCTAGCCGGTATGCTGCCCGAACATTTTCAAAACCTTCGAAAAATCACGGCCCAAAGGCCCTTTACCGATTTTCAAAAGAATCGGCCGTACCTCCGACTTTTTCGGACCTGCCTAAATCCAAATTTCATTTTCTAAACTTTCTTCTTCTTAGGACTTCCCGTATTTAGTAGTGTCGGGTCTTGTCATAAGTTGTTAGAATCTCTAGCATCGAAACTCCGTCGATCCTACATCACGAGTTTCTCCCCCATCCCGTCCGCCTTATCTGTCAAGGCATGGCCCACCTGCGTAGGACGAACTCCTACAACGGGAAGCCCGTTTACACATTCGAGTCTAAAGTCTGAGGAATTCACGCATGGATCTTCCTTCAAACAGGACTAGGCCCACTTTGCCAAATCCTAAGGAAAGCCCATCATCCTCGAGTCACCCGTCTAGGAGTCGGTTTCCAGTCATTTTCTAAGTCTAGTCTTTCATTGCTCGGGATGCACTATCTGGGTCCGTTTCTGATTACACGGTGTTCTTACAGACAGACCACCCTTCACCCGAACCATGACGAAAGAAGCCATTGATGAGTTGACAGTTTCATTGACTAAGCTACAGGATCAACTGACACAGATGAGGCAGGACCAGATCGTCATCCTCAGGCGGGTGAGCGCAGTCGAACAAGGAACTCCTAGTGGTGGAGTCGAGACCAATGGGCCGTTAGCTGAACTGGCCAGCGCAGTCCACAAACTGCAGGAACAGGTCCATCTGTCGACCGACAACTCAATTCATACTGAGAATGCTCGGGTCTATGCACCCCTAACCGACGAGTTGCCTGCCAATCTCAACCTGACGGGCCTCCCAATGTTCGACGGAACTGAAGACCCGGTATTACATATCCGGGCCTTCAAGGAATTCATGGCCTTTAAGGGGGTTAAATCAAACATGTTCAAGCATCTGTTTGCTTCTTCCCTCGAGAAGCACCCGAGAGCCTGGTTCTACAGGCTCGATTCCAAGAAATACAAGTCTTTGGATGATGTGGCGACGGAATTCGCTCGGAACTACGCCGACAACACCGAAATCCAAACCACGATGCGCACCCTGGAAGTAATGGCCCAGGAACCAAAGGAAGGATTTATAAAATACCTTCAACGCTGGAGGGCTGAAAGCGTCAGCGAGAAAGTGCTTGTAGAAGCCTTCGTGAAGAACCTCCTTCCCGCCTACCGGGTCCATCTCCGGTACGCCATCATACCCAATTTCGCTGCCCTAACTGAAATGGGGACGAGAATTGAAGAGGACCTAAGATTGGAGAGCCTCACTAAGGCCTCCGCCAAGGGTTACCAAGGGGCCAGCTCATCCACAAGCAAGCCCACATCTGCTACTGCTGCTCATAGCATTTTTGAGGAGGTTAATCTACTTGATACCCCGTCCAAGAAGAATACCACACCTCGGGTATTCACCGACATAGGTACCACCTATGCAAATGCCTTACAAAGGCTTTCATCAAAAGGCTTGATCAACCCAATAGGCCCAACACCTGAAATCCCGGTCGAGCGTCGATCCAAGGCCTATTGCAAGTACCATCATGGCAAGGGACACGATACCGAGAAATGCTGGAAGCTAAAGCATCTTATCCAGGATCTCATCGAAAGTGGAAAGATCCCTTTACCTGGAGGCAAGCCCAGCAACAAGGATAATCCGTTGGCCACTCACGCCATCTTCTCCGGGCAAATAGTCGATTACTCACACCTCATTTCTCCATTTGCCCCGCAAATAAACGGGATCTGGTGCGACGACGAAGATGACGTCTATCTTACTAAGGGGGAAGTTGTTCCCATCACACCCGAGGAGATCCGGAAGGTTAAGTCCAAAGCCTTAGCCAGTAATCACGCCCTTATCATCGCCGAGCCATCCAGGTTGGAGGCCGCCCCAGAGGAGCCAACCACCGAAAAGGCTCTCGTGAAGCAGCTAAACAAGACTCGAGTTGACCTCTTTATATGGCAACTCCTAGTTAGCTCACAGGAACATCGGGAGGCACTCACTAAGGCCCTCGATCAAGTCAAGATCGACTCCATGGCTACTCCAACTGAAATGGTCGCCACAGTCCTGCCCCATCTAAAGGGCAAAGCTAAGGAAGAAGGCCCACTTATTACCTTCTCCAACGCTTATCTACCACCGTTCGGGCCTACCCACAACATGGCCCTCTACATTACGGTGATCTGCCGTGGAAAGTACCTTCCCATGACCCTGATTGATGATGGGTCTGCAGTTAATGTCCTCCCCTTAAGGACCGCTAAAGCCCTCGGCATCACCGAGGCTGACTACATTCCTACAGCTCAAACCATTCAGGCTTTCGACGGAAGTCCAAAGTCAGTAGCTGGGGCCGTAAAACTTACTATCATAACAGGCCCGATAGAGAAGGAGCTGGAATTTCAAGTGATCGACGTGACTTCTTCCTTTAACCTTCTCTTAGGAAGACCTTGGATCCACGTGATCAGGGCAGTATCCTCCACTCTACATCGAAAAATAAAGATGCCTCTGCGCGATGTCGTCATCACCTTAGAAGCCACACCTATGACTGTGGCTAATTGTAACACCTCGGGCCGCACAGATCTCTGGGGGTTCGACTTCATAGGGGTAATCGAGGAAGAGTATCTTTTCCGGCTCTACATCACGGTTAGCATCGACCGGATGCTGCAAAATCTAGGGTATCTACCGGGGGCTACATCAAGGCCCAATCTCCCCGCAGGGAAAATTATCGAGGTTCTAGATAACGGGAGGTCTCAAACCGGCCTGGGTTACACCATAACCCAGGAAAATATGGGCCAAACCGGAGACAGCAAAGTCACCTTTGTCACTCCAGTATTCGAACCCGTCCAGACAGGTCTATATAGGCCCGACGCCACGCGCCCTAGGACCCACTTGGCCCAGGACTACAACTTTATACCAAATGACATCTTCGCTCTCATCCAATCCGAAGATACTAAAAATGCTGAGTCCGCAGTGGGACTACTTTTTGGAGAAGAACTCACAGCCCCAGCGCTGAAGGAAGAGCTGGTCAATCTCATTCTTCGCAGCCGCAACTTTGATCCATCTAAGCTGATCTTGGACATAGGATCCGAGACGGAAAAAAGAGCCTGGAGGAAGACCGTCAAATGGACTGACGGTCAAGGAAGGACCTACAAACAGATCGCGGGAGAAGGAGAAACGCCAGAGTCTGAGTCGGAGTCCGAGTCGGAGTCCGAGTCTGAGTCTGAGATTGAGTCTAGTGAGTCCGGTGCTAGGGTCAGTCCTGTAACTCCCCCTCTCCCTTTAGTCATTCCTGGTGTTTTGGGGGCTGTCCCGGACACCTTAGTTGTCCCGCCACTGACTAACGATCAGATGGCAGCTCTTTTCGAGCTTTTCTCTAAATTTATGAGCAATAATAACAACCGTTCTGCTTACGACTGTCTCGTTTTCAAAACTTTCTCAATTTCAAAAATATTCTGTGCAATGATATTGAGAAACCCGACGAACAGGTATCCCTACCTCCACATCTGATCGAGCAGCTAGAGCAAAGGGAGTCCCGTAACCCGGTCGAAGAAATGATAACACGCAAATTTTGACCGTTTTACCCCCTATTTTCACTCGTATTTGACTCGATTTTGTGTGCTTTAACGTTAATATAACTCATTTTTGACTATATTTCGTATTTTCTATTTTGAATTTGGTTTTTTCGTATTTATCATCTTTTTCGTAGAATTTCGTACTGCTTTTGTGTGTTTTTGTCTTTTAGGTACGTGTTCGTGAATAAAGAGGCGAATTGAAGCTAGAGGAGCAAGTCAAGAGATCGAGTCAAACCCCAAGTCCAAACCCAAGAGGTGAAACCTTGAGCGAAAAGGAAAAACAATAGTCCATTGGGCATCTTCACCGGAGAGTTCGATCTTCAACTGAATATATCTGGAGTTATAGACCTCGGATCGAAGCAATTCTAGTTGGAGGTGAAAGCTTATCTTCTTAGCTTTCCAACGACATATCACACGCCCCAATCAGAGTTCAAACGAGAGAGTTATAGCCCTCTGAAGTCATAGGGCGAAATTTCACCCGATGAGATTTGACCGGGCGAAATTTCGCCCGACGGTGTTCCTCCCAGAATGACATTTCGGACAAAAAAGTTCGCCGGGCGAAATTTCACCCGATGAAATTCACCGGGCGTAAATGACCGGGCGAAATTTCGCCCACCGGGTGAAATTTCGCCCGATGGAGAAAAGCGCCAAAAACCGTAAAATGAGAAGAAAATTTCGCCGGGTGAAATTTCACCCGGTGGGATTAATTCGTCAAGCCGCAGGGCGAAATTTCACCGGATGGGAATGAAAGGGTGAAGTTTAGTTGATGGGCATTTGGGCTTTACTTATTGGGCTTAGAAAACTAGGGTTTAGACCCCTCTTTTCTCTCCTCTCTATATATATATATGTAACTCCTCATTTGAGGAGGAGCCAACATTACAACACACTGTAGACACCCGCATTTTGACTGCCACGTGTCTATGGTAGTCTCCGAAAAATACCCGATGATGATCGGATGCAAACGTGACTTGGTATACTCGGATTTGGGCTCGGAATTCATAATATCCGACATGGACTTTTAGCGGAGTAAAAATCTCACAAAACAGACCTCAAATTCAGGCCCAGTGGGTCGTTCCGAGCAAAATGAGACTAATTTGGGCCAAAACCGACACCAAAAATAATTCCCGTCTTTTGGCGACCGGGTCAAAACCCGGTCAAAGACGAAACCGTCTCATAAGTCAGCTAAGCTCAGTTGGCGCACAAATCGAAATTCAAAAATGATCACAACAAACAAAGTCAAACCTTTCCTCTTTTATCTCGATTTTGTTTAATCCACTCGATCGAGTGGATTGACCCACTCGGTCGAGTGGAGCGCTTCGAGCTGGGCTTGGCCCGTTTTCAAGGGCACTCGATCGAGTGCACTAGGGCCACTCGATCGAGTGCCCCCTATGTCGTGGGAAATGCCTATAAATACCACGACATCCTCATACATTTCAAAGAACTTTTCTCAGAATTTTACAAGGCATTTCAGTCACACTTTGCCCTACTTCCACCCTACATTCTACAGTTCAAACCCTAAGCAAAAACACATCAATCCCGAGCCCCTTTGTCCCTCGGAAGCCAACGTAATACACATACACATCTATACACACCATAACTCGCGTACATCCTCGATACTCCCAAGCTTTGTCGCTATTCACGAGTCCATTTCCGAGGTCTATACTAGCATGTATGTTGAGGGTGTCCTAAATTCCCTTTCGATCTTTATTTACTCCGTCATTTTGTTCATTTTTATTGTATTATAGTCATGATCGTCACAACACTAACACTAACATTTTTTGCATTTTTATATCTTTGTTTTATATCATTTTATCGTCATTAACGTTAATAATACCGTGTATACGTAAACTAGTATCAAAAATCGGTTTTAAAACGTTGGACTACGATGATCACTTTTTGGTCCGTCTAATCCCTTTACGAGCAACGACGGAGGTGGAGCCCTTTCGAGGAGCCCCGCCCCAATGTACTCAAGGGCGTGACGCGACCGTGATCGGTCGTAGTTGAACGGATTTAACTCCCTTTCCATAATTGGTACGAAACCCGTTGACACGAAAATCGACATCACGTAACCCGAAAGGGTTATTTCCGATGTCGTGACGTAGAGGGATGCATTTCGTCACCAATTCTAAAATTTCCTAATCTAACACAAACGTTTTCATAAAACTTCGGTGACGGTATTATAATCGTTCATACACGATTATAGTACCGGAGGCCGAGTCAAATACAAATCGTGCGATATTTGTATTTGATTTGGCCGATTATCGATTTCGAGTCATAAAACCGAGCGAGCCATCACTCGTACAGGGGGCACTCGATCGAGTGCCATAGGCTACTCGATCGAGTAGCACCCCAAAAAGTGGGCAGTAGCCACGCTAATAACACACTCGACCGAGTCAGTCAATGACTCGATCGAGTGGGTCTCATAACCCACAATACCGAGGGCTTGGACACATATTTTGAGCCCCGTTCTTTATCGACTTTAGACCATCATCCGACCTTCCTATTTTTCAAAACTCACACACATCACGACACGTAGAACGACTTTGACCACTTTGATGTGATAAGTCGGGACAAGACTACGGGACGCGAGATTAGGCTAGCAATATGCCGCAGTCTCATGTTCCCGTCCTTCGTTTAATATGCGACATAATGCGTATTTAATCGGGGTTAGTCCGTCTACATATTTTCGCGGTCTAGTTTATATACGGGTCCGTCCCTTTTATTATATCGCATTATTTTTTTATTTCATTTCTTTACGTATTGTTGTATTGTGAACTCCGGGTTGTATTTCCGCCCGTGTAATTTGTACGTTATTTTTATTTACTTTCGAGCTTTGTTTATTTAATTGCTTTTACGCTTTATAAATGAACCTCGCATGCTAAATCATTTCGACCAATAATAAGATGCATTAAATGACATAGTTAACGCAAAATTCACATGCTTAGACAAAACGCTGTTTGCATATCATTTAATCATTTTACTAGCGCGCGTACACGAACACGAACGGTGTCTTAGTAGAGGCCGCCATGTGCGGGCGGGGTTGGGTGTCCTTAGTGGGCTTCCCAACACGTACCCTCACCCCTTACTCAGAACCTTTGGTTTCCGGATGTCCGAAACCCTTGGCGCACGAGATTCATTCTTTACACGATTACCGTATAGATGGTATCGGTATCGCAATGCAAAGGGACGAGCCCCATGAACTCTGAAATCGGAGTGGGCTTACTTTGTGTAAAGCCCATGACGACATAGAGTGGGCTCGTATGGTTCCGAATAACCATAAAATTCGGTGGCGACTCCATTTTGACTTAAATTTCGAACCCGAGAACAATCTTACCACGAGATTCATTCGCCTACCCAAACCCGCGCTTCGCCGCGTCGGGGTGGACCTACGTCATGTCCACACACACCACCACAACACTACCTAAGCTATTAGAAAATTAGTAGTAGAATATTATTAGTTTATTAGTAGATAAATTAGTAGGGTGATTTTTGGAGGGTGACAATCCAAAAATACTCACTATTTCTAGATCTAATCAATTAGTGTAAAGACTCCATCTTTTTATTGAAGTTCTTTTGGAGATTTTCAAGGGGTTAGTGACAAATCCATTGTCATCTTCATCAAGTTCTTCTTTTATTATTATTATTATTATCGTTTTCCTCCGTAGTCGGTATATTTCTCTTCCTCTCCCTAATCTCTAATTAGATTTAATTTGGTTATTGTTTTCCTTAGATTTTGTTATGAATTTTGAGTGGATTTCTTGTTAGGGGTTAAGGGAGGAAGAACTTGGATTATTTGAATTGAGGAATGTTGGTGGGTTGTTTGCTTGTTGATTTATCAATTTTGAGGTTTTTGTGTTTTTGTTGACTTAGAACCGCGGCTAGGTCGACCTTGACTCATTTCTATCAATATGGGGAAACTCGGGGTAGAAGTTACCTTAACTTGAGACTTACCCTTTTCGTCGCGAAAGCGGGTATAGGTGGGTTGGGTGAAGAAACCGAAAGGTGGGATTTTCCCTTATCGACGTTGTGACTAAAACTCGATTCCGAGACTCATAGAACCCGATTTTCGATTCCCGACTCCCCCTAACACCTTTTCCTTATTAGACTCGTTTCTCGTAGTCATAGCTTTTTAGTGTAGACTTAACCCGAAAAATCCCAAAAATAGACCCCGAACGTCCAAACGTGCTTAGACTTTGACTCGACCGACTTTACCTAGCCCGTCCCTGAGGATCGATCCCCGACTTACCGCTACTACGTAGTAGTTAGTTGGAGTTTATAAATATTGTTTGATCGTGTTAGATAGGCGACAATCTGACGCGCATCAAAATGACGCCGTTGCCGGGGACGACGATTAGTTAGTTGAGTTTTAGTCTTTTCGTGTTTGGTTATTGTTCTCTCTCTACCCTAGTGCCTCTTGGTGCTAGGAGACTCACCTTCTATTTGAGTATGTTTGCCAGGAACAGGTTATTGCCTCTTCGGTTCGACTTCGAGCCAAAGATGACATTTAAAAAATTCCGGGGAAATATCTCGACTAGAGTGATTCAACATCCGTACCTCACACCACCAATCATATATACTATCCTTCCATCCCCTCCAAATCCATTCATATCACCAACATCCACACCACTTACACATTTCATTCCACAAAATTCACCTTCTACAACTCTCATCACTCCAAATCCACAAGAAACACCATCTCCACAAAAACATTCTCCAACCCATTCACATCCCGAATCACCTCCATCACCAAAAAGCCTTCAAAGAACAAACATGACAACTCTTGATTCACATTCACAACTCACTCACAAGGATTTTTCTTCCTCCGTTTCCTATGAAACCATTCCGAATGAGTTTGAGTTTAAAGATTCCTTGATCAATGAAGAAAAACTAGATACCTTCCATGAGCTCCCTCAAGAAGATGCTTTTGAACATGTATGCTCTTCCAAAGAGAAGTTAGTTGAAGCCGAGCTTATCAAGAAAATAGGAGACGAAAATTCTCCTATGACCGATGAAATGAAACTCCAATTGGAAAAGGAAGAGCTAAGCAAGAAATTCGAGGCTATGAATGCAAAGTGTACTCCAACGCAAAGATCCTTCAATCCCAATCAACATACATTTTCCAACCAAGGGTCTGTCAAAGTGCCTCTACATATGCCTCCTTATCAAAGAGAGAACTTCAACAATCAAGGTAGAAACTATCATGTTCAAAGGGACTTCCATAATCAAAGTACAAATCAAGGGAATAATCACCATAATCAAGGAAGTAATTGTCAGAATCAAGGATTTAGTCAAGGGTATCAATGCCACTATCAAGGTAATCAAAGGCCAAATCAAGGGTACCAAGGGTTCAATTTTCAAAGACATAACCAACCCTCTCCTTTTTATGGAAATCAAGGAAACTATCAACATGGTCAAGGTAATGGTCAAGGTAATGGTCAAGGGTATGGTTCGACCATCGATATGAGAAAGTCTTTAGTCAACGAAGTGTATCAAGGAAACCCGAATTTCCGAGGTAATCAAGGTCGTAAAGGATTACACTCTCAAAGTTACAATGGACCCTCTCAATTCTTTGGCAACCAAGGTCATTCTCAACAAAGTCAAGGAAGTGGTCATGGGGACAATTCATTAAATGAATTGCAAAGAACAATAGAGTATTTGATGAATGAGATTGCGAAAGACAAGGCAAAGCTCGAACTCTTGATATATCAAGAGCATCCAAAGCCTTAGCTACTCCCATGCACCCACCTCATGACTTTCCCGATCAACCTCAACACCCAAGGGATCCACCATGTCAAACCCATGTTGTTATCAAAAGAGAAGGAAAGGAGTTTGAAAATCCTTATAATCACTTGAGTACCGAGGCAACCCCAAATTTGCAACAACAAAAAGCACCACATGCCACTACTCCCGATTCTCCCAAACAAAACCGGGGAATTCGAGAAGAATTTGAGTTAGTTGCAAAGGCCGAAGAAAAACAAAGAAAATTGAAGGAAGCTAGAAGGCAAGAGACCGAGCAAGCAATTGAGGAGAAGGACTTCAATGTTCCACCTCCATCGATTTATGCACCAACTTTACCATTTCCGCAACAAGCTAAAATTCACAAAGGTAATATCAATTGTAGCCGATTTGTGGACATGATCGAGAAGGTAGAAGTCTTCTTGCCCTCCACCAAGGTCATTAAAGAAAAATCAACCATCATTGATGGAATGAAAAATGGTGAAAAGCTTATGGACATCAAGTTTCCTTACCCCACAATGCAACCCAAGAAGGCGACTCAAGGTGAAGTAGTGATCCTTGAAGGTATCATTAAGAATGACAACATCTTGTCATCAAAGATAGAGATCACCACTTTTACTCCCAACAAGGAACTCGAATCCCAAGATTGCCACATGGAAAATGCAATCGAGAATGTCGAGGATACGAGTCTCTGGGATGAGTTGAATGATGTTATAGGCCTTGTTAAGTCTTCGAATGATGATGAAATCAAGTTGCCCTTGTGCGAGAATGTTGAAGAACATCACGAGTCCTGTGCTAGTGAGCTAAACTTTGGTTTAAGAGAAATAGAAACCGCCGGTAAAAGTTTCGAATCTCTCATTCACGATGATATAGGGACAAGTGACGTTTCGAGACCTAGGGATATGGGCCCGCAACTTGAAGAAGATATGGGGATGTACAATGTGTCGGGGATTTTTGAGGAACACCCCTTAGAGGACACCATTGTTGAGATCGATTTCTCTAAACCTTGTATTCGGGATGAACCACTCACTACCATTGACTCTTTATGCTTCGAATCCCCTACCCATGAAGAATTTGTTGAGAAAGATGACACAATTGAAAATTCTTTGAATAAGAAAGTTGAAGGCTCTTTTGGTGGTAGCTTTGGGTTTAAAGGGGTAAAACCATTGATGTATTGGTATTGAGAAACCCAACGAACAGGTATCCCTACCTCCACATCTGATCGAGCAGCTAGAGCAAAGGGAGTCCCGTAACCCGGTCGAAGAAATGATAACACGCAAATTTAGACCGTTTTACCCCCTATTTTCACTCGTATTTGACTCGATTTTGTGTGCTTTAACGTCAATATAACTCATTTTTGACTATATTTCGTATTTTCTATTTTGAATTTGGTTTTTTCGTATTTATCGTCTTTTTCGTAGAATTTCGTACTGCTTTTGTGTGTTTTTGTCTTTTAGGTACGTGTTCGTGAATAAAGAGGCGAATTGAAGCTAGAGGAGCAAGTCAAGAGATCGAATCAAACCCCAAGTCCAAACCCAAGAGGTGAAACCTTGAGCGAAAAGGAAAAACAATAGTCCATTGGGCATCTTCACCGGAGAGTTCGAACTTCAACTGAATATATCTTGAGTTCTAGACCTCGGATCGAAGCGATTCCAGTTCGAGGTGAAAGCTTATCTTCTTAGCTTTCCAACGACATATCAAACGCCCCAATCGGAGTTCAAACGAGAGAGTTATAGCCCTCTGAAGTCATAGGGCGAAATTTCACCCGATGAGATTTGACCGGGCGAAATTTTGCCCGACGGTGTTCCTCCCAGAATGACATTTCGGACAAAAAAGTTCACCGGGCGAAATTTCACCCGATGAAGTTCACCGGACGAAAATGACCGGGCGAAATTTCGCCCACCGGGTGAAATTTCGCCCGATGGAGAAAAGCGCCAAAAACCGCAAAATGAGAAGAAAATTTCACCGGGTGAAATTTCACCCGGTGGGATTAATTCGTCAAGCCGCAGGGCGAAATTTCACCGGATGGGAATGAAAGGGTGAAGTTTAGTTGATGGGCATTTGGGCTTCACTTATTGGGCTTAGAAGACTAGGGTTTAGACCCCTCTTTTCTCTCCTCTCTCTCTCTATATATATATATATATGTAACTCTTCATTTGAGGAGGAGCCAACATTACAACACACCACCACAACACTACCTAAGCTATTAGAAAATTAGTAGTAGAATATTATTAGTTTATTAGTAGATAAATTAGTAGGGTGATTTTTGGAGGGTGACAATCCAAAAATACTCACTATTTCTAGATCTAATCAATTAGTGTAAAGACTCCATCTTTTTATTGAAGTTCTTTTGGAGATTTTCAAGGGGTTAGTGACAAATCCATTGTCATCTTCATCAAGTTCTTCTTTTATTATTATTATTATTATCGTTTTCCTCCGTAGTCGGTATATTTCTCTTCCTCTCCCTAATCTCTAATTAGATTTAATTTGGTTATTGTTTTCCTTAGATTTTGTGATGAATTTTGAGTAGATTTCTTGTTAGGGGTTAAGGGAGGAAGAACTTGGATTATTTGAATTGAGGAATGTTGGTGGGTTGTTTGCTTGTTGATTTATCAATTTTGAGGTTTTTGTGTTTTTGTTGACTTAGAACCGTGGCTAGGTTGACCTTGACTCATTTCTACCAATATGGGGAAACCCGGGGTAGAAGTTACCTTAACTTGAGACTTACCCTTTTCGTCGCGAAAGCAGGTATAGGTGGGTTGGGTGAAGAAACCGAAAGGTGGCATTTTCCCTTATCGACGTTGTGACTAAAACTCGATTCCGAGACTCGTAGAACCCGATTTTCAATTCCCGACTCCCCCTAACACCTTCTCCTTATTAGACTCGTTTCTCGTAGTCATAGCTTTTTAGTGTAGACTTAACCCGAAAAATCCCAAAAATAGACCCCGAACGTCCAAACGTGCTTAGACTTTGACTCGACCGACTTTACCTAGCCCGTCCCTGAGGATCGATCCCCGACTTACCGCTACTACGTAGTAGTTAGTTGGAGTTTATAAATATTGTTTGATCGTGTTAGATAGGAGACAATCTGACGCGCATTAAGAAACCGAGTCCATCAACGTGGGAACAATCTTAGAACCTCAGATACTTAAGATAGGGTTATCTTTAGATCCCGAGGAGAAATAGCAATTCATGAATCTCCTTCAAGAATTCAAAGACGTCTTCGCATGGTCCTACAAGGACATGCCGGGGATAGATCGCGAAATAGCCGAGCACCATATACCAATCAAGGAAGGGTTCAAGCTGGTTAAGCAGAAACTCCGTCGCATGAGGCCCGAATGGTCCCTTAAGGTCAAAGAAGAAGTCGACAAACAATTCAAACCGGCTTCATACAGGTTTCCGAGTATCCAGATTGGGTGCAAACATCGTGCCGGTTCCTAAAAAGGACGGTAAGGTGCATGTATGTGTAGACTTTCGGGATCTTAACAAGGCGAGCCCGAAAGACAATTTCCCGTTACCACACATCGATATACTGGTGGATAACACAGCTGATCATGCCCTTCTATCATTTATGGATGGGTATGCCGGGTATAACCAGATAAAGATGGCAGAAGAAGATATGGATAAGACCACCTTCATTACACCTTGGGGTACTTATTGCTATACTGTTATGCCATTTGGCCTCATCAATGTCGGGGTCACCTATCAACGAACCGCCACAACTTTATTACATGACATGATGCATAAAGAAGTGGAAGTTTACGTGGACGATATGATCGTCAAATCTAAAGACAGGGACGGTCACATCACCGCCCTGAGAAAATTCTTCACCCGATTACGTAAATACAACATGAGGTTAAACCCTCAGAAATGCAGTTTCAGGGTAACATCTGGCAAATTACTGGGTCATATCGTTAGCCAACGCGGTATCGAAGTCGATCCAGCCAAAATCAAAGCCATCACCAAGATGCAACCCCCTAAAACCGAAAAAGAGATAAGAGGGTTTCTCGGGAAAGTCCAATATATCAGCAGGTTCATTTCAAAGCTAACCATGGTGTGTGAACCGATCTTCAAAAAGCTGAAAATAGGGGAACGGTTACTATGGGACGATAAGTGTCAAGCAGCCTTTGATAGAATCAAAGAAATCTTGTTTTCATCGCCGGTCTTGATGCCACCTCAACCCGGCTTACCTTTGTCACTATACCTAACGACGACAGAGACAGCCATGGGGGCTATGCTAGCTCAAAGGGTCAATTTCGAAGAACGAGCTATATACTACATCAGCAAAAAGTTTTTAGAGTACGAGTGTAAGTACACTATGCTCGAAAAAACGTGTTTAGCTTTGGTCTGGGCCACCAAGAAGCTCCGACATTACATGCTAAGTTACGAGGTACAAGTACTATCTAAAATGGATCCGATCAAGTACCTTTTCGAAAAGCCCATTCTCAACGGCAGGATATCAAGATGGACCCTAATGTTGGCAGAATTCGACCTAAAGTTCGTACCATTGAAAGCCATCAAAGGCCGGATAGTAGCCGAGTTTCTCGCCGATAGTCCCATAACCGAAGAAGGACACACCGACACTTGGTCCTTCCCGGATGAAGATATTTTCCATACCGACACCGAAACGTGGGACTTATACTTTGACGGGGCATCCAATTTCCGAGGATTTGGAGTCGGGATTCTCCTAATCTCGCCAAGAGGGGAACATATTCCCGTGTCTATCAAATTAGACTTTGGCGTCACTAATAATGCCGCTGAGTATGAAGCATGTATCCACGGGCTACAAGTCGCCGCCAATTTAGGGGTCACAAACCTCCGAGTACACGACGACTCATCTCTGGTCATTAATCAAACGCTCCAAAAATGGAAAACCCGAAATGCTAACCTTGTGGCCTACCAGGCACGAGTAAGACATCTCGAGAAACAATTCCAAAAGGTAGAGTACATATACTTACCTCGGGAGGAAAATCAGTTCGCAGATGCACTCTCAAAACTAGCATCTTTATTAAACATTCCCGACCATGTGACCAGCATGCCAATCTGTGTCGAAAGACGATCCGAGCCAGCGTATATCCACGACATCGAAGACATCGAGATACCTGATCCCGAGCCATGGTATAAGGCTATCCAAGCATACTTGACGACCGGGGAATATCCACCCGGGGTCGACAATCGAGCCAAAAAGGCCTTACGTAGGCTAGCGACCTAGTTCATCCGAACCGACGACGGGCAACTTTACAAAAAGACACCGCAAGGGGCTCTCCTTTTATGTGTTGATAAAACTAACGCCGAAAAGGTTATGGCCGAAGTACATGACGGCGAGTGTGGTCCACACATGAATGCCCAGATGCTAGTCCGGAAGATCATGAGACTCGGATATTACTGGAATAGCATGGAAACCGATTGCCAGCTATATGTCAGACATTGTCATAATTGCCAGATTTTAGCTAATGTACAGCATATGCCGCCATCCCTGTTATATACCATGACGTCACCTTGGCCGTTTTCAACATGGGGAATCGATATAATCGGAAAGATAAACCCCTCGGGAACCGGAGGACACTGCTTCATTTTGGTAGCGATTGATTACTTCACCAAATGGGTCGAAGCTGAGTCTTATCGCATTCTCAACGCCAGTCATGTCGCCAAGTTTATCCAAAATAGGATAATATGTCGGTATGGGATCCCTCATGAATTATATTCATCAGTGACCACGGGACCCATTTTCAAGCCGAGACGACAGCTCTTTTAGCTAAATACAAGATTCAAAGGCATACATCTTCACCCTACCGACCCCAAACCAATGGAGCGGTAGAAGCAGCTAATAAGACAATTGTCACCATACTCAAAAAGATGGCTGATAATTACCAAGACTGGCCCGATAAAATACCATTTGCACTTTGGGGATATCGGACGTCAATCCGTACTGCGACCGGGGCAACACCGTATTACCTTACATACAGGATGGAAGCGGTCCAACCCGTTGAGTTAGAGGTGCCGTCCCTCAGAATCTTACTCAAAAGTCAAGCACCCAAAGCTGATTGGATTCGAGCACGATATGACTCGCTAGTTCTATTAGATGAACGACGATCTCATGCCCTCAATAATATACAAATATATCAGAAGAGGATCCAACGGGCCTTCAACAAAAGGGTAAGGCCCAGGAACATCAAAGAAGGGGATTTGGTACTCAAGTCTGTTCGAGCCTTATTACCAGTAGACCCAAGGGGAAAGTTCAAACCTAATTGGGCTGGGCCATATTTGGTAAAGAAGATTCTATCAGGCGGAGCAGTGATGCTAACGGATCTGGACGAGAATGAGTTTGTCAAACCAACAAACCTGGACCAGCTGAAGCATTACTACCCTTGACCCGTTTCTCAATGTCATTAGCAAAGTTTATAAAAAAAATCATTTCCAAATAAACTTTCAAAGAGCAAGTCAAAAGCTAGAATTACTTATTCTACTGTTATAAACATCTTGAACCAATAGTCTTGATGTATTTCGAAATTGCAATTTAGCCTGAACGACGTTTGGTTTGATTCCACTAATTGTGGATACGTAGGCAGCCCCCCAAAAAAAGGCACAACCACTGCAATCGAAAAAACAGGAGCGGTTTTTAATAAACTTCCTTTATTTATTTCAAAAAAAATCCGATAAACTCGAAAAATTACAAATTACAAAAAATTCCAAAAAAAAAGCATACGACACAAAATAAATAGTACTAATACTTAAATAATAAAAACTAGGGCCTAGGCGTTCAGGGCATCTTGCCCTTTCCCTTATTCTTAGCTTCCTTTTCCGTCCACTAGCGACGACGTGGAGGTGAGCGCTCCCGGATCACCAAGGGAACCTCCTTAGCCCGGACTCGTTTCCTTGAGCTCGAATCCTCGGCCACCTCAATCGGTCCTAGTCGGGCCCTCACCTTTTCGGGTAACCGGTCTCGCGGGCCCAGCCTATCTCGGACCACTAGTCTCGGTCCAAGTCTTCTCTCCAAGTCGCTAGCACCGGTCTCTTTAGCTCGAGTCTTAGTTTTTGACTTAATACCCGACTCCAGTCGGACGAGAGTAGCGGGAGTTTCTCCTTCATCAAAGAACCACCTGTTATCTTTCACTGTCTCCCTGCGAACCAAGTCAAAGGCCTCATCAGTCTTCAAGGCTTTACGGGCCTCTTTAGATTCTTCGGAAGTCCATTTACGATATGCTTCTGAGACCCAAACAGATTGGCAGGGGCGAGGTATGGTCCATATAACACGGGTAAACCAACGTTGTAGCCACGTGTCAAACATAGCGTCCGTCAATTGGAGCGAAACGCTAATGATTGCTTCGGTCTCGGGGATCTGCTGAAACGAACCGAACTGCCTCAAAATACGGTCTGGGTAGATGTGGACGGTCTAATCCAGGGACAGGATCACTAAGTAGCGGGCTTTGTCTCTTTTAGCTAACCCCGTCAGTTTTGAGAGGAACCACCAGATGACAGTCCATCTAATCAAGGGTCCACCATGGAATTTTAGCTCTTCATCCCAATAATTCCGATTTATGTGATGACTCGAGCTTATTCGTCGTGTCCGTGAACCAATCTGACAGTTGCGGTATCTGGATATGCTCACCGGGGGCTCTATGATCGACAGGGGCTCGGATAACCAGATCTGTAAAAAAATAATTCGAAAAAAAATCAAAAAAAAAATTCGGGAAATTTTCGAAAAAAATTCAAAAAAAAAAGGAAAAAATCGAAAATCGGGAAATTCGAAAAAAAAAATCGAAAAAAAAAAAAAATCGATACCTGTAAAAGCCAAATGCTTCCCGTCAATTGTCGATCTGGGTCAAGTCTTCTAGAATCAAAACCCATAATAATCTTCCCAGTTATCAGCCAAGCTGGGCTGTGACCTGTCTCCATCTGGTCAATTATGCTAATTAGCCCGATTTCGCCTAAGCACGAGTCAGCATCCATTCGACCTTCAAAGACATATCGATGCAGCATGCAAAAAGCAAAAGCCCTACGCCTGTTCATAACACCGAATAATCGTTATTGCAACCCGGCAACTCCGACACCCCAAAAACGGCCACAACCCGACTCTTCACACGCACCAAACGCACCACCCTAAACTCACCCACATTATCTTGACGCTCCCGTGCCTAAGCCACTTTCCGACGAGCCTTATTCCGAGAAAACAAAAAGCATGTAGGTTGAGGGTGTAAAATCAAAACCCGACTTCTCCTTTCTCTCGTTTTTTTCGTTGTCGTCGGTCGTCTTTTTTTTTGCGTCGTCGTCACATCATCTATTTTTCTATAATATCGATACTACAAATTATTTTCATATAAAACAACGTTCTTAAAATACGATATCGACTCTTTAGTCAAATATCGTATCTAACAAGAACTATATTAATCTCGTTGATGCTAAACAATCGTCACATGTTAAAAACAAAATACGACGATGTTAACGCGGAGAGAATTAACATTTTTTTCTCTTTTCATTCAATTTCTCTTTCAGAATAAGCTTTACAAAACCTTTTCTAAAAATCATTCCGAGTATTTGATATCGACTTCATAATCGAATATCGAATACGACGAATATCGAAAATATAAATCGAGTACAAATTAATACATATTTGTACGCGATTTATCAAAATTAACAATTTTCGAAAAAGAGCGAGCCAAGACAGCCACCCGCGCGAGTCGCGCCCCCTTCTAGGCGAGTCGCGCGGGGGCCTGAAAACCGAGACCTTTTTTTTGTTTTCTCGTTTTCTCTATTTTTTTAACATCGTTTTTTTTACATAAAACAGCAACTCTTTCGGCATATTTTCAGATTTCGACAAATATTTTTTCGACCTCGGTCAACACGTGTTTAATCCATCACGTGTCACAAAACTTTTCGAAATTATGCATATCATTGTATTTACATTCTTATTTAATTTACAAACCGTTACTAACTTGTTTGCTCATGTTTGTAGCGATTTATTTTCATCTTTTGTTTTATTAGACTGAAACGAATTTCACATGCTAAATACAACTTTGACGTTATTAGTTTAAGATGCATTAAACGACTTAGCTACCCATTTAACTTTTCTCACATGCTTAGGGAAAATAATGTTTGCATATCATTCAACCGTCGAACTAACGTGTACACCAAAAACGAACGATATCTTTGTAAAGGCCACTAAGTGCGGGCAGGGTTGGGTGTTCTTAGTGAACTTCCCAACACGTACCCTCACCCCTTACTCAGAACCATGGTTTCCGGATGTCCGAATCCATTGGCAACGAGAGTCATTCAATACACGATATCCGATAATGTCGGTATCGGTATCATAATGCAAAGGGACGAACCCAATAAGCTCTGACATCGGAAATGGGCCGTATTTTGTACACGGCCCACTACGACATAGAGTGGGTTCGAACGGGCCCGAACTCCCACAAAGTTCGGTGGCGACTCCTACTACGATTTAAATTTCAATTTGACCATCTCATATGGAGATTCATTCGCCTCCCCAAACCCCCGCGTGGCCGCGTCGGGGTGGAACTATGTCTTGTCCACACACTCTATCTCCAAGGGTGACAAGTCCGTCACCGAATTTATGCTAGCGATTAAAGAGTATGTCGATGAACTTGCTCATATGGGCAAACCTATAGATCACGAAGACTTCATTTCTAAGATCGTCAATGGGCTTGAGTATGGTCAATATCGCTCCATTGTTGACGTTGTTAAAGCACGGGACACTTCCATCACTTTCGAGGCACTTCACGAGAAATTAATTCAATTCGAATTATCTCTCAAACACCATAAATCGGCCGTCACTACAACTTTGCCGATGACCGCACACCATGTGACTCATCGCCTCTCACACAACAATCATCGTCCCTCCTCCTCCTCCTCATCTCGACCGTCTACCAGGTTACTACCCACCCCACCCTCGGTAGAATCTTTGCCCACCACCGGGGCACCTCCCTTCAAAGGGAAGTGTCAATGGTGTCACACACCATCGCATTTCCTCGAAAATTGCAAACGTTCAAACGTCTCTATCCAAACATTCGTGTCCCGTCCCGTCCCCCACCACCTCGCCGCATCACCCCTAGGGAAAACACTGCCACCGTCGGCCCCACCAAATCTTCACCGTGGCTCATTGATAGTGGTGTCACGCACCACATCACTCAAGACCTTGAAAATCTTGCCTTTCATGCACCCTATGATGGCAACGATGACTTAATTATTGGCGATGGCTCCTCTCTTCCAATTCATAACATTGGTTCCTTTTCTATCTCAAACTCGATCTCTTTCCTCTCTTATCTTTACAAATGTCTTACATGTTCCTACAAGTTCCCGTAACATTTTATCGGTCTCTCAATTCTGTAGTGATAATAATGCTCTTGTTATTTTCTCATCTAACTCCTTTGTTTTTCAGGATCGGTTGACGGGCAAGACAATCATTGAAGGCTCGCTTAACAATGGGATTTATGAGTGGTATCCCGGTCCTAATATTACCCGCCCCTCGGTTTACCAATCCAAAAGGGTGCCTCGATGTTTTGGCATCATCGACTTGGCCACCCCTCACCTAATATTATACCCAAAATAAATGTCATTGCTTCATTTAATTATTCGCATTCTAGTTCACATTGTACGGCCTGCTCTATTAATAAAAGCCATAAGTTATCGTTTACTGTTTCTACCGTACATTCCACTTCTCCCCTCGATCTTCTATTTTCCGACGTTTGGACCTCTCCGGTTATGTCATAGGATGGGTTTAAATATTATGTAATATTCGTGGACCATTTCACAAAATACACTTGGATCTATCCAATGAAAAAAATGCAACACCGCTCCCATCTTTCCGACAATGGTGAAGAATACCTTAAATTAACTCCCACCATCACTACTGACGGTATTGGACACCTTACCCCCCCCCCTCCCCCGCACACACCCGAACACAATGGCTACGCCGAACGAAGACACCGTCATATTGTAGAAACGACTATCTCTCTGTTACATCACGGGTCCCTACCTGCCTCCTATTGGCCCTACGCGGTTGTAACGGCGACCTACCTAATTAACCGAATGTCCACCCCCACCCTTCAATATCAATCTCCCTACCTTAAACTCTTTGGCATCACCCCTAACTATCACAAGTTACGAAGCTTTGGGTGCCTTTGCTACCCTTGGCTTCGACCATATGTCTCAAATAAATTATCACCCAAATCCGTAGCTTGCATATTTGTCGGTTACTCCTCAACCCAAAGCGCTTATTATTGTCTAGAACCTTGCACAGGCAAAATTTATACATCTCGACATGTCCAATTTATATAGGATAAATTATCCTCTTTTCCCACTCTTCCACCCTCCTCACAAGACCCTCTTACCTGGCAACCAACTCCCGTACTACTGTCATCATCCCCCACATCTACATCCTCTCTTCCACCTCCCATTCCATCCTCTCCTGACTCCTCACACTCACTTATCTCTCCTACAAATACTACTCCCCCAACTACACCTCTTACATCCCCTGCCTCCACCACTAATTCACCTACTTCTACACCACCTACTACACCACATGTCACTCGCTCTGCCCCAACCCAGGCCGACCCTGAACCGGTCTCTTCCACCTGTCCCACTACCCGACTCATGAACAACATACGTGTCCCAAATCCCAAATATGCAACCCTTGCCACACACAACATCTCACACCTACCTCCGTCTTCCACGAAACAGGCCCTCACTGACCCGAAATGGCTAGCAGCAATGTCAGAAGAGTATTCAGCTCTCTTGGCTAACAAAACCTGGTCTCTTGTTCCTCCTTCTCCGGATCAGAATATCATTGGTTGTAAATGGGTTTTTCGTATCAAATATAATCCCGACAACTCAATAAATAAATACAAAGCTCGTCTTGTTGCTAAGGGTTTTCATCAACGACCGGGAGTTGACTACTTTGAAACCTTCAGTCCCGTGGTTAAGCCTGCTACAGTTTGGTTAATTTTAATGATTGCTCTTGCTCGCGGCTGGTCCCTCCGTCATCTCGACATAAATAACGCTTTCCTCCAAGGTAAACTCTCTGAAACCGTTTTTATGAGTCAACCCCGGGGATCAATTGACCAAGCTCATCCGTCTCATGTTTGTCGTTTGTCCAAGGCTATCTACGGTCTTAAGCAGGCCCCTCGTGCCTGGTACACAGAACTTAAAACTTATCTTATTTCCTACGGGGTTAGTCAATCTCTCACCGATCCCTCCCTCTTTTACTTTAACTCATCTCATCACACAATTTTTCTACTTGTATACGTAGATGATATAATAGTTACGGGCACTCCAACCTCTCACCTTAATACATTTTTTAAATCTTTCTCGACCCGATTTTCCCTTAAAGATCTCGGGTTTCCGTCTTATTTCCTCGGACTGGAAGTTACCCCGAATACTTCCGGACTCCATTTAAGTCAATCAAAATATATAACTGATCTTCTTACAAAATACAATCTCTTAGATACTAAACCTGCTACATCTCCCCTATCCACATATCCCCCTCTCCTGCCACACACATGTTCTTCCATATCGAACCCCACCGATTACCGGACCATCGTCGGTTCTCTCCAGTATCTCTCCCTTACTCGTCCTGATACTGCTTTCAGTGTCAACAAACTTGCACAATTTTTGCAGGACCCTCAAGAAGCCCATTGGATCGCCTTGAAACGTCTCCTTCGGTATCTAAAAGGTTCGCTCCATATGGGTATACATTTACATCGCACTAACTCTTTTTCTCTTCATGCTTTCAGTGATGCTGATCATGCAGGTGACAAGCGTGACTACATATCTACCATTGGATTCATAGTCTATCTCGGTCGTAATCCAATTTCATTGGTTTCTCGCAAGCAACGGGGAGTCTCAAAATCATCCACTGAGGCTGAGTTTCGAGCAGTGGCCGATGCCACATCTGAACTAATGTGGTTACGAGATCTGCTCGGTGAATTACGTGTTCATATCAATGCCATCGCGGTCATCTACAGTGACAATCTAAGTGCCATTCACTATGCCGCTAATCCCGTATTTCACTCTAGAATGAAACACGTTGCTATATCCTTTCATTTTGTTCGTCAACAGGTTGAAGAAGGCCAAATACGTGTTACTCATATCTCTGCAGATGACCAACTTGCTGATGCCCTCACCAAACCCTTATCCAGTCCCCGTCTTCATCCTCTTCTTCTCAAGATTGGTCTCGCTCCAAGCTCCTCCATCTTGCAGGAGCATATTGGAAATAATCCTCCTCCCTAATGTTTCCATTCCTACGTGATTTAGTTTCCTTGCACATATTATCTCATATCTCATTATTATGTCAATGTATCTCCTTGATTTATTGTATCTTCCTTTTCATGTAAAGTATCATGATTGTAATCATAATTAGTACTAGTTGCTTAGGATAACTGATTCTTTCACTTGTATAAATTCTAGTCTCATGATCAATAATAATTATCTTTTACCATATTCTTCACATTTATTACTCGTAGTCGTAACCGTTTATATATGTTGTTCAAAGTGTGTTGGCCTGGTTGATGACATATTGAAATAGGAGAGTGAAGTACAATGTACTATGTAAGCCACCTTTGGGGCGACAAACTCGAAGTTTAGATGACATAGTCTCAAGCAATACAACTCCAACAAGATCATTTTTGCAGAGCTTGATCTTTTTTTTGGGTTATTTAATAGCAATAATACTGACTATTGGACGTATTCCAATAATAATACCAATTACAGTTAATCCCAGAATAATACATCGAATTGAAGTATTCTAATGATAATGGTACAGTGGACCGGTTACCTGAATAACCGGTCCACCTCTCATTAAGTGCCTAATTTAATTAATTTGGTACAACAATTGTGAAGGACAAAACAGATTTCACACAACTTAGTGGACGGTTTATTAAAACATAAACATAAAGTCCCGAATTGGACCTAGAAACACTAATCGAATAAATATAAACCCAGAAAATAAACCTAATCAAAACAAAATCCAAATTTTAAAAATTTGCAGAAAAATAAAATAGTATTTGATTGACCAAGTGAATTGTGCTAAAATTGGAAATTAGAAGTGAATCAAGTCCCGAATTGGACCCAAAAATCATAATCGAAACGATAATCGAATAAATACGAACCCAGAAAAAAAAACCTAATTGAAACCAAAACCCCAAATTTGTACAAAATAAAACAAATTAGCAATGCTTAAAATCGAAAAGAGAGTAGCAGGGAGTTGAAGGAGACAGAGAATCAGAGATGGGGCGATAACTAATTTCGATGGTTTGATGGATGATCACATTGAATAATGCTCCGTATGTCTTATTTTTTATTAATGAAGTTTATTTTTATGCCTTGATGGAGAGCACATTATTAGATTTAACAAGGATTTAAGTACGAGGGAGATGAAGAAGGAGGGTAAAGAAGGAGGGTGAGTGTGGATTGAATAGATCGAAGTAGCAGGTTACTTTTCAGGAAGGTTACCTACTATTGCATGTAACATATGCAACTATACCATTATCATTAGAATATTAAAATTCGATGTATTATTCTGGGATTAACTGTAATTGATATTATTATTGGAATACGCTAAATAGTCAGTATTATTGTTATTAAATAACCTTTTTTTTTCCTAGTCAAGGGCTTCCTTTCATTTGTCATCCTGTTAGGAAATAAGTGACTATCAATTGTCATTTCGGACAAATTGACTTGTGACCTGAATTTGTTTAATTAAGGTTTCCTTTAATATCTGATCTGTTAGGAAAGTGTCCTAATTAATATCTGATTGATGAGAGTTTTCTAATCAATATTTAAGTTTCTGATCTAGGGTTTCCTATTGGGCTTCTGTTTGTTAAGATTTCCTAATCAGTTTACAATTTCAATTTAGGGTTGAGAGTATTATATAAAATCTCATACCCTAATAATTATGATATCAGTCAGAAATATGTAATCTCTCCTCAAGTTAATAAAACTATCTCATCTTTCTGCTTGTAGATGTAGCTAACAGATTGTTAATGAACCATGTAAATCTGTCTGTCTCTCGATTTTAAGTTCTTAATTTGTTTGTCTTTCTCTTCTGTTATAACAAACTGGTATCAGAGCTTCAGGTTGTTCCGCTTCCACTTTTGAGTTAGGCGTTATTTGGGTTTTTCTGATCAGTGAGAAAGATGTCTGGGATGAACGTTAAAATTGAAAGTTCTAATGGGAGAAATAGTTTTAATCTGTGGCAAATCAAGATGTGGGCGTTGTTAAAACAACATGAACAATGGGCGTCATTCGTGAAGGAAAAAAGATAACCTAGTCACCGCTGAGATTGACGTTCTAGAGAAGAGTCTCTGATGATATCAATCTGAAATCTGTAACCTCTCCTCAAATCAAGATGCGGGCATTGTTAAAACAACAGGAACAATGGGCGTCATTCGTGAAGGAAAAAGATGACCTAGTCACCGCTGAGATTGACATTCTGGAGGAGAGTCTGTCTGATGATATCAATCTGAAATCTGTAACCTCTCCTCAAATTAATAAAACTATCCCCTTCTTCTACCCGTGGATGTAGCTAACATATTGTTAGTGAACCACGTATATCTGTCTGTCTCTTGATTTTACGTTCTTATTTGCTTGTCTTTCTCTTCCGTTATAACAAACTGGTATTAGAGCTTTAGGTTTTTCTGATCTCTGAGAAAAATGTCTGTGATGAGCGCTAAAATTGAGATTTTTAATGGGAGGAATAGTTTTAGTCTGTGGTAAATCAAGATGTGGGCGTTGTTAAAATGACGGGGACTGTGGGCGTCACTCGCGAAGAAGAAAGACGACCCAATCATCGCTGAGATGGCTGTTCAGGAGGAGAGTATGTCTGATGATATCATCACTGAAATCGTGGACGAGGAAGATAGGAGTAGTGGTAGTACATACTGATAAACAGATGGAGCAACAAGTCAGTACTGATGAGAGTGAACCATAGTCTTAAGATCAACCACTACAATCCGAATTCCAAACTGAATCCGAATCCGAATCTGAACCATCAGGTTCTTCATTACTAGTTCAGAAGCAGCAGAGTTTGTCCCTTGAGTGGTCAATCAGGCTCAATTTGGGGAAGCTTCTGAACAAGTATGGTTATGAAGATGAAATGGTGGGTCTGTCTGATCTGGTTCTGCATAGCAAGTTCCAACACTGTTTGGGCTTGATAAATTTTGGAAGTATCTGATTGCCCTTTGTTGGGCAATATCTGAGGCAGGAAAGGGAGAAGAGTTTTTTCTGGTACATCTGGCATTATTTCTTGGAGTGCGTCTGATACATCTATCTGATTGAGAGAGGAGTTTTCTGATACATCTGGCATTCGTTGGAGTGCATCTGATACATCTGGCATTCGTTGGAGTGCATCTAGTACTTCTGGCAATCGTTGGACTGCATCTGGTACATCTGTCTAATCTGATTGTGTTGGACAATTCAAGTCAAGGTGGAGATTGTTAGAAAATAAGTGCTTGGCGATAATTATCCTTTCGGATTTCGAATTGACTTGTGACTTGAATTTGTTTAATTAGAGTTTCCTAATTAATATCCGATCTGTATATCTGTTTAAATAGTAAGGTTTCCTGATTAATATCTAATTGATTAGAGTTTCATTGTCAATATCTCAGTATCTGACCTAGGGTTACCTATTGGGATCTGGCTAGGATTTTCTAATATATTTAGGATTTCTGTTTAGGGTTGAGAGTAGGGGTGTAAACGAGCCGATCTGAGCTCGAGCTCGGGTGGGCTCGGATTCGGCTCGTAAATTTGAACTCGAGCTCGGGCTCGGCTCGAAGCTCGTCGAGATCAATAAATTGAAGCTCGAGCTCGGCTCGTAAAAAGCTCGAGCATGTTTACCATTATATGTTTCGTCTCTTTGTAAATATATACAACTAAAAATAACTTTTTAAAAAGACAAAAAAAATATTGTTATAAAATTTTAAAGCATAATAATTATAAGGGTTATTTCATGACAATAATACCAACTATAAGGGGGCTTCTTAGATTAATCCCAACTATATGTAATCTCGTTTTAATATGAACTATGCCTTCATTAATCTCTCATTGATATAGATGACCGGTTACCTAGAATACCGGTTAAACCTTCCTCTTTAGTTTCGGCTGTTGGTTAAATTTTTTTTGAATCTTCCCAAAATTCATCTTGCATTTTTTTTTTCTGATTAGTATTATAGAAGCAATGAAAAAAATGCTTAATTTTCTTGTTCTTTTGGCTTTCATGAACGACGACGGAACACTCAAGGACCCTAGAAAGTCACAACCGGTCACTATTACCGGCAATAGCAGGTCATAATTTTGCCCATAACAAAATGAGATTAATGAAGGCATAGTTCATATTAAAACGAGATTACGTATAGTTGAGATTATTCTAAGAAGCCCCCTCATAGTTGGTATTATTGTCATGAAATAACCCTAATTATAAACATCAAATAAACATATATTTTGATTTATTAGAATTTAAAATTATTAAACTAATGTAAAAAAACTATATATAAAAAAAACGAGCTTCCGAGCCAAACCTTACTGAACACGGGCTTTGTAATCCTCTAATAATTCTAACGCAATAAAGTGGTGGAAACACTGTAGTTGTGGAATTATGACACACTATAACTATGTTTCGATAAAATAAAGTGGTAACGTCAAACATCCATCATTAAATAAAAATGGCTAAAATTAAAAAACAATTCTCAAATAGGTATAACAATCCATAGTACAGTAATTAATTAAAACGAAGCATGATCCACAACTGCCTGCTAGCCCACCCAAAGAAAACACATATACCTACCATGTTAAAAAAACATAACAACCACAATTAGTGAAGAGTAACGACGACGTTCTCCCAGCCACATTACAAGATTTTAAAATTGTAATTACTATTATATGAAATAAATAGTGAAAACGGAAAACAGTAAAACATTATAATAAAAATAAGCTTTCAGAGAAAACTTAAAATATTTGTCAACCTACAAATCAAAATTTATCGATAATAATAATAATATTCAATAGTTGAATATTAAATAATATTCAATAATATTAAATAATTAAAGGATTAATTTTCATAAATAAAAATATTTCTTAGTTGAAAACATTAGATATTTTTAGGAAAATATACATATTAAATAGAAGCTTAAAATAATGATCGTAGAGAATAAGAATTCTTCGCGATAAAAATAAATAATTTTCGACAAAACCATATAAATAGGTTTGCGACAAAAACTTAAAAGAATTAGACCTTTTAATAAAGGGTTATTTAACGACAATAATATCAACTATAGGGCGTCTTCCCAAAATAATACCAATTTTAATAAATCTGAGAATAATACGTATTATTGGAGTAATTAAACAAGAGTAGTATAAGTACCTTTATAACCTGCTACATCAGGTCACCTAATTAATATTTAGGGTTATTTCATAGTAATAATACCAACTATGGAGGTCTTTCTTAATTTAATACCAACTATACGTAATCATATTATAATACCAACTGTTCCCTCATTAATCCCTTATTATAACACTCAACCGGCTACCTTAGTAACCGGTTACCCTTTACATTTAATTACCACATTTACTACCCCTCTCTCCTCCTCTTCACTGTCCCCTCCTCAACATTAATCAAACGCCATTTTTCTTCATACTCGGAGCTTCGAAAAATTGACCCATTACCAGAAATCGTGTTTTCGAACAATGCCGAAGAAGAAGGTATGTATTTCACCAGAAAACTACTTCAATTTAATTTCCAAAAATCCCAATCAAACAAGCACCACAACAAAACCCCAGAATCCAATCTCCAAAATTTCTCTTCAACAAACAATAAACAAAAACAAAAATGCAATCCCACACAAAATTCGATAATCACTCATTCTTTCCCTCTCAAGAACACCTCAAATCCCCAAACCAATCGAAATCCCCAAAACAATCAAGAACCCTAATTTTGACTTTTCCCCTCTTCCTTCATTTCCCCATTTCCACCACCTCCGAACCCACTCCCGAATCGATTTTTTCCGCCATTTCCACTACCAGAAACAATCCACAATTCCTTAACAACCGAATCGAAAGGCTCAGGTAAGATCTTGAGATTTGATTCAATAACTGTGATTGCATTGAATATAAGCTTGTTATTGCGAAATCTTTGTGACCCAGATCGTTTTTTACCCCATTATGCAGAAATTACGGGGTTTTTGAGGTGGGTTTTTTTATTTAGGAGGTGGGTCGATGAGATTAAAGGGAGTAATGCAGTGGTTTTGATGGTGATTAGTGATTTCATCGCAATTTGATTTGAAGTATAATGAAGAAGAAAGAATAGCCGTTTTAACTTCTGAACGACGAGAGGCGGGATTTTTAGATTAGATTACAAACATTAATTTCTGAGGGAAGAAGAACAAGCGCAGTAAACCCTAACCAGTCACCATGACCGGCTAATACCAGTTAAAAGGGCGCTCGTTATAATAAGGGATTAATGAGGGAATAGTTGGTATTATAATGGGATTACGTATAGTTGGTATTAAATTAAGAAGGACCCCCATAGTTGGTATTATTGCTATGAAATAACCCTAATATTTAACCTGCTACTTATCCTCCATCCTCCTCCTTAGACCTGGATAACGGGTGAATCGTGTCGGGACAGCTTCGGGTCAGGCCACTTTCATGTCATAATAATCGGGTTGACTTCTGGTCGGTTAGAATAATTTCGGGTTCGGGTCATTCTCGGGTTTGCTGTTTTCAACTTTTTTAGGATATCGACAAGTTTTCTATATTAATAATCGGGTCAGTTTCGAGTTAGCTCGTATCAATTCGGATTACGGGTCAAAATCATGTCTTCAGTTCAGATGTCGGGTCGGGTTCGGTTTGGCTTATTCAGGTCGGGTCGATTTTGCCGGGTCTACTCCTCATTAGTTCTCTTCTTCACCTTCTCTCTCCATTACCCTTCATCCTTCCACTTTTTTTATACGTTTCGTTTAGATTAACGTGTTGACTCTGATGTAAGATTGTGTTGATAGCTGGATTTGGGGAGGTTGAAGGAAGAGAAAGACGGAAGACATAAATGGCGTTTAATGCTTCGTATACCGAATAAGTGAAAAGGAGTGAACATTAAATAGATTAAAGGCGAAAAAGAAAGGTGAATAGGTTCTACCGTTAACTGTCATCTATACTACTCTGGTTTAACTGCTCCAAAAATACGTAATATTCTCAGATTTATTAAAATTGGAATTATTTTCGGAAGACATTCTATAGTTGATATTATTGCTGTTAAAAAAATTAAAGGTGAAAAAGGAAGGCGAAAGGGTTCTACATGTAACCGGTCACCCATACTACTCTGGTTTAACTACTCCAATAGTATGTATTATTCTCAGATTTATTAAAATTGATATTATTTTTGGAAGACGTCCTATAGTTGGTATTATTGTTGTTAAATAACCCTTTAATAAAAGTAAATAAAATTGGTTTGAAAATAAAAGTATTAAGTTTGGAAAAAAGGAAGAAGACGTAAGGCAAAATGCTTCGAAGTCATGACAGAGTCATAACGAAAAAGATAACAACGTTAAGAAAATATCGGGTGTTACAGGCTCGGCTCGGATTTGAACAAGCTCGGCTCGAGCTCGTTTTGACCGAGCTCATTTCGAGAGTTCTACGAGCCGACTCTGATCGTTGACATGATGACATCCCTAGTTGAGAGTATTATATAAACTCTCGTACCCTTACCCTAATAATCATGTTATCAGTTTGTAATATGTAGTCTCTTCCCAAATTAATAAATTAAAACTCCTCCTCCTGCGCGTGAATGTAGCTAACAAGTTGTTAGTGAACCACGTAAATTTCTCTGTCTCTCAAGTTTACGTTCTTATTGTTTTGTCTTTCTCTTCCATTATAAAACATCCATTTTCCGTTAAAGATTTTGGAGGACATCCCCACAAATATAAGGTGTGACACAACAATTGCTTGATAAATTTCTTTTATCTATACTACTCGTATATTATAAAACAGAAACCACTACATTGACCTTTTGGCGCCAAAACACATTTTCCAAAAACATCATAATTTTCATAATAATCTAATATAATAATAATCATTAATCTAATCTAATATAATATAATATTTGTATATTCACAAGATATTTCTGGAATATAGATCGACCTTAAAATGTCAAAGACACGGGATTGAAATAATTTAATAGTAATATCATCTATTTAAGCGGGCTAAAAATATTTGTAAAGTTTTCGACAAGGCTACAATAATACGACTTAATGAATATAATAAATTATATTAATGGATCGCGATATCCCTAGAAAATAACTACACTCATTTGTATATGTTCTTCTTTGATCTAATACAAATCAATGAGATAACCTTCTTACAAAAAAGTATCCCTAGAAAATACTCTAGCAACTTAATTAAAATACATAAAGAACAAGAAATGACACCCGCAAAATATAATTTATATATCTATTTAATATGTAAAATATAATATAGAAACACATATATTTTTCCATTTCATTACACGTGAAGTCATGTTTTACAGTTAGTTCTATCTTACATCAATATTATAAGTCCCTTGGTTGGTTAACACTCATTTATTAGTATCTATAAAAAGGGTACTAGCTAAAAATTGTTTATTTGCTCACTTTGATTTTTCATGAGGCTCCAATTAGGGGTCGAATTTTTTAGTCATGATTCATTGAAATATTTATGTGGTACTACTTGTTAGAAATAATGCAAAGACAATAGATTGATCATTGTTGCATTGTAAGGGTATCTCCCATTAAGTAGCACATTGACACCAATATTCATGATGGTTATGAATATCATTATCTTTATAGTAATGACAATTCATTACCAATCATAATTTGCCTTGGATACTCTTTGATTTTAGTCTCATGTAGTCTTATATAAGGTGATATAAGAGAATGAGCATGAGATACACACATCAAAATACTTCATCATCCAAATCTCTTGATAAATTCTGAGTATACCATCGAGTTCCAACTCCTAATGATTGAGTACACAATCTTTTAGGAGTGTTGTGTGACCTTGGGGGACGACGCCCATTCCGATTTGTACCGTAGTCTGGGCGATTTCGTTTCTCATTCAGTGGCCTTCATACCACGACACAACAACGTGTATTTACTAGTTATATATCGCCCCTATAGTGACCCTATATTTCCAACACTACTCTCATAGTATTATATTATTCTATTCTACGAGTAGAATTTAACTTAAATTAAAAAATATAATTTAAAACAGATTTACTTAGTAAATGATTGTACCACAAGATATGTGTATAAACATGATATCGAATACATGTCTAAACATGCAATATATCTTGCTCCCTCTCATCTATTCAATTCTTTACACTTACTATAAATGAACAATCCAATCAATTTTTTACCTTCCCTTTTGACAAAAAAAAATTTACCTTATAATCCTCATATTCTTCCTCTATTTACACAAAATGTCACTACTTTTTTCTTACTTTAAGTTTGGTTTACCCATAATACGATTTGATTTACCCAATAATACCCTTACTTTTACCACTTTTCTTAAAAGTGGTGAAAAATCATATGTCAAGGATTGAATGGATGAGGGGAAGTACTATTAATGTTAATGTGTATATACTTCAGTTGATTTTAATTTTATACTTTTTTTAATATTGTAAATTGTATAGAGATTGAACATTCGTATAAGATTACCTATGTAATTCTTTTATTTAAAACCCGTGCAACGTCGCATGAGTGTTGACCTAGTAAATTCAATGGTTTAATTTAGGGTTATTTAACAATAATAATACCAACTATAGGGCATCTTCCCAAAATAATACTCCCTCTATTTCTTTGATATCTTCCACATTTTCTTTTTCAACCATTTCTTTGATTTCTTCCACTTTCCTTTTTTCTATCACACTTCTCTCTTACCTAGGTGGCCCACTTACTTTACTCCCTCTCTACTTTTACTTATTTTATTGTTTTTCTTAAGAAATGTGCCATTTTTAAGGTGGAAGAAATCATAGAAACGGAGGGAGTATCAATTTTAATAAATCTGAGAATAATACGTATTATTGAAGTAGTTAAACGAGAGTAGTATGGGTGACCGGTTACCTGTAGAACCCTTCCACCTTCATTTTTCACCTTTAAATTTATTTAACGGCAATAATATCAACTATAGAGCGTCTTCCGAAAATAATTCCAATTTTAATAAATCTGAGAATAATACATATTTTTGGAGTAGTTAAATCAGAGTAGTATAGATGACCAGTTAACGATAGAACTCGTTCACCTTGCTTTTTCGCCTTTAATTTGTTTAATGTTCACTCTTTTTCACTTACTCAGTATACGAGGCATTAAACGCCATTAACGTCTTCGGTCTTCCTCTTCCTTCAACCTCACCAAATCTGACTAACAACACAGTCCTACACCAAAATCAACACGTTAATCTAAACGAAACTTATAGAAAAAAACGGAAGAAGGATGAAGGGTAATGGAGAGAGAGGATGAAGGAGAAGAGTATAGACTTGAGAAAACTGACCCAACCCGAATAAGCCAAACCGAAACCGACCTGATACCCGAACCGTAGCATGATTTTGACCCGAGCTAACCCGAAACTGACCCGACTATTATTATAGAAAATTAGTCAATATCCCTAAAAAGGTTGAAAACAGCAAACCGGAGAATGACCCGAACTCGAAATTATCCGACCCGACCCGAAGTCAACCCGATTATTATAACCCGAAAGTGACCTGACCCAAAGCTGACCCGACACAGTTCACCCGTTATCCGTGTCTAAGGAGGAGGATGGAGGATAAGTAGCAGGTTAAATATTAATTAGGTGACCTGATGTAGCAGGTTATAAATTCATTTATACTACTCTTGTTTAACTACTCCAATAATACGTATTATTCTCGGATTTATTGAAATTGGTATTATTTTGGGAAGACGCCCTATAGTTGGTATTATTGTTGTTAAATTACCCTTTAATTTATTATAAACTAGATTAAAGTCCGTGCGCTGCACGGGTTAATTGGCTTAATTACATTGATGACGTATATTCGTTAAATAAGAAACTTAATCAGTCTATATCATTACAATAAATAAGATGATCACATGATATTAATAATCAAACTTAATTTTAGATAAGTTTATAGTCTTAAAAGCTCATTTTAAAACTCAAAAGAATACATGATTACTCTTATTTATAGTATAAAATTTCATCACCTTATTTGATTGATATCAAAGAACGAATAAATTTTTTGATTAATATCTAAGAACAAAAGATTAATCTTATTTATAATATAAGATTTCATCGCCTCATCATAATTTTCGATATAAGGATAATTTATCCAAGGTTTATAGTCTTAAGACTTATTAAAGGATAGACGATTACTCTTATTTATATAATCGAATTTGATCATCTTATTAGAGTATATATTTTTTATGAATGATTACTCGCTCTTATTTATATAATAAAAAAAATTCAACTTATTACAATTTTTCGTTGTGTGATAGTTTTACTTAAGTTTATTTAAGTTTAGATATAGTCTAATTAATAAATTTTATTTATACCCGAATAATTACTCTTATTTATAATATATAGAATTTCATCACCCCGTCTAAATTTTTCGATGCAGGATAATTTTACTTTAACTATATAGTCTAATTCTTAGTCTTATTTATAATATAGAAATCTATCACCTTATTATAATTTGTCGATGTGGGATAATTTAACTAAAATTTGTAGTTTTCTTATTTGTAATATAGAATCATCACCGTACCTTATTTTAATTGTTTCGATGTGGGATAATTTTAACTTTGTAGTCTTATTAAGACTTTTTATTTTAAACTCAAAATATTGTTGGTTGATATTTAAAAACAATGGTTCTTATCAACAATGATTACTCTTATCATTATTTATAGTCTTCCATCAGCTTGTCAAATTTTGTTCGATGTGAGATAATTTACTTAAAATAGTCTTAAGAACTCTTTTAAAAACAAAAAAATACATCATAGATTACTCTTGAAGTCTTGATTATAATACGAAGTATAGAATTTCATCACCTCACTATAATTTTTCAATGTGAGATGATTTTAAGTTTGTAATCTTATACTACCTCCGTCCCACTAAGATTGTCCTGTTTCGTTAAAATACTCCTCACATATAATAGGGATTTGAGACAATCTTTTAGGGATGAAAGGGAGTATATTAAAAGCTTTTTTAAGACTCAAAAGTTTTTTTTGTCGATATTTAAAACCGAATGATTACTCTTATTTATAATACAAAATTTCATCACCCCATCATAATTTTTCGATGTGGGATAATTTCAAAGTTTTTCTCGGTCGATATTTAAAACCGAATGATTACTCTTATTTATAATATAAAATTTCATCACCCCATCATAATTTTTCGATGTGGGATAATTACTTAAGGTTTATAATTTTAAGGAACTCTTTTTGAGATTCAAAATACTTTTGGTAGATATCAAAGAATGAATGATTACTCTTATTTATAATATAGAATTTCATCATCATATTATAATCGAACTATGTACATTGATTATGTACATTCGTTAAATAAGAAACTTAATCAAACTATGTCATTACAATAAATAAGATGATCACATGATATTAGTAATCAAACTTAATTTCAGCTAAGTTTATAGTCTTAAGAGCTCATTTTAAAATTCAAAAGAACACATGATTGTTCTTATTTATAATATAAAATTTCATCACCTTATTATAATTTTTCGATGTGAGATTTTTTTACTTAAGTTTGTAGTCTTATTAAAAGGCTTTTTACGACTTAATAGTTTTTTTTGATTGATATTTAAGAACGAAGGATAATTTTTCGATGCGGGATAACTTATTTAAATTTATAGTCAACCATCAGCTCTTTTTAAGACTAAAAAAATACATCTTTACTCTTGTTTATAATATAGAATTTATCACCTCACTATACTTTTTCAATGTGGGATGATTTTAAATTTGTAGTCCTATATATTAAAAAAAATTTAAGACTCAAAAGTTTTTTGGTCGATATTTAAAACCGAATGATTACTAATATTTATAATAAAGAATTTCATCACCCAATCATAATTTTTCGATGTGGGATAATTTTAAAAAAAAAAATTGGTCGATATTTAAAACCGAATGATTACTCTTATTTAATCACCTCATCATAATTTTTTAATATAGGATAACTAATTGAGGTTTATAGTCTTAAGAACCTCTTTTTGAGATTCTAAAGACATTTGGTAGATATCGAAGAACGAATGATTACTCTTATTTATAATATAGAATTTCATCATCATATTATAATTTTTCGATGTGGGATAATTTTACAACTGTTATCTTTTATTAATAAAAGATGAAACCGGGCAGTCCTACGTGGCAGTCCCTCTACACACCAATTACCCCAAATTGAGCTTTCCTTCACTCTTTCAATCTTAACAAATATTCTACAAATTTTACACAGTAGTCCCTCATATTTTCCCTTAATTGCTGCTTACTCCTAATCTACATTTAACTCTAACAATTACCGAGAAGACCCAGCAATTTAATTTCTACTTCCCCATAATTTCTCACTGTAATACCCTATAAAATTCTAACGCAATACAGTGGCGGAAACACTGTAGACTTGAGATTAAAACACACTGATGTTCTAAATTTTACAAAAAGAACGGTCAGTCAATACAAATGCCACTTTTCACAAAAGGGCTAAAAATAAAAATTCTCCAAATGGGTTTAACAATCTAAAAATTAATATAAATGAAGTAGAGAAGGATCCATGCCACTCGCTAGCTCACACCCAAAACCCAGCAGCAAAAACCTGTCATGTTATAAACATAACAGCCACAATTCAGTGGGGAGTAACGACGACGTTCTCCTAGCCATATTACATGACATTAAAGCATAATTACTATTATATCAAAATAGCTCAAAATGAAAAACGTTTAAAACGATATAGTAAAATAATTTAAAATGATTGCCAACTTCCAAGTCAATATCAACCAATAATAATAACGACGTTATGGATATGAATCAGTACAACAGAATAGACTTTCACTAGGAGAATACTAAACTAGCTTCGAGAACTTAGTTCAAACAAATCAAACTTCGATCTCTAACTAGGCTACTCAACCATAATAGGACGGCGACTTATCAATGCGAGGTCCTAGCTTAAGTAAATATGCACACCCCTCCTGGAACACCAAGTGTGCCCAGTTCAACCCGACGGCGTCTTACATGCGATGACGAGCTTAAGGTCAAAATGAACATACACTCCTGGACAAGAACATGCCCAGTTCAACAACCAATGCATCCCGCTCGGATACACTAGCCTTATAGCTGATGGCAAAACGTATACTCTAGACTGTATTACTCTACCCGTACACTTTCCTTATTCCATAACTCCAAAACAAAGCCATTATCGAAATTCAATAAAAATATAATTTGTTCTTCAAAAGAGAAAACTTTATAAAAATATAAACTTTCTTAAAATAATAACTTCCAAAAGTAGGTAATAGTATATAAATAGAAATCGATCAAAATAGAAGTTATATAAAATAGTTAATATTGGCCTCGAGACGTAAACATTATATTTATTATATAAATGTATAATTCATGATTAAAATTCAATTAAAGTCAAAATCATAATTATTTTTAAAAAGGTTGAAGTCTAAGTAATTAAAAGTATTTAAATAACAAATTGACATATTTTCCAGATTTGCACTGTCTTACTATAAAATTTGTAATTAAATCATTAAAAATCAAAATAATGTAAGACCAGTGGGGTTAAAACTTTAAATACTTAGTTACAACTTTTATTTCTGGAGAAGTTCCAAATTTCAAATAAAATATGGGTTTTTATTCGTATATTTAAAAACTGTCAGAATTAGACACTCGATTGTATTTATTTAATGAAAGACGTTTAAAAATTGATTTTAAATAAAATTCAATTGGAAACATTAACTAGACTCTTCATAGTTTCTTTAAGTAAATTACCAATATTAAATAAAAAGTTTAACCTATGTTTAAATTTAGATCTTATCACAACTGACAGAATCGCGGATTAGTTTGACACATGTTCATAAACAATTTATTCTGACCAAACCACTTGGAATTAATTTACGAAATTAAATAGGCATAAATTAGACTTAAAATAAATAGTAGTCTCTTTTCAAAGTTTTTGCAAATAAAGTGTTTAAAATAATGTATTAATTCACACAAAAACACTAACAGATTCTGAAACATGCTGTAACTTTATCAAAAATAATAAAACTTTCAATTTGATAATTCATACTTTAAAAATCACGAAAATTATAAAATAAATTATTATGTGTATGTTTTAGTCTCGGCCTTATAATACTTTTTAATAATTAAAAGAAAGACTTGTTCGCAAATCTCGTAAAAACGATTTAGAATAACGAAGTATGTGAAAATTTACGATTTTAAAGCCTTTGTTATTAAAAACGAGACATACATATATTGTCTAATAGAAATCTAATTTCTATACATGCAACTACAACAATAATATCACATAATACCGAGTAACGTGTAAATGTTACCTTAATCGAGATCCGAATCAATTAAATAATCATCTTCGTCGGATCTAGCACGACAGCCTACGAAATAATTAAATATATGGTATTAAAACCACATTATAAGTGAATAGAAAGGAGAAACGAGATGGAGAACGAATAAGAGTAATTAAATTACCCTCGAGATCGGAAAGAATTAGAGACGGATTAGGATCTGATTGATGATGAACGAAAAGGATGAAGTTTAAAGTGAAACATAGAGCAGAAAAGAAACTTGTGTGGTGAATCAAATAGACTAGAATGAATGAATGAGAATATAAAGAGAAATTAGAAAGCTAAAAGATAGGAATAATTGAGTTACAAGGACAGATGGTTGTGATGGAAAGAACCAACAACAAATCGATAGGATAAGTTTTTGATTAAAATAAATACGAGGATAAGATTTAAAATAGATAGAATAAAAATAATATGTAGTGTTGATAAAACAAGGTTCGTAAAATAATATAAGCGTTTACGAAGAAATCGGATTAAAACGCGTTAGAAAATAATTATTGACGAAATATTACAGAATTACGATATAATCGTAACGGAACATATAACAAAGTTAGGAAATTTGCGGGTGTTACAATCCTCCCTACTAAAAAAAAGTTTCGTCCTCGTAACTGGAAAACGGCAGAAAGGAAATCGAGATTCCAAGTACGACTCTCATGAAATTCGGGTTCCTATTTCCATCAAACAATACTAACTCCATTAATATCAGGCACTAGGTGGTTTTACACGGTCTACAACCTCCAAAATTTTCAATTGCAACAACCTCGAATACAAAGTCTTACATATCTATTCAATCAACAATGTCAGAATCCACGAAACTATTCAAAGTCACATAATCATGTGCTACCAAAATTCCACAAATAGCCAAAACACGACTGAACCAGTTAACCAACAAGGCGCTAAAGCAATTCAAAGCTCACCAGATTGTACTCGAGTATATTCCATGGTACTTGAGTAAGAAACACCAAACCAAATTCACCCATTAACAAGCTCGAAAACGAAGTCCTGAAAATTAATAATACCAACATGTTTTCAAACACGTCATTGGGATAAAGTTTCTTAGAAGTCCATCAAAGTTATAATCAAAACGGTGCAACAACTATAGGATTAAATCCCAACGAAGCCACAATCTCGTTGGTCTTAGGGTTCTAAATTGTTAATTCCATTAAGGTGGTTTGCACTAAAGTATTACTCAAAACAAGTTTAGATCACTCAGCTCAAAAGTTCATAAGTTATGACCTTATCACACTCCACAATATAATCCATAAAAACCAAGGTTTAGTCCATGTCCACCAAAAATACTAAAACATTAATGAGAACCTGAAATGGTACCACAACACTCAGGCTAACGATCTAAACGAGGTTCTATGATCTTTAAACATCCACGGTACATCCATTAAGTACGCATTAGGTAGGAATCCCAAAATAATATTATTATTTACACTTAGCTTGGTACTAGGTATCCGTCAAATAAAATATAATCTTACCATCCAAAACTGATTCGACTCCAAGTATTCCATATAATCAGGTAACCTATATCCCAAGGTAAACACTTAAGGTATAATCTTAATTCCAATAAGGGGTACTAATCCTCAAATATCTTTAACTTCCAACAAGGTTTACTAAGAGAAGAGTCGGTCTAACCAAAGAATCTCAAGAGGAAAGATGATAAACTAGAAGAATATAACGGAGATTTACCACAAGAATGGAGATGAGAATTTGAAAGAGAAGAATTGAGAAGAAGAAAAGAATCAATGATCCTAGACTACTGAGGTCTTGTCCCGATGTAGAGCAGTGTCAAGTCCACGTCTTGTCCACTCATCTTCTTCTTGGGCATATAAAACAAACATTCAATGCTAATCATTGAGTTACAAGAACATGTAAGCCTAACAGTTAAGTCCTTACTTGGTTTCTACCCATCTCTCAATAATCTTTTATTAATGTTCAAATCATTTAAGGGTGTTTTTCCTAAAATCAGGTGTAAGCGTCGGGAGCAACGATGCTCTGATACCAACTGTAATCCCCTATAAATTCTAACGCAATACAGTGGCGGAAACACTGTAGACTTGAGATTAAAACACACTGATGTTCTAAATTTTACAAAAAGAACGGCCAGTCAATACAAATGCCACTTTTCACAAAAGGGCTAAAAATAAAAATTCTCCAAATGGGTTTAACAATCCAAAAATTAATATAAATGAAGTAGAGAAGGATTCATGCCACTCGCTAGCTCACACCCAAAACCCAGCAGCAAAAACCTGTCATGTTATAAACATAACAGCCACAATTCAGTGGGGGAGTAACGACGACGTTCTCCCAGCCATATTACATGACATTAAAGCATAATTACTATTATATCAAAATAGCTCAAAATGAAAAACGTTTAAAACGATATAGTAAAATAATTTAAAATGATTGCCAACTTCCAAGTCAATATCAACCAATAATAATAACGACGTTATGGATATGAATCAGTACAACAGAATAAACTTTCACTAGGAGAATACTAAACTAGCTTCGAGAACTTAGTTCAAACAAATCAAACTTCGATCTCTAACTAGGCTACTCAACCATAATAGAACGGCGACTTATCAATGCGAGGTCCTAGCTTAAGTAAATATGCACACCCCTCCTGGAACACCAAGTGTGCCCAGTTCAACCCGACGGCGTCTTACATGCGAGGTACAAGCTTAAGGTCAAAATGAACATACACTCCTGGACAAGAACATGCCCAGTTCAACAACCAATGCATCCCGCTCGGATACACTAGCCTTATAGCTGATGGCAAAACGTATACTCTAGACTGTATTACTCTACCCGTACACTTTCCTTATTCCATAACTCCAAAACAAAGCCATTATCGAAATTCAATAAAAATATAATTTGTTCTTCAAAAGAGAAAACTTTATAAAAATATAAACTTTCTTAAAATAATAACTTCCAAAAGTAGGTAATAGTATATAAATAGAAATCGATCAAAATAGAAGTTATAAAAAATAGTTAATATTGGCCTCGAGACGTAAACATTATATTTATTATATAAATGTATAATTCATGATTAAAATTCAATTAAAGTCAAAATCATAATTATTTTTAAAAAAGTTGAAGTCTAAGTAATTAAAAGTATTTAAATAACAAATTGACATATTTTCCAGATTTGCACTGTCTTACTATAAAATTTGTAATTAAATCATTAAAAATCAAAATAATGTAAGACCAGTGGGGTTAAAACTTTAAAAACTTAGTTACAACTTTTATTTCTGGAGAAGTTCCAAATTTCAAATAAAATATGGGTTTTTATTCGTATATTTAAAAACTGTCAGAATTAGACACTCGATTGTATTTATTTAATAAAAGACGTTTAAAAATTGATTTTAAATAAAATCCAATTGGAAACATTAACTAGACTCTTCATAGTTTCTTTAAGTAAATTACCAATATTAAATAAAAAGTTTAACCTATGTTTAAATTTAGATCTTATCACAACTGACAGAATCGCGGATTAGTTTGACACATGTTCATAAACAATTTATTCTGACCAAAACACTTGGAATTAATTTACGAAATTAAATAGGCATAAATTAGACTTAAAATAAATAGTAGTCTCTTTTCAAAGTTTTTGCAAATAAAGTGTTTAAAATAATGTATTAATTCACACAAAAACACTAACAGATTCTGAAACATGCTGTAACTTTATCAAAAATAATAAAACTTTCAATTTGATAATTCATACTTTAAAAATCACGAAAATTATAAAATAAATTATTATGTGTATGTTTTAGTCTCGGCCTTATAATACTTTTTAATAATTAAAAGAAAGACTTGTTCGCAAATCTCGTAAAAACGATTTAGAATAACGAAGTATGTGAAAATTTACGATTTTAAAGCCTTTGTTATTAAGAACGAGACATACATATATTGTCTAATAGAAATAATTTCTATACATGCAACTACAACAATAATATCACATAATACCGAGTAACGTGTCAATGTTACCTTAATCGAGATCCGAATCAATTAAATAATCATCTTCGTCGGATCTAGCACGACAGCCTACGAAATAATTAAATATATGGTATTAAAACCACATTATAAGTGAATAGAAAGGAGAAACGAGATGGAGAACGAATAAGAGTAATTAAATTACCCTCGAGATCGGAAAGAATTAGAGACGGATTAGGATCTGATTGATGATGAACGAAAAGAATGAAGTTTAAAGTGAAACATAGAGCAGAAAAGAAACTTGTGTGGTGAATCAAATAGACTAGAATGAATGAATGAGAATATAAAGAGAAATTAGAAAGCTAAAAGATAGGAATAATTGAGTTACAAGGACAGATGGTTGTGATGGAAAGAACCAACAACAAATCGATAGGATAAGTTTTTGATTAAAATAAATACGAGGATAAGATTTAAAATAGATAGAATAAAAATAATATGTAGTGTTGATAAAACAAGGTTCGTAAAATAATATAAGCGTTTACGAAGAAATCGGATTAAAATGCGTTAGAAAATATTTATTGACGAAATATTAGAATTTAGATATAATCGTAACGGAACATATAACAAAGTTAGGAAATTTGCGGGTGTTACACTCTCTTCCCTGTAAACCTAATCTCTCCCTATTAATTTATCATATAACGTTCTTTTCTTCTTCTCCTTCCCCATTACTTCTCAATAAAAAAATTCTTTCTCCTTTTAAGTTTTTTATTCTCAATTTTGCTTCATTCATACAGTAATTTTTGGCTTTTTCACATCCAACTCTAAAGATTTTCAAAAATGATGAATTCATTGAGAAAAAGGTTCGAAGAAAAGGAATATAGATAGATAGGTGCTTCCAGATCTGATTTCATTCGAAATCAGGGTTCACTTTGATTAAAGTTTCATGTTTTTAGGTAATTTCTGATCTCCAATTTTTTTGTTCTTTTGATTAGAAAACTAAGTTGAGTTTTGTTTTGTCAATTTAGGTTTACATCAAAAATCTAATATGAGTGCGGGTAACAACTACTCTAACTAAAGTTTTTACTTCGTACATGGTACATACACTTTATTAATACGAGTATATTTACCTTGCCCATCTTTAAATGATTGAATTACAATATTTTTTTCTCTTACTAAACTTTAGTTTGATTCTTCTGTAGTTGTGAATTTGACACTTATTGATCTTGCGGGGCTAACAAAGGTTTTTGTAGGTAATTTTTTTTCACCTAAGATATTATTACTCTATTATGCTTTTTTATCTATTAGTTTTTTCGAGTACTTAGTTATTGCCGTATACTCATCATTAAACATTTTCAAAAATCTGAGTTTTAGAAAATTTTACTGAGGGATTTTGATTTTATTAAGCATGAAATCATGAAAGTAGTACGAGTAATAAATTATACGGAGTAATAATTACGGAGTATAAATTAAAATCACGGAATAAATTATAATAACTATAATCATGAAGTAGATTTATAATAATTATAAATTAAAATAGACCGTCCAATTATAATACTTACGAGTATATATTATTTAATCTTTTTTTAATTGACTTATTTTTTTAGTCTTTCTGTAAGATTATTTTATTTAATCTTGAAATAAGCTCAAACCTTTTTAAAGTTTAAATTTTGAAAGTCAAGAAGAGAGGAAAGTTCTCATTTGTTATATTTTCACTTAATAACATAGGTAATAATTAAAAATAAATTGATACTGCGTATAAGATTGTCTCAACGTTAATTTTTTTTAATGAAATTAGTTGTTACCGATTTATATATACTCTCTCCAACTGTTTGAAAAGGCTCACATCACTTCAAAAAAAAAAGGCTCACATATAAAAATTAGTGATTTATATTAATCCTTCAAATTACTGATTTTTTTTAATGGAATTATAATAATGTTCACCTATATTTTGAAAATGAGGCAATTCAAAAAGGTTGCATAGAGTATTAATTATTACTCCAATTTTCAATGTAGTTATAAGTCATTTAATACATGAATTAATAATTTGTGTTAATATAATATTAATGCATACTCACATAGTCGCATTCTTATTTTAAATATATATAAATAAAGGGATAAATAATTGTTATTTGTATATAATAAATTTGTGTTAGTATATATAAATTCTTATTTTAAAAAATTAAAAAAAGGATAAATAATTGTAATTTGTTGGATGGTGCAGGAATTTCATTTTGTAAGAGAAAAAATTGAAGAAAGTTGATGAGTAATTCACTTTTGGAGAGTGCTCAATGTGAATTTCCCTCATCTAAGATTCAAAGTTTTTTTTTAAGTATTGGTAATGTATTATACTCGGTAATATTTTTTTTAGATAATGTTTTTCTTTTATATTCCGTATACCAATTTGTATCAATTTAGTTGACTATCATAAAGTCATTGTTGTTATATGTAAACCTAAATTTTCATATCGGACAGTCTCATATGTAAATACTTACGGTATTACTTTTTTTTTCGAATAAAAATTAGGGGTAACATCGACTAAAATGCATCGTCTAAATTAAATAGATTTATCACAAAAATGAGAAGATATAAAAAAAATGGAGGAAGAATAAAGTGATTGAAAAAAATTTAGAAAGAATTTTTTTGGAAGAGATATGAAAATTAGTTAACGTTAGATTTTGATTAAAGGGAAAAAGTAGTCAATTAACCTAAGTTTTAATAGGAGAGAGGGGGGGGACATTAATAAGAGAAATTAATTAAGAGATAAATTATAGGAATCAAGGAAAAATAGTGTGATTAATTGGGGAGAGTAATTATTGCATTGTGTACCACAGTTGTATCATGCGACTTTGTAAAATATAATAACAATAACCATTTTAGGTAATTTCGTTACCACTTTTAGATATATAGTTACCACATTTTCGTATTCAAAAGTGATGTCTATTTAACTCAAATTGATCCCCAAATAACCTAAAGTGGTGTCTATTTGGAGAATGTTATCTTTGGACATATTGATCCCCAAATTGATCCATATAGTAACCCACAAACGTTATCTTTGGAGAATGTACCCTAATATTACGATATTATTCGGTGTTTACTCTTGGTACGATTAATTATGGGTTGTTTAAATACTCACTCAAAACTTATTTCATTATTAGTCTACACCTTCTATATCTCTTTTTCGTATACTTCTAAAAAAGAATTAATTTAACTTATACCATCTGAGCGAAATATTTGATTATATAGCCCCGTGATTTTATCACGGAGTGAAAACCGATGACATTCTCTCAAAATTATGAATTGTGCCAAACACATGATAATTAAAAGTTTGATTATCTTTTACACAGACGGGTCGAATTGACCACAATGTAATAATCATATGCATCAATATTCACTTCTTTTACGTTATTTTCTATCAATATCATCTTTCCATTCATCCTCATATGGATTGTGATTTGGCACAACGATGAAAAAACGTTTCAACCTCGAGAATTTTCATGGGTATAACAAACCCACACATTAAGTTTATTTTCTTTTTTTGGTTGAAATGTAAGAAATATATTACCATACCAAAACATTAAAGTTCATTTTCAAAATGTGTTTCCACTTATTTTTGTTTTGTTTTGTTCCTTCCAAAACTATTAATTCCACATATTTAGTATAATTATAAAATCATCATTCAAGTATAAAATGTGTCACCTACACTTCATCTACATTGGATATGTTTCGATTTTACTAACTTCCAATTATTTAGAAAAAAAAAGTTTACAATCCCGTGACGTGTCACGGGTATTACACTAGTATGAAATAAATTCATCACATGGTGTGAAACAAATAATATGAAATTTATACTCTAATGAAAGCATTTTTATCACGAATGTAATTATTTCATTTTTATAATTTATTTTACGATAATGTTTTAAAAAAATTAACTCTAAAGGTTTTTACCTAAGAATTGTAAAACATCACATTAATATAATAAATTAAATACATATTATAATAATTAAAAGATTCTCTAATTGATTTATGATATTTTCCTGATCTCGAAAAAAGCCTAGAGAGAGAGAGAGAGAGAGAGAGGTTCAGATAAAGCCAACAATTCTTATAAGTTCATAAGTTCCTGTGTTAAAGTTACACAAAAAGTGTTTAAAGTTACACGAAATGAGGATTAAAGTTGCACTTTATCACTTGAAGTGATAAAAGAGCTGAATGTTATAGTTACATATCATCTATATATATATATACATATATATTATTGATATTGACTAGATTAGACCCCGTGCAATTGCACGGTTTTTGAGTTAATATGTTTATTGCATATTTTTTGAGTCAAGATGTTTATATAGGCAATTAATACGGAGTACTACGTAACATTTACATTTTTATTACCTATTTTTTCATAATAGGTATTTTGATGTTTGGTATTTTATTTGTAATGATTATTTTTAATAAGATGTTAAAAATTAGTGACCTTTGATAGAAATTAAAATAAAAATTATAGTGTATTATAATCCTTATATTGTGTAATATACTTGAATAAAATCACCGGTTTCTCCATATTTGTTAAATTTATTTTTCTCCATATTTGTCAATTTTAGGAATATCTCTATTATATTATTCAATATTTTTATTAGGAATATATATTTAGTTATTTTTTTCTATTATATCCTTATATTATTTGGTGATACATCTTATGGTAATATATACTATTTGGTAATATTATAATCCATTTATTGTGTAATATACTAAAAATATTGTACTCCCTCCCATTCATTGGAATCCTACCATTTTATTAAAATATACCTCACATATATTCAATAAATGGTAGGAATCCAACAAATGGGAGGTAGTATAATATATTTTTTTAGCGGAAAATTTTTTTATTCTCGTGATGACACGTAAATGCAATTCTAGTTTCTGTTTTTCTCTTAGTATAAGAGGGTTAAACTAAGTCAAATAATATCAAAATCAATATTTGCAATTTTTTAAAAAATACTTTTCAATTTTTTATAATTTTTAAAAATAATTGGTAGGATGAGAAATTTTATAAATATATATGAGTTAAATTATTATTCCAAGCCTAAATTAATTGTTTTTAAAATTGAGAAATTGAAACTTTTGGAGAGAAAATTTTAATGTTAACGAATTACTCTAAGTTATATTATACTTAGAGATTTACATAATTATGGAGTATAATATTATTATTTGACTCAAATAAATATTTCATGTGTCAATGAGTATTAGGTATATTTCTTTAGTATCAATGAGTATATTCGTGAAATGATAGTATATCCTATCAATGAGTATTATTCCCATTATTTTCATAAGTCATTATATTAGGGAATGATACTACAATATATTTTAAAAGAGGAAGGTGTTATCACGGTAGTAGTAGAAGTAGGGAGAGAAGAGGGTTAGATCTTATCTGGAACAAAAAACAGAAGCTGTGTCGCGACAGGAACGTCACTGTCCTAAAGTTGATTTATGCCCCGTCTGCTACACACGGCCTCAATGGCACTCAACTCCCAGGATTCCACAACTATACCGTAACTTCAATGTAGGTGAAGAACGGTTGAATACAGCCAAGAACGTTTGCCAATAACTTAACCGGAACAGAGATGAAGATATGAAGTATGAGAGTGTATGAGTGTTGAGTATGTTTGATGTGTGACAAAAACGAGGAGAAGGGCAAATTATATAGTGAAGCAAAAGCAAAGTTTCAATGTGCAGCAACAAATGCACACTGGAAACTTGCAGTAATCAGTCTCAGGAAGTAGCACAATCAGTCTCGGAAATTGCACAAAGACAGACTGAGTTCAAAGATGGAAAAATGATGCTTCTGGAATAAAACAGATAATCCGACCACTAATTTACCCGCAAGTGGTGCGCCTGCCCGGAGCCCGGCCCGGCTCGTGCTCGTCTCGTATCGACTCGGCACACGCGCGCGTGTGTGGTGTACGTAGTCCTCACTTGTACACATCTAGTAGAGCATTTTAGTGGGTCATATATAAACACAATGTAGAAGCAATAAATGTTCCATGTGGATATATTAAATACCACTAAGTGTGTTTCTTTTGAAGCATTTATCTCTAACAGAAGGAAATGAGATTGAGAGGGGGAATGAAAAGGGCTGAGAGGGGGAATGAAAAGGGCGGGAAAAATTTGAAGGAGAGACTGACACGTATCCCATTTTTAAGAACTCTCTATTCTTTTAGTAGAAGAGGGATTTATCAATTTAATAAGTACTCCGTATGTAACATAAATTCTACTGCGTGTCAATTTATTTATTATTTACAAAATCTAGAAATAATTCCACTTTATTAAATATAAGTATAAAAATAAGTAAATCGCAAGTGGTGTGAAAGATTTACTAGCAAAATAAATGAACTAATCTGCCATTCTATTCTGATAAATTGGACAATTTGAGCTAATATTTCATGAACGTATGTGGAGTTGCACTATTTGACTTTAGTGCAATGTAGAATATAAAATTAAGGGTAGTTTGGTTGTCCTCTTAAATCATGGGTCATGAATTGATGAATTGGAATGTTGTTTGGTTGCCCACTTCCCGGGAATTCTCACTTCCTAGGAATTGCCTTGCCACTTCCTCCATTTACTCATCAAGCTTCCCCTTGGTATGTAGAACTTCCCGCATGAAGTTATTTCCTACCTGACAACCAAACAATATTTTTGTAATTCTCATGAAATACAAATTCACGTGAATTTAAGTTCCCGCTAACTTCATCTTCCCCATGGTGAACCAAACGAGCCCTTTAGGTGTGCATTTTTAAGAGGCCGGTCTTGTAATATATAGGCGGCAACCAACTTAATCTTACCCAATGATAAATTTATATCTAGGCACAAAAGAAATGGTGACTACGAAATAAAGCTTATACATATTTGAGTTTGGAAAAAATGATACTCCCTCCATTCAACTCCAATTGTCACTATTCATTTTGGCACATTTGTCGAGACGCGTTTTACACTATTGATATCTTTCATTTTACATTAGCAAAAATTATAAAAATTTGATATTCTTATTGTACTCGTAAAGACGAATCAAACAAAATCTCACATGACTATATTCTCACTTATAGATTGTCGAGAATATCGAAGATTCTCCTCAAGTGTGAATAGTGTCAAAAAAAGAAATGTGAAGAGTGGAGTTGAATGGAGGGAGTATATTTGAAGGACTCATATTTAATACTCGAACTGCACCTCCAAAAGTTTTAAAACAGTGATACCCTACATAGTTCATACACATTTAAATATTTACAAAAATGAAAAATAATCTAATCTAATGTAATCTAATGATAATTATGAAAACCTTAATCATTATCTATCCCTTTCATCTTCTGACTCATGTTTGCACAAAGAGAAACTTACCTACCTACTTAAACTAAAGTGGATGGAAGACTGAAGAGCTAATCAGCTTATGAGTCTTTGATTGGAAATAGAAATAGTAAGAAATGGCATTCTTAAAATCAACTACCACTCTTTGACTAAATATAAAGTTAGCACACTATATCGTCAAGTCCTCAACTAACCACCCTTCTTCCATTCACTTTCTCCATCATTTCCTATTTTGAGACGGTCCAATGCTTTCTACACACCGTCCGATCAACCCCGACTAACTCAATCAACGTCCCATGTTTCTCCTTACCAACCCCTCCTTTTCTTCTCTTTTTACTTTTTATTTAATTACTGAATGTGCTGAAAACTTCAATTGTGTACGTTTTCTCACTTCCTACCACTTGACCAATGTATGGTAAAAGGATTAAGTGTTTTTGCTAATCACTTTTTTCCTTCCATTTATTTATCCAACATAATACTCCCTAATGAATTTCATTCATATTATCTTGGAGTATTATCTAATGAATTTTATCGTCGAATTTTAACAAAATCATAAATTCTAGAATTTAAATGTTATACACCCTCCTATTCTCCATTTTCTTTTCCTTTTATATCTTTTGTTTATTATTTCTGTCATGACATGACTTATATTTGTGAGTTAATAGAATCAAGTAAAATTAGATAAATTAACCATTGATTTACAGATTATAATAATTTCTAACAAGATATATATTACTCCATATAACCACTTGATGTCTCGTTCAGACATAGGTTAATAAGTTGTAGCCCTAAAACAATATACTACGTCTCATCCACTTCAAACTACCCATTTAAGTTTTTGCGGTCTATGATGGGACACTTTGACAATATTTTCTCCATTTGTGAAATATATCTTTTGCTGACAATATTTTTTTGTGAAACCTTACTTTATAGTAATAAATATAAATATGTTTGTGTTATATTTAACTTATTTTATTTGATTTTTTATTGTTGAGATCAAAATTTAACAAGTTAGTTGTTGGAATGTTGGGTCGATATCAAAGTGATCCCCGAATGGACCACTGAAAAGCAGCGAAGAAAGTCCTTAGGTACTTGCAAGTCACCAAGGAGTTCATGCTTACGTACAAGAGATCCGATCATCTTGAGGTGATTGGGTATTCAGATTCTGATCATGTCATGTGTGTTGATAGTCGAAAATCGACATTTGGCTACGTATTCCTTTTAGCTAATGGGGCAATATCATGGAGGAGTAAGAAGTAGTCTGTCCTTGCTACTTCTACTATGGAAGATGAATTTGTGGCATGCTTTGAAGCCACTATTCATGCATTGTGGTTACGGAACTTTATTTCAGGACTTGGGATTATCGATAGTATAACCAAGCCGCTGAGAATTTATTGTGATAATGCCGCAACCGTCTTCTTCTTTAAGAACAAAAAGTACTCCCAAGGTGCTAAGCACATGGAATTAAAAAATTTATCGGTCAAGGAGGAGGTGCAGAAGCAAAGAGTGTCAATTGAGCATATAAGAACGGATATGATGGTGGCAGATCCATTAACCAAAGGATTACCTCCCAAGGCGTTCCCTGTGTTAAAAATAATGCAAAGACAATATGTTGACTATTGTTGCATAATAAGGGTATCTCCCATTAAGTAGCATATTGACACCAATTTTCATGATGGTTATGAATATCATTATCTTCATAGTAATGACAATTCATTATCTATCATAAAGTGACTTTGGATACCTTTTGAGGTTAGTCTCATATGACACTTATTATATAAGTATGAGAATGATAAGACATGAGGATATACATCAAATGTCATCATCCAAATCTCTTTGATAAATTATGAGTATACCATTGAGTTCCAACTCCTAATGATTGAGTACACAACCTTTTAGGAGTGTTGTGTGACCTTGGGGGACGACGCCCATTCCGATTTGTACCGTAGTCGGGACGATTTCGTTTCTAATTCAGTGGCCTTCATACCACGACACAACAACGTATATTCTCTAGTTATATATCGTCCCTATAGTGACCCTATATATACTTCCAACACCCTGGCCATGTAGAACGTATGACTGTTGTAGATAAAGCCTTGATATTGTAAAGATAATATACTTATTATGAATATGACATCTAGAATTCACTAACTGTTTATTTTTGTATTTACGAACACGTTGTCATTAAAGTGTACGTATATATTACAGTTATTAGACTACATGTGACTAATTACGAACATGTTGTCATTAAAGTGTATGTATACATTACAATTATTAGACTACATGTGATTAATTGTGAGAATTAAAGTTATTCTCAACGTAAAGGGTACTTAGATTTGGATTGATTCGTGATGCATGGAAGAAATCATGTCGCTTAATAAATGACATGTGACCGCCATGATTCGATCAGTTCTAACTCGATTAAGGATATGAAAGTTAATGAAATTAATATAAAAGTGCACATTATAGTTATTTAACCATTAAGTTAACACAAATGCCAAGTGGGAGAATGTTAGAATATTTAATAATATTCGTGTGGCCATTGCCTAAGTGTTTCGGGTTTAAATATAAATTAAGTTCATATTAAATATTACGAGACTTTGATATAAAAGACGACACTGTATGTGATCGACCTGTTTCGGTTAAAGTAATCACAAATTGTCGGGAATTACTATTCCTTCCGACCTTACCCGGCCCAATATCACATGATGTCTTTCACGAAGAGATATGAACGGTTTGAGTTGTGAACAAATACGTATCCCTTAACATGTATATATACATATACATATCAAATAACAGTGTACGTAATCTTCATCTCCCCAAAAAGACAACCGTTTACAGTTACAGAAAAGTGAAAGACAGAGAGTTCTTTCTCCATCAAATTGAGAACATTAAGGAAAG